>CM063179.1:15807500-17189064 GCA_031835075.1 Saguinus oedipus | reverse complement strand
CCTTTCCTTTCCTTTCCTTTTTCCTTTCCTTTCCTTTCCTTTTTCCTTTCCTTTCCTTTCCTTTCCTTTCCTTTCCTTTTTTCCTTTCCTTTCCTTTCCTTTTTCCTTTCCTTTCCTTTCCTTTTTCCTTTCCTTCCTTTCCTTTTTCCTTTCCTTTCCTTTCCTTTTTCCTTTCCTTTCCTTTCCTTTCCTTTCCTTTCCTTTCCTTTTTCCTTTCCTTTCCTTTCCTTTCCTTTTTCCTTTCCTTTCCTTTCCTTCCTTTCCTTTTTCCTTTCCTTTCCTTTCCTTTCCTTTTTCCTTTCCTTTCCTTTCCTTTCCTTTTTCCTTTCCTTTCCTTTCCTTTCCTTTTTCCTTTCCTTTCCTTTCCTTTCCTTTCCTTTCCTTTCCTTTCCTTCTTTCTTCTTTCTTTCTCTTTCTTTCTTTCTTTCTCCTTCTTTCCTTGTATTCCTCTCTTTGTTGGCTTCAGCCATTTTAGGTAGCTCTCAAAATACCAGCTAACCAACAAGCAAAAAGAACAGAAACCTAGGGCCGGGGCAGTGGCTGGCGCCTGTAATCCCAGCACTTTGGGAGGTGGGGGCAGGAGGATCACCTGAGGTCAGGAGTTTGAGACCAGCCTGACCAACATGGAGAAACCCCATCTCTACTAAAAATATAAAATTAGCCAGGTGTGGTGGCGCATGCCTGTGATCCCAGCTATTCGGGAGGCTGAGGCAGGAGAGTCACTTGAATTCCAGATGCAGACATTCTGGTGAGCTGAGACTCCGCCATTGCACCACAGCCTGGGTAACAAACAAAACAAACAAAAAAACAGAAACTTTATTGGCAACAAATATAGACTTTACAAGAATAGATTGGAACGTTTACCAAACAAGCAAACTGTGGCAATCTACGATAGAGAGCAACGACAGACGGGGGAGAGAGGAGAATCTGATTTTCAGTGTTGCTATAAATTGAAAATAACAAAAACCCTCACGGCATGCAAAGAAATAATGAAGGTCTACTCATTTGTGGCAAAAAAGAAATTACTAGATACTGTTCATGTGATAGCCCAGCTGTTGGTCTTACTAGCAATGACTTTCCTTTTATCTACTTATTTAATTTTTTTTAGAGACAGGGTCTCCCTCTGTTGCCCAGGCTGGAGTACAGTGATGCAATCATAGCTCACTGCAGCCTCTACCTCCTGGACTCAAGTGATCCTCCTGCTTCAGCCTCCTGAGTAGCTGGAACTACAAATGTGCACCACAATGCCAGGCTAGACAATCACTTTTTTTCTTTTGAGATGGAGTCTCACTCTGTCACCCAGGCTGCTGTGCGGTGGTGCAATCTTGGCTCACTGCAACCTCTGTCTCCCAGGTTCACAGCCTCAACCTCCTAAGTAACTAGGATTACAGATGTGCACCACCATGCCCAGCTAATTTTTGTATTTTTAGTGGAGACAGGGTTTCACAATGTTGGCCAGGCTGGTCTTCAACTCCTGACCTCAAGTGATCTGCCTGCCTCGGCCTCCCAAAGTGCTGGGATTACAGGCGTGAGCCACCGCGCCCAGCCAACAATGACTGATTAGACTGTCCATGGTTTCCTTCAGCTCTTTGAGTATATTTAAGACAAAGTCCTAAGGAGAGAGCACTTTGCAGAAGTTGTAGACCCTTGAGAGCCAGTAGGGGAGTGTGCCAATGAAATGCTGAGTTATTACTATTGTTAATTCAAATCACATGAGTAGGAAATCCTCAGAGAACAAGAAGTCTTTGTTGTATCACAAGGGCTCTATCAGCAGAGGTGGAGTCCTGAACTCGGCACAGAGTCTGGCACATACTAGGCCTTGAAGAAAGTTTTAGAGTAAATGAACGCATCCACAATGCTTTTATGTTGGCTGAGGTCTTTCTAGCAAAGTTTTCTTTCTTTCTTTTTTTTCCTCCTTGTGTTGGGGTTTGCAGGAATAGGAAGAATGGCATAGAGGAAGAGCAAACGAAAATCATCTTGAGTTAGTGGGTATCTTTCTCCTGTCTCCTTTCTTCACTAAGAAGAACAGTCTTTGCTGGGCATGGTGGTTCACACCTGTAATCCCAGCACTTTGGGAGGCCAAGGTGAGTGGATCACCTGAAGTTGGGAGTTCGAGACCAGCCTGGCAACAGGGTGAAGCCCTGTCTCTACTAAAAATAAAACAAAAATTAGCCAGGTGTGGTGGTGCGTGCCTGTATTCCCAGCTACTCGGGAGGCTGAGGCAGGAGAATCTCTTGAACCCAGGAGGCAGAGGTTGCAGTGAGCCGAGGTCACACCATTGCACTCTAGCCTGGTTGACAAGAGCAAAACTTGGAAAACCCAAAAAACAAAAATTAGCTAGGTGTGGTGGCACATGCCTGTAATCCCAGCTACTCGAGAGCCTCAGGCAAGAGAATCACTTCAGCCCAGGGATGTGGAGGCTGCAGTGAGCTGAGATGGCGCCACTGCACTCCACCTGGGCGTGAGACTTTGTCTTTTTTTATTTTTCTGTCTTAAAAAAATAAAAAAAGAGAGGCCGGGTACGTTGGCTCAAGCCTATAGTCCCAGCACTTTGGGAGGCTAAGGCGGGTGGATCACGAGGTCAAGAGTTCGAGACCATCCTGGTCAACACGCTGAAACCCCGTCTCTACTAAAAATACAAAAAAATTAGCTGGGAATGGTGTGCCTGTAATCCCAGCTACTCAGGAGGCTGAGGCAGTAGAATTGCCTGAACTAGGAGGCGGAGGTTGCGGTGAGCCGAGATCGCGCCATTGCACTCCAGCCTGGGTAACAAGAGCGAAACTCCGTCTTGAAAAATAAAAAATAAAAAAAGAGTAACAGTATTGTCTTTGGGTAAGCAGAGGCACAGAGTAAAAAAAGAACAGAAAAAAAAGAATCTTGTCTTTGGGGCTTAGTGGATGAGCATGTGTTCTGAGTTAGTGGGCCCAAGTGTAGTGAAAGACACTGAGAAACCGCTGGTTGATACATTATCTCCTGTTGTTAAAGTTGTGGGGTGCTGTGGGATGGGGTTTTCTCCATCCTCTTAGAAAAGCACGCAGTATGGTAAGTGGAAGCTGGAGAGAGTTCCCAGGAAGTGCCTTGTTGCCTTGCAGGTGGTAGGTAGGTGCCTAGGGATAGGAGGTCCACACCTGCTATCCTTCCCTCATGATGGCTCTCAAAGCAGAGCGAAGGGGTGATGTTCCCTCTTCCCAAGGCATCCAAAGGACGGGGACTTGAGAATTGCCTGAACTCAGGAGGTGGAGGTTGCGGTGAGCCGAGATCGCGCCATTGCACTCCAGCCTGGGTAACAAGAGCAAAACTCCGTCTCAAAAAAAAAAAGTACGGGGACTTGAAGAATGCAGTGTGGCAACCACGTGTGTAAGAATGTGGGGAAGGAAGGAGCTTGACTATGAGTCTGAGAGTCAACTGGGACTGTGGGGAAACAAGTGTAGCCTTCTTTTCTTTGAGCTTCAGTTATCTCGCCTGTGATGATGATGATGATGATAAAGATGATGCCCTCCTTCTATGGCACATACTATGTTCCAGATATTGTTCATATAACTCATCTAATTTTCATAGCGGTTTTACAACATGGACACTATTTTTATACCTATTTTACAGAAGAGGAAACTGAGGCATAGGGAAGTCAAGTCACTTGATCTCATGGCTAGTGTCTGGGCAGACTGAAACCCTGGCCACTGTCTTGATCACTGCACTGCACTATCTTCATGGGCTTACCATGAGGATTAACCACATGACTCGCTAAGTGTTGAGTTCACTGTCTGGCACCGGATCCATGTTCACAAAATCCTAACAGCTGCTACGAGTTCCAGAGCCCAAACATGCAAGTGGGACTTTATCCACCTCTCTAATGTCACTTGTGCTTGTATAATCAGTCACTCTCTTTTTTATTAAAAAAATTTTTTTTGAGACAGGTTCTCAATTTGTCACCCAGGCAGGAATGCAGTGGTAAAAACACAGCTCACTGTAGCCTCAACCTCCTGGGCTCAAGTGATCCTCCCACCTCAGCCTCCCTCAGCCTCTTGTGTAGCTGGAACCACAGTGTGCATCACCATGTCCAGCTAATTGTTAAAAAAAAATTTTTGTAGAGATGGGGTCTCACCATCTTGTCTAAGCGGGCCTCAAACTCCTGGACTCAAGTGATCTTCCTGCCTCAGCCTCCCAAAGGGCTGAGATTACAGGCATGAGTCACTGTGCCTGGCTAATCAGTCACTTTTTTCTTTATTTTGAGACAGAGTCTCGCTCTGTCACCAGGCTGGAGTGCAGTGGCACCATCTCGGCTCATTGCAACCTCCGCCTCCTGGATTCAAGTGATTCTCCTGCCTCAGCCTCCCGAGTAGCTGGAACTATAGGCGTGTGCCACCATGACTGGCTGTTTTTTTATATTTTTAGTAGAGATGGGGTTTCACCGTGTTAACTAGGATGGTCTTGATCTCCTGACCTCATGATCCACCTGCCTCAGCCTCCCAAAGTACTGGGATTACAGGCATGAGCCACTGCGCTCGGGCTTAATCAGACAGTTTTAAAGGAGAGTGGGGAATGTCATATTTTGCAACTATTTGTTGAACTCTTGGATATTTACTTGGAACAAATCCAAACATTTTGTGAAAGGTAAAATTTGCTCAGGCCGTCTCTCATCCTTCCCTGGCTCACTTCAGCATGCGGCTGGGTGAACTGACCCCATTATCTGTTTTTTTTTGTTTTTGTTTTTTTTTTTGAGATGAAATTTCACTCTTGTCATCCAGGCTGGAGTGCAGTGGCGTGATCTTGGCTCCCTGCAACCTCCGCTTCCCAGATTCAAGCGATTCTCCTGTCTCAGCCTCCTGAGTAGCTGGGATTGCAGGCACCTGCCACCATGCCGGGCTAATATTTTTATATTTAGTAGAGATGGCGTTTCACCATGTTGGCCAGGCTGGTCTCGAACTCCTGACCTTAGGTGATCCACCCGCCGTGGCCTCCTAAAGTGCTGGGATTCCCGAAATGGTGAGATTACAGGCGTGAGCCGCTGCGCCTGACTCATTCTGTTCTTGATGGTTTCCCCTTACTGGGGCATTGATCACTCATTCATGACATTGCTGGGTCATGAGCCACTCCTCCGATAGCCCTCGGAGGATCCCAGTGGTTCACCAAAGGACACAAGGGATATGATGAGTCCTCTGTAAGTGATTCTGAGGGGCCGTGGCATATATATATATATATATATATATATATAGAGAGAGAGAGAGAGAGAGAGGAGGATGGCAAAATGTGGGCATTTCCCTCCCCAACCCATTCTGACAGTTTTCTGGTTAGAGAAAAATCCCAATGTCAGAGAATTTTTTTTCTTTTTTTTCTTTCCAGTGAAATAGAATGTGGGTCTGGCATTGGGGAGGATGCTAGTAATTCATATGTTCTGCTTATTTGGCTCCTGGCTGAACAGGAATTTACATTACTTAATGTGTGGCTTTTTCCTTGGGAATCAAAATAAGTTTTCTATTCAATTATTAAGCAAATTTCACAGCCAAATAATCCTCTTATTTTTACAAGTGGGATTTTCCCTGGCAGAGGGTTTTCTGGCTTCTCTGGGTGGTTGGTCCCTCTCCTGTCTTCCGTTTCCTCCATCCTTGTCTGGCTATAAAGGAAGCTAAAGCCCCTTATTCATGGATTAGGGGCTTCTCAATGGCAGTTGGGAGACTTGGCTTTGCAACCTAGAGATGAATCTTTTTTTTTTTTTGAGAGTCTTGCTCTGTTGCCCAGGCTAGAGTGCAGTGGCATGATCTCCACTCACTGCAACCTCTGCCTTCCAGGTTCAAGCGATTCTCCTGCCTCAGCCTCCCAAGTAGCTGGGACTACAGGTGCATGCCACCATGCCCAGCTAATTTTAAAAATATTTTTAGTAGAGATGAGGGTTCACTATGTTGGCCAGGCTGATCTCGAATTCCTGGCCTGAGGCGATCCACCTGCCTTGGCCTCCCAAAGTGCTGGGATTACAGGCATGAGCCACTGTACCTGGCCTAGAGATAAATCGTAATGTTCACCAGCTGTGGGCTGAGTCTGCTCCCTCTTTCTGCTCTTCAGTCTATTGGCTTTGGGCACAGGCACAGCTGCAGCTCTAGAAGATCTTGGGCCTGGGATCAGTGGAGACAAAATGTGAAGGTAACAGGACGGTGTGTGGGGCCCAGGGAAAAAACAAAGAAAAACACAAACAACAACACTTTTTTTGTCAAAACTACAGTGAAAGATTTCCACGTCCTGGCCAGCATTTATCTTTTGTTTTTTAAAAAATAGCCATCCTGGCCCAAATGTGGTGGCTCACACCTGTAATCCCAGCACTTTAGGAGGCCGAGGTGGGTGGATCACCTCAGGTCAGGAGTTCGAGACCAGCCTGATCAACATGATGAAACCTTGTCTCTACCAAAAATATGAAATTTAGCCAGGCATGGTGGCACACACCTGTTATCTCAGCTACTCCGGAGGCTGAGGCAAGAGAATCACTTGAACCCATGAGGCAGAGGTTGCAGTGAGTGGAGATCATGCCATTGCACTCTAGTCTGGGTGACAAAATCGAGACCCCATCTCAAAGAAAAAAAAAATTAGCTGGGTGTGGAGACATGTGCCTGTAATCCAAGCTACTGAGGAGGCTGAGGCACAAGAATAGCTTGAATCTGGGAGGTAGAGAGGTTGCAGTGAGCTGAGATTGTGCCATTGTACTCCAGCCTGGGTGACAGAGTGAGACTCTCTCTCAAAAAAAAAAAAAAGGAAAAGAAAATAGCCATCATTACATTCTACTGTTTGCTTTCCATAATGGTTGTACTAATTTACATTGCCACAGTGTACAAGGGCTCTGCATGAGTCCGTTCTCACACTGCTGTAAAGAAATACCTCATACGGGTAATTTAAAAAACAAAATAAGTTTACGTCAGGCATGGTGGCTCATGCCTATAATCCCAGGACTGTGGGAGGTCGAGGCAGGTGGATCACCTGAGGTTGGCAGTTGGAGACCAGACTAACCAACATGGAGAAATCCTGTCTCTACTAAAAATACCAAATTGGCTGGGTGTAGTGGTACATGCCTGTATTCCCAGCTACTTGGGAGGCTGAGGCAGGAGAATCACTTGAATCTGGGAGGCAGAGGTTGCAGTGAGCTGAGATTGCACCACTGCACTCCAGCCTGGCGACAGAGTGAGACTCCATTTCAAAACAGAAGAAAAGAAAAGAAGTTAAATTGGCTCATGATTCTGCAGGCTGTGCAGGAAGCATGGCAGTATCTGCTTGGGTTCTGAGGAGGCCTCAGAACACTTATATTCATGTTGGTAGGTGAAAGGGGAGCAGCACTTCACATGGCTGGAAGCAGGAGGAAGAGAGAGAGAGATACTGAGGTGCTGTCTTCCTTTTAAACAGCCAGGTCTTGTGAGAACTCAGTTACTTTCTAGTACTAAGGTGCTAAACCATTCATGAGAACTCCGCCCCCATGATCCAATCACCTCCCACCAGGCCCTACCTCCACACTGGGAGTTGTAATTGAATATGAGATTTAGGTAGGGACATATATCCAAACCATGTCAGGCTACCTTTTCTCCACATTCTCACCAACACTTGTTATTATTCGTCCTTTTGACAGCAGGCATTTTAACAGGTGTGAGGTGATATCTCACTGTGATTTTGATTTGCATGTTACTGATAATGAGTAATGCTGAGTATCTTTTCATATATTACAATTGGCCATTTATATGCCTTCTTTGGAAAAATGTCTATGCAGGCCTTTTGCCCATTTTTAAATTGAGTTATTTGTTTTATTGTTATTGAGTTGTTTGAGTTGCTTATATATTTGGGATATCAACCCCATATTAGATATACAATCTGCAGATATTTTCTCCTGTTCTATAGGTTGCTTTTTGCTCTGTTGATTGTTTTCTTTGTGGTCTGTTTTTGCTTTTGTTGCAACTTTCTAAAAAAGAAATCCAGAAAACAATCCCATTTACAATTGCTGAAAAAAAAATACTCAGGAATAAATTTAACCAAGGAGGTGAAATATCTGTACACTGAAAGCAATAAAGCACTGGTGAAAGAAATTTCAGAACACACAAACAAATGGAAAAATATTCCATGTTCATGGATAGAAAGAGTTAATAGTGTTAAAATGTTTGTAATTCCCAAAGTGATCTATGGATTTAATGCAATCTCTATAAAACATCTAACAGCATTTTTCACAGAAATTGAAAAAAATAATCAAATTGGTATGGAACCGCAAAAGACCCTGAATAGCCAAAGCAATCTTGAGTGGGAAAAAAAAAAACAAAAAACTGGAGGCATCATACTACCTGACTTCAAAATATGCTACAACGCTATAGTAGTTAAAATAGCATGGTAATGGCATAGAAACAGACAGGCAGACCAATGAGACAGAATAGGGAGCCCAGAAATAAATCCATGCATCTATAGCCTATTAGTTTTTGACAAAGATGCCAAGAACACACAAAAGGAAAGGAAGTCTCTTCAATAAATGATGTTGGGACTACTGGATCTCAACATAGAGAAGAATGAAATTAGACCTCATACCATATAAAACTACTTAATATATGTATTAAAGACTTAATAAGACCAGAAACTGTAAAACTACTAGAATGAAACATAGGGAAAAAGCTCTAATACATTGATTTGGGCAATGGTTTCTTTGGCTATGACCATAAAAGTACAGCAACAAAAATGAAAATAGACAAATGGGACTACAACAAATGAAACAGCTTCTGCACAGCACAGGAAACAATCAGTAGAGTGAAAAGACAATTTCGTTGTCTCCTTCAGACCTGTTAGAATGGCTACTATCAGAAAGACAAAGAATAACAAGTGTTGGCAAGGATATGAAGAAAAAGGGGACACTTGTACACTATTGGTAGGAATGTAAATTAGTATAACGATTATGAAAGATCATTATACTAATATGGAGATTCCTCAAAAAACTAAAAATAGAACATCTGTATGATCCAGCCATGCTATTAATGACTGTGTATTTAAAGGAATGAAAGGCCAGGTATAATGGCTCATGCCTGTAATTCCAGTACTTGGAAGGCCAAGCTGGGCAGATCACCTCAGGTCTGGGGTTTGAGACCAGCCTGGCTAACATGGCCAAACTCCAGCTTTACTAAAAATACAAAACTTAGCCGGGTGTGGTGATGTGCACCTGTAATCCCAGCTACTCAGGAGGCTGAGGCAGGAGAATCACTTGAACCTGAGAGATGGAGGTTGCAGTGAGCAGAGATCCTGCCACTACACTCTGGCTTGGGCAACAGAGTGAGACTCCATCTCAAAAAAAAAAAAAAAAAAAAAAAAAAAAAAAGGCCAGATGGGGTGGCTCTTACCTGTAATCCCAGCACTTTGGGATGCTGAGAGGGGTGGATCATGAAGTCAAGAGATCGACATCATACTGGCCAACATTGTGAAATCCCATCTCTACTAAATATACAAAAAATTAGCTGGGGATGGTGGTGCATGCCTGTAGTCCTAGCTACTTGGGAGGCTGAGGCAGGAGAATTGCTTGAACCTAGGAGGTGGAGGTTGCAGTGAGCTGAGATGTTGCCACTGCACTCCAGCCTGGTGATACAGTAAGACTCCGTCTCAAAACAAACAAACAGAAAATAAATAAATTAAAAAGAAAACGAAGTCAGTGTGTTGAAGAGATATCTGCACTCCCATGTTCATTGCAGTATTATTAACAATAGACAATCAACCTAAGTGTCCATCAGTGGATGAGTAAAGTGTGATATACATACACAAATGTGGTATGTATACTCTTTAGCCTTAACCCATTTCCTTAAAATGAATTTTTCCTTAAAAAAGGAAGGAAATGCCATTATTGGTGATAACGTGGATGAACCTGGAAAACATTACGTTAAGTGAAATAAATCAGGCACAGAAAGACAAATACCACTTATCTCACATGTGGAATCTAAAAAAGTTAATTCATTGAAATAGAGAGTAGAATGGTGGCTGCCAGAAGCAAGATGAGGGTGTGTGTGAGAGGGTTGGAGACACATTGGTCAAAAGATACAGAATTTCAGTTAGCAGGAGAAAAAAAGAGATCTATTGTACATCATCGTGATTAGTTAATAAAAGTGTTCTAACCAGAAAATGATATACATACAAGTTAACATGTATGTTAATTTGCTTGATTTAGTCATTCTACGGTGTATACATATATAAAAAAAATCATGTACACCATAATATACATAATTTTTATTTGTAATAAAAAATAAAGAGTCTCTTGTAGACATATAGTTGGATCTTGTTTTTTCAACCTATTCACCTACTCTATGTCTTTTATTTGGGGAATTTAATCCATTTATACTTAAAGTAATTATTGATAGATAATTTACTTAGTAGGAGTATAACTTTGAGCCTGTTATTTACCTTTTGTAAATGAGTTTATATTTCTGTGAAATGGGCACAATTAAAGAGGCCACCTCCTGGGACTGGGGTCAGGATTAGTTGAGATAGTCTCAACTAGTATAAGGCTAGAATGGTGCTTGACACTCAGTGTTAGTTATTTTTTGATCCTGTGGAATAGGGCAACCTGGGTGCTCAGGTGGGAAATACTTGCAACCAGAGAACCTGGACTCAAAATTTTGGTCCTACTTGGTTTGACATCTGCATTGCTGCCCCTTCTGAGAGGTTATTTACACCGATCAACCTTGTTTTGCAATTCATGACCCCAGGATTCAGCTAACTGGACAGGAACGGACACCCAATCTGAGGTGAAAAATCCACCAAAATAGGGATATTGGGGACTAACTGGAAAATTCAGATGCTTTCTTTTGGAGAATCTGAGTATGAGACACAGAGAAAGGATTAGTAATCAGTACTGGGGACAGAAACAAAGAGACACACAGAAGAAAAGTTATAAGAGGAAGCTTTGAGTCAGCAGAAGCTATGGGTGAACAGGAGCCATCAATTGACAAGAATTATGTGTCAGCAGAAGCTTGAGTCTTGGCAAAAGCCACAAGTCAGCAGAAACTATGAGACAGAGAGTAGCACGGAGATAGCAGAGGAATAGGCCAAGACCCAGAGATACTGAGTCATATCACAGTGGAGCCCAGAGGACAGAGCTAGGATGGTCCCATGACTTACAGAGCTGCTGTCAGCATCAAGCGTAACCTGAAGATGTTCCAGCCTCTGTCAGCCCCGATTGGGTGGTGAGACTTTGGCCTTCCTGCTCTCATAATGTAACCTGAGAATGTTTCTCTTGCCAACTTACAAGAATCTGACACACCACCCGCATAAACCTATCACACTCCTCTGAGACTCAGTTTTCTTGCCTGTGAATTGGGGATGGCTAGATATACAAGCTGAATGGGTTGTGAAAGCAATATCCAATTATATTCTGTCTACAAGAGACCCATTTTACTTTTTTCTTACAAATAAAAATTATATATATTTATGGTATACATGATATTTTGATGTATGTATACAGCATGGAATGACTAACTCAAGCTAACTAACATGCATGTTACCTTTTATACTTGCTTTGGGCAGCTTAGCACCCATTTTTGGGGGATACCAGCCTTTATTTGACATCTGCCAGTAACAGGATTCCACCTCTAAGGTGGCCATACAATCCAGGCTGGGCCCATCAGCCTCATTGTAGAAATCTGCCTTTAGGTCAGGAGGTGGAAACCCTGAGAGAGTTCCTGGGTTCTTCTGCCTGGGATATTCTTTTTTTTTGAGACGGAGTTTTGCTCTTGTTACCCAGGCTGGAGTGCAATGGTGCGATCTTGGCTCACTGCAACCTCCACCTCCAGGGTTCAGGCAATTCTCCTGCCTCAGCCTCCTGAGTAGCTGGGACTACAGGCACGTGCCACCATGCCCAGCTAATTTTTTGTATTTTTAGTAGAGATGGGGTTTCACCTTGTTGACCAGGATGGTCTTGATCTCTTGACCTCATGATCCACCCGCCTCGGCCTCCCAAAGTGCTGGGATTACAGGCGTGAGCCACCACGCCCGGCCCTGCCTGGGATATTCTAAGCTCTCCAGGCTTCTGTGTTTTCTAAGGCCAGTTTATTCAACTCTTTTTCCTTTTCTTCTTCTTCTTTTATTTTTTAGAGTTGAGAATTTTATTTTATTTTATTTTTGTGCAATACTATTCCTTTTTGTTGTTGTTATTATTATACTTTAAGTTCTGGGGCACATTCGCAGATAGTACAGGATTGTTACATAGGTAACACATGCCATGGTGGTTTGCCACATCCATCCCCCTGTCAGCTATATTAGGTATTTCTCCTAGTGTTATCCCTCCCTAATCTCCCCAACCCCTGCTATCCCTCCCCAACCCCTCACCCCTCAACAGGCCCCGGTGTGTGATGTTCCCCTCCCTCAACTCTCTACAACTCTTTCCTTTTGGAGAATTTCTGAATAGAGTCATCCCTTGGTATCCATGGGGGACTGGTTTCAGGGCTTCCCATGGATCCGACCCCATATGTGCTCAAGTTACTTATATGAAACGATGCAGTCCTTGCATTTAGCTGCGCATATCCTCCTGTATACTTTATTTTTATTTATTATTATTATTTTTTTGAGATGGAGTCTCACTCTGTCACCCAGAGTGGAGTGCAGTAACACAATCTTGGCTTACTTCAACGTCCGTCTCAGCCAGAGGCTGAGCTTCTCATGCCTCAGCCTCTTGAGTAACTGGCACTACTGGCATGTGCCATGACACGGGCTACTTTTGTATTTTTAGTACGACAAGCTTTCACCATGTTGGTTAGGCTGGTCTTGAACTCCTGACCTCAAGTGATCCACCCACCTCGGCCTCCAAAGTGCTGGGATTACAGGTGTGAGTCACCACGCCTGGCCCTCCTGTATAGATTAGATCATCTCTAGATTGCTTATAAAAACAAATACAATGTAAATGCTGTGTAAATAGTTGGTATACTGTATCGTTTAGGGAATCATGACAAGAAAAACGTCTGTGCTTAGTACAGATGCTTTTTGTTCTCGATTAAAAAAATATGTATATATATGTATTTTACAGAGACAGGGCCTTGCTATTTTGCTCAGACTAGTCTTGAATTTCTGGCCTCAAGCAATCCTCCTGCCCCAGCCTGCAAAGTGCTGGGATTACAGGCATGAACCACTGTGCCCAGCCTTCCTGAATATTTTTATTTTTTTGAGACTGAGTCTCGTTCTGTTTCACAGGCTGGAGTGCAGTGGTGTGATCTTGGCTCACTGCAACCTCTGCCTCCCAGGCTCAAGCAATTCTCATGGCTTAGCCTCTCAAATAGCTGGGATTCCTGTAGTGGAACAGGCTCCTTCCATTACAACCAGCTAATTTTTGCATTTTTTTAGTAGAGACGAGGTTTCATCATGTTGGTCAGGTTGCTCTTGAACTTCCGACCTTAATGATCCTCCTGTCTTGGCCTCCCAAAGTGTTGGAATTACAGGCATGGGTCACTGCTCGCTCCTGTATATATTCTTAGCCTAGGTTGGTTGAATTAATAGATGCGGGACCCACAGAGGCAGAGGGCTAAATGTAGCCTTCCTACAGATCTTTTTTGCTTGTTAAAGTAATAACCCTAGCTAGACCCACACCTCACAGAGCTGTTGTGAAGTGACATAAGCCTGGACTTATGTGGAAAAGCTTGGTAAATGATTTAAATGAATCTTCTGGCTGGGAGCGGTGGCTCCTGCCTGTAATCCCAGCACTTTGGGAGGCCGAGATGGGTGGATTACCTGAGGTCAGGAGTTCGGACCAGCTTGGTCAACATGGTGATACCCCATCTCTACTAAAAATACAAAAATTAGCTGGGCATGGTGGCGCGTGCCTGTAGTCCCAGCTACTCGGGAGGCTGAGGCAGGAGAATTGCTTGAACCCGGGGAGGCGGAGGTTGCAGTGAGCGAAGATCATGCCACTGCACTCCACCCTGGGGGACAAGAGTGAAACTCCGTCTCAAAAAAAATCAAAAAAGGAATCTTCTGGCCTGTGTTTCAGTTGAACAAAATGAGGTCTAAAGAGGGAAGAAGTGAGGGGCTCCAGGTAGCACGGGCGATCGGGGTGAAAGGGGAATGGGGGGGGGGGAATGTGACCTCCAGGCAGGTGCTCTTTTGTGCATCCTGGTCGCTCCCTCCCCTTCCTTCACTCCCCTCCCCTTCTTTCCTTCCCTCCACTTCCTTCCCTCCCCTTCCCTCTTCCCTCCCCTCCCCTTCCTTCTCCTCCCCTTCCCTCTTCCCTCCCCTTCCCTCTTCCCTCCCCTCCCCTTCCTTCTCCTCCCCTTCCCTCTTCCCCTCCCCTCCCTTTCCTTCCCCTTCCCTCCCCTTCCTTCCCCTTCTCTCCCCTTTCTTTCCTCCCCTTCCTTCCCTCCCCTGCTCTCCCCATGTGCCTGCATTCCCTACCTAATAGTTCTGGGCTCTGAGTACCAGAACTAGCCCAATGTGTTCATCCTTTGAAGGAAGATTCTAAGCCGAAACCAGATCCCAGTTCCCCGTGGGCTTTGACGAGTCCTTGCCAAACACTGTGAGTGCTGCCATTTCTCTTTCTGAATCAGGTGAGATTGTGACGCTGCCCTGAATCGAAGTCAAATGGGGGCTCTTCTCTGCAGTACCACAGAACTGCCTGTAGGTGGCAGGGTAGGACTGCACATGTCCTGGAATGTTGGTCCCTGAGCGCAAGCCCAGATGAGCTAGGGTACAGCATTTACTTGCCCTGGGGAAGAGGAGAACGCGGGAGGGAGGAGAAAGGAAAGCGGGAGTGTTGCCAGTCTTGGGGCAAAAGAGAGTTGACTTGAGGGCTGGAGGACAGGAATAGTTGGTGTACCTCATCTGTCTATCTCTCCATCCACCCACCCAGCAACCTACCCAACTACCCTCCATCTACCGATCTACCATCCACACATCCATCCAACCACCCATCTATCCATCTACCCATCCACACATCCACCCACCCATCCATCTACCCATCTACCATCCACACATCCACCCACCCATCCATCTACCCATCTACCATCCACACATCCACCCACCCATCCATCTATCCATCTACCCATCCATCGACCCCTCCACCCATCTTCGCATCCATCCATCCAACCACCCATCCATCCATCCACTTACCCATCCATCGATGTGTTCATTCATCCATCCATTCACCAATCCACCCATCCATGCAACAAATACTTTCAAGCACTTGTGCCAATATGTATATACATACACACATATCTATGCACACACATGCATACACACTAATATATATCACACACATGCATACACACATACAGAGAATAACCAGCACTGCCTTTTGTTGAGTGTCAAGGTTGCTTTTCTCTCTCCAGCTGGCAGTGCGGATTTCTGGACCTGTCTGTGGTTCCCATTACTAGCATCCCATTCCCAATATTATTCCTTGCTCCTTTACTTCTATGCAAAGCAGATGTCATCTGGGGCCCATTTTGCCTCTTATGATTTCAATAAAATTTCCCACAATGTCCTTCCTCCTCCTCCTCCTCTACCCCATTCCTGAGGCGGTCTCAAGTCCTTGCTGGAATTTCTGCCAACTCCTGACTTTTCTGCCTCTAGAGCTCTGGCTCCTAATAAGATATTTCTGACTTGCAGAAATAAAATTTGTTATTTAAAAAATTTGTTATTATTGGCCAGGCGCGGTGGCTCATGCCTGTAATCCCAGCACTTTGGGAGGCTGAGGCAGGTGGATCACCTGAGGTCAGGAGTTTGAGACCAGGCTGGCCAACATGGCAAAACGCTGTCTCTTCTAAAAATTAAAAAAATTAGCCATGTGTGGTGGTGCATGCCTGTCATCCCAGCTACTTGGGAGGCTGAGGTGGAAGAATCACTTGAATCTGGGAGGTGGAGGTTGCAGTGAGTCAAGATGGCGCCACTGCATTCCAGCCTGGGCGACAGAGCAAGACTCTGTCTCAAAAAAAAATCACTATTATTATTTCCACTTCTTAGTCTACGAACTATACTCGTCAATGGATGTTTTTTAAATTAAAATTGTTTTTTACAGCAGTAACAACCACAAAAACATTTATTCACAGTAGTCACACTAGACCTATGTGAGTTTAGCAGACTCCAAGAAAGCTTTTGGGAGGTGTCCTGGGAGGGAACACGCTTCAGACACCTGATTCTGCACCTCTCTGCTCACCCATCTCCCACCTCCTCCCTCCAGGGTGCCGTCTTTCTCCCTCTGTTATGTCAGCCCTATCCTTGGGGGACTGGGGATTCTTTGATCTCTTGGAAATTTATGTGGGGCGATTGAACCCATGGACTCTGAAGTCAGATGCGTGACCTGAGAAAGTGGGAAAATGGGGGAGAAAGAACAGTTTGGGAAAGAAAAGATGTCAGGAATTGGCAGGTTGAGTGTTACACATCCATGGAGCTAGGTCTGGCACTCAGGGGAGAGGCCAGGGCAGGGGACACAGATGAGGGAGCCTGTCACCATGATGAGGGTTCTGCAGCCTTGGGAATGGATCCACCTCTCAGGAAGTAGGTACCCTCTTGACCTCCAGGTCCTGGCACACACGGGGCCTTCAGGCTCCCTTTGTTTGTAGCTCCTCGGCTTCCTTTGGAGGCTTTCTGCAACCCTCTGGGCTGGGTTAGTTGCCTTTGCTGATACAGAATAAGAGGTCTATGACCTCAGGCAAAAGTGCTTCCTTTCCTTTCTCTTTTTCTCTTTCTCTCTCTCTCTCCCTCTATCTTTTTGAGGGAGTCTCACTCTGTCGCCCAGACTGGGGTGTGGTAGCATGATCTCCAGCTCACTGCAGCCTCCGCCTCCTGGGTTCCACAGATCCTCCTGCCTCAGCCTCTCAGTAGCTGGGATTGCAGGTGTGCACCACCAGGCCCGGTTAGTTTTTGTATTTTTAGTAGAGATGGGGTTTTACCATGTTGGCCAGGCTGGTCTCGAACTCCTGACCTCAGGTGATCCACCTGCCTCAGCCTCCCAAAGTGCTGGGATTACAGGCATAAGCCAACACGCCCGAGCTGTGCTTCCTTTCCCTTTTTTTTAAAAAATTATTATTTATTTGAGATGAAGTCTCACCCTGTTTGCCCAGGCTGGAATGCAATGGCGCCATCTTGGCTCACTGCAACCTCCACCTCCTGGGTTCAAGCAATTCTCTTGCTTCAGCCTCCCAAGTAGCTGGAATAACAGGCGCCCTCCACCACATCTGGCTAATTTTTGTATTTTTAGTAGAGACGGGGTTTTACCATGTTGGCCAGGCTGGTCTCGGACCTCGTGATCCGCCCGCCCCTGCCTCCCAAAGTGCTGGGATTACAGGCGTGAGCCACTTTGCCCCCTTCCTGTTCTTCCATGCCTCTGAGGCAGGCTGGCTTGAGGATGGTGCATCAGAAAGACAATAGGCCTTTGCTTCTCTCTTCCTCCCTCGTTTAGTCTAGATCAGGTGTTAACCTACCCACAGGCCCTGGAGCCTGTTAGCAGCCCTCTTTCAACAAGGCTTGGGGAAGAGGTGAAGGCCGTTTATCTCCCCTTGTCTGCTGTGTAAAATCTAGGAATTTTGAGGTCTGATTAGGGGCAATGAGTTTTTTTTAAATGGCCTATTAGGCTATCAAATATGAGACCCAGACGTGAATATGGAGTTGTGGTTTGAAAAGGCAGCTCAGAGATCGGGCTTGGTGGTTCATGCCTGTAATCCCAGCACTTTGGGAGGACAAGGTGGGCAGATCACAAAGTCAGGAGTTCCAGACCAGCCTGGCTGACATGATGAAACCCCATCTCTACTAAAAATACAAAACTTAGCCGGATGTGGTGGCAGGTGCCTGTAATCCCGGCTACTCAGGAGACTGAGGCAGGAGAATTGCTTTAACCCAGGAGGCAGAGGTTGCAGTGAGTCAAGATCTCACCATTGCACTCCAGCCTGGTGACAGCAAGACTCCGTTTCAAAACAACAACAACAACAAAAAAGGGCAGCTCAGAGAGGTTAAGTGTCTTGCCTGAGGCCACACAGCTAACTAAGAAAGAGCTGAGAATTGAACCCATGTGTGTCTGACCTGGTGCTGGGCTCTTTTCTGAACAGGATTCATCCAGCCTCACATACTCGGCATAGAAGAGAAGTCGTGGGAGAGAGCACTGCAGAGAGAGGAGCCTGATTCATGGGGCAGCAAGCTGGTCCTGGGTCCCATGGGGCCTTGGGGTGAGGAAGTGGCAGGGACTACCACCAAACTGAGAGGCGGATCCAGGCTGACTGGGGAGAGGACCCTGGCTGTGGGTGCCCATCTGCCAGCTTGTATGAAGGAGCAGGTGGGGTAGGTGGGAGAGGGAAAGTGATGCTCATGTGGGACCACAGGAAACTCTAGATTTTGGTCAGTAGTTGGAAAGTACCAGCAATTTCTCTTTCAACTGAAAACTAGAAGGAGGTCAGTTCTTTCTTTCTTTCTTTCCTTCTTTCTTTCTTTCTTTCTTTCTTTCTTTCTTTCTTTCTTTCTTTCTTTCTCTTTCTTTCTTTCCTGCTTTCCTTCTCTCTCTCTCTCTCTCTCTCTCTCTCTCTCTCTCTCTCTCTCTTTCACCTCACTCTGTCATCCAGGCTGGAGCGTGTAGTGGCAACATCTTGGCCCACTGCAACCTCTGCCTCCTGGGTTCAAGTGATTCCCCTGCCTCAGCCGCTTGAGAAGCTGGGACTACAGGCGCACACCGCCACGTCCAGCTAATTTTCTGCATTTTAGTAGAGACAGGGTTTCAGCATGTTGGCCAGGATGGTCTTGATCTCCTGACCTTGTGATCTGCCCACCTTGGCCTCCCAAGTGTTAGGATTACAGGCGTGAGCCACCATGCCCAGCCAGGTTTTTCTTTTTAAAACAGAAATGCAGAATTTGCAAAGGAAGCAGGGATTTGCAGTGAGGCTGGAAGTCGAGAATCTGAGTGATATCCCCGAGAGAAAGGCTTTACATTCATGTGGAGTGGGTCAGAGCACCTTGAGTTGAGCTGATGAACAGCCACAGGATGGCACCAGGTTGTCACGACATGGAGAGAAGGGGATGAGGTGGTGGTTTGGCCACAGTGTCCTGTTTCCCAAAGAACAGAGAGTGTGACAGCTGGGGCCTCATAGCCAGTTAGTGCCAGCAGGACTCCATTTCAGGGCAGGACCTACTTCACGGGACTACACAGAAAGAAGGAAAGCCAGGTCAGGCATGGTGGCTCATGTCTGTAATCCCAGCACTTTGGGAGGCTGGGGTGAGCGGATCCCTAGAAGCCAGGAATTCAAGACCAGCCTGGGCAACATATGAGACCCCTGTCTCTACAAAATATAAAAAAGTTAGCTGGGCTGGGCGCAGTGGCTCACGCCTGTAATCTCAGCATTTTGGGAGGCTGAGGTGGGTGGATCATGAGGTTGGGAGTTTGAGACCATGAGACCCCTGTCTCTACAAAATATAAAAAAGTTAGCTGGGCTGGGCGCAGTGGCTCACGCCTGTAATCTCAGCATTTTGGGAGGCTGAGGTGGGTGGATCATGAGGTTGGGAGTTTGAGACCAGCCTGGCTGACATGGTGAAACCTTGTCTCTACTAAAAATACAAAAATTAGCCAGGTATGGTGGCGTGCGCCTGTAATCCCAGCTACCCAGGAGGCTGAGGCAGGAGATTTGCTTGAACCCAGGAGATGGAGGTTGCAGTGAGCAGAGATTATGCCATTGCACTCCAGCCTGGGTGACAGAGCAAGACTCCATCTCAAAAAAAAAGTTGGCTAGGTGAGAGGGTCACACCTGTAATCCCAGCACTTGGGAAGGTCACTTTGGTGAATTACTTCAGCCTAGGAGTTTGAGACCAGCCTGGGCAACATAACGAGACTCCATCTTTACAAAAAATAAGAGAACAAAACAAAAAACAGAAGGAGTGACTTGGAGCTACGCAAGTGTCACTCTGGGCTCTGACAACTTCTGAGTGGATGGCCTGAAGTAGCACAATTCTCTTTGAGTTTCCGTTTCTTCATCTAAACTCGAGATGAAAAGCCCTCCCTTGCTGGGGTGTTGTATAATTACTTGTGTGCCAAGCCCAGAGTAGGTGTGCAATAAATGAGTAAATGGATGGATGGCTAAATTCAACATGTATTTATGGAGTGGTAAGTTTGTGTCAGGCGTGACTCTGGGAATACAGCTGGAATCAAACAAACCCCAGTCTTTGGTTTTGAGGAGCTCACTTCCTGGTGGAAGAGACAGGAAGTAGCTGCGTGAGGTGGCTCACACCTGTAATCCCAGCACTTTGGGAGGCCGAGGCAGGCTGATCACCTGAGGTCAGGAGTTTGAGACCATCCTGGCCAACACGGTGAAACCCCATCTCTACTAAAAATACAAAAATTAGCCAGGTGTGGTGGCAGGCACCTGTAATCCCAGCTACTTGGGAGGCTGAGGCAGGAGAATCGCTTGAACCTGGGAGGCAGAGGTTACAGTGAGCTGAGATAGAGCCACTGCACTCCAGCCTGGGTGACAGAGCGAAACTCCATCTCAAATAAAATAAAATAAAAGAGACAGAAAGTAAGTGAGACAGATAAGATCAACACAGAGCATGCTAAACAGAAAATAGGAAAGACGTACTATCCAGTGTTGGGGTGGAGTGATTAATATTTCAGAAAGGGTGGCCTGGGAAGGGCTCATTGAGAAGCTGACTGTTGAATAAAGATCGGAAGGAATTAGGCAACCAGCTGTGTAGATCTCTGGGAGAGGAGAATTCCAGGTAGAGGGGACAGTCAGTGCAAAGACCCTTAGGCCAGAGCGTACGTGGGTTGTTAAGAAACAGAGTGAGTGCCACTGTGCCGGGAGCCCAGTGAGAAGGGAGAAGACTGTAGGGGATGAAGTCATAGAAGTGATGACGGGTGGCGCAGGGTTCTCAGGGCCTTTGAAGGCTGTGAGAAGGATTTTGGCCTTTTTTCTGGGTAAGAGGGGAGCCAGTGCAGGAATTTGAGCAGAGGAGTGGTGTATTAGGGTTCTCCAGAGAAGGGGAACCAACAGGATATATGCCCATCTATATCAGTTAATTAATTAATTTTGAGACTGAATTTTCCTGTGTTGCCCAGGCTGCAGCGCAGCGGCGTGATCTCGGCTCACTGCAATCTCCACTTCCCAGATTCAAGCGATTCTTGTGCTTCAGCCTCCCGAGTAGCTGGGATTACAGGGGCCCACCACGAAACCTGGCTAATTTTTGTATTTTTAGTAGAGACAGGGTTTCGCCATGTTGGCCAGGCTGGCCTCGAGCTCCTGACCTCAGGTGATTCGCTCACCTCGGCCTCCCAAAGTGTTGGGATTACAGGCATGAGCCACCATGCTCAGCCGGTTTTTGGCTTTAGCACCTTAAAGAATGGGGTTGCCATCGATTGAGAAGGGAGTATCAGCAGTACGGTGGACAAGCTGAACATGAGAAATCTAAGCCTTGGGGGAGATGTGGAGGTAGCAGGTGGATGCCCATGCCTGGAGCCCAGCAGAGCAGTCTGGCCAGACAGCTGGATTGGGGAACTGTCTTTAGCACCTGCCTGTCTGTCTGCATCATTACATCAATAGCAGCTCTTGGTTGCAAGCAACAGAAAATTTGGCTGCAGGCTGGGCATGTTGGCTAACCCCATAATCCCAGCACTTTGGGAGGCCGAGGTGGGTAGATCACCTGAGGTCAGGAGTTCGAGACCAGCCTGGCCAACATGGTGAAACCCCATCTCTACGAAAACTACAAAAATTAACTGGGTATGGTGGCATGCGCCTGTAGTCCCAGCTGCTCGGGAGGCTGAGGCAGGAGAATCACAAACCCAGGAGGCAGAGGCTGCGGTGAGCCGAGATTGCCCAGGACTCTTGCCCTTGCTCTCCCCTGTGCTCTCCACAGACATTCCCACGACTTGCTCCCTTACTGCCTTCAGGCTTCTATCTGTGCTTTTCTGTTTGTTTGTTTTTGAGATGGAGTCTCACTCGGTTGCCCAGGCTGGAGTGCAGTGTCGTGATCCCGCCTCATTGCAACTTCTGTCTCTTTGGTTCAAGTGATTCTCCTGCCTCAGCCTCCTGAGTAGCTGGGATTACAGGCATGCACCACCATGCCCAGCTAATTTTTGCATTTTTAGTAGAGACGGGGTTTCACCTTGTTGACCAGGATGGTCTCGACCTCTTGACCTCATAATCCACCTGCTTCGGCCTCCCAAAGTGCTGGGATTATAGGCGTGAGCCACCGCGCCTGGCCTGGACTCCTTATTTACTCCTCACTTTGAAGCTGTTGCCAAGTGCATCAGTTTTGCCTCCAAAGCATCTCTCAGCCCTGTCCACTTCTTTCCACTCCCACAGCTGCCTCCTGCTTTCACCTGGTGACCACAGAAGCTGCTTAGCTTCTGCTCCCTCTTTTATTCCCTTCCCTTTCCCTCTACCCGGGAGGATGCATGTGATGGTTCCCTGCATAACACGCTTCAGTGGTCCCATTGCCTTGAGGATCAATACCAAAATCTTGAACATGGCTCATGAGATCCCACAGCCATCCGGCCCCTGCCTACTTCTCAGCCTCACTGTTCACCATTTCCTCCAGCAAAATGAATGACCGGTGACATAAGAATGCCATGGGGCTGCTGCCCTCATTTTTCACTCTAGGATTTTGACCTTATTTCCTTTGAATGAGATGCTTTCTTCCTCCCTCCCTCCTTCCTTCCGTCCATTTTTTCTTCCTTTTTTCTTCCTTCTTTTCCTTCCTTCCTTTTTCCTTCCTTCTTTCTTTCATTCCTTCCTTTTTCTCCCTTTTTTCTTCCTTCCTTCCTTTCTCTCTCCTTTCCCTCCTCCTCTCCCTCTTTCCTCCCTCCCTTTCTTTCTCCTCCTCCTCTTTCTTCTTCCTCTCTCTCTCTTTCTTTTTGAGACAGGGCCGCAACCTCCTGGGCTCAAGTGATCCTCCCACCGTAGCCTCCTGAGGAGCTGGGACCACAGGTGCATGCCACTGTGCCCAGCTAATTTTTTGTATTTTTTGCAGAGATGGAGGTTTTGCCATGTCATGCAGACTGGTCTTGAACTCCTGGGCTCAAGTGATCGGCCCACCTCAGCCTCCCAAAGTGCTGGGATTACAGGCATGAGCCACTATGCCCAGCCTAGGAGCTGCTTCTTAGATATTCCACAGCTCTTTCTCATAATGGACTGAAAATGGTGTATCTGGTACCTTCTCTGGACTGTATCTTTCTTGAAGTCTTCTATTCTGGTTCATTTCTCCTGAGCCTAGTACAATAATACATAGAAAGCACTGAGATATTTTTAAATAGACTAATGTTTAGAATAAATTTTAATTGCTTGTATAAAATATACATATTTTGCTTTTTTTTAAAAAAAATGCAAAACTGGGCCAGGTGTAGTGGTGCATGTCTGTAGTCCCAGCTATTTGGGAGGCTGAGGTGGGAGGATTGCTGGAGCCCAGGAGCTCGAGGCTGCAGTGAGCCGTGATTGCACCACTGTACTCCAGCCTGGGCAACAGAATGAGATGCTATCTCAAACAAAACAAAACAAAACAGAAACAAACTTAAGTCCTTTTAGTGATCAGATCTAATTCCTGCCCCTTGTTGCTTTTATTTTTTATTTTATTTTATTTTTTCGAGACAAGAGTTTCACTCTGTCTCCCAGGCTGGAGTGCAGTGGCGTGATCTTGGCTTACTGCAACCTCTGCCTCACAGGTTCAAGTCATTCTCCTGCCTCAGCTTCCTGAGTAGCTGTGATTACAGGCACATGCCACCATGCCTGGCTAATTTTTTAAAAATATTTTTAATAGAGACAGAGTTTCACCATCTCGGCCAGGCTGCTTTTGAACTCTTGGCCTCAAGTGATCCTTCTACTTTGGCTTCCCAAAGTGCTGGGATTATAGGCATGAGCCCCCGTGCTCAGCCAGCCCTTGTTGCTTTTATGAACATGGCAGTATCCTTAGCGACCTTCAAATACTCACTCATCCATTCCTATGCATCTTTAATTTTGTTCTAAAAACCTCAAGATGTAGCATGCTCTGTGTATAGTTTGCAACTTGATTTCTTTCTTTCTTTCTTTCTTTCTTTCTTTCTTTCTTTCTTTCTTTCTTTCTTTTTTTTTTTTTTTGAGACGGAGCCTCACTCTGTTGCCCCGGCTGGAGTGCAATGGCACGATCTTGGCTCACTGCAACCTTTGCCTCCTGGGTTCAAACAATTCTCCTGCCTTAGCCTCCTGAATAGCTGGGATTACAGGCTTGTGCCACCATGCCCAGCTGATTTTCATATTTTGTGTAGAGATAGGGTTTCACCATGTTGGTCAGGCTGGCAAACTGAT
The DNA here is from genome assembly GCA_031835075.1 of Saguinus oedipus. Classification (NCBI taxonomy): domain Eukaryota; kingdom Metazoa; phylum Chordata; class Mammalia; order Primates; family Cebidae; genus Saguinus; species Saguinus oedipus. Next base: position 17,164,855 of record CM063179.1, on the reverse strand, counting down.
TTTTTTTCACTCAACACTGTTTCTGAGACCAATCCTCGCTGATATATAGAGAGCTAGTTATTTCCTCTTGGCTTGTGCATAGCATCTCACTGTGTTATTAATTGCCTTTTGTTTTCTCAAGCTATTTCTGTGTTGATGGGCATTTGTGTTGTGTCTACTGCTCTGCTGTTGTAAATAGCATTGTGGTGCATGCACTGCATAGGCCTCTGTGTACTTTCATCAAGTGTTTCCTGAGGCCAGTAGTTCTCAACCTGGCTGCAGACAGAATCACCTGGAAGGTTTTTGTTTTTGTTTTTTTTTACGTTCACACCAATGCTCCGCCTTCCCCCAGGTTTTTTATTTTTATTTTTTGAGACAGAGTCACACTCTGTCGCCCAGGCTGGAGTGCAGTGGTGCGATCTCGGCTCACTGCAACCTCCGCATCCAGGGTTCAAGTGATTCTCCTGCCTCAGCCTCCTGAGTAGATGGGATTACAGGCACACGCTACCACATCTGGGCAATTTTTGTAGTTTTAGTAGAGACGGGGTTTCATCCTGTGGGCCAGGCAGGTCTTGAACTCTTGACTTCAGATGATCCGCCTGCCTTGGCCTCTCAAAGTGCCTGGATTAGAGGCGTGAGCCACTGTGTCCGGCCTCCACATTCTTAATTGAATGGTTCAGGGTAAGCACCAGCAGTTTTAGAAGCTCTAGCATGCTTCTGAATGTGCATTCAGTGTTGAAAGCTGCTGTTCTGGGGTGTGCACTGGGGATGCTGGTGTTGGAATGATTGGTCCAAAAGAGGAACCCAACCCCGTGTTTTATCAGACTCTGCCCAATTGCCTTTCAAGGTGACTGAACAGATTTACATCCTGCTGGCAGTGTGTGTGCAAGTAATGACTGTTTTGTGTGAACAAGTGGCTGCATGTCACTGCACGTTGGTGAACTGGAGCCTTCTCCATGGCACAAACTGCCTCCAAGTTGCCCATCACTGTGGGCGACAGCCCACAAACTTCTGGGCTTGGAATGCTTTGTGTCCTTAGGTGGCAGCATGGTGCTGCTGAAAAGGTGCTGGGCTCCTAATGGGACAATTTGGAGTCCAGTTCAGACACAGGCTCCACCTTGGAGTGTGTCCTCCCAGGTCACATCCCCACATGGAGCCTCAGCGTCCCCACCCTTGGAGGGAGGAGAGCTGGAAACTCACCTGGGGTTCCTTTTCATGTTTCTCTTCTGTCTGAGCCGTACGTTATTTGCAGCCTGTGGTCTGAGCATGGGCTTTAGAGCCCCGTCCTGAATATTTTCTGCACCGTGGGTCTGGCTGGTATCCTGGGGAAGCCTATTACCCTTCTCAGAGCAATGTTTCTAAATAAGAAATCCAAAGGATTTCGAAGGCAACTGATTGTATGGAAATACAGCTATCAAAATATTACAAAGCCAGACTGTGATAAAGCAATACCCATGCTTCTTTATTAACACACCAAATAAGGAGATGTGGTGGTGGATTGGCAATATTATTACAATTGTAATTTAAAGCGGTGATGAGTGTAAATGATATTCTAACATCTTCGCAACAAATGTAACAGGACCTGAAAGTATTATTCCTGTTGGTGACAAAGTTACAGGTTCTGTTGACAAAACTGCAGTTTGCTGCCTCCACTCATAATGGAAAGAAGCTAGTTCCATGTTAGTAAAATTAGGAGGTCTGTTTTTTTCTTCTGAGTTCATTGACCCCAGGTTACTGGCACTTGCTAGAATTGTACAGACTTGAGGTTCTTTCTTTTTTTGTGGCCTATTTTTTTTTGAGATGGAGTCTTGCTCTGTCACCCAGGCTGGAGTGCAGTGGCACGATCTCGGCTCACTGCAACCTCCGCCTACCGGGTTCAAGCAATTCTCCTGATTCAGCCTCCTGAGCAGCTGGGACTACAGGCATGTGCTACCACGCCCAGCTAATTTGTGCATTTTTAGTAGAGATGCACATGGTTTCACCATGTTGGCCAGGTTGGTCTCAAACTCCTGACCTCAGGTGATCTGCCTGCCTTGGCCTCCCAAAGTGCTGGGATTACAGGCGTGAGCCACCGTGCCCTGCTGTTTTGTAGCTTCTTAAGATGTTTTATTTTGTAGAGATGAAGTCTCACTGTGTTGTCCAGGCTGGTCTTGAACTCCTGAACTCAGGTGATCCTTCTGCCTCAGACTCCCAAAATGCTGGAATTACAGGCATGTGCCACCATCCCGCGCTAGACATGGGTTTCTATCTCTCCTCTATAGCTTCCTGTGTGGGTACATTTGGGTAAATTGCTTTTCTTTCCTGAGTCTCAGTTTCCTCAACTGTAAAATGAGTGTAGGACAGTGAGCTCGTAGGGTGCTGGGAAGATTAAATGTGACAAATTACATTGAACACACATTTATGGAGAACTTTTGATGTGCTCAGGGGTGTTTTAGGTGTCAGGATGCTGGACCGAATGGGAACGGCGAATTCCTTGCCCCTCTGGAGTTTATAGTCTAGGGGCAGAGACAATGAATAATGAGGCAGATAAGTAAATAGCGGTTTCAGATAATACTAAGGGCAATGAAGACAATAGTACAGGTGATATGAACGGGAACACTTGCCTGGTGCAGGGGCATTAAATAGGGCACTTAGGGAATAATACAGACAGAAATGAACAATATTGATGCATAAGATGAGAGAGTGTATTTGAAGTATCAGCTCAGTGCCTGGGACGTGGCATATGTTCCATTTGTGCTGGCCACAGTGATGATGATGATGATGATGATGATGATGATGCCATCTCTCCTGCTATGCTGCAGGCACAGATCACAGCCCGCTGTGGCTGGTGCTGGCTCTACCCACTGTATTCGGGGCTGCTGGAAGGTGGGGCCATGGAAGTGTGCTACGCAAGAACTCAGCAGCCCTGTCAGAGCCAGACTGGAGGGAAGCAGGTCTGATTAAAAGAAGATAAAGTCTTCTCTCTGCTGTGTCTTGCAGGGAAAGCTAGGCAATCAATAGGTCTCGCAGATCAGTGGAGGGTGCTTGGAATCTGGCAGCATGGGGCTTTTTAATTAAACCTATAACTGCAAGAAAAGGTAACTGCCTTATTTCTGCAGCTTGTGATTTCTGTCTGCCTGCCAGAAACTGAACAAATCAATGCACCTCCAGAGGGTCTGAGGATCTTGACAAGAAGGCCTCTGGTTTTGGGATGGCCAGACCCTGCAGGGATAAACTCTTGGGTGGCCAAGGTGTCAGGTACCAATTTTTGAGGGTCAGGTGTTGCCTTGGACATTTAAACACCCACAGCAGGTGTGGTTAGCAACTGCAGTTCATGGGAAGGGGAGGCCTTACTCCTGTAATCCCAGCACTTTGGGAGGCCGAGGCAGGCAGATCACTTGAGGTCAGCAGTTCGAGACCAGCCTGCCCAACATGGGGAAACACCTCTCTCTACAAAAAATTCAAAATTAGCTGGTCATGGCGCATGTCTGTAATCCCAGCTACTCAGAAGGCTGAGGCATGACAATCACTTGCATCTGGGAGGCAGAGGTTGCAGTGAGCTGAGATCGTGCCACTGCACTCCAACTTGGGAAAGGGAGTGAGACTCAGTCTCAAAAAAATAAAAGATTTTTATTTATTGTGAAGTGGAGTTATGCTATTCAGGGTATGGTCCATGCACCAGTATCACAGCATCATCTTCTGCTGGGACTGTATCAGAGACGCAGAACTCTGGCTCCGCCCCAGACCTACTCAGTTAGAATCTGCGTTTTTTTTTTTTTTTTTTTTTTTTTTTATTTATTTTTATTGCATTATAGGTTTGGGGGTACATGTGCAGAACGAGCAAGATAGTTGCATAGGTACACACATGGCAGTGTGCTTTGCTGCTTTCCTCCCCTTCACCCACACTTGGTATTCATCCCCAGGCTATCCCCCCCAGCCCCCCCCTGCTGTCCCTCCCCCATTCCCCCCAACAGTCCCCAGTGTATAGTAGACTGCCTCTCTGTGTCCACATGTTCTCATTTTTCTCACCCACCTATGAGCGAGTATATGCGGTATTTCTTTTTCTGTTCTTGTGTCAGTTTGCTGAGAATGATGTTCTCCAGATTCATCCATGTCCCTACAAAGGACACAAACTCATCATTTTTGATTGCTGCATAATATTCCATGGTGTATATGTGCCACATTTTCCCAGTCCAGTCTATCATCATTGGGCATTTGGGTTGGTTCCAGGTCTTTGCTATTGTAAACAGTGCTGCAATGAACATTCGTGTGCATGTGTCCTTATAGTAGAACGATTTATAATCCTTTGGATAGATACCCAGTAATGGGATTGCTGGGTCAAATGGAATTTCTATTTCTAGGTCCCTGAGGAATCGCCACACTGTCTTCCACAATGGTTGAACTAATTTACACTCCCACCAACAGTGTAAGAGTGTTCCTATTTCTCCACATCCTCTCCAGCATCTGCTGTCTCCAGATTTTTTAATGATCGCCATTCTAACTGGTGTGAGATGGTATCTCAATGTGGTTTTGATTTGCATCTCTCTAATGACCAATGACGATGAGCACTTTTTCATATGTTTGCTGGCCTCATGTATGTCTGCTTTCGTAAAGTTTCTATTCATATCCTTTGCCCATTTTTGAATGGGCTTGTTTGTTTTTTTCCTGTAAATCTGTTTGAGTTCTTTGTAAATTCTGGATATCAGCCCTTTGTCGGATGCGTAATCTGCAAAGATTTTTTCCCATTCTGATGGTTGCCGATTCACTCTAGTGACTGTTTGTTTTGCCGTGCAGAAGCTGTGGAGTTTGATTAGGTCCCATTTGTCTATTTTGGCTTTTGTTGCCAATGCTTTGGGAGTTTTGTTCATGAAGTCCTTGCCTACTCCTATGTCCTGAATGGTTTTGCCTAGATTTTCTTCTAGGGTTTTTATGGTGTCGGGTCTTACGTTTAAGTCTTTAATCCATCTGGAGTTAATTTTAGTGTAAGGTGTCAGGAAGGGGTCCAATTTCTGCTTTCTGCACATGGCTAGCCAGTTTTCCCAACACCATTTATTAAATAGGGAATCCTTTCCCCATTGCCTGTTTTTGTCTGGTTTATCAAAGATAATATGGTTGTAGATGTGTTGTGTTGCCTCCGATGCCTCTGTTCTGTTCCATTGGTCTATATCTCTGTTTTGGTACCAGTACCATGCTGTTTTGATTACTGTAGCCTTGTAGTATAGTTTGAAGTCTGGTAGCGTGATGCCTCCCGCTGTGTTCTTTTTGCTTAGAATTGACTTGGCTATGCGGGCTCTTTTTTGGTTCCATATGAAATTCATGGTGGTTTTTTCCAGTTCTGTGAAGAAATTCAATGGTAGTTTGATGGGGATAGCATTGATTGTGTAAATTACTTTGGGCAGTATAGCCATTTTCACGATATTGATTCTTCCTAACCACGAACATGGAATGTTTCTCCATCTGTTTGTGTCCTCTCTTATTTCATTGAGCAGTTGTTTGTAGTTTTCCTTAAAGAGGTCCCTTACATTCCTAGTGAGTTGTATTCCTAGGTATTTTATTTTCTTTGTAGCAATTGTGAATGGCAGTTCGTTCTTGATTTGGTTCTCTTTAAGTCTGTTATTGGTGTATAGGAATGCTTGTGATTTTTGCACATTGATTTTATATCCTGAGACTTTGCTGAAGTTGCTTATCAGTTGCAGGAGCTTTTGGGCTGAGGTGATGGGGTCTTCTAGGTATACTATCATGTCGTCTGCAAATAGAGACAATTTGGCTTCCACCTTTCCTATTTGAATACCCTTTATTTCTTTTTCTTGCCTGATTGCTCTGGCTAGAACTTCCAGTACTATGTTGAATAGAAGTGGTGAGAGAGGGCATCCTTGTCTAGTGCCAGATTTCAAAGGGAATGCTTCCAGTTTTTGCCCATTAAGTATGATATTGGCTGTTGGTTTGTTATAAATAGCTTTTATTACTTTGAGATATGTTCCATCAATACCAAGTTTATTGAGGGTTTTTAGCATAAAGGGCTGTTGAATTTTGTCAAATGCCTTCTCTGCATCAATTGAGATAATCATGTGGTTTTTGTTTTTGCTTCTGTTTATGTGGTGAATTACATTTATAGACTTGCGTATGTTGAACCAGCCTTGCATCCCCGGGATAAATCCTACTTGATCATGATGGATAAGTTTTTTAATGTGCTGTTGCAATCGGTTTGCCAGTATTTTATTGAAGATTTTTGCATCTATGTTCATCATGGATATTGGCCTGAAGTTTTCTTTTCTTGTTGAGTCTCTGCCAGGTTTTGGTATCAGGATGATGTTGGTCTCATAAAATGATTTGGGAAGGGTTCCCTCTTTTTGGATTATTTGGAATAGTTTCAGAAGGAATGGTACCAGATCCTCTTTGTGTGTCTGGTAGAATTCGGCTGTGAACCCATCTGGACCTGGGCTTTTTTTGTGTGGTAGGCTCTTAATTGCTGCCTCAACTTCAGACCTTGTTATTGGTCTATTCATAGTTTCGGCTTCCTCCTGGTTTAGGCTTGGGAGGACACAGGCATCCAGGAATTTATCCATTTCTTCCTGATTTACTGGTTTATGTGCATAGAGTTGTTTGTAGTATTCTCTGATGATGGTTTGAATTTCTGTGGAATCTGTGGTGATTTCCCCTTTATCGTTTTTTATTGCATCTATTTGGTTGTTCTCTCTCTTCTTTTTTATCAGTCTGGCTAGTGGTCTGTCTATTTTGTTGATCTTTTCGAAAAACCAGCTCTTAGATTTATTGATTTTTTGAAGGGTTTTTCTTGTCTCTATCTCCTTCAGTTCTGCTCTGATCTTATTTATTTCTTGTCTTCGGCTAGGTTTTGAGCTTTTTTGATCTTGCTCCTCTAGCTCTTTCAATTTTGACGATAGGGTGTCAATTTTGGATCTCTCCACTCTTCTCATGTGGGCACTTATTGCTATATATTTTCCTCTACAGACTGTTTTAAATGTGTCCCAGAGATTCTGGTACGTTGTGTCTTCATTCTCATTGGTTTCAAAGAACTTCTTTATTTCTGCCTTCATTTCATTGTTTATCCAATCAACATTCAAGAGCCAATTGTTCAGTTTCCATGAAGCTGTGCGGTTCTGAGTTATTTTCTGAATTCTGAGTTCCAACTTGATTGCACTATGGTCTGAGAGACTGTTTGTTATGATTTCAGTTGTTTTGCATTTGCTGAGGAGTGCTTTACTTCCAATTATGTGGTCAATTTTGGAGTAGGTGTGATGTGGTGCTGAGAAGAATGTATATTCTGTGGATTTGGGGTGGAGAGTTCTGTAAATGTCTATCAGGTTTGCTTGTTCCAGGTCTGAGTTCAAGTCCTGGATATCCTTGTTAATTTTCTGTCTGGTTGATCTGTCTGCTATTGACAGTGGAGTGTTAAAGTCTCCCACTATTATTGTGTGGGAGTCTAAGTCCCTTTGTAAGTCATTAAGAACTTGCCTTATATATCTGGGTGCTCCTACATTGGGTCCATATATATTTAGAATCGTTATCTCTTCTTGTTGTATCGATCCTTTTACCATTATGTAATGACCTTCTTTGTCCCTTTTGATCTTTGTTACTTTAAAGTCTATTTTATCAGAGATGAGAATTGCAACTCCTGCTTTTTTTTGCTCTCCATTTGCTTGGTAAATCTTCCTCCATCCCTTTATTTTGAGCCTTTGTGTATCTTTGCATGTGAGGTGGGTTTCCTGGATACAGCACACCGATGGGTTTTGGTTTTTTATCCAATTTGCCAGTCTGTGTCTTTTGATTGGTGCATTTAGCCCATTTACATTCAGGGTTAATATTGTTATGTGTGAATTTGATACTGCCATTTTGATGCTAGCTGGCTGTTTTGCCCGTTGGTTCATGTACATTCTTCATTTTGTTGATGGTCTTTAGCATTTGGTATGCTTTTAGAATGGCTGGAACTGGTTGTTTCTTTCTATGTGTAGTGCCTCTTTCAGGAGCTCTTGTAAAGCAGGCCTAGTGGTGACAAAATCTCTGAGTACTTGCTTGTTCGTGAAGGATTTTATTTTTCCTTCACTTATGAAGCTCAGTTTCGCTGGATATGAAATTCTGGGTTGAAAGCTCTTTTCTTTAAGGATGTTGAATATTGGCCCCCACTCTCTTCTGGCTTGTAGAGTCTCTGCTGAGAGATCTGCTGTGAGTCTGATGGGCTTCCCTTTGTGGGTGACCCGACCTTTCTCTCTGGCTGCCCTTAGTATTTTCTCCTTTGTTTCAACCCTGGTGAATCTGACGATTATGTGCCTTGGGGTTGCTCTTCTTGCAGAGTATCTTTGTGGTGTTCTCTGTATTTCCTGGAGTTGAGTATTGACCTGTCTTGCTAGGTTGGGGAAATTTTCCTGGATAATATCCTGAAGAGTGTTTTCCAGCTTGGATTCATTCTCTTCGTCACTTTCTGGTACCCCTATCAAACGTAGGTTGGGTCTCTTCACATAGTCCCACATTTCTTGGAGATTTTGTTCATTCCTTTTTGTGCTTTTTTCTTTAATCTTGGTTTCTCGTTTTATTTCATTGAGTTGATCTTCAACTTCTGATATTCTTTCTTCTGCTTGGTCAATTCGGCTGTTGATACTTGTGCATGCTTCGCGAAGTTCTCGTGTTGAGTTTTTCAGCTCCTTCAATTCATTCATATTCCTCTCTAAGTTGTCCATTCTCGTTATCAATTCCTCGAATCTTTTTTCAAATCTTTTTTCAAGGTTCTTAGTTTCTTTGCACTGGTTTAGAACATGTTCCTTTAGCTCACTGAAGTTTCTCATTATCCACTTTCTGAAGTCTGATTCCGTCATTTCGTCACATTCATTCTCCGTCCAGCTTTGTTCCCTTGCTGGTGAGGAGTTTTGGTCCTTTTTTGGAGGTGAGGTGTTTTGGTTTCGGGTGCTTTCCTCCTTTTTGCGCTGGTTTCTTCCCATCTTTATGGATTTATCCGCCTGTTGTCTTAGTAGTGGCTGATTTTTCAATTGGGTCTCTGTGTGGACACTGAGATTGTTGATGATGAAGTATTTCTGTTACTTAGTTTTCCCTCTAATGATCTATCCTCTCTGCTGTATGAGTGCTGAGGTCCACTCCAGGCCCTGCTTGTCTGGGGTATACCTGCAGCAGCTGCAGAACAGTGAGGGATGATATCAGTTTCTTTTTCTGCTGCCCTTGTTCCAGAATGATGCCAGCCAAATGTCAGTCTGATTAGTCCTTTTCTGGGGTGACTCCTTGGATATACAGAGGTCAGGGAGCTGCTTGAGGAGACAGTCTGTGCTTTATAGGAGCTCCAGTGCTGAGCTGTGAGCTCCGTTGTTCATTCAGGGTTGTTGGGAGGTTATGTCTGCTGCAATAGAACTCATAAAACACCACTCTTTTTTTTTTTTTTTTTCACCCTTAGATGCTCTGTCTCAGGGAGTTGGGGCTTTCTTTATGAGTATCTGTTGCACTGTCCTGCCCCACTAGGTGGCAGTCTATTCACTATTTGCCTGTCGGGGCTCTGACCTCCTAAGGCGGGTCCGCCCTGTTGCGGCCCGGCGGACTCTCTCTGTTATGGCAGGTTGCCTCGGCAACGGCAGGCTGCGTCAGTCCTGGGCGGTACTTAAGTGGGGGTGCACTTTGTCAGGAATGGTGGACGCCCCTCCCTGACCGGGCTGCACCGTCCTAAATGCCGGCAACAAAACTCTCAGCCCCAAGCGCCTCCAGTCGCCGCCCTGCTTGTCCCCGTGAGCGTGGGACCCGCCGAGCCCGATCACCCTGCTCCCTGCCTCAGAGTCCGTCCTCTCTCTCTCTCTTCCTCTCCCCAAGCTGAAAGGTCGACTCTCTCACTGGCGCCCCAGGAGCCTGCCGATAGGGCACTGGGATCCGTGCGATCTCCCGTGCCGCTGCCCACTACCCCGGCTCAGATCACGCTTCCCAGGAAACTCCTGGTCTGGCTCATTGTCCAAGTCCTGTTCAATCAGATGGACATGCCAATCTGCCCTTCCAAATCTCAGATTGCCGGTTTAACAGGGCACCCAGACCAGTGAGTTCCGCGCCGGGTCCCGCTGCGGCGCCGGCCGAAGAGGCGGCGGGAGCCGGTTGCGTTAGCCGGCTGCTAGCGTCCCGTGTCTCTCCCACACCTGGGACTTTCAACGCTCTGTGGGCATAAAAGGAACATCCGAGAATGCGGCTAGGACTCACCCTCTGCGCCTTCACCGAGAGCTGCAATCCTGAGTCACCTCTACGACGCCATCTTCTAAATCCAGAATCTGCGTTTTAACCAGACCATCAGGAATTCATATGCACATTAATGTGTGAGAAGCCCTGAAATTGAACATACATATGGGACTTAGAAGACAAAGAAGTCAATTGCCAATGTGCAGACCGTAGTTAAATCTGAGAAAGTTAAAAAGCTATCAATGAGATAATTTGAAATTTGAACATTTATTGAATATTTGCTGATATTAATGATTCATTTCCTAATTGATAGGGAGGTTTTATTAAAAAAAAAAAAAGGCCTTTTGGCCGGGAGTGGTGGCTCATATTTGTAATCTCAGCACTTTGGGAGGCTAAGGTGGGTGGATCACCTGAGGTCAGGAGTTCAAGACCTGCCTGGCCAACATGCTGAAACCTCGTCTCTATTAAAAATACAAAATTAGCCAGGCATGGTGGTGACAGGAGCCTGTAATCCCAGCTACTCAGGAGTCTGAATCAGGAGAATCATTTGAACTTGGGAGGCAGAGGTTGCAGTGAGCCAAGATCTCTTTATTGCACTCCAGTCTGAGCAACAAGAATGAAACCCTGTCTCAATAAAAAAAGGCCCTTTTCTTTTAGAGTTACACATGAAAATACTTAGACATGAAATGATTTCATGGTGACATTTGTTTTAAAATACTGGTGGAGCTGGACAAAGCCTGGGCGTGTGGACACAGCATGACTGACTGTAAGTGGATGGTTTGGGGAACTGTCATGACTCATGTAGATACAGTATACTAACATGTTTACTTAGCGCATGTTCCAAATTCTCCATAATAAAAACCTAAGATGATGATATAGAATATTCACATAGAAAATACATGAAGCAGGCTGGGCACAGTGGCTCACATCTGTAATCCCAGCACTTTGGGAAGCCGAGGTGTGTGGATCACCTAAGGACAGGAGTTTGAGACCAGCTTGGCCAACATGGTGAAACCCCGTCTCTACTAAAAAATACGTAAGTTAGCTGGGCGTGCTGGCGGGTGCCTGTAATCCCACCTACTTGGAAGAGTTTATCCCTGCAGGGTCTGGCCATCCCAACACCAGAGGCCTTCTTGTCAAGATCCTTAGAACCTCTGCAGGTGCATTGATTGTTCAGTCTACTGGGAGAACTGCTTGAACCTGGAAGGTAGAGGTTACAGTGAGCCAAGATCACACCACTGCACTGCAGCCTGGGTGACAGAGCGAGACTCTATCTCAAAAAAAAAGAAAATGCATGAAGCGGGAAGGTATTGTGAATGAGCATTCGTTCAAGTGGACATTCGTAAATCTGTTACCAGGTCGTTAGTGGCTCCTGCCCTCTGTCAGAACCTCTGCCCCAAAGTAATCACCTTCCTCGCATCCTCTGGGGCGCTCTCATCCCTGGCTGCCTATGGAATCACCTGGGAAAACTTTACAAAATAATGCAGTTGAACCTCCTCCAGTGAAAACAGACTCCCTGGGAGTGCGCACAGGTGATTCTAATGTGCGGTCTCAGCTGACCTAGCTTTTCAGGTGAATACCATATTTGTGCTGGAATTTCCCAATGAGCTTACCGCTCCTTACATCCAACTGGCAATTTCACTTTCTCATCAAGGGACTGAGTGGCTGGACTATTTTGTAAGTATAGGTTCCATTGCAACCCATTTCTTTCTTTCTTTTGGTTGAGATGATGTCTCGCCTTGTTGCCTAGGCTGGACTCAAGCTTCTGGGCTCAAGTGATCCTCCCTTTCAGCCTCCTGAGGAGCTGGGACTGTAGCCACCATGCCTGGCTTGAAATCAGTTTTTGAAACTAATGGGCTTTTGTGTATTTGTGGTAAATGTGTATTTACCATGTGTCGAGTGCTTCCCATTCCTCTGGAGCTGTGCCAAGTACTTTATTTTATTTAATACTCACAACGATTGAGGGGTCGGCATCCCTGTCCCCATTTTACTGATGAAAAAACAGGCTCAGAGAGATGATGTGGCTTGCTTCAGGTCACCCAGTTTAAAAAGTGCTGAGTGGGGACTGGGTTCAGAGCTCTCAGACTCAGTGCTCTTAAGCGTCAGTTCATGCTGTTCATTCAGGGTCTAGGTCAAAGAATTGAGGGCCATTTGGCCACCCACAATGAACTGGAAGTAAACACGGGAGGTCATCACCATGTCACTCGAGGGACATTAAGTGGTGTGCCTTGGAGCTGAGTTTCTGTCCTTGTCAAATGGGGACAGCACTGTTTTGTCTTCTCTGGCTGACAACCTCTTACTCATCAAAGACGCGTCAGTTGTCACAGAATGTGGAAGCCGGAAAGCTCCTCTGAATTTCAAGTGACCTCTTGGCTAAAGCAGAATTAGTCATGTCCTTCTCTAGCCTCACATACCACTCTTCCAGGTCTCTTAGAGCAGTTGGCAGGAGTTCTATTCTTGTCCTGTGAGACTCAGGTGTGTCTATCAACATATGCTATTTTGTAGCAATTTCTCTGTCGGCGGAGTCCAGCCCAGGGGCTGGAGCATGGCAGGGAACCCTGTATGTCTGCAATTTGAATGAAAGGGTGAGGGTACTGCTTGAACACCAAAGCTTTGGTCCAGAGTCTAGGATGTAATGACACAAGACCCTTTGGGCAGAGACATATCACACACAGCCACAGGATAGTGGTTAGGAAGCTGGACTCTGAACAGACTGCTTGGGTTCAAGTCCAAGCTCTGCCACGTATGAGCTGAATGACCTTGGGCAAGTTATCTCACTTCTCTGGGCTTCCCTTTCCTCATTTGAAAAAAACGTTATGTCACAACCTCTTTATAAGGATTGAGTGGGTGGGTACAGTGGCTCATACCTGTGATTCCAGCACTTTGGGAGATTAAGGCAGGAGAATCACTTGAGGTCAGGAGTTTGAGATCAGCCTGGGCAACATAGTCAGATTCCAACCCTAAAAAAAAAAAAATAAAAAATAAAAAAATATTAACTGGGCATGGTGGCATGCACCTGTAGTCCCAGTTCCTACAGGTGCATGAGGTGGGAGGAGGCTGAGGTGGGAGGATTACTTAGCTCAGGAGTTTGAGGCTACAGTGAGCCACTGCACTCTAACCTGGGCGACATAGGGAGACCCTTCTTTCTTGAAAGAAGATGAAGAAAAAAGGATTGATTGAGTTTGTGTTTTAAAAGCACTTCAATGATGCCAGGCACTGTGGTGCCAGGGGCCAAAGGAAAAGTTAGGAATATCAATCATGTCTTTAAGATTTTGATATTTCTTTATCAAGGGTATTTTTGCATTAATTTCACATTATTTTTTTCATTTATTTTTGCTTTTAAATATATTGCTTCAAAGTATTATTATCTTGATGACTGAGTTTTTGGTGCCCCCTTAAATTTTGCCCCCAAGGAGAATGTCTCACTTACCTCTCCCTCTTCCCAGCCCTGGCACCTAGGAAGCAATGCATCAGTTCTCATTGGTCTGGAGGTAGCGCAGCATCATTATGTGTATTTAAAGAAAAAGATGGATGTTGGCTGGGTATGGTGGCTCACACCTGTAATCCCAGCACTTTGGAAGGCCAAGGCGGGCGGATCACCTGAGGTCAGGAGTTTGAGACCAGCCTGACCAACATGGATAAACCCTGTCTCTACTAAAAATACAAAAAATTAGCCAGGTGTGGTGAATGCCTGTAATCCCAGCTACTTGGGAGGCTGAGGCAGAAGGGTTGCTTGAACCTGGGAGGTGGAGGTTGCAGTGAGCCGAGATCATGCCATTGCACTCCAGCCTGGACAATAAGAGTGAAACTCCACCTGGAAAAAAAAAGGAAAGAAGAAAGAAAAAGATAGACGTGTATATATTACCAATACTTACTCAGAATCTGCAAAGCTCTGAGCACGGGGGATGGGGCTGTGTGATGGTTAGTACTGAGTGTCAACTTGATTGGATTGAAGGATGCAAAAGTATTGATCCTGGGTGTGTCTATGAGGGTGTTGCCAAAGGAGATTAACATTTGAGTCAATGGATCCGGAGAGGCAGAACCACATCTGGGTGGGCTCCATCAGATCTGCTGCCAGCATGATTAGAATAAAAGCATGACTTACTTTAACGTATATATGTATATATATGTTACTAAAGTATATAACATATGTTAACATATATATGGTAAAGTAAGTATATATATAATATATATAACATATATATGTTAAAGTAAGTATATATACTTATATTTATATACCTTAACATATATATATGTTAGTTTAACATATGTATATATGTGACAGGGCCTTGCTCTGTCGCCCAGGCTAGGATGAAGTGGTGTGATCATAGCTCACTGCAGCCTCGACCTCCTAGGCTCAAGTATTTCTCCTGCCTCAGCCTCCTGAGGAGCTGGGACCACAGGTGCATACAACCATGCCTGGTTAATTTTTTGATTTTTTTTTTTGTAGCGATGGGAGTCTCATCATATTGCCTAGCTGGCCTCGAACTCCTGTGGTAAAGTAATCCCTCACCTCTGTCTCCCAAAATGTTGGGATTACAGTTGTAAGCCACCATGCCTGGCCCTGTGAACCCAGTGTTTTAGACTTTCTGCCACGGTATTTGGGTGAGTCAAGAGCTCTGTTCTCATCTTCTGCAAGAATGTCTTGAATGCTGAAGTTATTAGCTGGATTTTTCTGTGAGTTCCACTGCTGAGTTCCTCTGATTATTCATGTCTCAGGAAGCTGTAGTCTAGACATGGCGGGGCTGTGGGAGGTAGCCCTCCCCTTCTCAGAGTGGATCTGTGCAGCCATCTGCCATCACCCATTCCTGTGGGGGAAAAACACAGATTTTCTTGTGTTAAAAAATCACTGAGACAAGGCTTTGGCAGAATCTGAACAGACTAGAGAAGTGGCTCCAGGATTTTCTGGGAAAGGATGGGAAGGGGGAAGGAGAGGGCAAGGGAGAGGAGAACAGAGAGGAAAGGAGGAAGAGAGAGTGGGAGGGAAAGAAGGAGGTAAGGGAGAAGAAAAATGAGCAGTAAGAACCTGCAGACAGCCTTCTAGGTGCATTTCTTTGAAGGTAACTGAAATTAATAGCGGGGTTTTTCCCAAAGGGTCTCTGTTAGCCATTCACCAACTCCCAGTAGGGAAACTGGCATCCCTAATCAGGGAAGGGCAGTTCAGGAGAGTGGACCGGGGGTTGGTGATAATGCCCACCTTGCAGACTAGTTGCAAAATTCCAATGAGGTTGAATATCTGAAGTTCAGGGCTGCCGCACAATAGGTATTCAGTAAATGTCAGTTCAATTCTCTCCTTTTTAATTTTTATTTATTTGTATTTTGAGATGGAGTCTTGCTCTTGTTGCCCAGGCTGGAGTGCAATGGCACAATTTTGGCTCACTGCAACCTCTACCTTAGCCTCCCAAGTAGCTGGGATTACAGGTGCATGGCACCATGCTTGGCTAAGTTCTGTATTTTTAGTAGAGATGGATCTTCACCATGTTGGCCAGGCTAGTCTTGAACTCCTGACCTCAGGTGATCCACCTACCTCAGCCTCCCAAAGTGCTGGGATTTTAGGCATGAGCCTCTGCATCTGGTTAGTTCTCTCCTTTTTAAAAGACAGGGTCTTACTCTCTTGCCCAGGCTGGAGTGCAGTTGCACAATCAGAGTTCACTGTTTACTTAAAATGAATATATATAAAGGTGTCCATGATAACGTCCCTCTTTTTTGCTTACTTGTGAATGTGCTTCCGTGAGTAGGAGAAAAAGAAATAAAGAGTTGGGATTGCTATGATGGGAATTGTAACTCCCCTCCCACCCTTGGCAAACCCAAAGATGGTGTTGCCAAGTTTTTTTATTTGTTTATTTAATTATTATTTTGAGACAGGTCTCCCTCTGTCACCCAGGCTGGAGTCTTAATAGTGCAATCTCAGCTCACTGCAACCTCTGCCTCCTGGGCTCAAGAGATTCCCCTACCTCAGCCTCCCAAGTAACTGGGACTACAGGCACATCCCACCATGCCTGGCTAATTTTTGAATCTTTTTGTAGAGACAGGGTTTCATCAGGTTTCTCAGGCTGGTCTCAAACTTCTAGGCTCAAGCAATTTGCCTGCTTTAGCCTCCCAAAGTGCTGGGATTACAGGCATGAGCCACCATACCTGGCCAAGCAATGACTAATGCATGAATTTCACCTCAGTTCTCAAGGGTGAAAAGAAACATGCAAATGCTTTTAAAAAATGAAAAGCCCTTACACATGTAATGATTACATTTCAAGATCCAATGGTATGGCTGGGCACGGTGGCTCTCACCTGAAATCCCAGCACTTTGGGAGGACAAGGTGGGTGGATCACTCGAGGCCAGAAATTCAAGAGCAGCCTGGCCAACATGGTGAAACTCTGTCTCTACTACAAGTATAAAAAAATTAGCTGGGCATGGTGGTGGTTTCCTGTAATTCCAGCTATGTGGGAGGCTGAGGCAGGAGAATTGTTTGAACCTGGGAGGTGGAGGTTGCAGTGAGCTGAGATCACACCACTGCATTTCAGCCTGGGCAACAAGAGCAAAACTCTGTCTCAAAAAAAAAAAAAAAAAAAAAAGGATCCAATGGTGTGATAGTGGACATGAAAATACTTCATGGGGTACAAGCTATTCGTTCTGCTGGCTGCTTCATCTCTGTGGGGCAGGCTGGGTGCATCATCCCCAGATTCCTAGTCAAGTGCTCTCTTTTATTGCTCGTGGCCTGTGTTGCCCCAGTCCTGGGGGAGGGGCTGACTCTTCTGCAGGACTATGGAGAAGGAGCATCATAGACATATGTTCCCTTGTCAGTTACCTGTGTTTCCTTCTTGGTCTCTGGGCAGCCAGTGCACCTTCCCGATTGTCATGGAGACTACTAGGATCTAGGACATTGTTCCTGACTTTGGGGGTTCAAAACTCTCCCTCTTGGTTCTTGAGGTGCTTGCTTGAGCCCACTCCCACTCTGTGGAGTGTACTTTTGTTTGAATAAATCTGTGCTTTCACTGCTTCTTTTTTATCTTTTTTATTTTTGAAAGGAGAGAAGGAAAGAAATAAAAGTAGTGAAGGAGAGGAAGAAAGAGGAAAAAAAAGAGGGAGAGAGAACAGGAATGTTGCTTTATTCTAAAAATGGGTATTAATAATGGCTGATCAATATTTCATTTAAACCTCTGAGTAGGTGTGATGTGGTATTGACAAGAATGTATATTTTGTGTATTTAAAGTGGAGAGCTCTATAAATATTTATTAAGTTTACTTGTTTCCGGATCCGAGTTCAAGTCTTGGATATCCTTATTAATTTTCTGTCTCATTGAGTCTAAGTCTCTTTATAGGTCTTATGTATCTGGGTGTTAGGATCATTAGCTCTTATTGTTGCATTGATCCTTTTACCATTATATCTTTGTTGCTTTAAAATCTATTTTATTAGATGCAAGAATTGCAACTCCTGCTTCTTATTTATTTATTTATTTATTTTTGCTCTCCATTTAGTTGGTTAATTTTTCTCCATCCCTTTGTTTTGAGTCTTTGTGTATCCTTGCATATGAAATGGGTCTGGATGTAGCAGCATACTGTTGGGTTTTGGCTGTATCTTTTGATTGGGGGATTTAGTCAATTTAAATTTAGGATTACTGCCATTTGATGTTAACTGGCTATTGTATCCATTTGTTGATGTAAATTCTTCATGTTGATGCTCTTTACTTTTTGGTATATTTTTAGAAAGGCTAATACTGGTTGTTCCTTTCTATGTGTAATGCTTCTTTCAGAAGCTCTTGTAAAGCAGGCCTGGTGGTAATAAAATCTCTGAGTACTTTCTTGTTCTCAAAGGATTTTATTTTTCCTTCACTTATGAAGCTTAGTTTGGCTGGATATGAAATTCTGGGCTGAAAGTTCTCTTCTTTAAGGATGTTGAATATTGGCCCCCAATCTCTTCTGGCTTGTAGGGTTTCTGCTGAGAGATCTGCTGTGAGTCTGATGGGCTTCCCTTTGTGGGTAACCTGACCTTTCTCTCTGGCTGCCCTTAGTATTTTCTCTTTCGTTTCAACCCTGGTGAATCTAATGATTATGTGCCTTGGGGTGTCTCTTCTTGAGGAATATCTTTGTGGTGTTCTCTGTATTACCTGGGGTTGAATATTGAACCTGCTTTGCCAGGTTGGGAAAGTTTTCCTGAATAATATCCTGAAGAGTATTTTCCAGCTTGGATTCATTCTCTCCGTGGCATTCAGGTATACCTATCAAATGTAAATTAGGTCTTTTCACATAGTCCCATATTTCTTGGAGACTTTGCTCATTCCTTTTTATCCTTTTTTCTCTATTCTTGTGTTCTTGTTTTATTTCCTTAAGTTGATCTTCGACCTCTGATATCCTTTCTTCTGCTTGTTCAATTTGAGTGCTAAAACCTGTGCATACTTCTCAGAGTTCCTGTATTGTATTCTTCAGTTCCATTAATTCACTTATATTCCTCTCTAAATTGTCTATTCTCATTAGGATTTCATCAAACCTTTTTTCAAAGTTCTTAGTTTCTTTACATTGGGCTATAACATGTTCTTTTAACTCACAGAAGTTTCTTATTATCCACCTTCTGAAGCCTGATTCTGTTAATGGAATGCACTGATTCTCCATCAAGCCTTGTTCCCTTGTTGATGAGGAACTGTGATCCTCTGTAGAGGGAGAGGCATTCTGATTTTGAGTATTCTTAGCATTTTTACGCTGGTTTCTTTCCATTGTTGTAAGTTTATCCACCTGTCGTCTTTGTAATTACCACCTTTCAAATTAAGTCTCTCAGTGGATGTCCAACTTGTTAATTCCCAGGGCCGAAATCTGAGCAACCCACTGCACCAGCCAAAACAGTGGCGTTAAGACTGATGGTGCTTTTCTGCCCGGGAATCTCCGGTCTGGCTTCCTTCTTGAGTCCGCAATAGGCGACTCTACCTTCCCGGAGCTCCAAACGTCGGTCAGGAGGGGAACCAGTCCCATTTACTCTGCACCAAGAGCTGCCGCGCCGAGGGGCTGGCAAAACTGCTGCACTGGCCACAAGAGTTGCGCTGGCAACCCGTGGGGCTCCTCCACTGGGAATCTTCTGGTCCACGAGTGACAAAAATTCATCTGAAAGTGTGGCATTCTCTCGTTCTCTGCGCTTTCACTGGGAGCTACAATCCTGAGATGTTAGTGATCAGCCATCTTCTTTTTTATTTTTCCAAGATGAAGTCTTGCTCTGTCACCCAGGCTAGAGTGCAGAGGCATGATCTTGGCTCACTGCAACCTCTACCTCCAGGGTTCAAGTGATTCTTCTGCCTCAGCTCCAGAGTAGCTGGGATTACAGGCACCCATCATTGCACCCGGCTAATTTTTGTGTTTTTAGTAGAGACAGGATTTCAGCATCTTGGCCAGGCTGGTCTGGAAGTGACCTCATGATCTACCTGCCTTGCCTCCCAAAGTGCTGGGATTACAGGCATGAACCATGGTGCCCAGCCTGCTTCATTCTTTTATTGCTTTGTTTATATGTCTTGTCCGATTCTTTGTTCAAACTGCCAAGAACCCGGACATCCTCCACTGGTAACATATTTTGGTGTGCCAACCAGGAGACAATAGTGGGAAAAACTCCATCTATGCTACCTGATCCCCTGCTTGGCTGCATTCTCAATCATTGGTATCAATTTGACCCCAGTAACCTAAGGAGGAAATGCTTGATATTCCTTTGCAATAGTTTGTCCCCATTATTGCTTGGAATCTGGAGTTTGTTGTTGAATGGGAAAGTGGGATGGAGTTGCATGTATCCAGGCTTTTGTGCTGCTGTTCCAAGCAGGGTCAGGCCTGGTTAGCATGTGATGCTGTCTTTTGGTGCTGTTTGGTCCCAGTGTTCTTTGGAATTTTACAAATCAAACTGCCATGGAAACTGCTTTACCCCAGAATTTTGGTTTTCAGCCTTCACAGGATGACCTACTGGGGCAAAGAAAGTGTAACCATGTAAAACCAGTGAGCCTGTATTGCTATCTCATGGCTAGAGTTCCAAGGTAAAAGTGATCATATCTTCATTTGTGTGTGTGTATACATGTCTAGATGTGTTTATTTGCATGTACATTTACTGTTATATGTTACACCTATTAAATTGACTTATAAGTAAAAGAATGCTCGTAAGTTAAGTAAATAAGTTCAAGCAATTTTCAAGTTCATGTGACTTAAGTAAATCTTTACTAAACTAGCTGGCTTTAAAATTATTGGTAAAATAAAAATAGGAATGTCTTCAAAATTGTCAACATACATTTTTCTCTGAGTTTTATGTTTGTCTTTGCTAGATATTTTGAGGTGTCAGTGTTTGGCATAGAAGGTTATAAGGCCATTGAGCTGGGCACGGTGGCTCACATTTGTAATCCCAGCACTTTGGGAGGCTGAGGTGGGTGGATCACTTGAGGTCAGGGGTTGGAGACCAGCCTGGCCAACATGGTGAAACCTCATCTCTACTAAAAATACAAAAATTAGCTGGGTGTGGTGTCATATGCCTGTAATCTCAGCTATTTGGGAGGTTGAGGCAGGAGGATTGCTTGAACCAGAGAGGTGGAGGTTGCAGCAAGCTAAGATTGCACCACTGCACTCCAGCTTGGGTGACAGAGAGATACTCACCATCTAAGGAAAAAAAAAGTTATAAAGCTATTAACCCAGTCAAAACAACAAAAACAAAAAACTCTCTCTTTTGTCTTTGGTTTATTCTTGGATCCAGATGGAAATTTCCAGCTGTTCTGGTGTTCTGGACCAAGAAATTTGAGAAGTTAAGAACCAGGGACAAGAATGGTCTGAGGTAGCGGTTCAGAGTTCTGGCTTGTGGCCTCAGTTCCAATCCTGGTTCTATTATTCCTTGCTGTGGGGCCTTTGGGAAGCCCCTTGTGGCAGTCTGGGTCCTCCAAGAAGCAGACCTCGCTTTGAGACTCAACATTCAAGGATTTTGTTAAGGGTAACACTTTTGTGAAAGGAGTCAGACAGTGATGAAGCTTGACTCCAAGGGAGGAGAAGAGAGAAGGTTGGTGAAGTGTCCATGCAGAACAGTCTAAAGAAAACTGGTATTTCCAAAGTCAGTTGTCAGAGGGCCCTGTGTTTTCTAAGAATGAGCCTGCCTTGGTTTCTCTGCTGCCTACACTATTGATAGGTGTGGTGGATTTTAAATCTAGCTGGACCCTTGCTCTATTATGTTCCCCATAACTGGAGGTCAGTGGCAGTACATTCTCATGGCCACGCATCACTTAACCTCTCACGGGATTGTTCCTACAATCAAATGAGACAAGGCATGTAAAGCACCTTGTACAAGATCTGGCATAAATGCTCAACATACTTTATTATGATTACCTAATTATTTTTTGAAGCCAACAAGAAAGTTTTCTTCTCTTTTGTTATTAACCATTCCCTGTATCAGAGGCTGTTAATTCGGCCAGATTCCCTGTAAATGAGTAAGTGTAAGGCATTAGAGAGCGGTGGGGACTATGGAAAACTAGAGAGTACATGCCCCATCTACAACGGTTTGAAGAATAAAAACTGAATCCAATGAAAGCAAACACGTCTGTGCGTTGAATTTGGACTATGGTCTTTCAGTTTAAAACATCTTCCTTATAAGCATAATGTTTGTTTATAGTAATTTCTGATATTCTGGATTTCAGAGAGCTAGAAAGTCAATTTAATTAGAAAGAAAACACTGAGATAGGAAGATTGCTTGAGGCCAGGAATTTCAGACAAGCCTGGCTAATATGGTGAAACCCCGTCTCTAGTAAAAATACAAAAATTAGCTGGGTGTGGTGGCACATGCCTGTAGTCCCAGCTACTCAGGAGGCTGAGACAGGAGAATTGCTTGAACTCAGGAGGTTGAGGCTGCAGTAGGGTGAGATTGTCACATGCACTCCAGCCTAAGTGTTATCTAAAAATAAATAAATAAAAAATAAATAGGATTTTCGACTCCGTCCCAAAAGGAATAAATAAGATAAAAAAGAATTTAAAAAAAAACCACCCCCAAAACCTCAGTTATCTTGATTTTCTTACCACCCCCAGACCCATTAATAAATCTGTTGTGTGTTTGACTAAATGGAGAGATCTGGCTGGTTGATATTTTGTTTTGTGCACAGCTTCAGTGTTGTCTTTTCTGAGAGGTTTTGAATGTGGATATTGGAATTGGACAGCGTGGGTTGGGATCTTGGCTCTCCCACTTGCCAGCAATGAGATCTTGGGCAAATTATGAAATCTCTGGGTAACTCAGTATTTCCATCTTTAAAATGGGATAATGATGACTCTCTCCTCATGAAATTGCAATGAGGATTTAGTATACAGAAGGAGTTTAGAATAGTGTCTGGAACATAGTGAGGCTGAGTAAGCATTGATGTTATTTTGGGGTTGAGAGAAGGAGCAAGAACAACTTTGGGTTGCTGGAGGCCCTCATGGCTTTTCTTCATCATTTTATTCTACTTAAGCCTAAAACAATATAATCAGTAAAACACCCAGGCAGGAATGAGTTTCTCTTATCCCAGCGATGTAATCATATATAATAATGCCACTTACATAAGCTTCCTTAGCTCCTTGTTAAGGCCACCCACACCCTGTTCCACTTTTCTCCCACAGGGAAAAAGACACCCAGCTCTATGCTAATTACAACTTTAAAGCAGGGGCCAATGGGTGGGGGGTGGTGCTGGCATAGGTGTCTTTGGCAGTATTCTTGATTTGGGAGAGTAAAGTCTTTAGTTTGGAAGCAATGAGTCAGGCCTGGGGACCTCAGAGGAGCCAGATAAATCATGGAGCCAGAGGTAACCCATGGTGTTCCCCAGATTAGGCAGGCCCAACTTATGCCTTAGGTGAAAAGTGCCTGTGAGCCAGCCCGCTGCATACAAATGCTAATCTGCCATTTCTTTTATTGCTTAAAAAAAGAGAGGCTGAGACAGGTTCTACATGTGATACAAGGTCATTGTGGAAAATGTAGAAAATAGATGGGAACAAAATGGAAGCATAAAAGTCGGAACTTATGAGCATGAATATAGTCAAGCTAAAAGAAAAAAATATAAGAAGTCAGAACTCATTCAGCTGAGAGTGTCAGAAATCAATTGCAAACTGGTTTAGATTATTCAAGAGAATATATTGGCCCACAGAACAAGGATGTCACAGAGATGGATCAGACATGGCTGTATCCACAGCTCAAATGCTGTTAGCACAATGCTGTCTTGCTTGATCTCTCAGTCTCTATTTCATTAGTAGGCCTTCCCCAGATGGCAAAAAAGGTAGATACTATCAATTACAGATTAATATCCTTCAACTGAACAACCCTACTAGAAAGGAAGAGTCTCTTCCCACTGCTCAGAGAGGAAAGTCTCAGGGAGAGACTTGATTGGCTGAGAGTGTATCATGTGTGCATCCTTGAGCCAATCCCTGTGGATGGAGACAAGGTGCTCTGATTGGCCAGATTAGTGAGCCGATGGCCAGGTGAGGTGAAATCAAGAAACTTGATTCTTAAAATAGGTCTACTTAAAACAGGTTTTCCACAGGAAGTGGTGATTCTGTTCCAGATGAAAGAGGAAAAGGAAATGAATTGATGAAAACAATGGAAGTTGCTATATAAGAAGCAAATAACAAGTTTCCAATACTTCCACCATCCAGAAATAATGACTGTTGAGTTAAAAAGATTTTTTTATCATTATACTTCAAGTTCTGGGGTACATGTGCAGAACGTGCAGGTTTTTTTTTAATTATTATACTTAAGTTCTACAGTACATGTGCAGAACATGCAGGTTTGTTACACAGGTATACATGTGCCATGGTGGCTTGCTGTGTCCATCACCCTGTCATCTACATTAGGTATTTCTCCTAAGGCTATCCCTCCCCTAGCCCCCTACCCCCTGCTGTCCCTCCCCTAACTCCCTACCCCCTGCTATCCCTCCCCTAGCCCTCCAACCCCCGACAGGCCCCACTATGTGATGTTCCCTCTCTGTGTCCATGTGTTCTCATTGTTCAACACCCACTTATGAGTGAGAACGTGCAGTGTTTGGCTTTCTGTTCTTGTGTTAGTTTGCTGAGAATGATGGTTTCCAGCTTCATCCATGTCACTGCAAAGGACATGAACTAATCCTTTTTTTGTGGCTGCATGGTATTCCATGGTGTGTATGTGCTACATTTTCTTTATCCAGTCCATCATTGATGGGCATTTGGTTGGTTCTAAGTCTTCACTATTGTAAACAGTGCCACAATAAACATACGTGTGCATTTGTCTTTATAATACAATGATTTATAATCCTTTGGGTATATACCCAGTAATGGGATTTCTGGGTTAAGTGGTATTTCTAGTTCTACATTCTTGAGGAATCACCACACTGTCTTCCACAATGGTTGAACTGGTTTACACTTTCACCAACAATGTAAAAGCGTTCCTATTTCGACACATCTTCTCCAGCATCTGTCTCCTGATTTTTTAACAATCACCATTCTAACTGGCATGAGATGGTATCTCAATGTGGTTTTGATTTGCGTTTCTCTAATGACCAGTGATGATGAGACTTTTTTCCATTTGTTTGTTGGCTATGTAAATATCTTCTTTTGAGAAGTGTCAATTCATATCCTTCACCTACTTTTTGATGGTTTTTTTTTTCTTGTAAATTTGTTTAAGTTCTTTATAGATTCTGGATTTTAGACCTTTATCAGATGGCTAGATTGCAAAATTGTTTTCCAATTCTATTGGTTGCCAGTTCACTCTAATGACAGTTTCTATTGCTGTGCAAAAGCTCTTTAGTTTTATTAGATTCCATTTCTCTATTTTGGCTTTTGTTGCCATTGCTTTTAGTGTTTTAGTCATGAAGTCCTTGCCCATGCCTATGTCCTGAATAGTATTGCCTAGGTTTTCTTCTAGGGTTTTTATGGTGTTAGGTCTTAAGCTGACTTCTTAATGTAAATCTTCTCAGAATTCTCCTCCCCTTATTTAGCTATACTTATAAGCATATACAACATTGAGATATTCTATGCAAACTTCTGTAAGCTGATTTTGATGGCCTTCTTTAAAAATATCCTTAAGATACTTTGAAATGTAAGTGGTATCTCTTCTGGATAGAAAAATTAAAGAATATAGACAAGCAAAAATAAAATAAATTTTTTAAAATAAGTTTTTTTTTTTTTTTTTTTTTGAGACAGAGTCATTCTGTCACCCAGGCTGGAGTACAGTAGCATGATCTTGGCTCACTGCAACCCCCACCTTCTGGGTTCAAGTGATTTCTGTGCCTCAGTCTCCTGAGTAGCTGGGATTACAGGTGCACGCCACCACACCCAGCTAATTTCTGTATTTTTAGTAGAGATGAATTTCTCCATGTTGCCCAAGCTGGGCTTGAACTCCTGGTCTCAAGCAATCTGCCCACCTTGGCCTCCCAAAGTGCTGGGATTACAGGTGTGAGCCGCCACATCCAGCCTAAATAACTTTTTTTTCCCCTCAACTTTTATTTTAGGTTCAGGGGTACATGTGCAGATTTGTCACATGGGTAAATTATATGTTACTGAGGTTTGGTGTATGAATCATCTCACCACCCAGATTGTGAGCATAGTACTTGATAGGTAGTTTTTCTTTCTTTCTTTATTTTCTTTTTTCATTTTAGGTTTTGGGGTACATATGAAGAACATGCAAGATTGTTGCATAGGTACACACATGGCAGTATGATTTGCTGCCATCCTCCCCATCACCTATATCTGGCATTTCTCCCCATGCTATATCTCCCCAACTTTATACCCGCTGCTGTCCCACCCCTATTTCCCCCCAACAGACTGCAGAGTGTGATGCTCCCTTCCTTGTGTCCATGTGTTCTCATTGTTCAACACCCACCTATGAGTGAGAACATGCAGTGTTTGATTTTCTGTTCTTGTGTCAGTTTGCTAAGAATGATGGTTTCCAGGTTCATCCATGTCCCTATAAAGGACACAAACTCATCGTTTTTGATGGCTGCATAATATTCCGTGGTGTATATGTGCCACATTTTCCCTGTCCAGGCTATCATCGATGGGCATTTGGGTTGGTTCCAAGTCTTTGCTATTGTAAACAATGCTGCAGTAAACATTCATGTGCATGTGTCCTTATAGCAGAATGATTTATAATCCTTTGGATATATACCCAGTAATGGGATTACTGGATCAAATGGAATTTCTATTTCTAGGTCCTTGAGGAATTGCCACACTGTCTTCCACAATGGTTGAACTAATTTACACTCCCACCAGCAGTGTAAAAGTGTTCCTATTTCTTCACATCCTCTCCAGTATCTGTTGTCTCCAGATTTTTTAATGATTGCCATTCTAACTGGCATGAGATGGTATCTCAATGTAGTTTTGATTTGCATTTCTCTAATGACCAATGATGATGAGCATTTTTTAATATGTTTGTTGGCCTCATGTATGTCTTGTTTTTTAAAGTATCTGTTTATATCCTTCACCCATTTTTGAATGGGCTTGTTTGTTTTTTTTCTTGTAAATCTGTTTTAGTTCTTTATAGATTCTGGATATCAGCCCTTTGTCAGATGGGTAGATTGCAAAAATGTTTTCCCATTTTTGTTGGTTGCCAGTTTACTCTAATGACTGTTTCTTTTGCTGTACAGAAGCTGTGGAGTTTGATTAGGTCCCATTTGTCTATTTTGGCTTTTGTTGCCAATGCTTTTGGTGTTTTGGTCATGAAGTCCTTGCCTATGCCTATGTCCTGAATGGTTTTGCCTAGGTTTTCTTATAGGATTTTTATGGTGTTAGATCTTATGTTTAAGTCCTTAATTAATCTGGAGTTAATTTTAGTGTAAGGTGTCAGGAAGGGGTCCAGTTTCTGCTTTCTGCACATGGCTAGCCAGTTTTCCCAACAGCATTTATTAAACAGGGAATCCTTTCCCCATTGCTTGTTTTTGTGAGGTTTGTCAAAGATCAGATGGTTGTAGATGTGTGGTGTTGTCTCTGAGGTCTCTGTTCTGTTCCATTGGTCTTTATCTCTCTTTTGGTACCAGTACTATGCTGTTTTGATTACTGTAGCCTTGTAGTGTAGTCTGAAGTCCAGTAGTGTGATGCCTCCAGCTTTGTTCTTTTTGCTTAGAATTGACTTGGCTATGTGGGCTCTCTTTTGATTCCATATAAAGTTTAAGGTGGTTTTTTTCAGTACTGTGAAGAAGGTCACTGATAGCTTGATGGGGATAGTGTTGAATCTGTAAATTACTTTGGGCCATTTTCATGATATTGATTCTTCCTAACCGTAAGCATGAAATGTTTCTCCATCTGTTTGTGTCCTCTCTTATTTCATTGAGCAGTGGTTTGTAGTTTTCCTTGAAGAGGTCCCTTATGTTCCTTGTGAGTTGTATTCCTAGGTATTTTATTCTCTTTGTAGCAATTGTGAATGGCAGTTTGTTCTTGATTTGGTTCTCTTTAAGTCTGTTATTGGTGTACAGGAATGCTTGTGATTTTTGCACATTGATTTTATATCCTGAGACTTTGCTAAAGTTGCTTATCAGTTTCAGGAGTTTTTGGGCTGAGGTGATGCGGTCTTCTAGGTATACTATCATGTCGTCTGCAAATAGAGACAATTTGGCTTCCACCTTTCCTATTTGAATACCCGTTATTTCTTTTTCTTGCCTGATTGCTCTGGTTAGAACTTCCAGTACTATGTTGAATAGGAGTGGTGAGAGAGGGCATCCTTGTTTAGTGCCGGATTTCAAAGGAAATGCTTCCGATTTTTGCCCATTAAGTATGATATTGGCTGTTGGTTTGTCGTAAATAGCTTTTATTACTTTGAGATATGTTTCATCAATACCGAGTTTATTGAGGGTTTTTAGTATAAAGGGCTGTTGAATTTTGTCAAAGGCCTTCTCTGTGTCAATTGAGATAATCATGTGGTTTTTGTTTTTGCTTCTGTTTATGTGGTGAATTACGTTTATAGACTTGTGTATGTTGAACCAGCCTTGCATCCCCGGGATGAATCCTACTTGATCATGATGGATAAGTTTTTTTTTTAATGTGCTGTTGCAATTGGTTTGCCAGGATTTTATTGAAGATTTTTGCATCTATGTTCATCATGGATATTGGCCTGAAGTTTTCTTTTCTTGTTGAGTCTCTGCCGGGTTTTGGTATCAGGATGATGTTGGTCTCATAAAATGATTTGGGTAAGGGTTCCCTCTTTTTGGATTATTTGGAATAGTTTCAGAAGGAATGGTACCAGCTCCTCTTTGTGTGTATGGTAGAATTTGGCTGTGAACCCATCTGGACCTGGGCTTTTTTTGTGTGGTAGGCTCTTAATTGCTGCCTCAACTTCAGACCTTGTTTTTGGTCTATTCATAGTTTCGGCTTCCTCCTGGTTTAGGCTTGGGAGGACACAGGCGTCCAGGAATTTATCCATTTCTTCCAGGTTTACTAGTTTATGTGCATAGAGTTGTTTGTAGTATTCTCTGATGATGGTTTGAATTTCTGTGGAATCTGTGGTGATTTTCTTGTTATTGTCTTTTCTTGCATCTATTTGGTTGTTCTCTCTTTTCTTTTTTATCAGTCTGGCTAGTGGTCTGTCTATTTTGTTGATCTTTTCAAAAAACCAGATCTTTGATTTATTGATTTTTTTGAAGTGTTTTTCGTGTCTCTATCTCCTTCAGTTCTGCTCTGATCTTAGTTATTTCTTGTCTTCTGCTAGGTTTTGACGTTTTTTTATCTTGCTCCTCTAGCTCTTTTAATTTTGATGATAGGGTGTCAATTTTGGATCTCTCCACTCTTCTCATGTGGGCACTTATTGCTATATATTTTCCTCTACAGACTGTTTTAAATGTGTCCTAGAGATTCTGGTACGTTGTGTCTTCATTCTCATTGGTTTTGAAGAACTTTTTTTATTTCTGCCTTCATTTCATTGTTTATCCAATCAACATTCAAGAGCCAGTTGTTCAGTTTCCATGAAGCTGTGCGGTTCTGAGTTAGTTTCTGAATTCTGATTTCTAACTTGATTGCACTATGATCTGAGAGACTGTTTGTTATGATTTCAGTTGTTTTGCATTTGCTGAGGAGTGCTTTACTTCCAATTATGTGGTCAATTTTGGAGTAGGTGTGATGTGGTGCTGAGAAGAATGTATATTCTGTGGATTTGGGGTGGAGAGTTCTGTAAATGTCTATCAGGTTTGCTTGTTCCAGGTCTGAGTTCAAGCCCTGGATATCCTTGTTAATTTTCTGTCTGGTTGATCTGTCTAATATTGACAGTGGAGTGTTAAAGTCTCTCACTATTATTGTGTGGGAGTCTAAGTCTCTTTGTAAGTCATTAAGAACTTGCCTTATATATCTGGGTGCTCCTGTATTGGGTCCATATATATTTAGGATCATTAGCTCTTCTTGTTGTATTGATCCTTTGACCATTATGTAATGACCTTCTTTCTTATAGGATTTTTATGGTGTTAGATCTTATGTTTAAGTCCTTAATTAATCTGGAGTTAATTTTAGTGTAAGGTGTCAGGAAGGGGTCCAGTTTCTGCTTTCTGCACATGGCTAGCCAGTTTTCCCAACAGCATTTATTAAACAGGGAATCCTTTCCCCATTGCTTGTTTTTGTGAGGTTTGTCAAAGATCAGATGGTTGTAGATGTGTGGTGTTGTCTCTGAGGTCTCTGTTCTGTTCCATTGGTCTTTATCTCTCTTTTGGTACCAGTACTATGCTGTTTTGATTACTGTAGCCTTGTAGTGTAGTCTGAAGTCCAGTAGTGTGATGCCTCCAGCTTTGTTCTTTTTGCTTAGAATTGACTTGGCTATGTGGGCTCTCTTTTGATTCCATATAAAGTTTAAGGTGGTTTTTTTCAGTACTGTGAAGAAGGTCACTGATAGCTTGATGGGGATAGTGTTGAATCTGTAAATTACTTTGGGCCATTTTCATGATATTGATTCTTCCTAACCGTAAGCATGAAATGTTTCTCCATCTGTTTGTGTCCTCTCTTATTTCATTGAGCAGTGGTTTGTAGTTTTCCTTGAAGAGGTCCCTTATGTTCCTTGTGAGTTGTATTCCTAGGTATTTTATTCTCTTTGTAGCAATTGTGAATGGCAGTTTGTTCTTGATTTGGTTCTCTTTAAGTCTGTTATTGGTGTACAGGAATGCTTGTGATTTTTGCACATTGATTTTATATCCTGAGACTTTGCTAAAGTTGCTTATCAGTTTCAGGAGTTTTTGGGCTGAGGTGATGCGGTCTTCTAGGTATACTATCATGTCGTCTGCAAATAGAGACAATTTGGCTTCCACCTTTCCTATTTGAATACCCGTTATTTCTTTTTCTTGCCTGATTGCTCTGGTTAGAACTTCCAGTACTATGTTGAATAGGAGTGGTGAGAGAGGGCATCCTTGTTTAGTGCCGGATTTCAAAGGAAATGCTTCCGA
Organism: Saguinus oedipus; assembly: GCA_031835075.1. Lineage (NCBI taxonomy): Eukaryota > Metazoa > Chordata > Mammalia > Primates > Cebidae > Saguinus > Saguinus oedipus. The sequence goes on along the minus strand of CM063179.1, from coordinate 17,134,394 downwards.
TTTTTGCCCATTAAGTATGATATTGGCTGTTGGTTTGTCGTAAATAGCTTTTATTACTTTGAGATATGTTTCATCAATACCGAGTTTATTGAGGGTTTTTAGTATAAAGGGCTGTTGAATTTTGTCAAAGGCCTTCTCTGTGTCAATTGAGATAATCATGTGGTTTTTGTTTTTGCTTCTGTTTATGTGGTGAATTACGTTTATAGACTTGTGTATGTTGAACCAGCCTTGCATCCCCGGGATGAATCCTACTTGATCATGATGGATAAGTTTTTTTTTTAATGTGCTGTTGCAATTGGTTTGCCAGGATTTTATTGAAGATTTTTGCATCTATGTTCATCATGGATATTGGCCTGAAGTTTTCTTTTCTTGTTGAGTCTCTGCCGGGTTTTGGTATCAGGATGATGTTGGTCTCATAAAATGATTTGGGTAAGGGTTCCCTCTTTTTGGATTATTTGGAATAGTTTCAGAAGGAATGGTACCAGCTCCTCTTTGTGTGTATGGTAGAATTTGGCTGTGAACCCATCTGGACCTGGGCTTTTTTTGTGTGGTAGGCTCTTAATTGCTGCCTCAACTTCAGACCTTGTTTTTGGTCTATTCATAGTTTCGGCTTCCTCCTGGTTTAGGCTTGGGAGGACACAGGCGTCCAGGAATTTATCCATTTCTTCCAGGTTTACTAGTTTATGTGCATAGAGTTGTTTGTAGTATTCTCTGATGATGGTTTGAATTTCTGTGGAATCTGTGGTGATTTTCTTGTTATTGTCTTTTCTTGCATCTATTTGGTTGTTCTCTCTTTTCTTTTTTATCAGTCTGGCTAGTGGTCTGTCTATTTTGTTGATCTTTTCAAAAAACCAGATCTTTGATTTATTGATTTTTTTGAAGTGTTTTTCGTGTCTCTATCTCCTTCAGTTCTGCTCTGATCTTAGTTATTTCTTGTCTTCTGCTAGGTTTTGACGTTTTTTTATCTTGCTCCTCTAGCTCTTTTAATTTTGATGATAGGGTGTCAATTTTGGATCTCTCCACTCTTCTCATGTGGGCACTTATTGCTATATATTTTCCTCTACAGACTGTTTTAAATGTGTCCTAGAGATTCTGGTACGTTGTGTCTTCATTCTCATTGGTTTTGAAGAACTTTTTTTATTTCTGCCTTCATTTCATTGTTTATCCAATCAACATTCAAGAGCCAGTTGTTCAGTTTCCATGAAGCTGTGCGGTTCTGAGTTAGTTTCTGAATTCTGATTTCTAACTTGATTGCACTATGATCTGAGAGACTGTTTGTTATGATTTCAGTTGTTTTGCATTTGCTGAGGAGTGCTTTACTTCCAATTATGTGGTCAATTTTGGAGTAGGTGTGATGTGGTGCTGAGAAGAATGTATATTCTGTGGATTTGGGGTGGAGAGTTCTGTAAATGTCTATCAGGTTTGCTTGTTCCAGGTCTGAGTTCAAGCCCTGGATATCCTTGTTAATTTTCTGTCTGGTTGATCTGTCTAATATTGACAGTGGAGTGTTAAAGTCTCTCACTATTATTGTGTGGGAGTCTAAGTCTCTTTGTAAGTCATTAAGAACTTGCCTTATATATCTGGGTGCTCCTGTATTGGGTCCATATATATTTAGGATCATTAGCTCTTCTTGTTGTATTGATCCTTTGACCATTATGTAATGACCTTCTTTGTCTCTTTTGATCTTTGTTGCTTTAAAGTCTATTTTATCAGAGATGGGAATTGCAACTTCTACTTTTTTTTGCTCTCCATTTGCTTGGTAAATCTTCCTCCATCCCTTTATTTTGAGTCTTTGTGTATCCTTTCATGTGAGATGGGATTCCTGGATACAGAACACCGATGGGTTTTGGTTTTTTATCCAATTTTCCAGTCTGTGTCTTTTGATTGGTGCATTTAGGCATTTACATTTAGAGTTAATATTGTTATGTGTGAATTTGATACTGCCATTTTGATGCTAGCTGGCTGTTTTGCCCATTGGTTCATGTAGATTCTTCATTTTGTTGATGCTCTTTAGCATTTGGTATGCTTTTAGGATGGCTGGTACTGGGTGTTCCTTTCTATGTGTAATGCCTCTTTCAGGAGCTCTTGTAAAGCAGGCCTAGTGGTGACAAAATCTCTGAGTACTTGCTTGTTGGCAAAAGATTTTATTCTTCCTTCACTTATGAAGCTCAGTTTGGCTGGATATAAAATTCTGGGTTGAAAGTTTTTTTCTTTAAGGATGTTGAATATTGGCCCCCACTCTCTTCTGGCTTGTAGAGTTTCTGCCGAGAGATCTGCTGTGAGTCTGATGGGCTTCCCTTTGTGGGTGACCCGACCTTTCTCTCTGGCTGCCCTTAGTATTTTCTCCTTCATTTCAACCCTGGTGAATTTGACAATTATGTGCCTTGGGGTTGCTCTTCTTGTGGAATATCTTTGTGGTGTTCTCTGTATTTCCTGGAATTAAGTATTGGCCTGCCTTGCTAGGTTGGGGAAATTTTCCTGGATAATTTCCTGAAGAGTATTTTCCAGCTTTGATTCATTCTCTTCATCACATTCTGATACACCTATTAAACGTAGGTTAGGTCTCTTCACATAGTCCCACATTTCTTGGAGACTTTGTTCATTCCTTTTTGTGCTTTTTTCTCTATTCTTGGTTTCTTGTTTTATTTTATTGAGTTGATCTTTGACTTCTGATATTCTTTCTTCTGCTTGGTCAATTCGGCTGTTGAAACTTGTGCATGCTTCACAAAGTTCTCTTGTTGTGTTTTTCAGTTCCTTCAATTCATTCATATTCCTCTTTCAGTCGTCTATTCTTGTTATCATTTCCTCGAATCTTTTTTCAAATCTTTTTTCAAGGTTCTTCATTTCTTTGCATTGATTTAGAATATGTTCTTTTAGCTCACTGAAGTTTCTCATTATCCACTTTTTGAAGTCTGATTCCATCATTTCGTCACACTCATTCTCTGTCCAGCTTTGTTCCCTTGCTGGTGAGGAGTTTTGGTCCCTTGTAGGAGGTGAAGTGTTTTGGTTTCGGGTGTTTTCCTCTTTGCGCTGATTTCTTTCCATCTTTGTGGATTTATCCACCTGTCATCTTAGTAATTGCTGACTTTTCGATTGGGTCTCTGAGTGGACGCCCAGATTGTTGATGAGGAAGTATTTCCGCTACTTAGTTTTTTTTCTAACAGTCTAGCCCCTCTGCTGTATGACTGCTGAGGTCCACTCCAGGCCCTGCTTGTCTGGGGTACACCTGTAGCAGCTGCAGAATGGTGAGGGATGCTACCAGTTTCTTCTTCTGCTATCTTTGTCCCAGAATGATGCCCACCAAATGTCAGTGTGATTAGTTTTTTTTTTGAGGTGACTCTTTGGATACACAGGAGTCAGGGAGCTGCTTGAGGAGATGGTCTGTACTTTGTAGGAGCTTCAGTGCTGACCTGTGAGCTCCGTTGTTCATTCAGAGTTGTTGGGTGGGTGTGTTTAGGTCTGCTGCTGCAGAACTTATAAACCCCCCCCTTTTTTTCCTCAGATGCTCTGCGTCAGAGATTTGGGGCTTTCTTTATGAGTATCTGTTGCACTGCTGAGGTCCACTCCAGGCCCTGCTTGTCTGGGGTACACCTGTAGCAGCTGCAGAATGGTGAGGGATGCTACCAGTTTCTTCTTCTGCTATCTTTGTCCCAGAATGATGCCCACCAAATGTCAGTGTGATTAGTTTTTTTTTTGAGGTGACTCTTTGGATACACAGGAGTCAGGGAGCTGCTTGAGGAGATGGTCTGTACTTTGTAGGAGCTCCAGTGCTGACCTGTGAGCTCCGTTGTTCATTCAGAGTTGTTGGGTGGGTGTGTTTAGGTCTGCTGCTGCAGAACTTATAAAACCCCCCCTTTTTTTCCTCAGATGCTCTGCGTCAGAGATTTGGGGCTTTCTTTATGAGTATCTGTTGCACTGTCCTTCTCAGCTAGGAGGCAGTCTAGTCAGTATTTGCCTGCTGAGGCTCCACCCTGCTGCCACGGGGCTCCGCCCTACTGTCATGGGCTCCGCCCTGTTGGTGGAGTCTCTCTGTTATGGCAGGTTGCCTTGACAATGGTAGGCTGCTTTAGCAATGGGAGTGTACCTCATTAGGGGCGGAATGCATCCGTAGTTGCAGACTCCCCTCCCCCACCGAGCTGCACCGTCCTGGATTCAGCTGAGTCCACAGTGAAACTCTCAACCCCGAGCATTTCAAATCGCCATTTTGTTTGTCCCTGTGGGGGTGGGACCTGCCGAGCCTGATCACCTGGCTTCCTGCCTCAGAGTCCTTTCTCTCTCTCTCTCTTTTTTTTTTTTTAAGTTTAACAGTTGACTTTCTCATGGGCGTTTCAGTCGCCTGCTGATTGGGCACCCAGATCTGTGTGATTTCCTGTGCAGCAACCCACTGCACTGGCTCAAATCATGCTTCCCAGGAATCTCCTGGTCTGGCTCACTCTCCAAGTCCCGTTTAATCAGATGGATATGTTAATCTGCCCTCCCAAATCTCAGATTGCCGGTTTAACAGGGCACCCAGACCAGTGAGTTTTGTGCGGGGTGCCACTGTGCTGCGGTGCCAGCCGAAATGGCTGTGCAAGACAAAAGGGCTGCGCTGGTGTCCCATGTCTCTCCTACATCTGGGAATTTCCCCATTCTGTGGGCAACAAAGGTCCATTTCAAAATGCGGCTAGGATTCACCCTCTGCGCCTTCACTGAGAGCTGCAATCCTGAGTTGTTCCTACCATGCCATCTTGGAAATCTCCCTTTGGTTCTGTTTATGTGGTGAATTACATTTATAGACTTGCATATGTTGATCCACCCTTGCATCCCTGGGATGAAGCCTACTTGATCATAGTGGATAAACTTTTTGATGTGCTGTTGCAGTCAGTTTGCCAGTATTTTATTGAAGAATTTTGCATCTATGTTCATCATGTATATTGGCCTGAAGTCTTCTTTTCTTGCTGAGTCTCTGCCAGAGTTTGGTATCAGAATGATGTTGATCTCATAAAATGATTTGGGAAGGATTATCTCTATTTGGATTGTTTAGAATAGTTTCAGAAGGAATGGTACCAGCTCCTCTTTGTGTGTCTGGTAGAGTTCGGCTGTGAACCCATCTGGACCTGCGTTTTTTTTGTGTGGTAGGCTCTTAATTGCTGCCTCAACTTCAGACCTGGTTATTGGTCTATTCAGGGTTTAGACTTCTTTCTGGTTTAGGTTTGGGAGGATGCAAGTGTCCAGGCATTTATCCATTTATTTCGGGTTTACTAATTTATGTGCATAGAATTGTTTGTAATAATCTCTATGATGGTTTCTATTTTTGTGGAATCTGTGGTGATATAACTTTATCATTTTTTATTGCATCTATTTGGTTCTTCTCTCTTTTCTTTTTTTATTAATCTGGCTAGTGATCTATTTTGTTGATCTTTTTGAAAAACTGGCTCCTGGATTTGTTGATTTTTTTGAAGGGTTTTTTGTGTCTCTATGTCCTTCAGTTCTGCTCTGATTTTAGTTATTTCTTGTCTTCTACTAGGTTTTGAATTTTTTTGGTCTTGCTCCTCTAGCTCTTTCAATTTTGATGATAGGGCATTGATTTTAGATCTTTCCTTGCCTCTCATTTGGGCATTTATTGCTATATATTTTCCACTAGACACTGCTTTAAATGTGTCCCAGAGATTCTGGTATGTTGAGTCTTCCTTCTCATTGGTTTTGAAGAACATCTATATTTCTGCCCTCATTTCATTGTTTATCCAGTCAACATTCAAGAGCCAGTTGTTCAGTTTCCATGAGGCTGTGCAGTTCTGAGCTACTTTCTGAATTCTGATTTCTAACTTGATTGCACTGTGGTCTGAGAGACTGTTTTGATTTTCATTCTTTTGCATTTGCTGAGGAGTGATTTACTTCCAATTATGTGGTCAATTTTAGAGTAGGTGTGATGTGGTGCTGAGAAGAATGTATATTCTGTGGATTTGGGGTGGAGAGTTCTGTAAATGTCTATTAGGTTTGCTTGTTCCAGGTCTGAGTTCAAGTCCGGGATATGCTTGTTAATTTTCTGTCTCATTGATCTGTCTAATATTGACAATGGGATGTTAAGTCTCTCACTATTATTGTGTAGGAGTCTAAGTCTCTTTACAAGTCATTAAGAACTTGCTTTATGTATCTGGGTGCTCCTTTATTGCATGCATATATATTTAGGATTATTAGCTCTTCTTGTTGCATTGATCTTTTTACCATTGTGTAACGTCCTTCTTTGTCTCTTTTGGTCTTTGTTGGTTTAAAGTCTATTTTATCAGAGATGAGAATTACAACTCTTACTTTTTTTTGCTCTTTATTTGCTTGGTAAATCTTCCTGCATCCCTTTATTTTGAGCCATTGTGTATCCTTGCATGTGAGATGGGCTTGCTGGATACAGCACACCAATGGATTTTGGCCATTATCCAATTTGCCAGTCTGTGTCTTTTGATTGGGGCATTTAGCCCATTTACGTTTAGGGTTAATATTGTTATGTGTGAATTTGATCCTGCCATTTTGATGCTAGCTGGCTGTTTTGCCCATTAGCTGATGCATTTCTTTCATTTTGTCGATGCTCTTTACCATTTGGTACTTTTTTGGAGTGGACAGTACTGGTTGTTCCTTTCTATGTTTAGTGCTTCTTTCAGGAGCTCTTGTAAAGCTGGCCTGGTTGTGATGAAATCTCTGAGTAATTGATTATTCATAAAGGATTTTATTTCTCCTTCACTTATGAAGCTTAGTTTGGCTTGACATGAAATTCTGGGTTGAAAGTTCTTTTTTTTTTAAGGATGTGTAATATTGGCCCCCAATCTCTTCTGGCTCATAAGGTTTCTGCTGAGAGATCTGCTGTGAGTCTGATGGGCTTCCCTTTGTGGGTAAACCGACCTTTCTCTCTGACTGCCCTTAGCATTTTCTCTTTTATTTCAACCCTGGTGAATCTGACAATTATGTGTTTTGGGGTTGCTCTTCTTGAGGAATATCTTTGTGGTATTCTCTGTATTTCCTGGACTTGAATATTGGCCTGCCTTGCTAGGTTGGGGAAGTTTTCCTGGATAATATCCTGAAGAGTATTTTCCAGCTTGGATTCATTCTCTGTCACATTCAGTTACAAACATAGATTAGGTCTTTTCAAATAGTCCCATATTTCTTGGAGACTTTGTTCTTTCCTTTTTACCCTTTTTTTTCTAATCTTGCCTCCTCATTTTATGTCATTGAGTTGATCTTCAACCTCTGATATCCTTTCTTCTGCTTGGTCAGTTTGGCTATTGAAACTTGTGTATGCTTTGCGAAGTTCTCGTGTTGTGTTTTTCAGCTCTATAAGTTAACTTATATTCCTCTCTAAGCTGTTTAGTCTTGTTAGCATTTTGTCAAATCTTTTTTCAAAGTTCTTAGTTTCTTTGCATTGGGTTAGAACATGTTCTTTTAGCTCAGAGAAGTTTCTTATTACCCACCTTCTGAAGCCTGTTTTTGTCAATTCATCACACTCATTCTCCATCCAGCCTTGTTCCCTTGCTGGTGAGGAGTTGTGATCCCTTGTAGGAGGACAGGTGTTCTGGTTTTGGCTGTTTTCATCCTTTTCATGCTGGTTTCTTTCCATCTTTGTGGATTTATCCACCTGTCATCTTTGTAGTTGCTGACTTTCAGATTGGGTCTCTGAGTGGGCATCCAGTTTGTTGATGATGAAGTTATTTTTTTCTGTTTTTTAGTTTTCCTTCTAACATTCAGGCCCCTCTACTGTAGGACTGCTGAGGTCCACTCCAGATCCTGCTTGCCTGGGGATCACCTGTGGCAGCTGCAGAACAGTAAGGGTTGTTGCCAGTTTCTTCTTCTGCTATCTTTGTCCCAGAAGGATACACACCAGATGTCAGTCTGAGCTTTCCTTTGTGAGGTGACTCTTTGGATATACAGCAGTCAGGGAGCTGTTTGAGGAGACAGTCTGTCCTTTTTTGGGAGCTCAAGTGCTGAGCTGTGAGCTCTATTGTTCATTCAGAGCTGCTGGGCAGATACGTTTAAGTCTGCTGCAGCAGAACTCATAAACACATTTTTTTCCTTCCAAGTGCTGTGTCTCAGGGAGTTAGGGCTTTATTTATGGGTTTTTGTTGTGCTGCTGCCTTTTTTCAGGGCTGCCCTGCCTAGTGAGGAGTCAGCCTAGTCACTGTCTGCCTGCAGAGGCTTTGCTGAGCTGCTGTGGGCTTCGCCCAGCTGCCGTGTGAACTTTCCTGCTGTCCCTCCACGCTTTTGCTGGGAGCTGCAATCCTGAGCAGCTCCTAATTGGCCATCTTGGGTCAGTCTCCTAAAATAACTTTTATAATTGGCTGGGATTAATAGTAAGACTTTTATGAAGTCAGATTAAAGGGCAGGGTTGAGATAGAGGAAGAATAATTCATCAGATCTCCTCTTATAATACCTTGTAGTCCCTCTTTGCAGTGGTTTCCACATTGTAATTTTACATTAATTACTCGAAGTGGCTAATTTGGAATAACAGAATTTAGAATAATAGAATTTAGAATAGTTCTATTCTCTAGTGCTGCTTTCCTTAAAAGAAAAAAAAAACAAAACTAGAAAAAACCAGTGACATAAATAATTTTATTCTGAACTATTTCAGGCACAAAAAAGTATAAAGACCAGTACAGTGTCTTATCTGAAGGCTCTAGAGAAAAAAAATCAGTACAGTGAACAACCATTTGCCCATCACTCAGTTTAAAAACATAATGAAGACAATTGAGTCCTCCTGTGGACCCCTCTTAACCTTGTACTCCTTTCTCTTTCCACCCTTCCCAAATGGACTTCTATCCTGCAGTTGTGTCTTATATTTCATGCCTATTTTTGTATTTTTATTGAATATATGTTATCCATTATCAACATATAACATTATGTTGCATATTTTAACACTTTAAATAGACTACCACTGTATGTGCTATTCTCATGACTTGCTTTTTTGTTCTTTATGATACTGCAATTTATTAATGTTGTTACAAGTTGTATTTCATTTATTTTCTACTACTGTTAGTGTTAATTTGTTACTATTGGCATTCCACTGTACAACTCAATCACAATTAATTTATCTATTCTCCTGGGATGGACATTTATGCTCTTTCTTTCCCTCCCTCCCTCCCTCCCTCCCTCTCTTCCTTCCTTCCTTTCTTCCTTTCTTCTTTCCTGATGGACTCTCACCCTTTTGCCTAGGATGGAGGGCAATGGCATGATCTCGGCTTAATGCAACCTCCATCTCCCATGTTCAGGTTATTCTTGAGTCTCAGCCTCTTGAATAGCTGGAACTACAGTGGGTGCTGTATGCCACACTCTACTAAAAATAATTTCCGTACTTTTAGTAGAGATGAGGTTTTGCCATGTTGTCCACGCTGATCTTGAACTCCTGACCTCTGGTGATCCACCCACCTTGGCCTCCCAAAGTGCTGGGATTACAGGCAAGAGCCACTGAATCCAAACCCAGTTGTCTCTTTTCCTTTCCCTTTTTCCCTTCCATCTGTTTTCTCTTTTTTCTGCCCTGTCCTGCCCCACCCCCACCCTCCTCATTCCCATCACCCCCCTTCTCTATCCCTCCTTCCCTTCCCTTCCTTCCATTCCCTTCCCTTCCTTTCCCTTCCTTTCCCTCTCTTTCTTTTCTTTCTGTCACCCAGGCTCGAGTGCAGTGGTGTGATCATGGCTCACTGTAGCCTCAATCCCCCAGGCTCAAACAATCTCCCCATCTCAGCCTTCCTGAGTAGCTGGGATTATAACAGGCTTGCACCACTATGCCTGGCTAATATTTGTGGTTTTTGTAAAGACAGGGTTTTGCCCAGCGTTTGAGCCCAGGCTGGGCTCAAACTCCTGAGCGCAAGCAATCCACCCTCCTTGGCCTCCCAAAGTGCAGGAATTACAGGCATGAGCCACCATACCTGACTTCTTTTCCTTCCTTTTTTCCTTCCTTCCTTCTTTCCTTCCTTTCTCCCTTCCTTCCCCCTCCCTCCCTCCCTTCCTCCTTCCTTCCTTCCCTTTTTTGATGGAGTGCAATGATGCAATCTCTGCTTACCACCTTGCCCTCCCAGGTATATGCAATTCTCTTGCCTCAGCCTCCCAAGTAGCTGGGATTACAGGTGCCTATCACCGCACCTGGCTAACTTTTGTAATTTTAGTAGAGATGGGGTTTCACCATCTTGGCCAGGCTGGTCTTGAACTCCTGACCTTGTGATCCACCTGCCTCGACCTCCCAAAGTTCTGGGATTATAGGCATGAGCCACTTCGCCCAACACTGTTTCTAATTTTTTATTAAAAACAGTGCTGCAGTAAATACTCTTGTACAGGCCAGGCGCAGTGGCTCACCCCTGTAATCTCAGCACTTTGGGAGGCCGAGGCAGGTTGATCACCTGAGGTCAGGTATTTGAGACCAGCCTGACCAACATGTAGAAACTCCATCTCTACTAAAAATACAAAATTAGCTGAGCGTGGTGGCGCATACCTGTAATCCCAGCTACTTGGGAGGCTGAGGAAGGAGAATTGCTTAAACTGGAAGGCAGAGGTTGCAGTGAGTCAAGATCATGCCTCTGCACTCCAGCCTGGGCAAAAGGAGTGAAACTCTGTCTCAAATATATGTATATATTCCTACATGTCATGCCTGTAGTACACATCTCCTTGTGTAAACTAATAGAGCTTCTCCTGGTCTAGGGTATGTACATAGGAGCAGAATTGCTGGGCTGTAGGGGTTATCCATCTTCAACTTGACTCAATTTCACCAAATTGCTCTGCAGAACAGTTGTACCAGTTTACACTCTTACCTGAAGTACATGAGAATTTCAGTTTCTCCACTATTTGGTTTTGTCAGACTTTTCATCTTTGCTCGTTTGATGTGTGTGAAATGCAGTCTGTTGGCACCCAGTGTTCAGTCCTGGAGAGCTGGAGGCATATGTCTTGTTCGCCATGGTTTCCCAGCACTTAGCACAGCACCTGAAATATAGTAGGTACTCCATACTTTTTGGCTGACTAACTAGCAGCAGTTTTCTGGCTCCTCTTGCGTAAAATTCCATTACAATTTGTTGGAGAAGCTGTTTGTTCTCCAGGGAGTCCTGTTTTCATCTCACTCTTCCCACTTAAAAACCAGGAAACCAGACCAGGTACAGTGGCTCATGCCTGTAATCTCAGCACTTTGGGAGGCCAAGGTGGGTGGATTACGGGATCAGGAGTTTGAGGACAGTCTGGCCAATATGGTGAAACCCTGTCTCTATTAAAAATATACAAAAATTAGCTGGGTGTGGTGTCACATGCCTGTAGTCCCAGCTACTTGGGAGGCAGAGACAGGAGAATTGCTTGAAACCAGGAGGCAGAGGTAGCAGTGAGTGGAGATTATGCCACTGCACTCCGGCCTGGATGACAGAGTGAGACTCTGTCTCAAAAACAACCAACCAACCAATCAAAAATCAAACAAACCCAGGAAATCACTCAGGGACTAAGCAGAGAACAGCTTTTGATTGCCGTTTGCCTTTTTGCTAGAACTGCAGCTCTCAAAACTTTTCAATGCCTCAGAACCACATGGAGGGCTTATTAAAATGCAGATCACTGGGATCCATTCCCCCAGAGTTTCTTGTTCAGGAGGTCTAGGGCAAGGTCTAGGGCTCTGCCTTTTTTTCTTTTTTTTCTGAGACAGGGTCTCACTCCAGGGAGATTATGGGGATTACAATTTGAGAGTGAGACCCTGTCTCACTCCCTGGAGTAAGACCCTGTCTCAAAAAAAAAAAAAAAAAAAAAAAAGGCAGAGACCAAGCAGAGGTAATTGGATCATGGGAGCAATTTCCCCTATGCAGTTATTGTGATACTGATTGAGTGCTTGTGAGATCTGATGGTTTTATAGGGCAGTTGCTCTGCTCTTGCTCACTCTCTCTTGCTTGCCACCATGTAAGAAGTGCCTACCTCTTTTTCCCTCATGAGTGTAAATTTCCTGAGGCCTCCCTAGCAATGCAGAACAATTAGTCCTCTTTTTAAAATAGATTACCCAGTCTTGAGGCTTTCTTTTTTTTTTCTTTTTTTGTGAGACAGAGTCTTTTTCTGTCACCCAGACTGGAGTGCAGTGGCATGGTCTTGGCTCACTGCAACCTCTGCCTCCCAGGTTCAAGCAATTCTCCTGCCTCAGCCTCCTGAATAGCTGATATTACAGGCATGCACCACCATGCCTGGCTACTTTTTCCTGTATCTTTAGTAGAGACAGAGTTTTGCTATGTTGGCCAGTCTGGTCTCGTACTCCTGTAATCCCAGCACTTTGGGAGGCTGAGGCAAATGGATTACTCGAGTATTTCTTTATAGCAGTGTGAGCTATCTCCTATTTTTATTTTTATTTTCAAAAAGGTGGGGTCTTCCTGTCACCCAGGCTGTAGTGCAGTGGCTTGATCATTGCTTACTGCAGCCTTGACCTTCCAGACTCAAACATTCTCACACTTCAACCTCCCAAGTATCTGGGACTAAAAGTGTGTGCAACAATACCTGGCTAATTATTTATTTATTTTTTGTGGAGATGAGGTCTTGCTATGTTTCCCAGGCCGATGTGGAACTCCTGGCTTCAAGCAATTCTCCCATCTGAGCCTCCCAAAGTGCTGGATTATAGGCATGAGCCACTGCACCTGGCCACAATCTCCTATTACTCTCATCTGTAGAAGGAAATAATACTGTCTCTCTCTGAGGGTTGCTCTAAGGGTTAGGGGAATGTGTGCTTGGGACACAGTAGATGCTCAATAAGCATTATGCTTGGTATATAGTAGGTGCTCAATAAGTGTTGTGCTTGGTATACAGTAGGTGCTCAATAAGTGTTGGTTCCTGATTTTTTTTTTTTTTTTTTACTCCCATGAGCTGGTAACTCATTTGGATAGGTGGGGGAGAATGAAGCCAGTTCCAAGAGGCTATGATGTTCTCCTAGAAAGAGGCATTGCACTGTCTTTAACGTTTGTGCAGCACACCCTCTATTAGTTCATCTGAGCAAATGCTCATTTTGCTGGTCTCTGTAGACAAGACTCAGGCTCTTGCTTTTATTTCTTCCTTACCCTCTTCCCATCTCCCTGTTCTAGCCAGTGTCACAGAATATACAACATCTTAACAGATCAAAGGTGCTGGCCAATGCTTTAGGAAACCCTGCGTGCAATTTAGAGAGATGCACAGTGAAGAAATGTGGGCTCCAGGCAGCTTGTGTGATGGAGAATAGGGGAAGATAAGAGAATTGCGCAGCTTTCACGGGCGAGTTTGCATAGGTAATGAGAGAAAGTCAGAGCCAACGTCTACTTAGAGGTATTTTCCTTCAAGCATCTGGAGCTTTGGAAGAACCTGGATAGGAGAAATCTACATTTTAGGAATGTAGGCTGCTATTTATATAATTTCCATCTTTGAAGGCTTCAACTCCATCTTTGCTGTCTGTGTGCTAGCAGTTTCTTTTGCAGGCTCAGTTTAATAATTTCTTTCTTTTTTTCCTCCTAGCAAGAGGGTTTAACTCTGCAACATAATCAATGCATGAAAACCCAAATTGGAAATTTCTTTCACTACAGCAAGACAGTTCAGAAGGGAAAAGTCACAGGAAAATTGGGCATTTCTTTCCATAGTCTTAACAGAAGCAACACCTGGATTCCAGTAGCTGAACTGGTGTAACTGGCGTTTGAACATCTCCATCCAGGTGCCCCTTTGTGGTGGATGAAGAGCTCAGGCTTTGTTCCTCATCACCCTTGTGACCTTGGGCAAAGTCCCTGACCTATCAGACCCTCAATTTCCTTATCTGTGGAAAGGTGACCATGAAAAAATACACTCCATGGGCTGGTTTTGGTGGGGAGAATTAAATATACTAGTTTACTGTAATCCCAAATAGCTGGAATTACAGGCATGTGCCACCACACTGTAATCCCAGCTACTAGTATAAATACTATAAAATACAAATATATACTGTATATTTTACTATATAGTATAGTATAGCATTTTTTACTATATACCATACTATAAAATACTATATAGTATACTATAAAATATGATACTATACTACAGTATCATATCATATACTACACTAACATACTATACTATATAGTATATAGTAAAAATACTATACTATATAGTTAAAAATACTATAGCTTAGTATAGTTTTTTTTTACTATATAGTATGATATAAAAGTATACTATATATACCTATGGCGTATATAATATATACACTATATACTATATATAGTATAGTATAGTAATTTCAGCTTGAGATTACTATATAGTATTTTATACTATACCATATAGTATATTATAAAATATGATGCTATAGTATCATATGTATACTATATGTATATTTAGTATATATTTGTATGAAATATAAACCATATTTTGTATTTTATACAAATCATTTTTATAGTGTACATAACATATACTTTATATCATATAGTATTCTATAGTATATATGATACACCATATAACACAAATTATGACATATACACTATATAAACTATATATAATATAGAATACTATGTAATATATACTATATATACAAGGAACTTCTCTCTAGACTATATTATATTTTATATACTGTACTAATATAATATAGTGGAGATGAAAGTTTCTTGTGAATTAAAAACCCGTGATTAATAGAAGATGTTGTTATTCAGATAGAGATATAGATGACTGATAAGGTTTATGGTGTGACCCTGACTCTTTTTTTTCCTATCATCTGCTTGATTCACTACCTGTCTCTTCATTTTTGTTTTTTTGAGATGGAGTCTTGGTTTGTCACCCAGGCTGGAGTGCAGTGGCGTGATCTCGGCTCACTGCAACCTCCACCTCCCTCCTCCAAGCAATTCTTCTGCCTCAGCCTCTTAAGTAGCTGGGATTACAGATGTGTGCCACCATGCTTGGCAAATTTTTGTATTTTTAATAGAGATGCGTTTCTCCATGTTGGCCAGGCTGGTCTCAAGCTCCTGACCTTAAGTGATCCGCCCGCCTCAGCCTCCCAAAGTACTGGGATTACAGGCATGAGCCACCGTGCCTGGTCCTGACTCTTAATATTTTATTTTGCCGTTTTTCCCTCAACTGCTTCTTATTGACTTTGTCATTCATTTAACGGGGCCATCCTCCTTTCAGGAGGCCCACCAAAGGGCTAGGAGTCACCATTGTTTTTCTTTTCCTCCCTCCCGCCCCACACTTTCCCTTCATCTAACGCTCTGGCTGCCTCTACTGATCCTGCCTCTAAAGCATGGCCTGGATACATCCACTCTTCTCCGAGCCCCATCGCTCCACCCCAGCTCCCCCAACCTGCCTAGAGAACTGCAGTAGTCTCTTAACTGCTCTCCCTGCTTCCTCCTTCACCCATTTATAATCCACTCTTCACGCAGTAGTCTGCATGATCTTTTTTGTTTGTTTGTTTTTATTTTTTTGAGACAGGATCTCACTGTCACCCAGGCTGGAATGCAGTAGCACCATCATGGCTTACTGCAGCCTCAACTTTTCTGAGTTCAGGTGATTCTCCCACCTCAGTCTCCTGATTAGCTGGAACCACAGCTAACTTTTGTTTTTGTTTTCTTTACTTTATTGTTATTTTGTTTTTGTAAAGATGGGGTTTTGCCATGTTGGCCGGGTTGATCTCGAACTCCTGAGCTCAAACAATCCTCCTGCCTCCACCTCCCAAAGTGCTGGGATTATAGGTATATGCCAGCGTGCTTGGCCAATCTTTAAAGGGAGTAAGTTGGATCATGTTACTTAGCTGAAAACCCTTCACTGGATTTTCCAACACATTTAGCATAAAATCCAAACTCCTTACTGTGGCCTGAGAGGAGCTGGCTCCTGAAATTTACCTTTGCCTGGCATCACTCCCCTGCTCTGCTTAGCTCACTCTGCTCATGCACACTGGTGAAGGTTCAGCTTTCAAACACACTACGCGCAATCCCACCTTGCAGACTTTGCACGTGCTGTTTCCTTGACCCGGAATGTCTTTCCTCCAAGATTTCTGCATGGCCCTCTTGTTCACTTCATTCAGGACTCTCCTCAGATGTTACTTTATCTGGGGGGACATTCCTGATTCTTGATCATTATATCAAGAATAACACCTCCCATCATTTCTATCTTCTTCTTCTTCTCTTTTTTTTTTTTTTTTTGAGGCAGAGTCTAGCTCTGTAGCCCAGGCTGGAGTGCAGTGGTGCAATCTTGGCTCACTGCAACCTCTACCTCCTGGGTTCAAGCGATTTTCCTGCCTCAGCCTCCCAAGTAGCTGGGACTACAGGTGCCCACCACCATGCCCAGCTAATTTTTGTATTCTTAGTAGAGATGGGGTTTTACCATGTTGGCCAGGCTGCTCTCAAACTCCTGAACTTGTGACCCACCTGCCTCGGCCTCCCAAAGTGCTGGGATTATAGGTGTGAGCCACTGCACCCAGCCACATCTATCTTCTTAATGTATCTTGCCATATATAGATACTTAGCATTTACCATATACTCTCTGGATATATATATTTAGCATCTTTACTTTCTCTGAAAGGCCCTAGAGCATTTAGTGTGTGGCACAAAATAGGTAAATAATGGTAATACTTATTACTATTCATTTTGTTATTATAGACAGTGCTGTGTGAATTTTAAATCCTTTCATGAGGAAATGATTTTTTTTAAGGCTGGGCAAGGTGGCTCATGCCTGTAATCCCAGTACTTTGGGAGGCTAAGGCGGGCGGATCACCTGAAATCAGGGGTTCAAGACCAGCCTGGCCAATGTGGTGAATCTCTGTCTCTACTAAAAACACAAAATTTAGCCAGGTGTGGTGGTGTGAGCCTGTAGTCCCAGCTGCTTGGGAGGCTGAGGTGGGAGGATTGCTTGAACCCAGGAGTCAAAGGTTACAACAAACTGAGATCATACCACTGCACTCCAACCTGGGTGACAAAGTGAGACTCTGTGTCACAAAAAAAGGGCTTTTTTTTCTTTTTTTTTTCTCTTTTTTGGTAGAGCTGGGGTCTTGCTATATTGCCTAGGATGGTCTCAAACTCCTGGGACAAGCAATCCTCCTGCCTTGGCCTCTCAAAGTCCTGAGATTACAGGTGTGAGGTACCATGCAAAACCAAGAAAAGGTTTTAATAGTCAGAAATTATATAGCTACAGTTTATGGAGCATAACTATGTGCCCAGCAGGTGCTAAGTTGTTTTTTTCTTTTTCAACTGTCTCATGTAACTCTCACTATCACAGAATGCCTTGAAGTTTGTATTATTTCAGGAGAGGAAGTGAACTCCGAATCAGCTTTATTAATGTTGGTAAACATAGTAGTGTTATTAAATGAGTAAATGAAAGCGCAACATGAGACCTATTTTAAAGTGATTAGAAGACTTCAAAGCACTCAGCTCTGGGATTGAATGGTGGAGGGGCAGGCAGTTTAGAAGGGGAGGCATCCCTCGTGTACTCCCAGAAGTATCCTTATCCAGGGTCAACCTTGGATGCACCAAGATTTATTTTATTAGAGAAGGCAGCCATTCCTTACCCCACACTCTTGGCACATCCAAGGCCTGAGGAATCTGAGAAATGGCTCCCCTTGTCCATGAGTTCAATCTATTTCCACTGGGCGACAAGCAGCCCGGGCATCTGGGGTCTGTACATTTTACTGCGTAGGTGATAACCCTTGAGCCCAATCAGAATTATCAGTCTTGTGTTCTGTGTGTCATGGGGCCTCCTGACACTGTGAGGTGCACTCACACCCACGTGTCGTTTTATTTATGGCTTTTATTGAGTCTTCTGTGAAGTCATAAATTGACCAACCCTCCAGCTGGTCAGGCCCTCATCAGGAAGCTATCATCAAAGTGAATCACCTTCTCACTGGCCACTTGTTCCCTGAAGGTTCATTGCTAAGGCTGAGATGTTTTCTGGGACTTGCTTATAGAATCTGTCAGCCCTAGGCAGCCCAGAATTGCCAACCCATATATATATATGTATATATATATATATTTTATTGCACTTTAGGTTCTGGGGTACATGTGAAGAACATGCAGGATTGTTGCATAGGTACGCACATGGCAATGTGGTTTGCTGCCTCCATTCCCATCACCTATATCTGGCATTTCTCTCCATGTTATCCCTCCCCAACTCCGTACCCCACACTGTCCCCTGCCAGTACCCCCCAAGAGTCTTCAGTGTGTGACGCTACCCTCCCTGTGTCCATGTGTTCTCATTGTTCAGCACCCGCCTATGAGTGAGAACATGCGTTGTTGGATTTTCTGTTCTTGTGTCAGTTTGCTGAGAATGATGGTTTCCAGGTTCATACATGTCCCTACAAAGGACACGAACTCATCGTTTTTTATGGCTGCATAGTATTCCATGTTGTATATGTGCCACATTTTCCCTGTCCAGTCTATCATCGATGGACATTTGGGTTGGTTCCAGGTCTTGTAAACAGTGCCATAATGAACATATGTGTGCATATGTCTTTATAATAGAACAATTTATGATCCTTTGGATATATACCCAGTAATGGGATTGCTGGGTCAAATGGAATTTCTATTTTTAGGTCCTTGAGGAATCGCCACACTGTCTTCCACAATGGTTGAACTAATTTACACTCCCACCAACAGTGTAAAAGTGTTCCTATTTCTCCACATCCTCTCCAGCATCTGTTGTCTCCAGATTGTTTAATAACTGCCATTCAAACTGGCATGAGATGGTATCCCAATGTAGTTTTGATTTGCATTTCTCTAATGACCAGTGATGATGAGCATTTTTTTTGTACATTTGTCTACTTTTGAAGTGTCTGTTCATATCTTTTGCCCACTTTTGAATGTTTTTTTTTCCTTGTAAATCTGTTTTAGTTCTTTGTAAATTCTGGATATAAGTCCTTTGTCAGATGGGTAGATTGCAAAAATTGTTTCCCATTCTATTGGTTGCCGATTCACTCTAATGACTGTTTCTTTTGCTGTGCAGAAGCTGTGGAGTTTGATTAGGTCCCATTTGTCTATTTTGGCTTTTGTTGCCAATGCTTTTGGTGTTTTGGTCATGAAGTTCTTGCCTATGCCTATGTCCTGAATGGTTTTGCCTAGGTTTTCTTCTAGGGTTTTATAGTGTTAGGTCTTATCTTTAAGTCTTTAATTCATCTGGAGTTAATTTTAGTGTAAGGTGTCAGGAAGGGGTCCAGTTTCTGCTTTCTGCACATGGCTAGCCAGTTTTCCCAACAGCATTTATTAAACATGGAGCCCTTTCCTCATTGCTTGTTTTTGTCAGGTTTGCCAAAATCGGATGGTCGTAGATGTGTGGCATTCCCTCCGAGGCCTCTGTTCTGTTCCATTGGTCTATATCTCTGTTTTGGTACCAGTACTATGTTGTTTTGATTATTATAGCCTTGTAGCATAGTTTGAAGTCAGGTAGTGTGATGCCTCCAGCTTTGCTCTTTTTGCTTAGAATTGACTTGGCTATGCAGGCTCTCTTTTGGTTTCATATGAAGTTTAAGGTGTTTTTTTTCCAGTTCTGTGAAGAGGGTCATAGGTAGCTTGATGGGGATAGTGTTGAATCTATAAATTACTTTGGGAAGTATGGCCATTTTCACAATATTGATTCTTCCTAACTATGAGCATGAATGTTCCTATTTGGCCATCTTGTATCCATCTTTATTTTGTAAAGAGATAGGGTCTTCCTCTGTTGGTGAGGCTGGAGAGCAGCAGCATGATCATAGCTCACTGTAGCCTTGAACTCCTGGATTTAAGCAATCCTCCTACCTTAGTCTCCTGAGTGGCTAAGATTATAGGCATGGGCTACCATGCCCAGCTAAGATTTTTAGTAAATTTTAAAAGTTGTACAATTATCACTACAATATAGTCTTAGAAATTTTCCACGGTGACCAAAATGACCCCTGGTGCTTATTTGCAGTCAATCCCTATTCCCATCTGTAGCTTTAGGTGACAGCTGTGCCTGGGCCTGTGTGTCTCTATAAATTTACCTATTCTGGACATTTCATATAAACACAGTCACACAATCTGTGGTCTTTTCATTTGGCTTCTTTTACTTATGGTGAGATAACTATGTTGTTGTGTATGTTAACAGTTCATTTCTGGCTGGGTGTGGTGGCTTACACAGCCTGCAGCTGAGTGCTGGTTTCCCACAGCAATAAGTAGACCTGCCCATCTGATCCCTGCCTAGATCAGCTAAATTGCAGTCATCCTACTGATCTGTGAGTTTTCAAAAGCATTTGTCATTGTAAACAACTGAAATGTTAGTTGTTTGTTACACAGCAATAGCTGACTTATGTATGCATCTTTCAGGAGCTTATATAAAGAGATAAACAGAAATATAAAGCAATCCATAATATAGAGTACAGTAAATATATGGAGAGAGATACAAAATGAGTACTGTGGGAAACCTCTCTGGTGGTAGGGGTAAAGTTCAGCTTCATAAACAAGATGGTCTTAAAGGATAAGGAGGATTTTGACAGGTGGAAATGAGTACAGTGGGAGGTCATCTAAGCAGATAAAACAGCATAAACAAAGGCCTGAAGGTTTTATACCTCCAGGTTTTATGCCTACCTATGGCTCATGTTCTGTGATCTAAGTTTCTCAGAAGAAAGAGGTGCATCCACTTTCACAGTGAAGACCTTTAGATTGTCACTTCTGGTCATCCCTGCAGAATGAGTCATATGCAATCTTTGTGTTAGATCTAAAATCCACAGGAGACTAATAGCAGACATTGATGGCTGCTGCTACTCTCTATATCTGGCCATGGATGTGTTCCACCACCCACAGACTCACCACCACCACCACCACCACCACCACCATATGAAATTTAAAAATTAGTCTCTTAAATACTTAACTGACTTATCTTTCCAACTCCCATGTACCAACTTTATGCCTACTTCTCTTTCTGGAGTGACAACCAGATAATGATTATAGGGAAATTTGTTTTTACTTTTCTTTTGTAACTCCTGCTTTCTTTTTGTTAAACTTTTTGTGATATACACTTTTGTTTTCAATGTTTCTATGTTGACTTGTTTATTGTATTACATAGTCTTATCTACAGTATTTAACTGTGTTTTTTTTTTAAAGAAGCAGCCCCAACTGAAAGGCATTGTCTTTTATTAGGGGAATTTAGCCCATTTATGTTTATTGTGCTTATTGATAAGTTTGAATTTATTCCTGATATTTCAAATTCCAACTTACCATGTTTTAAAAATTGATGCATAATAATTGTACATAGTGATGAGGTACATGTGATATATTGATACATACATATAATGTGTACTTAGCAAATCAGGGCAATTAGGATATCCATCACCTCAAACATTTATCATTTCTTTGTGTTGGGAGCATTACAAATATTCTATTCTGGCTATTTTGGTATATACTATAAATTATTGTTAACTATAGTCACCCTACTGTGCTGTTGAACTCTAGAACTTTTTCCTTCTATCTAACTGTATTTTCGTACCCATTAACCAACCTCTCTTCATTCCTCACTCACCCCTCCTGCCCTCTGGTAACCATACTTCTACTCTACTTTCATGAGATCAATGTTTTAAGGTTCTACATATGAGTGAGAACATGCAATATTTATATTTCTATGCCTGGCTTATTTTACCTAATGTCCTCCAGTTTCATTGCTGTTACTGCAAATGACAGAATTTCATTCTTTTTTATGGCTGATATTCCATTGTGTATATAATACTACATTTTCTTTCTTCATTTATTGATGAACACTTAGTTTGAGTCCATATGCTGGCTACTGTGATTAGTCCTATAATAAACATGGACGTGCAGGTATCTCTTCTACATATTGATTACCTTAAAAAAAAATACACACACACACACACATATGTATTAGTAAAGCCGTTATGGGAAACAGATTTCTCAGAAAACTAACAATAGATCTACCATATAATCCAGCAATCCCACTGCTGGGGGTGTGTCTGTGTGTGTGTGTGTATACATATATTTTATATATATATTATTAAATTATATATATTATTAAATATATATAATATATATATTATTAAATATATATAATATATATTATTAAGCATATATAATATATATTATTAAGTATATATAATATATATAATATATATTATTAAATATATATATAATATATATTATTAAATATATATAATATATATATTATATATAATATATATTATTAAATATATATAAAAATATATATTTTATATATATACACACATATATATATATACACACACACACACACAGACACACCCCCAGCAGTGGGATTGCTGGATTATATGGTAGATCTATTGTTAGTTTTCTGAGAAATCTGTTTCCCATAGCAGCTTTACTAATTTACATTCCTACCAGCAGTGCACTAGTGTTTCCCTTTCTCCATGTTCTCACCAGCATGTTTTTTTTTGTCTCGTTGGTAATAGCCATTTTAACTGGGATCAGATATTTCATACTGGTTTTGCTTTGCATTTTCCTTGTGATTGGTGATGTTGAATATTTTTTTCATATCCCTCTTGTCCATTTTCATGTTTTCTTTTGAGAAATATTTATTTACCCTGTTTTTAAATTTGTTCTTTTTTATTCCTGTTACATTGGTTAAGTTTTCCTTTTTTTTTTTTTGGCAGTGGTTTGGAAGTAATGCATGCTAGTTCTGTCTCTTTGGCAATTATCGTTGACATTTTAAATGCATTATGAAACATATTATTCTTTGAAAGTACAGAGTTAATTAGGATTTTCATCCAGAACAAGAGAACAAGCAGCATGTTTTCACTTCTCTACCTTAGCTATCTGCTGCTACTGCCTTGGTAGAAATGATCTGGAACTTAATTTCAGAATATTATTTATGTATTTATTTTTATTGTAGATTCAGGGAGTACATGTGCAGGTTTGATATGTGGGTATATTACATAACGCTGGGGTTTTAGCTTCTATAACACATCACCCAAAATATGAACATAGTACGCAATAGGTAGTTTTTCAACCCTTTCCCACCTTCCCTACTCCCTTCTCAGAATATTACTGAAAAATATTTTAATTTTTGTCTTTTCTCCAAAGTACACTCCTTCTGGTGAGGCGTGGTGGCTCACACCTGTAATCCTAGCACTTTGGGAGACTAAGGCTGGCAGATCACCTGGGATCAGGAGTTTGGGACCAGCCTGGCCAACATGGCAAAACCCCATTTCTACTAAAAATACAAAAATTAGCTGGGAATGTTGGCACATGCCTGTAATCCCAGCTTTTCGGGAGGCTGAGGCAGGAAAATCACTTAAACCGAGGAGGTGGAGGCTGCAGTGAGTTGAGATTGTGCCACTGCACTCCAGCCTGGGTGACAGAGTAAGACTCCTTCTCAAAAACCAAACCAAAACAACAGAGTACGCTCTTTCAGAAAGTCTCTTGAGTTGAAAATGCCTGTGTTGCCTTCTAGCATCCAATGTTACCAATGAGAAATATGATACTGATCTGATACTCCATCCCTTAGTGAGGGGTTTTTTTTTTTCCTCTTGGGAACTTTTTAGAATACTCTGTTCTCACTTTGAAATTGCACCATGTTGCAACTAGGTGTGCTGCTTTTCCATGTCAGACTGTTCTTATTTATAGAACACATTATCTACTCTTAGCTCTTTGAAGCTATCAGTTATACTTAGATTAAAATCTTTTGTTTATCCTATTGTAGTGATTAAGAATGTGAGTTCTAGAATCACAATACCGGGCTTGAATCCCAGCCACGATCAAATGGGATGTTTGAGGGGAATTTCTGTAGTTGTAGCAGGAACAGAGGTGGGGTGATTCCAGAGTCCAGTATTCCAGGCAGAGGCGGCACCAAACAGCAGCGCTAGCCCTGGTGGAGGTGGTCCCTCTGATAAATTCAGAACTGATTTATCAGCACTGTCTTCAACGGCACAATGATGGAGGCCCATGGGTTCCAGCCTAGGGGCATTAGCAGCTTTAAACATTTTTTTATTTTTACTGTTTTAAAAAATTTATTGTTATGATTATTTTTATAGAAATGGGGTTGCCCCATCTTGCCTAGGCTGGTCTTGAATTCCTGAGCTCAAGCAGTCCTGCCTTGGCCCCCCAAAATACTGGGATTATAGGCATGAGCCACGGCACTCAGCCCATTAGCAGCTTTTGATCTCTGGTTATCACCTCTTCTTTTTTTGCCAGACGCACCCACTTTTCCAGTTGCTTTTCTATCCATCTCCAAACCTTTATAACGAACTTCTTTGTTTCAAATATCCAGAGTGGTTTCTGCTTTGCTGATACCACTGCTTTCTGAAAAATTAGCATAGGACATATTTGATCTTGGGGTGAGTGGGAGGAATGGAATGACGAGAAACTGTCTGCTTCTATGTATGAAAAAGACAGTGGCCAACCTTAATTCTATAAGTCCAGGAGGACCCTTAAAGTATATTTATTATTATTATTATTATTATTGTTTTTGAAACAGAGTTTCACTTTTGTGCCTAGGCTGGAGTGCAATGGCACAATTTTGGCTACTGCAACCTCCACCTCCCAGGTTCAAGCGATTCTCCTGCCTCAGTCTCCTGAGTAGTTAGGATTACAGGCATGTAGCCATTATGCCTGGCTAATTTTATATTTTTAGTAGAGATGGGGTTTTGCCATGTTGGCCAGGCTGGTTTGAAACCCCTTACCTCAGGTGATCCACCTGCCTCGGCCTTCCAAAGTGCTGGGATTACAGGCATGAGCCCCTATGCCCAGCTTATTATTATTATTATTATTTGTAGCATAATGTGTTGAACATAGCTTGCCAATGCTTGGATGTCAGGTAATCAATGCCAAGACGTCCCTTGGGACTTTTGCTTTTTAATTTGCCCTGAAGATGGGCTGAAATAAGCTAGTGACATATTGAGTTAATTGGGCATCAACCCAGGAATTCTGCTTCTTTCTCTCCTACCCTGGCCTTCCACATGAAGTTAGTGGCCCCAGGAGGATGGTGAGAAAAGGGTGAAGCTATATTACACTTCAGTCAGTGTTCAATCACCACAAAATGGTGATGTTCCTATATGGTGCCGTGAGTCCTCCAGTCTTGCCTCAGATGACAGAATCCACGTGGACCCTTTTACTGAAGCCCGTGGACCCTTTTAGTGACGTCCGTCAGGCTCCAGGGTTTTATAGACAATGTGAGGAGGAGTGATTAGGACCACAGGAAAAAGGTTCCCAGGCACAGTTGCTAAAACGTCTCCTGAGGTCTGTAGGAGCCCCCAAGGTCTCTGTTGATTACTTTAAGCAAAGCTCTTCAGTTTCTCTGTGGGGAACTTCTCCCTAAGTGACCACAATCAGGTTAGCAGGTGGCTGAGAAAACAAGGCTGAACAATGGGTTTTCCTGTTCAAGTTGGTTCATATCAGCAAGAAGCCCTAAATCTGTTTTTTTTTTGCAGTCCCTCCTGGAGACAAAGAAAGAGTTCAGTTACCCTGCTGAGGAGAAAAAAATGCCGTTATTGCCAAAAGCAGTCACTTGTCCTAGATTTGAGGGAGGCATGTTATCCTGGATGGTTTCTAGGTCTCGGTGGGATGGTCTGTTGACTTAATCTCCCCGCTGGGTACCTAGGAAGGTGTTGAATGTGAAGGTAGATTCTTCTTCATGGAGCTCCACACTCAGGATCTGGTATCTGAAGCTTCCTGCATTATGTCAGGTTATCTACCTTGTCCAGCTTCCCATTAGAGAAATCCTGCTTTCTTACCAGCATAGATCATTGTGCTGCTAAGAACATTTCTTTCCCTTGCTTTTTCCCTCCAGAGATGAGGTCTTGCCCTGTTGCCCAGGCTGGAGCATTGGCACAGTCCTACCTCACTGCACTCTCTAACTCCTGGGCTTAAGCAATCCTCCTCCCTCAGCCTTGCAAGTAGCTGGGACCCCAGGTGTAAGCCACCATGCCTGACTTTTTGTATTTTTATTTTTTGTAAAGATAGGGTCTCGTCATATTACCCAGATTGGTTTTGGACTCCTGGCCTCAAACGATCCTCCCACTTCATCTTCCCATCCCTATTTATTTTCAGTCAAACAACCATCCTGGTCTTTTTTAATAAACTGGTTCAGAGTCAGCTATAAAATAACTCTCTTTCCTTGCGCCAGGCAGTCAGTGTTCAAGTCCCAGTGGGATCTCATTAGAGTCGTGTGACTTTGGGGAAGTTCTTTACCTCTGAGGAACTCAGTTTTTCCACCTGTAGGGTAGATGTGGCACTAGAGTCTGTGTCACTTGCCTCATTGGGCTGTGGCAAGTCTCAAAGGGGATGATATAAGGGGAGTGTTGGGTAAACTGTAACTCTCAGCTGTCTGAATGTGTGCCTGTTATCTCCCACGTTAGAAACCGTAGGATGGCACTAGAAGAGATTATCGTTTACATATCTTATTTTTTATATTATTATATATTAATGTAATACAAATATTACATTTTATCTTCAAATCATTTGGCTGAGCCTTGGATGTCAATTGGCTTGTTTAATGCCCAGATGGTCTCTTATGCATCCATATGAGAAAGGGCTTCTAGACTGGAAGCCACTGCCTGTCTTTTTACGTGCATACAAATCACCAGGGACCTTGTTAAAGTGAAGATTCTGATTCACTGGGTCTGAGGCAGGACTGGAGATTGAGTCTGCAGTTTCCTCAAACTCCCAAGCCATACCCATGCTGTAGGTATGACTTTTAGTAGCAATAATACAGGAAACCTGGTGTGTTTTCTGGCAGCACTCTTGATGTTTTGCTACACTTGTATTTAATTGTTTCAACTAGACTCCACCTCCTACAGTCTCACATGACCCATGCAACTAGACAGAAGTCATACAACCATCACGAATGGTAAGTACCAGCATCTGTAGGAGAAAAAACCCAAACAATAACATTTGCACAAGGACCCAAACTTGGCAGTACACCTAGAAGAGTTTGTAGCATACTGTTGGTTATAAACATTGCATAACACAAGTGTAAACTATTACATTGGTGGGGGAATAGGTGGTCATTTCCCTTGCTTGTTTATAAGTAAAAACTTGAGAGCTGGATTATTTTTGCCTTCCCAGATAGCACTGACCCTCAGTAAATGTTTGATGAGCTGAAACAGCCTATACTGAGTAGGAAATTAGGCAAGGCCCTTGGTTGTACATCGATTGCTCCAAACTTTAGAAAAACCAATTATAACTTTTAAAGAACCTCTCCTCCCCATGCTGTTTTATTTCTTTCCATACATAGCTGAACTCATCACCCGAGACTCAACTTCCATCCGTCTTGCCCTGGAAATTCAGATTTATAAGGGCAGGGCAGGCAAAGAAGCCCTTAGACTTTGCTTGTTGGTATCTCCCATAACCCTGAAATAACCACGTTTATCACGTTTATTCCCAAAGCTCATATTGAGTTCAAATCCCCTGTTAACTCATTTAGAGAGACAAGTGGCATACATCGTTTTTGCCTCTCTGTGTCTTCCTGTCCCCCAGAACAAAGGCATTGTGGGAATTCACTCAGCCTTGTCCCCTTAGTTAAATAAATTAGAGTAGAAACAAAGGAATGAGAGGAGTTGCCTAGCTAGCTTGTTTACTCATGTGGTCTTAAAACTAACCTTTCAGCCCATGGCTCCCTCAGGGAGAGGTTGACCAGGGAGATTACCCTCTAATGGTGTTTGCTTTGGGATCAGAACCCGGCATTTAATCTTTCTCTACAAGTGTGTTGACTTAAAACCTCTGTTATTAAATCTATACTGAATAAATGGGCAGAGGGTGAACTAGTCAGTGTCATGTAGCTGCGATCTCTCTCTGTGAGTGGCTCACAAGCCCTCAGCCCACTCAATCACTGGAAATTTGTGTCTGAGTGCATATATTCATCTGTTATGCAGCTGAGGTCTATGGGATGGAGCCCAGCAGGTGGCAACCCTGACACGATGCCCAATGTGGGGCGACCTTGACAAGGCATTACATGATAGTTAACTCCTTTACATATGAACAAGTCCAATGGCAGAGTATTGGGTGACTCAAAAAACCATGCATTGAGAGATGCAAAATATTTTATTGTGTTTTTACGTTATGAAGCATTGGGAAGTGTAAGAATTTTTCTTTGATTTTTCTCTCCCTCCCTCCCTTTCTTCTTTCTTCTCTCCTTTCCTCTCCTCTGCTCTCCTCCCCTCCCCTCCTTTCTCCTCCCTCACCTTTCCTTCCCTCTCTTCCATCTTTTCACCCATATCTGCCATTTTGCCTAACACCAATGTAGTGTAGAAGAAGGAAAACAAGGACTTACAGGGGGAAAAATTCAAGGAAAGAAAAATGAAAGGTAGACAGAACTTACGCATTTTGAAGGTGTGACTATTAGGATTTCAGGCTCTTTTTTTTTTTATCCCCACCGAACAAGCAAGCAGGCAAATAAAGAAACCCTGCAGGGATTGACACAAGGTGAGCAAAGTTTTAGAAGATTTTCCTCAGGAAAAAAACTCTCACAGATTTACAAGCAGCATATCTGTTGTGAGGATTTCGAAAGAAATGAAAATGTATTGCTAGCCATCTAGACATTTGTCAAAACAACTGAATTCTATGAAGTGGAGAGGATGAATGAAACAACCAATCCTTGGGAAAGAAATTCAAGATGGGCTTTATTGTGTTCGAATTTTTCTACAAAGACAGGGAAGCTTTAAGCTGTGTCAGATAAAGACTTGTGCCAAATGAGAAGCCAACAGACCTTGGAAAAGGGTGTTCAG
Source organism: Saguinus oedipus (assembly GCA_031835075.1). Classification (NCBI taxonomy): domain Eukaryota; kingdom Metazoa; phylum Chordata; class Mammalia; order Primates; family Cebidae; genus Saguinus; species Saguinus oedipus. The sequence continues at coordinate 17,105,821 of CM063179.1, read as the reverse complement.
TTTCACCTTGAAGGGCACTTGAATTTGTCAGTTCTGGATAGGTAGTCAAACCCCCTTATTCTCATACCTCTCTCACTCTATCCCTAAATCAGGCACCTGTCTGATTTAGAAAAATAGTGCCTACCTTTTGGATATGGAGAGAGGTTCAGGATACCTGAATTTACAGTTCATCATGTCTCTTCACAGAAGGAAGAGGTAATTCCCCAAAAGGAAAAAGGGGTACTGTTACCAGAAGAATGATTCAATGCTGGGCAACTAAGTCAATACATGCTTTCTCTACTTGGAGAATACGACTTTTCCAATATTGAATCGTTTTGATGTCACAGCTGCCTGGATGACTGTGGACCTGATTTCCCATGCCCTGTTTGTTACGAGTGCATTTGTTTCCTTGATGTATGGCATACCAGTAGGAATGGACACTCCTAATGCTCAGATCTTGGTTCTTAAATACTATTGTTCATTAAAAGTTACCAGGGCTCTTTGGAGAAAGGGCTGATTTCAGGGCTGGGCCAGGAAAGGTACAAGGTATACCTAAAATATATGTTTTCATCAGAATGTATGGAGTGCTTAGAAAAAAATGACAGGGGCATGTCAGAATGATATAGGAGCCAGCTTGAAAGGACTCCTACTTCAAAATCTGGGTCAAAATATTCAAATTGGGCTTTTCAAATCTGGGATAATCTAAGCATCAAAATTAACAATGAAAGAAATGGAAAATAACATATGGAATCCCTGAATTTATACTGATATTAAAAAAAAAGACAAGGGAGAGAGATGGGAATGAGATTATTTACTAAAGAATGTCAACTAATAAATGTAGAAGGAATTAGACTTAGAAACTCACATTCTTGCTGGCTGCAGTGACTTATGCCTGTAATCCCAGTGCTTTGGGAGACTGAGGTAGGAGGATCACTGGAGGTCAGGAGTTCAAGACCAGCCTGGGCAACATAGCAAGACCTGTCTACAAAAAAATAAAAAAAGAATTAGCTGGGCATGATGGTGTGTGCCTATAGTCCCATGACTTTGTGGGGCTGAGGCACGAGGATCTCTTAAGCCCAGGAGTTTGAAGTTGCAGTGAGTTGTGATTGTGCCACTGCACCTAAGCCTGGGAAACAGAATAAGATGGAATATGGATTATTCTTGGGAAGGATATGTTACCAGTCTTGAAATATTTCCCCACAGATGACTTGCTGTTTCATAGTAAGGCAGCTTCAGAGTGGAGAAACGTGCAGTCACTATCTGAGCTGAGTAATCAAGCTGATCATCACATGCTTCCTCATACAAGCACTGAGAGTGTCACAGCAATGCCTATGCAATATTCTTGCCAAAGATGTAACCACAAGGAGACAGTCCGATAAACTCGACTGGCAATGCATGCAACAACAGCAGCAAAAAAGAGTAAATAATGGATTAGAGAGTGAGGGATGGAGACCACACTGAACACATAGATAGGGAACTCTATGAGAAGGTGACTTCTGAGCAGAGACTGGAATGATGGGAAGGAGCCAAGTATGAGAAGATCTTGGTGGAAAGTGTTCTGGGAAGAGGGAATAGCAAGTGCAAAGGCCCTGGGGCAGGAGTGAATGAGGAGTAGAAAGACCAGTGTGGCTGGAGCATTGTGGGAAAAAAGGAGAGTGATATGATATGAGATTAGAGAGGAAGTGAGGGCAGAAGGTGCCTCCTGAGTAGCTGGTATGACGGGCGCACAACACCATGCCTGGTTGTAGGGCTTTGAGGCCATATGAGGAATTTTGTTTGTGGTGTATATAGTAGAGATTAATTTTTTAAATGGATATATAACATTTGCACATATTTATGGGACATGTGATATTTTGTTACATGCCTAGTATGTGTAATGGCCAAACTAAGGTATTTAGGGTATCCATTATCTCGAGCATTTATCATTTCTATGTTTTGGGAGCATCTCAAATCTTCTCTTCCAGCCATTTTGAAATACAGAATACACCGTTGTTAACTATAGTCATCCTACTATGCTGTTGAACTTCAGTACTGGTTTTTTCAATCTAACTGTATGTTTGTACCCATTAACCAACCTCTCTTTATTACCCCTACCCCAACTCTTCCCAGCCTTGGGTACCTATTACTCTACTCTCTACCTCCATGATATCAACTCTTCAGCTCCTGCCTATGAATAATAACATGTGATATTTGTCTTTCTGTGCCCGGCTTATTTCGCTTAACATAATGACCTCCAGTTTTACAGTAGTTAAATTTTAACATGCCATACTCCGTGTATGTATCTGTACTGAATAACTATGTTTACCCATTTATATCTACAGCTATATCTATATACTACCTCGCTAATGCAACTCAATTCAGCTGTTGGAAAACTTTAAAATATTTTTGGAATGACTTGTGTGTATGAATTTACTCTTTCAATGGTAAATTTTATGAAATCTAACTGTATGGCAAGTATTTCCAATGAAAATTTAACATCTGAGTTGACATGCATTTCAAGTGTAAAATGCACACTACATTTTAAGAAAAGAATGTAAATATCTCAAAAATAATTTAAAATTATTAATATGTTGAAGTAATGTTTTAAATACATCGACCTAAGATATTATAAATTAATGCTGTATGTATCATTTTGCTTTTCAAAATTATAGTTCCATTGACATATTCACATACCATTGAAAATGTACAATTTGACCATTTTTAGTGTATTTGAAGAGTTGTGTAATTATCATTGCCATCAATTTTAGAACATTATTATCACCTCCCAAAAAAGCCCCATACCCTGCTCAGTTCTCATTTTCCCCCAACCCTTCCAGTCTTCAGCAAACACTAATCTTTGTCTTCATGGATTTGCCTGTTCTGAACATTTCACAGATATGTAATAATACATTGTAATATTTGTTCTTTGGCATCTGTTCTCTCTCATTTAGCATAGTGTTTTCAAGATTCATCCCTATTGTAGCACGTGTAGGTACTTCATTCTTTTTGACTGCTGAATAATATTCTAGTACCTGCTACATTTTGTTGATGAACATTTGGTTTGCTTTCTCTTTTTGACTCTGAGGAATAGTCCTGATGTGAACATGCATGTACAAATTTTAGTGTGGATACATGTTTTGATTTCTCTTGGGTATATATCTAGGAGCAGGATTACTGTGTCCTATAGTTTTTGCTTTTTTATTGTATTTATTTATTTAGAGTTGGGTCTTGCTCTGTTGCCTAGGCTGGAGTGCAAGGGCGTGGTCCCGGCACAATCTGCAACCTCTGCATCTCAGGTTTAAGTGATTCTCCTGCCTCAGCCTCCTGAATAACTGGGATTACAGGTGCATACCACCATGCCTGGCTAATTTTTGTATTTTTAGTAGAGACAGGGTTTCACCATGATGGCGAGGCAAGTGATCTATCCACCTTGGCTTCCTAAAGTGTTAGAATTACAGGCATGAGCCACCATGCCTGGCCAGCTTTTGCTTTTTTAAATGTGGCAACTAGAAAATTTGAAAGTATATATGTGGCTTGCATTATAATTCTATTGCAAAGTGCTGATCTAACCAAATCAAATTTCCTGAGAAGTCCCTGTCCTGCTGAGGAACAAGGAAAATAGCTAAACTTGCCAATTAGACATGTCTCAGTCTCTTAAAATTTTGAGTGGTTCCATTTTTCCTACCACAAAACAATCTTTTTCAGGTAAATACTCAGCTGGTTTAAACATTCAACTCTCTTGTGGGGCTATTCTTTCCTTTTCTGGCTTGCTTCTAAAGATGCTGCCTGGGCTCAAGGGAGAGCTTGGGAGAGGCCTGTGGTTTACAATTTCTCTTTGGCATATTTTATTTATTGGTTGATTGAGGCAGAGTGCTCTGTCACCCAGACTGGAGTGCAGTGGCACAATCTTGGCTCACTGCAGCCTCCACCTCCTGGGTTCAAGCAATTCTCATGCCTCAAACTCCCAAGTAGCTGGGATTACAGGTGTGTACCATCGTGCCTGGCTAATTTTTTTTTTTTTTTTTGCATTGTCTCATTTTATTAACACAACAACCTTGTAAGGTAGGCATTATTATTACTTTAATTTTACAGATAAGGAAACCAGGGATCAGAGAGTTACTTAACTGTAATTTGCTTAAAATTAACAACTACTTTGAATGACAGAGCCAACCATAAAAGCCATGTCTGTCACCAAAAGCCCTGCTGTAGAAACGGCCGGGAATTGAGAGAAGACTGCCCTGAAGAAGCTGACTGATTCTGACGCGTGAGTAACAAAAATGAAGCCAGCACAGTGGGCCTTTTGTATCTATGGGTTCCACATCCACCATGGATGAAAAATACTAAAAAAAAAAAATAGAAAGAAATAAATAGAAATAGAAAATTAAAAATAATACAACAATAAGAAATTATAACAACTATTTATATAGCATTTACATTGTATTAGGAATTACGAGTGATCTAGAAGTGATTTAAAGGATACCGTAAGAGGATCAGCATAGGTTATATGCACATACTATGATAGTTTTTATAAAAAGACTTGGGCATACATGAATTTTGGTAACCATAGGGAATCTTGGAACCAATCCCCTGTGGATACTGAGGAACAACTAATATCGGTAATACTTTGCTTCTTTCTTTATATATATATATATATATATTTTTTATTGCATTTTAGGTTCTGGGGTACATGTAAAGAACATGCAGGATTGTTGTATAGGTACATACATGGCAATGTGGTTTGCTGCCTCCATCCCCATCACCTATATCTGGCATTTCTCCCCATGTTATCCCTCCCCAACTCCCTACCCCCCACTGTCCCTCCCCTAGTCCCCCCACATAGACCTCAGTGTGTGATGTTCCCCTCCCTGTGTCCCTCTGTTTTTATTGTTCAATACCCATCTATGAGTGAGAACATGTGATGTTGGATTTTCTGTTCTTGTGTCAGTTTGCTGAGAATGATGGTTTCCAGATTCATACATGTCCCTACAAAGGACATGAACTCATCATTTTTTATGGCTGCATAGTATTCCATGGTGTATATGTGCCACATTTTCCCTGTCCAGTCTATCATCGGTGGGCATTTGGTTGGTTCCAAGCCTTTACTATTGTAAACAGTGCTGCAATGAACATATGTGTGCAGGTGGCTTTATAATAGAACAATTTATAATCCTTTGGATATATACCCAGTAATGGGATTGCTGAGTCAAAAGGAATTTCTATTTCTAGGTCCTTGAAGAATCACCACACTGTCTTCCACAATGGTTGAACTAATTTACACTCCCACCAACAGTGTAAAAGTGTTCCTATTTCTCCACATCCTCTCCATCTCTGTTGTCTCTAGATTTTTTAATGATCGCCATTCTAACTGGCATGAGATGGTATCTCAATGTAGTGTTGATTTGCGTTTCTCTAATGACCAGTGATGATGAGCATTTTTTCATATGTTTATTGGCCTCATATATGTCTTCTTTTGAAAAGTGTTCATATCCTTTGCCCACTTTTGAATGAGTTTGTTTTCTTCTTGTAAATCTGTTTTAGTTCTTTGTGGATTCTGGATATTAGCCCTTTGTCAGATGGGTAGATTATAAATTTTTTTTCCCATTCTGTTGGCTGCCAGTTCACTCTAATGATTGTTTCTTTTGCTGTGCAGAAGCTGTGGAGTTTAATTAGATCCCATTTGTCTATTTTGGCTTTTGTTGCCAATGCTTTTGGTATTTTAGTCGTGAAGTCCTTGCCTATGCCTATGTCCTGAATGGTTTTGCCTACGTTTTCTTCTAGGTTTTTTATGGTGTTATGTCTTATGTTTAAGTCTTTAATGCATATGGAGTTAATTTTAGTGTAAGGTATCAAGAAGGGGTCCAGTTTCTGCTTTCTGCACATGGCTAGCCAGTTTTCCCAACAGCATTTATTAAACAGGGAATCCTTTCCCCATTGCTTGTTTTTGTCATATTTGTCAAAGATCAGATGGTTGTAGATGTGTGATGTTGCTTCCGAGGCCTCTGTTCTGTTCCACTGGTCTATGTCTCTCTTTTGGTACCAGTACCATGCTGTTTTGATTACTGTAGCCTTGTAGTATAGTTTGAAGTCAGGTAGCGTGATGCCTCCAGATTTCTTCTTTTTGCTTAGAATTGACTTGGCTATGTGGGCTCTCTTTTGATTCCAGATGAAGTTTAAGATGGTTTTTCCAGTTCTGTGAAGAAGGTCATAGGTAGCTTGATAGGGATAGCACTGAATCTGTAAACTACTTTGGGCAGTGTGGCCATTTTCATAATATTGATTCTTCCTAACCATGAGCATGGACTGTTTCTCCATCTGTGTCCTCACAGATGTTTTTTGTTGAGCAGTGGTTTGTAGTTCTCCTTGAAGAGGTCCTTTACATTCTTTGTTAGTTGTATTCCTAGGTATTTTATTCTCTTTGTAGCAATTGTGAATGGCAGCTCATTCTTGATTTGGCTCTCTTTGCATCTGTTATTGGTGTATAGGAATGCTTCTGATATCTGCACATTGATTTTGTATCCTGAGACTTTGCTGAAGTTGCTTATCAGTTTCAGGAGATTTTGGGCTGAGATGATACGGCCTTCTAAATATACAATTACATCATCTGCAAATAGAGACAATTTGACTTCCTCCTTTCCTAATTGAATACCCTTTATTTCTTTTTCTTGCCTGATTGCCCTGACTAGAACTTCCAATACTCTATTGAATAGAAGTGGTGAGAGAGGGCATCCTTGTCTAGTGCCAGATTTCAAAGGAATGCTTCCAGTTTTTGCCCATTCAGTATATATGGCTGTGGGTGATTTTTGTGTTTTTAGTAGAGACAGGGTTTCACTGTGTTGGCCAGGCTGGTCTTGAACTCCTGACCTTAAGTGATCTGCCTGCCTTGACCTCCCAGAGTGCTGGGACCACAGGCATGAACCACCATAACCAGCCCCTTCCTTGGCATCTTTAAAAGTAAATCCTGGGCAGTGTGGTCCTGGGCAGTGTAGTACTTTGTCTTGTTTCTGGGCATCTAGCTGGCTTGCCCATGGAGAGTGGCGGAGGGAGCCTCCAGAAGGTAATGTGTCTGGCTTCTGCTTAACTCAGCAGGCCCTGCTACTATACCTCCTCAGCTCTGAGTGTCACTCTGTTGGTGCAGGGACCCCCAGTGATCTCCACAGCTGAGTCTCTGCCTAAATGCCTCTCTCAGACCTTTCCAAAATCACGTGGCTCCAGCAGTATGCCAAACATGCAGCATTTTCCTAGGAAATCAGACTTTTCTAGGCGTATGCAGCTGGGATGTGAGGAGCATGTTTTGGAGTGGTCATTCCCCAACATTGTCCAGTTATTTCCACCTTCCTTGGCCTCCTACCCCAAGGAAAGAAGAGCCAGAAAGTTTCACGGGATTTGGCAAGATGATTAATGACCTTGATTTAAAAATAGTAAGTTCTGTGCTGTTGGTTATCCAGGTCTACACATCTGTGCATACATAATAAGTGCTGCTTCAAATGGGTGCATTTTATTCTATGTAAATTGTATCCCAGCAAAGTTGATTTAAAGAAAGAGCAGGTTCAATTTATATACATTGTTCTGGGAAGATATTTATGATACAGTGTTAAAATATACTTTCTCATGAAAGAAGCCAGTTGCAGAGCAATGGGTAGTAAGATAATACTTTTGTAGTTAAAACATGAAAAAAGAGGAAACGCCCCATATATATATTCTTTATTTTTCATATAAACACAAAGAGATTGTAGAAAACAACACAATCTGCTTATCTAGAAAAGGACTGGCTAGAGAATAGTTGTGGGCACGGGAAGAATTAAGTTTGTCTCTATATCTTCCTGTATTATGTAACTGATCTGATTATTTGTTTATTTATTTATTTATTTTTGAGGCAGAGTCTTGCTCTGTTCCCCAGGCTGCAGTGCAGTGGCGTGATCTCTGCTCACTGCAACCTCTGCCTCCTAGATTCAAGTGATTTTCGTCCCTCAGCCTCCACCAACCACCATGCCACCACGTCCAGCTGATTTTTGTAGTTTTAGTAGAGATGGGGTTTTGTCACATTGTCCAGGCTGGTCTTGAACTCCTGACCTCAAGTGATCTGCCTACCTTGGCCTCCCAAAGTGCTGGAATTACAGGTGTGAACCACTGTGCCCAGCCTTAATGGGCATATAGTACAAATCTTATCTTTTTAATTAAAAACACAATAAATAGAAAATAATAAAAGTAATTAACTTTTATTATTTGCATTTTTAGTAGAGACAATGCACCTGGTATGTCTTTCTTTGTTTCTTTGTTTCTTTCTTTGTTTCTTTCTTTCTTTCACTCTCTTTCTTTCTTTCTCTCTTTCTTTTGTTTGTTGTTGTTGTTGTTACATGGCACTTTTTAAAAATAGCACCTACTCAACTTTATTTATTAGGGTTTTTTTATATGAAAGCCAGACCTTATTTTTTGTTTTTTCCATGAATGCCCTTTTTCTGTTCTGGGACCCTGTGTAGGAGATCCTGGTGCATTTAGTCTCATGCCTCCTTAGCCTCCTCTGCTCTGTGACAGCTTCTCAGTCTTCCCTTATTTTTCGTGAGCTTGACTATTTTTCTTTTTTGAGACAGAGTCCTGCTCTGTCACCCAGGCTGGAATGCAATGGCATGGTCTTGGCTCACTGCAACCTTCGCCTCTCAGGTTCACATGATTCTCCTGCCTCAGCCTCCTGGGTAGCTGGGATTACAGGTGCATGCCACCATGCCCAGATAATTTTTGTATTTTTGGGAGAGACGGGGTTTCACCATGTTGTCCAGGCTGGTCTTGAACTCCTGACCTCGTGATCCACCCCCCTCGGCCTCTCAAAGTGCTGGAATTACAGGTATGAGCCACAGCACCCAGCCAAACTTGACCATTCTAAGGAGTACTGGTCAGGTATTTTGTTGAATGTTGCTCAGTTTGGGTTGTATGAAGTTTTTCCTCATGATTTGGACTGGGATCATGGATTTTTGGGAGGAATTGCACAGAGGTATATGAGATCAACATGGCCTATCACTGATGTTGACTTTGATTGTGGAGTTAAAGCAGTGTCTTCCAGGCCTCTCCTCCCCTCCCCTCCCCTCCCCTCCCCTCCCCTCCCCTCTCCTCTCCTCTCCTCCTCTCTCTTCCCCTCCCCTCCCCTCCCCTCCCCTCCCTCTCTCTCTCCCTCCTTCCTTCCTTCCTTTGTCTCTTTCTCTTTCTTTCTTTCTCTCTTCCTTTCTTTCTTTCTTTTTTTTCCCTCCCTCCTTCCCTGCCTCTCTCCCTGCCTCCCTCCCTCCCTCCTTCTTTCCTTCCTTCCTTCCTTCTTTTTTTATGAGACATGGTCTCACTCTGTCACCCAGGGTAGAGTACAGTGGTATGATTTTAGCAACATTATCCAGTTATTTCTACCTCCCCTGGCCTCCCATCCCAGGGAAAGAAGAGCCGGGAAGGCCTTGGCTCGAAGCCCTTCTGCTCTGCAGCCTCGACCTTGTGGGCTCAAGCAATCCTCCCTCCTCAGCCCCCCGAGAAGTCAGGACTGTAGGTGCACACCAGTATGCCCAGCTAATTTTAAAATTTTTACTTTTTGTAGAGACAAGGTCTTGCTATGTTGCCCAAGCTGGTCTAAAACTCCTGGATTCAAGCTGTCCTCTGCCTCAGCCTCCCACGGTGCTGGGATTACAGGCATGAGCCACCACAGCTGGTTGTATTTCCCTTTTCTAGACTCAAGCTATACTCCATATTTATTGGAAGCCGGTTACTGAGACCCACTTACACTCAAAAGTAATGGAGTTGGTAAGTGTGGGGTGTCTACAGATATTATTTGGAATTCTTCTCTGTTAGGAAGATTTGTCTCTTTTACCCCAGTACATTTATTTATTCAACCAGTCATTTATTTTATACTTTGGGTTTTAATCCAGTACTGTGTTATTTCTTTTGTTGCTCAAATTGTTCTATTTTAACCATAGTGAGTTTTTCAGATTGAGTCTTGCATTCCTGTGATAAGCTGTCCACTCCTTTTTTTTTTTTTTTCAGGGGGTACAGAATCTCATTCTGTTGCCCAGGCTGGAGTGCAGTGGTACGATCTTGGCTCACTGCAAACTCCGCTTCCCAAGTTCAAGCGATTCTCCCACCTCAGTCTCCTGAGTAGCTAGGATTACAGGTGCCTACCATCACACTGAGCTAATTTTTGTATTTTTAGTGGAGATAGGGTTTCACCATCTCTACTAAAGAGACTAGGCTGGTCTAGAGCTCCTGACTCAAGTGATCTGCCCGCCTTGGCCTCCCAAAGTGCTGGGATGACAGGCATGAGCCACCATGCCTGGCCCGTCCCCTCCTTTTTTTAAAGTACGTCTTTACTCTTTGTCATTACAAGATGCTGTAGGCTCATCTTGTATTTTCTCTGTCTCATACCTAAAAACAGTCATTTCTCCAAGGAGCCCTGGTTCCTGGAGAATAGTACTGAGACGTGAAGACTGGGATGTGGTGATAAACTTTATTTTTATTGCTCCACAAAGTTTCCCATGCTCCCCATTGGGCTATAAACCTCATTCTGGGTGGGGGTTTTGCTGTCTCTCTCACCATGTTGCCTCTCATACCTAAATGATCTAGCATTTACTGAATGAATGAAGTTCACTAAAATAAGTTTTAGCTTTTTTCTCATTTATTTTAATATTGCCACTAATTTTACTTTTGTGTCATGTTGTCAAGTAGCTAGACCAAGAAAATGAGTCATGCTTTATTATCATTATTATTATTATTGTTTGACATGGGGGCTCACTCTGTTGTCCAGGTGGAATGCAGTGGCACGATCTCAGCTCACTGCAACCTCCACCTCTTGAGCTCAAGGGATTCTCCCACTTCAGCTTCCAGAGTAGTTGAGACTACAGGCGTGCGCCACTATGTCTGACTAATTTTTGTGTTTTTATAGAGACAGGGTTTCACCATCTTGCTCAGGCTGGTCTCATACTCTCGGACTCAAGTGATCCTCCTGCCTCAGTTTCCCAAAGTGCTGGGATTATAGGTATGAGCCACTGCACCCAGCAAAATCATGCCTTATTTTATCTCCCTGTCATTATGAATTGACTGATGGCTCAGAAAATGAAGACATGAATGCATTTGTGATGTGTTCACAGATTATGTCCTACCCTGCATGCATTTCAGCAGCAGTGGTCCATAATCAATGAATATTTGTAATTCTGGGTTATTTGATTTTATTCCTGGCCAGAGATTTAAAAAGGAATGTGTGTAATAGGAAAAAAAAAACAGCAAATTGTGTTCTCCTACCACACTTGTACAACTCAGTGTGTTTCTGTGACCATAGGGTTGGGGTTTTCCTCACATGTCAGTGCTCCCATGGACAACAACCAGGTATCCTCTAATTCGGTTCAATTCTGGTATTATCTACCTGGAGTTAGAATCAGATCCCACAAGATAAGGACTCAGTCCCACAAGACTACTCCCATCTCAGATGCCAATAGCAAGTCTGGGCCTCTGGAATTGACCAATGGGCTATAAATTGGAAGTTCCCCACTACTCTCTCCCTAGTCATTTGCTAGAGTGGCTCACAGAACTCAGGAAAGCACCATACTTAATGTTTACCCATTTATTATAAAGGAAATTATAAATGATACAGATGAACAGTCAGATGAATAAGATGAGGCACAGGGCAAGGTATGGGGATTGGGGGTATGGAGATTCTATGCCTTCTGATATAGTGTGTCTGTGTCCCCAGCAAAATCTCATCATGAATTGTTAGCTCCCATAATCCCCACATGTTGTGAGAGGGACCCAGTGGGAAGTAATTGAATCATGGGGGCAAGTTTTTTCCATGCTATTTTTGTGATAGGGAATAAGTCTCATGAGATATGATTGTTTTATAAAAGGGCGTTTGCCTGCACAAGCTCTCTTGCCTACCACCATGTAAGACATGCGTTTGCTCTTTCTTTGCCTTCCACCATGATTGTGAGGCCTCACCAACTATGTGGAATTGTGAGTCAGTTAAACCTCTTTCCTTCATAAATTACCCAGTTTGGGGTATGTCTTTCTTAGCAGTGTAAGAACAGACTAATACACCCTTTATGGATGAGACTATCCCCTTGTGTTCAGAAACTAGAAGCTCCTCAAGTCCCTTGATTTTTGTGGAGACTTTATTACATAGGCATGATCGATTATTAAGTCAATTTCCAGCCTCTTTCCCCTTCCCAGAGGATGGGAGTGGGGCTGAAAGTTCCAAGCTTCTGTTCCTAGCTTGGTCTTTCTGGTGACCAGCCTCACCCAGAAGCCCCGTTGAGAGTTCTCATATTAGAGCAAGAGATGCTCCCATCACTCAGGTATATTTCAAGGGATTAGGAGCCTTGTGGCAGGAACCAGGGTTAAAGACCAAATATTAGAACAGAAGATGCTCCTAGCATCCCTACTGCCCAGGAAATTACAAGGAATTTAGGCACTCTCTGCCAGGAACTGGAGATAAAGACATATATATTTCTTATTATAAATAATAATATCACATAAAGATACATTGTTGCTCCCTTCTTTTCTAATTCTTTTCTTTCCACCTATTTCCATATATCAAAATTGGACGAGTGCCCTGAGGCCTAACTAACTCGAAAGCCAAGTCTTTCCAGCTGCCTTTCTATCTCTCTGTCTAAAATGAGGTCTCCCTTATCTCCGAATTCCATGAGGTGGTATTTATACTGTGATATTTACCTTTTTAAAATTGTACTCATTTATATATGTCAGAATCCTTCTATGACACTGTAAATTAATCTCAGGCCGGGTTCATATCAGATTCAACTTCTTGCCTACAAATAGCAACAAGAAATCAATTGTTCAAAGAGAATTTGAAATTTAAAAAATTATATTATGGCTCTATAGTAGCTAATTTCAGGAGGAAGAAAAAGAGAAACTAAATCAGTTGATCAGAAGGAGGGGAAACTACAAATTACATTCTAGCTATAAAATTACAAGTGATTGTTATGTGGAAGACAGATAAAGAACCTTGTAATACAATGAAGTTCCCCTTTTCATTCTCAGCCCCTTAAGTTTTGCCCAAAGAAACCCAATCGACCAACCAACCAACCAACTGAAAAAACAGTTGATAACATTTGATATAAAAGAAGATCAGGTAAAAAGGTTAAATATATGTAGGTGAAGGGGAAGAATCTGACCTAGAATGATAAAAGATGCACACACAAGAAAATATGCTACCACACTGTTTGTAACAATGAAAACCAGAACATATTGGAAGCGACCTGAATGTCCATCATCAGCAAATGACAGGATAAAATTTGATACAGCTATACCATGCGATGTTATTTGGTTGTTAAAAACAAATTAGATCTCTGGGTATTTTTCCAAAGACACATCCATGACGTGCTATAAAGTGAGAAAAGGAAGGCACAGAGATAGGAGTTGAGCTCGATTCCAGTTTTGTAAAAATGTCAAGTTACAGATCAGGGTAAGGACCTGTAAGGGAGGGAAGAAACAAAGGAAGAGTAGGAGACCAGCCAGGCTAGAGAGGGGCAAGGTTCCATGCTCTCCCACAGTGCGGCCAGGCAGACTCTTATTCTGCAAAAGACACACTCACCTCGCAAAGGGCCATGATCTCCTAGTTTTACTGATTTTCATAGGAAAGAAACATTTGTGCCCAGAGATTTAGGGGATTTGAAGTCCCAGTGGGGATTTCCCTGAACGTCATCAAGCATCTTGATGTCATGGCATCTTGAACTTTAGATAAAAGAGAATCAATTCATGTTAATTATTTTTCTGTTATTGTGGCACTTAAAAACTCCGAGCTTTATCTTTCAGAGGGGTAAGATGAAAAGGGCTGAATATCAGCCTTCCCCTCTTTACTTAAGGAGAAAGTGTTCGTAGATAATTTAAAATGTCACTTACATTCATTGGAATGAATGACAGATTTATTAAAGATGATCGAACTCACCAGTATCAGAGAAATGTAAATTAAAATAACAGTGAGATGTCCCTCTCAGGCTGGGAAAAAAATGGAAAAGACCAATCTCACTTATATTGTTGACGGAGATGAGAATTATTTCAGTTGTGTTGGCCACATTTATTAAAATAAAATATACAGATTTTTGGAAACTATATAGCACTGAATATGTAGCAAATAATACAGGTAATAACATACATGTAAATTACATAGAATAATAATAAAATGAAGCCACTTCCAACCTAAGAATGGCATCATCACCAATGCTGTTGAAACCACCTGCAGGCTTCTCACTAGTCCATTTTCTCTGCCTTCTTTGCGCTTCTCCAGAGGTATCCACTATCCTTTTCTCTTGCTTTGCTCTTTTAAAAATAGATAAAGAGGAATACATATACTCTTTGACCCAATAATCCCCATGCTGGGACTCTATCTCATAGACATAAAAGCCACAGTACATAAGGACGTTTGTAGAAAGGATGTGTATTGCAGCACTGTTTGTGGTAACCAAAGATGGAGAAGCGAGTGAATGCTCGTTAATGATTGAATAAATTACAGGACATCCACGCCATGGAATTTTCTGCTGCTATTAAAAAATGATGAATTAGAGCCATAACAGATGCCTTGGAGGGATTTCCATGGCATATTGCATGCAGAATGAGGAAATGGGAACTGTGGAAGCGTGTGTAAAATGACAAATGGCTATGTATTGTACAGAGTGTGTAAATACATGTATTGGTGTGTGATTATATGAGTATAGAGACAAATTTGGAAAGCTATATTCAAAATTGTCAATGAGGGTTAACAGAGGGAGGAAGGGTGGTCTGATGTGGAGGGAGGGAGGATCGAGCCAAAAAAGAAAAAGAAAAAAACCCAAATTACCTGGGCTTCATCAGAGAAATGGAGATCAAAATTCTTGTCTTATTGTTCTCCCAGGGCTTGTAATATGGTCAGGCTTTGTGCCCCCACCCAAATCTCATCTTGAATTGTAATCCGCATAATCCCCACTTGTCAAGGGAGAGACCAGGTGGAGGTAATTCAGTCATGGGCATGGTTTCCTCCATGCTGTTCTCACGATAGTGAGTGAGTTCTCACGAGATCTGATGGCTTTATAAGGGGCTATTTTCCCCCTTCGCTCAGCACTTTTCCTTTCTACCACCTTGTGAAGAGGGTGCCTTACTTCCTTTTGGCTTCCCGTCATGATTGTAAGCTTTCTGAGGCCTTCTCAGCCATGCTGAACTGTGAGTCAATTAAACCTCTTTCCTTTATAAATTACCCAGTCTTGGGTCATTCTTTATAGCAGCATGAAAAAGGACTAATACAGCTTGTGTGATAATTTCACTGGACGATGCAAAAGCCTTTTTGAAAAAGTTCAAGGCTCTGCCCAAATGTGTGATGGTGGAATTTATGATGTGCAAATGATACTCATAATAGTGATGTGATTTTATTTATTATTTATTATTATTATTTTTTTGAGACAGGGTCTCACTCTGTCTCCTAGGCTGGAATGCAGTGGTGCAATCATGGCTCACTGCAGTCTCGAACTCCTGGGCTCAATTAATCCTCCTACCTCAGACTTTTGAGCAATTGGGACTACAGGCATGCACCACCACATCTGGCAATTTTTTTCTTTTTTGTATTTTTTATAGTGACTGGGTCTCTCTGTGTTGACCAGGCTGATATTGAATTCTTGGGCTCAAGTGATCCTCCTGCCTCAGTTTCCCAAAGTGCTGGGATTACAGATGTGAGCCACTGTGCCTGGCCTAGACTTTGAGCAAATAATTTTCATTCTTCTAGGTCTAATAAGGTTTTATCCATTAGGCAGATATTAAAAGCCAACTTAATTAACAGCTAGTATCCTGTCAGATGAGCTGTTGAAATCACTCCTCTTGGATTAAATGTACAGCCCTCAACTATGGCAAAATTCGAAGTATGACCTACTTAGCCTGATTGCTAAATCATCCCCGACCCCCACCAGAGTTCCCCACTCTGCAAACACCTTATATCACCATGGTACTTTTGTGTAAACCTAGAGATGGGCACTGGTGCATTGCTCATAACTAACCTCCAGACTTTATGTGGCTTTCACCGATTTTTCCATTCATGTTCCCTTTCTGTTTTAGGATCCAATCCAGGGTGCCTCATTGCATTTTGTTGGTATGAATCCTCAATCATCTCTGGTCTGTGACAGTTTTTCATGGCTTTTTTTTTTTTGAGATGGTGCCTTGCTCTGTCATCTGGAGTGCAGTGGTGTGATCTTAGCTCACTGCAACCTCTGCCTCCCAGGTTCAAGCAATTCTCCTCCCTCAGCCTCTGAGTAGCTGTGATTACAGGCATGCACCACCATGCCTGGCTAATTTTTGTATATATATATTTTTGGTAGAGACAGGGTTTTGCCATGTTGGCCAGACTAGTCTTGAACACCTGACCTCAGGTGATTCGCCTGCTTCGGCCTCTCAAAGTTCTGGGATTACAGGTGTGAGCCACCACACCCAGCCTATTTTTTATGACTTTGACAGTCGAGGTGCACTGGCCAGGTATCCTGTAGAAAGTTCCCCAGTCTGGGTTTGCTGGGTGCTTTCTCCAGATTATGCTAGATTAGTTTGTTTTTGTGGATGTTATCCAGACTAATCTCTTGGAATAATTTTGCCTATATAAATGTGACCCGCTGGGTGTGTTGGCTCGCACCTGTATCTCAGCACTTTGAGAAGTTGAGGCAGGTGAATTGCCTGAGCTCAGAAGTTCGAGACCAGCCTGGGCAACATGGCAAAACCCCACCTCTATGAAAAATACAAAAAATTAACTGGACATGGTGGCACATGCCTGTAGCCCCAGTTTCTTGGGGGGCTAAGGCAGGAGGATGGCTTGACTCTGGGAGGTTGAGGTTGCAGAGAGCTGAGATCATGCCACTGCATTTCAGCCTGAGTGACAGAGGGAGACCATGTCTCTAAAAAAATAAAATAAAATAAATGTGACCCTAGAAGTATGTGTGAGTGAGTGAGAGAGAGAGAGAGAGTGTGTGTGTGTGTGTGTGTGTGTGTGTGTGTGTGTGTGTGTGTGTATAAGACAAGGTCTCTCTCTGTCCCCAGGCCTTGATCTTCTGGTCTCAAGCAATCTTCTGCCTCAGCCTCCTGAGTAGCTAGGACTACAGGTGTGCGCCACCACCGCCAGATGATTCTTATTTTCCTAGAGATGTGGTCTCACTATGTTACGCAGGCTGGTCTCAAACTCCTGACTTCAAGTGATTCTCCTGCCTCAGCCTTCTAAAGTGCTGGGATTACAGGCATGATACACCAGGCCCAGCCCCTAGAGCTATTAAAAGGGGGTCTTGTCTTTTGATTCTTCATTTAAATGATTGCAAATGCTATTCAATCTACTCCCCAGAATCCCCTCAGGGAGTTAGGTTCCCATTTTACAGATGAGGCAGCAAGAGCCTTCTGCATGGCAGAGAGGATATTCTGACCCAGATTCCGGTGCCATGGTCTGCCCATAGCTACACTCCTGATGAGCTGCTAACAAATTGGTTTGTCCAAGGGCATGTTCAGCTGTACCCTCCGTTCCCCTTTGGAGGAACTTCACTATCACCTAATTAGGTAACATGGTAACTGGGCAACCATTACTTATAATAGACGTGGAGTTGTAAATTATTCTATTTAATTAAGAACTGCACATTTCCTATTAAAGGAAACCTTATCATAGGTTAGTAAATTTATTGGGAACACTTAACTTTAGCTAATTAAGCTGTTTGAACTCAAGGCGAGGGCATTCATTAATAACCAAGCCCAAGCAGTTAAGGGCAATTAGTGAAACAGCTGGTCTTTATCTCACTGATAAAGGATGGTTAATAGAGATCTTCGCAGCTGTTATAAACCTCCCCAAAGCAATATCTTCTTCAAAAGTTTGCATTGGTAAAGAAAATATAAGAGGAAACTAAATGTAAAAGAATGGAGTGTTGGAAGCAATCCGGGTCTCTAGGCTCATGATGATGCCAGAAGAAACCTGAAATCCACCGGCAGTGCCCTCTTTCCTAGCGGTCTGCATTTACCTGCGAGAGTCTGACCTCGAAGTCAGCAGTAGACTTGTTTTAGCTCTCCCTGGAATCTTGGGCTGCCCCAGGAGCGATAGGCAAGGATGGGTCCTCTACATATGCAGAGACTGTATTTCCTAAAAGAAAAATGCAGGAACGATAACCTCTCATTCAGAAATGCAGCCAGGTAGCCTTAGACAAAGTGCTTTTTTTTGAATCTACAAATGTCTTTATGTAGAAAGTCTCACAGAGTCCCCATATGTCTCATTCAGTAATTTGTCAGCTTGATTTTTTTGTTTTTTGAGACAGAGTCTAGCTCTGTCATCCAGGCTGGAGTGCAGTGGCGCGATCTCAGCTCATCACAACTTCAGCTTCCCAGGATCAAGCGATCCTCCCACCTCAGCCTCCTGAGTAGCTGGGACTACAGGCATATGCCACCACACCCTGCTAATCTTTTTGTAGTTTTAAATAAAAATGAAGCTTTGCCATGTTGCCTAGGCTGATCTTGAACTTCTGAGCTCAAGTAATTAGCATCTCAAAGTGCTGGGATTACAGGCATGAGCTGCCTCACCCAGCCAGCTTGAACTTTTATTCAGAAATGTTAAAATATGTGTGCTTATTAGGATAATACTGTGTTTTGGGAATCACATGTCGTAATATATGCTGTGGGTGGAGGGAAATGAGCAATGCCCACACTACCTGTGAATAGTTGATGGTAGGGATTCTGGTTAAGGATGGTACTTTCATCACAGTGTGTGCTGGGCATTGTGCTGGTCTGATATCACATGAGAGCATCAAGGAGCCTGTGTTGTTTTTAGAGCTTGCAATCTAATGAGAGAAGAATGGACAGTAAACAGGTGTTGTTTTTGTTTATTAAAACAAGGTCATCTTTGGCTGGGTGTGGTGGCTCATGCTTGTAATCCCAGCACTGTGGGAGGCGGAGTTGGGAGGATGGCCCAAGGCCTGGAGTTTGAGACCAGCCTGAGCAATACAGAGTCGCCCTCTCTACAAAGCAGAAAACATTAGCCAGGCATGGTGGTGGCATATCCCTGAAGTCCCAGCTAGGAAGACTGAGGTGGGAAGATTGCTTGAGCCCAGGAAGTTGAGGCTGCAGTGAACTATGATTACGCTACTGTACTCCAGCCTGGGTGACAGAGTAAGATCCTGTCTCTGAAAAACAAACAAACAAAAAATCCCCAAGGTAATCGTGGACTGTGATCAGTGCTTTGAAGGCAGAGTGGTTTTCCAGATTCAGCCTTTCTTGGTTGTTCCTTGCTTCTGTACTCACTTAAAATAGTGTCTGCTTCATATTTCTCTTTTTAGTTGCCTCATATTGCTTTAAACTTAAATACATTTATTTGAAGTGAAGACTTTATATTTCTACAGTAAGTGGGAAGCCAGTATCTCTTATCGGAAATGGAAAGTAATCAGAAGAATAAATACATAACTATTAAAGTGAAAGCTGTTGCATATTCTCACTTATATGTGGGAGCTAAATGATGAGAGCACATGGACACATAGAAGGGAATAAGACACCCTTCCAGAGGGTGGAGGGTGGGAGGAGAGAGAGGATCAGGAGAAATAAATAATGTGTACTAGGTTCTGGGTGATGAAATAGTCTGTACAGCAAACACCCATGAAACAAGTTTACCTGTGTAACAAACCTGCACTTGTGTCCCTGAACTTAAAAGTTAAGAAGACCAAATTCATTACCTCACATACTAATTTTTGGAAGATTGAAGACATTTAAAATCTACTCTTTTAGCAATTAACATTAAAGGTTTTTTTTTGCTTTTACTTATTTATTTATTTGCTTACTTATTGAGACAGAGTCTCGCTCTGCCACTCAGGCTGGAGTGCAGTGGCACCATCTTGGCTCACTGCAACCTCCGCCTCCCAGGTTCAAGTGATTCTCCTGCCACAGCCTCCCAAATAGCTGAGATAACAGGTGTGCTCTACTACGCCTGGCTATTTTTGTTTTTGAGACAGTCTCGTTCTGTCACCCAGGCTGGAGTGTAGTGGCATGATCTCAGCTCACTGCAACCTCTGCCTCTCAGGTTCAAGCGATTCTTCTATTCTGCCTTCGCTTCCTGAGTAGCTGGGACTACAGGCGCATGCTAGCATACCCAGCTAATTTTTGTATTTTTAGTAGGGATGGGATATCACCATATTGGCTGGGCTGGTCTCAAACTCTTGAGTTCATGATCTGCCCACCTTGGCCTCCCAAAGTGCTGGGGTTACAGGTGTGAGCCACCGCACCCAGCCTTTTTTTTTTTTTTTTTTGTATTTTTAGTAGAGATGGAGTTTCACCATGTTGGCTAGGCTGGTTTTGAACAACTGACCTCAAATGATCTGCCCGCCTTGGCCTCCCAAAGTGCTGGGATTACAGGTGTGAGCCAACGGCTAGGCGTGGTGGCTCATGCCTGTAATCCCAGCTCTTTGGGAGGTTGAGGTGAGTGGTCACCTGAGGTCAGGAGTTCAAGACTAGCCTGGCCAACGTGGTGAAACCCCATCTCTAAAAAAAAAAAAAAAAAAAACCAAAAAAACAAAGAAACCAAACCAAACCAACTAAAACAAAAAAACAGACTTGCACCATCAAGCCTAGCCTAATATTAAAATTTCCTTTGGTTTTAATAAATGCAAAAAATAAAAATAAAAATAAAATGAAAACTGTCTTCTGTTACCTAAAAATGGCCCAGGAAGCCTCAGCAGTGTGCATGTCATATTTTGGAAATATTGACATGAGTTGAGGGGTAACTGAGGATGCCACCTTCTGTGTGTGCATGCGTGTGTACGTATATAACCATCTAAAAGTAGATTATATGGTTCTTCACTCCTAAATAATAGTGTGCATTGTCTAGGAACAGTAACTTTTACTACATCATCATAATATCATTTCACACCTAAAAAATGAACCATAGAGCCTAATATTATTTAATATATAGTCCATGTTCATATTCTCCTAGTTGGCCCCAAAATATTTTTATAGCTTTCTTCTTGAACCCAGATCCAATCAATGCTGACACATTGCATCTGGTCACTAGGTGTTTTTAGTCTTAATCTTTAACAAAGTTTGGTAATCACTTTCTAGAAAGGGCCAGGTAGCAAATATTTTTGGCTTTGTGGGCCATATCATCTCTGTTCTAGTTGCTTAACTCTGCCGTTTTCATACAAAAGCAGCCATGGACAGTATGTAAACAGGTGAACACGGATGGATTCCAATAAAACATTGTTTACAAAAACAGGCAGTGGGTCAGATTTGGCTTACAAGATAACACCTATCCCACTTCCCCTTTTAAATGAAATTGACTTAAAATCCTTCCTTCTGAAGTTGAAGCATGTGGCGTTCACTTTTGAAAAATCTCAGTCAGATGTCTTCTAGAATGTTCCACATCTGGATTTGTCTGAAGTTTCCTCTTGGTGTCAGTTGAAGTTGTTCCTCTGTCCCCTGTAATTCTTCTGTCCTGAAAATTAGTTTCAGAGGCTTGATTTGATAGGGGTGAAACATTTCTGGCAAGAATCCTTCAAGGTGACGCCATATCGTTCACTTCGCATCATGTCAGGAAACACACATTTCTTTGCCCTCCATTTGGTGATGCCAGGTTTGAGCCTTTGGCTAAAGGCATAATACCAGACCGCTCCCTTGCAAAGGTGCATTTCCCCTCTGGAATTAGTGTGTAATATGCAAGCTTCTCCCTCTATCTGAAACATGCCTCTCTGTGGTCTTCCTTTGCCTGGCCCTTTCTCATCATTTGAGCCTCCTCTCAAGCATCACCTGCCCCGGGAGCTGAGCATGATGCCTCTGCTCTTAGGCGGCCTGAAAGGTCCTGCATGCTGTGGCCCTAGCTGACTCCCCAGAGTCATCCTGGACGTTCTCCTCTTTCCTGTTGCAGTTCAGCCACGCTGGCCATCTTTTGGTGCATGGACTGCACTGTGCTCCCTGTCCTATCCTTGCCTGGAACACATCACTGTCTGCCTCACTCACCAGAAGTGTTCACTAGGGGTCCTATTCTGAAGGATGTCTTCCTAGACTGTCCTCCCCATCCCAGTTTGGGTAAAATACCGCTGTCAAAGTTTCTCAAAGCACCACTTAAGGCTCTCTTTGTAAGGGCTCATCACACCTGAAATTTTTAATTTTTTAATGTGGTTATTATATTAGTTTCCCCTACCCCCTAGAAGCTTCCATAAGGGCAGGAAGCCTGCCTACTTTTGTTCATCCCTATAGATATCCAAAACACCTAGCATAGTGCCCAGCACATAATAGGTGCTCAATAAATATCTGTTGAATAAATGTATGAATGATAAACTAGTTGAATGTCTCCAGTGGGACCCTACGCTAATGGTATCTTGAAGGGTCAGTCCTATTTAGCACTGGGAATGATCTAGACCAGGAATTGGCAAGCTTTTTCTAGAAATGGCCGGATAGTAAATATTTTTAGCTTTGCGGGCCATACATTCTCTCATGGAACTATTCAAGTTGGCTGTGGTAGTGAAAGCAACCAAGGGAAATATCTAAGTGAATGGATAGAGCTGTGTGCCAATACAAATTTATTTACAACAGTCCAGGTTCTGTGGCTCATGCCTGACATCCCAGCATTTTGGGAGGCTGAGGAGGGCAGATCACTTGAGGTCAGGAGTTTGAGATCAGCCTGGCCAACATAGTAAAACCCTGTCTCTACTAACAATGCAAAAATTAGCTGGGCATAGTAGCATGCACCTGTAATCCGAGCTACTCGGGAAGCTGAGGCAGGAGAATCACTTGAATCCAGGAGATGGAAGTTGCAGTGAGCTGAGATTGTGCCACTGCACCCAGCCTGGGTGACAGAGTGAGACTTCATTAAAAAAAAAATTACAATAGGGGACAGGCCAGACTGGGGCTGTGGGATGTAGTTGACCAGTCCCTGATGTAGAGATGTTATTCCTGGTTTCATCTTAGTTTTGCTTCACATTTATTGAATTCCTGCTCTGTAGCAGGCGTGATGCTGGATTCTGGGAATATCAAAGTGAGTGAGACCGACAATATCTTTGGCCACGTGAAGGTTATACCCTATTTGTCTAGAGACAGATAATAAAGAAGTAAATGATAAATATCATTTTAGAAACAATGATGTGTTCCGTGAGAAAGAATTAAACGGGGTCCTGGGACGCGGAATGACTGAGTCGGAGGCTAGGGGCTACTCTTTTAGAGTGGTCAGGCTAAATTAGGGGAAATCTGGGCATTGGTAAAAAGTATGTAACTGGGCCAGGCGCAGTGGCTTGTACCTGTCATCCCAGCACTTTGGGAGGCCTGTGCAGGCAGATGATGAGGTCAATAGATTGAGACCATCCTGGCCAACATGGTGAAACCCCATCTCTATTAAAAATACAACAATTAGCCAAGTGTGGTGGTGCGCGCCTGTAGTCCCAGCCACTCAGAAGGCTGAGGCGGGAGAATTGCTTGAACCTGGGAGGCAGAGTTTGCAGTGAGCCGAGATTGCACCACTGCACTCCAACTTGGGCGACAGAGTGAGACTTGATCTCAAAAAAAAAAGAAGGATGTAACTGAATGTCGCAGACTGGAGAATAAAAACCACGAGTCCATAGCATTTCTAAAGAGAAAGGGAGAAGTGAAGGAGGAAGGTTCTTTGTTAGGGAGCTAACTAATCCTTGGAAAGGGATTGAGAGAATTAAAAATCATGGCTAGGAGTGGTGGCTTGTCCCTGTAATACCAGCACTTTGGGAGACTGGAGTGGATGAATCACTTGCCCCTAAAAGCTCAAGACCAGCCTGAGAAACATAGTGAGACCCTCATGTCTACTACTACTAAAAAATGTTACCCAGGCATAGTAGTGCACACCTGTAGTCCTGGCTATTTGGGAGGCTGAGGCGGGAGGATTGCTTGAGCCTGGGGAGGCTGAGGCTGCAGTGAGCTGTGATCATGCCACTGCACTCTGGCTTGGGCAACAGAGAGAGACCCTGTCCCTAAAAAAAAAATAATAATAAAAATCATGTTTCCAGCCCCATTGTAATAATTGATTCATGACCAGCCTGAGCAACATGGTGAAACCCCTGTCTTTACTAAAAAAAGAAAAAAAATTAGGTGGGCATGGTGGTGCACACCTGTGGTTCCAGCTACTCAGGAGGCTGAGGCGGGAGGACTGCTCGAGCCCAGAGGGTGGAGGTTGCAGTGAGCCAAGATCAAGACGCTGTGCTCTAGCCTGGGTGACAGAGTGAGACTTTGTTTCAAATAATAATAATTGATCCATGTAAGAATCATCTCCAAGAAAGTACAACCGAGCAAAGAGAAGAATGATGAGGTGAAACCACCAGGAAGAAAGGGCGGGGAAGGTGTTGCAGGCAGAGGGAGTGGACAGTGCAAAGTCCCTGCGGCTTGCTTCCGAAACAGCAAGAAGATCTTGGTGGCTGGAGAGGACGAGAGTGGTCAGAGATGATAGACCCAGGTCATGTTGGGCTTTGTAGATCCTGATGAGGAGTTAGGATTTTATCCTAAGTGTGGTGGGAAACCATGACAGTCTTTGGAATGGAGGGGAGATGAGATATGCTTTCTACTTGAACATGATTCTGCTTGCTACTGTGTGGGGAGCAGGTTGGCAATGGGGTGGCCACAGTGTAAGAAGGAAGACCAGCGAGGGGACTTCCAAAGTCATCTGATGCAAGAAAGGATGTGGTATCAGCAGAAGGAGTGAGAAGTGGTTCGGCATATTCTTTTGAAGGTGGAACTCTCAGAGTTTGACTTGTATGTGGATGGGAGGGAAAGAGAGGAGTCGAGGATGACTCCAAGGTCTTGAGGCTGAATAATATGTGGGTGGGAGCCTTGGGGGTAGACCCTCAGAGGCTTGGTTTATGGGAGAAGCCTCACCAACTGTACTATGCTGGATACATGCCCTGTGTAAGATGCCTGTTAGACATCTTGGTGACGTGGAGTAGGCAGGTGTAAGATGTACGAGCCTGGAGATAGTTGAGAGGTATTGGTCTGTAGATGCTTAAATCACAAGAGGGCATAAGATCCCTTAGATAGAGAAGAAGACCTAGGATTGGGAAAGGCAGCCGGTTAGGTAGAAAAACCAGAAGGATGGGAACCCTAGCGCTGCTTCAGAATTTCAAGATCTCAGTCCCCTTATTTCCCCTTATTGTATTTTCTCATCTCTTTAAAACTCATTTTGGCCTGCAGCAGTGGCGAACGGTAGCTCTGATGGTAGCAACGGTAAAGGCAGCCAGCATTTATTAAACACCTGTTCTGTGCCACACAGACGCTAACCGCCTTACGTGCTCTGTCTCACTGAAGCCTCACTCCAGCGCTTTGATGACGCCTTTATTGTTATTCTCGGTCTAAACCGAGCAAGGTGAGGCCCAGAGAGGTTGAGTGACTTCCCCAAAGTCACACAGCTGGTAAGCGACAGAGTCAGAATTAGAACTCTACATGCCTCGAATCTTTCCCTAAAACAGGTTAGCTATGAATACATGCTCTAAGAAGTTCCTCTGAAAAGGGTAGTGGTTGGCTGGGGGACAATTACTCTAGTATTTAACAAGTATGTATTAAGGACCTGCTGTGCACCACTCCAGTAATAGAGGCAGACAATGCAAAATCCCTGCTCTTCTCAGGGAACCTGAGTATCCTCATCTGTAAAATGGGGATAATAAATATATCTACCTCATCAACTTTTCGAGATGATTCAATGCATCAATGCAACAGATCTCTTAGAACAGGGCCTGGGATGTAGCTGACATGCAAGACATGGTCATTATTATGGAGAGACTCTGTTGCTTCATGGTTAAGGATTGGGCCTCCAAGTGACAGGATGTGTGGGTTTAGATCCTAGTTTTTGCTACTCCTTAGCTGTGCGACACTCGGGAAGCTCCTTCCCCTCTCTGTGGCTTCATTTCCCTATCTGTAAAATGGGATAATGATAGTTTCTAGCTCATGTCAGTATAACGGAGGTTTACGAAGCTCATATGTTGAAAGGGCTTAATGTGGCTGGTACACAATTGTCGCGTCTTTGCTGTTACCATGGGGCTGGGATACAGTGAGGACACCGGCACCAAGCGTGCCTGTCAGTAAAGAAACACAAGCTTATCATCCGCGAGAAGAAAGCATGGCAAATAAAAACCCTGCTGGATTTCCACGTGCGTTTCAGTGACAGGCGGCCTGGATTAAAGAGCCGACAAGTCACAGCGGGAAGAGCTGTCCTGTTCCCAGAGGCAAACAACAGCCCATGGAAAGAAATAGCACAAAGCTTTGGGACGGGAAGACGGTGGCCCGAGGAGAGAGAGGAGGGGCAGAGGATGCTGCAAATCACTGTAATATTTTCCCTAGGAGAGTCCCAGGGGTTCTTGTAGAGGCCTTAATCACCTATTCTGGGCTTCCGATGCCGGTAGCTCCTTGCTCTTTGAGAGCTGCGCTCCCTCTGGCCTCTGTCTGTCTCCTTTAGAGCCTAATCATATTTGAAAGTAGTTTTTATCTGTGACTATTCATCTGTATATGAGGAGCTTATGCGTCTGAGCTGCCACTTCCATCAAATCCAAGCCCATGGCTCCTTTAATACACATAGGTCTAACGTTGGCAGGGAAAGCAGTCCCCACCCCTAATGCAAGCAGGGAGATTTTAGAGAATTACAGGGGACCAGCTTGGGGAGTGGGGCGGTGGAGGTAGACAGTGCTGGCATAAAGACAGGGAGCAAAACAAATATGAGAGACCTAATAGCAGGAACTCCAGCCAGGCCCATAAATCGATAGGTGGGCTTATCCTAAAGGCATGGCTTCTCAAACTTTAATAAGATGGTGTCTATGAAGATTACATATTAGCTTAGAGAACAATATTTCATTTTCGCTGGCTCTTTCTAATCTTCGGGAGATGATGTGCTGGGCTAGGTTTAATGCTCACACACATATTTCAGGTTAATTCTCTGTTAAATTGTGGTAAGGATAGAGTGGAGTTATTTCCCCTCTTCCTAGGATTTGGGGTTCTGACATCAGGAGGTAGGGAGCCAGCGGGGAAGCAGGCCAAGGACAAAGATTGGGGGTCCCCCCCAATGACAAAGACAAAATCATTTGATTATTCTTCCTTCTTCTGCAGATGTTCTCTCTCTCTCTCTCTCTCTCTCTCTCTCTCTCTCTCTCTCTCTCTCTCCTACAGCATTGTGATGTAATTTACATCCTATGCAATTTACTTATTTAAAGTACACAATCTGTCCAGGCCTGGTAGCTCATGCCTGTTATCCTAGCACTTTGGGAGGTTGAGGTGGGAGAATCGCTTGAGCTCAGGAGTTCAAGACCAGCCTGGGCAACAAAGTGAGACCTTGGCTCTACAAAAAATAAACAAAATTAGCCGGGCATGGTGGCACATGCCTGTGGCCTCCGAAACTTGGGAGGTTGAGGTGGGAGGATCTCTTGAGCTTGGGAGGTTGAGGCTACACTGAGCCGAATTGCACCTCTGCATTCCAGCCTGTATGACAGAGCAAGACCCTATCTCAAAACAAAAATAAAAAAGAAAAAGAAAAGGACGAATGGAGGCTTGCATACTGTATGTTTACACATTTAAGCATAAACCAATATATGTCATATCCTCCTACCTTGGCAAACCTCCATAATGACAAGATTACAACATGTAAGAGAGCTAAGGCTTTATATTACTGGAAGTTGATGTAATATCAAACACTGCTCTATTATTATTTTTGGATATTCTATTGGTGGACAGGCTGGCGATGTTTGGATGAGTGAAGGAAAGACACATATAATTCATAAATTAAGTGTTTCATAAAATCTCCTTTTCTGGCCTTAATTTGAGTGGTCACTAATTTTTTTTTGAGACTGAGTCTTACTCTGTCACCCAGGCGGGCATGATCTCAGCTCGCTGCAACCTCTGCCTCTCGGGTTCAAGTGTCTCCTGCTTCAGAGTCCCGAGTAACTGGAATTACAGGTGCATGTCACCATGCCCAGCTAATTTTTGTATTTTTAGTAGAGATGGGGTTTCATCATGTTGGCCAGGCTGGATTTGAATTCCTGACCTCAAGTGATCCACCTGCCCTGGCTCCCAAAGTTCTAGGATCACAGCTGTGAGCCACTGTGCCTGGCTGATAATGTTTTTATAATTAAGAGTTTCACCAATTTGCATCTATCGATAGCAATAATTTAGTGATTATAAAATATAATTGGATTAAAACTATTTGGACATATTTTCCCCAAGACAGTATATTATAGTAAAGATAAAATGGAAAAAATTCAGGTTATTTTTCATATATATTTCCAAAACATTATTTTTTCTTTAGGTATTTCAAAGTATTTGTTACAATTAAGGCACAATGAAAATTATGTTAGTATTAACAATTAAATATTAGACATTTTAACAAATGAAAGTTGAAATTTAATTTTTAAAATTCTGTTTAGATCTTATTACATATTTTTATTTAAAAACTATTCATAATTCTAATTTTCTAAGTCCATTCAGTTGTCAGTTTTGAGAGTCAGCAGTATTATGGCCCGATTTATGAATACATATAATTAAGAGTAATTTTTTTTGAAATGGCATCATTTTGCCAAGGCTGAGTGCAGAGGCACAATCATGGCTCAGTGCAGCCTTGACCTCCTCCTGGGCTCAATCAGTCCTCCCACCTTAGCCTCCTGAGTAGCCGAGACTATAGGTGTGCACCATAATGTCTGGCTAATTTTCGCATTTTTTGTAGAGATGGGATTTCACCATGTTGCCCCAAACTGTTCTTGAACTCCTAAGTTCAAGTGATCCTCCAGCCTCGGCCTCCCAAATTCCTGGGATTACAGGCATGAGCTGCCACACCTGGCCATAAATTGTTTATACTGCAACGTCTTCCATTGCTGTGATATGCAGCTATCAATAATGCCATACTGATTCCAGCACCACAAATTTGAACACAAAGAGAAACAAGAAACAGGCAGTCAGCACTATGGAAAAATGATATTCTGCTGTGCAAGGATCTATTGCACCTACTCTATTTGATAGGAAGTATTTGACACGTTAGTTAATTTGTCCATTCTCTTTCCTAAGTGCTTTCGTGATCCCTGCACACCAGAGCAGTGCCCATCTCTCCTGTAGGCTGTCGTACTGCACACAAAGCTTCAAGGTGTTTGGGCACAGTTGCCTTTTGTTTTGAGGACAGAGATTGAGATCTGGGAGGCAGTGCTTCTCTGGAGCCTGAATGGTGTTATGCATTATGGCGGATGGTTAGAGTAATTGATGTGTTTTGTTGGTGATAGGTCCAGGTCCCAGGTGATTGAGTGGCCCAGGACAGGAGCCCCTGTTGCTCAGGTCTACGGGTGGCCTTGCAGATGTATGTGGGTAGAGAGAGGTTCAGGGAAGAGCTTCAGGACTGAAATACTTGGATAGCATCTCGGAATCCATAAACCATCCCTTAGGATGCCTTTGAAAACTTCTCTCTGTACTTCTTGTCTAAATGTTGTTTTCTCACTGCTGACTTGATCATTGCATGACTAATCCTAAGGGTTGAGACTTTTATGAGTCAAGTGGTGGTAGGCTTTTCCATTTTATTTGAGGATGCAAGCATTGTTTTCCTAACAGAGACAATTTCTGCCAGATACATATTCTGAAATATTCTTATCTACAGATAAAGAACTCAGCACACATGGTAGTGTTTGACTAGGAAAAGTGAAAAACAAACCACTCACCTCACGTGATCAATTTTATTCGGGCTATTAGCAGAGAATATTTTGCACTAGAGACTTTTTACATCAAGTCATAACCGAATGTTAAGCAAACAGATCATCAATTATTAAGATGCAGCTGCTATTAATGTAATCCTTTACATTTCAGTATTATCAGCATTTGGAGGGGGTTGTAAAGGCACTTGAAAGCATCTGCTGTACGAAATAGGAATATAACCACATTCCCTTTGCTAAAAGTTTTTGGAGGATCTAGGTCTAGTTTTCCACTTAAGAATGGGTATTGCGATTGGGAGAGGTGTAAAATCTGATGCAGAAATATCTAATCTCTGGATACCTCTTTTTACTTTTTATTTTTTTAGAGATGGGGTTTCAGCATGTTGGCCAAGATGGTCTCGGTCTCTTTACCTTGTGATCCGCCCACCTCAACCTCCCAAAGTGCTGGGATTACAGGTGTGAACCACCACACCCGGCTGATACCTCTTTTTAATTGGTGAAACTCAGATCGACTTCCTTTTGTGAAAACGTTTTCATTCATTCATTCATTCAAAAAGCCAGGGTCTTGCTTGTGATCCAGGAAGTTTAGTGGTACAATCATAGCTTACTGTAGCGTCGAACTCCTGAGCTCGAGTAGTCCTCCCACCTCAGCCTCCTGAGTAGCTAGGACCACAGGCACCTATCAGCATGACTGGCTAATTTAAAAATTTTTTTGTAGAGATGGGGTCTTGCTATGTTGCCCAGGCTAGTCTCAAACTCCTGACCTGAAGCAATCCTCCTGCCATGGCCTCCCAAAATTCTGGGATTACAAGCATGAGCCACTGCACCTGGCCTGTATTTTTGGAATATAGATAATGTATTCACATGGCTCAAAAATTAAAAAGAAAAAAACAAAAAATAACAGTGAAAATCCTTCCTTCTCTCTCTCTCTTTTGGCCCTCAGTGCCTCGCCCCCAGAAGTAATCACTGACATCATGATCATTTTTCTCTATCTGTTCAGGGTTTTTTTGTATATAGCAGCAAATACTAATTTTGACTCATTTCACACAGTTTTGAGCCTTGGGTCTTTTGGTTTTGTTTCTCATTTTCCAACATATCCTGGAGATTATTCCAGATCAGCACCTAGAGACCTCCCTCATTCTTTATTTCCAGCCCCATACTACCTGTTTTAGGTTGTACCATGCTTTATTTAACCAATCTGTTATAGAGGGACTTTGGATTTTTTTCCAACTATTTCTTAGGTCAAACACATTGCAATGAATAAATTTGTACTTGCATGAGGTACAGGCATATGCTTTTACATATATTTAAGATAAATTTCTAGAAATGGAATTTCTGGGTCAAATTGTACACACATGTGTAATTCTGATAGATATCGCCAAATTGTCCTCCATAGTGATAGTAGTCATTTGTGATTCCACTAGCAATGAATGAGAGTGCCTGTTTCCCCAAGGCTGGCTCGTGTTTTGAAGACCTGCTCAAGTAGAGGTTATCTGCTCAGCACCAAATTGCAGGAGAGAATAGAATTATTTTGTTTGTAGTCTCCAATTCCTCTGCTGCCTTTCACTCCTTGCCTTTTGCTTGCTGTATGACTGTGCCTGAGTTTTCTCACCTGTAAAATGGGGCTGTAAGAATACCTACAGTCTACAGTAGTTAGAGAGTTCCATATGCTAAGGCTGAGAAAGCACCAAGCACAGTTCAGACACAGTAATTGCTTAAAAATGCTGTTATTAAGTGGGTCAACTATATGACAGCACCCAGATATTATTGCAACTCTCCTTCTCTACTCCATGATATGGACATTCATGCCACCGTAGACATGAATGTCCATATCATAAAATAACAAAGGCAGCTGGGTGCGGTGGCTCATGCCTGTAATCCCAGCACTTTGGGAGGCTGAAGCCAGTGGATCATGAGGTCAAGGGATCGAGACCATTCTGGCCAACATGGTGAAACCCCGTCTCTAGTAAAAATACAGAAATTAGCTGGGCATGGTGGTGTGCACCTGTAGTCTCAGCTACTCGGGAGGGTGAGGCAGGAGAGTCACTTGAACCTGGAAAGTGGAGGATGCAATGAGCGGAGATCACGCCACTGTACTCTAGCCTGGCAACAGAGCGAGACTCTGTCTCAAAAAAAAAAAAAAAACCAACTAACCAAACAAAAAACAAAGGCACTAAACGTTTTCTTGGAAGAAGAGGAGGTAAATAACAATGGTGGTAAATGTGAGCCCCCTCTGCTGGGTGTAACTGGAGAAGAGGAAATTGGAGGTTTTGAGTGGAAGAGGGAGGTGGGAGGATAGTGAAGTAGGAGCAGAAATTTCTACGATGAGCCTTGGAGAGGGAAAGCAAGCCAATGCCTGAGAGCGCTTTGGCACTGAAACCCCTGTCTATAGCAGGAGGTTCCTGAACTCTGTGTGTGCTACAGGTGCTGAGTGCCCCAGGTATTAACCAGCCTGAAGTTATCATCTGGATAGCTAAGGCTCTAGAATAGGAGTATTGAGGAGAGATTGGAGACAGAGCTACTCAACATAGCTTTATGATTGAAGTCTCTTCCTCTGGAATCAGGCAGCCCTGAGTTCCAATACTGCCTCTACCACTTGCTAGTGGGCTGGCCTGGGATAAGTTCATGTTTCTGATCCTCCGTTTCCTCATCGGTCATCTGAAGATAAATGCCAGAGTAGGGGGCATTCTCAAGCTGCTTGGATTTTCACAGGGAGGCTCGATGATTACAGGCTGGAAGTGTTCTAAGATACGTAGCACCATGCCTGGCACATCCTTTTTTATTTTTGAGATGGAGATTTGCTCTTGTTGCCCATGCTGAAGTGCAATGGCTTGATCTCTGCTCACCACAACCTCTGCCTCCTGGATTCAAGCTATTCTCCTGTCTCAGCCTCCTTAGTAGCTGGGATTACAGGCACCCGCCACCACACCTAGCTAATTCTCTATTTTTAGTAGAGATGGGATTTGTCCATGTTGGCCAAGCTGGTCTCGAACTCCCGACCTAAGGTGATCTGCCTGCCTCGGCCTCCCAAAGTGCTGGATTTACAGGCGTGAGCCACCGTGCCCGGCCCTGGCACATCTTAAACACTTAATAAATGTCAGCAGCTATTAAAGATATCAAATGAATAGGGCTTTACAAGCTTGCTGTTTCTGGGATACAAGGGGGACTCTGCGGGTGCATGTTAACAAATTCAAGTTGTAAAATCAGAAAAGGCCCATTTAGATGGCTGTACATTTATAGAGAGGAAAAATGCCTCTTAGCATACATGTTATTTGCAGCAAAGCAAAAGAAATTTGTGAGCTTCTTATTGCAGATTAAGTGGAGGGAGAGCCTGAAAAATTTCCTGCCGTCTTGCGGCAGTAAATAGAAAATGGGTTGTATGGTACTGATTGCTGCTAATTTAAGACATATAAAAATCACTGATGGCCTCTTTTTGTTCTCCACATTTTCCCCTGTTATTTACTAAAGGTAAAATAGTCATACATTTGCATACATTATCTTTGTCCCTGTAACTCATTTTCATGTTAAGGATGTATATTCCTTAACACTTCTATCTCTTTCACTTATTTATCTTCTTTCAACCTACCACTCCTCCCAAGCACAAGGATTAAGTTAGAACTTAATCCTTGTGCTTGGGAATCAAGTACAGTTCTCCCTCCCTGGAATGCTCTAATCTGCCTGCTGCTATGCTTGGCAAGCTCTTACTTCTCAACCAGCTATTACCTTTGTGAAATATTTCCCAAGATCGCCTGCTATCAATGCCCCTTCCTTCTTTGATTCGGTGAGGCTCTTTTTAATGTTTCTTTTATAGCATTTTTCATATTGGGCTCTAGTTCTTTGTGAACATATGCATCTTTCCCTTTATACTAAGGAATTTGAGTCAAGAGTAGCATCTCTTTCTCTCTTCCTTCATCAAACATGTATTAAGTGTCAGACCCTGTGATAGGAACTGTGGATACAGAAATGAATTAGACACAGCCCTTGGTCTGGAAGGGAGATCTCAAGACAGTGTAGGAGCAATTAAAGAATGAGGCACTGAGCTAAAACCTTACATAATGCATTCATTTAGTCTCCTAAATGACCTTAGATGCATCTGTGAGGATTTCCATTTTACTATTGAAAAGCCTGAGCTAAGGAGAAAAATATAACTCGCAAAAGAATATAAGGGTAGCAAGTGTCCACAATTCCAGTGTCAAGGTGGGGATCAGGAAACCGCCCCCCACCCCCACAAGAAGAGGCAATGCCCAGAAATGTCATGACTATGAGGATTTGGCCATATGAAGGAGTCAGGGGAAGGAACTCCAGGGAGAGAGACAAGGCTGTGCAAAGGCTTAGAGGTGAGGGAGCATTGATATTTTGGGAATTACAAAAGTATTAGTCATCTCTGCATTTCCAGCATTCACACAGTGCTCAGCACACAGTAGGTGCTCACTGAATACTGTAAGAATGCATTCCTGCTGCTGAAGTCCCCAAAACTTATAATTCAACTCACGACTTGAGTTTCTTATATTCCTCAGTGTTCTTCAGTAAAGTCTTATTTTTGCTGAGGTTCAAGAAATGCATAGACCAGTGTCCCAACTTGGAAGAGTGTGCCCTTGAACTATCTTCCTTCGACCTTCCAGAAATAGTTTAGAGGCTTTCCTCCCTACCTCTTCCCTGTAACTGTCCAGCGACTGTTTCTACATTTGGTTCAGACAGAGTGAGCAAAGTTTTGGGAATAGCTGGACACTTGCTGAATAGACAGCTGATGGAGTCTCTTGACTGAGACAATCTGCAGGCCACAGAGCTGTGGAATATGTGAAAAACGTGAAAACTGCCCCTTACAGATGGGAGGCTGAGCTCCAGAAACGTGAATCTAAGAGAAGATGCTTATGGTTCAGCCGTAATTCCTAACTCTTTCATCTTTCTCAACTGCTCTTCTTCCCACCGTCCTGAGGAATACCTTTTTAGACTGGATGGGGTGGGGCAGATAGAAAACTGTTCTCTTTCTCTTGCTTAGGCTGAAGACAGGTTGTCAAGGTCAGAAATGTTCTTTCTTTTATATGCGATGTCAGTTAATCGAAAGGACTCTGGAGCCACACTGCATGTTTGAATCCTGGCTCTGATACTTACTGGCTTCATGACCTTGGATAAGTTACTTAACATCTCTGTACCTCAGTTTCCCTACCTGTAAAATGGGATTAATAATAGTACCTATTTCATAAGGTTTTTCTGAGAGTATAAAGGTACTAAAATATTTAAAGCACTTATAACAGTTCCTGGCACATTGTAGGTGCTATATATGTGATGATTATTATTATTATTATTATAATTAAAGTTACTCTGTGCAAACTCCCTTCTCTCTTCTGGTTCATTTGTACTAAATGTTAATGTCCTATTTAGTTTTAAAGCCCAATCAATTGGGAATTAGTTTTTATTTTCTTTGAAGACAATAAGACAGCCATGGGAACTTGTAAGGTGAATTTAGACTTTAGGTTGGTAATATCATGTTTAAGCTGTCTAGCATGGCAAACCAAGAAAAGAAAAACAAAATAATATTTCACATGAAAATAGTTGGACTATTCACATGAATAAACCACCCCAGGCTGTTTGAGTTGACATATTACTCAAAACCAGAAGAAACTTGATCTACTCCACTCACTTGGATTTTGATGGGTAGACGAACTAACATAGGGCTAGACCTAGAACATGGTTCTTCTGATCCCTGTTCATGTTCCTTGCAATGCCCTGCAGCCAAGTGATGTTCGCTTTTGGCAGCTTCTCAATTTTTTTAATGATGACAAGGATCAGCAAATGCTTTCTGCAAAGGGCCTGATAGTAAATATTTTGGGTTTTATAGGCTATCTGTCTCTGTAACCACCACTCAACTCTGCCATTATAGTGTGAAAGCAGCTATAGACAGCAAATGAATGGATGTGGCTGTGTTTCAATAAAACTTTATTTATATGGTGGGCCAGATTTGGCCCATGAGTTGTAGTTGCAAATCCTTGCTCTATGATATCCCCAGATGAAGTGTTAAAGGGAAATACCAGAGCAATAAATGTTCTTCTACATGAAAAGAAGCTGTTGGTCAGGTGCTCAATGGGAAGAAGTAGGCAGAGGAGAGAACTGTGGTGTATGAAGTAATGAGAATGATTAGGCAAAAACCAGCTTTACCTTTCCATCCCAGCAACCTCAGTTTCTTTTTATTTATAATTGTTTTAAAGAGAGAAAATAGAGATGGAAATTTTTCTACATGAACAGTGGGATCATGGGAAAAATTCTGTAAAGTGGTATTAGTTACCTTGGGATTCCTGGTACAACTTGCCAGAAAAATCCAAATACAAGGGTAAGCTTTTATCTCTCCATGCAACTCAATTAATTTTAATCTATAAGATGAGACTTATCCACTTAGCTTCCAGAGATTAGCTTGCTTTATTAGGACATCAAAAAATAAGCAGAAAGAAAAGAAAATGAGCTTGAAAATGGCTTGCTTTCATGTGAGAAAAATCAGTCCATGGCTAATTAGGGCAAAACTTAGAGGCTGCAGGGAGGTTAGCAGAGTGAGATTTAATCATTGTCAGGTAAGTGTACAGTCAAGAAAATTCCATGAAACGTTCTCTCTGTGAGGTGCATAGTTACCTACATCTTTTGCAATTGATTGTGTATTAGTAATCTATTGCTACATAATAATTGCACCCAGACTTAGCGGCTTAACACAAAACATATTTATTATCTCACAATTTCCATGATCAAAAATGTAGGCACAATTTAGTTGGGTGTTCTGTGTGAGAGTCTTCGCATAAGGCTGCAATTAAGGTGTCAACCTGGCTGAGGTTTCATCTGAAGGTTTTACTGGGGATGGACCCCCTTCCAAGTTCCCATGGCTGTTGATAGGGTTCAGTTCCTCAAGGGTTGTTGTACTAAGGACCTCAGTTCTTAGCTGGCTGTTGGCTGGAGGCCACCCTCAATTCCTTGCCATGGAGGCCTGTCCAATATGTCAGCTTGCTTCATCAAACCATGCTAGCTAAGGAAGACAGTAGAGTCTGCTAGCATGATGGAAGTTACAATCTTACATAACCTAATTATGAAAGTGACAATCCATCACTGTTACAATATTCTATTCATTAGAAGTAGGTCATAGATCCTGTCCATACAAAAAGGAGAGAACCATGCAAAGATATGAAGATGAAGATGAAGAGGAAGGGATGGCTGGGGGACATCTTGGAGTCTACCTGCTACAGGAAAAGAGAAGTAATGATTTAAGTGAAGTAGTAATGAGAGCAAGTGCACTGCTTTGTTAAGAAGGTCTCTGGCTAATCCTAGCACTTTGGGAGGCTGAGGCGAGCAGATCACGAGGTAAAGAGATTGAGACCATCCTGGCCAACATGGTGAAACCCCGTCTCTACTAAAAATACAAAAATTAGCTAGGCATGGTGACGTGCACCTGTAGTCTCAGCTACTTGGGAGGCTGAGGCAAGAGAATTCCTTGAACCCGGGAAGTGGAGGTTGCAGTGAGCTGAGATCATGCCCTCCAGCCTGGTGACAGAGCGAGACTTCATCACAGAAAGAAAAAAAAAAGGTCTCTGAAGCTGTATTCACTCTGAAGGATGGGTGATTATTGACTATAATGGGCTGAAGAGGAGGGATAACGTGTGCATATATCATACTGTTGCTGTTCCTAACTACAAACCGTGTTTGGTTTCTGAGAAGGTTAAACTGTAGTGAGACCATTCATCCTCATTAAATTTAGATTCTAGGCTGTAACATTGGGTAAACAGAGCCCATGCAACAACTGGGACTCTTTTAGTGACAAGCAACAGAAAATCCAACTCGAGTGCCTTAAGAAAAGAGAAAACTTATGAGCGTACACAGCCAAAAACTCCAAGAGTAAATTTCACTTCAGGTGTGGGTGGGTTCAGGGCTTCAGCAAAATATTTTATTTGTTTACTTTTTTGGTTAAGGTTATTGAGACATAACTTGTATATGGTACCCTTTTTGCATGCAGTTCAGTGAGTTCTGACAAAGGTGCAGTCATGTACCCACCAACGTAATCAGGATGTAGAACACTTCCGCTCTTCCCACTCCCCAGTTTTTTTCTTGCTCCTTTGTAGTCAGCTTCTCCTGCTACCCTTAGCCCCTGACAACCATTCATCTCTTTTCAGTACCTAGATATATTTCAGAATATCTTTTAAATGGAATTATGTAGTTTAGATGTACTCATAAGATTACGAGTCTGGCCTCTGTTACTCACTTCACTGTCCTGCCTATGAGATTCATCTGCATCATCGAATCTCTCATTTCTTTTTATGACTGAGTAGCCCATTGTACGAACGTACAGTGATTTAAAAAATCTGTCAACTAACTGCAGGACATTTGCTTCATTACCATTTTTGGCAACTGTGAATAAAACTACTAGAAACATTTGTGCATAGGTTTTTTATTGGTGTGTGTGTGAATGTTAAGTTTTCATTGTTCTGGTAAACACCTATAGGGAAGTTGCTTAGTCATACGGTAGATCTGTGTTTAATTTTATAAGAAACTAACAGGTTGTTTTCCAAAATGGGTTGTACCAGGACTGGGCATGGTGGCTCACCCCTGTAATCCCAGCACTTTGGGAGGTAGAGGAGGATGGATCACTTGAGGCCAGGAGTTCGAGACAAGCCTGGTCAACACAGTGAAACCCCATCTCTACTAAAAATAAAATAAAATAAAAATAGAAGTTTTTCCCTATTCTCACCAGTACTTGGTATCACTCACTTTTTAAAGTTTATTTTAGCTATTCTAATAGGTGTGTGGTTCTATCTTAATGTACTCTTAATTTGCATTTTCCTGATAACTAATGATATGTCAACCATCTTTATGTGTTTGCATGCTAACTCTCTGTCCCCCTTAGGAAAGTGTCTGTGCAAATCTTTTCATATTTTAATAATTGTGTACTTACCTATTTTGATGATGAATGTTATCCTTAGAACCCTCATAAGTTGTTTGAGCAAATAGAAACAATAGTAACTAGATAATGAGGCCTATTATTTATTTATTTATTTCAAAAATTTTTTATTGCATTTTAGGTTTTGGGGTACATGTGAAGAACATGCAAGATTGTTGCAGAGGTACACACATGGCAGTGTGATGTGCTGCCTTCCTCCCCATCACCTATATCTGGCATTTCTCCCCGTGCCATCTGTCCCCAACTCCCCACCCCTGCTGTCCCTCCCCTATTTGCCCCCTACAGCCCCCAGTTTGTGATGCTCCCCGCCCCGTGTCCATGTGTTCTCATTGTTCAACACCCACCTATGAGTGAGAACATGTGGTGTTTGATTTTCTGTTCTTGTGTCAGTTTTCTGAGAATGATGGTTTCCAGGTTCATCCATGTCCCTACAAAAGACACGAACTCATCATTTTTGATGGCTGCATAGTATTCTATGGTGTATATGGGCCACATTTTCCCTGTCCAGTCTATCATTGATGGGCATTTGGGTTGGTTCCAGGTCTTTGCTATTGTAAACAGTCCCGCAATGAACATTCATGTGCATGTGTCCTTATAGTAGAATGATTTATAATCCTTTGGATATATATCCAGTAATGGGATTGCTGGGTTAAATGGAATTTCTATTTCTAGATCCTTGAGGAATCGCCACACTGTCTTCCACAATGATTGAACTAATTTACACTCCCACCAACAGTGTAAAAATGTTCCTATTTCTCCACATCCTCTCCAGCATCCGTTGTCTCCAGATTTTTTAATGATCGCCATTCTAACTGGCGTGAGGTGGTATCTAAATGTAGTTTTGATTTGCATTTCTCTAATGACTGGTGATGATGAGCATTTTTTCATGTTTTAGAAAAACTATACACCCATAAAAAAGAATGAAGTCATGTCCTTTACAACAACATGGATATAGCTGAAGGCCATTATTCTAAGCAAATAATGCAGGAACTGAAGACCAAATACCACATGTTCTCACTTGTATGTAAGCATTAAACATTGGGTAGTTACGGACATAAAGATGGCAACAATAAACACTGGGGACTACTGGGTGGGGGAGGGAGGAAGGTGAGTGTTGGAAAACTATTGGGTACTATGCTTAATACCTTGGTGATGGGATCAGTTGTACCCTCAACCTCAGCATTAAACAAGATACCCATGTAACAAACCTGCACATATACCCTCGAATCTAAAATAAAAGTTGAACTTACTAAAAAAAAAATCTAAAACATGTAAATGAATGTAGAGCTCCAGAGACATAAAGTAACATAACATTAGATAAAAATTGCATCACTGTTTTATTATTGGGCTTTGAGAGTTTTAAAAAATATATTCTGGATGCAAATCTTTTATCAGATACGTATTTTGCAAATACTTTCATCCCAGTGGCTTGCAGTTTTAAAATGTGGTTTGCATTTTAATATCTTAACAGTGTCTTTTAAGGAGCAAAAGTTGTGTAAAATGTTGATGAAGTCCAACTTATCAATTCTCTCTTTTATGGATGATGCTTTTCGTGTTCTAGCTAAATCTTTGCCTAAATCATGGTCATAAAATTTTTATTTTATGTTTTCTTCTAGAGGTTTTATAGTTTTAGGTTTACATTTAGCTCTATATTCTACTTAATTTTTATATAAGGTTTGTATTGAGGTTTATTTCTTGAGTTTTTGCAAATAGTTACCCAATTCAACACAAGTTTTGAAAAGACAATCCTTTCTCTACTAAATGGACTCACACATTTGTTTTTCTTTTTATTTTTGTTTTCAGACAGAGTCTCGCTCTGTCGCCTAGACTGGAGTGCAATCACATGGTTTGAGCTCACTGCAACTTCTGCCTCCCAAGTTCAAGCAACCCTCCCACCTCAGCCTCCCAAGTACCTGGGACTACAGGCGCATACCACTACATCCAGTTACTTTTTGTATTTTTAATAGAGATGGGGTTTTGTCATGTTGGCCAGGCTGGTTTTGAACTCCTGGCCTCAAGTGATCTTCCTGCCTTGCCCTCCCAAAGTGCTGGGCTTACAGGCATGAGCCACTGTGCCTGGCCACGTCACACATTTGTGAAACATAGTTGACCATACAAGTATGGTTTCTCTTGGGGCTTTCTGTCCGGACCTTTGCTCAGTGTTGGCTCCATTTTCAGGAATACTCTTTCTCGTGGTTTCAAGGTGCCTGACAGTGGCTCCTAAAACCTCATTCTTCAGTTTCATGCTTAGTGAAAGATGAACATCTGTAGTTTGGTGTTTTCCACAGAAATCCTGAAATTGATTCTAATCCAGAAAGAATTTCAGTCTGATTAGATAAGTTTAGGTCATGTGATATGGTCTGGATCTCTGCCCCACTCAGATTTCATGTTCAGCTGTAATCCCAACGTGGCAGGTGGAGCCAAGTGGGAGGTGATTGGATCTTGGGGATGGTCCTTCATAAATGATTTAGCACCATCTCCTTGGTTCTTCTCTCATGAGAGTTAAATAAGTGAGTTATTGTGAGATCTGGTCATTTTGAAGTGTGTGGCACCTCCCCACCCTTCCTCTATATCTGGCCACATAAGACATGGCAGCTTCCCCTTCACCTTCTGCCATGGTGGAATGTTTCCTGAGGCTTCCCAAGAAGCAGAAGCTGCTATGCTTCCTGTACAGCCCGCAGAACTGTGACTTAACTTCTTTTCTTTATGAATTTCCTAGTCTCGGGTGTTTCTTTGTGGCAGTGTGAGAATGGACTAACATATTACATGATTGTCTTGGACCTGGGTCACCTCCTTTACCTGTGTGACTAGGAATGGAGCCTCACTCAGATCACACAGACCTTATATGTAGAAGAATGAGTTCTCAAGGAAAAACTAGGGCTCTTTTAGAATGGGCAAACGTATGATGCATGGGCAAAAAACAATGCAAACAAACAATGGCAACCAAACATCCCGATAAATACCCATATTGCTCTTAAGAATTTCATGTGTAACAGGGAAGAAGTGCATGGAAGAAAACAAATTATAATAGACTGTTCAAAGTATAACAACTTAAATAAGTCCAAGATATCAATGAGGGAGTCATTAAATCTATCTGTGTGTTCTGGGAAGGCTTCCCAGACATGGCCTTTGAAACGGGTTTAAATAACTTTTTAAAAAACACTTAAATAAAATATAATCTATTTAAAGACAAGTGCACAGGTTGTAAGGATATGGCTCACTATATCATCACAATATGAACATATTTGCAGAACCAGCATCTCAAAAATGCCAGTGTCCTCTTTTCTCAGAAATGAACTTATGTACTGAGTTATTTTTTTCTTATTATTTTTTTTTTAACCAGAGTTCTTTTGGCTACTATGCTGAGTTTTAACCCAGAGATTAGTGTTTACCACTTTAAAAAAAATACGAACAAAATCAAGAAATGTGAATCAACTTGTCCTTATTTTGTACATGGCTATGAGATTCATCCAAGTAGTTGCATGTAGCCATAGTTAGTTTTCATTGCTGTGTAGTATTCTATTCCATCATCTGACTATACTACCATTTATTTACTCACTTTATTGTTGTACATTTGTATTATTTCCAGTTTTTGACTATTACAAAGTGTTGCTATGGACAATTTTATATTTGATTTTTGGCTATATGTAAAGATGAATATACATCTAGGATATAAATTTCTGAGTCATAGAATTAGCATATGTTCAAATGTAGTAGATTCTGCTAAGCAGTTTTCTAAAGTGCTTGTATTAATTTAAACTCCCACTAACAGTGTAATGGGAGTTTCAGTCCTCTACGTTGTTATCAGTGCTCGATAGTTATTCTTTTAAACATTTTAGCCATCCTAGTGGGTATGTAGTGGTATCTGATAGTGATTTTATTTTTCATTTACCAAAGTCTAATGAGGTTGAACACCTTTATATATGTATATTTTATTGTGTTTTAGGTTTTGGGGTACATGTGAAGAACATGCAAGATTGTTGCATAGGTACAATGTGGTTTGCTGCCTTCCTCCCCATCACCTATTATCTGGCATTTCTCCCCATGTTATCCCTCCCCAACTCCCTACCCCCTGCTGTCCCTCCCCTAGATCCCCCCCACAGACCCCAGTGTGTGATGCTCCCCTCCCTGTGTCCATATGGGTTGACCACCTTTTTATCTGCCTGTTGGCAATTTAGATATCCTTGTTTTGTGAAGGACCTGTTGTCTGTTGAAGTCTTTTGTTCATTTTTACTATAGTTTTTTTTCCTGTGTTTGTGTTGATTTAGAAATTCTTTTGTACTCTGGTATAAGTACCTTTTAATTTACATATCACAATTGTCTCCTCCCACTATGAGGCTTACCTTTTCACTTTTGATTTTTTAATAAGAGAAGGGTTCTTGCTCTGTCATCTAAGCCAGAATGTGGTGGTGTGGTCATAGCTCACTGCAACCTTGAGCTCCTGGGCTCAA
The DNA here is from genome assembly GCA_031835075.1 of Saguinus oedipus. Classification (NCBI taxonomy): domain Eukaryota; kingdom Metazoa; phylum Chordata; class Mammalia; order Primates; family Cebidae; genus Saguinus; species Saguinus oedipus. The sequence goes on along the minus strand of CM063179.1, from coordinate 17,062,886 downwards.
GCAATCCTCCCACCTCAGCCTCCTGAGTAGCTGGAACTACAGGCATGTGCCACGGCACCTGGCTAATTTTTAACTTCTGTTTTTGTAGAGATAGGGGTCTTGCTATGTTTCCCAGGCTGGCCTCAAACTCCTCAGCAATTCTCCCACCTCAGCCTCCCAAGTAGCTGGGATTACAGCCAGGAGTCACCATGCCCAGCCCTTTTCACTTTCGTAATAGCGTTTTTTTTTTCTACATATACACAGACATTCTTAATTTTAAAAGTTTAACTTTACGATTAAAAGTTTATTAGTTGTTTGCTTTATAATTAGTACTCTCTGTGGCCTGTCCAAGAAATCTTTTTCTACTTAAAATAATGACGATAGATACAGTCCTATGTTATCTTCTGGAAGCTTATTTTACCTTCTACATCCGAAGAAAGGGTCAGGTTTTGTTTTTTAACCATGTGATTATCCAGTTGACCCAGCACCGTTTACTGAAAAGACTTATTTCTTCACAGTTCTGCCATTTTATCATAAACCACACGTTCATGGATGTAAAAGTCTGTTTCTGGACTCAATTATCTGCCATTTGTTTATCTGTTTTCAAGCCAATACCACTTTCTTTTTCTTGAGACAGTGTCTCTCTCTGTCACCCAGGCTAGATCTTGACTCATTGCAACCTCCACCTCCCAGGTTCAAGCGATTCTCCTGCCTCAGCCTCCTGAGTAGCTGGGATTACAGGCACCCACCACCATGGCCAGCTAATTTTTGCATTTTTGGTAGAGACAGGGTCTTACCATATTGGCCAGGCTGGTCTCGAACTCCTGCCTCAGGTGATCCACCTGACTCGGCCTCCCAAAGTGCTGGGATTATAGGCGTGAGCCACTACGCCTGACCAGCAATACCACTTTCTTCATGTCTATCATTGTAATAAGTCTTAACACCCGATAAGCATTACCTTCTATTTTGCTGTTCTCTAAGATTGTCTTGGCTAGTCTTGACTCCGCCTTTATATACACAATTTAAAAATCAGCCTCTTAATTTCCAAGACAGACAAACAACACAGGCTGGGAATTTGATTGGAATTGTGTTAAATCTGTAGATCAATTTGCAGAGAATTAATATGACTACAGTGCTACTACAGTATGCAGTCAGGGTCCCCCAATCCGGGACCTTGGTTTATTCCTTCACTTACTTAAGTGTTTACACATTTTTATCAATAATATCCTGGGTTTTCCATGGAGCATATTTTGTTAGATTTATTCCTAGATATTTGATTTTAAAATATCATTATAGATGGACATTTTTGTTGGCTAAATATTTGTTGATATATGAAAATATATCTGATGATTTTGCATTTATTTTGATCAATTGGATTTTGAGATCTTGCTTTTTTCTTGGGAGGGAGGTTCATTCATGCATCCCAATATACTCTGTAGGCCTCCCCAATGCACTGCCCAGGGGTCTCAAGGTTTCCATATTGCACAATCCAGAGGGCAGCAATGACATTGTAATCCATGTGGTCAGGAAAAGCACCATTAATATAAAGTAGAATATGATTGATGCTGTATGCATTGTGTAGTCTTGACTGCCATGTAAGAAGTATATGAACCAGATGCGGTGGCTCATGCCTGTAACACCAGCACTTTGGGAGGCTGACGCTGGTGGATCACCCGAGGTCAGGAGTTCGAGACCAGCCTGGCCAACATAGTGAAACCCCATTTCTACTAAACATACAAAAATTAGCTGGGTGTAGTGGTATACACCTGTAATCCCAGCTACTTGGGAGGCAGGAGAATCACTTGAACTCAGGAGGTGGAGGTTGCAGTGAGCCGAGATCACACTACTGTACTTCAGCCTGGGCACCGGAGCGAGACTCCATCTAAAAAAACAAAAGCATATTAAAGGTGACAGATATTGACAGAATTATCATTCCCACACTTGGAAAATTGTATTTCTTTATTGACAAGTCTATATCTCACTATAAGGAAATACTTTTTCCTCTTCTAGCCTGTTGTCTTTGAGAAATGAAATAGGATTAGCATATGTGAGAGCTCCACTCTTCCCCTTCTCCATAGTCTAACTCCTCCTATGGATCCAACTATACTTAAACTACCTTCGGGTTCCAAAGCTAATGTAGTTGACTCCTGACTTAGCAGGAAAGAATGGAAAACCAATATTATCCAAGAAACAGGGAAGTGGGAAGTGATCTGGAGAGGGACGTTACACACAGGTGTTCAATTTGTGCACTGCACAAAGGCTGCTGGCCATAAGAAATCTGGAGGAAGAAGGCTGAAATCCAGTACCACCACTCTGCCCACCAAGCTGTGTGCCTTGTGTGGGGCTGCATGCACATTCAGGGAGCACTTTCTCCTAATTCACCTATCCAGATGAGGTACCTTGTCCCATTTAACACAAAGGCATGCTTTATGCCAGTGGATGCCCTGATCCAGGCCTCGAAGGTTGACTCATCTCCAAGCGATCATTGGTAGCTGCATTTATCAGTTTCTCTTGGCACAGATTTGCAGCATTGCCAGGATGCTGACAAAATGTTTCTAGAGAACTCCATGCCCTCTTCTACCCTTTCTGTTAGTCTTTTATTGATTCTTCTCCCTTGCATTTCTAAGCCTGAGCCAGGAACCCTCCTGTTATTAAAAGCAGTCCCAGTTGCCCATACCTTTCATTTCCTTTGAATTACATTAATTGCCTGACAGCTAAAAAGTGAGCTGGTATTTTCAGATTTCAGCTGCTGGTCGGCAAGAAATATTTACCAGCTCTTGCAGATTTATAAAGATGCCATGGAGATGCCTGGAGACTAACAATCAGAAAATACGGCAGCAAAACAACACTATTTTTCAAGGTTAAATGCTCAGAATGCTAAAAAGAAATTGTCCATAAAGCAAAATAGGGATTTGGAAGCAGGCAGCCTGTACTCTGGACAAAGAAGGGAGCCGGAGGTTTAAAATAAGATTTCACAGCTTCACAATAATTATGAATTTAATAAGGGGAGCTTTATTTTTAATTTAGTTTCAGTCTGGCAGCCAGCCTCCTCCCTTCCACCCCTTCTTTGTGGTACGGTAATGCGCTTTAATGTGGTCCTAAGGCTAGGTCACAGTGAGAGCTAGGAAGGGCCCCCAGCCATAAGACTTTCTGATGAAGAAGAATTTAGACAGATAATGTTCCTGCCTCTCTGCAGGAAGATGGGACTAACTCCCACTGGTTTTATTCCCTCCTGGCAGTCGGAAATCTCTTTTGCTATGTAGGAAGACACTAGGTTCTGAAAATTCCAAGACAGGAAGATTTTCTTCCCCCCGATAGAACCCCAGGCTTTGATTCCTGTTCTCCATGAACAGAATAATAAAACTGAGCCAAGGCCACTAAGAATCATTTTAGACCCTTCTCACCAATACCAACTCCACTTACAAAGTCAGAGACCACCTTTCAGTATCAGCTGCTCTCCAGGACCACATACATTCCTTTGCTTGTTGTTCATTCATTCTACAAATATTTATTGAAGGTCCATTTCTTGAAGTGTCCTGTGTTATAGAGGTTGAATTCATGTAATAAAATTAATCATTTTAAGATGAACAAATTAGTGGCATTTAGTACACTCACAATGTTGTATGAGTGTACCACCTCTGCCTTTTTCCAAAATACCTTCATCACTCCCAAATAAAAACCTATACCCATTAAACAGTTACTCCTCATTCCTCTCTTTCCCCAGCCCCTGGCAGCCACCAACATGCTTTCTGTATTTGTGGATATACCTACTCTGGATATTCCATATACATGGAATTATACAATATACAACCTTTTGTGTCTGGCTTCTTAGCTTCTTACACTTACCATATTTTTTTAGGTTCATCCCCATTGTAGCATATATTAGCACTTAATTTCTTCTTATGGCTGAGTAATATTTAATTAGATGTGTATATTATACTACAATGTATTTATTCAGTCTTCCATTTATGGACATTTGAGCTGTTATCATGTTTTGGCTATTGTGAATAGAGCAACCAGGAACATTTATGTGCAAGTATGTGTTTGAGTACTTAAAAAAATTTCTCTGGGGTTTATGCTTAGGTCATATAGTAAGATTAAAAATATTTCCTGATCTTATTCCTTTTGTTATTGGAAATAGTCTTTTCATACATCTATGGTTTCTTCAAGACTGTTTGCCCAAGGCAGGGAGGTATCTTCTTCCTTGAATAGCTTTGTCTTCTGCTAGATAGGAGGAGTTCAAAAGCAAAATGATAGTTCCTAGTGGTATACATGCTAGACCAAAAGAGGAGGAACTCAGTCACTGTGGACTGCTATGAAATGGTAACAATGGGATTAATAATACTGGTTTGCAGGAAAGACACCGTATTGAAAGGATACTGTGAGGAATTCATTAGATGACACATAGTAGAAATACAGGACACACACTTTATCTCCCTTTCCACTCATCTGTCTGTATAAATGACTGCCCTGAATTCCCCTGTAGAGCTATGATTTAATTATTCAGAGTTTGGTATCCACCTAATCTGTAAACCCTACTTGAGATATTTATTTTCAGCACCTGGGACAGTGCCCAGCATATGACAATCACTCAGGAAGCAATTGTTGAAAGAATGAACAAATGTTCATTTGCTTATGTTCATTGCCAGACACAGGAATCTGCATTTTACATCATGTCTGTTGTTTACTGGGGAGGGGCCTATGTGACATTTCCTATATGAATTTGGGAAATGCTACGAGATTTTACTTTTGGTGTATAATCTTACACTCTTACTCCCACATGGGCCATGGGACTGGTCCATCTTAAGGAATATAAAAAAAGCAATGTTCACATTTCAGGTTGTTCATAAATCTGCCTTCTGCATTACCATTTTTTATCTGCCTACTTCTGCTTCCCCTGGGTTCAGAGGAAGTGCTTTACCTTAGAAATGATTCACTACTCCTGGGCCATCGTGGGCTTTGAAAGCCACACAATAGAAGTTCCATTTCAAATCCCCCCATTTATAATCATGGGAGAAAGCTAGGTGTTGTCTTGGGGGTTATCAATGATTTCACAAAACTCAACCTTTGGACCTCATGTGTCCATTTTTCAAACACTTATTACTCCAAATCTCTGGAAGTCATTGCCTCCGAAGAAACATTTATCTTGGGTTTGACATCTTTTGCACTGTATCCCTTTTCAATTCTCCTTTCTCATGTAGGACAAATGGCACTGTGGGGTTTGGAGTGAAGAGTTATGTCTTGCAGCATCTGAGTATGTGGAGACCCTGGCCTCCTCCCTGCCCCCTCTCCTCTGCCCCTGGGTTGGAAGATGGAGGAATAACCAGCAAAGACAAATGATTTTGGGTGAGGTTATGGGTTGAATTGTATCTGCCCCAAATTCATATATTGAAATTTGAACACCCAGTACCTCAGAATGTGACCTTATTTGAAAATAGGTTTCTTGGGGATATGATTAATTATAGGGTTGATTCCTGTTTTCTATGAACAGAAAAATAAAACTGAGCCAATAATAAAATGGAGCCAAACTGACGTCATCATAAAGATGAGGTCGTACTAGAGTAGGCTGAGCCCCTAATTCAATATGATTCAATCTTCATTAAAAGAGAGAATTCAGAGACAGACACACACAAGAGAACTCCACAGGAAGATGAAGGCAGAGGTCTAGAAGCCAAGAAATGCCCCAAACTGCCAACAAACCACCAAAGCTATGAGAGAGGCATGAGACAGGTTCTTTCTCACCACATAAGGAACCTACCCTTCCAGAACTTTGATCTCAGACTTCTAACCTCTAGAATTGTGGGGCAATACACTTTTGTTGTTTAAGTCACCTAATTTGTGGTCTTTGTTTTTATAGAAGTCCTAGGGAACTAATATAGGTGATATGCTTATGATGTTTGTCTAAAGGTCTCTATTTACTTGAGCCAGTGATATAGCATAGTGGTTAAGTATTTGGGTTTTTAGAAGCAGACACCCAGTCGGGTGATCTGAGAAAATTACTCATCATCTCTAGGCTTCCAATCTCCTTAAAATAAATTAGAGAATAACATAGATAGAGACCTGATAGCACTGACATAATATATTTAAAGCACTAAGCCAAAGAAATACCTGGCGTATAGTAAACACTTGATGGGTGATGGTTATTATTGGTAATGATTATCAATGTTTACTGTTGCCCCAATGCCCCAAAGAATCCTTTACTATCTATATTTTAAAATTTTTTCCCCAGAGCACACTCAGAAAATGATTGAACTTTTCTCTTCCCTCTGGTCCCTGCTCTCCAGGTTAATGGTCTGAGGCTCTGTTCCATCTTTGTCCTTTTCCAGGGATTCTCTCTCTCTCTCTCTCTCTCTCTCTCTCTCTCTGTGTGTGTGTGTGTGTGTGACATGGGACTTACGTGATTGACACACAGTGCCACCCACTTATCATTTACACTAGTGAAAGTAAGATGGTTCTAAAAGCTGGGCGAGGATTTGAAGTGACTGGAATAGTTGCCAGGATCATGTATTCATTCATACAGAAAAAACATACTTATTGAAAGCCAGTGCTTTAGGTGCAGGATCTCATTTAGACTGAGTTATTTGTCAATGTCTCCTGTGGGCAGGGGAATGGATGCAGCATAATAATTCCATAATAACTTCCACTTACTGAAATGTATGTCAAGTGCCAGGCTAAATTGTCATAGCACAATTATCCTTTAAAATTCTGCAAGGTTAGATGGTCCTATCATACCCATTTTATAGATGAGGAAATGAAAGCACAGAGCAATTAAGGCCATCACTGGTTAATGGAAGAATCAGAATTTGAACATATATCCCTCAGACTCCAAAGCTCACAGTTTTAACTCTTGTGAGTCACTGCCTCAGCAGCACCAGGAATCCAGTGCCCTCAGGTATATATTGAAAAAGACTGTGAACGAGACAGAGAAAACCTGGTTATAGAATTAAATGCTGGCATGTAAAGCAAACATACAATCAAAACCAAGCAAATGAAAAACCAAAACCAAAACCAAATCCCCCAAACGCAGAATACAAAACCTGCCATGTGTTGGTTGCTGGAGCAAAATAAGCATTTTCCTCATGTTTAAATTCAGCAACTGAACTTAAAGACTTGTTTTAATTTAGTCTTGAAGCTGCTAATCTGCCAGGCACATGGTGCAGGTGCGTTTTGCTGAGTCGTTCCTCAGAAGATTTTATTATGGTAATAATCACAAATGTGACCTCTGTCCTTTTATCCTGTTTATTCTCCACTGTTTCCTGTGATAAGTGGTACTTCTGTATTTTGCCAACCTCCTCCATCCACATTTGTTTAGGGAGAGAATATTAATTAGTGATATTAAGGAGGCTATGGGCTGCAAATGAAATTTTGATAGTGGAATTCCTTAGACTATCTTTGCGCTCCAAGGTATCCTCTATTTAAGCAGTTCAATTGCATATCATTATTAACATAAGGAATAATAATAATTAGCATTATTACATGCATCAGATGTTATTCATGGAAAACTGGAAGCTCTTTTTTATCTATTGGCCTCAGTTAAAAGTGAAAAATAGCCCATGGTTCACGCCTGTAGTCCTAGACTTTGGGAGGCTGAGGCAGGTGGATCACGAGGTCAGGAGTTTGAGACCAGCCTGGCCAACATGGTGAAACTGTGTCTCTACTGAAAATACAAAAATTAGCTGGGTGTGGTGGCAGGCACCTGTAATCCCAGCTACTTGGGAGGCTGAGGCAGGAGAATCGCTTGAACCCAGAAAGCAGAGGTTGTAGTGAGCTGAGATCGTACTACTGCACTCCATCCTGGGCAAGAAGAGCAAGACTTCATCTCAAAAAAAAAAAAGTGCAAAATAGCTTCTCATTTTATGTTTTATTTCCTTGCTGTGTTTCCTCTGCTCAATTCCTCCTAAGTTTGGCAGCTGGACCCTTTATGATGTCCTCGTTGGTTTGCTTTTTTTTTTTTTTTTTTTTTCCTAAACGAAGTTTCTTTATTCTTCTGTTTGAAAGAGGAGTCTCTCAGAGGTGGAAAACCTTCAACAGGCCATTTTTTAAATTTTTAATTAAAGAAATTTTTTTAGAGTCAGAATTTTGGTCTGTCATCCAGGCTGGAGTGCATTGGTGCAATCATGGCTTACTGTAGCCTCAAACTCCTGGGTTCAAGTGAGCCTCCAGCCTTAAGCCAACTTTTCTGAGTTGTCTTGAAGCTTTATTTGTGCACCGTAAGCCATTCTAGATTTTCTGCAAAACCTTTCCTGGTTTGTAGCATCTTTCTCTCCCAATCTATCATCTGGACACACTGAAAATCATGTTTCTAAAAAGCAAGTCTGGCTTTCCAACTCCTTTGCTGAAAAACCTGGACAGCTTCCCATTGCCCTCAGGATAAAATCCAAATTTCTTATCATGTCCTAATGCTGTGACCCTTATTTCCTCATCCTGACTTATCTCTCCTCACTCCATCTCCTTCTGCAGTTCCATCGTATTAAACTTGTTTTGGTATTGCAGAGAGACTGTGCTACCTCATCTCAACCTGTAGCATGTGCTGTAAATGATATGCCCTCTCCTCCCTGATTCGGAGCTCAGTGTGGGCACCAAGTCCTAGAAGCTTTCTTGCCTTCCCAGGTCCAAGGGTGGTAACTAATGTTAATTTCAGGGAGGTATAAGACCGTATAAGATACACGCTTCCTCACCAAGCACTGGTAAATGAATGGCTTTGAATATTTTACACACAGGTCATAGTATGCTTCTGTTTCTCTTTTTCTTGGCTGATTAGCTTAGAATAGAGGTTAACAAATTTTGGCCTGTGTGCCAAAAACAATCAGCCACCTGTTTTATTTTTAAACATTTTTTAAAATTGAGGGAAAAGTCACGCAGCATAAAGTTAACCATTTAAAAACATATAACTCAGTGTATGTTTTTTATACACTGTATAAATTTAGTGGCATTTAGGACATTCACTTTTTTTTTTTTTTTGAGACAATCACACTCTGTCACCCAGGCTGGAATGCAGTAGTGTGATCTCTGCTCACGGCAGCCTCAACATCCTGGGCTTAAGCGATATCCTCCCACTTTAGCCTCCCGAGTAGCTGGGGCTACAAGCACACGCCACCACTCTCAACTAATTTTTGTATTTTTTATTTTGTAGAGTCAAGGTTTTACCATGTTGCTCAGGCTGATCTTGAACTTCTCAGCTCAAGCAATCCACCTGCCTCGGCCTCCCAAAATGCTGGGATTGTAGGTGTGTGCCACCATGCCCAGCCACATTTCCAGTGTTCTACAACCATCACATCTACCTGGTTCCAAAACATTTTCATCACTCCAAAAGGAAAGCCCACAACTCTTGAGCAGCTGTTCGCCCTTTTCTTCTCCTCAGTCCTTGGCATCCACCAAGCTACCTTCTGTGTTTATGGATTTGCCTATTCTGGACATTTTATATAAATGGAGTCATACAATATGTGACATTTTATTTATTTATTTATTTTGGAGATGGAGTCTTGCTCTGTTGCCAGGCTGGAGTACAGTGGCACAATCACGGCTCACTGCAACCTCCACCTCCTGGGTTCAAGCGATTCTCCTGCCTCAGCCTCTGAGTAGCTGGGACCACAGGTGTGTGCCACCACGCCCGGCTAACTTTTGTATTTTTAATAGAGACAGGGTTTCACCATGTTGGCCAGGATGGTCTCGATTTCTTGACCTTGTGATCCGCCCGCCTCGGCCTCCCAAAGTGCTGAGATTACAGGCATGAGCCACTGTGCCCGGCCATATTTATTTATTTATGACGGAATCTCACTCTGTCGTCCAGGCTGGAGTGCGGTGGTGTAATCTTGGCATCTTGGCTCACTGCAACCTCCATCTCCTGAGTTCAAGTGATTCTCCTGCCTCAGCTTCCTGAGTAGCTGGGATGATGGGTACATGTCACCATGCCCAACAAATTTTTGTATTTTTAGTAGAGATGAGGTTTCGTCATGTTGTGCAGTCTGGTCTTGAACTCCTGACCTCAGGTGATCTGCCTGCCTCAGCCTCCGAAAGTGCTAGGATTACAGGCAGGAGCCACTGTGCTTGGTCCACATGGCCTTTTGTGTCTGTTTCTTTCACTTAGCATATTGTTCTTTATCCACATGGCAGCATGTTTCCATACTTCCTACTTATGGCTGAATACTATTCCACTGGATGCGTATGCCACATTTTGTGTATCCATTCTTCAGTTGATTGATCTTTGAATTGTCTCCACCTTTTAGCTACTATAAATAGGGCTGCTATGAACATCTGTGTTCAGGTTTTTGTTTGAACTTTTATTTGTAATTTTTTTGGGCCCATGTCTAAGAGTGGAATTGCTGGGTCATATGGTAATTCTATGTTTAACCTTTTGAGGAGCCACCAAACCCAATGCCTGTAGTTGTAAATAAAGTTTTATTGGCACACAGCCATGGCCATTCATTTACTTCTCATCTATGACTGCTTCTGTGCTACAACAGCAGAGTCAAGTAGTTGCAACATACACCGTCTGCCCCCAAAGCCTCAAATATTAATATTTATGGAGTTTTACAGAAGTTTGCTGAACTTCAACTTAGTACACCTGTGTTAAGCAATGTAGCCTGCAGGCCTTGAAGCCAGTTATAGCACTTTTTCAACGAAGATGGGATGAGTACAGGAAAAAAAAGTGTATTCTCCTTAACCTGACTTATACATTCCTGATAACTTAGAATGTTTTATGTTGACCTGTGGATCTGAGGAACCTGTTTTGAATATCAAAGGGTGAGGTCAAGTCTTGTGGGCAGGTAGTCTGGAAAACTGCCTAGACTCTGGAGTCAGGCTTTGTGGGTTGAGTCATTAAACCTCTCTGGGCTTCTGTTTTCTCATCCGTTAAACGGGGTTTATTAGGCTCCCCATCTTGTAGGATGGTAGAGAGGATTAAATAAAGGAAATGCTGGTGAAGTGCTTAAAATGGTACGTGGCATAAATATCAACTCTTACTAGGTGAGGATCAGAGATTGCCCAAGACAAATAAAGAAAGTGAATCAATAAGCTAATTTATCTCGTGCCTTGGGGACAATACGCTACACCCCTCTTCTTAACATTGTTTTTATAATGTGATTTTTACTTTTGAGATAAGATCTCACTCTTATCTCAGGCTGCCCAGGCTGGAGTGCAGTGGCACAATCTCAGCTCACTGCCACCTCTGCCTCCCATGCTCCAGCAATCCTCCCACCTCAAATTCCTGAGTAGCTGAGAGTAGCACATGTTCAGCTAATTGTTTTATTTTTTTTTTTGTAGAGATGGGTTTCACTGTGTTGCCCAGGCTGGGTGGTATGATTAAAAAAATTTTTTTGAGACAGAGGCTCTCACTCTGTTGTCCAGACTGGCGTGCAGTGATGCAATCTCAGCTCACTGTAACTTCTGCCTCCTGGGATCAAGCAGTTCTCCTGCTTCAGCCTCCTGGTTAGCTGGGACTAATGGTGTGCACCACCACATCTGACTAGCTTTTAAAAATATTTTTAGTTGAATCAGGGTTTTGTCATGTTGGTCAGGCTGGTCTTGAACTCCTGGCCTTAAGTGACCCAGCTTCCTTGGCCTCCCAAAGTGCTGGGATTACAGGTACGAGCCACCGTGCTCAGCCTGGGATAGTGTGATATTTTTTTATTGTGACAAAAATATAGGTAACATAAAACTTAACATTTTAATCATTTTAAGTGCACAATTAAGCGGCATTAAGTATATTCACAGTGTTGTGCAACCATCACCACCATCCATCTTCAGAACTTTTTCATCACCTCAAACTGAAACTCTGTCCTCATTAAACACCAATCCCCCATCCCTCATTCCCCCATCCCTGAGCAGCCACTGTTCTATTCTCTTTCTCTATCAATTCAGCTGCTCTAGGTACTTCATGTAAGTGGGATCATACGATCTTTGTGCTTTTGTGACTGGCTGATTTCACTTAGCATAACAGCTTTCAGTTTCATCCATGTTATAACATGTTTCAGAATTTCTTCCTGTTTTAAAACACATTTTTTTTGTGGTAAAACACAAATAATATAATATCTACCATGGGAACCACTTTTAAGTGTACAGTTCAGTGGTATTAAGTGCATTCATATTGTTAGGCAACCGTCACCATCTTCAGAGAAATGTGAAACCTGACTGGGCACAGGGGCTCATGCCTTCAACCCTTGCACTTTGGGAGGCTGAACTGATAATGGGGCTATACATCAAACCCATTGACTTTCTTCTTCAGAGATGCCCAAAAGCTGCACAACCCTAACCCTCAGTGCCCTACATAAGGTTAGCCAGACATCGTTTATTGGAGTTACAGAGCAGCTGTCTATATCCTGCCTGGGCTCTTTTAAAGCAGTGAGCCTCAGGGGCCCCTTGTTCCTGCAAACATTTCAGAACCAGGAAAGACTGACTGGGAATGAAGGATGCACCTGACTTCCTGGCACCTGTTGCTACATTTTTTGTTTTGATTGTTTGCATAATGCTTGAAGGAGAAACAGGGGAAAAAGAGGCCGATGGACATTTCTCTCTCACTTACTGTTCTTTTTTCTGGCCTTAGAAGGAAAGGAAGGAAGGAAGGAAGGAAGGAAGAAAGGAAGAAAAGAAGGAAGGAAGGAAGGAAGGAAGGAAGGAAGGAAGGAAATGTCTATTGAACAGAAATTCAGGGACTGGCTAGTTATGATCCCGTTAACTAATTTCACTCTCATTTGTTCATTCATTCATTTCACAAGAGATATTCATCATGTGTCTTTATATGCCTGACATTGTTCTGGACCCCTGGAATAGGCAGTGGGCCTTCTAAATAATTGAGTAGTGTGTTTGGATTTGTGACCACAGAAATTATGAGTCCCACCATCTCTGAGTTGCACAGAGACCCTCTTGTGATCAATTACAGTGTGAGAAGAGCTCAGGTGTCCAATCGAAGTTCATAGGGAGCTCCTCTTCTCTGAAAAGAAATGGGCTATAGAGCTCTGTTGGCCTGGGATGTGCAGCTCCATTGATTCCTGATTTGGTGAGAAAGACTACAAACATGTGATCCAGATATATGGATATGTATATGCCTCTTAGCAAGAATGCAGTTGATTTTCTAGGTCTGTGGAGCTGTGCACACAGCTATAGTATTCATTTATTCACTCATTCTGTGCTGTGCCTGCTAGTGTGTTACCTTCTGAGTCTGCAGCAATGAACAGGCAAGGTCTCTGTCCTGGTGAACACCTTATGAAGGGGAGAATGAGGGAGTGGTGTGTGAAGAAAGAGAAAATAAAGCAGATGAAAAGATGAACACAATCATCGGAGATAGTGACAGTGTCCTGAGGCATTGCCACAGAGAGACACTGGAATGTCTGCTTATATTGGGTGGTCCGTGGAGGCCCCTCTGGGCAGGGCCAATTAAGCAGAAGGGAGGGGAGGACCAGCCATGAGCAGTTCCACAGAAAAGCATTTCAGGTGCAGGAAACATCTCAACAACAGACAGAAGACTGGGCCTAGGGGTACCTGCCTTCAAGACTGTGATAATTAGGTGGGTACACAAAGTATTTTGCTGAGACTTGCAGAAATGAAACCAGAGGGAATGCCAGCATGAAAAACATGAGATTTCAAGTCTGTGACTGCTAAATGTCACAGATTCTTTATAACTTATGAGCTCTTTGTAACTTAGGAGCCACAGGAGAACATTTGAAGAATGTGGTTCAAGAGAAGGATTGGCTAACAGAGAAGATTTTTAAAAATATACCTTGCAAACAATTTTATGATGGGAAATTCCAAAGATAAATGAAAGCAGAAGAAAAGCAGGATGAATTCTCAGGACTCACTACCTGGCGTTGACAATGGCCCACTCATGCCCAGTTTTGCTTGTACCTGTACCCGTTTTCCCCACATGTACATTATTTTGAAGCCAATTCCAGTCATTTAAATTTTATCTGTAAATATTGCAATGTGTCTCTTGAAAAGATAAACTGTTAAACACATAGGCACAATACCATCAGTACACTCAAAACATTAGCAATCAATTCTTAGGACATCAACTCTCCAGTCACTGTTCAGATTACTTACTGCCTAATACATTTTTTCTTTCTTATGTTTATCTTACTTTAAGTTCTGGGATACATGTGCAGAACGTGCAGGTCTGTTACATAGGTATACATGTTCCATGGTGGTTTGCTGCACCTGTCAACCCATCATCTAGGTTTTAAGCCCCGCATGCATTAGGTATTTGTCTTAATGCTCTCCCTCCCCTGACCCCACCCCTTGACAGGCCCTGGTATGTGATGTTCCCCTTCCTGTGTCCATGTGTTCTCACTGTCAACTCCCACTTACGAGTGAGAACATGTTGTGTTTGGTTTCTGTTCCTGTGTTAGTTGGCTGCAAATGACAGTTTTCAGCTTCATTCATGTCCCTGCAAAGGACATGAACTCATTCTTTTTTATGGCTGCATAGTATTCCATAGTGTATATGTGCCACATTTTCTTTATCCAGTCTATCATTGGGCATTTGGGTTGGCTCCAAGTCACTGGTTGGTTCCACGATTGTAAATAGTGCTGCAATAAACTCTGTCACCCAGGCTGAAGTGCCGTGGCATCATATCGGCTCACTGCAACCTCTGCCCCCTGGGTTCAAGTGGTTCTCATGCCTCAGCCTCCCTAGTAGCTGGGATTACAGGTTCATGCCACAACACGTGGCTTGTTTTGTATTTTCAGTAGAGACAGGGTTTTGCCATATGGCCAGGATGGTCTCGAACTCTTAGCCTCAAGTGATCCACCTGCCTTGGCTTCACCAAGTGCTTAGATTATAGGCATGAGCCACTACTCCTGGCCCTGCCTAATTTTTTTTTTTTTTTTTAATATGGAGTCTTGCTCTGTCACTCAGGCTAGAATGCAGCGGCATGATCTCGGGTCACTACAACCTCCACCTCCTGGGTTCAAGCGATTCTCCTGCCTCAGCCTCCCAAGTAGCTGGGACTACAGGCCCGTGCCACCACACGTGCCACCCAGCTAATTTTCGTATTTTTAGTACAGATGGGGTTTCACCATGTTAGCTAGGATGATCTCAATTTCCTGACTTCGTGATTCGCCTGCTTTGGCCTCCCAAAGTGCTGGGATTACAGGCATGAGCCACCACTCCCTGCCCTGCCTAACATTTTTTTTTTTTGACGGAATCTTGCTCTGTCACTCAGGTTGGAATGCAGTGGCGTGATCTCTGCTTACTGCAACCTCTGCCTCCTGGGTTCAAGTGATGCTCCTGCCTCAGCCTCTTGAGTAGTTGGGATTACAGGTGTGCGCCACCAGGCCCAGCTAATTTTTGTATTTTTAGTAGAAACGGAGTTTTAGCGTGTTAGCCAAGATGGTCTTGATCTCCTGACCTCGTGATCCACCCACTTTGGCTTCCCAAGGTGCTGGGATTACAGGCATGAGCCACCGCGCCCAGCGAATACATTTTAAAAATAGTTCTTTAAATCAGAATCCAACTAAAGTTCTATACAGTGACTGGCTCATGTGTCTTTTAATCTGTAAGTTTCTCCTTCAGTTCTTTTTTTGCTGGAAAAATTGGTAATTCAAAATGTGGTCAGTGAACCGGATCATTAGTGTCACCTGGGAACTTGTTAGAAATGCCACATCTCCCGCCTCATCCCAGACCTCCGGGGTTAGAAACTACATTTTCACAAGATTCCCAGGTGTTTTGTGTGCACATTAAAGTTTGAGAAGCACTGCTATAGAGCACCCCACGATCTACACATGGCTGAGTGCACCTCTGTGGTGTCCCATAGTGCAGTCCTTCATCTTCCACATCTCTGTAAGTTGAGGAGTTAGATCTATAAATTTTTATCAGGTTTAGGTCTGATTCTTTAGCGAGACCACGTCATAGATTCGTATGTTTGTCCATGAGGAGGTAACTAATGTCTGCTTATCTCCCATTTTGTTTTCATTTTTAAAAAGTATTTTTATGGCCAGGCGTGGTGGCTCAAGCCTGTAATCCCAGCACTTTGGGAGGCCGAGGCGGGTGGATCATGAGGTCAAGAGATCGAGACCATCCTGGTCAACATGGTGAAACCCCGTCTCTACTAAAAATACAAAAAAATTAGCTGGGCGTGGCGGCGCGTGCCTGTAATCCCAGCTACTCAGGAGGCTGAGGCAGAAGAATTGCCTGAACCCAGGAGGCGGAGGTCGCAGTGAGCCGAGATTGCGCCATTGCACTCCAGCCTGGGTAACAAGAGTGAAACTCTGTCTCAAAAAAAAAAAAAGTATTTTTTTATTATTTATTGGTTTAACTTCTGAGATGGGGTCTTGCTCGGTTGCCCAGGCTGGAGTGCAGTGGCATGATCATGGCTCACTGCAGCTTTGACCTTCCAGGCTCAAACGATCCTCCTACCTCAGCCTCCTGAGTAACTGGCACTGCAGGCATGCACTAACACACCCAGTTAGTTTTTCTTAAAAACTATTTTGTAGTGATGGGGTCCTGCTGTGTTGCCCAGGCTGGTCTGGAACTCCTGGCTCAAGTGATTCTCCCGCCTTGGCCTCCTAATTTGCAGGGACTATAGGCATGAGCTATCATGCCCAGCCTCATTCGTGATGTTATCTGTCTGCTGTGTGATAATGCCTAAATCCGTGAATTCATTAAGGGTTGCAAAACAGAGCAGGGGTTTGACTTGAGTGGGTCCAGTTTGTTTTGGAAGTGATTAATTCTCTAACTTTGATTCACTGTTTCTATAAAAGTAATGGCATATTGCACCAATTATGTGCTAGAAACTGTTCTCGGATGGTGAGAGTGCCCTGAGTCATTGCCACAGAGAGACACTCTTCATGTCATTCATACATAAATGAATGCATTTATTGATATCACAAAAATCTTTAAAATCATGCATTTATTTCCTATTGCTGCTGTAACAAATTGGTACAAACTTGGTGGCTTGGAACAATGCAAATGATCACCTTACAGTGTTGGAGGTCAGAAGTCCCAAAGAGGTCTCACTTGGTTTATATTAAGGTGTTGGCAAGGCTACATTATTTCTGGAGGCTCTGGGGAGAACCTCTGCATCTTCCAAATTCTAGAGACCTCCTGCATTCCTTGGCTTGTGGCCTCTTTCTCCACATTCAGAGCTACTAGCATAGGATCTTTAAATCTCTCTCTGATTCTCTTCTTCCTCCCTTTTCCACACTTAAGGACCCTTTTGATTACACTGGGTCTACCTGCATAACCTCCTGGTTTTAAGGTCAACCTTTATTCCGTCTGCAACCTTGCTTCCCTTTTGCTGTAGAATCTATCATATTCATAGTTTCCAGGAATTAGGACACAGACATCTCTGAAGGGCCATTATTCTGCCGGCCACAACTAGGCTCTGTGGTTCCTGTTTTACAGACAAGGAAACTGAGATACATCGAGATGAAATAACTCACCCAAATTCACCCAGCTCCTAACTGGTGGAGCTTGGATACAGAGAGAGTCTGGCTCCAGAGTCCATGCTTCAAACCCAGCAGATGTGAGATCACTTAGCACGCAACATGGAATTCCCTCTGAGACCTTGATCTTGCCAGTGAGCATATGTTTTTAGGAACATTGAATCCTGTGGTTGTCGGGGGATTTCTGCACATGAATGTTAACCAGTGAATTCACTGTTCTTTCTGATGCTAAGTTAGCATTTGCCTCCTAAAAGGTGGAAACAGTGGGCTTGTCCTTGGTTCAGTCTGTTTCTTCTTAGACTCTTCTTAGACTCTTAGTTACCCATTGAATTAACCCCATGCTGGATCCTGACCTATTCTTGGTACCGTGTACCCTTTTGGCAGCTGGCAAAGTCTATGACCTCCTTCTCAGAACAATGTTCAAATGCAAAAAATAAAGTGCATAGAATTACAAAGGAAACCAATTATACTAACATATTGTAATCAAAATATTTTAAAAACTCACCAAATTAGTGTCATAGCAATATGTGAATCTTTACTAATGCATCAAATAACAAGATTTGGTGTAGGGTCTAATAACGATGTAATTCCAATTAGTGATGCATATATACATTATAATGAGATGTCTGCAATGGTTGTAATGAGATATGAAATATTGTGATTTGTATTGGTGACAATCACAGATATTGCAATTACTACTGTGGTTTGTAGCCTCCATTTATAATGGAAGGAAATGCTAAATTTCAGTTAGCTATCAGAGAAAACGAGGATGTTCTATTTTCCTAGGCAAGTTCATGGACCCTCTGAATTCTATCCACAAAACTCAAGTTGGGAGCTCAGGTCTGGTACCTCGTTGGTTTGTGTTGCTTATTTAGTATTTCTCTCTCTCTCTCTCTTTTTTTTTGAGACAAAGTCTCACTGTCACCCAGGCTGGAGTGCAGTGGCACAATCAGAGCTTGCTGCACCTCTGCTTCCTGGGCCCAAGCAATCCTCCTGCCTTAGCCCACCGAGTAGCAGGGACTACAGGTGTGAGTCACCATGCTCAACTAATTTTTGTAATTTTTTGTAGAGATGGGATTGCACCATGTTGCCCAGGCTGGTCTCAAACTTCTGAGCCCAAGCAATCCACCCACCTTGGCCTCTCAAAGTGTTGGGATTACAGGCATGAGTCACTGTGCTGGGCCTACTTAGTATTTCTATTAATTTGATAGAATCCAGCAAATATTTGTTGAGACCCCACTGTGTGCAAGCCATGTGCTAGGAACTTGGGAGAGAGCACTGAACACACAGAGCTGACCTTCAAGAAACAGATAGATTTCTTTTAAGCTTTTCTTGCCTTCCTTCCAGTGGGAGAGTGTGTTAACTTTTCAGTGTAATTGCAAGCTCCTTGAAGCCTGGGAGTGATTCTAAGCCCCTCCTCTTGTCAGGCCTCAGATGCTAGGCATTGAAGAAATATGAGTTTCAAAGATCAATGTTTATACAAAATGATCTTCAGTCGTGCATGGAAAAAACCATTTTCTTATTTAACAATTATACCTTTATGTTAATGCAAATAAGAAAATATATAGAACTCAGCTGGTTGTGATGGCTAATACCTATAATCTTGGGACTTTGGGAAGCTGAGGTGGGAGGATTGCTTGAGCCCAGGAGTTCCAGACCAGCCTGGACAACATAGTGAGACCCCATCTCTTAAAAAAAAAAGAAAACATATAGAACTAGCCATCTTAATACATAATATAGGTTATTATGAGGACTTTCTTCTTTTTATAATTGTGCTGAAAAGCACGACATTGTACTTACCGTCTTCACCGTTTTATAGTATACAGTTCAGTTGTGTTACGTATATTTACTTTGTTGTACAATAGATCTACGGAAGTGTTTCATCTTGCAAAATGGAAACTCTATACCCATTAAACACTAAATACCTCCAGCCCTTGGCAACCACAGTTCTACTTTCTGTTTCTAGGAGTTTGACTACTTTAGACACCTCATGTAAGTAGAATTGTTTGCTATTTGTCCTTTTGTGACTGGCTTATCACATAAAGTCCTTGAGTTTTGTCTATGGTGCAGCACACCACAGGATTTCCCTCTCTCTCTCCCCTTTTCTCTCTCTCTCTTTCTTCCCCTTTCTCTTTAAGACAGGGTCTCACTCTGTCACCCAGGCTGGAGGGCAGTGGCATCATCTCGGTTCACTGCAACCTCTGCTCCCCTGGCTCAAATGATATCTCTCACCTCAGTTTCCCAGTAGCTGGTACCATAGGTACACACCACCATGCCTGTTTTTTTTGGACTTTTTTTTTTTTTTTGTAAAGACAAGGTCTTGCCATGTTGCCCATGCTGGTCTCAAACTCCTGAGCTCCAGCAATTGGCCTGCCTCAGCCTCCCAAAGTGCTGGGATTACAGGCATGAGCCACTGTGCCTGGCTGAATTTCCCTCTTTTTTTTTTCAGATGGAGTTTTGCTCTTGTTGCTCAGGCTGGAGTGCAATGGCACAATTTTGGCTCACTGCAACCTCCGCCTCCCTGGTTCAAGTGATTCTCCTGCCTCAGCCCCCCGAGTAGCTGGGATTACAGGCATGCGCCACCATGCCTGGCTAATTTGTGTGTGTGTGTGTGTGTGTGTGTGTGTATGTGTATGTTTACTAGAGATGAGGTTTCTCCATGTTGATCAGGCTTGTTTCAAACTCCCGACCTCAGGTGATCTGCCCGCCTTGGCCTCCCAAAGTGCTGGGATTACAATCATGAGCCATGAACCCTGGCCAAATTTCCCTCTTTTTAAAGACTGAATAACCTTCCATTGTACCTAGATATCAGATTTTTGTTATCCTTTCATCTGTCAATGGGCATTTGGGTTGCTTTTATTTCTTGATTATTGTGAATAACACCACAACGAACATGGGTGTGCAAATATTTCTTTAAAATCCCCCTTTCAAATTTTTGAGGTATACACCCAGAAATGGAATTGCTGGATCATATATTTGTATTTTTAACTTTTTGAGGAGTTTCCATACCATTTTCTGTAGCAGCTGTACCATTTTCATTCTCACCAACTCTGTATAAAAGTTCCAATTCTATACATCCTTGCCAACACTTGTTATTTTCTGTTCTTTTTAATTGTGGCCATCCTAATGGGTGCGAGGTGACATGGGATGAGAATATTTAAAGATAATATTAAGTAAGTAATAGTAGAGGTGCTACATGGAAATGGTAAAAATGAAGATGTACCAATGCATGAAGTTTGGAAAACTCTATTTTTTTTTTTTTTTGATGGAGTCTCATTCCATCACTCAGGCTAGAGTGCAGTGGCATAATCTTGGCTCACTGCAACCTCTGTGTCCCAGGTTCAAGCGATTTTCCAGCCTCCCAAGCAGCTGGGATTACAGACACCTGCCATCACGTATGGCTAATTTTGGCATTTTTAGTAGAGATGGGTTTTCACCATGTTGGCCAGGCTGGTCTCAAACACCTGACCTCAAGTGATCTGCCCACCTCGGCCTCCCAAAATGCTGAGATTAGAAGTGTGAGCCACCATGCCTGGACTGAAAAACTCTTCATCAGACAACTTCTAAAGCTGCCCAAAGTGTGGTCTGTGTTCAGTAATGGCCTAAGAACTGTTCCTTGTCTGAGACCGAATAATATAGAACTTGACAATACCTGTTTAGAAGCTTTGATAGCAATTTAACGTTGCTAAAACATCATATGCATGATCGTTATCATAGCAATTCGCTTTTACTGTATTTTATGAAAGTACAGGCCCACGACGGATTGGCAAACAAAAGAAAACCAAGCAAAGCTAGTGCCGCACCACAGACAGTTTGAGGAGCCCTACAGTTCCATCCAGGCTTGGCAACATAACTACTGAATTTATCTTGGCCTCAGATTTTCCATCTGTAAAACAGGGATAAGAAAATGAAAAGCCCAGTCTTTTTAACATTATGTTTGAGACAGAGTTTGGCTCTGTTGCCCAGGCTGGAGTGTAGTGGCATGATCTTGGCTCACTGCAAGCTCCACCTCCTGAGTTCCAGTGAATCTCATGCCTCAGCCCTGTGAGTAGCTGGGATTACAGGCGTGCACCACCATACCCAGCTAATTTTTGCATTTTTAGTAGAGATGAGGTTTCACCATGTTGGCCAGGCTGGTCTCAAACTCCCGACCTCAAGTGATCCGCCCATCTTGAGCTCCCAAAGTGCTGGGATTACAGGCATGAGCCACTGTGCCCGGCTGGGGGCCCGGTCTTGATTGTTGCCAGCTAGTAGCTGGCCTGGTACTACTGCTAGGCTCCCTACTTAAGCAATTTCACAGAAAGGTTGCATTGGAATATGTCATGCTGACCACGATGAAACAAGACAAAAATAAGACACACTGTAATGAATCACACCTGAGCACAGAAGTATGAGCAGTGGGCAAACCACAAAAATGGGCAAACACATCCCCTTCTTCTGACTGACACATGCGGTTACTGCTGCTTTACCAATGACAGCTTTACCCCACTCTATTCCTCCTGCCTCTTACATAAAAATTATGATGATACCCAGCCACAGAATTAACACTACTTTCTGCCAACTAACCAGAATCCTATACCAAGCCCCTCAGCACACTCTTACTGGGACACATCTCCCACTCCCCATGGCGTGTGAGCTCCCTTGTTGCAATAAGTTACTAAACCCATTTCTGTTCAGCTACAGGTGTGTTTCTGGTGGCTTCTGGCTGATGAGCATGACAGGAATACTAATAACAGTTGGCTATAGGATTAAAGGAGTTCATGCATGCAATGTGCTTAGAATGATGCCTGGGTCCAAGTAAGGCTTATTTAAATGTTAGCTATTATTATTGTTATTTGGGACAGGGTCTAGCTGTGTTGCCCAGGCTAGAGTGCAGTGCTGTGGTTATGACCCACTGCAGCCTCAGCCTCTTGGGGTCAAGCAATCCTCCCACCTTAGCCTCCTGAGTAGGTGGGACTACAGGTGTGAGCCACCATTACCAGCCTATTAGTATTATTAATATGATTATTTTTCTCTCTCATAGTGACAGGCACCATATCTTGCCATAGAAAAACCCCATACTTGCTGCACACATTGGCTCATGCCTGTAATTCCAGCATGTTCAGAGGCCTAGGTGGGAGTTTTGCTTGAGCCCAGGGGCTTGAGACCAACCTGGACAACACAGTGAGACCTAGTCTCTACAAAAATTAAAAAATTAGCCAGATGTGGTGGTGCAAACCTGTGGTCCCAGCTCCTGGGGAGGCTGAGCTGGGAAGATTGCTTGAGCCAGGAGGTTGAGGTTGCAGTGAGTTGTAATTATGCTACTACACTCCAGCCTGTGTGACACAGAGAGACCCTGTGCCAAAAAAATGAAAGACACATCCCACACTTGTGGGGATACCAAATTTGTGGATTGATTTGGGATAGTGTATTCATCATCTACTGTTGTGTAAAAGATTACCCCAAATGTAGTAACTGAAAACAATAAACACCTGTGATCCCACAGCTTCTGTGGGTCAGGAATCCAAAAGCAGCTTAGCTGGGTGGTTCTGGCTCAGGATCTCTCATCAGACTGCACTCGGGCTGTTGGCTGGAGCAGCTGTCACATCAGGACTCAACCAGAGGAGACTCTGCTCCCAAGCTCATTCACATGGGGGCTCTTCCTCCCCATGTGAACTCGCCATTGGCTGCCTGAATGTCTCTGCAACATGACAGCTGGTTTCCAAGGGAGAGAAAGCTAGAGCAAGTTAGAGAGAGAGAGAGAGAGAGAGAGCAAGAGAGAGAGCGAGAGCCAGAGAGAGAGAGAGAGAGAGAGAGAGAGAGAGAGCGCACAACCATATTCTATTCATGATGCAGACCAGCCCTGGTCTGTGCATGGTAGGGGATGTCACAAAAGGGGATGAGTACCTGAAGGCAGGAATAACTGGGGTCATCTTGCAGGTTGGCTGCCAGAGAGGGCCTCCCTGTTCCTCCAGGCACCCCCCAACTTTGTCCTCTTGGCTTCAACTTTGATTTAGTCCGAGAAGACATCTCCATTCTCTCTGAATGGAGCTTGAGATACACATAAACAAGAAATGAGTGTGAGTATAGTTGGGGTAGGATGGGACCTACAGATGTTGGAGAAGGAGACATCTTGTCCTCTCTGTTGACATTTGTCAAGGCCTCTTCAGGGACAGGCTCCTGGGAGACTCTGCAGTCAGCTGCACTTTCAGAGGGGGAAGAGGCGCTCTCTCTCTCTCTCTCTCTCTCTCTCTCTCTCTCTCTCTCTCTCTCTCCCCGCCCCTCCCTTTATCTTCCTCTCTCCCTCCTCCCTGCAGCAAGAGTCTTGAATCCCTCTGACTGACAGTGTCAGATTGTCTTATCAAAACATGGCCCCGGACTGCACCGTGATTGGCTGTGCAGAACCATTGTGGGGCTGGAGAATTCTCCTCCGAGCGAAGTGATCATAAGGCATTTTAAGAACAGCAAGCCGAATGCTACGCACAGCTGGCAGTTCTTGTTTATGACAAGTAATAATTGCCTCAGGTGCAATGGAAAGTGGAGGCAGGGGGAGCTCAGCGAGTTTATTTTGAGAGGATGCTCAGTGCACAGGGGTTGGGCTTTGGACAAGGAGGGTAAGTGGGAGAAACTTGACTCAGGGGGTCTCGGACTGACTTGATCAGGGGCTGAGGGAGCAACTGGGGTGGCCCTGAGTGATGGTATGTTTCCTTCTGTGTCCCTGGGAACACCTTCTGCCATCTGAGTAGGGGGACAGGGGGTGACTTGTGGTTGTAGGACGGCCCAGATGTTCTGAGCAAACTGACCCAAAGCAGCCTCTGTCCTGCATTGGAGCCTGGCCCTGTGAGGATGATGCGTGAGTGGCTTTTGTGCCTTGGAGCCCTGGGGCCACCGCTCTTCGTTAGACACTTGCTACCCAAAGCGTGGTGCCCGGGCTGCCAGCACCACCTGGGGTCACGTAAGAGAGGCAGAGGCTCAGGCCCCTCTCGGACATATGGAATCAGAGTCTGCATTTTGACTTTTGGTTTTTGTCTTTAAAAAGTTTTTCTGAGACAGGGTTTCACTCTGTCACCCAGGCTGGAGTGCAGGGTTGCAATCATGGCTCACTGCAACCTTGAACTCCTGGGCTTAAGCAATCCTCCCACCTCAGCCTCCTGGGTAGCTGGGACCACAGGTACACACCAACATGCCCAGCTAATTTTTTTTTTTTTTTTTTTTTTTTTAAGAGAGAGTCTCACTCTGTCGCCTAGAGTGCAGTGGTGTGATCTCGGCTCACTGCAACCTCTGCATCCTGGGTTCAAGTGATTCTCCTACCTCAGCCTCCCAAGTAGCTGGGACTACAGGCACATGCTACCACGCCCGGCTCATTTTTGTATTTTTAGTAGAGACAGGGTTTCACCATGTTGGCTAGGCTGGTCTTGAACTCCTGACCTTAGGTAATCCACCTGCCTTGGCCTCTCAAAGTGCTGAGATTACAGGCATGAGCCACGGTGCCCCACCTGCCCAGCTAATTTAAAACAATTTTTTTTAGAGACGAGGATCTTGCTGTATTGCTCAGGCTGGTCTTGAACTCCTGGCCTTATACGATCCTCCACCTTGGCCTCACAAAATATTGGGATTACAGATATGAGCCACTGTGCCTGGCCCAACATCTTCATTTTGACAGAAGGATGCATATGCACATTAATGTGGAAAGTTCTTGCTCTAAAGGCAAGGGGAACGCAGGAGGGATGATCTTTTGGTTCTTTCATCCTAGGTGGAGGCTCTCTATCTGGGCGGCACCTTTGAGGCACCTGGAAACTTAAAAAAAAAAATCCTTGTGCTCTGTGTGTCACTCCCAGACCAATGGAGTGAGGATCTTTAGGGCTGGATGCAGCTGCCCAGGGGATTGCAGTGGGCAGCCTGGCTGCACTTCCCGCACAGCCCCCGAGCATGACTGAACGAACCACTGTGTTTCCTGCTTCACAAGAGGATGGGGAGGGCATCTACCCTCTCCTTGCAGGAGCAACCTGGTGTCCTGTCCTCCCTCCTTTCCTGAGAGCCTCTCTGTTGCTCCTGCTAACGTTCAGTAGGACCCTTCTCTGTCTGATAAAAACCATCGCCCCCAGGAATCTCATTTTTACTTGGCTAACCACGCTTTCTCTGTTGAAAAGGAAAAGGCAGGTAATCATTAGGATTTTTTGGCTTCAAGCAATAGAAACCTATTCTGGACAAACTTAAAGAAAAAGGGAATTATTTGAAAGAAATGAGATAATAATAATAGCAATAATTTACTATTTTTTAGATGTCGTTTCACTGTTGTTGCCCAGGCTGAGTGCAGTGGTGTGATTTTGGCTCACTGCAACGTCCATCTCCTGAGTTCAAGTGATTCTCCTGCCTCAGCCTCCCAAGTACATGAGATTACAGGCACCTGCCACCACGCCCAGCTAACTTTTTGCATTTTTAGGAGAGATGGGGTTTCACCATGTTGGCCAGGTTGGTCTTGGACTCCTGACCTCAAGTGATCCACCTCAGTTGGAATTACAGGTGCTGGGATTACAGGCTCGAGCCCCGTGCCTGGCCAATAATTTACTTTTAATTGAAGGCTTACTATGAGCCAGGCATCGTCCTACACCCTTTACATGTCCTTTCTTTGTGTGTGTGATAGGGTCTCGCTCTGCTGCTCAGGCTACAGTGGAGTGGCACAGTCTCAACTCACTGCAACCTCTAACTCCTGGGCTTAAGTGATCTTCCCACCTCAGCCCCCTTGGGTAGCTGGGACTACAGGCACATGCCACCACGCTTGGCTAAGAGATGGAGTTTCACCATGTAGCTGCCTGGCCTCGAACTCCTGGCCCCAAGTAATCCGCCTGCTTCAGACTTCCAAAGTGTTGGGATTACAGGTGTGAGCCACAACACCTGGCCCCTTTAAGGGTCTTAAACCTTTCAGTTCTCAAACTACTCTAAGCTGGGTATTATCATCTCCAGCTTACCTACATGGAAATGGAGCCCCAGTGGCCTTGTATGATTTGCCCATCGTTCTGTGTCTGGGGACAGACCCAGGATTTGAAGCCAGTTACTCTGGTTCCACAGTGTCTATTTATTTATTTATTTTTTAAAGACGGAGTCTCGCTCTGTTGCCTAGTCAGGAGTGCAGTGGTACGATCTCGGCTCACTGTAACCTCCCTCTCCTGAGTTCAAGCGAGTCTCCTGCCTTAGCCTCCTGAGTAGCTGGGACTACAGGCACGTGCCACCATGCCCAGCTCATTTTTTTTGTATTTTTAGTAGAGATAGGGTTTTACCATGTTGGTCACGCTGGTCTCCAACTCCTGATGTCAGGTAATCCACCCACCTCAGCCTCCCAAAACGCTGGGATTACAGGTATGAGCCACTGTGTCCAGCCTCCTTATGAGGTTTCCATGTGGTTCTTCACAGAATTCTAGGACGTTCCTCCCTGGCCAGCAGTGAATCAGGAAGACAGCAGTCCCTACAGCTGAGGTGGGGGTAACACAGGATGTTTGCAAAAGGGCTGAGTGTTTCAGGAGAAAATAGCCAAATTTGTCTTAAAAAAACAACCAATTTACCAACAAACCATGTGACCTCAGATAAATATTGTTTCCTACTCAGTTCAATTTCCTCATCTCTAAAATGAGAGTGCATCCTTTCCCTCCACGCCAGAAACTAATTGAAAAGTGCAGATAGCTACGTGTTAACCATCAAAATAAGAGCTTTCTTCTGGTGCACGTGTGTTGGAGAACACTGAAATAAAACTATAGTAACGGTCTGTGATATGCTGTGAAGAAAAGGTGCTGTGACAGCCAGAGCAGATCTGAGTGAGACAGGGAGCTGAAGATACAGCATTTAAGCTCTGAACTGAAGGAGTAGCTGGAGGTGAGTGTATTCCACCAAGGGATCAGCATATGCAAAGATCCTCTGGCAGGCTGGAGGAACTAAAAGTGTGGCTGGAGGGAGAGCAGGTGTAAACCCTCTTACATCAAACCTTGTGAGCCCTATGAAAGATTGCACACGTTGTCCAAAGATTGAAGGGTTTTAAGCAGGAGCTTAACATCAGCATTTTAGCGGGAGCTTACTCTGGCGGCAGGGTGGAGATGGGATGGAGCTCTCCTTTTTGGAAAGGATTACATTGTAACCCTTCTCTTGCCAAATCCTCTTTCCCTTGTATGGGCTGCTTTTGTTTGTGAGGTGGAGAAGAGGAAAAACAGAATGGTGGTAGGTGGGGGCGCGTAGCAGCTTTATCGGAATGGCAGGGCATTTGAGAGCTGGATGGAGAATGGGTGTAATTAAAAGTAAAAAGGTGGAAAGACCTGGCTTGATTCCTCTTGCCAGGAATGATTATACTACACATTCGGGCTTTAATACCAATTTGGTGTAAAAGGTATATTAGTCCCTTGGCTGAGTTCGCCGCCCAGGGGCGGTCCAAGAACATGAGAAGCAAATACCCTCTCCAGGAGATAAAATTCAAGTGGACTTTTTTTGTTATGTCTCAAGTCCCTTGACACAAATTGGCTTTGCCCAGCTGTCAGACAAAAACCCAATGCAACCGTTAATTTGTGGCGGCCTTGGATGATGGGTGAAGGTATTAGTCTGTAGCTTAAAACCTCAACAGCGTGTCCTTCCTCCTCCGAAGTGGTAATAAACACAGTCAGATGTGACTCTTGCCAGGCTGTTTAGTTGTGCTGGGGAAGGTTTCTGAATTAGAGATGATGACTGTGAAATGTTTGTGGGTTGAAAAGTCCTGTCTTGGGTATAGAGAAAAGATACGGAGAGAGGAGGAGAATTGTGTTCTAGTTATGAGTCATTCATCCAACAAACAGTTATTGAGCATTGTCCTGTATACTACTGGTTTTCCACCTGGATGCCATTTAGGAGTCTAAGGCAGCTGCCAGGGAATTGTGCTCAGCTGATGGTGCTGAGGGATGCCTGGGAGGTTACGCCTTGCATCCTCCCCAAGGGCGGCTCACCACCAGTGGAGAGGCCATCTGTAAAGCTGGCCCCTTGATATAGGCTGGATAACACTGTGATGGCTTCATGCCCCAGAGCTCCTTGTGGAGTTGGTCTGAGGAAAGGCTTCCGCTGAATTGATACCCTTTCCTTTTCTATCTCACTTCCCTGACTCCTTTTCTCCTGAGGGTGTCAGAGGTGTTCAAACAAGAGTGACTCCATCTTGAATATGGGCTGGGTGAAATGAAGCTGAGATCTGCTGGGCTGCATTCCCGGGAAGTTAGGTTTTCTTAGTCACAGGATGAGGTTGGGGGTCAGCAGGACAAGATACAAGTCATAAAGATCCTGCTGATGGCTGGGAGCGGTGGCTCACACCTGTAATCCCAGCACTTTGGGAGGTCAAGGCGGGTGGATCACCTGAGATCAGGAGTTCAGGACTAGTGTGACCAACATGGCAAAACCCTCAGAGACCACACCACTGCACTCTAGCCTGGGTGACAGAGTGAGACTCAATCTCAAAAACTAATAAATAACCCTGCTGGTAAAAGAAGATGCAGTAAAGAAGCCTGCAAAACCCACCAAAACCAAGATAGTGACAAAAGTGACTTCTGGTCATCCACACTGCTCATTATATGCTAATTAATAATGCATTAGCTTGCTAAAAGACACGCCCACCAGTGCCATGACAGTTTACAAACGCCATGGCAACATCCAGAAATTACCCTATGTGGTCTAAGAGGAAGAGGAGCTCTCTGTTCCAGGAATTCCTGGCCTCTTTTCTAGAAAACTCATGAATAATCCATCTCTGGTTTAGCATATGATTAAGAAATAACCATAAAAATAGCCAACTTGCAGCCCTTGGGACTGCTCTGCCTATGGAGTAATCATTGTTTTTATTCCTTTACTTTTTAAATAAACTTACTTTCACTTTCCTCTGTGGACTTGCCCTGAATTCTTTCTTGCATGAGATCCAAGAATGCTGTCTTGGGGTCAAGATTGGAGCCCCTTTCCGTTAACAAGGGCACTCCCTCAATAAATCAGGGCCTAAGTCCCTGTTTCAGGCTTTGCTCCTGGGGAACCTGTGTAAGACCTGCCGTGTATGGGGCACTGTGTCTATGCCTTGGAGATAGAGTGTTAAATCCTTCAGGCAAAGTCTCTGCCCCAAGGCAGCTCAGGGCCTTTTTAGGGGGCCTGATTTTCCATACCCTAAGTCACTGGAGCTATGCCAGCCTCATCTTTCTTATCAGTCAAATGGTGATAACAGTGCCTGTCTTTACTTTTTTCCTTCTATTTTTTAGAGGTGGAGTGTCGCACTGTCACCCAGGCTGGAGTGCAGTGGCATGATTCTACCTTACTGCAGCCTTGGACTCCTAGGCTCAAGTGATCCTCTGACCTCAGCCTCCCAAGTAGTTAGGACTATAGGTACACTCTACCACACCTGGCTAATTTAAGAAAAAACAGAAATTTGTTTTTTAGACCCAGGGTTTTACTGTGTTGCCCAGGCTGATCTCAAACTCTGGCCTCAAGGGATCCTCCCGCCTCGGCCTCTCAAAGTGTGGGGATTACAGACGTGAGCCAGGGCACCCAAGCAATGCTTTCCTTTTCTGAAAAGACCCAGCAACAGCAGCAGCAGGAGGGTTTAAGTCTCCTTAAGCATCTGTCAGCTGCCCTTCCCCATCACCGCTTCCAGATGAGAGTCTTGTCTTCTATTTCCAGCTAGGTTGCTGCTGCTATCCATAGAAATTCTGGATCCTTCACTTTAGAACCATGAATTGATGGAAAATTGGCTCTCATGCTGCTACCTAGGTGTTTGTTGAATGAATGAATGATAATATGATTGACAACAGTGCTGTCATTCAAGCAGCCCAGATATTGGGATAAGGACTTTATTGCTTCTTCTTTTTTTTTTTTGAGAAGGAACTGGAGGCATTGAAATACCAATACATACTGAATATGAGGGCAATTCAACAACGATGTAAAACACATATACACACGTAAGTGTTAGAAGACAGGACTTTGGTTCGAAGGATTAATTCGCAGCATGAAGTTTCCTAAGAAAATGGCCTGAAGAAATTTCTTTTGTAATGTTTTTCTGTAACTTATTTCTTTGTTCGGTTCACGTGTCCAACCCTTTTAACCCATTGTTCAAAGTCACAGGGGTTGTTTTTGAATCTTGAAATCAAACACTTACAGGTGGCTCCCCCAAAGGATAGAAAAAGGGAACAAGAAACAAGAAAATCACAGCCACCTGCTATTATGAAAGGAGCCCTCGTGATAAGGTTTTTAGAACTGTGGATCTGTATTTCTGCTACTGCTCAGGGTTTTAGTGGAGGCAAAATCATGCTAATAGCTAATTTGTTTGGTCATTAAGCTTTGGTAGAACTTCAGTCTAAGGGACATACAGTTATATTAGTGTCTGTGCTCCAGAGTCCCTGATTTTATGATCTGTGGATTATTCATCCTTGTTTTGGGATAGGAGTAGTTTACTTTGGTCTCATGATTTATTTCTTGCTAGTTCTGGAATCCAAGAGACCTGGCAGGATTCTTTGTTTTTGTCTTTTCCTATTATTATTAATATAATTTTTTTCTTTTCATATAATATAATTTAATATAATTAATATAATTATATTATTAATATAATTTTTTTTTTCATTTGAGACAGGGTCCTGCTCTGTTGCCCAGGCCGGTGTGCAAGTGGCGTGATCACAGCTCATTGCAGCCTTGACCTCCTAGGCTCCAGCGATCCTCCCACTCAGCCTCCCAGGTAGCTGGGACTACAGGTGCATGCCACCATGCCTTGCTAATTTTTAAGTTTTTTTTTTTTTTTTTTTGCAGAGATGGGGGTCTCCTTATGTTGTCCAGGTTGGTCTTGAACTCCTAGGCTCAAGAGATCCACCTGCTTTGGCCTCCCAAAGTACTGGAACTACAGGCAAGTGCCAACATGCCTGGCCTGTTATCATTTTTTATTTTATTTTTCTTGGCTCTACCATTTACTGTGTGAATCTGGGCAAATTACTCACTTTTTTCTTTTTTTTCCTCTCTTTCCTTTCCCTTCCCCTTCCTCTTCCCTTCCCTTCCCTCTCCTTCTCCTCCTTTCCCTCTCCTTCCCCTCCCTTCCTTCCCCCCACCCAGTCTTTCCCTTCCCTTTCCTTCCCCTCCCTCCCCCTCCGCTTCCTTTGTGCCTGCTTGCTTCCCTGCCTACCTTTCTTTCTCTCTTTCTTTTTAATAGCAATGGGGTCTCACCTTGCTGCTCAGGCTTACCTCAAACTCCTGGGTTCAAGGGATTCTCCTGCTTCAGCCTCCTAAGTAGCTGGGACTACAGGTACATGCTGCCCTATGTCTAGCTAATGTATTTGCAATTACAGCATGACAAAGCACCCCAAAACTCAGTAGCTTAAAACAACATGCAATTTCTAGGGGTCAGGCATCCAGGCACAGCTTAACTGGGTCCTCTACTCAGAGTCTCTTGCAGGCTGCCATCACGGTGCCCAAAGGCTGTAGTGGGGCGGCTCCACTTCTAGGGTCATGTGGTTGTTGGCAGGATTCAGTTCCTTGAGAACTGTTGGGCTGAGGGCCTCTGTTCATAGCTGGCTGCTGGCCAGAAGCTGTCCTCAGTTTCTTGCCAGATGGTTCTCCCTGACAACAGGGAAGCTTGTTTCATCAAAGCAAGCATATGAGAAGATATCTATATGCCTATATCTATATCTATCTATATATGTTTATCTATGTGGAGAAAGAAGACAGAACTCACAGTTTGTCTTTTAATGGTTATGGACAGAATTGCAGCCCTCTTCCCCATCTCCCAAATCCACATGTTGAAGTTCTAACTCCCAACGTGACTGTATTTGGAGATAGCGCCCTTTTGGAGATACTTAAACCAGGTGGTAAGGGCAGGGCCCTAATCTGATAGGACCTGTGTCCTTACAAGAAGAGTAAGAAACATGATGGGAAA
Organism: Saguinus oedipus; assembly: GCA_031835075.1. NCBI lineage: Eukaryota > Metazoa > Chordata > Mammalia > Primates > Cebidae > Saguinus > Saguinus oedipus. Next base: position 17,030,663 of record CM063179.1, on the reverse strand, counting down.
GACCATGTGAGAACACTGTGAGAAGGTGGCCGTCTGCAAGCCAGGAAGAGAGCCCTCACTGGAAACCAACGTGTCCCACCAACCCTGCTGTCTGACCTTGATCTTGGACTTCCGCCGTCCAGAACTGTGAGAAAGTAAGTGCCTGTTGTTTAATCTCCAAGTGTGTGGTATTGTGTTATGGCAGCCATCTGATCTTGGAAGTGACATCCCACCACTTTTGCCAGTTTTATTTCTTAGAAGCAAGTCACTAGGTTCAGCCCACACTCTAGGGAGGGGATTCCACAAGGGCATAAATATGAGAAGATGAGAGGATTGGGAGCCACTTAGGGGTGCCTGTCACAGGCATCACTGTCTCTTTCCAAGATGGCTTAGAATATAATAATATTTAACATTTATCTAGCATTTGCATTTTGTATATACTAAACATGAACGACTCATTAATTCTCTCAACAAATTTGTGTGTGGGGTACTATAATTATTCCAGTTTTACAGATGGGGAGACTGAGTCTCAGAAAAGGTCAAGTAATGTGCCTGGGGTCACATAACAAGGAAAGGACAGGACTGCTCTCTGAACATAAGTAACTCACTGAGGTTAACTCACATAAGTAACGTAAGTAACTCACTCTCCTACTCATATTTTCCTCTAATCTGCTACCAGCACAATAAATAGCCAGAGCATTTTCTCTGTCACCCAGGCTGGAGTGCAGTGGCACTATCTCGGCTCACTGCAACCTCCACCTTCCAGGTTCAAACTGTTCTCATGCCTCAGCCTCCTGACTACCTGGGATTACAGGTGTGCGCCACCACCTCCAGCTAATTTTTGTATGTTTAGTGCAGATGGGGTTTCACCATGTTAGCCAGGCTGGTCTCGAACTCCTGGCCTCAAGTGATCCACTCATGTCGGCCTCCCAAAGTGCTGGCATTAAGGCATGAACCACTGTGCCCAGCTCAGAGCCTTCATTTAAATCAGACGTGCCATCTCATTTAAAACCCGTCAATCCCATTCCACTTTAAATAAGTTCCAAATCCCTTTTCTATGTGTCGTGGACTGAATTGTGTATCAGCCTAACCCCCTCCAAATTCTAAGTTCCAACCCTCATTGTTTCCTTCCAAATGCTACCTTCTGTGGAGATAGGGCCTCTATGGAGGTAATTATGTTAAAATGATTTCATTTGACTGGGTCCTAATCCGGTATGACTGGCATCCTTATGAGAAAGGCATACACGGACATGTGCAGAAGGAAAGGAAGACCATGTGAAGACTCAGGGAGAAGTCGGCATTCTGCAAACCAAGGAGAGCAGCCAGAACAGATCCCAGAAGGAAACAACCCTGCTGACACCTTGATCTTCAACTTCTAGCCTTTGAACTGCAAGAAAATACATTTTGATCACTTTAGGCCACTCTGCTGGTGGCACTTTGTGTGGCAGCTCGAGGAAGCAGATGCCTGCCCACTGCTCCTGGCTCACCTGAGCCCTGGCAGCCTCCTTTCACTTCTTTGCACACATTTTCCCATCTCAGGGCCTTTGTATGTGTTTTTTTTCTGCCTACAACATTTTTTTTTTTCTTGTTTTAAGACAGGGTTTTCCTCTATCATTCACGCTGGAGTTCAGTGGTGCAATTATAGTTCACTACAGCCTCGAACTCCCTGGGCTCAAGCAACCCTCCCACCTCAGCCTCCTGAGGTGCTAGGACTACAGACATGTGCCACTGCTCCCAGCTTTTTTTTTTTTTTTTTTTTTTTTTTTTTTGTAGAGACAGGATCTTGCTATGTTGCCCAGGCTGGTCTCAAATTCTGGGCTCAGGTGATCCTCCTGCCTTGGTTTCCCAGTGTGGTGGGATTACATGTGTTAGCCACTGCACTGATCCTTTATAACAGTCTTACTTCCCTTCTTCAATGCTCCTCCACACTCAGCTTCATTTCACCTCTTTAGTGAAGCCTTTAATTCCTTTCTTATCTGAAGAGGTCCGCCTGTTGTTCTGCACCCCAGAACAACATTTTCTTCATTGCACTTACCACAACGTGTAATTAGATGTTTATTTGTTTATTAGTTGCTTTTCTTTCCCTCTAAGGGTAGCCTTTCAAGGACAGGAATTGCACCTGTGCTATTTGCCAGAGCATCTCCAGCATACAACACAGTTAATGGAACTCAGTGCATGCTCAGTGACCATCAGTTGAATGGCTGGAGTAGTGATTCTCAACCCTGGCTGCATATGAGAGTCACTTAGGGGTGCTTTAAAAAACAGTGAAAGGAGGCAGAGATTGCAGTGAGCCAACATCACACCACTGCACTCCAGCCTGGGCGACAGAGCAAGACTCCTCAAAAAAAAAAAAGGAGGGGCTGGGCACGGTGGCTCACGCCTGTAATCCCAGCACTTTGGGAGGCCGAGACAGGTGGATCACGAGGTTAAGAGATCAAGACCATCCTGATCAACTTGGTGAAACCTTGTCTCTACTAAAAATACAAAAAATTAGCTGGGCATGGTGGCGCATGCCTGTAGTCCCAGCTACTCAGGAGGCTGAGGCAGGAGAATTGCCTGAACCCAGGAGGCAGAGATTGCGGTGAGCTGAAATTGCGCCATTGCACTCCAGCCTGGGTAAACAAGAGCCAAACTCTGTCTCAAAAAAAAAAAAAAAAAAAAATCCTTGATTTTTGCCCCACTGAGATGCTGAGTCAGCTCCATGCAACTAGATCGAGGACAGGTGGTTGAGAAAACCATTTTCTTTTCAATCTGTGAAGGTTTGTTACAATTATGGAAAACTTGGACTTCACCGTGGTCTTAGAGGAAGTATGAAACTGAGCCTTTAGTTTTTTTTTTTCTCAGCTATTCAACTGTTATGGGTCTACAATTGTGCAGCTCAGAGCAACAGAGAAGAACTTTGGGGTTGGAAAGAATTGGAGCAACTTCAAGCAGGATCTAGGTGTGGCACCTGGGTCCATCTCACTGCTTTCTGTCCCTTCGATAGTGTTGGGGTCACTCTGCTCTAGAGCAACAGGCAGAAATGGCCCTCTCTACTTTTCTTATGTGTGTATGTGTGCAGGGAAGGCTTAGTGGATGTCTCTGGTTACTGGAATCTGTTTGCATTGTGCTGCCCTCTAGGACCAAGGACTTTGGTTTCCAACCTCTTTGGTCAAGGGAGAGAGAGCAGCCTTGAGTCCATCAGAGCAGGCTCCTGACAAGCAGAAGTGGACAGTGTTGATGCTGTCCAACCAAAGCCCTCCAGGAACACACCCATATTGAACAAGTTGTGTTTCATGTTCATTGCAGCAATGGAGGACACATGGGGAACCATGGAACATGTTAGAAAGGACTTGTTATAGGATTTGGACTTTGGTTGTGTGATTTTGGGGAGAGTCCAAGCAAGCTGGGATGTGAACGGGCTTGGGTGCAGCCTGAAAGAGAGGCAATTTTACTATTGATCATCTCAATACATTTTATCTACTAGGAAGGGAGGAAAGCAGACTAGAGCGAGGCTAAAACTATGACTAGTGAAGAACGCCAGGCACTCGTATTCACCAGGAGAGGGTCCTGTGTGGTATTTTGTGTCTTGGACAATGTTCATGTTTTGTCTGTGTTCACAGGTCATTAGGGAGTCTTCTTTCTGTCCCGATTCATCATGATGACAGAGTGGCTTTTTCTAACATGGATGCTCTATGAAATTATTTATGTTTAGGAAAGCACCTGTCAGTGCCAGGCCAGTTTCCAGCCGTCAGGGGCTGCTTTCTTCTTTATCACTAGCTTTGGATTTGCTCCTTTCAGTGTCATTCCTCATGTAAAGTAAGGTAGCCCAGTGTGTTCACACAGCTGAGAGCATTTATTACCTTAGCCTCCTATATTTTTGCAGGGAGAATCACAGCACCATGGTATGATAACTGGTAGTAGAGTATGGCGGTTAAGAACAAGTGCTCTTGAGGTCGGGTGTGGTGGCTCACACCTGTAAATCCAGCACTTTGCTTGAGTCCAGGAGTTTGAGACCAGTCTGGGCAACATAGTAAGCCCCTGTCTCTTAAAAAAAAACAAACAAGTGCTGTTTATTCAGAAAATCTTTTTAGTTGTGTGATCTTGAACAAGTTCACTTGGCCTCCCTAGTCTTGACTGCCTCATCTATAAAATGGGGATAATAACAGAATGCCTAAGTATTGTGATTCTGATGCACCAATGAAATAATGCATGAGGCCAGGTGTGGTGGCTCATGCCTGTAATCCCAGCACTTTGGGTTGGAGGTGGGTGGATCATGAGGTCAGGAGTTCAAGACCAGCCTAACCAACATGGTGAAACCCTGTCTCTACTAAAAATACAAAAATTAGCTGGGCATGGTGGCACATGCCTGTAATTCCTTCTACTCTGGAGGCTGAGGCAGGAGAATCACTTGAACTGAGGAGGTGGAGGTTGTAGTGAGTTAAGATCATGCCACTGCACTCCAGCCTGGTGACAGAGTGAGAGTCTGTCTCAAAGAAAGAAAGAAAAAAAGAAAGAAAGAGAGAGAGAGAAAGAAAGAAGAAAGAAAGAGAGAGAGAAAGAAAGAAAGAATACATGAAAAAGCTTTTAGCCTGGCCTCTGGCCTGCAGTTAGTTAGTATATACTATTCACCAGCTGCATTTTATGGCTGCGTAATATTCTATGGTACATATGTATCATATTTTCTTTATCCAGTCTATCATTGATGACTCAATAGACCTGTATGTTTCTCTGCCTAATTTCTCAGAGTTTGCTTTATACCTGCGATGAAAAAACAGTGGACTATATGACCTTGGAACCTTGATTCCCTGAAGCAAGCTAGGACAATTGTAATGCTTCTCCTGGAATTTTGAAATTAGACACCAATATTTGTCATTCAGGGCTGGATGTGTAGATGGGGGAAGTGATGTCAAGCCTTCTTGAGTGACCACTCTCTGCTCTGTTGACTTAGAACTTTGAGGTTAAAAAAACCTTATGGGAAACCATATGTGTTTGAATGTTGGTTGGATAGAAAAGCAGAAAAGCAGGGAAAGGTGACCTTTTTTAATTTTTATTTTTTTTATTATTTAAATAATTTTTATTTTAGGTTTGAGGATACATGTGAAGGTTTGTTACATAAAGATGTATCTCAGAGGTTTGTTGCACATATCATTACATCACCTCAGTCCTCAATAGTTACTTTTTCTGCTCTTCTTCCTTCTCCCACCCTCCCTGCTCAAGTAGACACCAGTTATTTCCTACTTTCTGTTCATGAGTTCCTATCATTTAGCTCTCACTTATAAGTGAGAACATGTGGTATTTGGTCTTCTGTTCCTGCGTTAGTTTGCTGAGAATAATAGTGTCTAGCTTCATCTGTGTTCCCACAAAAGACATGATCTTGATTTTTTATGGCCGGGTAATATTCCATGGTATATATGTACCACATTTTCTTTATCCAGTCTGTCACTGATGGGCATTTAAGTTGATTCCATGTCTTAGCAATTGTGAACAGTGCTGCAATGAACATTCACGTGCATGTATCTTTATGGTAGAATGCTTTATATTCCTCTGAGTATATACCCAGTAATAGTGCTGGGTTAAATGGTAGTTCTGCTTTTAGCTCAGAAAGGCAATCTTCAAAGAAAGGAGAATAAAGTGGGGTGAGAGAGAGAAGGAGGAGGAGTGAAGAGAGAAGACAGAGGAAGAGAAGGTTCTCTGGAGCTGTAAGTGTTCTATCTGGTCTGCCCTGAGTTAGTAGCAGAATAAGGATAAAGAAAAGAAATGTTACTAGTCCTCCATGGCCCATCACACAGGGGTGAATCAAATGAGCAAAGCATGAGTAGAATTTCACACCACTATGCCTGGGTTGTTTCGACTGTTGAGCATCTCCACTTTCTTTTCTTTTCCTTTTTTTTTCCCCCGAGATGGAGCCTCCCTCTATTGCCAGGCTGGAGTGCAATGGCTTGATCTAGGCTCACTGCAACCTCTGCCTCCCAGATTCAACTGATTCTCCTGCCTCAGCCTCCTGAGTAGCTGGGAATACAGGCACGTGCCACCATGCGCAGGTAATTTTTGTATTTTTTAGTAGAGATGGGATTTCACCACGTTGGCCAGGATGGTCTTGATCTCTTGATCTAGTGATTTGCCTGCTTCAGCCTCCCAAAGTGCTGGAATTACAGGCATGAGCCACCGCGCCTGGCTCTTTTCTTTTTTGAGACAGAGTTTCACTCTTGTTGCCCAGGCTGGAGTGCAGTGGTGCAATCTTGGTTCATTGCAACCTCCGCCTCCCAGGTTCAAGTGACTCTCCTACCTCAGCCTTCTGAGTAGCTGGGACTATAGGTGCCTGCCACTATGACTGGCTAATTTTTATATTTTTAGTAGAGTAAGGGTTTCTCCATGTTGGTCAGGCTGGTCTTGAACTCCTGACCCCAGGTGATTCACCTGCCTCGTCCTCCCAAAATGTTGGGATTACAGGCATGAGTCACTGTGCCAGGAAAGCATCTCCACTTTCTCAGGGAGTTTCCACCCTTTCCACTTTCTTTTACCCATGTCAGTCCTGAGAATTTCCAATCCCAGCATCCTGCCTTCTCCCTCACTCCCACAGCAGGACTGGGCAAATGACCAGGCCAGTCAGAATTTGCTAATATCCTGGCCATATGGATTGGTCCAGCTGTGTGCATGTGACATTAACTCAGCCAACCACCTACTCAGGTTTGTTTTTTCTTTAATACAGAACTGTGAGAAACAGCATCTTGGCTTTTGAAATAATGGGGCTGAAAGAAGTGAGTCAGGGACTGCCAGGGGCTGTCTCCCATACCATGAAAAGAAATCTTGTCTATAGGGAGAACGAGCCAAAGGATGGAAAGTCATTGAGAGGGAGAGGGAGAGGAAGAGGAGAGGGCCATTGAAAGGGGAAAGAGAAAGAGAGAGACATAATACAGTGTTGAGCTTTAGATCAGCTCTATCCGGACTTAGAAGAGCCAGTGACTTCCCAGTTTTGCTTGGACTGATTTGAGTTGGTTTTTTGCTACTTGCAGCCCAGTGGCCCCAGTAATAGCTCCCCATTTCTTTAGATGAAAATCCCAAGCCCTCACATTAGCATGCCAGGACACACTGCCCTAGCCTTACCTCCTGCCCCTCTCGCGATGGCCTGCTCTGCTGCAGCCACTCTTGCCTCCTTGCCTGTTCGTCAAACGTGCCAGGCCCTACTTCATACGGATTAAATCAGACTTTGTGGGTGGGATCAGGACATTAGTATTTTATTTGTTTTTAATTTAATTTAATTTTTTGAGACAGGGTCACTCTGTTGCCCAGGCTGGATGGAGTGCAGTGGTGCGATCATGGCTGGCTGCAGCCTTGACCTCCTAGGCTCAAGTGATCCTTCTAACACTTACTATTAGCTGGGTCCTCAGCTAGCCAGTTAGCTAAGATGTATGCATGTGGCCTCCCCAGGTGTTCATTTCACGTGGGGTAGTTGGACTTCCTCACTACCTGGTGGCTGGTGTGCAAGAGTGAGTGGCTCAAGAAAGCAAGGAGGAAGTGCATATGGTTTTTATGCTCTAGCTCTGGAAGTCAAATAGCATCTTTTCTGCTATGATCTTAATGATTGAGGTAGTTGCTAAGGTTCAGGGGGGAAGGATCATAGACTTCATCACTCAACATGAGAAATATAAGGTTACAACCATCTGTCCTCAGCCTTCCAAGTAGCTGGGACTACAGGCATGTGCCACCATGCTTGGCTAATTTTTTGTATATTTTTGGAGAGACAGGGTCTCACTATGTTGCCAAGGCTGGTCTTGAATTCCTGCGCTTGAATGATCCACCTGCCTTAGCCTCCCAAAGTGCTGGGATTGCAGATACGAGCCACTTTGCCCGGTTGGTGACATTGGTATTTTAAAAAAGGTACTCAGTGATTTCAATGTGCAACTAGAGCTGAGAATCACTCCTTCAGTCTAATAAAGAAGGTCAATGGCTATTAGGGCAACTACCCTAAGGAACTAAGTTAAAGTCTATGTGTAAGTTTGTCTCTTGTCAACATAGGGTCTAGTTTCATTCTAATTTTGATTGTAAAATAGGAAAGCACTTTTCTATACTATAAAAAAGTTTAAGAGTCCCTAGGATTCTTTTATTATGACCTTGAGATTTAAAAACATTTATTATTCAAAACCGTATTTATTTGAATGTTTATTGTAGAAAAGTCCATTTGTCCTTTTAAAGTCATAAACTAAATTTGTTACAGGAGGTTGATTTTGTGTTCCAAGCTTGTGATCATTAACTGTTTCCCAGTTTTACCAGCTAGGGTATTGAGCCTTTTCTTATTTGATATTCAAATAAATTCTCCTTTACCAAAATGTTATTTTGCAAATAAGTAAGTGACTCGAATGGATTAACTTTAAAATGCAATGCCAAATCTTGATTTTCCACAAATGAATAATTTGAGAGAAATTTCTCTATTCACTGCATATGTGCCAGAAATAATATCAACCTTGGCTTTTGATAGATTTTAAATTACTGGTTCAAATTTCTTATGTGGCCAAATTGTTCTTAGTGACCTGGGCTTCTGTAAAATGTCCCTGATTCTTTTCATAAAATGCTTATTTTGGCTTATGATGCTTGAGTGAGTTTCTGTTACTGTCTTTGATAAAGACAGTCATTACTCCTGACAGCACCTTGCAAAGTGAGTCTTATTCCCATTTCACAGATCAGATGGATAATCTGAACCCTTGGGGGATTGAGAAACTTGCCCAAGTCCACACAGTTAGACACTGGCAGTCCCTGGACAGCAACCGAGATCTACTTGACCCCAAAGCTGATGCATTTCCACTCTCACAGAGGTCCTAATATGGCACGACGCTTTTTTTTTTTTAACATTGGGATATAATTCATGTCTTATAAAACTCACGTTTAACATCAAAAATGATGAGTTCGTGTCCTTTGTAGGGACATGGATGAACCTGGAAACCATCATTCTCAGCAAACTGACACAAGAACAGAAAATGAAATACTGCATGTTCTCACTCATAGGCAGGTGTTGAACAATGAGAACACATGGACACAGGGAGGGGAGCACTACACACTGGGGTCTGTTGGGGGTAATAGGGGAGGGACAGTGGGGGGTGGGGAATTGGGGAGAGATAGCATGGGGAGAAATGCCAGATATAGGTGAAGGGGAAGAAGGCAGCAAATCACACTGCCACGTGTGTACCTATGCAACTATCTTGCATGTTCTTCACATGTACCCCAAAACCTAAAATGCAATTAAAAAAGTAAAAAAAAAAAACCTCACATTTAAAAGTAGTTTAGTAGTTGTAGTGTATTCTCAAGATTTTTCCACTATCACCAATGTCTAGTCCTAGTATATCTTCATCACTCCCCAGCCCCAGACCTTCCACCACTAAGCAGCCACTCCTTCACTCCTGTCCCCCAGCCTCTGGCAACCGCTGATTGACTTTCTGTCTCTATGGATTTGCCCATTCTGAGTTTTTCACATACAGGGAGTCATACGACATGTGGCCTTTTGTGTCCGGGTTCTTTCACAAAACACGATGTTTTCTACTTTCTGCAACATTTCTGTTGTAGAACGTGCCAGGACTTCATTTCCTTTTATGGCTGAATAACATTCCATCATATGGATAGACCACATTTTGTTTATTTATCTGCTGATGGACATTTGGATTATTTTCACCTTTTGGCTACTATAAGATACATTATTTTTTTGATAACGTTGTTATAAAAGTCTTGTTTTCCGAATTAGCCAGATGGGCAGGTCCTGTTTCACATACTTTTTTTGTATTAAAAATATATGAGGGCTCTTCCAGTTGCTATTACAGGGTAACAGATCACACCAATATTTAGTGCTATAGCCACAATTTTATTACACTCACAGATCCTGTAGGCCACAAAGCAGCCCAAAGCGGGTGGCTTTTTCTGTCTCATGATGTCTGGGGACTCAGCTGGGAAAACTCAAAAGTTGAGGGTGACTTGATGGCTGGGGACTAAAGGCATCTTGACATATCATCTGTCACATGCCTATATTTTATACTCACTTTTGGGTGGGACCTCAGCTGGCCAGTTAGCCAAAACGGCTGCATGTGGCCTCCCCAGGTGGTGTCTTCAGAGGGGTTAGTTGGACTTCTGCACAACATGGTGGCTGGGGTCCAATAACGAGTGGCTCGAGAAAGCAAGGAGGAAGTGCATGCGATTTTTGTGCTCCAGCCCCTGGAAGTCAAATAGCATCTTTTCTGCTGTAATCTTAATGATTGAAGCAGTTTCTAAGGTTAAAAGGGGAGGGATCATAGACTTTATCACTCAACATGACAAATAAAAAGTCACATTATGAGAACATGTGGTATGGGAGATATCATCATGGCCACCTTTGGAAAACAACCATCTGCCAACAAGGACCTTGCAGTGGGCCTGTGACAGGTATCCAGTAGATCCTTATTTAATTAAATAAATTCATGCTCATCAACAAATTACATATAGGCCTACCGGCTTGGTTGTTCATTCATCCATCTCCTCCTTCAGAAGTGACCCCTTCCTGGGCATTATTCTAATGCTTTTATTTCTTAACTGCATTTTCCTAGCTTGGGCAAATTACTTCTCAAAGCCTCAGTTGTCTCACCCATAAACTGGGCAAACACATTTGTTCCCACTCTACAAAATTATTTTGGGAATTCAATGGGCTAAGGTATAAATAGTCCTTACTTTAGAGTCTGTCTGGAGGTAAAGATTCAATAAGTGATAACTATTATTATTATTGCTATTGTGATTACCTGAATGCAATCCCCATTCTCTTATGCTTTTCAGCATCCTGTCCAAACTTTTAGGATGAGGAGCAAAAATGAATGCCTCTGCTTCTCTGATTTCCCATTCCCTTCCATTTCTCTTATTAACAAAAGTAAGAAAATTCCGTCCTATGGATAACTTCCCATTGACTAGCAGAGAGCTCAGACGTACAGTGGTAAATATGGATACTGTTGCTATTTTTGTTTTGTGAGATGGATTCTTGCTGTGTCATCCAGGCTGGAGTGCAGTGGCATGATCTTAGCCCACTGCAACCTCTGCCTCCCAGGTTCAAGCAATTCTCCTGACTCAACCTCCCCAGTAGCTGGGATATCAGGCACCTGCCACAACACTCAGCTAATTTTTGTATTTTTCGTAGAGACAGGGTTTAATCATCTCTACTAAAGAGACTAGGCTGGGCCGGGCGCGGTGGCTCAAGCCTGTAATCCCAGCACTTTGGGAGGCCGAGGCGGGTGGATCACGAGGTCAAGAGATCGAGACCATCCTGGTCAACATGGTGAAACCCTGTCTCTACTAAAAATACAAAAAATTAGCTGGGCATGGTGGTGCATGCCTGTAATCCCAGCTACTCAGGAGGCTGAGGCAGGAGAATTGCCTGAACCCAGGAGGCAGAGGTTGCAGTGAGCCGAGATTGCGCCATTGCACTCCAGCCTGGGTAACAAGCGAAACTGTCCAAAAAAAAAAAAAAAAAAAAAAGAGAGACTAGGCTGGTTTTGAACTCCTGACTTCAAGTGATCTGCCCTCCTCAGCCTCCCAAAGTGCTGGGAATACAGGCGTGAGCCACTGCACCTTGCTAGTGGTGGTTATTGTTGATTTAAAATAATAGAAATAATAAATCTCCAATCTCAGGGAAGTTTCCACAGTCCTGAAGTCGAAACTTCCGATCTTGCTGTGTGCTTGAATTATCCTCAATTAGAGTCCCTGCTGCTGTTGCTTCTTGCTGTAATTACTTCTGTCATCGTTAATTCAATGAAGCCTATTAACCCACATCAGATAGTGTATTTATCTACAATGCATGTTACCTGCTCCTTTAGATAAGACAGCTGTCATATTTCAAGTCTGCTGTCTCTTGGTTGAGGTCCAATATTGTCAGTTTGCAAGTGTTTCATATACATTACAGAATCCCCATTAATGGTTGATATAATTAGGCTTTGTGTCCCCACCGAAATCTCATCTTGAATTACATTCCCCATAATCCCCACGTGTCAAGGGAGAGACCAGGTGGAGATAATTGAATCATGGGGCAGTTTCGCCCATGCTGTTTTCATGCTAGTCAGTTCTCGCGAGATCTGATGGTTTTATAAGGCGCTCTTCCCTCTTCGCTTAGCATTTCTCCTTCCTGCTGCCTTGTGGGGAAGATGCCTTGCTTTCCCCTTCACCTTCTCCCATGATTATAAGTTTCCCGAGGCCTCCCCAGCCATGCTGAACTGTGAGTCATTAAACCTCTTTCCTTTATAAATTACACAGTCTCGGGCAGTTTTGTTTTTTTTTTTACAGCAGTACGAAAATGGACTAATACGGTGATATTCTTATAACTTCCCGAAGACTGGAAGGCTTGCTGGTCTTGTGAGATGCTGAACTGGAGACAGCAGGAAAATGCTTCCTCCTGCTATTGTGGGCAGTCTCCTCTCTTCTTCGTTCTCTCCTCTCCTTCCCTCTCACCTCTTCTTCCCTTTCTTCTCTTTTACCTTCTAGGAGCCAAGAACATAGGCTCTGGAAGCAGCCTGCCTGGTTTGAATCATACCTCTGCCTGGGGATCTTGAGTAGGTTGCTTGGTCTCCCTGAGCCTCTGTTTTTTCATCGGTGAAAGGCTCACTACCCTGTTGTGAGAATTAAATGTGCTAATCTGCATATAACACATAGACCGCTGTCTGGCTCATGCTGGGAGTGTGATAACTGGTTATTTCTACCTATTTTCTTCCCTCCCTTCCAGAGGAAGAAAGTCTCTGAGATGCATGTCTTATGTGGCATATGCTGGACTTGGTGGTTGGGGTTCATTGACAGATTTGTCTGTCCCTCTGGTACCTCCACTAAGGGAGACAGATGTTAAATAATTGTTAATTGATACCAATTGTGATAAATCCCACAGGGTACGAGTGGGTATAACCTAGCTCCCTCTCTGTGGAGGAGGTGGAGGTGATCAGGGCAGACTTCCTGGAGGAAGTGACATTTTTACAGAGATCTGAAAGATAAAATACTTCCAGGAGGGGTGTGTGTGCGCGCGTAAGTCAATACCAGATCATGTCCAGCAGTGGAAACAGTGTATAGGAAGCTCTGATGTTGGAAGGATCCTCTGGTAATGTTGGTTTGTTTTCTCTTTGAGACAGAGTCTCACTCTGATCGCTCAGGCTGTAGTGCAGTGGCACAATCTCAGCTCATTGCAGCCTCTGCCTCCCAGGTTCAAGTGATTCTCATACCTCAGCCTTTCAAGTAGTTGGCATTACAGGCATGTACCACCATGCTGAGATAATTTTTGTATTCTTAGTAGAGGTGGGGTTTTGCCTTGTTGGCCAGGCTGGTCTTGAACTCCTGACCTCAAGTGATCAGCCCGCCTCAGCCTCCCAAAGTGCTGGGATTACCACAGTGAGCCACCTTACCTGATCCATTAGTGTTTTGAATAGGTATTACTTTTAATGGTCCAAACTTCAAAAAACCCAAAAGAAGGTAAACAGTGAAATGTCTTTTTCCATTCACCACCTTCCCCTGACCTTCATCTCTGAAGCAACAAATGAACCTATTTCTTTGGTATTCTTCTAGAAATATTCAATGCATACATAAGCAAAATGTGTGTGTGTATATGATATATATATATATATATATATATATATATATATATATATATATAAAATGAGGGAGATAGCATATGTATATATATATATAATATAGCAAATAACAAAAATAACAAAAAAGTTGGTACTTTTCATATAAAAAAAAGGGAGATGACATGTGTGTATATTATATATTTATATGCTTTTTCGCCTTTCTCTTAAATATACAACTTGGAGATCTTTCCTTATAAGTAGATAGTTAACTTACTCTCTTTTCTGCAGTGGCAGAGTACATCATGCAGTACCCTATAATTCGTTTAAGTGGTCTTCTACTGGTGGATGTTTGGGTTATTTCTACTCTTCGGCTATTATAAAAGAAACTGTAATCAATAATCTGATACCAGTGTAATTTGCTCCTGTGCATATATGTCCGTGGAATAGATTTCTAAAAGCGTAACAGTTGGGTCAAATGCTACACTCTTCTCCATAGAGGTTGTAACACATTTACCCCCATCCCTCAGGGAATGTTTGAGTTCTCATAGTTGCATCAACCACTGTGGATTATTGAGTTCTTTTTAATTTTGCAATCTGATAGGTGGAAATTGATATCTCAGCATAGTTTTAATTCGCATTTCTCTTACGCTGAATGGTACAGAGCATGTTTTCATTTGCCCAAGAATCACTTGTATTTCTTTTCTTACAAACTGTTATCTTTTATCTATTTTTCTATTAGTCTGCTCTTTTGCTTATTGATTTTATACATTATGGGAATTAGCCATTTTTCATGCCATGTTTCACAAAAACTATTTCCTTGTTTTTCATTTGTATTTTCACTTTACTTAGGGTGGTTTTGGTTCTGCAGCTCTGTTTTTTAAAAAACTTTTACATAATCAAATGTTTTTTTTTTTTTTGTCTACTGGATTTGTGATATTTGAGAAAAACCTTTCTCATTTAAAGATCATAAGATAATTCTATTCTTTAAAAAAAGGATAAAAAGGAATGAGCAAAGTCTCCAAGAAATATGGGACTATGTGAAAAGACCTAATTTACGTTTGATAGGTATACCTGAATGCAACGGAGAGAACGAATCCAAGCTGGAAAATACTCTTCAGGATATTATTCAGGAAAACTTTCCCAACCTAGCAAAGCAGGACAATATTCAACCCCAGGTAATACAGAGAACACCACAAAGATATTCCTCAAGAAGAGCAACCCCAACGCACATAATCGTTAGATTCACCAGGGTTGAAACGAAGGAGAAAATACTAAGGGCAGCCAGAGAGAAAGGTCAGGTTACCCACAAAGGGAAGCCCATCAGACTCACAGCAGATCTCTCAGCAGAAACCCTACAAGCCAGAAGAGAGTGGGGGCCAATATTTAACATCCTTAAAGAACAGAACTTTCAGCCCAGAATTTCATATCCACCAAACTAAGCTTCATAAGTGAAGGAAAAATAAAATCCTTTGAGAACAAGAAAGTTCTCTGAGATTTTATTACCACCAGGCCTGCTTTACAAGAGCTTCTGAAAGAAGCATTACACATAGGAAAGAACAACCAGTATTAGCCTTTCTAAAAATATACCAAAAAGTAAAGAGCATCAACATAAAGAAGAATTTACATCAACGAATGGATACAACAGCCAGTTAACATCAAATGGCAGTAACCCTAAATTTAAATCGACTAAATCCCCCAAACAAAAGATACAGCCAAAACCCAACAGTATGCTACATCCAGACCCATTTCACATGCAAAGATACACAAAGACTCAAAACAAAGGGATGGAGAAAGATTAACCAACTAAATGGAGAGCAAAAATAAATAAATAAATAACAGGAGTTGCAATTCTCGAATCCGATAAAATAGATTTTAAAGCAACAAAGATATAATGGTAAAAGGATCAATGCAACAATAAGAGCTAATGATCCTAACACCCAGATACATAAGACCTATAAAGAGACTTAGACTCAATGAGACAGAAAATTAATAAGGATATCCAGGACTTGAACTCAGATCCGGAACAAGTAAACTTAATAAATATTTATAGAGCTCTCCACTTTAAATACACAAAACATACATTCTTGTCAATACCACATCACACCTACTCAGAGGTTTAAATGAAATATTGATCGGCCATTATGAATACCCATTTTTAGAATAAAGCAACATTCCCGTTCTCTCTCCCTCTTTTTCTTCCTCTTTCTTCCTCTCCTTCACTACTTTTTTTTTATCTTTCCTTCTCTCCTTTCAAAAATAAAAAATAAAAAAATTCCTCTCAGAGAAGGTGATTCCAGATGTGACTTTAGTGATCTTTTCCTGTGTTTGCCAGCCATCATGGTAAAATACCCTGTTTATATCCACATCAAACCCCTGATGCTATAGTGTATTTTTTTTTAACTTTATCAGCAAATATTTCTCCAGTACCTACTATGTGTCAGTGTAGAACTGAACAGCACAGAAGCTACAAAGACTAATAAGAAGCCATTAAAAGTAGTTCAAATTCTACCACCCAAAAGCAACCCACGTAAACACTTGTTATTTATCATGAATAGTTTTTTTAAATCTCCATAAATGTATTTTTAACATAAAAATAAGATTTTTGTACACATAATTTTTCTGACCTGATTTCAAAATATATCCAGGACTTCTTTGTCACTAACTATGCATGTAAATTTTAAATTTAACATTTAACAACTAGGCAATGACTTGCATAGAGTAGGGTTTGTGGAATGACTCCTTATGGATGGACAGTGAGGCTATCTTCCGTTTTTCATCATTCTAAATGCTACCGAGAGCATCTTTACATCTCTATCTTTGCCTTCTTGTCTTAGAAATAGAATTTTTGGGTCACATTGTTAAACTGTTTTTAGAAAGATTGTACTGATTTGTATTCCCACCCACAATGTAAGATATGTCAGAAAGTGGGTGGGAGGTTGGGAGTGGGAGGAGAAGGGGGCCGAGGAGGAAGCAGGGGAAACGCTATTGGTGATAAAAGGAAGACAGTCTCACTGTCCATCAGTAGGGAGTCATTCAGCAAATCCGTGCATAGTCATGAAATATTCAATGTTAAATCTACATGTACAGATAGTGACAGAGAAAGAAGTCTTGGATATATTTTGAAATCAGGTCATAAAAATTACGTATATAATAATCTTATTTTTGTCTTAAAAAGATATGTTTACAGAGTTTAAAAAAATCATTCATGATAAATACCAAGTGTTTATGGTGGCTGTCTCTGGGTGGTGGAATTTGAACTGTTTTTTTTTTTTTTTTTTTTTTTTTTTTTAAATAGGCTTCTGGGTTTTTTGTTTTGTTTTGTTTTGAGACAGAGTCTTGCTCTGTCACCTAGGCTGGAGTGCAGTGGCATGATCTCGGTTCACTGCAACTTCTGCCTCCTGGGTTCAAGCGATTCTCCTGCCTTAGCCTCCTGAGTAGCTGGGATTACAGGTGTCTGCCACTATGCCTGACTAATTTTTGTATTTTTAGTAGAGATGGGGTTTCACCATGTTGGATAGGCTGGTCTTGAACTCCTGACTTCAGGTGATCCACCAACTTTGGCCTCCCAAAGTGCTGGGATTACAGGTGTGAGCTGCTGCCCTTGGCCTTTTATTGGTTTCTCATTGTTGTAGTTTTGGGCTGTTCAGTTCTACACTGACATATAGTGAGTGCTTGGGAAATATTTGCTGATAAAGGCTATTTTGGGAATTAAAAAAATGTATTTCATGGGGCAGTAAACTATAGCTCCAGGGCCAAAATCTGGTCTCTCTGCCTATTTTTGTAAATAAAGTTTTATTGGAGCCGCCTCATACATCCATTTGTTTACATACTATCAATGACTGCTTTTGCCCTACAAGGGAAGAGTTAAGTGATGGCAACAGAGACCACATGGTCAACAGAGCCTAAAACATTTACTAACTGATGCTTTACTGAAAACACTTGCTGCCTCCTGGTTTATTTCATTAGAGAAGTTATATCTCTTGGGTGTCTTACTTTACCACTCATGTTAAAATGGGAATGATGACACCATCCTGGAAGTGTCATATATGCAAGGCATACAGCCCAGTGTTTGTCTTTTGGGGCATGTAAAATCAAAATTAATTCCCTTTCCCCTTTCTAAAGATCTTTCCCCCCAGGAAGAAGAAACAGTAAATGGGCAGGTAAGAGGCACTGAGTTGGTGATAGCTCTTCTCTGTTTTACTCCCTGTTTTCTGTCCCGAAGTTTGAGGAGTTCATTTTTCCCCTTCTGAGTAATTTTCAAACACCTAAAGCCCCAAATTTAGAAGTCACAAGAAACATGTCAACTCTAATAAATGACTGCTTCTTTCTGTTATCAAACTTTTTAGGGAAACAGAAATTCTGTTACTTACTCACAAACTTTAAACAACTTTTTAAAAAATTTAGAGAGTGTTTTGGATTGATGGTATCAAGGAATAGGGGTCTGCAGTTGTCATACACATTAAAAAGTGGCATTGAATTCGAGTATGTGGGAAATCTAGTAGTACCAGAGCATGCAGGTTTCTCAACCTCTGTACTACTGACATTTTAAGCTGGATGATTCTTTGTTGTGGGGGCTACAGGAGGTCTAGCAGCATCCCTGGTGTGGTAGACAGCACAATGCCCCTTTTCCTCAAAGATGTTCACATCTCAACTCCTAGAATCTGTGAATATATTACATTAAGATGGCAAAATCCAAACCAAAACAAAGCAAGAGAAAACTCTTGCAGATGTGATTGAAGTGAAAGATCTTGAGATGGGGAGATTATTTTGAATTATCCAGGTGGGTCTTAGGTAATTGCAAGGGTCCTTAGAAGATGATGTGACATGATGATAGAAGAAGAGTGGGAAGAGAAGATGTTACACTATTGGCTTTGAAGATGGAGGAAGGGGCCATGAGTCAAGGAATTCAGGTGGCCTCTACAAGCTGGGAAGGGTCAGGAACAGATTCTCCCCTAGAGCCTCCAGAAGAAATGCAGCCCTGTGGACTCATTTTTGTCTTCTGATTTCTAGAATTGTAGGAATAAATTTGTGTTGCTTAAAACCACTAAATTGGCTGGGTGTGGTGGCTCATGCCTGTAATCTCAGCACTTTGGGAAGCTGAGGCAGGAGTGTTACTTGAGCCTAGGAGTTAGAGACCACCCTGGGCCGCATGTCTAAAAACAAAATTAGCTGGGTATGGTGGCATTCATCTCTAGTCCCAGCAGCTCAGGAGGCTAAGGTGGATTGGATTGAGCCTAGGAGGTCAAGGCTGCAGTGAGCTATGATGGTGCCACTGCACTACAGCCTGGGTAACAGGGCAAGACCCTGTCTCAACCTAAAAAAATAAAAATGAAACAACTAGATTCATGGCATTTTTTTACAATTGCAGTAAGAAATGATTGTTTCTACCCATTAGATGCCAGTAATACCGAATTCCCCTCCCCTTTTTTTTTAGATGGAATTTCACCCTGTCACCCAGGCTGGAGGGCAGTGTCATGGTCTCAGCTCACTGAAACTTCTGCTTCTTGGGTTCAAGCAGTTCTCCTGCCTCAGTCTCCCGAGGAGTTGGGATTACAGGTGCCTGCCACCACACTTGCTAATTTTTGGACTTTTGTAAAGACATGGTTTTGCCATGTTGACCAGGTTGGTCTTGACCTTCTGACCTCAAGTGATCCACCTGCCTTGGCCTCCAGAAGTGCTAGGATTATAGGCATGAGCCACACTTCCCAGTTTGCATTCCCAATTTGTGATCACCGAAAATGTCCACAGACATTGTCAGATGTTTTTTGGGGAGAAAATTGGTTCCCAGTTGCGAAGCAATGTATTAGAGAGATTCCAACCGCAGCTGCAAAAACTTACAGATGCAAGAGCCTCTACAAGCTGGGAAAGGTGGGGAACAGATGCAAGAAGTTGGTGCCCTGGATGAGGCTGGTAGGTCTTCAGGTGAGTGTGGTCAGTGGGTTGTGGGGAGCTGGGGGACAGATAACCCATCATGCTCACTATTGCTCCTCTTTGCTGCCTTGCCCTGTGGGAATTCGTGCCTGGATGCTTGGAGAGCATGGTTGGGCTGACTGAGAATCCTTATTGAATGTGACAGCTTGCCCCATTGGGCCCCTGCTTTTTAGCCCGAGGATGACAATCACTCTTTGTGGCAGCTTTTCCCTGTGGGTCAAACTCCTTTGCCTGACTGACCAATTCCTTTCATGCTGGCAGGAAGGATGTCCTTCTGTCTGAGCCACAGTAGCTAAGTGTTGCCTGGTTCCATGCAATAGAAAGTGACTGATTAATGTAAGGAAAATAAATTCTTGATTCTTAGGATAACAGGTGCTCTCATTGAATGAGAGAAATTTACATAGAAAAATGCTAATATAGCTTCAGAAGCTTAGCAGCAGATGGAATTCATGATCTACCTCTCTTAATTGTATTTTTGTTTTTATTTGAATTTTTTTTAGAGATAAGGTTTTACTTTGTCACCCACACTAGAGTCTAACAGCACCATCATAGCTCACTGCATCCTTGACCTCCTGGACTTGTGGCTCATGTGATCCTGCCACCACAGCCTCCTGACTAGCTGAGGCTACAGGCACATGCCACCATGCCTGGCTAATTTTTCCATTTTTTTTTGTAGATACAGGGTCTCCCTATGTTGCCCAGGTTGATATTGAACTCTTGGCCTCATGCAATCCTCCTGCCTTGGCCTCCCTAAGTTCTAGGATCAGAGGTGTGAGTCACGGTACCCAGCCCCTACCTTTCTTGAGTTATGTCATTCATGTGTCTCACTTTCCACCCAGGTTCTAAGTTTGAAATTCCTGGGGGAGAGAATCCTGTTGCTTGGGCTCCATAGATCAACCTGCTGAGACCATGGGGAGGGACTTGTCCAAGGTCACACAACCTGAATAGCAAAGCTGGGCTGCCTCCGTTGATTTCCAGGCCTATTCCTTTTCCATGATAGAGTCTTTGCGGATATGGAATTGTCTAGTTAGAAAGCTACCCGAGAGCTGATAAAGTAAGAAAGTTCTTCCCAGGCTGCTGAAATGATACAGAAACTGAAAACGGTAGACAAACTGTGGCTGTTTTTTTCTACTAGTTATCAGGCAGCGAGACGTTTTTAGATAATTAGAAATGACATTTGCTTCATTGACATATTGAAAAATTATATACAGTTGTGGGAGGCATTATCTTGAACCGTAGTAGTGTAAGGTTTGAAAAGCGCCTCCTTCATTTTTTAACAGTTTCTAATTTCCACCTAAATTCTCTCAGATCCTTTGCTAATTGCCAAACCTGGTTGAATTTCCAGTTGCTTCTTCCTTTCCTGGGTCCACTTTAGGCTGTGACTGCTCCTTAGTCCTCTGTTTAAACACCACCACGACAACAGGTTTTATTTAGTTTTGATTCAATAATCAATTCACATTTACTATATAAAAATTCAAAACACAGATATGCCAATGTAGATGATGGGGTGATGGATGCAGCAAACCACCATGGCACGTGTATACCTATGTAACAAACCTGCACGTTCTGCACATGTACCCTAGAACTTAAAATGTAATTAAAAAAAAAATTAAAAATCACCTGTAAGCTCACCATCTAGAAAAAACTGTATACATTTCTCTACTCCACATTCTTCCAGATTCTTTTTCTAAACGGTTTATACTTCATGCAAAGTGGGATTATACTTCATCTTCTGTTTCATTGCTGACTTTATTCATTTAGTTATTAAAACTCTTTAAGGTGGGTAGATCACCTGAGGTCAGGAGTTTGAGACCGGCCTGATCAACATGGAGAAACCCTGTCTCTACTAAAAATACAAAATTAGTCAGGCATGGTGGCAGGTGCCTGTAATCCCTGCTACTCTGGAGGCTGAGGCAGGAGAATCGCTTGAACCCAGGAGGCAGAGGTGCAGTAAGCGGAGATGGCGTCATTGCACTCCAGCCTGGGCAACAAGAGCGAAACTGTCTCAAAAATAATAATAATAATAAAAACCTCCTTAAATATGTGTTGATTACACTGTTTACTTAATTTTTTTTTTTTTTTTTTTTTTTGAGACAAGGTCTTGCTCTGCTGGTCAGGTTGGAGTGTACTGGTGTGATCTCGGCTCACTGAAACCTCTGCTTCCCAGGTTCAAGTGATTCTCCTGCTTCAGCCTCTGGAGTAGCGGGGACCACAGGCATGCACCACCATGCCTGGCTAATTCTTTGTGTTTTTAGTAGAGACAGGGTTTTGGGATGTTGGCCAGGCTGGTCTTGAACTCCTAGGGTCAAGTGATCTGCCTGCCTCGGCCTCCCATGTTGCCGGGATTATAGGCATGAGCCACTGCACCTGGCCAATGACACTTTTTAATAGCTTCAAAGCATTCCATTTCCTGGTTATGCCATGAATGATTGAAGGTATCCATTTTTCATTTCGAGAGAACTTCTTTGTTTCTGTGTTGCGGATGCAGTGATGTTATGTGGCTGGAGAATAAATCAAACCGTGACTAATATTTCATAATTCTCTAAATTAACTTTATTTCATTTTGGACAGTTGCCCAGTTTTCTTGGTCCTTTCAGATTTTAGAATATTTTGTTATGACATCCCTTTGTGACACTGGGGAGAAAATATGTTTTTTCCCTAGGTTGGGGTATCTAATGTTTTGGCTTACCTGAGCCACATTGGAAGAAGAACTGTCTTGGGCCACACATAGAATATGCTAACACGGACAACAGCTGATGAGCTAAGAAAGTTGATGGATTTATGTTGGGCCCCATTCAAAGCTGTCCCGGACCATAGGTTGGATAAGCTTGCCCTAGGTTCTTTCTATGTCTTTGAGCTGCCATTCAGCCTCCTTTGAAAGGTGGATTATCTTATATACACCGTTGTATTTTCTGAGGCTAACTCTCCCCATTTGACTACCTGTGGAGTAGAAAACAAGTCTGCTTACTCTAATCACATCATGATGCTTTGTCCAGGGGTCACATTCTGTAACCCACAAAACAATCCATAAAGAGTTCTTGTTTTCTTCATGTCACAAGATTTTATTGAGCACCTACTATGTGGCAGGCAGTGTGCTAGGCTTTGGAGACTTGTACAAATTATCCTGGGGCATCTCAGTTGTAAAGTTCTTATCTGTTTATTCATTTTTCCTGACAGTCAGGTCCAGTTAGTCTCACTCTAAACCTGAGGTTTGGAACAAACAGATCTTAGACACCACAGTAGCTGCATGATATTGGGTGAATAGATTACACTCTTTGTATCCATTTTCTTATTATATTGATAAAGTTAAATGGCTTAGGGTTAGGATCGTAACTCTAGCATATATAGAGGCCACAGCATATGGTGTTATATGCCGTGTAAAAGACAACATACAGTAAGTAATTCAATAAGCAATGGCCATCTTTATTATTTATGTTGTTCTACAAAAATGCTTACATATCAAGTTCAGGAAAATATATAACCCAGTCATTTATTTATCCAAGGCAGCTGATGGAGAAGGTGCTTGTTCACCCGAAGAGTGAACAGGGTGTTCGGAAGAGGTTATTGGCTGCTTCTCTGGGGTTAATTTAGCCATCATTTCAGAATGGAGCTGGTATGTTTTGAGTGTGAAAGAAGCCTGCTGCCTGTCAATAGTCTGGTTTTAATGAGTTATCAGGTATTAACAGTTGAAGTGCACTATCTTTTCACAGCCCTCAGAGGATGTTCAGGATGTTCGCTAGCTTCTCACTGTTCAGGGTTTTCTGTGGGTGTTAGAAGTTGGGCTTAGCAGGGCCTGATAGGACATGTCTATCTCTGCAGGTCTTAGGCAAAAGTTTTCATGATGATGTATTAGGCTATTCTTGCATTGCTATAAAGAATTAGCTGAGACTGGGTAATTTATAAGAAAAGAGGTTTATTTGGCTCATGGTTCTGCAGGCTGTACAGGAAGCATAGCTCCAGCATCAGCTTCTAGGGAGGCCCCAAGCTTGTAATCGTGGTGGAAGACAAGGGGGAGGAGGCACATCAGTCACGGCGGAGGTGCCACACACTTGGAAATGATCATGTGTTGTGTAAACTCGTTATCACAAGAACAGCACCTAAGGGATGGTGCTAAATCATTCATGAGAGATCTGCCCCTGTGATCCAAACACATCCCACCAGGCCCCAACTCCAATAGTGGGGATTAAGTAAGAGTTGGACAGGATCCTTAATCTCCACCCCAATCCCAGGCAACCACTGAACCCTCCATCCCTTTCCTTCCCTTTTTCCTTCCCTTCCCTTTTTTTTTCCTTTTCTTCCCTTCCATTTTGTCTTTCCTCCCCTTCCCTCCTTCCTTGCTTCCCCTCTCCCTCCCTCCCCTCCCCCTCCCCTATCCTGTCTCAGTCTCTTGTGGAGCCTAAAGTACAGTGGCATGACTCCTGCTCACTGCAGCCTCTGCCTCCTGGGCTGAAGCAATCCTCCCATCTCAGCCTCCTGAGGAGCTGTAACTACAGGCATGCACCACCATGCCTGGCTAAATTGTTGTATTTTTTGTAGAGATGGGGTTTCTCCATGTTGTCCAGGGTGGTCTCAAACTCCTGGGCTCCAGCAATCCACCGGGCTCGGCCTCCCAAATTTTTGGGATTACAGGCATGAGACACCATGCCTGGCCCACTGAACTACTTTCTATCCCAATACATTAAATTTGTCTTTTGAGGCGTTTCATCTGCGTGAACTCATACAGTATGTACTGCTGGCTTCTTTTGCTTAGAATAATGCTTTGGTTATTCATCAATGGTATTGTGTATATCAGTAATTCTTTTCTATTTTTTCATTTTGAGAAGTATTCTGTTTTATAATACAACACAGTAAGTATATCCATTCACCTTGAGAAAGATTTTATTTGAAGAAACCTTTGTCATCAAAAAAGCTTGAAAACCAGGGCCTTACCTTGATCCATATGCTTGAGAATGATGGAGAACTCAATTTACACCATGATTTTCAGTGAGAAAGCAGGTTGCATGTGAACAGATTAGGTGATAGGATGACTGAAAGGTATTTGTGGCAAGCAACCTCTAGGAGCGACCCCAGTGATCCCTGTCTCCTGGTATTCATGCCTTTGTGTAATCCCCTCCCCTCAGCGTGGGCTGGACTTGCTGGCTCACTTGTATTGAATGGAATATGGCTGTCACTTCTGAAATTAGCTTATAAAAAATGGTTACAGGTATATCTCATTTTATTGCAATTAGCATTATTGTGCTTTGCAGTTATTGCATTTTTTACAAATGGAAGGTTTGTGTCTTTCAGTCAGACAAAAATATAATGAGTTTCTTTCTAGTCCCCCACTTCAATTTCAGAAATTAAAATTTTTTTCCAAACACAGTGAGTAATAGTTTATATTTGAAGGGTGAATGAAGCAATGAGTGACCAAGTTGCCCACTTAAGGAGGGACCTCAGAACGATCAACAGAGAGCCTGCTCTTTGCCCTCAGACCTGGGTTTGAATTCTAGCTCTGTTACTCCTTGACTATGAGATCCTGGCCGACTTCTCTGAGCTTCTATTTTCTCATGTGTGAAACAGGGACAATACTTCTTACATCACTGCAGTAAGTAAGATAATCTAGATAGTTAGCATAGTACCTAACAGAGCACAATGAGTCAATTATTCTTGCTTGTAACCACTCAGCTGTCTTTTCATAAAGTTCAGGATCTCTTTAATGAAAGAGACTATGTCTATTAATGGCCTCATCCCGTGGGTAATCTTGAAGACGGAGGATTCTATGGTAGGCTCTGAAACATCTCCTCTTATACTCTATCATGGTGTCAATGACCAGGATGGTGCAGAGGTCCAAAAGTCCAGCCTATGCAGTTAGAGAAACTGATCTGAACTCTACCTGTTCCAATAATTAACCAAGTGGCCTTGGGAAAAGTGTGAGCATCACCAGGCTCGTTGTGAAGATGGGGTTAATAAAAGCTCCAGCCTTATGGCCTTGTGGAGGAGATAAATTGAGATAATTAATGCATATACAATGAAACTATGTCTTTCGAATAGAACTGAAGGCCGTTATTCTATGTGAAATAGCTCAGAAACAGAAAGTTGAATACTGCATGTGCTCATTTTTAAGTGGGAGCGAAACAGTGGGTGCACACAGACATACAGAGCAAAATGGCAGACATTGGAGACTATGAAAGGTGGGAAGGTAGGAGGGCAGTGAGGGTGGAAAAATTAGCTCTTGGGTACAATGTTCTCTATTTGGGTGATAGGTACACTAAAAGCCTAGACCTCATCACGATCAGGTAAGAAATCTGTACCTATACCCCCTAAATATATACAACTTTTAAAAAATTAAAAAAAATGCTTTGGCCAGGCATGGTGGTTCATGCCTGTAATTTCAGCACTTTGGGAGGCTGAGACAGGCAAATCACCTGAGGTCGGTACTTCAAGACCAGCTTGGCCAACATGGCAAAACCCAGTCTCTACTAAAAATACAAAAATTAGGGAGTGGTGGCATGTGCCTGGAATCCCAGCTCCTTGGGAGGCTGAGGCAGAGAATCACCTGAACCCAGGAAGTGGAGATTGCGGTGAGCCAAGATCGTGCCACTGCACTCTAGCCTGGGCAAGAAGAGCGAAATTCAGTCTCAAAAAAAAAAAAAAAAGGCAAGCTTTATATGGATCAGTACACAGTGATCACTTAACAAATGCAAGCTCTTACTATTCTTGTATGAGTTAAGGGAAGATGCCAAGACCACCCCTCCGCCAACTTTTAATGTCCTGGTATCTTGTCATCAACATTTCGGAAGCGTCCGCAGGCAGGGATTTTGCCCTCCTACCTCCCTTTGGATAGCAGTGGCCTGTTTGGAAGAAGTGAAAGGCTTTCCTGCCCCTCCTCCTTTCTTCCCAGGGGTTTTCTTTTGCACTTTGGACTTCTTGGATCCACTGCCAGGGATGTGCACCAAGAATTCTTCCTCTTTTGCAGATTTCTTCCCCTAATGGTCCCCTGCGCTCTCCCTCCTCCCCAGTTCTCAGGAGCTGGCAGGAAATGTTTTAGAAGCCTTTTTTTCTCTTTTTTAATAGCCTCCTAGGCTGCAACCTCCCAAATGAGAACCTCATTAACCAGAAGGACTCTAGGCTATTGATTTATATTCTAGTCATATTGAGAGGTTAAAAAATTACAAAGGGAGAAAGAAAAATGCCAGTGTACCCATGGAATAGTTCTGACACCCTCTCTAATGACGAACGTATATATCTATTCATGCTTGGATGCTGAGGGATTCCTTCCAGACTTCAGCATTTGACATTTTACCTTTGGGGCATGCGGATTCTTTGCGCCTCTTGTGGGTTTGCTGAAAGCAAAAGTAACAATTTCATACTCTTGACACTGAAACAAGGGATCTATTACTTTTAAATTAAAAGGGCTGTTGTTTCAACAGAAATGTTTGTATGTTGGTGACGTCGGGGTCTAAGCTCTTGGTGGCTGCTGAGGCTGACAAAGGGCTCACCTTCTATTATCTTGAACCGTCACTGATAGGACAGTGTCTTTCCATGTGTAGCTGTACAAAGGCCACAAAGCAAATAGGTAAAAATATTTGGTGGTCAGAATTCTAGCTCAGTAGTCAAGGAAGGTTTCTGGGAGGAGAAAGTGCATTTTGGACTGGGCTTTAAAAGTTGGCATGAGGCTGGGCATGGTGGCTCACACCTGTAATCCCAGCACTTTGGGAGGCCGAGGCGGATGGATCACGAGGTCAAGAGATTGAGACCATCCTGGTCAACATGGTGAAACCCCGTCTCTACTAAAAAAAATTACAAAAAGTTAGCTGGGCATTTATGTGTATATATATATGTATACGTATATACGTGTATTTATATATATACACATATACATATATATATACACATAAAATGGTATCATACTATGCTTGTTCCTCTGTACTTTCTTTTTTCCTATTCAACAACATGTCTTAGAGGTAGTCCTATTTCAGTTTATCTAGACCCATTTCATCTTGTTTAATGACTGCATTTGTTTTTCACTGTGAGACTGTGCTGTAATTTATTTAATCAGTGCCATATTGAAAGACATTTGGATAGTTTCCCAGCATTTGCCACTATAATCAAGGTTACGTTAAATATCCTGTTACATGCAGCAAGATACTTTATTCACATGCATGGGTATATCAGTAGGTTAAATCTCAAATACAGAAACTGCCAGGTCAAGAGATATACATCTTGAAGTTTAATAGATATTGACCCTGTTTCTAAAAAGAAAGATTCCTTCCAGCATGTCTACACACGTTTGTCTGCTCCTCTGTCTTCTGATTCTTGTCCCATGGTGTTATTTCGGGCTGAAATAATGGAATAGGGTGGCTCAAAACTTATTCCTGTAGGATCTCTGGGGAAGCTTTGGGTCTTGCCACACGGTCCCCAATTGAACATGGGAAGAACTTGACACTGTTGTTGCAACCCAAATCATCACTTTAATGAGAGTGCTGGAGGAGCTTGGAACATTGTTTCCACAAGCATGTTTACTAAGGAGCTCCATGCTGTAAGTGAAATGATTTACATCCCTGGGAGTTCCCAGTAAAAAATGTGCACAATACCCTTTAATTTGATCTGCTTTCCCTGTAGCACCTAAATATTTAGGGCAAATAGAAAATAGTTCTGATTTACAGTCCCTATAAAAATTTTAAACAACCTAATAAGATATTTGATCATGAAATTGCCTGAAATAATGTTGGCACTAGTCAGCCATATTTCTTCAAAATGGCCTGTAACTTCAGTGCAAACTCTCAAACATGGATTTTTTTTTTTTCCTGCTAATAACAGTCTTATTAATAAAAGAATGATTTTCTTTACTGATCCTCAGCAGCTATGTTCCGGGTGCATTTGTTCAATAAAGGTAGAGGTAATAACTGTCAGTGGAGAGAAAATGTGCTGAGGTTCCCAGGAGAAGCGGTGGAAACAAATCTTTTATTAAATCATATCAAATTGTGTTTCTTGTTTACTTTTTCCATTTTGTAAGTCACAGTCATATCTGCTAGTTTTTTGGAAACCTTGCCTCACATTTGTCAAAAAAAAACTTGGCTCAGTATTCTTCAGGTTAATGCTGCATGATCAATCAGGGTGATAAATTTGACATAATTAACTGTTGTAATGGCATTTCTGAGTCGGTGTCTCTTCTTTACCCCTGCTGAAATCATCTGAGATTGGTTAGCTTCTGAATATGTATTCAGCTGTGCTGTGGATGCCTAGAAAAAGAGTGGTAGGGAAGTGTCGTGAGTTCTTATCTGTCCACAGATTAATGATCTCTGAATAATAACACCCCTATTTCCCTGGGAGGATCTACCCTTTCCTTCCCCTTCCTCCAAGGCAGGTGGCTCAGATGGGCCTGCTTTATTCCTGGTGCTAAGGGTGGGCAAAAAGCCCAGACCCGACTAGTCAAAAGCATCAGATTGGGCCAACCAGAACCAATGAGAATTCTGAGACATTTGCTGTAACTATTCGGAAAGATAATTTTTTGTTTTTTTGATCGGAATTCCTGAAAGAACAAGACATAAACCTACTCTTGGTTATTTTTGCTTTCCAGGGAAAGGTTTTTTATTTTAATGTTTATTTTCATTTTTTTCTGAGACAGGGTCTTGCTCTGTCACCCAGGCTGGAGTACAGTGGTGTGATCATAGCTCACTGCAGCCTCGACCTCCCACGCTCAAGTGATCCTTGCTTGTCAGCCTCCCAAGTAGTTGGGACCACAAGCATGTGACACCATGCCCAGCTATTTTTTTTTTATTTTCTGCAGAGATGGGGTTTCACTGTGTTACCCAGTTTAATCTCAAACTTTTGGGCTCAAGTGATCCTCCCACTTAAGCCTCCCAAAGTGTTGGGATTACAGGTGTGAGCCACCATGCCTGGCCAAAAAAGGGCATTCTTGAAGGAAGTCAAAACAGAAGAAAACAGCTGAGAAAGGAAGGGAAATTCCTGATCATGTTGCTTGGATACCAGTGTCTAGCCATGCCTGAAGTCTTACCCTTAAATTAGGGAGGCTAATATATTTTTACTTTTTGCCTGAGTCAGTTTAACTTGGGTTTCTGGCACTTACCTCCAAGAGTCCTAAATATTTGTGTTTTCCAAGTTTCAGTAAAGTCTCATGGATAGGAGAGTGTGGTCAGCACCAGCAATGCCCATGTCCGTAATAAAATGTTAGTCCTCTCCCCTTGCCACTGTGTCGAGGCTGGAGTAACTGTTCCAGTCCATAGTTCTTCAGAGGGTCTCAGCCCAATCCTGCCAGAGTCTCATTTCTAGCATTCATCATGATTGCCCTATATCCATGCTCTGAGGATATGACGTTTGCCTCTGCTGTGCCTTGTCCTCCCCGCACCTTGTAGCAGTAGGTCAGTAGAGCCCTATGAATGCAAGAACACTTCTCTCTGCACCAGAGAGAGACCAGTGTGCTATTTTGCTATTTGCACGCAGCCAGCTACTGGAATTTTCTCCCAGCTTTGCATCTCTAAGATCTCAGGTCTATTTTTTTCTTTTCTTTTTTTTGGCTTTCTCCTTTTTTTTTTTTTTTGAGACTGAGTTTCACTCTTGTTGCCCAAGCTGGAGTGCAATGGCGCGATCTCAGTTCACTGCAACCTCCACCTCTCGGGTTCAAGCAATTCTCCTGCCTCAGCCTCCCAAGTAGCTGGGATTACAAGCATGTGCCACTATGCCCGGCTAACTTTGTATTTTTAATAAAGGCTGGGCTTCTCCATGTTGGTCAGGCTGGTCTCGAACTCCTGACCTCAGGTGATCTACCTGCCTCTGCCTCCCAAAGTGCTGGGATTATAGGCATGAGCCACCGCGCCTGGCCTCAGTCCATTTCTAGCTCTTGCCTTGCCGTATTTGAATTAAGTAGTGACCTGATTTGTGGGGGAAGAGATGATGTGGGCAGGGATATGATCTAACATTCATAGTGCTCCTATGCTCCTACTGCTTATCAGACATTGTGCTTGGTTATTTGTGTCACATCATCTTGTGTTTTCCATAACATATAAGGCTTTTTACGGGCAAGACACTGTGTTAAGTGCCTTACCAGGCAATATCTAATTTAATCTTAATAAAAACAAGAGAAAGGCATTATTACCTCCATATAGAAGCTGAGGCTCTAGCTTATTTTCCCTCTATCATGCAAAGAGGAAATGGCAAAAGCAGGATTTCAATTCAGGTCTCAATGACTCTGAATCCAGTTTTCTTACCTCCCACATTAGCACTTGTTGTATTTCTTTTCCTTTCCAACTTTAATTTTACATTCAAAGGGTGCATGTGCAGGTTTGTTGCATGGGTAAATGGCACCTTGAGGAGGTTTGGTGCACAGATAATTTTGTCGCACAGGTAATCGGCATGATACTTGGCTTCACCCTTCTCCCACCTCCATCCTCAAGCAGGCCCCAGTGTCCATTGTTCCTTGATTTGTGTTCATATGTACTGAATGTCTGGCTCCCACTTATAAGTTAGAACATGCAGTATTAAGGCCGGATGTGGTGGCTCACGCCTGTAATCCCAGCACTTTGGGAGGCTGAGGTGGGTGGATCACCTGAGGTCAGAAGTTTGAGACCAGTCTGGCCAACATGGTGAAATCCTGTCTCTACAAAAATACAAAAATTAGCCAGGTGTGGTGGCAGGCACCTCTAATCCTAGCTATTTGGGAGGCTGAGGCAGGAGAATCACTTGAACCCAGGAGGTGGAGGTTGCAGTGGGCCAAGATTGTACCACTGCACTCCAGCTTAGACAACAGAGCGAGACCTCATCTTAAAAAAAAGAAAAAGAACATGCAGTATTTTGTTTTGTGTTCTTGTGTTAATTGACTTAGGAGAATGGTCTCTAGCTCCATCTATGTTGCTACAACATAGTCTCATTCTTTTTTATAGCTGTGTCACATTCCATGGTGTATATGTACTAGGTTTTCTTTATCCAGTCCACAGCTGATGGGCATCTGGGTTGATTCCATGTCTCTGCTCTGGTAAATGGTGCACTTACTGTATGTATCGTCTTGCTGATGGGCATCTAGGTGTCTCTGCTATTGTGAGCGGTGCGCAGGTCATATTGTCTTGTTGGTAGGCATCTAGGTTGAGTCTGTCTCTGCTATGGTGAGTAGTGCACCTGCTGTATTGTCTTGTTGGTCTGCGCATCCGTCTCACCTGTGAGCTTCCTGATCTCATGCACTCTGTGTTATGTCTGGATCCCCAATCTCCACTTTAGAACCTTGCCTGGAGCAGGTTCTCAAAAACTCTTTACAGAATTAAAGAATCTTTATTACAGTGTCAGAAGGTAAGTGTTTTCTTTCCATTTTACACATGAACAAATTTAGGCTTAAGATAGTTAAGCAAATTACCTAAGGCCAGGAACTAGAATTCATCAAATATAATCCTATAATCCTGAAATTTCCTCCTTCAGTTGAGAATTGAGAAAAAATATTCTCTAAGCTAAAGAGAGGGGTTTTTGGTATTTTTCTGCATGTCAACCTAGGTGGTTTATATGGAAACATGGAAGTAATTTACCACATTTCTTAATGAAGGCCCCACTAGGGGGGGCTACCATGCAGAAAAAAGCACATGCATTGTTAGGAAAGAAAGCTACATCTATGTTACTGCATCTGTATTTGAGCTCCTTATATCTTGCAAGCAGGCAGAACATTGTTTAAAGGCACTGGACAAAGCTCAAGTGAAAATGATCCAGTGGGGAAATGTTTTATGGAAATTGAACTGATTATTTTAGGAATCTGAGTTGCAATTTTTCACTTCTTAGTTTCTGGTCTCTTGAGTCCCTGTCTATGTCATGAACAAATTTGATACAGAATCCTGGAGACTTTGCCCAGTGCAAGGAGCACTGTAGAGGAAGGCAGTTGAGCTTAATGTATAGAAAGAGGCAGTGAGGTAGGTGAGTAGACGCAGCAGCTGGGACCCTGCTAGATGGACTGACATCTCTAAAGAGCACCTCCAGGAAGCACATTTCCTGGGGCATTTAAGAACATGGAGCCCAGCCAAGGGTCTGGTGTAGTTCACTCTATCTGAAAGTACTGACATTCTGTTAAGCTAATGATGAGTTTTCTCTTTGTCTTTCCTCCCAACACCAAGACCAAGCAAAAATGCAAGGCAACAAAGAATAAGAGGCAGTTTCCAAGATCTTTGGGTCTCTAGGATAGTTTTTGACCTCCGTCACGCTGCTGTCATCCTCCGGGCTGCTTGTGCTTTTGGAGTAGTCATTGGCAGATTAATAAGTTTCCTGAAAGTTAAGAGAAAATACCAGCTTAAAGCAGCACTATATTTTTCAAAAGTGTTTTTTTTAATGGGGGAGGGCAAGAGGGTGAAATATGATGATCACCCTGATATACTCATGGAAGAATCCAGGTTGTGTTATTAGTTGAAATTCCCAGCCATGAAGACAAGAATACATATAATCCACCCACATTTTCACCCAACCTCCCATCTACCCACCTATCCGCCCATTTGTCACCCATCCATTCACTCATCTGCCCATTTATCCATTAATACATCTGTCCATCTACCTGCTCATCTGTCATCCATCCGTCTATCTGTCCATCAGCCTACTCATCTATTGTCCATCCATCTGTTCACCCATCTATTTATCTACCATCCATACTCCCACCTATCCATCCACCCATCCATCCATTCACCAATCTATCCACCATCCATCTATCATCTATCAATTATCCATCAATCCATCCTTCATCCATCCCTCCATCCACTTACCAATCTATCGACCATTGCATACGCTTGACCCATCCATCCATTTACCCATTCATCCGTTTACCCAACCACCATCCATCCATCTATCCACCTGCCACCATCCATCTACCAATTTACCCATCTACCCACCATTCGTACACCCACTCATCTATCCATCCACCTACCTATTTATCCATTCATCCATCCACACACCCACCTATTCATCTATCCATCCATCTACCCTTCTGCTTAACTTTTACCAAGCATATATAATGTGCTGGATGTTGTTTAGGGTTGCCAACACTTGGTTCTCAGGAAATTCCAAGGCTGCATTTTTTTGCTATAAAGTAATTTTGGAAGGCAAATTTGCTTGAGGTTTTTGTTAAAGTTAAGCAAAATATAATATCAAGTTTATATAGATTTTGACTCTTATATAACTATATACTTGGCATTGAAAACCTATGCAGCTTATCCAGGAATAGATGGTCTATGGTACGAGTTTCTGTATCATACAAAAAGATGGGCTGCAAGACACAGTTTTTGTTAAGGCTTTGTGTTTCATTAAAAGCTGTGAAATTGCTGAGCTCAAGTTGTTGTTTTGCTTGGTCAGGTGTTGCTAGTCAGCTAAAAATAAGTCTGTATCAGTGAACATCTTAGACTCCAAGAAAACTCAGATGTGAGGGAAATAATTCAATGTACTTGTACTTTGTTACATGACACCACATTGAACATGAGTAGAGTTCTTTGAACTGAGGTGATAGAGTGTGTTGGTAAGAGTCACATAGCCCTAGTTCAAATCTGCTTCCTATTACTGACCTGCTTTGTGGCCTTGGGAAAGTTCCTTACCCTCTCTGAGACTTAGTTTTCAAAACTGTAAAATGGGATGAAAAATAATACTTGCCTCATAACCTGATTGTAAGAATTAAATCACTTAATGCATGTAAAGCAATTTCCCACCTTTTGAGAGGAGCAAACTTGCTACTTCAGTGGCTCAGGGCACATTTATTCATATTCCTTAGTTCACCGGTCTGAGCAAGCTCCTCATAGTTTTATTTCCCTTGATTTTGTTTTCTCCTCTGTCCCCAGCTCTCCCTTTAACTCTTCTCCCACACCATAAGCACATTCTAATATATATAATATACATTTCCCAGTTCTCCTTTCATTCATTTATTGAGATATGTCTAAATAGTTGGTAAAAGAGTTTTAAAATGTGTTTCTGATTAATTTACATAAAAAGTTTGGGGCCAAAAACCTTCTTTCCCTCTACTCAACACCATATTTTTGAAATCCCTTCATGTTGCTCTGTATAAACCTAATTAAATGCCAACTGTGGCCTAAAGTCAATGTATGCATAAAGTACAATTTGCTTATCCATTCCTTGAGTGGTTATTGTATAGGAACATCAAAGTCTGTGCTGTCACAAGCAAAACTATGGCAGACATTCTAATGCATGTATTGTTAAGGCCTTGTGCAAATTTCTCCACTGCACGTATATATCCAGATAGGGGATTGTTGGGTAGATGAATAGTTAATTGCACTGAGTACTGAGAAATTGTTACTTAGAATGGCTGCTCAGTTTACACTTCTTACTAGCACTTAATGTTCTCTGACTTTGTAATTTTTGCCCATCTGATGGCTGTAAAGTGGCATATCATTGTTTTAATTTGCTTTTCTCTGATTATTACTGATGTTGAGTATCTCTTCATATGCTTATTAGCCATTAGTGTTTCCTCTTCTATTAATTTTATTTTTGTAGGCTTTGCCTATTTTTCAACTGGGTTTCCTGAGATTGTCTTGCTATTTTTCAGGAGTTTCTCTCCGTGTTAATCCTAGTTTCATTTTAGACACTGAAGATATCTTCTTACAGTCTACCAATGTGTTAAATATGTAGATGATGTCCTTTTCTGAGCAGAAACCTCAATTGAAATCTAGTCAAATACTTCATCTTTTCCCATTATGGCTTGTTCTTTTAAATCTTGCTCAAGACCCTGCTCAATTCAAAGTTGCAAAAATATTTTCTACATTTTGTTTGATTACTTTTATGATTTACCTTTTGCATTCAGATGTAAAGGAAAAAATCCAATTTAATCCTTCTCATACAGTAAACCATCCTTCCCCAAACCTACCAAGTTATTCATTCCCAACTGAGTTAAGTCACCATGTCTCCTACGTATGTGCGGATGTTTCTGGAATCTCTGTATTGATTCATTGATTTCTTTAGCTGTTCCTGTCCATACCACAGTTTTTGAAATTACTGTGGCTTAGTAATAGGTCATGATATTCAGTATAATGAATCCTTCTCCTTCATTTTTCAAAATTACCTTAGATATTCCTGCTTTTTATATATTTATATACATTTTATTATTAGTTTTTCAGAGTTCTCAAATTGGGCTGGATTCTTGATGGGAACTGCATTAAATCCATGGATTAATATTAGAAGAAAGTAATATCCTTACAATGTCAAGTTATCCTATTCAAGAACACCGTGTTTGTCCTAAGTTACTCAGGTTTTTAAAAGTGGTCTTTATAAGAGCTTTACTTTTCTCCATGAAGTTCTATGCATTCATTTTTAGGTTAATTCCTAGATATGTTATATGTATAATTGTTTAAAAAATAATCCAACCATATATATATATATATATATATATATATATATATATATATATATGTAAGCATGATAGCAACTATAAATAGTTACATAACTATATCTAACTAAATATAGTTACGTAACTATAACTATATATCTAACTATATATGGTTACAGAACTATATCTATATATATAGTTACATAACTATAGCTATATAAATATATATCTAACTCTATATAGTTATATAACTGTAACCCTGTATCTAATTCTGTATAGTTACATAACTGTAATCGTGTATCTAACTCTCTGTATAGTTAGATAACTGTAACCATGTATAACTCTGTATAGTTAGATAACCGTAACCGTGTGTCTAACTCTCTGTATAGTTAGATAACCGTAACCGTGTGTCTAACTCTCTGTATAGTTAGATAACCGTAACCGTGTGTCTAACTCTGTATAGTTAGATAACCGTAACCGCGTGTCTAACTCTGTATAGTTAGATAACCGTAACCGCGTGTCTAACTCTGTATAGTTAGATAACCGTAACCGCGTGTCTAACTCTCTGTATAGTTAGATAACCGTAACCGCGTGTCTAACTCTCTGTATAGTTAGATAACCGTAACCGCGTGTCTAACTCTCTGTATAGTTAGATAACCGTAACCGCGTGTCTAACTCTCTGTATAGTTAGATAACCGTAACCGCGTGTCTAACTCTCTGTATAGTTAGATAACCGTAACCGCGTGTCTAACTCTCTGTATAGTTAGATAACCGTAACCGTGTGTCTAACTCTGTATAGTTAGATAACCGTAACCGTGTGTTGAACTCTGTTTAGTTATATAACTGTAACCGTGTATCTAACTCTGTATAGTTAGATAACTGTAACCGTGTATCTAACCCTCTGTATAGTTAGATAACTGTAACCATGTATCTAACTTTATATAGTTAGATAGCTGTATATTAAGTATATATAGTTTTATAGCTATATATCTAACTATATATAGCTATATAACTATGAGCATATAAACCCAGCTATATAACTATATATAGATATATAATTATAGCCTGTGTAACTACATATAGGTATATAACTATAACTATATATAGATATATAATTTGTAGTTATATATAGTTATATAATTGTATATCTATACATAAGACCATATATAGTTATATAACTACATATAACTATATTGTTACATACATAACTACATATGTATATATAATTATATATGTGTATATACAACTATGTAGTTATATAACTGTAAGTATATAAACCTAACTAGACTAGTTATATAATTATATATCTAACTGTATAAAACCATATATAGTTACAGAACTACAGATAACTATATAGTTTACATATATAGCAACTGTATGTAACTAGTTTTATATAGATATAGTTGTTATCATGTACTTATTGTCATTTTTGTAAGTGGGGGAAAAGTAAAGAGGGATACTCTCTAAATGTCTTTAGGAGTTGTCATGATATTCTGGAAGTAACGTGATTGTGGAATCATTCTCGTGGGTTCTGGTCTGACTCCACCATTAACTGTGTCACCTTGAACACAGTTCTCAAACTTATACTATGGGAATAATGCTTATCCTATTAGTATTCTAGATGTGGTGAGAAGACAAAATGACATCACAAACTAGTAATGAATACTGTGACTGGCACACAAGAGCACTTGGAATGCAGTTCCTTTTCTTCTCAAGTGAAGACCTGCTAAATTTGTCAAACAGCCACACCATTTCCCAACAAAGTACACTTTTCTACAGAGACTGGGTGTACAGATTAAGAAAAATTAAAAAGAAAATCTATCCTTCCAAGCATCCCCTTTTCAAAGACACTTCTGTTTTTTCATCTTTAGAATGTAAACTCCTTGAGGACAGGAAGCACCAGGGACTCCACACATCTATTCCTGTCCTGTGGTTTACTTACACCAGTCATGGGAAGCCCATCCCCCTTGTTAATGATTGGCTCAGGGATGGGCGAACCCATGCCAATCTGGGCCAATGAAATGCTAGGAGGGACTTGATGCTTCTGGAGAAGGACATTTTTGTCCTTCACTCTATGTGAGTTAAAGAGTTCAGTGCCCCAGTTTCTGCTGGCAGTCACCTTATATTGGTGAGGGGACCAGCCTTAGGATGAAGCTCACATTGTGCAAGTAGAGACAGGGTGCCATGAGCAGAGAAATTCTGGGTTTCTGATGCCAGCATTGAGCTGCTGTGTCAACCAATGAAACCAGCTTCCCCTTTCAATTTTCTATTATGTTAATACAAATAATGCTCTTTTTGATTTAGTCACTTTTTTGTTTCTGTTTTGTTTTTCAAGACAGAGTCTTGCTGTGTCACCCAGGCTTGAGTGCAGTGGTACCATCATAGCTGACTGCAGCTTTGAACTCTTGGGCTCAAGTGATCCTCCTGCCTCAGCCTCCTGAGTGGCTGGGACTACAGGCACACATCACCATGCCTGGGTCATTTAAAATTTTTATTTTGTAGAGACAGGTGTCTCATTTTGTTGCTTGGACTGGTCTGGAATTCCTGAACTTGAGCAATCCTCCTGCCTCAGACTCCTGAAGCACTGGGATTCCTTGTGTGAACCACTGTGCCCAACCAATTTAGTTAGTTTGAGTAAAAATATCTTTTATTTGTACTTTAAAGCATTGTAGTGGATTCAGACGTAAAGTCTTTGCCCCAAGCCTGCAAATAATTGATGCTTAAGAAAGGTATGATAGTGAACACAAATGCGGGAATCATACTGACTTCATAGAGTGTCGTGCATTGCGCAATCTGTGTTCTATAGATTCTTTGAGCTTCCTAATGGCCTTTTTAATACAGAATGCAATTCCTTGTTCTTTCTAGTGAAGATACAGATTTACTCTCATTTGTGTCTTTCAGGTGAGGTAACTGAGGATCAAAGAGGTTTTGTGATATGCTGAAATTGGAATAGATAGCTAAGCAGTAGTTATGATACAAACCTGTCTTTTCACTCCTACTTTAGTGCATTTTCTAATATGCTCAGTCCCACTAGGCTGTGAGAGCCTTGAGGGTAAAAGCTACAATCTTACATATTTTTTGTCACCATAATGCCTAGCACACTGTTTGTTTCTTTTGGGTCACCAATGTGTGTTAGAAGAATAAACACATAAATAAACGACTTGTTATGTCTTGAAAGCAGCTTTCATGTAAAGGCAGAGGAAATGATACCTCCTTCCAAAGTATTTTAGCAATGTCCAGTGGTGACAGTGTCCCATTTCAAAGGCAATAGTCCTGGGTGTGATTTTGTCCCTGGTATATCTGTAGGTCCAGCCTTTTAGCGCAGTCATAACAGGCAGTTATGCCATTGCAAAGGCTGTACTGAATAGTGAATTCTTTCAGACACAGAGGCAGAAGGAGGCAAATAGCAAAGTCAGAACAGGTAGTTGAGAGCTGTCATCCTGGATGCTCCTGGGAGCAATTTGCACATAACACGTAAATCAGGTTCAGGTTCTATCTAATTAATACAATGACTTTAGTGCCATTTGCTTCAGTATGAATTCGGACACATGATCGTTGGGTTTATCAGTAATGTGCCCCATAAATCCAGTTAGCATTTTCTTCTGGGTGCCGCACCTTGGGAAGCTTCTCAAGTACCTTGAAGGTCCTTATCCAGCTCTGGCCTTGAATCTCAAGAAGGTTCGGAGGCACTTCAAGCTCTTGACTGAGTGTAACATTACTGCTGTGATTTGACTTTTTTGTGCCTGGCTGGAAGATCTTCTGGTGAAAGATGTCAAAGCCTAGATGAAGAGGTTCCCTCCCAGTGGGCTTTGGTATTCTTAGAAGGAGTCCTGGTGCTGGGGGAATATTTAGATTTGTCCCTGGTTGTTTCTGTTTGCTCAGTGTCACTTCATTTGTTGAGCTGCCCATCACCTATGCAGCATGACTCTGGGGCTGCCATCTATGAAACTCTACCCCAGGCTGCAGAGCTGGGTCTGTAACTCAAACTGGTAAATCCAAGCTCTCTCTCTCCTGGGAATCTGATTCTTTTATTTTAATTGCATTTTAGGTTTTGGGGTACATGTGAAGAACATGCAAGATTTTTGCATAGGTACACACATGGCAGGGTGATTTGCTGTCTTCCTCCCCACCACATATATCTGGCATTTCTCCCCATGCTATCTCTCCCCAACTCCCCACCCCCCACTGTCCCTCCCCTATTTCCCCCTGACAGATCCCAGTGTGTGATGCTCCCCTCTCTGTGTCCATGTGTTCTCACTGTTCAACACCCATCTATGAGTGAGAACATGTGGTGTTTGATTTTCTGTTCTTTTGTCAGTTTGCTGAGAATGATGGTTTCCAGCTTCATCCATGTCCCTACAAAGGACATGAACTCATCCCTTTTTATGGCTGCATAGTATTCCATGGTGTATATGTGCCACATTTTCCCTGTCCAGTCTATCATCGATGGGCATTTGGTTGGTTCCAAGTCTTTACTATTGTAAACAGTGCTGCAATGAACATATGTGTGCAGGTGGCTTTATAGTAGAATGATTTATAATCCTTTGGATGTATACCCAGTAATGAGATTGCTGGGTCAAATGGAATTTCTATTTCTAGGTCCTTGAGGAATCACCACACTGTCTTCCACAATGGTTGAACTAATTTACACTCCCACCAGCAGTGTAAAAGTGTTCCTATTTCTCCACATCCTCTCCAGCATCTGTTGTCTCCAGATTTTTTAATGATCACCATTCTAACTGGCATGAGATGGTATCTCAATGTAGTTTTTATTTGCATTTCTCTAATGACCAGTGATAATGAGCATTTTTTTCATAGGTTTGTTGGCCTCATGTATGTCTTCTTTTGTAAAGTGTCTGTTCATATCCTTCTCCCAATTTTGAATGGGCTTGTTTGTTATTCTCTTGTAAGTCTGTTTTAGTTTTTTGTAGATTCTGGATATCAGCCCTTTGTCAGATGGGTAGATTGCAACCATCCTCTTGGTTACTGATTCACTCTAATAACTGTTTCTTTCGCTGTGCAGAAGCTGTGGAGTTTGATTAGGTCCCATTTGTCTATTTTGGCTTTTGTTGCCAATACTTTTGGTGTTTTTGTCGTGAAGTCCTTGCCTATGCCTATGTCCTGAATGGTTTTGCCTAGATTTTCTTCTAGGGTTTTTATGGTGTTAGGTCTTACATTTAAGTCTTTAATCCATCTGGAGTTAATTTTAGTGTAAAGTGTCAGGAAGGGGTCCAGTTTCTGCCTTCTTCACATGGCTAGCCAGTTTTCCCAAGACCATTTATTAAACAGGGAATCCTTTCCCCATTGCTTGTTTTTGTGAGGTTCATCAAAGTTCAGATGGTTGTAGATGTGTGGCATTGCCTCCGATGCCTCTGTTCTGTTCCATTGGTCTATATCTCTGTTTTGGTACCAGTACCATACTATTTTGATTACTGTAGCCTTGTAGTATAGTTTGAAGTCCAGTAGTGTGATGCCTCCAGCTTTGTTCTTTTTGTTTAGTATTGACTTGGCTATGTGGGCTCTCTTTTGGTTCCATATGAAGTTTAAGGTGGTTTTTTCCAGTTCTGTGAAGAAGGTCATAGGTATCTTGATGGGGATAGCATTGAATCTGTAAATTACTTTGGGCAGTATGGTCATTTTCACAATATTGATTCTTCCTAACCATGAACATGGAATGTTTCTCTATCTGTGTTCTCTCTTATTTCGTTGAGCAGTGGTTTGTAGTTCTCTTTGAAGAGGTCCTTTTTAGTTGTATTCCTAGGTATTTTATTGTCTTTGTAGCAATTGTGAATGGCAGTTTGTTCTTGAGTTGGCTCTCTTTAAGTCTGTTATTGGTATATAGGAATGCTTGTGACTTTTGCACACTGATTTTGTATCCTGAGACTTTGCTGAAGTTGCTTATCAGTTTCAGGAGATTTTGGGCTGAGACGATGGGGTCTTCCAAATATACAATCATGTCGTCTGCAAATAGAGACAATTTGACTTCCTTCTTTCCTATTTGAATACCCTTTATTTCTTTTTCTTGCCTGATTGCTCTGGCTAGAACTTCCAGTACTATATTGAATAGGATTGGTGAGAGAGGGCATCCTTGTCTTGTGCCAGATTTCAAAGGGAATGCTTCCAGTTTTTGCCCATTCAGTATGATATTGGCTGTTGGGTTGTCATAAATAGCTTTTATTATTTTGAGATACATTCCATCAATACCTAGTTTATTTAGGGTTTTTAGCACAAAGGGCTGTTGAATTTTGTCAAATGCCTTCTCTGCATCTATTGAGATAATCATGTGGTTTTTTTCTTTGTTTCTGTTTATGTGGTGAATTATGTTTATAGACTTGCGTATGTTGAACCAGCCTTGCATCCCCAGGATGAATCCTACTTGATCATGGTGGATAAGCTTTTTGATGTGTTGTTGCAATCAGTTTGCCAGTATTTTATTGAAAATTTTTGCATCTCTGTTCATCATGAATATTGGCCTGAAGTTTTCTTTTCTTACTGAGTCTTTGCCGATTTTGGTATCAGGATGATGTTGGTCTCATAAAATGATTTGGGAAGGATTCCCTCTTTTTGGATTGTTTGGAATAGTTTCAGAAGGAAT
Organism: Saguinus oedipus; assembly: GCA_031835075.1. Taxonomy (NCBI): domain Eukaryota; kingdom Metazoa; phylum Chordata; class Mammalia; order Primates; family Cebidae; genus Saguinus; species Saguinus oedipus. Next base: position 16,988,350 of record CM063179.1, on the reverse strand, counting down.
GGTACCAGTTCCCCTTTGTATGTCTAGTAGAATTCGGCTGTGGATCCATCTGGACCTGGGCTTGTTTTGGGTGGTAGGCTATTAATTACTGCCTCAACTTCTACACTTGTTATTGGTCTATTCAGGGTTTTGACTTCTTCCTGGTTTAGGCTTGGGAAGATGCAAGTGTCGAGGAATTTATCATTTCTTCCAGGTTTACTAGTTTATGTGTATAGAGTTGTGTGTAATAATCTCTGATGATGGTTTGAATTTCTGTGGAATCTGTGGTGATATCCCCTTTATCATTTTTTATTGCATCTATTTGATTATTTTCTTTTTTATTAATCTGGCTAGTGGTCTATTTTGTTGATCTTTTTGAAAAACCAGCTCCTGGATATATTGATTTCTTTGAAGGGTTTTTTGTGTCTCTATCTCCTTCAGTTCTGCTCTGATCTTAGTTATTTCTTATCTTCTGCTAGGTTTTGAGTTTTTTTGATCTTGCTCCTCTAGCTCCTTCAATTTTGATGATAGGGTGTCAATTTTAGATTTCTCCTTGTTTCTCATGTGGGCATTTATTGCTATATATTTTCCTCTAGACATTGCTTTAAATGTGTCCCAGAGATTCTGGTATGTTGTGTCTTTGTTCTCGTTGGTTTTGAAGAACTTCTTTATTTCTGCCTTCATTTCATTGTTTATCCAATCAACATTCAAGAGCCAGTTGTTCAGTTTCCATAAAGCTGTGCGGTTCTGAGTTAGTTTCTGTATTCTGTGTTATAACTTGATTGCACTGTGGTCTGAGAGACTGTTTGTTATGATTTCCATTATTTTGCATTTGCTGAGGCATGATTTACTTCCAATTATGTGGTCAATTTTAGAGTAGGTGTGATGTGGTGCTCTTGTATTAGGTGCTTATATATTTAGGATCATTAGCACTTCTTGTTGCATTGATCCTTTTACCATTATGTAATGTCCTTCTTTGTCTCTTTTGATCTTTGTTGGTTTAAAGTGTATTTTATTGGCTGGGTGCAGTGGCTCACGCCTGTAATCCCAGCACTTTGGGAGGCCGAGGCGGGTGGATCATAAGGTCAAGAGATTGAGACCATTCTGGTCAACATGGTGAAACCCCATTTCTACTAAAAATACAAAAAGTTAGCTGGGCATGGTGATGCATGCTTATAATCCCAGCTACTCAGGAGGCTGAGGTAGGAGAATTGCTTGAACCTGGGAGGCAGGGGTTGCAGTGAGCCGAGATCGCACCATTGCACTCCAGCCTGGGTAACAAGAACAAAACTCCATCTCAAAAAAAAAAAAAAGTGTATTTTATCAGAGATGAGAATTGAAACTCCTGCTTTTTTTTGCTCTCCATTTGCTTGGTAAATGTTTCTCCATCTTTTTTTTCTGAGCCTTTGTATATCCTTGCATGTGAGATTGGTTTCCTGGATATAGTACATCAATGGGTTTTGGTTTTTTATCCACTTTACCAGTCTGTGTCTTTTGATTGGGTGTTTAGCCCATTTACATTTAGGGTTAATATTGTTATGTGTGAATTTGATCCTGCCATTTTGATGCTAGCTGGCTGTTTTGCCTGTTAGTTAATGCAGTTTCTGCATTGCGTTGATGTTCTTTACCATTTGGTATGTTTTTGGAGTGGCTGGTACTGGTTGTTCCTTTCTATGTTTAGTGCTTCCTTCAGGAGCTCTTATAAAGCAGGCCTGGTGGTGATGAAATCTCTGAGCAATTGCTTGTTCATAAAGGATTTTATTTCTCCTTTGCTTATGAAGCTTAGTTTGGCTGAATATGAAATTCTAGGTTTAACATTCTTTTCTTTAAGGATGTTGAATGTTGGCCCCCACTCTCTTCTGGCTTGTAGGATTTCTGCTGAGATCTGCTGTGAGTCTGATGGGCTTCCCTTTGTGGGTAACCTGACCTTTCTCTCTGGCTGCCCTTAGCATTTTCTCTTTCATTTCAACCCTGGTGAATCTGACAATTATGTGCCTTAGGGTTGTTCTTCTTGAGGAATATCTTTGTGGTGTTCTCTATATTTCTTGGACTTGAATATTGGCCTGCCTTGCTGTGTTGGGGAAGTTTTCCTGGTTAATATCCTGAAGAGTATTTTCCAGCTTGTATTCATTCTCTCCATGACATTTGATAGGTGTACCTACACCTATCAAACGTAGATTAGGTCTTTTCACATAGTCCCATATTTCTTGGAGACTTTGTTCCTTCCTTTTTACCCTTTTTTTCCCTCTAGTCTTGCCTTCTCATTTTATTTCATTGAGTTGATCATCAATCTCTGATATGCTTTCTTCTGCTTGGTCAATTTGGCTGTTGAAACTTGTGTATGCTTCGCGAAGTTCTTGTGTTGTGTTTTTCAGCTCCGTTCACTTATATTCCTCTCTAAGTTGTTTATTCTCATTAGCAGTTCAAATGTTTTTTCAAGGTTCTTAGTTTCTTTGCATTGGGTTAGAACATGTTCTTTTAGCTCAGCAAAGTTTCTTATTACCCACCTTCTGAGGCCTGTTTCTGTCAATTCATTACACTCATTCTCCATCCAGCCTTGTTCCCTTGCTGGTGAGGAGTTGTGATCCCTTGTAGGAGGAGAGGTGTCTGGTTTTGGGTGTTTTCATCCTTTTTTGCACTGGTTTCTTTCCATCTTTGTGGATTTATTCACTTGTCATCTGTGTAGTTGCTGATTTTCAGATTGGGTCTCTGAGTGGACTTTCAGTTTGTTGATGATAAAGTTATCTCTGTTTCTTCGTTTTCCTTCTAACAGTCTGGCCCCTCTGCTGTAGGACTGCTGAGGTCCACTCCAGGCCCTGCTTGCCTGGGGATCACCTGCAGCGGCTGCAGAACAGTAAGGGTTGCTGCCAGTTTCTTCTGTTATCTTTGTCCCAGAAGGATACCTGCCCAATTTCAGTCTTAGTTCTTCTTTATGAGGTGACTCTTTGGATATACAGGGGTCAAGGAGCTGCTTGAGGAGACCGTCTGTTCTTTATAGGAGCTCAAGTGCTGAGCTGTGAGCTCCATTGTTCATTCAGAGCAGCTGGGCAGGTACGTTTAAGTCTGCTGCAGCAGAACTCATAACCCCCCCTTTTTTTCCCCCAGGTGCTCTGTCCCAGGGAGTTAGGGCTTCATTTATAAGTTTCTGTTGGGCTGCTGCCTTTTATCAGGGCTGCCCTGCCCAGTGTGGAGGCAGCCTAGTCACTGTCTGCCTGAAGAGGCTTTACTGAGCTTCTGTGGCCTCTGCCCAGCTGCCATGTGAACTTCCCTGAAGTCCTATTTATGTGGGTATAGTTAGAACTGCCTCGGCAATGGTGGCCCATCTCTGTAATGGCAGACTCTCTGTAATGGTGGGCTGCCTCGGCAATGGCAGGTTGCCTCAGCAATTGGGGACCACCTCCATAGTGGTGGACTGCCTCGGCAATGGCAGATGCCCCTCACCCACAGAGCTGGACCATCCTGGGTTCAGTTGTGCTTTCTGTGAAAGTCTTGGCTGGGGGTGGGACCAGACAAGCCTGATCACCTAGCTCCCTGCCTCAGACCCCCCTTTTTTTCAGTTGAATGGGTGACTCTGTCTCCCAGGTCTTCCAGTTGCCTGTTGAAAAGGTGCCGGGATCTGTGTGATTTCCTGTGTGGCAACCCACTGCACAGGCTGAAACGGCCACGCTGAGATTCATGGCCCTTTTTTTGTTCAGGAATTTCCTGGCCTGGCTCCCTGTTTCAGTTTCCTTTTTTTTTATCAGTTGAATGGGTGACTCTGTCTCCCAGGAGCTCCAATCACCAGCTTAAATGGGGCCCAGACATGTGTATTTTGTGCAGAGGCCCACTGCACCGGGGCACCGGCCAAAACAGCCTTGCTGGTGACCTGTCAGGCTCCTCTGCCTGTGAATCTCCTGGTCTGTGGGCAATAAAAATCTGTCTGTAAATGCAGCATCCACTCACCCTCCACGTTTTTGCTGGGAGCTGCAATCCTGAGCTGCTCCTAATCTGCCATTTTGCATCCGTCCCAGAAGGCGGGAATCTGATTCTTAAGTGGAGGTGATTGAAGCAAAGCCATTTACTTTTTTTTTTTTTTTTTTTTTTTTTTGAGGTGGAGTTTCGCTCTTGTTACCCAGGCTGGAGTGCAATGGCGCGATCTCGGCTCACCGCAACCTCCGCCTCCTGGGTTCAAGCAATTCTCCTGCCTCAGCCTCCTGAGTAGCTGGGATTACAGGCACGCGCCACCATGCCCAGCTAATTTTTTGTATTTTTAGTAGAGACGGGGTTTCACCATGTTGACCAGGATGGTCTCGATCTGTTGACCTCGTGATCCACCCGCCTCAGCCTCCCAAAGTGCTGGGATTACAGGCTTGAGCTACCGCGCCCGGCAAAGCCATTTACTTTTGAGGCTGTTCATGAGTCTCTGCTTTCAAAGTCCCCTTCATTTCTGTGACCTTCCACATATTCTTTCAATAAATATTTCGTTCTTGTTTGCATGTGTTAGGGTAGGTTTCTGTTACTTGCTTTTAAATACCTCTAAGTTATACAGATGTAGATAGTACATGGTAGTTTATTATTTTTGTTTCCCAAAATGAAAATGCCTTTGTTGAATGTTCCAGTAATAGTGGTGCTATTATTAATATCTTTTGTTTTCTTTTTTTGAGATGAAGTCTGGCTCTGTCACCCAGGCTGGAGTACAGTGGCATGATCTTGGCTCACTGCATCACTGCAACTTCTGCCTCCTAGTTTCAAGCAATTCACCTGCCTCAGTCTCCCAAGGAGCTGGACTACAGGTGTATGCCACCATGCCCTGCTAATTTTTTGTATTTTTAGTAGAGACGGGGTTTCACCATGTTGGCCAGGATGGTCTTGATCTCCTGACCTCATGATCGACCTACCTCGGCCTCCCAATATCATCTTCTTATTAATATCTTCTCATTATCACAGAGAAATAGCAGTAATAGCTAATGTTATTGAGCATTTACTGTTTGCGAAGTTCTGTGTTAGGAGACAGTGTCAAGGCTAAGGGCTTTGGCTTTGCTTGGATTCAAATCTAGGCTCTGTGAGTTCCTGGCTCTGTGACCTTGGGCAAATTTCTTATCTCTGAATCTCAGTATTCTCATTTGTAAAACAGAAATAATAATAATATTTCATAAAGATATTATGAAGCTTAAATAAGCTAATATATACAAAACCACATCTGGTATATGGTAAATACTCAATACATGTCAGGTCCTGATTGTTACATGTTTTGGCTAAAAAAAGAAGTAGGGTTTCATTGAGTGGATGTAACTTGCTCAAGAGCAAATAGCTGACCAGGCACAGTGGCTCATGCCTGTAATCCCAGCACTTTGGGAGGCTGAGGTAGATGGATCACTTGAGGTGAGGATTTCGAGACCAGTCTGGCCAACATGGTGAAACCCTATTTCTATTAAAAATACAAAAATTAGCCAGGCATGGTGGTGTGCACCTGTAATCCCAGCTACTTGTGAGGCTGACACAGGAGAATTGCTTGAACCTGGGAGGCAGAGGTTGCAGTGACTCGAGATCATGCTGCTGCACTCCAGTCTGGGTGACATAGCAAGACTGTCTCAAAAAAAAAAAAAAAAAAAAAAAGAAAGACAAAGAAAAAAGAAAAAAAAAAAGGCCAACAACTATAATATAGTTGGAGCTGGTATTAAATAAAATAAAACCGTGCTTGTTAAGTGCCCAGCACTGAGCCTGGTACATATAGAATGGTCTTCAAATTGTAGCTGTTTTTCTTGTAAGTGGCTCATTAGCTCACATTTGGGAAGGAGGTATGTGGAAACAATGCCCAGGGAAAAACTAAAATCAGAAGATAGGCAGTCTCTCCTTCCTCTGCTATGACCTCATATGTTTTCCTTTTCCTCCCGCTTCCAGAGTCTGTATCAGGCCCCATTCCAAATAATCCCAGCTGCTGTGCTAAGTGATAACTGAGCTATTAGCTGGTGTTTAAGATAAAGCCTTTCCTAGGCCATTTGCATTTCAGTGGGGGAATTCCTGAGAACCTAGTGGCTCCCTCATTTAAGGCATTTAGGGGGCATTGCTTTCTCCTCTAGGAAGTTCTTGAAGATGTCCCTTTGGAAGAGTTACTCAACCTTGCTGAGGTCTCATTAATTAACATCTTGTTTCAGGAGGACCAGCAGTCCTGAACAATTCTTTCAACTGATCAGTTTTACTGTGGGGTTACCACAGGCACTGTATGATTGCCATGGTAGGGGGAAGCAAGGTCAAGGGCAGATCCTTATGGAATTGGAATATTGCAATATAGGGGTATGTGTATGTGTGGGTAATAAATAATTTAGTCCCAGCCAGTGCCATTCAGTAGATTAACACATATTATTTCTGTTTTCACAGTAGTTCTAAAAGTTCGGTATTATTTCCCCATTTTGCAGATGAAGAAATTGAAGCCCTTTAGGGGGTATTGGGGCACTGTTGTTTTTCCTTATCCAACATTCTCCCACCCCTTCTTTTGTTATTAGCATACAACTCATGATGTAGTTAAGATTTGTTTTCCTGCCCAAATCTCATATTGAAATGTAATCCCCAATGCTGGAGGTGGGACCTGATGGGAGGTGATTGGGACATGGGGGTGGGTGTCTCATGATGGTTTAGCACCATCCCCTCGGTGCTGTCCTCAGGATAGTAAGCGAGTTCTTGTGAGATTTAGTTGTTTAAGTGTGTAGCACCTCCCCGCTTCTCTCGTGCTCCTCCTCTTGCCATGTGACCTTCGAGATCCCTCTTTGCCTTCCGCCATGATGAGAAGTTTTCTGAGGTCTCCCCAGAAGTTGATGCTGGTGTTATGCTTCCTGTACTACCTGCAGAACTGTGAGCTAATTAAACCTTTTATAAATTTCCCAGTGTCAGGTATTTTTTTTTTTTTAAATATAGCAATGTGAGAATAGACTAATAAAGCTCATGTGGGACTGATCCTCCCTGAATCTTGTGCCTGAGAACTGACTAATCTAAATAATCTACCCCACTGACCACTGTGATTGGTTCAGGGATGGACACAGGAAGCCAATGAGAGCCAGACTTGGGACTTTTGTTAGAGATTTAGGAGTGTGCGTTTTCTGATTTAGAGGGCCTAAGAAAGCTGAATGAGCCTACAGGAGACAGGGGCTATCTTTGCCTACCTGAGAATAAAAGCAACACCAAGGAGACAGAGGTGGAAAAAGAGAGGATGGTTTCAGTCATTATCAAGTGAGCCTCTGAATCCAGACATGCCCAATGCCTGGATATTCCTGGACTTTTCAGTTTGTTGATCAACACATCCTGTTTCATGCTTAATCCAGTCTTTGATTTGGATTGTCTGTCACTTGTAACTGAAAGAATCTTGATGAAGACAGATTCAGAGAGTGTTAAGGAATCAATGTTAGTGTCCCTGAAAAATTCATATGTGGAAGCCCGCCCCCAGAGTGATGTTTTTTGGAGGTGGGGCCTTTGGGAGGTAATTTGATTGAGATGGTATCATGAGGGTGGGGCCCAAATAATGAGATTAGTGTCCTCACAGAAAAAGGAAGAGACGGAAACTTTCTCTCTGCACCATGTGAGGACACAGTGAGAAGGTGGCTGTCTGTAAGACATGAAGAGAGCCCGCACCAGGCTCACTTTTGCACCTTGATCTCAGATTTTTAGCTCCATAACTGATAAGCCATACAGTTTATGGTATTTTGTTATGGCAGCTTGAACTGATTATGACAGAAAGGATAAGTGCCTCATGTGAAATCACATAGCTAATGAGCAGCAGACTGGACTTTTCAGTTTGTTGATCCACACATTCGGTTTCCTGCATAATCCAGTTTTTGATCTGAGTTTTTTGTCACTTGTAACTGAAAGAATCTTGATGAAGACAGACTCAGAGAGTGTTAAGGAATCAATGTTAGTGTCCCTGAAAAATTCTTATGTGGAAGCCCTAGCCCCCAGCCCTAGCCCCAGTTCATATGTGGAAGCCCTAACCCCACTGCTGGGATTTGAACTCAGGTGTTGCTGACTTCCAAGTCCATGAAGTCTCCATGGAAATATGAGCTCTGGTGGGAAACGAATGGATGGAGTAGATGCCAACATTAGTTTCAGTCTCAAGAAGAAAGCCTGGTGATGTGGTTTGGCTGTGCCCCCACCCAAATCTCAACTTGAATTGTATCTCCCAGAATTCCCATGTGTTGTGGGAGGGACCCAGGAGGAGGTAATTGAATCATGGGGGCTGTCTTCCCCTTGCTATTCTCATGATAGTGAATAAGTCTCACAAGATCTGATGGATGTATCAGGGGTTTCTGCTTTTGCATCTTCCTCATTTTCTCTTGCCATGACCATATAAGAAGTGCCTTTTGCCTCTCTCCATGATTCTGAGGCCTTCCTAGCCAGGTGCCACTATAAGTCCAGATAAACCTCTTTTTCTTACCAGACTCGGGTATGTGTTTATCAGCAGTGTGAAAATGGTCTAACATACCTTGGTTTGCAGGGAGTTTGGTAGTGGGATCAGGGGCAGCTAGGTTATCTGGAGAGGAAACAGATGGCCTTTGAAATGCAACCTAATTCCCTTCATCACTTTACTTCAGTTGCTAAACTAAATAAAAATTGCCACTTTTTAGTGCTTACTAGATGGGAAGCGCTGTACTAATATCTCATTGGGTCGTCCAAATCACCCTAGGAACTATTGTCTCTTTTTGAATGACTTTCCCAGAGTCACACGATAGTGGTGGAGCTGGAATGGAACCTGTTTCGGTCTGAATTGTGTCCCCCAAAATTTGTATGTCGAAACCCTAATCCCCAGTGTAACTATATTTGAAGAGATTACCTTCATAGAGGTAATTAAGGTTAAATGAGGCCATTAGGGTGGGGCCCTAATCTGGTAGGGCTGGTGACCTTTCAAGAAGAGGATGAGACACCAGAGTTCTCTCTCTGTGTCCTCGCATACTTGAAGAAAAGGTCATCTTAGCACCCAGCAAGAAGGCAGACATCTGCAAGGCAGGAAGAACGATCACGTAAGAAACTTACATTTCCAACACCTCGATCTTAGACTTCTTGCCTCTCTATAACTGTGAAAAAATTAATTTCTCTTGTTTAAGCCTCAAGTTGTGGGATTTTCTTATGATGGCAGCCCAAGCAGACTCACACAGAACCTAAGCCTGCCTGGGTCCAGATCTCATCTTCTTAACCACCATGTGGGATTGCTAACATCCACCTATGGGTGCACAAAAATTTAACAGGTGATACAAGGACCTTTACAGAGAGTGGTCTGGGGCTGGGGCTGCTTCCTCAAAAGGACCAGAATTGGTCATGGAGTCCTGAAGCTAGAAGGATAAGTGCAAACTCATATCTACTTGGCAGGATGAATCCAAACCTTTCAGCAGGTGCAAACTAATGTTTTCAGCTGCCATCCATTCTGTCCTATGGGGTAGAATACAAAACAGCTCAGTCTTATCAAGAGAATACAATAAAACTCTTTGCTTGGAAAAAGACAGCTTTATTTCTGTTAAAGGGCCACATTAAGAGCCTAGAAGCAACTCTCTTTGCAGAAAAAAGGAACAGTATTAGAGTGATGAATTAGTTCCTTATAACCCAATGACAGATGGATAAATGCAGTGACAGACCCCAAATTTTATCTTTCTGTAAATCTGCCCCAAAGAAAAAGTCTTTGTCCTTGTAGACACTTTCTGAAAATGGGATTAAAACATGGCAGAATGCCCCACTGTCTGGTTGACATTTGTTATTATTATTGCTGTTAAGTAAGAGCCAGGGTTCAGGTGTTAAAACCCAAGTGTGCAGTAATGATGGTACCACCCGGCTCAGCATAATATGCTTCCCGTGTCTCTCTTGTTTTGATAGCTGCCTATATTGGCAAGAGGCATATACCACTGGGGCTTAATAAGGTTTAGGGCTGTCCTGTTCTGACTAACTCCCTTTGTGGCCCAAATAAACAACACTATAAAAATCAACATGGGAAACCTTTATTTTTTTTTTCTTCTGAGAAATGTCAGCACAAAAGCCTTATTTTTCTGCCTTGAAAGTGTTTTAACTTAAATGCCAATTTAATTCTGGAAATTGTCTGTGGAGGGCCAAGCATATTATTATACTTTCTGTTATGAGGATGGGAGGATGCAGGAGGTAGCATCAGTGGTTATGACAACTCTACATCTTTGAATCAGGGATTGTCCACACTGACCATACATTGGAATCACCTGGGGAGCTTTAGAAAAGTACTGACACACAGGTCTTAACCCAGAGATTTTGATTTTCTCCATCCTGGGGTACGGGCTCACCAATGGGATTTTATTTTAAGTGTCCAAGTTATTCTGATGGGCAGCCACAATTGAGATCCACTGCTTTAAACCAATTTTAGAGTTCAGCCTTTTCCCCATAAACAACTTAAAGTACAGGAAATAAATGGTATATGCCATGGTTTGATTTTGTTTATTTATTTTGTTTTGTTGTTTTTGTTTTTTGAGATGGAATCTCCTTCTGTCACCCAGGCTGGAGTGCAGTGGTGCAATCTCAGCTCATGGCAACCTCCACTTCCTGGGTTCAAGTGATTCTTCAGCCTCAGCCTCCCAAGTAGCTGGGACTATAGGCACCTGCTATCACACCCGGCTAATTTTTGTGTAAGTAGAGAGAGGGTTTCACCATGTTGGCCAGGCTGGTCTCAAACTCCTGACCTCATGTGATCCTCCTGCCTCAGACTCCCAAAGTGCTGGGATTATGGGTGTGAGCCACCACACAGCCTGGATGTGTTTTTTTTCCCCCCAAAACTCATGTTGAAATTTGATTCCCAGTGTGGAGGTATTGGGAGGTGGGGCCTAGTGGAAGGCGTTTGGGTCATGCGGAGGATCCTTGGAGCATGGCTTGGTGCTGGTACTGTAATAGTGAGTGGGTACTGGCCCTGATGAGACTGGATTAGTTCCCTTGAGAGTGGGTTGTTATAATACAAGGGCACCCCTTGTGTTTTCCTCTTTGGATGTGTCTGTTTTCCTTTTTACCTTCTGCCATGCTGCATTGCAGTGCAAAAGCCCTCACCAGAAGCAGGTGCCAGCACCATACTTCTTTAACTTGCCAGCCTGCAGAGCTGTGAGCCAAAACAACCTTTTTGCTTTATAGATTCCCCAGCCTCAGGTATTCTGTTATAGCAACAAAACATGAACTAAGACAGTATCTATGCTGTATAAATAAATGTACTGTGTTACCTTGAACAAATTAGTTGACCTCTTTATGTTTCCTCAATTTTTTTGTCTGTATAATTCAGGTAAAAGAAACACCTAACTCATAAGTTTATGGTGGCGCATGCCTGTAATCCCAGCTACTCAGGAGGCTGAGGCAGGAGAATTGCCTGAACCCAGGAGGCGGAGGTTGCGGTGAGCCGAGATCGCACCATTGCACTCCAGCCTGGGTAAACAAGAGCGAAACTCCGTCTCAAAAAAAAAAAAAGAAATACCTAACTCATAGGATTGTGGTGAGGATTATTAAATGAAGTATTTAACATGCCTGGCAGAGAAAACACATTTGATAAATGTTGGCTATTATGATTACTGCAATTGTTATTATCATCTGTTAGATGATAAACCAAGAACTAGTAAACTAGAAACTAGTTTTATTTTAAAAGGAGGGGGGATATTTACTGATTCGTGTAAACAAATCTATGAAGGGGTAAGGGTAGATCTGGTCTCAGGACAACTGGGTCCATGGACTCAAAACCATTCATTGTTTCTTGCTCTTTCCCATTTTCCTTCTTTTTCTCATGTTAGCTTCAGGCTCAGGGACCAGCTTTTCTGCATAGGAAAAAGAGGCATTATTTCAGACTGACCTAACTCGTACTTTATGTTCAGAAAGGAAAAAGGGACTTTTCTCACCAGATTCAGTTGGGAAAAAATCCTGAGGAAAGACTTCAGTTGTCCAGAATTAAGTCATGTGCTCATTACAGCTCTGTTCACTGTGGTCATGAAGGCGGGGTCTACTCCCAGAGGGAGGAAAAGTGAGGTGCTCAGAAGACAAAAATAACCACCACTACAATGATGAAAAGTCAGTTCTAGTAAGAATGGCTGTATCCCTTTCACAAATGTTTATTAAGCATCTATTAGGGGCTGGACATGGTTCTAGATACTACTTTATGAGATTAGAAATGGATGTTCCATTTAAAAAATATTGAAGTATAGTTTCATACAGTAAGCTTCACCCATTTATTGAGATATAATTTGCATACAGTCAAATTTGACCTTTTAAAGACCTGCAATATTTTATACCTTTTGGTGCTATAGTAAATGGTAGTAAGTTTTGGAATTGGGAAGTGTTAGGGTTCCAACTTTGTTTTTTTGTAAAATTTGACAAACACAGTTATGTGCCACTACCACAGTTAAGATACAGAATATTTCAATTATCCCCCAAATTGTCTTGTATGTCTTTCAAGTCCACCCCTTTCTCTTCTCCCTGCCTATGGCAGCCATTGATCTTTTTTTTTTTTTTTGTCTCTATAGTTTGCCTTTTGCAGAATGTCCTTTAAATGGAATCATACAACATGTGATCTCCTTTCACTCAGCATTTGAGAGTCATACACATCATTGTGTGTATGAATAGATCCTTCCTTTTTGTTACTGAGTAATTGTCCATGGTGTGGGTATGCTGCTCTTTGTTTATCCATTCACGAGTTGAAGGATATTTGGGTTATTTCCAAGTTTGGAGTGATTGTGAAAAAGCTGCCAAAAGACTTGCATACAAAATTTTGTGTAAACATACATTTCAAATGTCATTTGGTAAATGTCTGGGAGTGAGGATGCTGAATCACATGGTAAGTGTATACTAGGCTTTATAAGAAATTGCCAAAATGCTTTCCAAAGTGACTGTAACATTTTGCATTCCCAATCACAATGCATGAGAGTTATGGTTACTTCACATTCTTAACAACAGATGGTATTGTCAGTTTTTAAGAAGTCCATTCTAATAGGTGAGTAGTAGTGTTTTATTCTGGTTTTATTAATAACTAGTGGTGCTGGCTTCTTTTTGGGTGCTAATTTGCAATTCATATATTTTCTTCAGTAATGTATGTGTTCAAATTGTGTGTCCATTTTTTGAGTTGCTTATTTCTTATTGAAATTTAAGTGTTCTTTGTATATTCTGGCTATAAGTCCAGATATCAGGTATGTATTTTGAATACATCTTTTCCCAGTCCGTGGCTGCTTTTTCATTCTCTTAACAGTGGCATTTGAAGAGCAGAAATTTTATATTTTGGTCTAGTCAAATTGAACAGTTTTTAAAAATTCATGAATTATGTGTCATATCTAAAATACCTTTGCTTAATCCAAGATTAGAGAGGTTTTCTCCACTTTTTTCTAGAAATGTTATAATTTTAGGTCTATGTTTGAGTCTGTGATCCCTTTTGAGGTAATTACTGCAGCTTATGTGATATGTAGGCTGAAGCCCATTATTTTGCTTATGGATGCTGCTGTGATTTGAATGTGTCTCCCAAAGTTCATGTGTTGAAAACTAAATCCCCAATGCAACAGTGTTTAGAGATGGGAATTAAGAGGTCATTAAGAGGCTAGGTGTAGTGGCTCACACCTGTAATCCCAGTGCTTTGGGAAGCCCAGATGGTGAATAGCTTGAGGCCAGAAGTTCAAGATCCCATCTCTACCAAAAAAAAAAAAAAAAATGCTGGGCACGATGGTGCACTCCTGGTATACTCCTGTAGTCTTAGCTATTTAGGAAGCTGAAATAAGAGGATCTCTTGATCCCAGGATTTCTAGACTGCAGTGAGCTGCAGTCGAATCACCACACTCCAAACTGAGTGACAGAATGAGACCCTGTCTCTAAAGAAGGAGAAAAAGGCAACAGGTCATGTGGGCTCTGCCCTTATGAACGGATTAATACTCTTATTGTAAGAGTGAGTTCGTTATTGTGGGAGTTGGTCCCTGATAAAAGGGTGAGTTTAGTCTCCTTTCCTCCCCCTTTTTTGCCTGCTCTTTTGTCCTGCCTTCAGCCACAGAATGATGCAGCAGGAAGGCACTGGCAGATGCAGATCCCTTGATCTTAGACTTCCCAGCTTCCAGAACTGTGAGAAATAAACTTTGTTTTTAAATAAACTACTCAGTCTCAGGTAGTCTGTTACAGCAACATAAAACAGACTATGAAAGATGTTCAGTAATTATTTCAGTGTAATTGAATTGCTTTTGCGCCTTTGTGGAAAAATAAATTGACCATATTTGTGTGGGTCTATTTCTGGACTCTGTTCTGTTCTATTGACCTATGGGTTTTTCTCTTCACCAGTATTTTGTAGTCCTGATTACTGTAGCTTTATAGCCAATCCTGAAATCAGGTAGTATGAGTTCTTTAATGTTGTTCATCTTTTTCAAAATTATTTTTGAATTCTATTTGTTGCCTTTCTATTTAAAAGTTAGAATCAGATTGTTGGTTTCTACAAAAAAAAAAGCTTACTGAGGGTTTGATGGAATTGCATTGAATTAGGGAGAATTGGCAACTTAACAATATTGAATAGTTTGGTCCATGAACACAGAATATGTTTCCATTTATTTAGGTCATTTTTAATTTCTTTTATCAGTCTTCATAGTTTTCACCACAGAGATCTTGCACATATTTTTTCTAACTGTTATATGTCTTTTGATGCTATTGTAAATTTCAGAATTGGAGGTGCAAGTCCTCCAACTTCCTTTTTTTCAAAGTCATTTTGTCTATTTCTGGATTATTTCCTTTTTAACATACATTTTAGCATTAGTTTTCTGGAAAAACTCTGCTGAGATATTTATAGGAGAGGTCTTGAATCTATAGATCAGTTTGAGAAGAATTGCTAAAAATAGCTGAGTCTTCCAATCCATGAACATAGAATATCTGTCAATTTATTTAGGTCCTTTTACATTTTTATCAGTAATTTTTATAGTTTTCAGTGTACAAGCCTTGCATTTCTTTTGTTAAATATATTCCAGAGTATTTTATTCCTTTTGATGCTATTGTGAACAGAATTGTCTTCTTAATTTTCTTTTCAGATTGTTCATTACTGGTGTATACAATACAATTGACGTTTGTGTATTGATTTTCTATTTCTTCTTGAGTGTGCTTTGGAAGTTTACATTTTAAAGAGAATTTTTCTAAGTGGTTGGATTTATTGGGATAAAGGTGTTCCTAATATTCTCTTGTTGTATCTTAATTTCTGTGTTATCTATAGTGGTGTCATCTCTTAAATTCTTGATATCAATAATTTATGTTTCCTCTTGTTAATCAGTCTGGCTAAGGGCTTATTAAAATTATTGATCTTTTTAATAATTATACTTTAAGTTCTAGGATACATGTGCAGAATGTGCAGGTTTATTATATAATTATTCACATGCCATGGTGGTTTGCTGCACCCATCAACCTGTCATCTACGTTAGGTATTTCTCCTAATGCTATCTCTCCCTTATCCTCCCGACCCCCAACAGGCCTCGGTGTGTGGTGTTCCTCTCCCTGTGTCCATGTGTTCTCATTGTTCAGCTCCCACTTATGAGTGAGAACATGTGGGTTTCCTGTTTCTGTGTTAGTTTGCTTAGAATGATGGTTTCCATTACTGGGTATATACTCAAAGTATTATAAGTCATTCTACTATAAAGACACATGTACACGTATGTTTATTACTGCACTATTCACAATAGCAAAGACTTGGAACCAACCCAAATGCCCATCAATGATAGACTGGATAAAGAAAATGTGGCACATATATACCATGGAATACTATGCAGCTATAAAAAAGATGAATTCATGTCCTATGTAGGGACATGAATGAAGCTTGAAAATTATTGATCTTTTACTGTACCAGTTTTTGTTTTTATTCTTTCTCAACTGTTTTTCTGTTTTCAATGTTATTGGTCTACTCTTTATTATTTACTTTCTTTTGCCTGACTTGGATATTATGTGCTTTACTTTTTTTTTTTTCCAGTTTTTTAAGGTGGAAGCTTGGGCTATGATTTAAGACCTTTCTTATTTTCAAACATAAGCATTTAATTATATAGAGTTACCTGCAAACATTGCTTATCCGTATTTCACAAACTTTGATATGTCAAAATTTCTTCTATTAAAAAAAATTAGTATGCTTTAAGTTCTAGGGTACATGTGCAGATCGTGCAGATTTGTTACTTAGATACACATGCATAATTAAATTCAAAGTATTCCCTAATTTTTATTGTATCTTCCTGTTTGATCCATCGGTTGTTTAGAACTATGTTGTTTAATTTCCAACTATTTTAATATTTTCTACATATGTTTATATCATTGATTTGTAATTTAATTTCACATGGTCACAGAATATACTTTGCATTATTTCAGCATTTTAAATTTGTTAAAGTTGTTTTATTGCCCAGAATATCTTGCTGAATGGTTCATGTGTACTTGAAAAGAATGTGTATTCTGTTGTTGTTGAGTGGAATGATATATAAATGTCAATTAGATAAACTTGATTGATAGTGTTGTATATCCTTGCTGATTTTCTGTTTCTTCTCTCAATTACTAAAAGAAAAATTCTGAAGTCTCCAAGTGTAAATGTCTATTTTCTAGTTCCATATTTTTTTTTGCCTCATGTGTATTGAAGCATTTTTTGTTAAGCACATATATATTTTCAATGGTTATGTCTTCTTGGTGAATCATTATATAAAGTCTCTTTGAAAATATTTATTGTGTACTTTCATACTAATATAACCACTCCAGATTTTGTTTTGTTGTGTTTTGAAACTAATATTTAAATCAATGTATAGTTTTGGATAGCATTTGCAGGATATTTGTAGTTCTGTTCTTTTACTTTTAACCTATTTATATCTTTACATTTAAAGTAGTTTCCTTGCAGGCAGCCTATAGTTGGGTTTTGCTTTTTTTTTTTTTTAAATTTTTATTGCATTTTAGGTTTTGGGGTACGTGTGCAGAACGTGCAAGATAGTTGCATAGGTACACACATAGCAGTGTGTTTTGCTGCCTTCCTCCCCTTTACCCACACTTGGCATTTCTCCCCAGGCTATCCCTCCCCAGCTCGCCCCCCGCTGTCCCTCCCCCATTCCCCCCAATAGACCCCAGTGTGTAGTAGACCCCCTCCCTGTGTCCATGTGTTCTCATTTTTTCTCACCCACCTATGAGTGAGAATATGCGGTATTTCCTTTTCTGTCCTTGTGTCAGTTTGCTGAGAATGATGTTCTCCAGATTCATCCATGTCCTTACAAAGGACAAAAGCTCATCATTTTTCATTGCTGCATAATATTTCATGGTGTATATGTGCCATATTTTAAAATTCAGTCTGTCAATCTTTGTCTTTTAATGTGCATATTTAGACCATTTACATTTAATATCATTATTAATGTTAGGTTAAAATACAATACCTTACTAGTTGGGAATTATTATTATTAATGTGCTTTCTTTTTGTTACATCTGAATCTTCTGTGAATTCTCCAAATGGTCTCTGCTGAGCTTTGGCAAACAGAGGGGAAGAGGTTTTTCCATTCTGAAGAGTGACTGTGCCAGTGGGGTCTCTAATAGAGGTCAGCTGTGCCCAGCTTATTGCACTGCCACCTAGATCTCAAGCAGCAGAAGCAGCAGTGTGGCAGACTGACAAGATGGCCAGTTATTCAACAAAACACTTACTGAGTACTATCTCATTAGCATGGTAGATACAATCGTTATACCACCAGTGTACAGATGAGAAAATTGAAGCTCAGAAAGGCTGAGTGATCTGACCAAGATTATGCAGTGGCAGAGCCAAGATTTAAGCCCAGGTCTGTCTGAATTCGAAATTTAGCATCTTAGTCACTATGTGGACAGGATATAGATATATAATTTGAAGGTGTACCTTAATGATCTTAATCAAATTGTTATCAATATGTAAGTCGAAGGATGCAATTAAATTTTCAACCTTGGTTGGGCACGGTAGCCCACATTTGTAATCCCAGCACTTTGAGAAGCTGAGGTGGGCAAATCATGAGATCAAGAGATCAAGACCATCCTGGCCAATGTAGTGAAACCCCATCTCTCCTAAAAATATAAAAATTAGCAGGGCGTGGTGGCATGCATCTGTAATTCCAGCTACTCAGGAGGCTGAGGCAGGAAAATCACTCAAACCTGGGAAGTGGAGGTTGCAGTGAGCCGAGATCATGCCACTGCCCTCCAGCCTGGTGACAGAGTGAGACTCAGTCTTAAAATAAAATAAAAAATTTTTCAACCTTTTCAGGGGTTTGTCTCTTCAAGGTAAGACAATACAAACCTGTTACCTGTGAGATATTATCTATTTGAGTGGCTATTTTAAAAAAAGATGAAAGGTAACTCATACTAGTGAGGATATGGAGACATTGGTACCCTTGTATGCTCTTGGTAGAAATGTAAATTAGTACAGCCATTTTAGAAAGCAGTGTGGAGTTTCCACAAAAAAGTTAAAAATAGAACTACCATATGATCCATCAATCTCCCTACTGGATATATACCCAAAGGAAATAAAATCAGTATGTTGAAGAGATATTTACACTCTCATGTTCATTGCAGGATTATTCACAACAGCCAAGATATGAAATCAAACTAAGTGTCCATTAATAGATAAATATATAAAGGAAATGTGGTATATATACACAATGGAATACTATTCAGCCTTAAAGAAGGAAATGTTGCCTTTTGGAACGACATAGACAAATCTGGAGGACATTATGTTAAGTGAGATAAGCGAGGCACAGAAAGTCAAGTACCACATGATCTCACTTATCTTGAAAAGTTGAATTTATAGATGCAGAAAGGAGAATGGTAGTTACCAGGGGATGATTGTTGGGGAGACGTTGACCAAAGGATGTAAAATCTCAGGAGGAATGAGTTGAAGAGATACATTGTACAATATGGTGACTATAGTTAATAGCAATGTATTACATTCTTGAAAATTGCTAAGAGATTAGATTTTAAGTGTTCTCACTACAGAAAATAAGTATGTGAGGTAATACATACGTTAATTAGCTTCAGTCATTCCACAGTGTGAACATATTTCAAAACATTATCTTGTACATGACAAATATACACAATTTTATTTGTCAATTAAAACGTAACTAATTAAAAATTTAAAAAGAAATTGGTGTTATTTTATTTGCCTTTGTTAGAAATCCAGTAATTAATGGGAGACAAGGAAACATAATTGATTTGAAGACTTAATCAACTTGTACTGATGAATTGGCCAAGGGACATGTCTGCTAATTTGCCCATTTCTTGAATTTGTAGAAAAGCAGGGTACAGACGATCGCTTCAGTGGAGAAAGCAGCTCTCCAAATGAAGATAGCAAGTGGTGAAGCAGAGTGATTCTGACATCCGCTAACTAGGTAAGTACACCGACTCCACCAGCTCATTGCTGTGCTTTCATTCTACCCTGTGGAATCCCCTTTTAGCCAATCCTTGATCAAATAATGAACCTGTTGCAAGAAATAAATTATGGGGAAGCACGTCCATCACTACCTCTCTAACTCAGAAAAATCGAGCGTTTTTCTGTTCCACGCTGTTTCCTGTCGTGCATAATATAGCAAATTAATTAGTGGATCTGGCGGCATTTGCTAATGCAATTTCTCTCCCTTGCTTGAGGTGAATTATGTTCATGCTTCAGTCACTTGAATATTACTCTTCCATGTTTGATGGAATTATGTTATCAGGTGATGATTCCATTGCACACTATCTGATTCTAATTAAACCAGAAAATAGTGACATTGTACAAGAGGAGAGTGTTTCACAGTCTGCACCACCCACCCCCTTGTCGCTACATCTCATTTTTTAGAGCTTTTTGAGCAGTGCTTGGGCTGTTTTCTGATGCTTACATCGCCTTACTCTTCTCCAGACACAATGGCTTCTTGGGCATTGCCTTCATCTACTAGGTAATTTGTATAAATTGAGTCTTGGAAGACATAATGTTTATACTCATCTTTTTTTTTTTAATCAGAAGCATAAAGCACAGTAGCAACTGTGAGTATTTTAGATGATATCAGAGAAGAAAATGTGATGTTTTATCAAAATCATTCATGTAACTTGGAAAGAAAAGTTTCTGAGAGAGGAAAAACTAAAATTTTAAAGGGGAAAGAGAGAAATGGGCCATAAAGATGAATGCAGAAGTAATGTAATGTAGAGGTTAAGATCACAGGCTTGTGGTGCAGGGTTTGATTTCTGGTTCTGTCTTTATCTGATACTATTTCTTTCTCCTTACACAATAATAAGGGCTCAGGAGTTAATTGATTTACCAGAGGTCTAATGATTAGGTAGTGAAAGAACCAGGGCTGGGCCTCCCATTCCACTTATTTTTCTATACCCTATTAAATGCCAAGCTCTGATTCTGCCAGGGTGGAGAGTGAAGGAGAGCCCCTGGAGACATCAATTACAGCAGGTCACTGGGTATCAGAGTCTCTTTTCTCATGAGGATAAAGATGTCCTTTTGAGTTAGACTATATTCACCCTTCATGAACGTTGGGGACATTGATGGCAGGGAGAGGTTTCTAAAGCCTTAGACAACTCAGAGGTAAAATAGGCACCATACTGCAAATGAAAGGCACTTTTATGGTTGGCTGAAAAAAATATAGCACACTACTTTAAACTTAGAAAGCCCAAGTGCAGTCCAGTGTGGTCTGCAGTCTTTGGTCTTTTGTCCCTGTTCAACAGGTGGTAAAGCTGGGAGAGGTAATCGCTGATGGAGACTTGCTCCTGTTGGGATAACACTTCTCAGACCATAGGCCTGCCATTTTCCAGAATTTTTCTTTTGGGGAAATGGGCTCCTACCTTGCAACAGTAAATTGTGTAATTCAGGTTGAACCTGGCTCTCTTTTTCCACTGATTTCTGTCTTCCTCGGTGAAGACCACTTGGCCTCCGCCTCCCTGTTAGATGTTATTCTTGGCCTGTATATGCAGTAGAAAGCCTAACTTTGCCCAGGCTATGGGCAAGATGAAATGGTACCTTCTGGGGTGGTGGAAGGAAAGGGCTATTTCTTTGGGCTACTTGAAGGACCCAGAAAATGAAGGAAAAATCATGTTTTTCTTTGCAGAATTTCTGCTGTGGAAAGAGGCAAAGCCAGTCAATGGTATAAATGTATTGAGTATCTAATATATTGCAGGTCATATTCTGGGTGCTGGGGAGACAGCTGAACAAAACAGGCAAAAATCCCTGCCACGAGGAACCAGGAATAGGTGTTTAATATGGTCTGGTAGAAAAAGTACAGAAATAAAGGCCCTAATCTTGGCATTTTTTACTAGTTTATAGTCTAGTGGGGAGAAATACACATTAAACAACAACAAAAAGAGGAACATATATAGTATATTGGAAGGTGATAAGTTTAATGAAGAAAATTAAGCAAAGTAAAGAGATAAGAAAAGCAGAGAAGAAATGGAGGAAGTTTCTATTTAAAATAGGGAGGTCAGGGAAGCCTTTCTGGAGCAGAAGAATTTTGAGCAAATACTTGAAGAGGCAAGAGAGTGAACTATGTAGATATCTGTGGGAAGAACATTATGGGAAGGAGACCCAGCAAGTAGAAAGTTCCCTGGATGTTTTAGAAAGAGCAACAGGACCAAGTGTGGTGGGACTAGAGAGAGGGAGTGGGAGAGTGGTGAGAAATGAGGTCACATTCAGTGATTTTAGTTTGCTTAACTTGTGGCTGCTGGCAAGAAAGGAGGAAGTAGTTTGAGTTGTTCAAGAAGGACTTAATAGGTGGATGGAATCAGACTAGGTGCTAGGCTAGACCCAAGGACAGGAAAGGTGACTCTGCATTCATGAACCAAGTAGTTCAGTTCAAGATTGAATATTGGCCCGTATAGAACCTTAGAAAACAGTGGTGCTCAGGTGTGCTACATATAGATATCTGAAGGAAGAGAGAAGGTTGTAGAGGATTGGATTGGAAATAAGGCTCTGGAGGCAGACTGCCTGGGTATGAATCATAGCTCCATCACTTATTACTGGTGTGATCTTGGGCAAACTACTTCATCTGAGGATCAGTGTTTGCATCTGTAAAATGGAATTCACAATGGAAGGTACATTGCAAGCATGTGTGAGGATTTAAGACAGCACATAGATAGTAATCCCTCAGTAGATATGAGCTGACATTATTATTCATTGAGGGAGTTAGAATGATTCTGTAAAGCTTGAAACCATGGAGTTAGCGAGGTGCTGTGGACTCAACTCAAGGGAATTTCCACTAGACTGTCCTTAACTTCTCTTAGATGATGCTTGTATGGATTGCATGTGACTGAAATAGTTTTTGGTGCTGGAAGCATCATAAGGAGAGAGTAACAGTGGATTAAAAATAAAGGAGTGATGGTTGTGCCTTTACTAACAGTGTGTTGCTGTGGAGAAAGTCCTCAAGGGAAAAGGCAAAGATGCGATCAAACATATCAGTATGGGGTTGAACAAAAGCAGTGAGACAACATAGTCGACTGACTAGAGTAGTGGCAGTAAGAATGGCAATTTATTGAGCACTTGCACATGTTATCTCCTGTGGGGCTTATGGCAGTCCTATAAGGTGGGTACTCATATTATCTTCATTTTGTTACTGAGGAAGTGAAGGCGAAGAGAATTGAAGTGATTTGCTAAAGGTCACACAGCTAGTAAGAGGCAGATCTGGAACTCAACTCAAGGGAATTTCCACAAGACTTCTTAACTTCTCTTAGATGGTGCTTGTGTGGCTCGCATGTGACTGAAATAGATTTTTGGTGCTAGGGGCATCGTAAGAAGAGAGGTCTAGCAGATTGGAAACAAAGTGGTTGTGCCTTTACTAACAGTATATTGAGCTATGCTCGTTTATGTTCTTACAATCTCTTAGAAACAGAGACTTGATTTTTTCCTGACTTGAAAAGGAAGATCTGACTGCTGGGGTATGGCCATCTCCTAAAATATCAAAAAAGACATCTATTTCCATTTTCTTCCTCCTGATACCTAGGAGAAAACAAAGTGGATTTCCATTGGTACTTCCCACATGAGTAGAATGGACTTTTCTTGATACAATTGAATTTCTTACTAAAGCACAAAAAAATGTGTAGGTTCCTTAATTTGAGGCATGGGATTTGATGGGCAGCTGGACTGAGCCCAAAGATCCCCACAGGGAGGCAAAGCTGGCTGGTGCATGGAAAGAGTGAGTGTCTCAGAGAACAGATACTATGAACCAGGTTGTGAATTTCCAGAGCCCAGATATTAGAGACACTTGACATTCACTTTAGGTGAACTATGTTGTCTTACATACTATTTTTTATGAATGCTTTCAAAAATTTTATTTTATTATTTTGATTAATTATTTTTTTTTGAGTCAGAGTCTCTCTCTGTCACCCAGGCTGGAGTGTGGTGGCGTGATCTCCACTCACTATGACCTCTGCTTCCTGGGCTCAAGTAATTCTTATGCCTAAGCCTCCTGAGCAACTGGGACTACAGGCACACATCGCCATGACCAGCTTTTTGTTTGTTTGTTTTTGTATTTATAGAAGAAGCTTGGTTTCACTGTGTTGGCCAGGCTGGTCTCGAACTCTTGGCCTCAAGTGATCTGCCTACCTTGGCCTCCCAAAGTGCTGAGATTACAAATGTGAGTAACCATACCTGGGCTTTTGTGAATAGTTTTGAGGTATGGAGTATCTTTCATAAATTTTTAAACTGTATTTCAAATTCTTAACTCTTCTTGAAGCAATTGGCCTCATGGCTGGCTAGTTTATTTCTTCTCTTTTCAGTTAATGATTGAATTCATTGAGGCCTTACTAGGTGATGAGCACTGTCCGAGGTGCTGAAGGAAGAGACCAAGATAGGATTACTGTATCTCAGAAGTATACAGAGAACAATAAAGTACCCTGTGCATTTTACCATGTGCATTTGGCTTGCTCTATTTACAAATGATTTTGAACCTAAAAGTAATAAGCACAAGGCATAAATTTGAAAGCAGGCTGGTTTAATTCTGACATGATACTCTTGGTTAACCCAATTTACTCAATCAGTGAATCAGCATTTCCTTCAATAGTCCTGGGATAATGAAGAGTTGGTAAACATGTTACGTAAAACTTTAGGAATTAAGAATATTGGACTCTTCCTTAAGACAGGATTTTTTTTTCTGAAAATTTTTTTATTGCATTTTAGGTTTTGGGGCACATGTGAAGAACATGCAAGATAGTTGCATAGGTACACATGTGGCAGTGTGATTTGCTGCCTTCCTCCCCATCACCTATATCTGGCATTTCTCCCCATGCTATGTCTCCCCAACTCCCCACCCCCCACTGTCCCTCCCCTATTACCCCCAACAGACCCCAGTGTGTAGTGCTCCCCTCCCTGTGTCCGTGTGTTCTCATTGTTCAACACCCACCTATGAGTGAGAACATGTGGTATTTCATTTTCTGTTCTTGTGTCAGTTTGCTGAGAATGATGGTCTCCAGGTTCATCGATATCCTTACAAAGGACACGAACTCATCATTTTTGATGGCTGCATAATATTCCATGGTGTATATGGGCCACATTTTCCCAAGACAGGATATTTTAAATTCAGGACTATGAGCTGAATTTAATCTTGAGAAAAAATATAAGGAATTTACCAATGTTTGGTTGTGTGATCTTGAGTAGCTACTTGTGCCTTACAGTGTTTTTCATTTAGAAAATGATAGAATTAATCTATATATTGATAATGAAGTCCCTTTAAGTTCTAGAATTCTATAATTTTGGTCTTGAACTGAAATTACTATAACAAGGGATTTTGATAGATGTTGCCTAATTGCCAAACAATGAAATGTTTTCTACAACTCCACTCCTGATATTTTGGCATTTTATCTTTGTTAAGTGAAAAATGATATGTGATACTTTGAACTTTGTTTCTTTAATTTATTGCAGAGGTTGAGTGACTTCATATAAATTAAATTTGATTGGGTATTTTATTTTTAAAAATTGTGTGATTTTGTGATCCAGGTAAGACACTGTGAAAGTTACCTTGTCATTAGTTCTTGGGTGATTTATTGGAGGCCTTATTATTATTGTAATATGGAATAGGGCTGTCTGAATGCCACTGTACTTGGTTATCAAGCTCAATACCCTTTCAGTTTTTTCAAAATTCAAAAAATCTTCGATCACATTGTTTTTATTGTTAACAACTTTCTTTTTTGCCTTGATTGAAAAGACTAAGTCTCAAGTTTGAAAGAGAAATACTGATTTTCAGGGTTGTGGCAAACCTTGAGTTTGAATTGTAATCTTGCTGCTTACTGTTTGTGTGACCTTCAGCAAAGTGCTGAATTTATAGGAACCTCAGTTCCTTCATCTGTAAATTGGGAATAATAATAAAATCTGCCTCAGATTACTGAAAGAATTAGCTGGAATAATGCATACGAAATGCTTAGTATATTGCCTGGAAACTTATTAAGAATTAATAAACATTATTTATTGTTATTTTAATCAACACTTGTACTATTTCACAATAATTAGGATTATTTCACAATAATTACGATTATAGTGAAAATGATAAGATCCACACAGTTTCTGATTTAGAATGTGTCTGGGGAAGAGCCTGAGGTTGTGTCTTTCTAACATATTTTTGGTGACGCTGAAGCTGGTGGTCCAGGCGCCATGCTTGGAGAACCACTGTTCTAAGTACCTAAACAATGTGATCTTACTCAGTCCTTACCAGATCATTCTAGGAGGCAGGTTCTATTACGATGGTGCTTTAATAAGTGAGGGATTGGTGAGGTTTAATAGCTTGCCCATAGCCCTGCAGCTTGGAAGTGATGGAGCCAAGAGTTAAAGCTTTATGTTCTTCTCTCCACCTGCAATTACTTATGTGAAGCTCTAAACCATTGATTCCTGTATCCACCCCCTTGATGTTCTATCTCACCACGTCTCATGACTCTAAGCCATTACCAATTATCATCATCCCCTTGTCCACACTCTTGATTCCTGTGTCCATCTCTTGCATTATTTGCTTGGCATGGTCACAAACCTGGTTAAATTCAACTCTCTGCCTACTCTGCACCTGACCTTGAGAAATTGAACATGACTGGAGAAACATACAAAACTACTCTGACCTTGCCAAGAACCTCAAATGAGCCCTTAACACTGCCAGAAGATCACACTGTACTTTCCTAGCCCATTCATTCCACATCTTTCTTTTTTGTTTCTTTAAAAATTTATTTTCTTGTGGTGAGAACATTTAACATGAGATCTAGCCTCTTAGCAACTGTCTAGATGTAAAATACAGTGTTGTTAATGATAGGCACAATGTTATTCAGCAGATCTCTAGACCTTATTTGTCCTGCATGATTGAGACTTTATTGATTAGCAACTTCCTCTTTACCCCTTCCTCCAGCCCCTGGCAACTACCATTCTACTTAATGTCTCTATGCATTTGACTACTCTATTTGCCTCACATAAACAATATATCTGCAACTACACTCTTGCAGTATTTGTCTTTTTGTGACTAGCTTATTTCACTAAGCAAAATATCCTCATGGTTCCTCCATATTGCATATTGCAGGATTTCCTTGTCATTGTTTATTGTTTTATTTTTAAGTGTACATATATACCACATTTTCTTTATCCATTCATCCATCAAGGGACATTTAGGTTGTCTCCATATCTTGGCTATTGTGAGTAGGGCTGCAGTATACCTTGGAGTGTTAATATCTCGTTGAGATCCTGATTTTAATTCTTTTGGATAAATACTCAATAGTGGGATTGCTGGATTGTATGGTAGCTCAAATTTTTTGAGGGAGGAGGAATCTCTATAATGTTTTCTATAGAGGCTCTTACTTTCTTTAACACCTATTTTACATGTCTCTTTTTCTCTCAAATCCCATCTCCTTCCCATTCTTAGCTCTTGCAGAGCAATAAAGCAACCAGAAGGGAATTCACACTGACTCCCATAATCTTATGTCCCCCACATTCTGGCATCTGTATTCACCCACTCTAGCCTCTCACCTGTGCCCATAGGAGGAAGGAGGGAAAGAGATTCACCGTGGGTATCTGGAGAGCTGGTGATGTTCTGTTTCTTGAGTTGGGTTCTGGCAATATAGGAACATTTGGATTACAATTCCTTGAGCTGTGTACTTGTAACTCATGCACTTTTCTGTATGCATGTTATACCTCAATAAAAGTCCAAAAGAAAAAAACTCATTGAAGTTTAGGATGAAGCAGGGATAAAACTTCTTTGCCTTTGAAACATTAGTTCTCAACCAAAGGAGATTCTCACCCTGATCCCTCCCCCCCAAGGGGGCATGTGGCAATTTCTGGAGACATTTTTGGTTGTCACAACTGGGGTGAAGCTACTCCTGGCATCGAGTTTATAGAGACCAGGGATGCTGCTAGACATCCTACAGTCCACAGAGTAGTCCCCTACAATAAAGAATTACCTAGCCCCAAATGCCAATAGTACTGAGATTGCGAAACCTGGCCTCAAAAGAACCCATCTGAGAAATTCAGGATCACTTGAACATTAATTTCATCCATCAAAGTCTTTGCTCCTTATTTACTGGATTTGGACAATGTTTCTTTTCCCAGGGGAGCGACTGAGAGCAGGAGCGAATTTCATTTGCTACCTCGTAAATCTCTGAAATGAAAAACAGGTCTAAATATTCTTCTGCCTCTTTCTCTCTCTCCTAGTCTTTGAAGCCCACCAAAGTGGGCCATGGCGGTTAGCTCACAACAAATTCCCCAGACACAATTTAAATGTCATTTCAGGGCTGGGACTAGGCATGAATATTTAAGATATAAATTGTTTGGGTTGTGCCTAAATCTTTTATGGGTTTTACTGGATGAGAAAAATGAGTCACTACTTTCTGATAAAGTTCTCTTTCCTTTCATATTATTAACAAACCCAGCCAAGTGAACCAGACTGCATCTGCCAGAGAAAATAAGGATGCTTGTTTGCAGGATGATATTAGATTCTGTTCTCAGCATGCCGTATTTATGGTTCAAAAATCAAAGAACAGGTAGGAGATTTGTCTTAGGTCAGCGTGTCCTTGCCAGTGAAAGTAGCATACCAAATATGTTTGGGCAGGGAGCTTGGGGGCAGGGGGTGGAGAGTAGAAGTGAAATTAAGTAGTTGAACTCTAGGTGAAAAATTAGGTACCCTGAGAGTTGATTACAGAGAAATATTGAAGTCACCAGATACTAACTCCGGAGATTAGTCCTTTCTTATTCTTCAGTTTAAATTCCAGGGGATGGGTACAGAGCTGAGGCAAACAGACACATAACAAGGTAAAACAGAGAGAGAGAGAGAGAGAGAGAGAGAGAGAGAGAGAGAGAGAGAGAGAGAGAGAGAGATTTAACAAGTTCCATAGACTTCAGAAAGAATATCTATTTTAATATTTTTGGAAGAAATTATGCCTCCTACTTCTCATTTCCAACCCCTACCCAGAAATTAATTTTGAGTGTTATTATGAAAGCAACCTCTCTTTTCTCTGAATGCTGCTTTTGATTCTGACAGGGTATCTAAAAGGCTGCTATTAGACACATTTTCATTAACTAATAAGCTAGTTCTTGGGAAAAACATGAATTTTTTGTCATTTCATGTGAAAATTGCAAAACGCCATAATTATGAAGAAAATCGCTAATTGTAAGGCACAAAATTTGTTTGCTAAGAATAGTCATTAAGGAGCAACAAAAGCATTAGTAACTTCAATATCAGAAAACAACTATTAAAATGCAAGTTGAATTGAGGCATTTGCCCAGATGTAATAATGGCTTTACATTTACAGGTCTATAATTGTGGTTTGATTTGAAGCATTGTTGGGACTTTTCAAGAAACAACATAGACTAGGGCTAAATACTTAAAGTACCGTGGCTTTTGGATTCCAAATTACAGATTCAAGTTTTAATTTTAGAGAATATTAATGTAGGGAGAGTTACTCAATGATATTGTTAATGCTGCTATCGCTTTAGGATTGTGATGAAGTGGTTAAAACCAGGACAAAGAGTAATATTTCTGTGGCCCAGACACTTGACCATACTGGCTTTGCATGCAAAGGACCTGGCGGCTGACAGCAAGTGAAGTTTGCATATTACTTTGTGATGTATTTCCCTTCTAGAGAGTAACATTTTATTGTTTCTGCTTTCTGACAAATATCCTCTTTGCAGAAAATTAGGAAAATGCAGAAAATTGCATTCAGGGAATTTTAAGTTCTCCTTAATTCCATCAACCTGAGACAGTCAGTTAACATTTTGGTGTATTTCCTTCTTTTTATTTCATTTTAAACTTTTGAAGTATAACAATCATGTAATAAAGTATATACATTTCAAGTATCCAACTTAAAATGAATTTCTTTCTATACCTCCATGTAACCACCACTTAGATTAAGATAATGAACATTTACAGTAAATTTCTTTCCTTCATTCTCTTTTCTAGTCAGTACTCACCTCCCTGCTTCCCTCATCCCAGGGTGCTATTATTCGGGTTCTTCTCAGAATAGATTTGATGATTTTTTTTAATTTTTTTTATTGCATTTTAGGTTTTGGGGTACATGTGCAGAACGTGCAGGATAGTTGCATAGGTACACACATGGCAGTGTGTTTTGCTGCCTTCCTCCCCTTCACCCACATTTGGCATTTCTCCCCAGGCTATCCCTCCCCATCTCCCCCCATGCTGTCCCTCCCCTATTCCCTCCAATAGACCCCAGTGTGTAGTACCCCCTTCCCTGTGTCCATCTGTTCTCATTTTTCATCACCCGCCTATGAGTGAGAATATGTGGTATTTCATTTTCTGTTCTTGTGTCAGTTTGCTGAGAATGATGTTCTCCAGATTCATCCATGTCCTTACAAAGGACACAAACTCATCATTTTTGATTGCTGCATAATATTCCATGGTGTATATATGCCACATTTTCCCAGTCCAGTTTATCATCGATGGGCATTTGGGTTGGTTACAGGTCTTTGCTATGGTAAACAGTGCTGCAATGAACATTTGTGTACATGTGTCCTTGTAATAGAACGATTTATAGTCCTTTGGATATATACCCAGTAATGGGATTGCTGGGTCAAATGGAATTTCTATTTTTAGGTCCTTGAGGAATCGCCACACTATCTTCCACAATGGTTGGACTAATTTACACTCCCACCAACAGTGTAAGAGTGTTCCTATTTCTCCACATCCTCTCCAGCATCTGCTGTCTCCAGATTTTTTAATGATCGCCATTCTAACTGGTGTGAGATGGTATCTCAATGTGCTTTTAATTTGCATCTCTCTAATGACCAGTGATGATGAGCCTTTTTTCATGTGTTTATTGGCCTCATATATGTCTTCTTTTGTAAAGTGTCTGTTGATATCCTTTGCCCATTTTTGAATGGGCTTGTTTGTTTTTTTCCTGTAAATCTGTTTGAGTCCTTTGTAAATTCTGGATATCAGCCCTTTGTCAGATGGGTAAACTGCAAAGATTTTTTTCCCATTCTGTTGGTTGCCGATTCACTCTAGTGACTGTTTCTTTTGCCGTGCAAAAGCTATGGAGTTTGATTAGGTCCCATTTGTCTATTTTGGCTTTTGTTGCCAATGCTTTTGGTGTTTTGGTCATGAAGTCCTTGCCTACTCCTATGTCCTGAATGGTTTTGCCTAGATTTTCTTCTAGGGTTTTTATGGTGCCAGGTCTTATGTTTAAGTCTTTAATCCATCTGGAGTTAATTTTAGTGTAAGGTGTCAGGAAGGGGTCCAGTTTCTGCTTTCTGCACATGGCTAACCAGTTTTCCCAACAACATTTATTAAACAGGGAACACTTTCCCCATTGCTTGTTTTTGTCTGGTTTATCAAAGATTATATGGTTGTAGATATGTCGTGTTGCCTCCGATGCCTTTGTTCTGTTCCATTGGTCTATATCTCTGTTTTGGTACCAGTACCATGCTGTTTTGATTACTGTAGCCTTGTAGTATAGTTTGAAGTCTGGTAGTGTGATGCCTCCCACTGTGTTCTTTTTGCTTAGAATTGACTTGGCTATGCAGGCTCTTTTTTGGTTCCATATGAAGTTCATGGTGGTTTTCTCCAGTTCTGTGAAGAAATTCAATGGTAGCTTGATGGGGATAGCATTGATTCTGTAAATTACTTTGGGCAGTATAGCCATTTTCATGATATTGATTCTTTCTAACCATGAACATGGAATGTTTCTCCATCTGTTTGTGTCCTCTCTTATTTTGTTGAGCAGTGGATTGTAGTTCTCCTTGAAGAGGTCCCTTACGTTCCTTGTAAGTTGTATTCCTAGGTATTTTATTCTCTTGGTAGCAATTGTGAATGGCAGTTTGTTCTTGATTTGGCTCTCTTTAAGTCTGTTATTGGTGTATAGGAATGCTTGTGATTTTTGCACATTGATTTTATATCCTGAGACTTTGCTGAATTTGCTTATCAGTTTCAGGAGTTTTTGGGCTGAGGTAATGGGGTCTTCTAGGTATACAATCATGTCGTCTGCAAATAGAGACAATTTGGCTTCCACCTTTCCTATTTGAATACCCTTTATTTTTTTTCTTGCCTGATTGCTCTGGCTAGAACTTCCAGTACTATGTTGAATAGGAGTGGTGAAAGAGAACATTCTTATCTAGTGCCAGATTTCAAAGGGAGTGCTTCCAGTTTTTGCCCATTAAGTATGATATTGGCTGTTGGTTTGTCATAAATAGCTTTTATTACTTTGAGATATGTTCCATCAATACCGAGTTTATTGAGGGATTTTAGCATAAAGGGCTGTTGAATTTTTTCAAATGCCTTCTCTGCATCAATTGAGGTAATCATGTGGTTTTTGTTTTTGCTTCTGTTTATGTGGTGAATTACGTTTATAGACTTGCATATGTTGAACCAGCCTTGCATCCCCGGGATAAATCCTACTTGATCATGATGGATAAGTTTTTTAATGTGCTGTTGCAATCGGTTTGCCAGTATTTTATTGAAGATTATTGCATCTATGTTCATCATGGATATTGGCCTGAAGTTTTCTTTTCTTGTTGAATCTCTTCCGCGTTTTGGTATCAGGATGATGTTGGTCTCATAAAATGATTTGGGAAGGGTTCCCTCTTTTTGAAGTATTTGGAATAGTTTCAGAGAGAATGGTACCAGCTCCTCTTTCTGTGTCTGGTAGAATTCGGCTGTGAACCCATCTGGACATGGGCTTTTTTTTGTGTGGTAGGCTCTTAATTGCTGCCTCAACTTTAGACCTTGTTATTGGTCTATTCGTAGTTTCGGCTTCCTTGTGGTTTAGGCTTGGGAGGACACAGGTGTTCAGGAATTTATCCATTTCTTCTTGGTTTACTAGTTTATGTGCATAGAGTTGTTTGTAGTATTCTCTGATGATGGTTTGAATTTCTGTGGAATCTGTGGTGATTTCCCCATTATCGTTTTTTATTGCATCTATTTGGTTGTTCTCTGTTTTCTTTTTTATTAGTCTGGCTAGTGGTCTGTCTATTTTGTTGATCTTTTCAAAAAACCAGCTCTTGGACTTATTGATTTTTTGAAGGGTTTTTTGTTTCTCTATCTCCTTCAGTTCTGCTCTGATCTTAGTTATTTCTTGTCTTCTGCTAGGTTTTGAGTTTTTTTTGATCTTGCTCCTCTAGCTCTTTCAATTTTGATGATAGGGTGTCAATTTTGGATCTCTCCGCTCTTCTCATGTGGGCACTTATTGCTATATATTTTCCTCTAGAGACTGCTTTAAATGTGTCCCAGAGATTCTGGTATGTTGTGTCTTCATTCTCATTGGTTTCAAAGAACTTCTTTATTTCTGCCTTCATTTCATTGTTTATCCAGTCAACATTCAAGAGGCAGTTGTTCAGTTTCCATGAAGCTGTGCGGTTCTGAGTTAGTTTCTGAATTCTGAGTTCTAACTTGATTGCACTATGGTCTGAGAGACTGTTATGATTTCAGTTGTTTTGCATTTGCTGAGGAGTGCTTTACTTCCAATTATGTGGTCAATTTTGGAGTAGGTGTGATATGATGCTGAGAAGAATGTGTATTCTATGGATTTGGGGTGGAGAGTTCTGTAAATGTCTATCAGGTTTGCTTGTTCCAGGTCTGAGTTCAAGCCCTGGATATCCTTGTTAATTTTCTGTCTGGTTGATCTGTCTGCTATTGACAGTGGAGTGTTAAAGTCTCCCACGATTATTGTGTGGGAGTCTAAGTCTCTTTGTAAGTCACTAATAACTTGTCTTATATATCTGGGTGCTCCTGTATTGGGTCCATATATATTTAGGATCGTTAGCTCTTCTTGTTGTATCAATCCTTTCACCATTATGTAATGACCTTCTTTGTCTCTTTTGATCTTTGTTGCTTTAAATTCTATTTTATCAGAGATGAGAATTGCAACTCCTGCTTTTTTTTGCTCTCCATTTGCTTGGTAAATCTTCCTCCATCCCTTTATTTTGAGCCTTTGTGTATCCTTGCATGTGAGATGGGTTTCCTGGATACAGCACACTGGTGGGTTTTGGTTTCTTATCCAATTTTCCAGTCTGTGTCTTTTGATTGGTGCATTTAGCCCATTTAGGGTTAATACTGTTATGTGTGAATTTGACACTGCCATTTTGATGCTAGCTGGCTGTTTTGCCCATTGGTTCATGTAGATTCTTCATTTTGTTGATGCTCTTTAGCATTTGGTATGTTTTTAGAATGGTTGGTACTAGTTGTTCCTTTCTATGTGTAGTGCCTCTTTCAGGAGCTCTTGTAAAACAGGCCTGCTGGTGATAAAATCTCTGAGTACTTGCTTGTTGGCAAACGATTTTATTCTTCCTTCACTTATGAAGCTCAGTTTGGCTGGATATGAAATTCTGGGTTGAAAGTTCTTTTCTTTAAGGATGTTGAATATTGGCCCCCACTCTCTTCTGGCTTGTAGAGTCTCTGCCAAGAGATCTGCTGTGAGTCTGATGGGCTTCCCTTTGTGGGTGACCCGACCTTTCTCTCTGGCTGCCCTTAGTATTTTCTCCTTCATTTCAGCCCTGGCGAATGTGACGATTATGTTCCTTGGGGTTGCTCTTCTTGCGGAATATATTTGTGGTGTTCTCTGTATTTCCTGGAGTTGATTATTGACCTGTCTTGCTAGGTTGGGGAAATTTTCCTGGATAATATCCTGAAGAGTGTTTTCCCGCTTGGATTCATTCTCTTCATCACATTCTGGTACACCTATCAAACATAGGTCAAGTCTCTTCACATAGTCCCACATTTCTTGGAGATTTTGTTCATTCCTTTTTGTGCTTTTTTCTCTAATCTTGGTTTTTCATTTTGTTTCATTGATTTGATCTTTGACTTCTGATATTCTTTCTTCTGCTTGGTCAATTCGGCTGTTGAAACTTGTGCATGCTTCGCGAAGTTCTCGTGTTATGTCTTTCAGCTCCTTCAATTCATTCATATTTCTCTCTAAGTTGTCCATTCTTGTTATTATTTCCTCAATTTTTTTTTCAAATCTTTTTTCAAGATTCTTAGTTTCTTTGCATTGATTTAGAACATGTTCTTTTAGCTCATTGAAGTTTCTCATTATCCACCTTCTGAAGTCTGATTCCGTCATTTTGTCACACTCATTCTCCATCCAGCTTTGTTTCCTTGCTGGTGAGAAGTTTTGGTCCTTTGTAGGAGGTTAGGTGTTTTGGTTTTGGGTGTTTTCCTCCTTTTTGCGCTGGTTTCTTCCCATCTTTGTGGATTTATCCATGTGTCATCTTAGTAGTTGCTGACTTTTTGATTGGGTCGCTGAGTGGATGCCCAGATTGTTGATGATGAAGTATTTCTGTTACTTAGTTTTCCTTCTAACCATCTAGCCCCTCTGCTGTATGAGTGCTGAGGTCCACTCCAGGCCCTGCTTGTCTTGGGTACACCTGTAGCAGCTGAGGAACAGTGAGGGATGCTACCAGTTTCTTCTTCTGTTATCTTTGTCCCAGAATGATGCCCGCCAAATGTCAGTCTGATTAGTCCTTTTTTTGAGGTGACTCTTTGGATATACAGGGGTCAGGGAGCTGCTTGAGGAGATGGTCTGTACTTTATAGGAGCTCCAGTGCTGAGCTGTGAGCTCCATTGTTCATTCAGGGTTGTTGGGTGGGTGTGTTTTGGTCTGCTGCAGCAGAACGTATAAAACCACTTTTTTTTATTTCCTCAGATGCTCTGTGTCAGGGATTTGGGGCTTTCTTTATGAGTATCCATTGCACTGTCCTGCCCAGCTAGGAGGCAGTCTAGTCGCTATTTGCCTGCCGAGGCTCTGCCCTCCTACCACGGTGTCCACCCTACTGCTGCGGGGCTCTGCCCTGCTTCCACGGGGTTTCTCCCTACTGTGGTGGGCTCCGCCCTGTTGGTTGAGTCTTTCTATTCTGGTGGGTTGCCTCGGCAATGGCAGGCTGCTTCTGCAATGGGCATGTTTTTCAGTAGGGGTGGAATGCTTCCGTAGTGCGGAAGCCCCTTTCGCACCAAGCTGCACCGTCCTGGATTCAGCTGAGTCTGCAGTAAAACTCTCAACCCCCAGTGTTTCGAATCCCCCTTTTGTTTGTCCCTGTGAGGGTGGGGCCCGTCGAGCCTGATCACCTGGCTCCCTGCCTCAGAGTCCTTTCTCTCTCTCTCTCTCTTTTTTTTAAGTTGAATGGTTGACTCTCTCACAGGTGTTTCAGTCGCCTGCTGAAAGGGCGCCGGGATGTGTGTGATTTTCTATGCCGCTACCCACTGCACCGGCTCAAATCACGCTTCCCACGAATCTCCTGGTCTGGCTCACTGACCAAGTCTCGTTTAATCACATGGATATGTTAATCTGCCCTCCCAAATCTCAGATTGCCGGTTTAACAGGGCACCCAGACCAGTGAGTTTTTTGCCGCTGCGCTGAGGCGCCAGCTGAAAGGGCCGCACAAGCTGAAAGGGCTGCACTGGTGTCCCATGTCTCTCCTACACCTGGGAATTTCCTTGTTCTGTGGGCAACAAATGTCCATCTGAAAATGTGGCTAGGACTCACCCTCTGCGACTTCACTGAGAGCTGCAATCCCAAGTTTTTCCTACTGCACCATCTTGGAAAATCCCCGATGATTTTCAAACTTAGTATAAACAGACTCCTACAGCATGTTCTCTGTGGGTCTGGCTTCTTCCACTCAACATTATATTTGTGAGATTCACCTAGCTTGTCACATATAGCTATAGTCTTTTTCATTGCTGTGTAATATTTTATTATATTTTATACTATTATCCATTGATGAGTGTTGAGTTGTTTTCAGTATTTAGCTATTATAAATAAAAAACAAACATTCGAGCTGGGCACGGTGGCTCACACCTGTAATTTCAGCACTTTGGGAGGCTGAGGTGGGTGGATCACGAGGTCAAGAGATCGAGACCATCCTGGTCAACATGGTGAAACCCCATCTCTACTAAAAAATACAAAAAATTAGCTGGGCATGGTGGCGCGTGCCTGTAATCCCAGCTACTCAGGAGGCTGAGGCAGGAGAATTGCCTGAACCCAGGAGGTGGAGGTTGTGGTGAGCCGAGATTGTGCCATTGCACTCCAGCCTGGATAACAAGAGCGAAACTCTGTCTAAAAAAAAAAAAAAAAAAAAAAAAAATGGCTTTTGTGGATTTTTAGTAATTTCTTTTGGATTTCTGTCCTTTTTTTGTGTGTGCATGTAAGTGTAAATTATAAAGAAGGTTGAATTTATATCTCTCCATCTCTATCTGCATCTCAATCTCTATATTCTTACTAATCACGGGAATTCAATGTCTTTTAGGAAACCAAGCTGTTTTAGGGTCTCTGCTATGTTTGGACATTGACTGTGGGCAATCTTGGGAAAGCAACATGACCCCTACACATGCTATATAACTCTTTACATTCTTTAGAGGTATAGACTACTTTCTCTTTTACCAGGCTAGCATGTCTCCAGCTGGATTTTCCTGAGATTTAGCCCTAGATTTTCCTGAGATTTATTGGCCTGGCATCTAGAAGAGAAAGTAAGGGAGGCTTTTGAAGGGGTTAGCTGTGCCTTGCCAGGGAGAGGCTTCTAAAGCATCTTTCAGCACAGTGACACTCCTATTAGGGAAGAGCAGGCTACCTGTGCAAATTCAGAGAGTCTGGAGGCAGAGCAGACAGGGAAGTGTTGCTAAATCTGTATTCTCAGCAGCATTCATCCAGATGTCTCTGTCTCATGTTTTAAAATCTCAAATTTTTCTGACTAGGGCCTTGACCTTCAAATAGCAGGCCTCCCTTGGTTGAGCACTCAAACTTCTCTGAAGTACTGCAACTATAACAATCAGGTTATCAGTCTGCCTTTCAGCTTACTCCACCCTTCCATTAGAAAACAAGGAGGTCTTTTTTGTTGTTATGTACCACAGAGGCTCTCTGGGCCTCGTTTTGCGTTTAATTTTTTGGTGACAGCCTTCAGTGTCTGAGTATCCTTCTGCAAGGCATCAGTACCACTAGGTAGTAACCAGACAGCTCTCCTGACTTGGTAAGCATGGTTGGCTCCATATTTTCCAGTGACTTATATCACTGCATTTGATACAGAATTTCCTCCCACCAGGACATTTTTCCATGTCCCAGTGAAATTTTTAGCAATCCAGCCACCACCTTTGGTCAAGGACTATCCATGTTCCATCTACCTGTCACTCAGCACTCCATCTTCTTCACCTGCTGCGCAGCAGGTGAGTTAGTCTTAAATTCCAATGTTACCACTTGTTTTCTTGCACCGCCTCTGTCCTATTTGTGTTAGTCCCAGTCCTCTGAGAAGCAGACACCAAAGCAGGATCAAATATGCAAGAATTTTATTATGGAAAATGCCTTTGAAAGAAAATGGTGAGGGAGCTAGAGAGGATTAAAGGAGACATCAGACTGTGGTATAAGTCTGACCTCCAAGTGAAGGAAGGAGGGACAAAGGTTTGGTGGAAGTATCCTAGACTGTCATGCTGTGTAAGGAAGGTTCACAAGGCCATCAGGGAGTTATTCAGCCAAAGTTGGCCCTTAGAGGAGTCTTTCATCTTGCCAGAAAGGGCTTGTCTTGGAATTCCTGCTGTTCTCAGATGTTAGTTGGATACAGTCCATGGGAAGCATGGCCTCTGTGCAAATTCAATAGTAGATTTTCAGGAAGGTCTTGGGATTTTGGTGAATTACACTCTCTGTAGATGGAGGTCTATGATGTACATTTTCCTGGTCACCACAAATGGGATCAACACGGTACCTGGAATAGAGTAAGTCTCCACATTAGCTACAGTTATTATTTCCCTACATACTTCTACATTTAGGGTGTTGCTGATTTGTAGTTTCATAAATAATGCTGCTTTGAGCATTGACATAATTCATTTTTTTTTATGATAGATTTTTGGGATTGGAATTGTGGGGCAAGAGGACGTGAACATTAACATTCTTGATACAGGGTTGCAAATTGCCCTCCTGAAGGGCAAGGCAAATTCTCCATGCCCTCATCCGTTATGGAGTAAGTACAGTGGCTGCTTTCCTTACTCATGTGAGGTGCTTCTGTATTCTGGATATATACAAGGTCATGCAGTGCAATGCAGAGGACAGGTGGAATTCATGACACAAGCTGGTGGGAAAGGGAAGAAGACAGAATGATTAGGGGTACAATGTAGAATGATTTGTATATGAGCTTAGCTTGACTGAGATGGTTAGTTTGGGAGAGGGTCATGGATGTTGTGGACACAGCAGAGGGAAGGCTCCACTTCATAACCTCTTCATGCCATCCATATGCTGGGGAGGTCTTGTGTGCTTCCTATAAGAGGCTTTCTGGCCAAAGTGGCACACTGTGAGCTCTATGGGGAAGCCTATGAATACCTTGCTCACTGCTGTAGTTCTACTGCTTAGCATAGTTAATAAAACAGATGTCCTGTATTTACCTTTGAGTTTTAGAGAAAGAGAGAGCTCAAGAACTTTCCAGGAGCATATTGTATGAGTTTCAGTGTGGAGTAATGGGAAGTGCTCTGTATTTACCTGGGATTAAATCCTGGCTCTGCAGGAGACCTACTGAACCTGTGAGTCTCTATTTCATCACTTGTAACATAGTAGCAGATTGAAGTAGAGGCATTTCTCTTCCCTTCCCCTTCTTTTCCTTCCCTTTCACTGTCTCTCACTCACACTTTCACTCTCAGCTGCCTGCTTTCTATTCACCTTTCCTAAAAAGCCCAATCTGCCTGTTGGGGGAATTATCTTTCCCTAAAATGCAGTCCTAGTGGGTTAATAATCCATGGTTCTTGTCAGCCTTCTGGACTAGACCAGGGGCAGGCATGTGATCTAGGATATGGAATTCTACATAGCGAGATACAGCTACAAGATTCCATGGCTGGTAATTCAATCCAGTTGGTGAGGAATGGTGGAGAACTTAGGTGACAATCATGAACAATTTCTTCTACTAGGAGCATCTGCCCATTTGAACCCTAGTTCTTCAGTCTTCCCACTAATGAGTTCCTTTTAATAAATTCCTTTTCTGTTTTAGTTGGTTGCTGTTGCTTGCAACCAAAGATCCTCAACTGATAAACATTTATGCTCAAGGGTTTTGATTTTGTGCTTTTTAAAAAAGATAAGAATTCAATGAGAGTGTCTACTAGCTTAATCAGAGTCTAAAAAAGCTGGGATTGGCAATGGGGAGAATCTTGATTTCCAGTTTTCATATTTTTCTTCCATTTTACAACTTCTGCCTTCGTATCTTTGCTAGCAACTGTCCTGTTCCATTAACCGCAATTTTTAACTTTCAAAATGCTTCCTAAGCGTGGTGTAATTATCCGTATTGATATGCTGTGCTGTAGATTTCCTTTGGCGAACATACAATATGAATTGAAAGGAGCTGGGAATTAACTTATCATCTGTTTTGAAGAGATGTGTGGTGTGTGGGGTGGAGCTTTTTGATTGTGGCTTGAAAATTGATTTTAATTGCTGTTTTCATTGCTGGTTTAGCTGATGCTGCTTTCAGTGATTTACGTTTTCTATCTTTTATTATTATTGTTGTTATTTTAGATAGGGTCTTGCAGTGTTGCCCCAACTATATAATGCAGTGGTGTGATCACAGCTCACTGCAGCCTCAACCTCCGGGGCTAAAATGATTCTCCCACCTCAGCCTCCTGAGTAACTGGGGCTATGGGCAAATGCCACCACACTTGGCTAATATTTGTATTTTGTATAGAGACAGGGACCCACTGTGTGGCCCAGGCTAGTCTCAAACTTTTGAGCTCAAGTGATGAGCCTACCTTATCTTCCCAAAGTGCTGGGATTATAGGCATGAGCTACTACCCCTGGCTCTATGTCTTTTTTAAGTCACTTAGGTGATAGCATATTTGACTCCACCCCAGATATATTTATTCAAACATTTAAAATGTATGTACATACTCAATTTAGAATCGGCAACTTAGAAAACACTGCAAACCCAACAATTCCAGATATATTTAAAATATTAAGACTAAAGAATCCTCTGATGAGAGTAGTGCTTGAAAATCTGAATAATTATCTTAGATACTGAGCAATTCAGTTGCCTCTGAATACATAGATACATGTATAGTACAGTGGTTTAGGGAATTGGCTTTGGATTTAGGTCGAACTTGGCTTAAACCATAGTTCTGCCTCTTGGGGACTGCATTGTAGGGCAATTAGTTTTCTCAACAGTAAAGGGAATAACAATGCTGTTAGCCTGGGCTTATCCTACTTCATTCTTCAGACTTTTATCTCTGGGATGCTTTCCCTAATATGTTGCCCTCAACCTCAGCCCAGGTTGGGCTCTCTGGTTATGCATGCTCACAGGACTGTGTTTATTCTTCCAGAGATCCGGTTGCAGCTGGCATAGGTACACTTTTTTATTAGATTATGTGATTACATCTTCCCCAACTCCCTGTATCACACTTCGCTGTAAGCTCCATGAGGTTAGGGACAACCATATCTATCTCCTTCCCCATTTATTCTCAGTGCCTAGCTCCTGGCTGATACTCAATAAATATTTATGGAATGAATGAATAAAGGGAAAAATTCTTTTCCATAGGGGATTCCCTGAGACCATGAATATAAAGTACAGTGGCTGGTACAAAGTAACAACTGAATACATGTAGTCTCCCCCAAAGAAAAACTGCAAAAAATACCCAAACAACAAAATCCCAAACACCCTCAACAATCAAACCACATGGCATGCAAGAAATAAAATATTTATAGGTTGTTGTCATTAAGATGCTGACTTTTCAGACTAAGTTATGCTCCTGAATCAAACCACAGCTGATTTTAGGAATTTAAAATAAGTTTACTTCTTGCTCATGTGGCAATCCGAATGAAAGTCAGGTTCATGGTGGCCCCATGACTCTCCTAACAAGGCAAGTAGGCCTCATGGGTCTCCCATCAGGAATTAAGTGCTTGATTTGGGAAGTGATACTGGTCATTTCTACTCAAAGCCCATTGGTCAGAATTAGTCATGTGACCTCATCTAGACGCAAACCAGGCTGGTCTCCTGTGTGCCTAAAAGAAGAGGGGCCGGCA
The DNA here is from genome assembly GCA_031835075.1 of Saguinus oedipus. NCBI lineage: Eukaryota > Metazoa > Chordata > Mammalia > Primates > Cebidae > Saguinus > Saguinus oedipus. The sequence continues at coordinate 16,947,061 of CM063179.1, read as the reverse complement.
CAGTGGCTCATTCTTGTAATCCCAGCACTTTGGGAGGCCAAGGTGGGAATTCACTTATGCCCAGGAGTTCAAGACCAGCCTGAATGACAAAGCAAGACCCTGTCTCACTACAAAAAGAAAGAAAGAAAGAAAAAAGCTGAGATGGTGACACATGCTTATAGTTCCAGCTGCTCTGGAGGTTGAGGTTGGAGGATTGCTTGAGCCCAGACCTTTGAGGCTGCAGTGAGCTATTATCATATCATACCCCTGGATGACAGAGCAAGACCCTTTCTCAAAAAAAAAAAAAAAAAAAAAAAAAAGAGAACTGGGTATGAGTGAGCATTAGTAATGTCTACTGTAGGCTGTTAAATGAAGCTAAGCAGACACTTTTCCTTAAAATGCAGTGCTTGGGCCAGGGTAGTGGTTCCATAAACACTTGGGTGAAATACAGGCTTGAGTATTCTGCAAACTAGCAGACTTACACAAAGTGTAATATTATGTGCATCACATAATATTACAACAATGCTTAGAGATCAGATCTGTTGTTATCCTCAAGGTATACAGTGACAGAAACAGGATATTCCCCCAATTTTTTTTCAGCAGGGCACAGTGGCTCATACCTGTAATCCCAGCACTTTGGGAGGCTAAGGCAGGTGGATATCTTGGGGCAAGGAGTTCGAGACCAGTCCGGCCAACATGGTGAAACCCCATCTCTACAAAAATACAAAAATACAAAAATTAGCTGGGCATGGTGGTGCATGCCTGTGATTCCAGCTACTCAGGAGGCTGAGGCAGGAGAATTGCTTGAACCTGGGAGGTGGAGTTTGCAGTGAACCGAGATTGCACCACTGCACTCCAGCCTGGGTGACAGAGCAAGACTCTGTCTTAAAAGCTGAGAAGCAATGGCAATTAAAGCTCTGGAGACCCTTGGCTGTGCCAGATATTAAGGTTTAGGTTCGAATCTATAGGGATGAGAAGGAGGAACCCAAGTGATAGGAGTGACTCTGGGATCAGGGAAGTAACTCTGACCAGTAAGGAATTATTTCAATATGTTAATAACTGACATGGCTCTACAGAAACGTACTGGTTAATTGTCTGCCCTGGTGGTAGCTGGAGGTGACTGTCCCATGTTCATTGATTAAGATCTATGTTCCTAAATATTTGCTAGAGGTAAGACTGAGCCTCATTTTACAGACAAGAAATTGAGAACCAGAGAAGGCAAGAGGCTTTTATGAGGTCACATAGTGAGGGGGTTGCTGAAGTAGCCTTTAACTCCTGACTCCTAGGTCTCTGTAAATTAAGTTCCTTCTTTCTGCACCTCTCACTGCCCGTCAAGAAGCAGCAGCCAACTCATGGAGAACAGCAAACTGCAAAGCCCCAGTAGCATCCAAATGCTTCAGGGCTCTGTCTCCCTCTTTTGCTTACCTGGCTGGGGAGGGCAGACCGAGGGCTTGGCCACCTCTCAAATTCTTGTGCTGTCCATTCTGACAGTGGCAGCAGAGGGAAGTGGCCACAGTCTGGGAAAGACTGGCCTGGGGGTTGAGCCCATTCGTCAGGCAGATCTTCTGGTGGCTTTTCCCTCACTCAGCACTCCAGCAGGCCCAGGTGCCAGGTAGCTGAGTCAGCCCTGGATGTGGTGAAAGACCTGGAGACATATGGGGATGTGCCAGACCAGAGCACTCAACTTTCCTCTTTCCTGACTCTAAAGAGAGACAGAGAGAGGCAAATGGAGAGAAGGACCAAGAAGTAAAGCCAAAGAGACAAAGAGTGACGTAGAGAACTGGACAGCAGAGCCAGAGGCAGAACGACCCAGAGATGCAAAGTTAAGAAAGTTAGTCAAATGGAACTTAAGAGAGATGAAGCAACAGAAAAACACCAGCGAGGATGACAGGGAAAAGCAAAGAAAGGCAGAGTGAGAGAAATAGGAACAGTAAGAGATGGAGGCGTGTTGGCTGGGCACAGTGGTGGCTCATGCCTGTAATGCCAGCATTTTGGAAGGCCAAGGCAGGTGGATCACAAGGTCGGGAGTTTGAGATCAGCCTGGCCAACATAGCAAAACCTAATCTCTACTAAAAATACAAAAAATTAGCCAGGCATGGTGATGCGCGCCTGTGGTCCCATCTACTCAGGAGGCTGAGGCAGGAGAATCTCTTCAACCCGGGAGGCAGAGGCTGTGGTGAGCTGAGATTATGCCACTGCACTCCAGCCTGGGTGACAGCATGAGACTCCTTAAAAAAAAGAGATGGAGGGGTGGAGAGAGGAAGGGAGAGAAGGAAAGGAAGGAAGAGAGGAAGAGGCAGGGGTAGAGAGGGAGGCTGAAAGGGAGGAAGAAAAGCAGAGAGAGAGGGGAGAGAGAGAAGGAGAGAAGGGGAGAGAAAGAGAGAAGGGAACAGAGGGAGAGAAAGAGAAGGTGGAGAGATGAAGAGAAGGAAGGAGAGAAGGAAGAGATGAGAAGAGAAGCAAGAGAAGAGGAGAGGGAGGAGGTAGACAAGAAGGGAGAGAGAGGAAGGGAGAGGAAGAAGGGGGGCAGAGGGGAAAGGAGAGACAGAATGACTGATCATGGGTATAAGGGTACAGGAGAGGCTGGCAGGTGATGTGGCCGGTGATGGAGTAGAACTGCAAAGGGCTGGTGAAGAAGAAAGAATAATTAAGAGAAAGGCCATTGGGGTGGGTGGAAGGGAGGAGGACTAGGACATAGAGAGGACTTTCTCTGGCATTTGTGACTATGTTTGTTATGACAGGGGCAGAAATACAGACTCAGACCCCCACAGCGACCCATTAGTCCCCACCACCCCGCCGCTCTGCCAGACGGCCGTGCCTACCAGGCCTGTTGCCTCTGAGCCTTATTTATTGCTCCAAAATCTGGGATCATGAGTCCCTGCTGGGAAGCTTGGGCGGAAGCTTCCATCTAAATCCTGGACTTGGCTTCCAGCCACTGCAGCTGAACAGGAGGGACAGTGGGAGGAGAGCTTGATTGATACCATGGCTTTTCACACATGGAGGGTGGTGTCTTTTTTGGAAGTGGCAAAAGGATTCTGTGTTGTCCCTAGGGGTGTAAGTCTTGACCTTATTCCTTTCCACTAAAGAAACAATTTTAAAAAACCAACACCAATTTCCTAATACCACATGGGGCATTTTAACCACAGTTAAAGCTACTGAAAATATAGTAGCTACCATGTTGGGAATGCTGCCAGGATGATCTCATTTATCCCTGTATAATGTTATGAGGAAGGTACTATTATCTTCCGCTTTTGCAGGTGATGTAACAGGCTCCGGGAGGTGAAGAAACTTGCCCAGGAGTCTATTTCTGTAGACACCAGAGCCTGACCTGTCTGGCTGTGTTTCTTACTCTCTGTGCCATCTTGCTCCCACCTCCTACACCATTATACAGATGAATACATAGGGGTTTGTCAATTCTTTTTTTAATACAATAATTTTATTTTTATTTTTATTTATTATTTTTAGGGATGAAAGGAGGAAGGGAGGGAGGAAGAAAGGGAGGGAGGAAGGAAGGTAAGAAGGGAGGGAGGGGGGAGGGAGGGAGGGAAGGAGGGAGGGAGGGAGAGAGAGAAAAGAAGGAAGGAAATCAGGCAATGAGAGAGACATTGCCGACCTGGATCTAGAGGTCTACAAGTTGATTTCTTTTTTCCTTTTTCTTTTCTTGAGAGAAGGAAAGAAAAAAAAGGAGTGAAGGAGAGGAAGAAAGAGGAAATTACAGAGAAAGAGAGAACAGAAATGTTGCTTTATTCTAAAAGAAATGGGTATTAATAATGGCCAATCAATATTTCATTTAAACCTATGAGTAGGTGTGATGTGGTATTGACAAGAATGTATATTTTGTGTGTTTAAAGTGGAGAGCTCTATAAATATTTATTAAGTTTACTTGTTCCAGATCTAAGTTCGAGTCCTTGATATCCTTATTAATTTTCTGTCTCATTGAGTCTGTCTCTATGTATCTGGGTGTTAGGATTGTTAGCTCTTATTGCTGCATTGATCCTTTTACCGCTATATCTTTGTTGCTTTAAAATCTATTTTATCAGATTCGAGAATGGCAACTCCTGTTATTTATTTATTTTTGCTTTCCATTTGGTTGGTAAATCTTTCTCCATCCCTTTGTTTTGAGTCTTTGTGTATCCTTGCATGTGAAATGGGTCTGGATGTAGCATACCATTAGGTTTTGGCTGTATCTTTTGATTGGGGGATTTAGTCGATTTAAATTTAGGATTACTGCCATTTGTTGTTAACCGGCTGTTTTATCCATTCGTTGATGTAAATTCTTCTTTATGTTGATGTCTTTACTTTTTGGTATATTTTTAGAAAGGCTAATACTGGTTGTTCCTTCCTATGTGTAATGCTTCTTTCAGAAGCTCTTGTAAAGCAGGCCTGGTGGTAATAAAATCTCTGAGTACTTATTTGTTCATAAAAGATTGTATTTTTCCTTCAGTTTTGAAGCTTAGTTTGGGAGGATATGAAATTCTGGGCTGAAAGTTCTGTTCTTTAAGGATGTTGAATATTGGCCCCCACTCTCTTCTGGCTTGTAGGGTTTCTGCTGAGAGATCCGCTGTAAGTCTGATACGCTTCCCTTTGTGGGTAACCTGACCTTTCTCTCTGGCTGCCCTTAGTATTTTCTCCTTCATTTCAACCCTGGTGAATCTAACGATTATGTGCCTTGAGGTTGCTCTTCTTGAGGAATATCTTTGTGGTGTTCTCTGTATTACCTGGGGTTGAATGTTGTCCTGCTTTGCTAGTTTAGGAAAATTTTCCTGAATAATATCCTGGAGAATATTTTCCAGCTTGGATTCATTCTCTTCGTCGCATTCAGGTATACCTATCAAACGTAAAGTAGGTCTTTGCACATAGTCCCACATTTCTTGGAGACTTTGCTCATTCCTTTTTATCCTTTTTTCTCTATTCTTGTCTTCTTGTTTTATTTCATTAAGTTGGACTTCGACCTCTGATATCCTTTCTTCTGCTTGAACAATTCGAGTGTTTAAAACCTGTGCATACTTCTCGGAGTTCCTGTATTGTATTCTTCTGTTCCATTAATTCACTTATATTCCTCTCTAAATTGTCTATTCTCATTAGGATTTCATCAAACCTTTTTTCAAAGTTCTTAGTTTCTTTACATTGGGCTAGAACATGTTCTTTTAACTCACAGAAGTTTCTTATTATCCATGTTCTGAAGCCTGATTCTGTTATTGGGATGCTCTCATTCTCCGTCAAGCCTTGTTCCCTTGTTGATGAGGGACTGTGATCCTCTTCAGAGGGAGAGGCATTCTGATTTTGAGTACTCTGAGCATTTTTACACTGGTTTCTTCCCATCATTGTAAGTTTATCCACCTGTCGTCTTTGTAATTACCACCCTTCCAATTAGGTCTCTGAGTAGAGGTCCAAGTTGTTAGTTCCAAGGGCCGAACTATGAGCAACCCACTGCGCCGGCCAAAACAGCGGCGTTAAGACTAATGGTGCTTTTCTGCCCGGGAATCTCCAGTCTGACTTCCTTCTTGAGTCCGTACAGGTGACTCTGCCTTCCCGGAGCTCCAAACCTCGGTCAGAAGGGGAACCAGTACTGTTTACTCTGCACCAAGAGCTGTCGCGCCGAGGTGCAGGCAAAACCACTGCTCCGGCCACAAGAGTCGTGCTGGCGACCCGTGCAGCTCCTCCACTGGGAATCTTCTGCTCCGTGAGTGACCAAAATTTGTCTGAAAGTGTGGCATCCTTTCGTTCTCTGCGTTTTCACTGGGAGCTACCACAATCTTGAGATGTTAACAGTCAGCCATCTTGGATCGTTCCTATTTTTTATTTTTAAATTAGAGATAGAGTCTTGCTATGTTCGCCAGGTCGGTCTTGAATTCTTGGCCTCAAGCAATCCTCCAACCTTGGCCTCCTAAAGTGCTTTGTTTACAGGTGTAAGCTACCACACCTGGCTTTTTTTTTTTTTTTTTTTTTTAAGTTCAGGAGTACAAGTGCAGGTTGGTTACACAGGTAAATTTGGGTCATGGGTGTTGTACAAGTTACTCAGCACCCAAGTATTAAGCCTAGTACGCATTATTTATTTTTTCTGATTCTCTCCCTCCCATTCTTCATCCTCCAAAAGGCCCCAGTGTGTGGTGTTCCCATCTATGTGTCCATGTGTTCTCATCATTGAGCTGCCACCTTAAGTACATACAGTATTTGGTTTTATGTTCCTGTGTTAGTTTGCTAAGGATAATGGCCTCCAGCTGCACTTATGTCCCTGCAAAGGACATGATTCCATTCTTTTTTTAAAAACATATATTTTATTACACTTTAGGTTCTGGGGTACATGTGAAGAACTTGCAGGATTGTTGCATAGGTACATACATAGCAAGGTGGTTTGCTGCCTCTATCCCCATTACCTATATCTGGCATTTCTCCCCATGTTATCCCTCCCCAACTCCCCACCCCCTCACTCTCCCTCCCCTAGTCCCCTGCAGCAGCCCTCATTGTGTGATGCTCCCCTCCCTGTGACCATGTTTTCTCATTGTTCAACACCCGCCTATGAGTGAGAACATGCAGTGTTTGATTTTTCTGTTCTTGTGTCAGTTTGCTGAGAATGATGGTTTCTAGGTTCATCCATGTCCTACAAAGGACATAAACTCATCATTTTTTATGGCTGCATAGTATTCCATGGTGTATATGTGCCATATTTTCTCTGTCCAGTCTATCATCAATGGGCATTTGGGTTGGTTCCAGGTCTTTGCTATTGTAAACAGTGCCACAATGAACATACGTGTGCATGTGTCTTTATAATAGAATGATTAATAATCCTTTGGATATATACCCAGTGATGGGATTGTTGGGTCAAACGGAATTTCTATTTCTAGGTCCTTGAGGAATCACCACACTGTCTTCCACAATGGTTGAACTAATTTACACTCCCACCAACAGTGTAAAAGTGTTCCTATTTCTCCACATCCTCTCCAGCATCTGTTGTCTCCAGACTGTTTAATAATTGCCATTCTAACTGACGTGAGATGGTATCTCAATGTAGTTTTGATTTGCATTTCTCTAATGACCAGTGCTGATGAGCATTTTTTCATGTTTTTTGGCCTCATATATGTCTTATTTTGAAAAGTGTCTGTTTATATCCTTTGCCCACTTTTGAATGGTTTTTTTATTTTTCTTGTAAATCTGTATTAGTTCTTTGTAGATTCTGGATATTAGCTCTTTGTCTGATGAGTAGATTGCAGAAATTCTTTCCCATTCTGTTGGTTGCCACTTCACTCTAATGATTGTTTCTTTTGCTGTGCAGAAGCTCTGAAGTTTAATTAGATCTCATTTGTCCATTTTGGCTTTTGAAGCCAATGCTTTTGGTATTTTAATCATGAAGTCCTTGCCTATGCATGTATCCTGAATGGTTTTGCCTAGATTTTCTTCTAGGGTTTTTATGGTGTTAGGTCTTATGTTTAAGTCTTTAATCCATCCGGAGTTAATTTTATTGTAAGGTGTCAGGAAGGGATCCAGTTTCTGCTTTCTGCACATGGCTAGTCAGTTTTTCCAACACCATTTATTAAACAAGGAATCCTTTCCCCATTGCTTGTTTTTGTCAGGTTTGTCAAAGATCAGATGGTTGTAGATGTGTGGCATTGCCTTCGAGGCCTCTGCTTTGTTCCATTGGTCTATATCTCTGTTTTGGTACCAGTACTATATTGTTTTGATTACTGTAGGCTTGTAGCATAGTTTGAAGTCAGGTAGCATGATGCCTCCAGCTTTGTTCTTTTTGCTTAGAATTGACTTGGATATGTGGGCTCTCTTTTGGTTCCATATGAAGTTTAAGGTGGTTTTTGTCAGTTCTGTGAGGAGGGTCATAGGTAGTTTGATGGGAATAGTGTTGAAGCTATAAATTACTTTGGGAAGTGTGGCCATTTTCATATTATTGATTCTTCCTAAGCATGGGTGTGGAATGTTTTTCCATCTGTTTGTGTCCTCTCTTGTTTCATTGCACAGTGTTTTGTAGTTCTACTTGAAGAGGTCCTTTACATCCTTTGTTATTTGTATTCCTAGGTATTTTATTCTCTTTGTAGCAATTGTGAATGACACTTCATTCTTGATTTGGCTCTCTTTTTGTCTGTTATTGGTGTATAGGAATGCTTGTGATTTCTGCACATTGATTTTGTATCCTGAGACTTCGCTGAAGTTGCTTATCAGTTTCAGGAGATTTTGGGCTGAGATGATGGGGTCTTCTAAAGATACAGTCATGTCATCTGCAAATAGAAACAATTTGACTTCCTCATTTCCTTTTGAATATGCTTTATTTCTTTTTCTTGCCTGATCGCTCTGGCTAGAACTTCAATACTGTATTGAATAGAAGTGGTGAGAAACAGCATCCCTTATGAACAGACACTTTACAAAAGAAGACATACATGAGGCCAACAAACACATGAAAAAATGCTCATCATCACTGGTCATTAGAGAGATGCAAATCAAAACCACATTGAGATACCATCTCACGCTGGTTAGAATGGCGATCATTAAAAAATCTGGAGACAGCAGATGCTGGAGAGGATGTGGAGAAATAGGAACACTCTTACACTGTTGGTGGGAGTGTAAATTAGTTCAACCATTGTGGAAGACAGTGTGGTGATTCCTCAAGGACCTAGAAATAGAAATTCCATTTGACCCAGCAATCGCATTACTGGGTATATATCCAAAGGACTATAAATTGTTTTACTATAAGGACACATGCACACGAATGTTCATTGCAGCACTGTTTACAATAGCAAAGACCTGGAACCAACCCAAATGCCCATCGATGATAGACTGGACTGGGAAAATGTGGCACATATACACCATGGAATATTATGCAGCAATCAAAAATGATGAGTTTGTGTCCTTTGTAAGGACATGGATGAATCTGGAGAACATCATTCTCAGCAAACTGACACAAGAACAGGAAGAGAAATACCACATATTCTCACTCATAGGCAGGTGAGAAAAATGAGAACACATGGACACAGGGAGGGGGTCTACTACACACTGGGGTCTATTGGGGGGAATGGGGGAGGGACAGCATGGGGGGCTGGGGAGGGATAGCCTGGGGATGAATGCCAGGTGTGGGTGAGGGGGAGGAAGGCAGCAAGACATGCTGCCGTGTGTGTACCTATGCAACTATCTTGCACGTTCTGCATATGTACCGCAAAACCTATAATGCAATAAAAATTTAAAAAAAGAAATATTAATAACCAGATGACACTGTACAGAAAGAGGAAACACAGTATAAAATGGCATGAAATTTCCAGAGAGCAATTTGACAATATCTGCCAAAAGGCTTAAAATTCAGCATCCTTTGATCTAGCAATTTCCTTTACAAGAATTTTGTTTAATGAAAGTACTCCAACAAATTCATGAAGTTCTATGTATTTAGCAATTTATTGTTAGTGATTATAATAGTCAAAAAAAACAGTATCAATATAAAAATATCAATGAAGGATTGATTAAAGGATTAGTGACAATTAAGCATGTAACACATCAATTAAAATGATGATTTATTTGTTTTGTTAAAATGCACGTGATATATGTGCAAATGATTACAAATTATGCATATGATTTTTTAAACACATATATGAAATATGTAAAGATATAGAGATTGCTGGTAGTAGTTGGTATTGGTTATTTCTGGGTGATAGAATCCCAAATGCTTTTTGCTGATATCTTTTATATATAAATAAACGGAAATTAAGAAATCGAAAAAAAAAAAGAGAAACAGCATCCTTGTCTTGTGCCAGATTTCAAAGGGAATGCTTCTAGTTTTTGCCAATTCAGTATGTTATTGACTGTCAGTTTGTCATAAATAGCTTTTATTATTTTGAGATACATTCCACTGATACCTAGTTTGTTGAGAGCTTTTAGCATAAAGGCTGTTGAATTTTGTTGAAGGCCTTCTCTGCATTTATTGAGATATACATGTGGTTTTTGTCTTTGGTTCTGTTTATGTGGTGGATTACATTTATGGATTTGACTATGTTGAACCAGCCTTGCATCCCTGGAATGAAGCCTACTTGATTGTGATGGATAAGCTTTTTGATGTGCTGTTGCAATTGGCTTGCCAGTATTTTATTGAATATTTTTGCATCTATGTTCAGCATGAATATTGGCCTGTAGTTTTCTTTTCTTGTTGAGTCTCTGCCAGCTTTTGGTATCAGGATGATGTTGGTCTCATAAAAAGGTTTGAGAAGGATTTCCTCTTTTTGGATTGTTTGGAATAGTTTCAGAAGGAATGGTACCAGCTCGTCTTTGTACATCTGGTAGAACAGCTGTGTACCCATCTGGAACTGGGCTTTTTTTGGTTGGTAGGCTATTAATTGCTGCCTCAACTTCAGCCCTTGTTATTGGTCTATTCAGGGTTTCAACTTCTTCCTGGCTTAGGCTTGGGAGGATGCAAGTGTCCAGGAATTTATCCATTTCTTCCAGGTTTACTGATTTATGTGCATAGAGTTGTTTGCAGTAATCTCCGATGTTAGTTTGTATTTCTGGGGAATCAGTGGTGATATCTCCTTTATCCTTTTTTTGTCACTTCTATTTGATTCTTCTCTCTCTTCTTTTTTGTTAACCTGGCTAGTGGTCTATTTTGTTGATCTTTTCAAAAAACCACCTCCTGGATTTATTAATTTTTTGAAGGGTTTTTTGGGTGTCTGTCTCCTTAGTTCTGCTCTGATCTTAGTTATTTCTTATATTCTGCTAGCTTTGGAGTTTTTTGATCTTGCTCCTTTAGCTCTTTCAATTTTGATGATAGAGTGTCTATTTTAGATCTTTCCTTGCTTCTCATCTGGGCATTTATTGCTGTAAATTTCCCTCTGGACACTGCTTTAAATGTGTCCCAGAGATTCCGGTATGTTGTGTCTTCATTTTCACTGGTTTCGAAGAACATCTTTATTTCTGTCTTCATTGCATTGTTTATCCAGTCTTTGTTTTTCTTTTGTATGTTTAGTGCTTCTTTCAGGGGCTCTTGTGAGGCAGGCCTGGTGGTGACGAAATCTCTGAGCAATTGCTTGTTTGTAAAGGATTTTATTTCTCCTTCTCTTATGAAACTTAGTTTGGCTGGATATGAAATTCTAGATTGAAAGTTCTTTCCTTTAAGGATGTTGAAAATTGACCCCCACTCTCTTCTAGCTTGTAGGGTTTCTGTGTGAGTCTGATGGGCTTCCCTTTGTGGATAACCTGACCTTTCTCTTTGGCTGCCTTTAGCATTTTTTCCTTCATTTCATTCCTGGTGAATCTGACAATTATGTGCCTTGGGATTGCTCTTCTTGAGGAATATCTTTATGGTGTTCTCTGTATTTCCTGGACTTGTATATTGGCCTGCCTTGCTAGGTTGGGGCAGTTCTCCTAGATAATATTCTGAAGAATGTTTTCCAGCTTGGATTCACTCTCTCTGTCACATTCAGGTACACCTATCAAACAAAGATTAGGTCTTTTTACATAATTCCATATTTCTTGGAGGCTTTGTTTATTTCTTTCACTGTCTTTTCTTTAATGTTGCCTTCTCATTTTATTTCATTGAGTTGATCTTCAGTCTCTGATATCCTTTCTTCTGCTTGGTTGATTTGGCTATTGAAACTTGTGTATGCTTTGTGAAGTTCTCATGTTGTTTTTCAGCTCCATCAATTTATTTATATTCTTTTCTCTAAGCTGTTTATTCTCGTTAGCATTTTGTCAAACCTTTTTTCAACGTTCTTAGTTTCTTTGCAATGGGTTAGAACATGTTCTTTAGCTCAGAGAAGTTTGTTATTACCCACTTTCTGAAGCCTGTTTCTGTCAATTCATCAGACTCATTCTCTATCCAGCCTTGTTCCCTTGCTGGTGAGGAGTTGTGATCCTAGGAGGAGGAGAGGCATTCTGGTTTCGGATGTTTTCATCCTTTTTACACTGGTTTCTTCTCATCTTAGTCGATTAATCTACCTGTGGTCTTTGTTGTTGATGACTTTTGGATGGGGTCTTTGAGAAGATGTCGTTTTTGTTGATGATGAAGTTTTTTTTTCTGTTTTTTAGTTTTCCAACAGTCCCCTTTGCTTTAGGACTCTTGGAGGTCCACTACAGAACCTGCTTGCTTGGGGCTCACCTTCAGCAGCTGCAGAACAGTAAGGGTTGCTGCCAGTTTCTTCTTCTGTTATCTTTGTCCCAGAAGGATACCCACCAGATGTCAGACTGAGGTCTTCTTTATGAGGTGTCTCTTTGGATATATGGAGGTTGGGGAGCTGCTTGAGGAGACAGTCTGTCCCATATAGGAGCTCAAGTGCTGAGCTGTGAGCTCAGTTGTTCCATTCAGAGCTGCTGGGCAGGTATGTTTAATTCTGCTGCAGTGGAACTCATAACTGCCTTTTTTTCCCCAGGTGCTCAGGCCTGGGAAGGTGTGGCTTTATTTATAAGTTCCTGATGTGCTGCTGCCTTTTTTCAGAGATGCCCTGCCCAGCGAGGAGGTAGCCTATTCACAGTCTGCCAGCAGAGGCATTGCTGAGCTGCTGTGGGCTCTGCCTAGCTCCTGTGTGAACTTCCTTGCATTTTTGTTTATAGAGGTATAGTTAGAACTGCCTCGGTAATGGCGGAATGCCTTAGTAATGGCAGACTGCCTCGGTAATGGCAGACTGCCTCGGTAGTGGTGGACTGCCTCAGTAATGGTGGATGCCCTTCCTCCCACAGAGCTGGACCCTCCCAGGTCCAGCTGTGCTTACTGTGAAACTGTCAATCCAGAGCATTTAAGATTGCTGGTCTCTGTGTGGGTGGGACCTGCCGAGCCAGATCACCTGGCTCCCTATTTCATCCCCCTTTTTTACAGTTGAAAGGGCGACTCTCTTCCAGGTATTCCAGGCACCAGTTGAAATGGCCGCCCAGATTTGTATGAGTTTTTGTGTGGAGACCCACTGTGCCAGCTGAAACAGCCATGCTGGAGGCTTGTGGTGTTTTTCTGCCTGCAAATCTCTTGGTGTATGGGCAGTAAAAATTCATTTGGAAATGCGGTGATCACTCACCATCTGCATTCTCTCTGGGAACGGCACTCCAGAGCTGTTCCTATTCAGCCATCTTGAATCATCTCTCTGATCCCATTCTTTTTTATGGCTGCTTAGTATTCCATGGTATATATGTACCACATTTTCTTTATCCAGTCTGTCATTGATGGGCACTTAGGTAATTTCATGTCTTTGCTACTGTGAGTAGTGAGGCTTGTCAGTTCTGATCACTTGCCCAAAGTCACATGGGTAGAAAGGTGCAGAATGAGGATTTAAACCCAGTAGGGAATTAGACCTCAGTAGTTCTGCTTAACTTCAGTGCTTCTCCCTTCATCCCCCATGCATTAACTTGGGGTCTTTCAGAAATAGGGACTCCAAACACCACATGTTCTTACTCATAATTAGGTGTTGAACAATGAGAACACATGGACACAGGGAGGGGAACATCACACACTGGAGTCTGTTGGTGAGTAATGGGCTAGGGGAGGGATAGCAGGGGGTGGGTAGATTGGGAAGGGATAACATCAGGAGAAATATCTAATGTAGGTGACGGGGGGATGGAGACAGCAAACCACCATGGCATGTGTATACATACTTATGTAACAATACTGCAAGATCTGCACATGTACTCCAGAACTTAAAGAATAATAATAATAAAAAGAAATAGGGACTCCCTCTAGATGCTTCAGGCACCAGTTTGTTGTGCCTCACGAAGTAAAGAGAGCAAAAGCTCCAATAGAAATGTACACTTAGAAATTGCTATAGTAGTAAATTTTATGTTACAGGTATCTTACCACAATTGGAGGGTTTAAAAAATGCGTGCGCGTGTGTGTGTCTGTGTGTACTGAGGTTAGAAAAAAATTTTTTAAGCCTCCAGTTTTCACTCTCTGTGGAGCATGGTTAATGCATTCTCATCTAGTCATCATGCTATTTTCGTAATGTAGCTTCGCCTACTCATTGCACTGACCTCCCTTTACCTCCAGCTTGTGGCTCCTGCATATTCACAGCTTCTGTTTCCTCATGTTTCCTGCTGTATTGTGGATTGCTGTTTCCTGCTTTCTCTGAGTGCCTCACTGCTTCCAGCCCTCTCTCTCAGGTTGGTGCACAATTAATTGCAATTTTGCCATTAAAAGTAGTGGCAGATTTGCATTTCTCTAATGACCAGTGATGATGAGCTTTTTCTCATATGTTTGTCGGCTGCATAAATGTCTTATTTAAGAAGTGTCTGTTCATGTCCTTTGCCCACTTTTGATGGGGTTGTTTGTTTGTTTTTTTTCTTATAAATTTGTTTAAGTTCTTTATAGAGTCTAGTTATTAGCCGTTTGTCAGGTGGTAGATCACACAAATTTTTTGCTATTCTATTGGTTGCTGGTTCACTCTAATGATAGTTTCTTTTGCTGGGCAGAAGCTCTCAAGTTTAGTTAGATCCCATTTGTCTATTTTGGCTTTTGTTGCCATTGCTTTTGGTATTTTAGTCATGAAGTCCTTGGCCATGCCTATGTCCTGAATGGTATTTCCTAGGTTTTCTTCTAGGGTTTTTATGGTGTTAGGTCTTATGTTTAAATCTTTAATTCAGCTGGAGTTAATTTTTGGATAAGGTGTAAGGAAGGGATCCAGTTTCAGCTTTCTGCATATGGCTAGTCAGTTTTCCCAACACCATTTATTACATAGGAAATCCTTTCCCCATTGCTTGTTTAAATCAAAACCACATTGAGATACCATCTCATGGCAGTTAGAATGGTGATCATTAAAAAATCAGGAGACAACAGGTGCTGGAGAGGATGTGGAGAAATAGGAACACTTTTATCCTGTTGGTGGGAGTGTAAATTAGTTCAACCATTGTGGAAGACAGTGTGGTGATTCCTCAAGGACCTAGAACTAGAAATATCATTTGATGCAGCAATCCCAGTAATGAGTATATACCCAAAGGATTATAAAACATTCAATTATAAAGACACATGCACATGTATGTTTATTGCGGCACTGCTTACAATAGCAAAGACTTGGATGTTTACAATAGCAAAGACTTGGATTATAAAACATTCAATTATAAAGACACATGCACACATATGTTTCTTGTGGCACTGTTTACAATAGCAAAACCAACCCAAATACCTACCAATGATAAACGGGATAAAGAAAATGTGGCACGTATACACCATGGAATACTATGCAGCCATAAAAAAGGATGAGTTCATGTCCTTTGTAGGGACATGGATGAAGCTGGAAACCATCATTCTCAGCAAACTGACATAAGAACAGAAAACCAAAAACTGCATGTTCTCACTCATAAGTGGGTGTTGGACAATGAGAACACTTGGACACAGGGAAGGGAACATCACACACTGGAGCTTGTCTGGGGGTAGGGAGGCCAGGGAGGGCTAGCAGGCATTGAGGGAATTGGGGAGGGCTAACATTATAAGAAATACCTAATGTAGATGATGGGGATTGGATGCAGCAAACCATCATGGCACATGTATACCTGTGTAAAAACCAGCACATTCTGCACATGCATCCCAGAACTGAAAGTATGAACAAAAAAGTAATGGTAGAAACTGTAATTACTTTTGCACCAACCAAATATCTTCAAGTCAGCCTTCCTAGGAGAAGAGATCAAATTTAATGGCATCTTAGGTTGGAATTCCTGGAAACAGGCTCTCAGGTGGAGATTTGCCTGCAGGGACTTTTTTGAGGGAGAGCTTTTGGGATCATCACTACGGGTGGAGTATAGACAATAGGACTGCTTGAAAAAGATAATGAACTTTGATGTAGTCTCAACAGAGGCCTCAACTGATACCATGGGATGTTTTGGAGATGGGACGGTGTTCAGATTTACCCTCTTCAGACAAGAGGGTCAGGTCTTGATATCCTGACATTCATCTGTTATTGGATATGAGCTGCCCTTGGTGAGGGTTGTGACTGCAGGTGAGGTGGCTTTCTTTCATTGAAGATGATTTTCAGAGATGGACTGAGCTGACATCTGTTGGCTACCAGTACTCCTAGCAGCTGGAGGAATGTGCGCCTCAGTCCTGAAAGAGGTCTGGGTGGTACCCTACGACATCCTCTGCTGATGGAATAATCACTTTTCAGAATACAGCAGCCCACAGGACCACCTCCATGGCCCTTGGTGTCCCCTGCTCCATTCAGTGGACATCTGTATTTGCCTCTGTCACTAATTTCTGGTGCAATCAGATGCAACACTGGTTTCAGTTCCTCTGACATGCAACATGGAAACCATGTGCAGGAATGGCCTGAGGCCTTGCTCAGATGGGATGGGGGCACAGCAGGGCCTTCGAGCACCCTGGACTCTTGACCATAGCCATGATGCATTGCCGGCTTCCCAGAGTCCAGGAGAGAATGCGTGTGCTCCAAATTTTTCTTACTTAAGGCCTGTTAGCCCAGTTGTTAGGAGCACAGATCTAAAGAGGTTCTGAAGCTGATCTCCAAATAGCACAACCATTTCCTCTCTGCTCTACGAGGAATTCCTCTTGTTATGTCATCCAGTCTCAAAATATCAGACACCAAGGAAGTGTCCCAAGACAGGTGGATCAATACGTAGTCACAGCCCCTCCTGAACAAGAGCAGCCCTTGTGCTGTCAGCCAGACTGCAATTCATGCTTCCCTGGTTCCTCTGAAGTTTCCTTGTGAACAGTTACAGTTTTTTTCTGATTAGTCTAGGCCTTTCTTTCCTCCATGAAGTAAAAACAGACATGGAGATGCACATATGCTACGGGGGCCCAATATAGCACCGTCAGTCAAACCCTGCTCTCTCCCTGCTGCAGCAAGGATGTGGCTGGGCTCCCATCCCTTCCTTCCTCTTAATTGATTTCCAAATTCAGCCTCCTGGGATGGTGCCTTGGCTGGCTTTCCAAGTTCAGCCTCTCAACCTTAATTTAATGCTTCTAGGGTGGTGAGAGCTTAGGTTTCCCACCTACTAGTTGGCATCTGGTTGATTTTCTCATCCTGAAGAATTTAGTTTCATTAATGTCAAACCTTTGTACATTGCATTTGGGTTGTCAACAGTGACATCTACTCCTGCTGTTCCCAGTCCTTCTACAACAGAGTCCTTCACCTACTCCAGGACAGTGTTGGCATTCAGAGGGACCCAGCTGTGACCCATAGCAAGACTGTCAGCCATAGGACTTACTCCATTAAGCCCAGGAGTCCCAGGGCCCAGGCTGAGATTAGCTGGAGGATGCTAAAAGCAGGTTGGATGATTCAGAGTCTGCTTAGTTTTAGCCAGGCAGCCTGATAGGGGTCTTGAAGTCAAGTTTTCCTGCCTTCTCCTTCCAAGACTGTGCCAGATATTCTATTCTTGGAGCACATAACTTTTCAGTACTGAGTTAGCAGATGTTTATGATTGTTTTTTTCACATTCTGGACAGAAGACAATGTTTTTGTTGTAAAATAGAAATATAGGCTTAGGAGGACCCACGGCACCTTAGTAGGGCTGGATCTTAGAAGAATAGTGACATGGTGAAACAGGTTTTGTCTTCTGTATTATTTTCTTATCCCTATTTCTTTTTTAGCAAACACTGATTATTTATGGTGAGTAACTCAAATCACTTTAGGTATGCCAAATGTACCAGATCTCATCAGCTTGTTGATACAAATGAGGTCATTTTGCAGTAAGTGTTCAGCCCATACAGGCTCATAGCTTTTGCCTCTTCCTGCTAGGCCCCAGTGTTTTCAGGAGTCCTGCAGCAATGTCTCACGTGTGCTAGAGTATAGTCCACTTTGATTTTTTTACTCGTTTTTAAATTTTTATTGTTTGAAATGCGCCTCCTGCAAACCATTTGAGGATGAAAACTCTCTGCTGTACTTCTGCTATAGTCTTCCATAACAATTTCTCTCTAGCAATTTTTCCCCATGACCCAAAAGTAGCCAATGAGGTAGCCTTATGTAAGAGTCCATCTCTACATAGGATTGTGATTAATTAGATCCACTAGGTTCTCCTTCTGAAAGTTTTGAATGACGTTCTGCTCAGAGGAGTAGGAAGCTTGTCTGTTTTCTTCACTAATTTATCACCCTTGTTGATTCTAGTACCCCGTACTTGGCTAGGCCCTGATTCCCAGCCACTCTGATGGGTGTGTGGGCTCTTGGGGTCTTTTATACATATGCCATGGTCCCTGCATTGTGATGCCTTTGTGCCCCTCTGCCACAATGGCATGAAAGTCCCTCTGCCACAATGGCAAGAAAGTCCCTCTGCCACAATGGCAAGAAAGTCCCACTGCCCTGCATGCATTGAACTTGGGTGCCAGGCTCCCAAAGAAGTTTTTCTCATGCCCAGAACCTCTCAGCCAAGTGCCAGTTTCTCTTCTCCCATGAAGACTCAAGCCAACATAGACCAGTATAACTTCTCATGTCTCAAAGCTCATGAGAAATGTACAAAAAGGATCATTCAACCTCTGGATGTTTCTCCTTTGTGTGAAAAGCTCAGAAGGCCCTGATTACATTTAGGAAGGGGAGGCACAAGGAGAGGATGTGCCATGAAACAGCTGCTGAAGAGCAGACTTAGTGATTCATACTCAGGAATGTCCATCAGTCAAACTCTCCAAGTTGTGTTTTTAGTGGTGTTGCATAAGCCACACATGCTGTGGAGGGAATGGAGTCAGTTTATGCCAAATCAACAGCAGCAAAAGTAATGACATCATGGACAATAATAAAATAATCAACCAGCAACAGATGGAAGGGAAGAATTCCAGTTATTCTGGGAAACTGTTAGTGACATAAACTGTTTGGGGGTCTTAGCTGGTCGAAGCAAACCCAATTTCACCAGCCAAAGATTAACAAGAGTATTATCATTCAGCCAGAAACATGAGCCACTCAATCCTCTGTCCAGCAAAACAGTCCTTTTGGGATTTGATGGGGATGAGGGGCACAGCAATTTCAAAGTATCCTCCTCCACTCATCATCAGAGAGCCTTGTTTGTTCACTGACACCCAATAAATCAGAACCAGGGATTCAGATAAAAATTCCTTTGCCTTTTGATTTCCTTTATTAACAGAACCTTTTAGAGGTCTGTTTATACTTTTTTTTTACTTGTATAACACTTCACACAAAGGCAGCAGATGGTACTGAAAGCTGGAGATTGGGCCCAGTTGCATCTCCTGTAACCAGTGCTAACAGAGACTGCTCTCGTATGCAAAGAAACTTGAATCTAATTGCGGGTTGGTTGTTATAATTCTGTGTAACTATAGGTTTCTTTGTCAGGGTTTTTTTTTCCCCCTACTCTAATGTTTCTCCTTGAGCTCCTGTCAAATAGCTCCTTTAGGAATCTGAGTAGAGTGACTGTTGATTAGTTTAAACTGAGACTGAATTTTAAGATTGTAACGTTTCTGGAGTGGTGTGAGTGGTGTCTCTAAGACTCGAAGTGCTTCTGTGTCCACATGCCCCTCTGGACCTCCTGTTGAGGTTTCATGTGAACCTCATATTTGTTTCGTGTTTGGTGTCACGTGAACCTTCCACCTAGCCATAGGTGACTAGACAGGGACTGGCACTTGAGCCAAAAGTAGCCAGTGAGGTAGCCTCATGTAGGAATCCATCTCTGCATGAGACTGAGTAACTAGGCCCATTGTGTTCTCCTTCTGAAAGTTTTGAATGAGGCATTGCTCAGAGGGAGTGGAGTGGGATATATGTTCATTCTAGTAGGAAGCTTGTCTGTTTTCTTCACTCATTTATCACCCTTGTTGGTTATAGTACCCAACACTTGGCTGGCTGCTGGGTACGGCGGCTCATGCTTGTAATCTCAGTACTTTGGGAGGCTGAGGCAGACAGATCACAAGGTCAGGAGTTCATGACCAGCCTGGCCAACATGGCAAAACACTGTCTCTATTAAAAATACAAAAATTAGCCAGGCATGGTGGCACATGTTTGTAATCCCAGCTACTTGGGCGGCTGAGGCAGGAGAATCGCTTCATACCCGCCTCAATCTCCCAAAGTGCTGGGACTAAAGTCATGAACCCAGGAGGTGGAGGCTGCAGTGAGCCAAGATCACACTACTGCATTCCAGCCTGGGTGACAGAGCAAGACTCTGTCTCTAAATAAATAAATAGTGGTTCCCAGCATGGGCACATAATAAATATTTGATAAATAAATGCATGCACCCTTATGTAGAAGGTTTTTTTTTTTAAATCAGTATCTATCTTCATATATATATATATAATTTTTACTTATATGTAAAAATAAAATATATATTAAAATTTTATTAAATACATATATATAATTTTTTGAGATGTCTCTCTGTTGCCAATATATATATAAATAAAATAAATATAAAACTCTCTATATAATTTTTATTTAATATATATAACTTTTGCTTTTGAGACATCTCTCTCTGTTGCCAATCTTGGCTCACTGCAACCTCTGGCTCCTGGGTTCAAGCAATTCTCCTGCCTCAGCCTCCTGAGTAGCTGGGACTACAGGTACATGCCATCACACCCAGCTAGTTTTTGTGTTTTGAGTAGAGATGGGGCTTCACAATGTTGGCCAGGTTGGTCTCGATCTCATGAACTTATGGTTCACCCACCTCAATCTCCCAAAGTCCTGGGACTAAAGTCATGAGCCACTGTACCTGGCTTATCTCCCTATATTTTATCTTTTTCTCCTGCCACCAGGCAGCCAGCTTCCTTCCTCTTTTAAATTGTTATTATTATTTTAGACACACTTTATTTTTTAAGGCACCTTTAGGTTTGCAGCAGAACTGAGTGGAAGATACAGAGACTTCTCACATCCTCCTGCTCCCTCATATGCATAGCCTCCCTAATTATCAACATCCCCACAGAATGGTACATTTGTTATAATTGATGAATCTACATTGACACATCATTATCATCCAAAGACCAAGTTTACATTAGGGCTGACTCTTAATGTTGTACATTCTATGGGTTTTGACAAATGCTTAATGGCATGCATCTACCATTATTACAACATACAGAGTAGTTGCACTGTCCTAAAACTCCTCTGGGATCGAACTATTCCTCTCTCCCTCCCTCCCCTCAACGTCTGGGCAATGGCTGATTTTTTTTACTATCACCAGCATTTTGATTTTTTCAGAATATCTTAAAGTTGGAGTCATGTAGAACACAGCCTTTTCAGATCGGCTTTTTTTGCTTTGTAATATGCATTTAACATTCTTCCATGTCTTTTTATGACTTGCTAGCTCATTTCTTTTTAATACTGAATAACGTTGCATTCTCTAGATGTACATAGATTTTCCATTCACCTACTGAAGAGCATATTGGTTGCTTCTAAGTTTTGGCAATTATGAAGGAAGAGGCTATCAATATCTGTTGGTGGGTTTTTATGTGGATGTAAGTTTTCAATCCATTTGTGTAAATATACCAAAGAGTCCAATTTCTGGATCATATTGTAAGGGTATGTTTAGTTTTGTAAGAAATCTCCAAACTGTCTTCCAAAGTGCCTGTACCATTTTGCATTCCCATCAGCAATGAATGAAAATTCCTGTTGCTCCACATCATCATCAGCATTTGGTGTTTTCAGTGTTTTGGATTTTGGTGTGTAGTGACATTTTATGGTTGTTTGAATTTTCAGCTTCCTAACAGCATATGATGGTGAGCATCTTTTCTTATGCTTATTTGGTATTTGAGTATCTTTGTGAGGTGCCTGTTCAGGTCTTTTGCCCATTTTAAATTGGGTTGTTTGTTGTCTTATTTTTGAGTTTTAAGAATTCTTTGTATCTTTTAGATGCTAGACCTTTATGAGTTAGTCTTTTGCAAATCTTTTCTCTTGTTCTGTGGCTTATCTTCTCACTCTTGATTCTCTCTTCATTTTTCTGACTTTTCGCCTTGATGGGCAGTATGGTGCAGTATTTAAATGTTCAGATTCTGGAGTCATCTGCCTGAGTCTGAGTCCTGATTTTGCCACATGTTCAAGCAATTGATTATACTATTCTGACTCTCAATTTTCTCATTTGTGAAATGGAAAGAATAGTGCCACCCTGTATGTTGTTATGACAAGTTAAAATGGTCCCAATGTACAGTTAGTAAGCACTGTATAAATGGTAGTCATTATTTTCGGGATTATCTCTTTTTTGCATGGTTTGGACTCAGTCACTAAGTGGTTCTTGTCCTCTACCAGACCTTCTTTACTCATGCCATTCAAGCCACACTGGCCTCTACCCTCACCTCAGGGTCTCTGTCCCTCTGTTTCCTTCTCTTGAAGTGTTTTCCTCCCAATATACTGTGTCTTTCTCTTTCATCTCATCATTCAGGATTTCTATCTGTCATAAGCAGAAGCAGTCTAAAGGTGATGGGGTTTCCTATCTTTGGTAGAAGTCTCAGTCCATAGGTGCTAGCCATCCCGGAGGGAGGACGAGCTTTGCAGGAGCAGAGAGGGAGGAGGAGAGGTTCCTTGAGATTGAGAGGGAAAGGAGTCTGTATGTTCAGAGAGTGATGAGGACTGAGCTTTGCTCTCTGGGAATGTTCCTGGAAGGTGGCAAGACCTCAAGGGATAGCTACTCCCAGGAAGACGGGGGGACCTAGGTCTGCCAAGGATCCCCAGGCCCTAAGCATGGCCTGTACACTGCAGAACCACTTGAATTGAAAGCACCATATAGACCATAGCAGAGTGTACCCTGGTGACAGCCAAGTGGACTGAGGTTTTGGTGGACACTTTCTATTGTCTACCATGACATGAAACTCTATTTACTCTGCATCTGCCAGAGTAACTGAGGCTAAACTTCAAGTTCGTAGGGATGGGGGCTTAGAGCCAGAGACTTTGATTAATGCAATCTGAGTCACAGTGCCAGGATTTTGTTATCAAACACCAGTGGTTTGCCCAAGACCCACTTGCTCACTGCACAGAAGAAATCCAGTCACGGAGACAAGAAGTATTGCAAGGGAAGAAAGATTTTTTAATATGGGCAATGTCACCCAGAAGACAGGAGACAAATTTCAAATCCATTGCCCCATCTAACTAAAATTAGAGGTTTATACAGCAGGAAATAAATGTAACTACACATGGAAAAATAGGAATTGGGGAGGGGGCAAGGAAGAGGCCTAGTCAACAAGAACTAGTGTGGGAATATACAAATTAGGGAGAGGAATTAATAGACAGCAGTTGATTTGTTAGGCAGTCGTGACAGATGAGGGGTCTGGTGTCTCATTGCAGTGACCTGGTAACTTTCAGTTTCTTGATACTACCTGAAAGGCCTCATGGTCAGTTTTCTGAGAAAGGAACTCAGATAAGGTAAATGGCAGTCTCTCAAATTTTAAGACTGGAAATGTCAATTTGTACATTTATTCAAAGAACCATAAGTATCAGTTCTATGGGATAATTGGGCTGGGTTTCATAAAGAAAGTAATATTTCTTTCAACTTCAGTTTGGACTTTAGAATTATACCTAAAATAAATATTACCAAGTTCATCCTTGTCTACTGTAACTTAAGGGAATCCAGTTACTGGTAAGGTTACTATTTAGACATGTTCCAACTGTTCTTGTCCCTGTATCTTTCTCCTCTTACCCTGCCCTTTCTACCCTTTCAACTATTGGAAGTGAGTTCCCTTCTGCGACTACACTTTTGAATTGCTCATCTGCCTGCTTGGTTACTGTGATAGCCAGTCATATGTGTTGATTACTTCAGCCTCCCTGGCCAAACTATAGAATGAAACTTGAGAAAGAAATAAACTTTAGTTGTTGTTATTTTTGGTCTCACAAGGATGGCTGAAATTTGTTGTTTTAAATGAGAGACATTTGGCATATTTATTGTCCTATCTTCAATAACTCTATCCTGAGTGATAAGTGATGCCCACAATAAACTCTTAAAAATGCTGCCACCAAACTGTTGAAACCAAAGGAAGCATTCAAAACACTGGAAATGGCATATCTTCACAGACAAAATATTTTGCCTTAGCAAACGTGTGGAGAAGGAAGTGGATGTTGCTATATTTAGAGCATGAAGCAAATGTGCTGTTTTGGAGTATTCAGAGAGAAAAACACGCTCAAAAACATGTTCAAAATGTTCCACCTGTTGCCTGTTTAGAAATACCAACACAGCATAAAAGTTGACAGTATTTCCTTCTGCATGTTGTACACGCACACCTACACATTGATACCATATACTATAGAGCTGGGGTTGTTTGGTCACAAGAAACAGAAAGTATTTACTTAAATTCACAGAAGTTAGAGATCAGACTATGATGTGATGAAAACAGGACACAGACCCAGCTCTTGTGACCCCATATCATCTCTTAATCTGAGTCTTGCCTGGTCTTGCAAAATTATGATTATCTTCCTTCATCACATTTGACAGAATTTTCACAGATTTTATGTATTAGTTCCTTGTTGAATTTTCACTATTTTACCATCATATGTTCTATTCCCTCATTCCCTTTTGTTATATATTTTACCCTCCTGAACAATTTCTTCTGATTATGATACAATTTTTAGCTTTTGTATTTTTGTTACCCAATTTCAGAATTTCTATAAAGGATGAGCTTAGGAGTTGAGTTGGATGGGAGGTTTGGGCTAATGGGACATTTTCTTACCTAAGAATGAGAAAATATCAGTTGTCCATATCAAGAGATGGTAGTTTGCTAATGGAGGTTATGGGGAAACAAAGTATTCCCCACTCCAAAACCAACCATCCTTGGCACCACAACTGCTATAATCTCCTTTTTTTTTTTGGAGATAGAGTCTTGCTCTGTCTCCCAGACTGGAGCATAGTGGCATAATCTTAGCTCACTTCCGCCTCCCAGGTTCAGGAGATTCTCCTGCCTCAGCCTCCCGAGTAGCTGGGATTACAGGTGCCTGCCACCACACCCGGCTGATTTTTGTATTTCTAGTAGAGATGGGGTTTTACCATGTAGGCCAGGCTGGTCTTGAACTTCTGACCTCAAGTTATCTATCCACCTTGGCTTCGCAAATTGCTGAGATTACAGGCCTGAGCCATTTGACAGGGCTCATGGTGGAGAATGTTTATTCTAAAGGCAATGATTTCCTCAACTTTCTTTTTTCTCTTCCTTTAAGCAAGACTCCCATACACTGTTTTTTAAAATTGATACAATTGGTGTAGAGGACAATGAATTTGATGTCTGACCAGTTAATATTGCGACCCTGGACAAGTTGTTCAACTCCTTAGATGGGCAATAATCATATGACTTTATTGAATTACTATGAAGATTACACAAGGTCATATCTGGAAATGGTTTATGGGGTGAGGGCCCAAGAAACCCTTAAGTCTGTTCTTTCCTTGCAGCTAATGGGGAGATGGTGTCATTGAACTAAAGTTGGTCCCTTTGCCTATGCTACTGAAAGCCAAACACCAAAGCACCATATTTTGTAGCAAGAAAGGTTTATTGTCAGGTGGCCAAGCAGGGAGACAGAGTTATGCTCAAGTCTGTCTCCCCATATTGACCTTACAGATGCAGATTTAGGGAGCAATGTTGAGGGTGGGGTTTTAGGGCTGGACAGTGGCTGGCTGAAAGGAAGATGTGTTTGGAGAGTCCCTTGGACATGCCATCACCTCTTCACACTTCTTCATGAGTTGCATGTGCAAATTTGGAGGGAGTTGGTATGAAACATGTGGTGAAAATTTGGGCTGTGACATCAAAAGATTACTCATTTGGTGAGCAAGTTTGTTCTGTGCAGGTTCCTGTCATCCATATTGGTTTCAACCTGTTTCAGTCAGTTTTGTAAGCTGGGTAAATTGTAGCAAACTTTATCTTATTTCTGCAAGATAAGCTCAAGATTTCTATTAGCCACCAGTTTCTTTAACCCTGTGGAGCATGGTTTCAGCAGCATGACCTGGTTGGTATTCATGCTCTGAAATCACATAGCTGGGTTCAAATCCTAAATTCTGCCTCTACAAGCTCTGTGTAAACAGAGTGTGGGGGTGCAAATTACTTGAATTATCTAAACCTCCCTTGCCATGTCTACAAAAAAAAGATAAAATGAATCCTGATATAGTATAAGGATTAAATGAAATATTTAGTCTTTAGCACTTGGCACTGTAAGTACTATATACTCAAGAAATGGCAGGTTTTGTTGGCTTCATCTTTAGAAACAAGTATCTGTTTTCAGTCCAGTTCTGTGTCATCATTGTCTTCCTCATCACCATCATCATTGTCACCGTTGTTTTAGAGACAGGATCTCTCTGTCTACCAGGCTGAAGTGCAGTGATGCAGTCATAACTCATTGCAGCCTGGAACTCCTGAGCTCAAGTGAATCCTCCTGCATCAGCCTCTCAAGGGGCTGGGACTACAGATGTGCACCACTATGTCTAGCTAAGTTTTTATTTTGTAGAGATGAGGTCTTACTGTGTTGCACAAGCTGGTCTTGAACTTCTGGCCTTAAGCAGTGCTCCAGCCTTAGCTTCCTAAAGAGCTGGGATTGCAAAGATGAGCTAAGTATGCCCAGCCTTGTATCTTCTAATACAAAATCACAATCCTTGATTGGAAACCCTTGGTGCCACATGTTTTAAAATTCAAATGTTATGGAAATTAGAAAGGTAATGTGGTGCATAAACTATACAATCCACAATATCCCACTTGCAGTGGGGTCTATAGTAGCACTTCCTGATCAGCTCATTACTGCAGTTAAATATGTGGATGTTCATGCTAGGTGGAATGTGAGATAAATTCAGGTCAAGTTTTGTTGCCAAATGAATTTGTGCCAAACTAAAATTTTTAAAAATTTGGTTTCCAGAGCTTTTGGGAATTTAGAAACCTATGTAGTCATTAAAAATTCTCCTATTCTGTATATTTAAGCTATTTCTAGTACTTGTGTTTCTGCTTTAAGCTGTGCTTCTCCTACATCTGTGTATTTTAGACAACCTTTCAAGGCTTCCTTTGAACTCAGCTCTCCTCCTTTGACTTCCTATGTTTTACTTTCCCTTCTCATCTCTGTCTCTATTCTTTACCCTCTCCTGGACTTCTTCTCTTTCTGGAGTTCACACACTACTGGCATGAAGACTGTTTTCATTTTCTTTGGTTTTTTCCTCTGCTACATTCTTTCTAGGTTCTCATGCCTCTCTCTCTCCTCCTCTATGGATTTCAGACAGTCTTGCTTCTACAGTGAGGGCTCCCTGCCTCTGTTCTTGTTTAAGTATCATCTCCTAT
This sequence comes from Saguinus oedipus, assembly GCA_031835075.1. Classification (NCBI taxonomy): domain Eukaryota; kingdom Metazoa; phylum Chordata; class Mammalia; order Primates; family Cebidae; genus Saguinus; species Saguinus oedipus. The sequence continues at coordinate 16,920,040 of CM063179.1, read as the reverse complement.
CTGATATGTGCTTTCATTTTTTTTATTCCAGAAATAAAGTATTTTATTTTATTTTTAACAAAAACATTGTACATTGCTCACCAGAAAAAGAAAATTTCCTTTAATGTCCCCCAAATGCTATGTGGTTTAATAGTAATCTTCCTCCTTTAAAAAACAAAACATGTAATTGATAATATGCAACTGATTTCTTGTGAAATAAAGCATTTATGTTTTAAAAATGTCTTTGCCTTTATTTTAACTAAAGGCAAGTCCAGCTTTAACCTGTACTTTTTGCATTAGCCAAATGAAAGCTATCATAATTCAAAGATAATGAAGTGCTAAATGGTGGTGCTGATTCTTTGTTTCTGCCCTTTTTTTTATTGGTAGTGGCCCTTGACTCCCACCCTAACTACCCTACCACCCTCTTTCTCCTTTTAATTCCTTCATCTCTTCCAGATATCCCTCTTCATTCATGCTTTCTTTTACAATGTCAATAATATCATGATAATTTATTGAGCTCTTACTGTGTACTAAGCACTTTACATGGATCATTTAATCTCATCTTTTCAATACTCCATGAGGTAGGGTAAGGACTCTCTTAATCCTCATATTTCAGATGAGAAAATTCAGGCTGAGAGATAAAGTGACTTGCTCAAGATTACACAGCTAGTCAGTAGCAAAAACAGAATTCAAACCCCGTTGCATTCAATCTTTGCATTTAATCCTTGTTGCATTAAACTAATTCCAAAGCTTATGATTTCAATCACTATGCCTTTATTTCCTCCATTGCAGCAGATAACTGCCATTCCTGTTATTGAATTTATCTTGTCTTTCTAGATTTTTATAGCTTCTTAAATCTGACTCATCTCTGCCTGCCCTGTTTTCAGCATGCCATTATCTAAGGTGGTTTGTCCACATTTACCCATTTCCATGGTTGAATTCTTGGTCCTTATCTTTTCCTGATGGCACATTGAGATTATTTAATAATCACCACGTACTCATGGTGAACTATAGGACCAGTCCCAATTTCAAATATTCTTGTTCTCGCAAACCATTGGAGCATCCTAGAAATAGATGCTGGCCAAGGCCAGGCACAGTGGCTCACACCTGTAATCCCAGCACCTTAAGAGACTGAGGCAGGCAGATCACCTGAGGTCGAGAGTTCGAGACCAGCCTGATCAATATGAAGAAACTCATCTCTACTAAAATTACAAAATCAGCCGGGCATGGTAGCATGCACCTGTAATCCCAGCTACTTGGGAGGCTGAGGCAGGAGAATTGCTTGAAGTTGGGAGATGGAGGTTGTGGTGAGCCGAGATGGCACCATTGCACTCCAGTTTGGGCAACAAGAGTGAAACTCCATCTCAAACAAAACAAAACAAAACAAAACAAATAACAAGCAAGCAAACAAACAATAGATGCTGGGCAGCAGAAATAGCATCTGCTTTCTCTGTTGCTAGACACCTGCCCATTCAGTCATGTCCTGGCAAAATGGCTTTATGTCATAACGCTGTGGTATCTGTGTTATCTTTCAAGGTATCCGTAAATAGTTGAACCCGTGTTTGTTACATTAGTTAGGCTTGTTATGTGGCAGTAAACCAAATCACCACATTCCTAATTTAATGTAACAAAGACATGTGTCTTTTTCACATCAAAGTCAGAGGTGGTTCAGGAATCTCTTCTTGAACAGTGACTCAGGGATCTTGGATATTGCCATTGTGCAACTCCATTATCTTTTTTTGTGGAGGGGGGAAAGAGTCTTGCTCCATCACATTGGCTGGAGTGCAATGGCATGATCTCGGCTCACTGCAACCTCCGCCTCCTGGATTCAAGCATTTCTCTTTCCTCAGCCTCCTGAGTAGCTGGGATTACATGTGCCCACCACCAGGCACAGCTATTCTTTTTTTTTGTATTTTTAGTAGAGATGGATTTTCACCATGGTTGGCCAGCCTGGTCATAAACGCCTGACCTTAGGTTATCCACCTGCCTCGGCCTCCCAAAGTGTTGGGATTACAGGTGTGAGCCACCGTGCCTGGCTGGAACTCCATCATCTTAAAGTTCTTTACTTCCAGCCACCTAGATAGGAGAGTGGTTGGGGCCTATTCATAGACCCCTATCCACAAAGAGTAGTCCTTATCACGACTAGAAAGACATATTCATTGGGATGATTTGTCCAAGGTCTTCCAAGTTAGCAAGTGGTAGATTTGGAACTAACTACCTTGACTCTTATTTTCACTATATGTTTTAGTAACTAGGGATATTTTATTTATGTTAATCCTTCCTGGTTTGATTTAATTCACAATGAGTTACTGTATTTTATTTTCTTTTTCTAACAATTCTGGCAAAAGTCCATGGAGGGTTCCCTTGGGTAGGCTTGGGCCATATGTCCATTCGTCTTCAAACCAATCACTCTGGCCATGACATTGTATTCTGTTTGATCAGGTCAGTATTGAGCATCTGATTCTAGAGAGGAGGAAATAGATCATGGGGCACCTTGACCTCTAACATACGTAGTGGGAACAGTGGAGAGCTGTCTCCCAAAATAAAGCCAGGGTGCTGTTATTAAAAGAAAAAGTAGCAGATGTCAGACGTTGAATCAAGGGAACAACTGAATGAGAAGGTAATGTAAAAGAGAATAAGTGACTAAGGAAATTAATCAGTGAGAAAATAAATGAACAACTGATGCTTCTCTGATAGCAGATGAGGGAATCCTCCCAAATGGGGAAAAGTGAATTAAAGGCAAGTTGATGCCACACTGAACATAGGTTTTGACTGTTGCATTTTTTTGTGGTAGGTTCATCTTGGTTAAAGTGAATCTTCAAGGTCCCAGAAACTTTCTGGTACAAAAATGATTATGCATTCCTTGTGCACCTTTGACTTTCCTCAGTCTCACTGGAGTGGGAGAAGCTTTCAGCTGTTGGCCTGCTACCCCCTGTCTTAGTCCACCTTGTGTTGTTGTAATGGAGTATGTGAGGTTGGGTAATTTATAAAGAAAAGTTGATTATTTGGCTTATGATCCTTGTGGCTGGGAAGTCCAAAATTAGGCATCTGTGTCTGGTGAGGGCCTCAGACTGCTTCAACTCATGGTAGAAAGTGGAGGGGGCGTGGATATATGCAAAGATATTACATTGTGAGAGAGAAAGCAAGATAGAGAGAACAAGAAGGCCAGGCTGCTTTTAACAACTCACTCTCAGTTGAACTAATCCATTCCTGAGAGAGTGGGAGCATGCTCATTCTTGAGAGAGACATTAATCTATTCACAAAGGATCCATCCCCATGACCCAGATACCTCCCACTAGTCCCCACTTCCCGATACTGCCCCACTGGGGATCAAATTTCAACATGAGTTGAGGGAGACTAACCACATCCAAACCATAGCACCCCCACAAAAGAAGCTCCATGAAGAGAAGGCAGTTTCTTCCTCCCTATCCCCAAGGCTTACCTCTCTCCTTCAATTTCTGTGGGCCTCCCTCTCCTCCTTAGAGAACATGTCCCCATCAGCTGGGCTGAAAAACAGGCAGGAGGCTCATCTGCGTTCACCTCCACAGACAAAGTGACTTCTGCAGCACCAGACCCAGAGTGCATTTATCTCTCCCTGAGTCAAAGAGATTTTGTCTATAGGCCTTTCTGCTGTGTTCCTCCAGAGAGAGGTAAACTGCCTTTAAGTAATTGCTGAAGAAGGCATAAACCAGGGAAATTTGATTTGAGCATGCGTTTGAATTGGAAAATGCTCATATAAATAACCGGAGCAGCTGAATGCAGCAGGTTTGTGCTCTATAGATTTTTCTTTTTAATCTCAGGGTCTTCAGAATGAAATTCTGCTGCAGCAGCTTAAACCACCTCAGGTCTTTGCACTTTGGCCTTGTCCTAGTTTGGTACTGTTACCCTCCAGGCTGGAGTTTGGCTAAGTTGAAGTTGTCTCATTAACCTGTATCTTTGGAAAGAAAAAAAAAGCTGCAACACCCAAACAACATTGTATCATAGAACAGCCACACAGTCTTTAAAAGAGCAAACAATTTTGAACCGAGAAGTAGTGTGGAATCATTTAGTTCAACTTCTCCAGTGACAGAATAAGGAATTCAGAGATGGTAAGTCGCTTTCTGGGGGTCACTAAGATTTTGGAAGTGTCATGATCAGCTTTTGCTGCAGCAACAAACAATTCCCAAATCCCAGAGCTGTAGGTTTATAGCTTATAGCTGTGCCAAAGTCACCCATGGCTCTCCTGGGCTGGGCTGGACTCTCTCCTCTTGTATTCTCAAGGAGCAGCCACTCTCGGGGCCATGCTACTCTCATGATAGATGACAGAGGCTGAAGAGCACAGAACCAAATTTCAGGAGTTCACTTATAGCTCCTGATTTGATATGGTGATTGTCACATCTGCTCACATTCCAGAAGTCAAAACTGGTCTGTTGGCTGCCAAGCCCAATGACAATAGGGCAGGGATGGGAAGCATGGGTAGAGTGGGTGGGGTGCAAGTCATTGTGAGCAAGTAATGCAATCCACCACGGGGAGGTGGAGAAACCCTTGCGGTGATGAATGCCCATGAAGAAATGTGAAAACTGAGAAAGTCTTCAATGTTTCCTGCATCCACTTATTCTTTCAGTGTTACTGATGTTAATGAATAACCAAATTCACCCGGTAATGCAAACTTAATATCCGGGTGCCATTCTGGATCCTCCCTCATCTCTGCTTGTCACATCCAATAATCCACCAAATTCTTTCCTTATCAATACTTTCCAAACATGTCTCAAATTTCCCTCTACTTTTCATACTTCATTTCCCAGGTGTTTTGGCCACAGTCTCTTTCCCTCCAACCCATGCACCGTACCATGACTAGAGCAACTTCCTCTCATCATATCTAGGCTACTTTCTTGCATAGAGTTCTTTCACAGGTATAGGTATAAAAGTATCATTCCTCTCGTATCACCTTACACATTCAGTTTCTGCTATTCCCTCCCCACTTACACATGACCCTGGGTCCAATATTTACTCATCTAAGCGCAGTCAGTTTGAATATTGACCAGATTAATAAGGAAGCAGGACTTGGGACATGCTGCAGTCTCTGCTGGAATTTGCTAAGTAGGTGAGAGCTAAGTAAGAATTGATTACATGTCTCAGAGGGATGGGAGGGGCAAAGCCAAGCTTCTATCATTGATTCTTTGTAGACCAGTGAGCCTTCATCTTCTATGAGGGCTCAGCAGAATAATGGGCTTCTTTTCTCCCAACACCAAGGTCCGGAAAATATTATTCATCACCTCCTGCTATGTAAGCCCCATTGAGTATTCCCAGGATTATGCGGTGATTTAACTATGAATCACCCACTCCCAGGCATTGGAGAGTTGACTCTTGTTTTGATTTCACTGAGATTTGGGATCATCCTGGCTGCCTTTCCTCCATCCCCTATTTATGAGGCAGTGACTATGCTGGAATTAGCTGGATATTCCACAGCGTTTCTCAGTGACTGTGTGGTTTCGTGGCATGTTCAGCCACTCTTTCTGGCTATAATGCATTTTATGCTCCAGTCCGTCAGTCCTCTACCCCTCATCCTGATCTTGATTTTCTCCTCTTGTTAATCTAGAAAACTGCTACTCAACATCTTGAGCCTAGCTCACAGCGTATCTTCATTGAAAGCTCCATCCTCTGCAGGGAGTTTTTTACATTATCTTTTCAAAAAATTAATTTTTATTTTTATTTTAAGTTCCAGGGTACATGTGCAGGATGTGCAGGTTTGTTACATAGAAAACATGTGCAATTGTGGTTTGTTGTACCTATCAACTCATCACCTAGGTATTAAGACCAGCATGCATTAGCTATTTTTCCTAATGCTCTCCCTCCTCCCACCCCAGGCCTGACAGGCCCCAGTGTGCATTGTTCGCCTCCCTGTGTCCATGTGTTCTTATTGTTCAGGTCTCATAAGTGAGAACATGCAGTATTTTGTCTTCTGTTCCTGAGTTAGTTTGCTGAGGATAAAGGCTTCTGGTTCCATCTATGTCCCTGCAAAGGACATGATCTCATTCCTTTTTTGCTGCATAGTATTCCATGGTTTTTACATACCACATTTTCTTGATCTACTTTATCATTGATGGGCATTTGGGTTGATGTCTTTGCTACTGTGAATAGTGCTGCAATGAACATACATGCACATGTATCTGTTTTACATAATTTTTTAGCTCTTCTGCTGTCCTGCATTTTATCTCTTTCATTCACTAAATTAATATTGGTTGACAGTTTACTATGTGCCAGGCACCATGCAAGGCACTGGGATTGCAACTGTGAACAAGATTGACAATACCTCTGCTGTCATTATGCTCATTGACTATGGCACCCAACAAACCCACATGAGTCAGGTGGTTATCAATGGGGTAAGTGCTATGGAAGAAATGAATAAGGTGATGGGCTGGAGAGTAACTGGGAGAGGTCACTTGGATAGTGAGGTGAGGACCACCTCTTTGAAGAAGTGATACTTGAATTGAGGCCTGAAAGATGAGAAAGAACTAGGCTTAGGAATAGATGAGGGAAAGAGTAAGTGCAATGAGAACAAGGGCAAAGGCTTGGAGGCAAGAAAGTGCTTGATGGGCTAAGTCTTAGCCTATAGTCAGGGGTGTGGTCTGAGATGAGGTTGTAGGAGGGGGTGTGGATGTAGCATGTGGAAACTCATAGGCCATTTTAGGGATTCTAGGCTCTATCTAAGAGCAACAGAAAGGTATTAAAGGGTTTTACGCAGAGGAATGGGATGACATCATTTACCATTTTAAAAGACAACCCCAGATGTTGTGTGTGTTGCAATGGGAAGCAGGGACAGACACAGAAAGTCCAGTTTTTGTTTTTGTTTTTGTTTTTGTAAGGAGGCTCTTGCAATAACCCAGACAAGAGCAGGTTCCTATACTAGGATAATGGCCATGTGCTTACTACAGAAGAGTGGAAAAGTCAACACCTACTTTGGTGATAAAATAAACAGGACTTGTTGATCTATTGGAGGTGAGTTCTAACAGAAAGAGAGAAATCAAGGATGATGCTGAAAGCAAGGATTGTTTTTGCCGTGAGCAGATGGGCAGATGCAGAGGCCTTTTACTGAAATGTGAAAGATGGCAGAGGAGCATGGGGCTGGATAAAACGAGAGCTGTTTGAAGACATCATAAGTCTGAGATGCCCATGAGAGGGCGTGATGGCTAATTTTATGTCAACTTGATTGGGCTAAGTGGTGCCGAGATAGCTGGTAAAACATTATTTCTGGGTGTGTCTGTGAGGGTGTTTCTGGAAGAGGTTGCTATTTGACTGAGCAAAGATGATCACCCTACTGAATGTGGGTTGGTATCATTCAGTCCACTGAGAGCCTGAATAGAAGCCAAAGGCAGAGAAGGGGTGGGTTTCTTTCCTCTGCTTGAGCTGAGATATCCATCCTCGCCTGCCCTCAGACGTTAGAGTTCCAGGTTCTTGAGCCTTTAGACTCAAACTGCGATACACGTCTTTGTTCTCCTGGTTCTCAAGCCTTTGGACTTGCACTGGAATTACACCCCCAGCTTTCCTGAAGATGGCAGATTGTGCGACTTCTAAGACTGTAATGAGGTGAACCAATGCCTCATAATAAATCTTTTTTAAACTTTTATTTTAAGCTCAGGGGTACAAGTCAGGTTTGTTACACAGGTACACTGTGTCATGGGTATTTGTTGTACAAATTATTTTATCACCCAGGAATTAAGCCTAGTACCCATTAGTTATTTTTTGTGATCTTCTCCCTCTTCCCACCCTCCACCCTCCAAAAGGCCCCAGTGTGTGTTGTTTCCCTCTATGTTCCTATGTGTTCTCATAATTTAGCTCCCACTTGTAAGTGAGAACATGTGGTATTTAGTTTTCTGTTCCTGTGATAGTTTAGATGACTAATGATAATGGCACTATCACTGATCATTAGAGAAATGCAAATCAAAACACAATGAGATACCATTTGACTAACACCAGTCATAATGGCTATTATTAAAATGTAAAACAAAATAGATGCTGGTGAGGTTGTGTAGAAAAAGGAAAACGTATACACTGTTGGTGAGAGGATAAATTAGTTCAGCCATTGTGGAAGACAGTGCGGTGAGTCCTCAAAGACCTAAAGACAGGAATACTATTCAAGCCAGCAATTCCATTACTGGTTATATACCCAAAGGAATATAAATCATTCTATTATAAAACACTTGCATATGTATGTTTATTGCAGCACTATTTACAATAGCAAAGACATGAAATCAACCTAAATGCCCGTCAATGATAGACTAGATAAAGAAAATATGGTACATATACACCATGGAATACTATGCAGCCATAAAAAAGAATGAGAGCATGTCCTTTGCAGGGACATGGATAGAGCTGGAGGCTATATAAATCTTTATACATATTTCCATGTATCCTATTTGTTTTGTTTTTCTGAAGAACCCTGACTAATGCAGAGGCCCAAGCTATCTGTCTTCCTCTAGACTCTGCTGTATCACTAATGTTGAGGACAGTGCTTGACACATAACAGGTACTCAGAAAGTGTTGAATGAGAGAATCGAAATGAGATGCTTAAAAGCTACAGATGACTAATGGCTTCTAGTACAACAGATAATTCAGAGTCCCTAGCAATGGCTAATTAAACCATTCCAATCTGATGTCCAAAATATTGTATGCTAGAGACCCCCTTTCTTTTCCCATTAATTGAACAGGCCCTGTCTCTTTTGCTCTTGTAGTCCATTGTTCTTCAAGTGTAATTAGCCCTTGCATTTTGACAGTAAACGAGACTCCACTACCTTGATAAATGGCTTGTTTCTGGGAAAGGAGTATTTGTGAAGAGAAAATCCAGTTGTCTTCCCCCTTTCTCCCATCTCTTCCTCTTCCCCTTACTTTCGGTGGCCCTTAGCCTATGCTATCACCTTCAGAAAGGAATGGTGGTTCTTTTAAATGGATACCAACACAGAAATAATAATTATCATTCATCGAACACCTGTTACATGGCAGGTGGGTACATTCTATGCAATGCAAAAATCCTGAAAAGTCATTTTTAAATATCTTTATGTTTCAGCGCGCAAACTGAATGAAACCATTTAAACGGAAGAACTTGTTTAAATCCCACAGTTACTAGGAGGCTCCATGGAGACTCAAACACACCCATGTTTGTCTGAGGCCAACATCTGTGTCTTTTCTGTGATTCCTTGTCTCCCATAGACCGTAAGGAGCTGGCTCCTATTGAGAAACTCCTATGGCCTCACTTGTTAGTGAAACAAATAGCATTGGCTCTTCCTCTTAGCAAGGAACAAACACCCTTCCACTTGCCTCAGATTTCTTAACTCCTATGATCTGTTTTGTTTTCTTCATGAACTCTCTGGGGGTGGGGGGAGTGAGTGATAATTATCACCTACATCTTACAGGTAAGAAAATGGATAGTGTCACACATAGCTTGCAGTGGGCAGGTATGAGCATCAAATCTAGGCAGTGTGCCCATCGAGTCCACTCTGTCAGCCTTTACATCATGTGTTCTTCATTAGCTGTCTAGCCCTTCCCAGTGTACAAAGATTCTTAGTTCACACTCGTGATCTCATTTGGTGTGGGGACACAGAGACTGATTTGCTGAATGCTGAATTTTTTTTAAGAGTTGGAAACATTATGAAAGATCTTCTAAACTAATTCAAATGGTTTCCCTTGTTTTGACCCAAGGTGGATGTATGAATTTCTCAAAATTGTCCATGTGACATTATACTCATTAGGATAGTCACTATCAAAAGAACAGAAAATAACAAGTGTTGGTGAGGAGGCCAAGAAATTGGAATCTTCGTGCACTATAAATGGGACTGTAAAATGGTACAGCCATTATGATTTGTGTGGAATTTTCTCAAAAAATAAAAATGGAATTACAATATGATCTCACAATCCCACTTTTGGATATACATACAAAACATAAGCAGGATCTCAGAGAAATTTCACACTCCAATGTACATTACAGAGCTGTTTGTAATAGCCAAGAGGTGAAGACAAATGTCCACTGATGGATGAATGGATGCAGAAAATGTGGTCTATACATACAATGAATATTATTCAGCCTTACAAAGGAAGGAAATCCCACTATATGCTGCAACTTGGGTGAAACTCAAGGACATTCTGCTAAGTGAAATGAGCCAGTCACAAAAGGACAAATATGCTATGATTCTATCATAGGAGTAGAAAGATGGTTGCCAAGGGCTGGGGGAAAGGAGAGGGGAGGGGGAATTAGTGTTTAATGGGTATAGAGTTTCTGTTTTGTAAGATGAAAAAGTTTGTTGGGTTTTTTTTGAGACACAGTCTCGCTCTGTTGCCCCTGCTAGAATACAGTGGCACGATGTTGGCTCACTGCAACCTCCACCTCCTGGGTTCAAGCAATTCTCCTGCCTTAGCTTTCTGAATAGCTGGGATTACAGATGTGTGCCCCAAGGCCTGGCTAATTTTTGTGATTTTAGTAGAGATGGGGTTTTGCCATGTTAGCCAGGCTGGTCTCAAACTCCTGACCTCAAATGATCCACCTGCCTCAGCCTCCCAAAGTGCTGGGATTACAGCCATGAGCCACTGTGCCTGGCCAGATGAAAAGGCTTTATAGATCTGTTGCATGAAAATATGACTATACTTAACACTACTGAACTGTACATTAAAAATGGTATGAAGATGGTCAATTTAATGTTATTTGTTTTTTACTGCAAAGAATTTTTGAAAAAACCTGTGGTGGATTGAGTGCTTGACCCCATGTCTCCAGAATCCAGTGAAGTTAGAGCTGCCTAAGAATGAGTGTTGCCTGCTCTTTTTGGGTCCAGGGGTATGCTTCTATCTCAGGTTGGATGTGTTATTTACTTTGCCATAGCGACATTGAGAAGTAAATGGGTGCTTTTGCCACACCTCATGGAGAATCAGGTAAGTGAGGTGGACCTACCAGAGAGTCTGTCTCTTCCAAGGTGCACTCACCTCCCTTAGAATGGAGATGGTCCTATGACATAACCAGGGGTGGCATTATCAGTCCAACATGGGGAAGTCAAGACTCAGCATGACCAATGGAGTGTTCAGGGTCAGCTGAGGGTATTGGTGATGGAGGGTGGGTTGAGACAAGATCCCAGGAATTCTGAGCTCCTGGACTAATTCTGCTAGGTCCAGAGTTAGTGAAGTAGGAGGAATAGCACATTTTTAAGACTTGGAACTGAAGAAAGTGGTGAGAAACTTGAATGTTTTTCTTACTTTTATTATTCTATGTAAAGAACTTTTTCTTTTTTTTTTTTTCAGAGATGGAGTTTCGTTCTTATTGCCCAGGCTCGAGTGCAGTGGCACGATCTCGGCTCAGTGCAACCTCTGCCTCCTGGATTCAAGTGAGTCTCCTGCCTCAGCCTCCTGAGTAGCTGGGATCACAGGCATGTGCCACCATGCCCGGCTAATTTTGTATTTTTAATTAGAGATGGGGTTTCTCCATGTTGGTCAGGCTGGTCTCAAACTCCTGACCTCAGGTGATCTGCCCTACTCGGCCTCCCAAAGTGCTGGTATTACAGGTGTGAGCCACTATGCTCAGCCTAGGTAAAGAACTTTCTAGAGTACTGAAGTGAATAGTTCCATTAAGTTGTCCAGTCCTGACCCCTGATCCCAATGCCCATCGGTGGCCTCAGACTTGGGCTTCCTTGCAGGCTGCTAGACCATCGGATGTGTGTGGTAGGCACATCCGCCAGGCTGTGGGGCCCCGTGAGCCTTCCCCTTCCCTAGCAGATTTTTCTTTTTAATGCTTGAACTCCAGAGGCCCCCAAGGGCTTCTGCCTTAATTAAAATTTAAATTCACAAATCATTTCTTAAACCGTCTCACAGGCAGCCAAATAATCGCAATCATTAGCAGGTGCTTGGAGTTGCTCTTGCTTTAATGCTTTTCAAGGGTGGTGGATACACCGGTTTAGTCCCATTATTACTGCCGTCTTCTACCACCCCTCTCTCCACAAACCTTGCTCAGAGAACTTTGCTACACACCCTTTGTTTTCTCTTGTAATAGAGAAGCCTGTGTTCCAGGTTCAGAATGCATTAACATGTCTTGTTCTCTCCCTACCCCTGTCTCCTGCAGCTTGCCCATGTCCCAGGGGCCATCCTCATTTGGGGACCAGCCAATTACCAGGTAATGGCTTGGAGCACAGAGTGATGACTCATCACCAGGCTGGACAGCCTTCCCTAGGAGCCATTTCTGGGCTTTGGCATTGGGATAGATCGTTTAGTCTGGCTATTGCTCCTGGGAATTTGCAGGGTGCCCCACAGCTGTGCTCCCCTAATCCAGGGTTGCTCAACCGGGGCACTGATGACATTTTGGGTTGGATAGTTTGTTCTAGGGAGAATGCCCCATGCATTTTAGGAAGTTTGGCAGCATCCCTGCTCTCTGCTTACTGTTTGTCAATAGCAGCCCCCAATTGTGACAAACAAATGTCTTGAGACATGGTCAAATGTCCCCTGGGACAAAATCTCCTGGTTGAGAAGTGCTGTAGTCCAACAGCGTCTCTAGGATCAACACCCTTGTCTCAGTTCATTTTGTGTGTGGGAATACCTGAGACTGGGTAATTAATAAGGAAAAATGGTTTATTTGGCTCTCGATTCTGCAGGCTGCATAGGAAGCATGGCAGTGGCATCTGCTTGTAGTGAGTGCTTTAGGGAGCTTCCAGTCATGGTGGAAGAAAAAGGGGAGCAGGCATGTCACATAGTGGAAGAGAGAGAGAGAGGAGGAGGAGGTGCCGTACTCGTTTTAAACAACCAGCTCTCATGTGAACTAATAGCATGAGAACTCACTCATGACCGTGGGGAGGATACCAAGCCATTCATGAGGGATCTGCCCCCACCATGACCTTGACGTTTTATAACTTAGCCTTAGAAGTCACATAACATTTCTTCTGCCAAACATTATAAATTGAGGCAGTCATAACCACACCCTTATTCAAGGGGAGGAGACACAGACCTCAGCTTTTAATAGCAGGAGCATCAAAGAATTTGCCGCCATATATGAAAATCACTGCGTCATTTCTATTCCATGTTCACAGGTCTGAATTTTTCCAAGCCTTTAGCAGAGAATTCAATCCCACCTTGAATAATTTTTCCAGGTGTATTTACACCAAAAGCCTACTTCAATTAATCAATTCTAATGCTGCAATTACCCAGCTTATATTTTCAGACACTCTAATAAGCACCACAAATGAATAGGAACTAAACTGATGGTGCATAACCCTCCACGATTAAAGAGACCACACTTGATTTCTCAAGCAGCCTTTACCTTTGTAAAATGAACTTCCTTCTCTCACTTGTATTTAGCACAGGAAAATGATTCCTTAGGGTTGTGATGGGGTTGGAACAGATGGAAAGACATCTAAGAAAATGTAGCAATTGTCATGGAGGTAAGTTTGGTTTTTAAAAAAAATTGAATTTTTTTTATTATTATACTTTAAGTTCTGTACATGAATGTGCAGGTTTGTTACATAGGTACACACATGCCATGGTGGTTTGCTGCATCCATCACCCTGTCATCTACATTAAGTATTCTTCCCAATGCTATCCCTCCCCTAGCTCCCCACCCCCTGACAGGCCCCAGTGTGTGATGCTCCCCTCCCCCCCATCTCCATGTGTTTTTATTGTTCAACACCCACTTATGAGTGAGAACATGTGGTGTTTGGTTCTGTCCTTTTGTCAGTTTGCTGAGAATAATGGTTTCCAGCTTTATCCATGTCCCTGCAAAAGACATGAACTCATCTTTTTTATGGCTGCATAGTATTCCATGGTGTATATGTGCCACATTTTCTTTATCCAGTCTATGAATGATGTGCATTTGGGTTGGTTCCAAGTCTTTGCTATTGTGAACAGTGCCATAATAAACATATATGTACATGTGTCTTTATAATAGAATGATTTATAATCCTTTGGGTATATACCCAGTAACAGGATTTCAGGGTCAAATGGTATTTCTATTTCTAGATCCTTGAGTGATTGCCACACTGTCTTCCACAATGGTTCAACTAATTTACACTCCCACCAACAGTGTAAAAGCGTTTCTATTTCTCCAGCATCTGTTGTCTCCTGATTTTTTAATGATCACCATTCTAACTGGCATGAGATGGTATCTCAATGTGATTTCGATTTGCATTTCTCTAATGACCAGTTATGATGAGCTTTTTTCATATGTTCACTGACTGCATAAATGTCTTCTTTTGAGAAGTGTCTATTCATATCCTTTGCCCCCATTTTTTTTTTTTTTGAGACAGAATTTCACTCTGTCACCCAGGCTGGAGTGCAGTGGTGTGATCTCAGCTCACAAAGTTTTAAATGAAGACTGAAGCCTCATTAGTTTGTAATTTTTTTTTTTTTAATATTGGGTAGGATGTGGACTCCTATTCAGGCTCTAGGATTAAACAATCTACTCCTCTGTAGAGTAAGAGGTTGGGCTTGCTATTTTCCAAAACCTCTTCCAGCTCCCAAATTATCTGTGCCTATAGGAATATTTGCCAAGGGCAATTTTCTAACATCAATACCCAGAGGAAGCACCCATGTAATAATCATATTCATTTGAATAACTTGCCTTCAAGAAATACTGCAGCACTTCTGGTAACCACACCTTTTACTCTGCATTTACATCAATACTACAAGCACTTTTATGTAGGTGCTAGTATATATTTTCTTCTGCAATTTCCTTTTTCCCCACCACTGTAACATATGCTGAAAAGCTTCCATCTCATTACATATAATTAAGCTTAATTCTTTTCCACTGCTCCATAATAGTCCACTGAATGGATAACTTCAAATACACTTTAAGGATTATTTAAGTAGAATATCTTGATGTAAATTCAAGTTATTTCATTTTTTTTTTTTTGCTTTATTAGCAATGCTTCAATGAATAGCACTGTGCATACGTCATTGTGATGGCAAATTTTATTTGTCAACTTAACTGGGCCTAAGGGATGCCTAGACAGCCGGTGACACATTGTTTTGGGGTATATCTGCTAGTGCATTTCCAAAAGAGATCAGTATTTGAATCAGTAGACTGAGTAAAGAAGAGGGCCCTCAGCAATGTGGGTGGGCATGACATAATCCACTGAAGGCCCAGACAGAAGAAAAAGGTGGACGAAGGATGAGTTCTCTGTCTTCTTGAGCTGCAACATTCATCTTCCACCCTTAGAGACTGAAGCTCCTGGTTCTCAGGCATTCAGACTCTGGGACTTAAACCAGTGGCCTCCCCACTTCCTAGTCTTTGGACTTGGACTGAATTGTATCACTGGTTCCTGGGTTCTTCAGCTTGCAGATGGCAGATCATGGAACTTCTCAGCCTCTGCAATCATGTGGCCAATTCCCATAACACATTTTGTCTATATATATACTCTATTGATTCTCTTCCTCTGGAGAACCTTGAGCAATCCAGTCATTTTGCTCCTATGCAGCTGTACTATAGATTAAGTTTCTAGAAGCAAATTTGCTGGGTCAAAATTTATGGGCTTTTATGATTCTGATGGCTATCGACAAATTTCTCATCACAGAGATCATACCAATTTGTTCCTCTATCAATAATGTATAAAAGAGCTTTGTCCTACACAGGGTAGAATCAAACTTTACAGTTCTTGGAACTCTGATCAGGCAGAAACGGCTTCATTTTGGTTTTAAGTGGCATTTCTCCTTCGTGAGTCAGCTAGCCTCTTTTCTATGGAAGAGTCTTTTGTATTTCTTTTTCTCAGAAAGGTATCCTTCTAGACTATGAAAGGGCATAATTTAAATCATTTTTAATAGATGTTTATATATATATTTTTTGGTGAATCCATTCATGACATTGCCTTGCCTTCCTCTTTTTTTTTTTTTTTTGAGCTGGAGTCTCGCTCTGTTACCCAGGCTGGAGTGCAGTGGTGTGATCTCAGCTCACTGCGACCTCTGTTTTCTGGGTTCAAGTGATTCTTCTGTCTTAGCCTACCAAGTACGTGGGATTACAGGTGTGTACCACCACACTTGGCTAGTTTTTGTGTTAGGTAGAGACGGGGTTTCACCATGTTGGCCAGCTTGGTCTTGAACTCCTGACCTCAAGTGATCCTCTCATCTCAGCCTCCCAAAGTGCTGAGATTACAAGCATGAATCACTGCACCCAGCCTGTACCACCTTCTTTCTGTCAGTTTCCAAAGTCATGTGAAAGTCCTTAGGCAGATGGTGGCATCCTCACTCTATCACTCCATCCCTTTATGGTTTTCTTAGCGATGTCTTTAGGTGGAATGTAGCGAAATAGCTGACACAGTGACCTTCAGTAACCACAGTATTTGTATTTGCCAGAAATACATTTGGTGGATAACATGAACCACCAAAGCTTTGCTTTGACTCCCTGTTGCAATTTTGTCCAAGAGTCTCAGGAAATGGCTGCACTTCATTTTTGCTGAAGCCCGTCTCTCTGCAGTACATTTTGTAATCGTTGTGGGTTTTGTCATAAGAAGAAACAACTCATGGTCTTGCTAGAAAAAGTCAAACGTCCGCTGGTTTCATCATTTATCTGCATCAGCTCTTTTTGCCGATAATGATGGTCATGAAACTTTCTCTCAGCACCTCCTTCAGCCTGACTTTTAAGGTTTGGCTGGGGAGGAGGTAGGAAGCCCAGGCTTGGCTCTAAGTCTAAGCCACACTGGTCAATGCAGTTAATCAGAAACTTTGCATTGTTAGGTTAATGGCTCCTGCCCAACTAGGGATAAAGATGATACTTTACCTGGATTTTCATGTGATCTTTATGTCTGGGACTTTAAAATCCCAGAGGAAGGAAGTTTGGACAACTGGCTAGATTCCATCATTTTCCACGCAGCAGATTTTGCATTAGGGATACTAAAATGAATTAATAAAATGCAGCCCTGGCAGGGTGTGGTGGTTCATGCCTGTAATCCCAGCATTTTGGGAGATCCAGGCTGGGAAATGGTAAGGTCAGGAGTTTGAGACTAGCCTGACCAACATGGTGAAACCCCGTCTCTACTAAAAATACAAAAATTAGCTGTGTGTGATGGCACGTGCCTGTAGCCCCAGCTACTCAGGAGGCTGAGGCAGGAGAATCACTTGAACCCAAGAGGCAGAAGTTGCAGTGAACTGAGATCATGCCACTGCACTTCAGCCTGGGCAACAGAGCGAGACTCATCTCAAAAAAAAAAAAAGCAGCCACCTGGGCTCAAGTAACTCCCACATCAAAGCAGGTCCCACCTATAAGCAGATGTAATAAGTATACATCTATAATAGAATGTATAAAAGAAATCTTCCCAATCTAATTCATAGAGGAGATAACCCTTGCTAAAAACATTACTATGAATTGGTGTTAGACAAGGTGGCCAGACCATGTGATCAAATCAATGGAGATCTGAAATGAAAAGGTATGCATGTGTGCCATGATAAGTGGTGTTTCTGGAGCAGAATTTACGAGCAGTGGTTGAAGAGGTAGACAGAGCCTGGTGAAACCTGTTTGTTCTCTAAAAGATATGTAATTTATCCCATAGGCTAACTTGTTTTTCCCATGGCCAGATACCCACAGATAGCATTTCACCCTGTAATAACTTCTCTTGGGTGTGCCTAGGCTTATGCACGATTACCAACTAATTGACTCTACCTGCAGCCCATTTTATTTCTGTATGATGAGTGTGAAAGAGATGAGGTTTCTACAGTCCTTACAAAACCTGGACCTATCAGCAGTGGAGCTTGGAGAGGAGTTGAGGTAAAAGAAATGCAATCTACCAACAGATATAATGTTTAAGTAGCTCAAACTTTTTACTGTGGAGTTGAATCATTTATGCATTTTGGTTTAATTTAATTCTTTTTTTTAGATGGAGTCTCGCTCTGTTACCCAGGCTGGAGTGCAGTGGTTCAATCTCGGCTCACTGCAACCTCCTCCTCCCAGGTTCAAGTGATTCTCCTGCCTTAGTCTCCCAAGTAGCTGGGACACAGGCATACACCACCACACCTGGCTAATTTTTACATTTTTAGTAGAGATGGGTTTTTGCCATGTTAGTCAAGCTGGTCTTGAACTCCTGACCTCAAGTGATCCACCTGCCTCGGCCTCCCAAAGTGCTGGGATCACAGGCATGAGCCATTGCACCCAGCCCTAATTCAATTATTTATGCTGATTAAAGAATACAAAAAAGCAGGAGATGGGACATGCAAGGGAGAAAGTGGGGACAGTGTAACTGGTCCAGCCAATTCTGTCCTCTACTCGTGGCATAAGAGAGCACGAGACAGGAAAACTGACATTCATGCCTCCTTGTCAGCCTCTGTCTCCCATGTGGCTTTCATAACTGAGCATGTCTCTGAGCCAAATGGGAGGCTAGGGTTTAAAAACAGGTGTTTTTCATACAACCTGGGCACTAAACACAAGATAAAGGGTTCACCAAAGAACCAGTGAGTGACCAGCTTTTGCTGGGAGACAGACTGGCCTGGCTGCCCATAAGAAAAGCCCAGCATACACCGTTGACTTTCTGTATCTATAGGTTCCACATCCATGGATTCAGCCAACTGTGGATTGAAACTATATGGGAAAAAATTGTGTACTGAACATGTACAGACTTTGTTTCTGGTCATTTCCTAAACAATGCAGCATAACAACTACTTCATAGCAGTGACATTATATTAGGTATTATAAGGCATCAGAGATGAGGTGAAGTACATGGGAGAATGTGTGTAGGTTGTATGCAAATACTACATTACTTTATATTGGGAACTTGAGCATCCACCAGTTTTGGTATCTATGGGAAGTCCTGAAACCAATCCCCCAGGGAAACCAAGGAGCGACTGTATTGTATTTAATGGGCATTGGAAGAGATTCAAGAGTTATTTTAATTATATAGTTTCTACTTGCCATGTTGATTTTTAAAAACATAACACCCAAATAGGAAGCAAAGTACTTTGTTCCACGTTTCTCAAAGACAGTGAAGGAGACAGAAAACCTAAGTCCACAGCAACCTCATGAAGTTCCTCTTTGGTTTCCCATCCTCTCACCATTCTTCTATTTCTCTAGGGCTTTCCTCCCTCAGCACAGCCCTCTGAAGCTCTCCTATCTCTTCCTCTACTCTGTATCCTTTCATTTATTTTCCTTTCATTTACTTATTTACTTTGGAATAGGGTTCTCACTCTGTCACCCAGGCTGAAGAGCAGTGGCACAATCATGGCTCACTGCACCTCAAATTCCTGGGCTCAAGCGATCTCCCCGCTTCAACCTCTCAGGTATCTGAGACTATAGGTGTGCACCACCACATTCAGCTAATTTTTAAATTTTTTGTAGAGATGGGGTCTTGTTATGTTGTCCAGGCTGGTCTCAAACCTGTGGGCTCAAGTGATTCTCCTACCTTGGCTTCCCAAAGTGCTGGGAATACAAGTGTGAGCCACCACACCCAGCCTGTATTCATCTATTATGTAAGATGATTGGAGCCTGTCTTCAGCCAAGAGGAATCATTATTATTTCTTTTTCTTTTCTTTTTAAAATTATATTTTAAGTTCTGGGGCACATGTGCAGAACGTGCAAGTTTGTTACATAGTTATACATGCACCACGGTGGTTTGCTGCATCTATCACCCCATCATCTACATTAGGTATTTCTCCTAATGCTGTCCCTCCTCTAGCTTCCCACCACCAGCAGGCCCCAGTGTGTGATGTTCCCCTCTCTGTCCATGTGTTCTCATTGTTAAACTCTGACTTATGAGTGAGAACATGCAGTGTCTGGTTTTCTGTTCTTGTGCTACTTTGCTGAGAACGTTGGTTTCCAGCTTCATCCATGTCCCTGCAAAGAACATGAACTCATCCTTTTTTATGGCTGCCAAAATTTTATGTGTTGAAGTCCTACTCCCTGGTACTTCGGAATGTGACAGTATCTGGAGACAGGGTTTTTACAGAGATAGTTAAGTTAAAGTGAGGTAACTGGGGTGGGCCCTAATCCAACATGACTGGTGTTCTTATAAGAAGAGGATATTTGGGTTGGGCATGGTGACTCACGCCTGTAATCCCAGCACTTTGGGAGGCCAAGGTGGGTAGATCATGAGGTCAGGAGTTTGAGACCAGCCTGGCCAACATAGTGAAACCCTGTCTCTACTAAAAATACAAAAAAATTAGTCAGGTGTGGTGGTGGTCACCTGTAATCCCAGCTACTTGGGAGATTGAGGCAAGGAGAATCACTTGAACCTGGGAGGTGGAGGTTGCAGTGAGCTGAGATCACGCCTCTGCACTCCAGCCTGAGCTGCAGTGTGACTCCACAACCCTACTGACACGTTGATCTCAGATGTCTAGCTTCTGCAACTGCAAGAAAATCAACTCCTGTTATTCGGGCCACATAGTCTGTGCTATTTTGTTTTGGCATCCCTAATGAACTTTGGAAGGGGGATCACTTACTCAAATAATGCCTGTCCCATTCCACTCCAGCCTCTTCAAGTAGGAAACCACTCATCAACACTGGTACTTTTGTTGCTTTTGGTCACATATTACTTGTGATGCCCATCACAGATTACTAGAACACTGTAAAGACTGCGGTAGGGGAGAAGGGGCTACAGGGGAATTCAAAGCAGAGAGGACATGATGGATCTGAGTTTGCGGAGATCACAGCAACATTAAGAGTGAAGATGGATTGGAGGAGGGCAAGACAGGAGATGGAGAACCAATAAAATGAGTTTTCATGCAGTAGCAGCAGGGATGGAGAATTGGGGGGGGTTGATAAATATCTAGGTATGAGAATAATAATATTGGGTGATAGAATTGGGATGATGAAAAGGAGTAGAGATGGCTGACTTCTATCTTTCTGGTTTGGGTGTCTGAGTATATGGCGGCACTATCAATAGAAAGCAACTATAGAGTTTATTTGCATGCCACTGCATTATAGAAAGAACTGAAGTTGGCTTACACAAATACTGATCATACCATAATAAATAGAAGTAAATGGGGATAGTAGAGCAGGCTGTACCGGAAAGACAAAATGAAAAAAGATCGAGGTTAGCACACAAATCCTCATGCAGGGATTCTTCACACTTGTCAGAGATGGACTGTGCATTTTGCTTTGGGCCAACACATGACATTATTCACACTTGTCAGTTTGGTCAGTGTTTCTCACCTCTTCCAAGGACCTGGAGTCTGAAAATTCTAACACAGTGAAAATCTGGCTTTTGGTTTCTGGGTGTGAGAGGCAACAGGAATACTGGGAGAGGCATAGACTGCATATTTGGAGACTCTTCACAGAGAAACGTGCGGAAAGTTTAAAAAATGTGGAGCATCCCCACCTCACCCTAGGGTAGGGTGGAATCTGGAGCTTGGGTTCAGAGACTGCCTGGGGAAATGGACTGTCTGTACTTTCACACAATAGTGTAAAATCCATTGATTTGGGAAAATGACATGGATGTGTCATATACCTTCTGTGGTGCCACTTGACTGATTTACATAACATCGCTGTTTTTGCTATGTGAATACACAGGTTACATAAGCAGTCTGGCAGCTTAAGTCTCATTACTGTCATTTCCAAAGTGTTAGATTGTTCAGAACAAGGAAACCTTTTCTGCTACAGAATCAAAAGTGAATGCATCCCCATCCAGGCAGGTTTTGATGATCCTTTCATGATCACATCTTTGGAATGTGCCCAAATAGCCAGTTTGATAGCCTTGGGTTGGAAAAGGGAATGGTTGTTCCCAAGCTGTCTTTGCTGGAGTGTCTACCTCTTCTTGCCAAGTGTTGAGAGGTTTATGTTCCTGCCTATGGGGCACCTTTCTCTATGGAGAAAAGGTCTTTAGAAAGACTTTTGAGGGTAAGCTCTATACAGCAGCTCTTGGCACTAATAATAACACCTTGATGGGTCTAGGACTGGTTGG
Source organism: Saguinus oedipus (assembly GCA_031835075.1). Taxonomy (NCBI): domain Eukaryota; kingdom Metazoa; phylum Chordata; class Mammalia; order Primates; family Cebidae; genus Saguinus; species Saguinus oedipus. The sequence continues at coordinate 16,898,249 of CM063179.1, read as the reverse complement.
GGCCTGACTTGCTGATCTTTTTCCTTTTATAATTTCACCTTTTATTTTAGATTCAGGCAGCGCATGCACAGATTTGCTACATGGATATATTGCCTGATGCTGGGTGTGATACAAATGATCCAGTCACTCAGGTACTGAGCATAGTACCCTGTAGTTAGTTTTCCAACCCTTGCCCCTCTCTCCTTCCCCTCTAGTTGTCCCCAGTGTCTATTGTTTCCATCTTTATGTGTCCATGAGTACCCAGCATTTCGCTCCCACTTGTAAATGAGGACATGCTAGTGTGTCCAAGATGGTGTCTCTGTTCCATGCGTGCCTCTCTAGACAGGATCTGACTGGCGACGGGCAGCATTGTGGATTTGGTAAGTTTCTTCTGTGTGAGTTTACTCTTCCTTTTCTTTCATTGTGTACTAGAGTGATGGGATTGGCTTTGGAGTAGAGATTTGACTTTTTCTGGCAGGCCAAGCCATTTGGCATTTGCTTTTGTACAAGTAAGTTGACTTCTCACAATCTCAGCTTCCTCATCTTTAATACCTACTTGTTTTATTTATTTATTTACTTATTTATACATACATAGTATTTTTATTTTATTAATTTATTTTTGAGACAGAGTCTCATTCTGTCACCAGGCTGGAGTGCAGTGGTGCGATCTCGGCCCACTGCAACCTCCACCTCCTGGGTTCTACTGATTCTCCTGCCTCAGCCTCCCAAGTAGCTGGAATTACAGGTATATGCCACCATGCCTGGCTAATTTTTGTGTTTTTAGTAGAGACAGGGTTTCACCATGCTGGCCAGGATGGTCTTGATCTCCTGATCTTGTGATCCGCCCATCTCAGCCTCCCAAAGTGCTGGGATTACAGGCGTGAACCACCGTGCCCAGCCACATACATACTTTTTGGGGACACACAGGCTGGAGTGCAGTAGTGTGATCCTAGCTCACTACAGCCCCAAATTCTTGGACTCATGCAATCTTTGCACTTTAGTCTCCCAGGTAGCTAGGACTATAGATGCACACCACCATGCCCAGCTAATTTTTTATTTTTAGTAGAGACAAGGTCTTGTTTTGTTGCTCAGGCTGGTCTCAAACTCCTGGTCTCAAGTGATCCTCCCGCTTCACCTTTCCAAAGTGCTGGGATTACAGATGTGAGCCACTATGCTCGGCCACTTTACTTGTTTGAAGTCAGACTGAATCTGGCTCTAGGCTCTCATGAAGTAGAGTGTTGAGAAAATAAATCACAGGTTTGGTTAGGGGCATTCCCTGCCAGTTCCCAAAGATATACATGATCTTTTAAATCCCTTATGTTGGGATTTAAAAATTAGGGAGCGGGCCATGCGCGGTGGCTTATGCCTATAATTCTAGCACTTTGGGAGGGCAAGGCAGGCGGATCACTTGAGGTCAGGAGTTCAAGACCAGCCTTGCTAACATGGTGAAACCCCATCTCTACTAAAAATACAAAAATTAGCTGGGTGTGGTGGTGCATGCCTGTAGTCGCAGCTGCTCAGGAGGCTGAGGCATGAGAATTGCTTGAATCTTGGAGGTGGAGGCTGCAGTGAGCTGAAATTATGCCACTGCACTCCAGTCTGGGTGACAGAGCAAGATGGTGTCTCAAAAAAAAAAGGAAGAAAAAAATGATTGAGGGGCCTGGACCTCAGTCCTTGGAGTCACCAGAGTTCCTGTTGCCCTTTCTGCTCCACAATGCTCCTGCGTTTGTCCTACTTTCTTTCCCGGCCTATGTTCTCTCAACAGACCCAGGGGTGTTCCTCAAGACCATTGTATTTTCTTTTAGCCAAAGATTCGACCACATGGAATTTTGCCAGTGTTGTCCAAGTCCTGGCACTGTATCCAACCACCCTGGTATCCCACAGAGATCTGTGTTCAGACTGAAAACCCCAGACCTCCACATTCTTCTCTGTTATGGGAGGTCAAGGCTTTACCTGCCGCCAGGCACCCCAAACCCCAACCATCTCCCTAGTCTATTTTTCTTCACGAATAGGCTTATGTTTCCTAAACAAAGCTGGGATGAGTCTATGTTCTGGATATTTCACAGTGTCTGCTGAGTTTATATTGACTCTAGTTGTCCTCAGCAGCCAGTTCCTTCCTCACTCGCTTCAACAGAATGTTTAGCTACACGGGAAGTGCCTGGAATAAGGCTGACACTTTGCAGCCTGCCTCATAGCTAAGGAGAACCAGGTGGTTGAGTTCTGGACAAAGGGATTTAGAAAGTGTGAGTGGCAGCTTCTGGGAGACTTATTTAAGGAACAGTTCATACCTGTCCTTGGATATTCTTCTCTTCTTCTATCCTGCTGCCTCCTATGCAGCTGCTGCCATCTTGGACCAAGTGCATGATGGTCATATCGTAAAAGATATCAGAGCAGTGAGTTGATATCAGAACAGTGAGGACTCAGCAGGGACTGAGTCCTCATTTATAAGAAGAGACACAGAGCGGGGAAAACCCCTCTTGTTTGGCCCAATGCCATGACAATTGAGCATCAAGGGGAGAAGCTCAAGGGCCAAGGGTACCTGCTGAGCATGATGGAGCCCGAGAGAGCCCAAGTCATTAATGACATCACTTACCCTGGAGCCTTCTCCCTCCAGACTCCTTTTGATGGGAGATGAGACATTTCCCCACTGCTTAAGCCACTTTTCTTTGGTTATTTTATTGCCTAAGAGTACCCTAACCAATGGGATATAAAAAAGAAAAGTCTCAGAGCACCAAGGGTTGTTTACTTGTTTTCCAGATGAGACAGGGAAAATCCCTGTTGATCTTTTGAGCATACCTCAGCAATGAGAACAAACACAAACAGGTATTTCAGTAAATGATGCCCCCATATGTAGAAAACACAGCATGGAACCTGACACGTTTAAGCAGCCAGTAAAAGGTAGCTATTTTTCTTTTTCTTATTAGCATAATGCCTCAATAAACATTGGTTTCCGATCCTGTCCCCTTGAGTGTCTCTCCCTTTGCTACTAAGTTTCTCTGCACCTGTACATTCATCTCCCTTCTCCCCATTTAAACTTGGCTCTTGAAATGACTGTCAACTTGCTCTCATTGAGGTTTCAGTGACAGATAAGGCTTAATGTATGACCTCATTCCCCAAACACTATCGGCTTGTCAGTGAGATTTACATTTAATAGAGGATTAAAGCCTTAAGCCAAAGGAATGAATCTTTAATGGTGAAATTTGAGGCACCAGAAGGCTTATGAAAAACTAATATCGAAGGGGCAGAAGGGCCTCCTTGGCGATCCCAATTTTCTGAGGTGTTCTCATAAAGTTCCCCAAATTCTCCCAAATTAAAAAATGCCATGCCCTACTGCAATTCACAGTTGGCGGTTGGCAAACAGTAGATTCTGGATGAAGCTTTGTGGAACTGAACAGGAGTGGGAGGGGGAATCATGAAATCAAAGACACAAGAAGAGGATGTCTCAATTCCAGAGGGACTTGTCTGTTGAGTGGGTGAGTCAGGCTGCCTGAGCGTGTGGATGGAACTTCTCTGGGGCGGGTGCCATGTTGAGCCGCATTTGATGTTGACTTAGCAGTTTCCTGCTGATTCTTGACCTTTTTTGCATTGGTGGGTGGTGGTTGAGCTGTACCAAGTTGTCTTTCTACCCTCCCCTCCCAGTTTCCTCCCGCAACCTCATCCTCATCTCAGTTCTTCTCCCTGCTTGTCCTGGCCTCTACAAAGTGCCTGTTTGGCCAGGCTTCTCAGATACTGTGAGTAAGACTTGAAATCTCTCTTCTCTCCTTGAATCCACCCCTGAGTCTTTGGGCATCTTGGCCGGACCCCAGCAGTGCAGAGTTGACAGGCTGCCTTCTGGGTCCTTGGAATTTCTTCTCTGAGCTCCAGCTTGGGCTGTTTTCTGTTCAGCATCTCCTCTCGAGCATCCCACTGATTATTTAGTTACTTATTTTAATTTGTTCTTCTTGTTGTTGTTGTTGAGATGGAGTCTCACTCTGTCACCCAGGCAGGAGTGCAGTGGCATGATTGTGGCTCACTGAAACCTCCACCTCTCAGGCTCAAGCAGTTCTCCTGCCTCAGCCTCCCAGGTAACTGGGATTATAGGTGCCCGCCACCATGCTTGGCTAATTCTGGTATTTTTAGTAGAGATGGGTTTTTCACATGTTGGCCACTCTGGTCCCGAACTCCTGACCTCAGGCAATATGCCCATCTTGGCCTCCCAAAGTGGTGGGCATGAGCCACCTCACTTGGCCCTGATTATTTGCTTTTTTGAGATGAGGTCTCAGGCTCTGTCACTCAGGCTAGAGTCCAGTGGTGTGGTCATAGCTCACTGCAGCCTTGAAGTCCTGGGCTGAAGTAATCCTCCTGCTTCAGCCTCCCAAGTTGCTGGAACTAAAGGCATACTATAAGTGCTTGGAACTACTAGCACCATGCCCAGCTAATTTTTAAATTAGAGACAAGGTCTCACTCTGTCACCCAGGCTGGTCTTCAACTTCCAGCCTCAAGCAATCATCCTGCCTCAGCCCCCCAAAAGGGGACCCCCTCCAAAGTGCTGGAATTACAAGTGTGAGCCACTGTGCCCAACCCCTACTAATACCTTAAACTGAACACATGTGGGCCAAGTATCTTCCATCTGTCCCCTAGATGTGCTCTTCACCCACCTCCATCTTGCTCCTTCCAGGGGAGAGTGAGTCATTGGAACATCAACTCTGGCTGGGTTTGACCAATTAGCAGAAGAGAGAGGAAAGAGGAGTGAAGCAGGAATGGGAGGCTGTGTGTTCATCCCCTAAAGGTGGCCTCAGCTGGATTGTGTTCCTCCACCAGAAGCCTGCTCCTTTCTAGTGGCCTTCTCTACCTATGTGACTCCCTCTTTCCAGGTCTTGGCAACCATTCCCTGTCCTTGTCCCTGCAGGCTTGGGGGCAATGGGAGCTCCTCCGCTGCTTCTGGCCTCTCACTCTTGAGATGATTCCCCTGCAGGAGATTGGCATCACCTGGAAACACATTAAAATTGCAGATTTGAGGCCACTTCCCAGCCCTTCTGAACTCGATATTAGGGATGGGGCCCAGCAGTCCGTGTCTTTTTTTTAACTTTATTTTTTATTTTAAGTTCTGGGGTACATGTGCAGGATGTACAGGTTTGCTACATAGGTAAACGTGGTTTGCTGCAGCTATCAGCCAATCACCTAGGTATTAAGCCCAGCATGCGTTAGCTATTTATCCCAATGCTCTCCCTTCTCCTGTCCCAACCCCGACAGGCCCCAGTGGGTCATTCCCCTTCCCGTGTCCATGTGTACTCATTGTTCAGCTCCCACTTCTAAGTGAGAACATACGGTGTTTGGTTTTCTGTTCCTGTGTTAGTTCACTGAGAATAATGGCTTCCAGCTCCATCCATGTCCCTGCAAAGGACATAATCTCATTTCTTTTTACTACTGCATAGTATTCCATGGTGTATAAGTACCATGATTTCTTTATACAGTCTATCATTGATGGACATTTGGGATGACTTTGCAGTCTGCGTTTAGACCAGATCTCTAGGTCTAGGTGATTCTGAAGCATGGTCATGTTTGAGCATCACCAAACTTCACCTTTCCAGCTTTGACATTAGTAACAGACTCTTCCAATTATGCCAGATATGCCAAATGAGCATTTTCTCTATTTTCTGTTGCGATCCTAATGATATAATGATAATAATAATAGAATTCAGATCCCCGAAACAAAAGTGGCCCTTGTCTAGGGTCTCTGTCTCCATGAATGCAACACCACGGGACTTGTTCTTACACCTTTTAATTCTCTGCAGCTACCAGCCTGTCTGGTATGTTGTAGGTACTCAATAAAGGTTCATTTCATTGGAAGTTTATTTCTCTCTCTCTCTCTGTATATATATCCATTCATCCACCCAGGCATCACCATATGGGTACTGGGGATCTACAGGCAAATACGATATTGTGTTTGGTCTCATGGGTCTTATGAGTTAACGAGTGAGATGTCAGCTGTCTGAGTTTCAGTAACACCATCTATTAATGGATCATAATATTACTGACTCCATGGGGTGGTTGTGAAGATGAAATGGGATAACACATATAGTGCTCTTGGCACAGTGCCTGACATTGAAACTATTCCATCCATGAGTATTATTTATTATTATTGAAATAGATGATACAGCTTAAGACCAGCTCAAACAGAGGCGAGAGCAGGATTTGTGAACATCATTCCATGCCATGGGCATAAGCGTCTTACAAGTTACAGAGTCATTAAAGTACTTTGTACATTACTTGGCATTTTGTAAGGTGTTTATTTTTATTTTTTATTCTTTAATTTTTGTGGGTATATTGGTGTATATATTTATGGGGCACACGAGATATTTTGATACAGGCATGCAATGCGTGATAATCACATCAAGGTAAGTGGGGTGTCCATCAATAACATGTTTATTTGTACTGATCTGGCTGTTATTCTTGTCCTCGTGTGATATCTCTGTCTTGTTTATTCTCTTCAAGGCTACTCTTTAAGTTTCATTTTGACCTGCTTTTTATTCCTGTGTCAAGGTTAGCCAGCACGAAAGAGTAGCCTAATAATTTATTCCGGATTGAGACACCCTTAGGATCTGTCCATTTATTTCTTCCCTTCCAAAATGAATACTTTTTTTTATTGTTTTCATTGGTTAAAAAAGATTTATATTCATTGCTTTAAAAAATGAAATGATCAAAGCAGCACGAAATACTTTATCAGTTGAAATAAATCACTCCGAGATACCTCTTTTAACATGTTGCTGAACCTTTTCCTGGAAGTATCACTATGCATTTCTCTGCAGCTCTGTCTAGTATTCCCATGTTACATGAATAGGGTCATTCTTTGCAGCCAGCTCACTTTTTAGCCAGAAACCATCTGCGGAGGCTCTGGGAAAATTTCGTCTGGGGATGTGCTCTTGCTCTCCCTTAGGACCACCAGATGGCGCTGCTTCTGAATTTATCAGAGTTTCCTGTCCCCAGTGCAGGCAGAAATTAATACTCAGTGTCCCAATGTTGGGCCCTGGTTCGTACCATGCCTCTGGCCTAGGGCTGAAGGTGAATTGATTTTGTCTTCAATGACACCTGAAGAGGGCAAAAGTCATGCCCACACTGTAACATGGAGGGAATCTGTAGTTGCTCTTGGACTGAACAAGTTCTAATGTGTGTGTGTGTGTGTTGGTTATGTTTGCACCTGTTTTCTCCTCCTCCCAGTCCCCTTAGATCATGAGATCCCTGCAGGAAGAGACAGAGTCCCCTGAACCAAAGTTCTGTGTCTGTAAGGCCCTCAATACCTATTGAGTTTAAGTCTCAAGAATAAGGTGGCTTCTGGGGCCTGCCGTGGTGGGTCATGCCTATAATCCCAGCACTTTGGGGAGGCTGAGGTGGGCAGATCGCTTGAGACCAGGAGTTCAAGACAAGCCTGGCCAACATGGTGAAACCTGTCTCTACTAAAAATACAAAAATTAGTGGCTCACCCCTGTAATCCCAGCACTTTGGGAGGCCGAGGCGGGTGGATCACGAGGTCAAGAGATCGAGACCATCCTGGTCAACATGGTGAAACCCCGTCTCTACTAAAAATACAAAAAATTAGCTGGGCATGGTGGCACGTGCCTGTAATCCCAGTTACTCGGGAGGCTGAGGTAGGAGAATTGCCTGAACTCAGGAGGTGGAGGTTGTGGTGAGCCTAGATCGCGCCATTGCACTCCAGCCTGGGTAACAAGAGCAAAACTCCATCTCAAAAAAAAAAAAAAAAAAAAAAAATTAGATGGGTGTGATAGGGTACGCCTGTAATCCCAGCTATGTGAGAGACTGAGGCAGAAGAATTACTTGAACCCAGGAGGTGAAGGCTGCAGTGAGCCGAGATTGAACCACTGCACTCCAGCCTGGATGACAGAGTGAGACTCCATGTCAAAGAAAAAAGAAGAAGAAGAAAAGAGAATGAGGTGGCTTGGGGCAAAAAAGGTATGTGTTTTGAAAGCTGAAGAACAAAAAAAGTATAAAACGATTATTGACCTGGGAGTCAGAAAATCCAAATTTTACATTTGGATTAGGTCTTAATTTGCTGGCTGACCTTGGACAAGCCTATTGACCTTTCTGGGGTCAAGTTGACTTACGTATAGGAGATTGGATACAGTGATCTCTTGGCCTCTCTTAGCTCCGACCTGTTTGTATACAAAAGCCCTTCTCATCTTTTGTTGTTGTTTTTTGTTTGTATTTTTTGGGGACGGGGGTGTCAAATTGCATCTAGAAATGAATCACTGGGTACTGTCAAGAAACCTGGGGAACTCAGGTCCTGGGGCGTCCAGGGCAGGTCAGGCCTGAGCCTGAGCTGCACTTAACAATCCACTCTCCTTGCAGGGCCGTCAGTGCTGGCCGCACCGGCACAGCCCATACATCATTATTAGATTCCCTTCATTGTGCTAATTGACACGGGATGAAAAATATCCAGCGAAGGAAACAGCAAGTGCTTTCACATTCAGCCAGAGTGCCCGGCAAATGGGAGAAACTGCTGTAAAAGTTAACTGAGATTGAAAACAAGCCTACTAATATCTTGTAGGGTGAATGTGTCCCGTTACCGGGAGCTGGATCCGATTGGCAATGTGAGTGAGTGGTGGAGACGGGGAGGGAGGGCAGCTTGGTGGTACTACATCTGAAGCGTAGATGTCGGGGGGAAACTTTTCAGACAGTTTAGGTCCAGATGCACAGAGAACCAGACAGAGCAAATAAGGTAGGATTGAGAGGAGAGAGAGGGAGCTGCTCTCGTCACCTCTAAACTGTAGTGATGATTGTACCCACTTCTCAGTTTGAAGTCTATTATTGAGAATTATTTTCTCATGAAGAGTCCAGTGTTGGGTGGAGGGGAATGTAGAATTCCTGGCTCTAGACCAGTCTGGGGGTAGAGGAGATTGTACCCCAGAGGACATTAGGTAGTGTCTGGGGACACATTTGGTTGTAAGTTGGGGGCAGGTAGTATTAGCATCTTCTGGGCAGAGGCCAGGGAGGCTGCTAAGCATCCTGTAATGCACAGCACAGCCCCCTCCCACCAAGCACAGAATGATCCTGTAGAAAGTGCTAATGGTCCTGAGGTGAGGAAGCCCTGCTCTAAAACAGTGTGCATCTTTGCACAGGTAACATCTCCAGGTCATTATTGTATGAATCTATATTACTAATTTTACATGATATGGGAGATTGGTGGTGAAGATAGCCCCAGTTCTCCTCCATGTCCCCCCTGGCCTTTGCAATATCACTTTGCAGCTCCTGCTATTGAGACACGGAGTCTGTTCCTCACTCTTTGAATCAGGGCTGGCCTTGGGTCTTGCTTTATTCAACAGAATCTGCAGAAGTGGTAGCTCTGAGTCTAGGCTTCAGAGGCCTTGCACAGGTCTGTAGTCTTCTGCAGAGACCTGCTCTCCCATGTGCTGTCAGCCTGGGCTAATCTGCTGCAGGATGAGATACCACGTGGAGAACAGGCAAACTGCCCCCTATGCTGTCTATGCTAAAAATGCAATTGCTAAAAATGCAAGATAGAGCTCAGCCTAGAGTAAAACTATCTGCTGACCAAGGACCATGGACCGTGGACCGTAGCTGAGATTAAAAAAAAAAAAACCCCACCCAGGTAAGCTGTAGTCTCCTGGGAAATAACAGATTCTTACTGTTTAACCCACTGAGATTCAGGGTGGTTCATTATGCAACAATATAGCTAATACGCAAGGTCTTGAAATTAAGACTCAACGGTAGATTCCGAGGGGAGTGGAAAACATCTTAAGATTTGCTTCCTTTGTTAACAGCTGACATTTTCTTAAGTCTGATAGCTTTAAATGAATCAAGATGTGCATAACTGCATCCTTTGATACCCAATTAATGGAGCTGGGTGAGATCTATCTGGAGACAAGTTTGCTAAAGGTCAATTTTATTCACTTGTATCGGGACAAGTTGCAGAAATCAACTCTGACTTAAATAGCCAAAGGGCATTTGTGAGAAGGACACCAGGAAGCTGATGACTACACAGCCTTCAGCAACATCAGGAGTCAGGGCTGCTCCAGGGATCTTGGCAGGAGGGGTGTGTGACTCTCCTTCCAGAATGCTGTCAAGGGTGACAGAGTCCTAAGCACCCTTCATCCCTATGTAATTTGTGCTCCAGATTTGAAGACCAGGGTGAAAGAAGCTCATTGGCTTTCCTTGTGTCACCTGCCCTGCTAATAGAGGTGGTATCATTTGATTGGCAGTTCTGCCAGCCCCTAGAGTGGAAAGGGGCAATGAGACAGAAATAGAAGGTACCCTCTGCCTCCCTCCTCCCCACCCTTCCCTCTGCCACCCACAATGCTGGAGATTGGGAAAGGTGGATTTAGAAAGTATGTTTAGGATTTTGGGTGTGTGGTCGGGACCTCTAAGGTGGCTCATGATGGCCTAGCTGGAAAATGGAAGGGCTCCATCAGAAATTAAAAATCAAATGTAACAGCACTGTTGACTCTCACATGATTCTCCTCCTGTCACCCCTCACTTGTTATGTGGGTGTCAGCATGTGAGGCACTGGATTGAGATATGGGAAGGAGAGTAAGAAGGGAGATAGTCCTTCTTCTCCTTCTGAGACAGGGTCTTGCTTTGCTCTGTTTCCCAGGCTGGAGGACAGTAGCATGATCATGACTCACTGCAGCCTTGAACTTCCAGCCTCAAGCAATCCTCCTGCCTCAGCCTCCTGAGTAGCTCAGCCCACAGCCATGGGCCACCCCACCTGCATAATTTTATTTCTTATTTTGTAAAGATAGGGCCTCACTATGTTGCCTACACTGGTCTCAAACTCCTAGGCTCAAATGATCCTACCACCTTGGCCTCTCAAAGTGTTGGGATTACAGGTGTGAGCCACTGCACCCAGTCTTAATCTGACCTTTGAAGCTCTCTGTATCCATTGCACTCCAGCCTGCGCAACAGAGAGACATCCTGTTTCTAAGTCAATAAATAAGTGTTACCTCCTGGTACTATTCCTATTCTTGTTGTCAGCTTGCAAATTGATAGCTGGGGTTGGAACTGTGTTTGAGTCAGATTTGGACCAGGACGTTTTTTGCCACTTACTCCAAGGACATGGCAAGGATCAACGGGAGGTGCTAAAAGTCTCTGGGTCAGATATTATGCTTCTGTTGTTTGTAAGTCACCCCAAGATCCCCAAATGTCCCAGCTATAGAGACATATGAATAACCAATTTCCTACTTGTAAATTAGGAGGGCTGAACACAATACGAAGTTTACAACTATTTTTAAAAATTTTTACTTCAAGTAAAATCTTATGTTGAAGTTGAGCACATATAATCGATAAATGTGAGCCCTTTTCGTAGAAGCAGTGGTGTGAGTTTTGGGGGGCAGTGTGAGGCAGGAGGAGCAGGTTGGAGCCCTGCTCATATTTGGCCTCCCCCTCTTCTCCATAATGGCTCTGAAGATATCTCTAGGGCCCTCTTGGTTTTGTGGACCACTTGTGAAGACCATGGGACCACTGACATTGAGGCCTCTCCAAGCTTTGAGGAAGAGATGCCACGTGAAGAACAGGCAAACTGCTCTGTCCCATTCACACTAAAAATGCAATTGGTAAAAATGCAAGATAGAGCCCAGCCTAGAGTAAAACTATCTACTGACCAAGAACCATGGACCATGGACTCTAGCTGAGGTTAAAAAAAAAAACAACAACCCACCCAGGTAAGCCATAGTCTCCTGGGAAATGACAGATCTTACTATTTAACCCACTGAGTTTCAGAGTGGTTCATGATACAACAATAGATAGCTAATAAGCAAGGTCTTGAAATTAAGACTCAACGGTGAATTCTGAGGGAATGGAAAACATCTCAAGATTTGCTTCCTTTGTTAATAGCTGACATTGTCTTAAGTCCGAGTACAGTTCTCCACGTGTACTCGGAGATGTGAGGAACTGGTCATCTTCAGTGCTGAGATACAGAAGATAGACATGGTGGAGAAAACCAGGGGGATAGCAGATGCTGGACCAAGTTCTCGAAACAATGGAAATGGAGGTCATTTGGCATTTTTACCAAAGATGAGGGTGTGCCCTGGGGAGGTAGTTCGGCACAGAGCTGAAGAGTCTGTAGTGTTAAAGATGAACAGTCTCAGGTTCCAGTCCCCTCGATTCTGCCACAGTTAGCTGGATAGTCTTTTATGGCTCGGAGCCTCAGTTTTCTCTTCTGCAAAATGGAGAAGCAACAATATCTACTTTCTAGAGCTGCTGAGAGAATTTCAGTGTGATGACGAACTCGAGGTGCTTGTAGAGTGCCTGGGATGAATAGAGTATGAAAGAAGCAGCCAGGCGTGGTGGCCCACACCTGTAATCCAAGCACTTTGGGAGACCAAGGCCGGAGGATTGCTTGAGGCTCAGAGTTTGAGACCAGTTTGGGCAACATAGCAAGACCCCATCTCTCAAAAAAATTTTTAAAAGTTAGCTGCGTATGGTGGAAGGCATCTGTAGTCCCAGCTATTTAGGAGCAGAGGTGGGAGGATAGTTTGAGCCCAGAAATTTGAGACCAGACCAGCCTGGGCAACAGAGTAAGACCCCATCTCTACAAAAAATAAAGTAGGCAAGCATGGTGGCTCACACTAGTAGTGCCAGCTACTTGGGAGGCTGAGGTGGGAGGATGGCTTGAACCCAGGAGTTCGAGGCTGCAGTGAGCTGTGATGGCACCACCAGATAACTCCAGCTTGGGTAATAGAGCAAGACCTCATTTGAAAAAAAAAATGTATTAGTTGTTGGCACTATTAATATTCTTGTTGTCAGCTCAGAAGTGGAGAGCTGGGATCAGAGCTGTGAAGCCCTTGTTCTTCTGCTTCACTGTGCTCCTTCGTGCAAAACCGGAAATGAAGAAGAAGGAAGGCACCTCTCACCTTTGCTAGGACTTTGCTACCAGCGTTCTCTTCTCCAAGGCTAGGGGTCCCAGTCCCCACTCTGTCTCTTACAGAGAACCATTTACTTTGCTTTTCGCCCCCTCACAATAACTCCAGGAGTGAAATTAAAGCAATAAGAGCTAAACTGTCTGTGATCAGAGAACAGGGCATGTGGTAATGATATATAAAACTTAAAAGCACTAAGTGGGCAAAACTGGTACGACAGAAGTGAGTAAAACCAAGACAAATCCATCCCTTGAGAGCTATAACACATAACTCAAATAACGGGAGCAGCAGGGGTCCGTTATCCTTTGGAAGAGCGGTTTGCACTCCCGTGGAGCACAGCCTCTGCACAGCATCCGTAATTCCCCATGTGCGTAGGGCTGGTCACCACAGCCTCAGGGGTAATTGCTGGTTGGGTCAGGGTTTCCGCTGCAGCCTGGGTGCATGCAGCCAACCCTATCTGGCAGCAGACATCTAAGGTCTAACCTCAGCAGTAAGATGGAATGGAGAAAGAATTGGATGGACACTGAGAGGACTCAGATTTTATTTGTGCCTCCGCCCTTTTCAAGCTTCGTGACCTTGATTAAGTTATGTCACCTTTCTGAACCCTGTCTGTTTTTTTTTTAACTTTCTATTTAAAGTTGTGGGTCTTGACCAGGTACAGTAGCTCATGCCTGTAATCCCAGCACTTTGGGAGGCTGAGACGAGTGGATTATGAGGTCAGGAGATTGAGACCATCCTGGCTAACACAGTAAAACCCCGTCTCTACTAAAAATAAAATATTTAAAAAATTAGCTGGGCATGGTGGTGTGTGCCTATAGCCCAGCTACTCAGGAGGCTGAGGCAGGGGAATCGCATAAACCCAGGAGGCGGAGGTTGTGGTGAGCTGAGATTGCACCACTGCCCTCCAGCCTGGGCAACGGAGTGAGACTCCACACAAAAAAAGTTGTGGATCTCAAAGTGGGGTCCCTAGAGGAAAGCATCAGTAGCACTTAGGAGCGTGTTACAAATGCAGATTCTTGGGCCACGCCACAGACCCATGGAACTAGAAACTCTGTGGATGGGTCCTAGCAATCTATGTTTTAATGAGTCTTCTGATACATGCGGAAGTTTGGGAATGAGTCTGTCAAAGAAAAATGATCCCAGGTTGTTTTTATTCCCTAGCATCCTTAACTTATTAATAAGGAGGGCAGGGGCTCCATGTTAATGGGAGCTAGCTGGGCTTCCAGGAAGTTCCTGGACTAAATCACAAGAGTTTTTGTTCCAGGAGACATTTGGGACATGTTGAGGCAGGAGGATTATTTATTTATTTATTATACTTTAAGTCCTGGGGTACACGTGCAGAATGTGCAAATTTGTTACATAGGTATACATGTGTCATGGTGGTTTGCTGCATCTACATTAGGTATTTCTCCTAATACTATCCCTTCCCAATCTCCCCACCCGCTGCTATCCCTCCCCTAGCTCCCCACCCCCTAACAGGCCCCGATGTGTGATGTCCCCCTCCCTGTGTCTGTGTGCCCTTATCGTTCGACACCCACTTTTGAATGAGAACATGTGGTGTTTGGTTTTCTGTTCTTGTGTCAGTTTGCTGAGAATGATGGTTTTCAGCTTCATCCATATTCCTGCAAAGGACCTGAGCTCATCCTTTTTTATGGCTGCATAGTATTCCATGATCTCTTGAGTCTGGAAGGTTGAGGCTGCAGTGAGCTGTGATCAAGCCACTGCAAGGTCTCTGTACTTCTCGAGGATTTGCTGCAGGTGCGTGTACTTCCTTTATTCCAGGCCCAGCTGACCTTTCTCCCTTCCTCAGTCCTTTGCTCTCTTCCCCTTTCTTTGTCCCCAGACAGAAGAAAGGCTTTCAGGCTGGGAAAAGTTCAGGGGGGTAAGAACTTGTCTCTATCCAATAGCAATTTTTCTGAATTTTGTATAATTCATGCCTAACTCCTTTTAGGTGTGGGCTTTTGAAGCTCAAAAGCCCACGTCTGGAAACTCACAGTATGAGGCATTTGAACTTTAAAGCCTTTTCCTTTGCTTTTCTGCAGCCCCTTTGTAAATAAATGCTGTTAAATTCAGTCGCTGTTGGAGTCAGGGAAAGGAAAGAGTGAGGAGTAATGAGAATGACGTGGAGGAGTGAGCACAGGCAGTGATTTCAAAGGTAAATGTCTTGCCACATAAACTTGTGAAATAAATAGAGGAACAGGCATTCCACTGAACATCTCTGGGCAACATTGCCCTTTATTTAAAAAATGCTACACACCTCGTTTTATTGAGAGTTCTGGAACCCAAGTTAGGAATGCCACTTATGTGCATATTCCTATGCCAGCTTTCCTTCCCACAGACCATTATGATAACTCTCCACCCCTGTAAATAACCTGGGGTCTCTCTTCCTTCTGACCCTTGCACTGTGTAGCTCGCTGGTGCGATCCATTTCTATCTTTTATGACATCATCTGGTACTACTTTGGTGAGAATGAGATGGAAACTAGAAGTGCTTTGGGTCTGTTTTAAAACCTTATTATGCTGGTTTCAATGTGCTGTTTAGTAGTTACAACTCTGAGAAGCATGGATTTTGCAGTTCCACACTTTGGAGCGTGATCTCACTGTTGTGTATCTGGGTAAAAGGGGGTTTAAAGGCATCGCAAGGAACCAAGCTTCTATCTGATGAGAAATGCAAAGAAGACGCAAGGGGGCCATTCCTGGAAGTGTGAAACTCTGTGTTCAACAGAACCAAGAGAGGGGTCGGGTGCATATTTACATTTTAAATTGATGTAATGCATTAGAATTTATAAAGATATTAACATGCATTAATCACGAAGATGGAATTTTAACAGCCAACTGTTATGAGCCACATTGGAATAAGAGGGATTCATAGTATTTGAGGACCTGCCAGAAAGGGACTAATGGTACTTAAGGACTAGTTACAAAATAGGCTGGTCGCAGCAACTCACACCTCTAATTGCAGCACTTTGGGAGGCCGAGGCAGGAGGATTGCTTGAGCCCAGGAGTCCTAGATCAGCCTGGGCAACATAGTGAGACCTCCATCTCTACATTTTTTTCTTTTAATTAGCCAGGAATGGTGGCATGTGCCTTTAGTCCCAGCTACCTGAGAGCCTGAGTCAAGAGGATCACTTGAGCCTGGGGGGTTGAGGCTGCAGTGAACTATGATCACACCACAGCACTCCATGCTGGATGACAGATCCTGTCTCAAAGAAACAAAAACATGCAGAAAGTGAAAAAATAGTAATCGAGTATATTTCTTTGAATCATACCTTCAATTGCATGTGTTCCTTGGTTAAGAATACTCATCGAGGATTATATTTTAACATTTTAATAAAATGTTCTGTTTTATATAGAAAAACCCTTATTAGAGCAAAATATACCTTAGTAGCAGTAAGCTGTGGTAACTCTAATTAATGCCACTTTGTAACCACTCTACAGGAAAAATGATCTGGAGGGTTTTCCAGTATAAATATAGCAGTGCCACTAGGTAGGCACTAGTGCCAGAGTGGTTGCATGAATTTGGATTCCCTGGAAAGTTCTGGGAGAGGGAGTGACAGAACCCAGTCCTGTCACTAGTGAGTTCTTAAGATGAGCATAGTTCCCGTTTTCCCACAGCCCTCTGTCCAGTCTTGACCAGTGGGCAGACAGCACAATTCTAATTTCAGTCACTGCCCTGACTTGTCCTCTTGCTTAGCAGAGAAAGGACACTGACTCCCTTACCTGGAAGGTTGTGCTCTTATCTAGCAGAGGGAAGATGAAGAGGTGCAGAGAATGACAGCCTGGGGCAACATGACTTTTGCTGGCCGTCAGAAATGCCAAGTCAGTTGCTATACTGATGTTAGTTCTTCAGCTGCACGTCCCATTTGAGGCACATATTCCTTTGTTCTAGGGATACACCCAACTGACCTGTTTCACAGAAGGAAATTAGAGTTTGGCTTTGGCTGTCAGTTTCTGAGAGTAATTAAAGGGTTTGCTCCTCATCCTCCGTGCCCTGCTATAATACACCAACCAAAATGACCACTTGGCAGTTTGTAGCTGAACTCAGACATTAAATAGTCCATTACATCTCTCTCGTCAGATAACGAATGGCTTGGATGCTGCTGTGGAGGGGTAGTTGGAATTCAGCTACCATGGGAACTCTACCTTAATTGCTGTACAGGATGAAAGCAAGGGGGCCCAAGTAGCAGAGTACATCCCTGTATCTGTTTTTCCTTGGCTTGGCAGAGGTGTGGGTAGTGCTGGTGTAATAGTCAGGGTTCTCTAGAGGGACAGAATTAATAGGAGAGATGTATATATAAAGGGGAGTTTATTAAGGAGTATTTACTCACACGGTCACAAGGTGAGGTCCTATAGTAGGCTGTCTGCAAGCTGAGGATCAAGGAGCCAGTCTGAATCCCAAGGCTGAAGAACCTGGAGTCTGATGTTCAAGGGCAGGAGGCAACCAGCACAGAAAAAGATGTAGGCTGCAAGACGAAACCAGTCTGTTCTTTCCACATTCTTCTGCCTGCTTTTATTCTGGCCATACTGATTAGATTGAGCCCATCCAGATTGAGGGTGGGTCTGCCTCTGCCAGCCCACTGACTCAAATGTTAATCTCCTTTGGCAACACCCTCACACACACACCCAGGAACAATACTTTGCATCCTTCAGTCCAATCAAGTCGACACTCAATATTAACTATCACTGCAGGGTTCCTGCTCTCCCGGGATTTTCCAGGGAATTCACATTATTAGAGATAGAAATTATAAGGAAAGACTATTGACTGGAAGAGTTGCCTCAGTGATGATGAAATTGGAGAGAAATATACAATGCTGCTGTGTTGGAAACTTCCCCATGAAGAATGCCTTCCCACCTTGGGTCTACAAGAATGGCTTTTGTAATAGGGTGTGGCAGAAAAAGCAACAGACTAGGAATCAGGCAGTCTCTGTTCTGCCGTTTATATCCACCTAATTTGTGGAACCCAGACATTCTCAGTGCATGTTTAGATGGCCTTCTCTTCAGCCTCTCTGATTCCTGGTTAATGTTTTCTTTGCCACCCTGACTCATGAGTATCGGGACTCATTAGCAGCAAGAAATAGAAAACCCAGTTCAAACTGACTCAGGCAAAAAAAGGGTATCTATTGGCTTATGTAACTGATCTAATTGTAGGCATTGCTGGATATAAGGGCTCCTTTGATTCGATTGGGATTCTGTTTCTTGCCATCTCTCAGTTTTGAGTTCCTTTTTGTTGACTCCATTTTTAGCAGAGTCCTTCCTCCTGATGATGGAATGGTTGCCAGAGATGCTCACCTTATATCCTCAAAGCTTCAACTTCAGTGAAACAGAGAGCCTGCTTCTGTTTCAGCAATCTCAGTAGTGTGTGTCACTAGCTGTAGAAGGGTGATGCTCCTGATCTGGGGCTAGATCAAGTGTTCCCTGTGGCCAGGTGTGGTGGCTCATGCCTGCAATCCCAGCACTTTTGGAGGCTAAGGCAGGCAGATCACTTGAGGTCAGGAGTTCAAGACCAGCCTGGCCAAGATGGTGAAACCCCATCTGTACTAAAAATACAAAAAATTAGACAGGCATGGTGGTGGGTGCCTGTAATCCCAGCTACTCAGGAGACTGAGGCAGGAGAATTGCTTGAACCTGGGAGGCGGATGTTGCAGTGAGCTGAGATCATACCACTGTACTCCAGTCTGGGCAACACAATGAGACTCTGTCTCTAAAAAAAAAGTCCCCCCTCACCTCTGTGGGAAAGGAAGCCCCACTTGAATCACTTGGGTTAAAAGTAGGGGAAGGGTTGATTCCAGGTGAAAAGTAGGTCGTGCTATTGCAAGGAGAGGAACTGAATGGATGTGAGTGACCCAACCATAAACACCCGCTCTCCCTCAGCTCCCAAAACAGCTCAAGGGTTCCTCAGTAGCAGGAATTTTACAGAAAAGGGCTGTGAGTTTCAATATGAGGTATGTTGCAAATACCTAAAATTACCTGGAATTTGGAACAAATTTTTATGCTGAAAAATAAGTTGGAGTGGATTCAGAGTTATCCTGGTAGAGCTTTTCCATGATGGATATGTGAACATGTATTATATGGTTGGCTCTATTTATGTAAAACTTCAAAAATTTTCATGACAAAAAAGGTATCCTCTAAAGAACATCAATTTTACTCACTTGTTGTTCTATTTCCTTTGGAGAGCCATTTGGTAACTCCAAGGGTGACTCCTCCTGCCCCATTTTCCCCAGAGTTCCCGCAGGAGTGAATATCTACAGCACATATCTGGCGTGGTCTTATAATTTAGCAGGGGATATTTTTATGCCTGTGTGATGACTGTCTGATAAGCCTGCAAATTCCCTGAGACTCAGGAGTTTCCAGAATTCTTACCATTTCCTCGTCAATGTTTTGCACATTATGGGCACTCAGCAAATGTTTGATGGGCAGGCTGACGGAGACCAGTTAATTTTGCTTCCCTCCATGGCTGCAGGATGCATGGTGACAGCTGAGAGGTCATTGTCCTTGGGCAGGCAAGGATGATGAACAGCTCTCCACAAAGCCGCCCTCGTCTGGAGAACTAATTCAAAGCTATGTTAGGACTTCTTCTGGGGTGCAAATGTATGCATTCATTTATTGTCTCACCCATTCACTCACTCACATCCTTGACCCTTCATTTACTCATTCCCTTACTTATTTATACATTCACCCAACACTTACTGAGGGACTGTCCCATACCAGATACTCCACTTGACCCTGGGGATAAAATTGTTCATGCAGCCCATCTCTACTCATCTGAATGGACAGAGGAATGATGGAAGAGTGACTCCCAGTACAGTCAGGACACTAGGACAGCAGCACCACTCACTGCTTCAGCCTCCCAGCCCTGCAAACTCAAGCAGTAGCAGGAAGCCCCATCCATGTCTCTGATTTTGCTCATGATTAGATGCTAAATTATCAGTATATTCCTTGTATGTGGCTGGCAGCCTCTGCTGCAGTGTTTTGGTTGTAACGCAGCAGGTCGAAAATCTTTCTCTGCCTCTTCCTCTCTATCATTGTTGAACCTCTTAAATCAAATCTGCATTGGCTTTTCTTTCAAGGAGAGGACAGTGTGAGCATCTGTTCAGCTATCTCTGGCTTCTCCAGGCGTGGTTCTTTTTGTCTCCACAATGACAAGGGCTTTATTGAATTTTGAGAATTATATTCATTTTCTTTAAGCTATTTATTAGGTGACTACTGTGCATCAGTAAGTTTACATGTGTTATCTTTAAGATGGGTTTTGTTGTTGCCTGCTTCAAAGTGGGAAAATACACGAAGCTTGAGAAAATGATTTTAACAATTTAGATAAGTATAAGGAAACTCAATAATCAAAATGTTAGTATTATTTATCTTGAGTTTATTCATTATAAACCCTGAAGCCCGCCCACCTTCCTGCCTTGAATTAGAGTTTCCATCAGCTGTCTGACCTTGGGCAAACTACTTAACTCTCCACTCTGTCAAATGGGGATAATAATAGTAACAATCGGCCGGGCGCAGTGGCTCACGCCTGTAATCCCAGCACTTTGGGAGGCCGAGGCGGGTGGATCACGAGGTCAAGAGATCAAGACCATCCTGGTCAACATGGTGAAACCCTGTCTCTACTAAAAGTACAAAAATTAGCTGGGCATGGTGGTGCGTGCCTGTAATCCCAGCTACCCAGGAGGCTGAGGCAGGAGAATTGCCTGAACCCAGGAGGCGGAGGTTGCAGTGAGCCAAGATCGTGCCATTGCACTCCAGCCTGGGTAACAAGAGCGAAACTCCGTCTCAAAAAATAAATAAATAAATATAAAAAAAATAATAGTAACAATCTCCCAGTATTGCTGTGAGGATGAAATAAGCTAATATTTAGGAAAAGCTTGGAAGAGTTCTTCGCACATCTTAAGTGTGGTATGTGTGAGCTCCTTTCTTGATTCTCATTCTGTGTTGAAGAGGACTTTTAGAGAGGAGACTCAGGGAAGAGTGGGGCTGCCTAGACAAGTGGAAAATGTTATGCTGGGGGCTTAACCTAACTTGGTTTGAAGCCTGGTTCTGCTGTTTCTACCAGTGTGATCTTGACTTAAACTCTCCAAAGCTCAGTTCCTCACCATAAAATGGTAATAACAACACCAATTTCATTGAAAACACATGCTAACTATGCCATGATAAATAGTAGTTATTATTAAAGAGAAACACAGTAAAGAAGGTCCCAGGGGGAGGTGAATAAATTAAGCATGATGACGGGCCTTGCTTCTACCCCATCTTTCTCTTCCCCCAGATTTGTTCGAGGTCTCATCATTACTGGTTTGCATTTCTATTTTAATCATGTTATAAGTTTACAGTATTCCCCCCCCTCGCATCTTTATATGCTATAATTTGGGTACTATTTTTATACAACGAGGCCATTTTTAACCGAGAACAGATTCAATTGTCTTTCAGCATATATCATTGTTTATCTTAATTAATGCTAAAATATTCTTAGGGGAGAAACACATCCCACAGAGTATTATGCAAAGAAACGTAGTGTTCATTTTTGCCTCCCCCTTTTCTAGCATATCAATTTATAAAGGTTTTAGCATCCTGTTATTTCAATGACAATAATGCATGCTCTTAAACACAGACACCCATCTGTGGGAAGCAAGTCACAAGGCGTCAACAGCAGCAAGGTGTGTGTTGCAGTGGGGGTGGAGGATTGACAGCTGAAAGAAGAAAGGGATTTTGCTAGTAAGAATAATGCCAAGTGAAGTCACAGGCTTCGTCTCTGATTGATCCATGGAAACATTCCTTGAGTAGAGCTGAATCTAGCTAGACTCCATGCTTGGAGTCTTTCTTACCAAGGCTCCTATAACTCTAAGCCCAGATGATGGACATTGTTGTTTTTACTCATCATCCATTCTCTTTTCTTCTAGTAAGATGCCCCATGCACCCCTTGGGGAATAATCCTTTCCACACTCAACTTAGGTGGTTTGCCTCTCCCTCCAGCTCTCGGGTGGACATGTGATATAGATCTGACCAATCAATATCTACTATCTTCCTGGCCACATTGATTGGGCTAGGGATAGCCATGTGACCCAATCAGAGCCAATGAGACTTTAGGTAGAACGATTGGGAAAGAAGGGTTCTCTTTCTACTGGGATGCTGACCTAGTAGAAATACTACCCAGAGCTACCTGTGACCTTCTTTACTATGAAAAGGAGAGAGCTTGCCAAATAATGAAGCTGTATTAGTCTGTTCTCATGCTGCTAATAAAGACATACCTGACACTGGGTAATTTATAATGGAAAGAAGTTTAATGGACTCACCATTCCACATGGCTGGAGAGGCCTCAAAATCATGGCAGAAGGCAAATGAGGAGCCAAGGCATGTCTTACATGGTGGCAGGCAAGAGAGTGTGTGCAGGGAAACTCCCCTTTAAAAAACAGTCAGATCCTGTGAGACTTATTCACTACCATGAGAGCAACATGGGAAAGATCCATCCCCATGATTCAATTAGCTCCCACTGGATCGCTCCCACAACACACGGGAATTAAGAGAGCTGCAATATGAGATGAGACTTTGGTAAGGACACAGCCAGACCATATCAGAAGCCAACATGAAAGAAAACAGAACTGAGATGGAGGCAGACTCTTGATGACAACTCCTGGACCCTGGATCAATTTTTGTTTAAAGCCAGTTTACACTTTGCATCTTTGATGTAAGCCAATATATTTCCCTTATTTGTTTAAGCTAAATTAAGTCATTTTTAATTTAAAGAGTTCAGAGAGGCGCAGAGTTTCAGTAGGGAACTGTAAAAAGCCAGGATACTCTGCAGATTAGAAGGGAATAATGTGGTGTTGACTGCATCTGGGAGAATGTGCATCTGAGGGCATCTTGCATCCCAGAGCCACTTGTCTTCCTAGTATCAAGCAGTAGTTTGGTATCTGAGAAGTTCTAAGTAGCCCTTAAGGCACACAGTCATACTGGAGAACCTCCTAAGAAACTGGGTAACATTGTCATATAAAATGTGGAACTTCGCTAGGTTATGTAAGAACCTCTGAAAAGGGTTGATAAGAAGGGTGTGTAAAGAACTAGGTGTAGAACCAGCCTAGTATAAAAGGGATCTAGTGAACTTGGATTCTACCCTACTCGAGCTGATGTTTGAGGGATCTGATCTAAGTAGGGGCTTGGGGGCAAAATTGTGACAAGTATCTATAGGAAGTCACTGTCTTTTATTGAAAATTTCTTGTGAACCAGATATTGTCCTAAATGACTTACCTACACTCTTGTATTTAATCCTCTCAACAACCTGGTGAGTTATGCATCTTATTTCTGTTTTACATGTAACTTTGGCCAGTGGCTGGGGGACATGGAAGATGGGACAGAGTTCAGCTTCCAAAAGTTAGAAGGCTGCTAAGACTAAGCTTTTGGTCAGAGATTCAACCTTCTAGGAGCAGACACTGATCCCAATGGGAGAGCAGTCCCAGGATGAGGCTGCATCCCGGGATTGGAGCCAACCCAGGGAGCATTAACTGGGAGGGTTGTTGTGGCCGGTCAATATGCTTCTAGGGGCTTGTGGCAAAGGACAAACACAGAGCTCCAAATGAATTTCCTGCCAGAGCTTGTTCAGGTTGGCTTGGGGATAGGAGAGTCTGAGGAGAGAATGAGGCTGACACAGAAAAAAGAGAGTCTTGTGGAATCCTAAGATTAAAAAAGAGAGGGAAAAAAGATGCCTTTTATTTATTAAACAACGATTTCAAGACACCAACACGTGACCGCCATTGGAGTAGGCTTTTCCCACACATGAAGCTCAGAGAGGTCAAGTGAGTTCTCTAGGGTCACGTAGAAGCTGTGCCTGGGTTCGAAGCTATATCTGCTGAAACATAAAGGTCTTTTCATGGTGCCAGAGTCTACATTTCTCAGAGTACTAAGGTAGTGACTTGACCATCAGCACCAAATAGGTGTCAAAAAGACAGCTCACATTTTCAGATATTATAGCTACTCTCTGCCCTGCAAGGTGTTAAGGACTTAAATCATCTCAACGTATCCCCTAGACAACCTGTGATATTTAGCCAGGCACCACCATCATCATCCTCATCCTCATCATTGTTCTTGAATGATGAAAATTGAAGCTCAGAAACTCAACCTGTGTGAAGATTACTAAGCTAGCAAAAGCAGGACCAGAACCTGAACCCAGATGCCCCATACTTTTAGATGTGCCAAAACTTATACCTCCACCTACAACCCTGCCTCAGTTTCTCCCTCTGTAAAATGAAAACAGTAATTAGGCCCATCTCATAAGGTTATTTTGAGAACAAAATGAACTGCTGCATACAAAGAGCTTAAAAGAGTGTCTGGCAAAGGAAACTTCATCAGTGTTGGCTTTCATCGGGGCTGTTTTAATTTTTGCATTACCATATTCAAAAGAGCACTTGTCGCTTTCCCACGGCTAAGCTGCCATGCTCAAGTGTGCTGGAAAGAAGGCTGGTTAGCTTACAATGTGCAGCAGCCTCTTAATGTAATCCTGGGGTGAGAGATAAAAGAAGCTCGCTTGACATAACTTCATAAACCCATTTTAATCTAAACATTGATTTTCCTTTGGAACAATCCCCTTCCAGTTTGCACGCAGAGTCCCACCACGCCTTGAAGACAGACGTGGGTATTGATAACATTATTGAGATAAAACAGTCGCCTCTTTCTTATTCCCTTTATTCATCAGTCACCCCGGGCCTGTCTTTGTCTTTTGCATCCTCTGCTACCCAGCATCATTCACTGCAGTGCCTTCTTTTCCCTCACCAGCCATAACTCAAGGTGAAAGTTTCCAGTAATGACAAGTAGTAAAATATGAGAGATTTAAGCAAATTCAACTGGAACTAATGTGAAAAAATATTATTTGCTCCGGACATATGCTTCTCTTTTGATCTTCCTTGTCCGAGATACATTTTTTTTTAAATGCCCCTTTGATAGCAAGAAGCAAGCAGGCACTAAAAGGAAACCTTATGTCTTTGTTGGGAAATCATTAGTCTGATCAAATCGCTTGCTTTCTGATGGACAAAGGAGTCTTTAAAGAAAATCATTTGTGTTCTCTGGGCCCCTTCAGGCAGCACAGCTTTCTTAGGCTTGGGCCTTTAGATGAGAGTTTGGGGAATGGAAAATTTCCCTGAATAAAAAATCAGAAAGCTTGACCTACACAGTTACCTCTCTCTTAACATGACAACAATTGGCAATTACTTTTTGATCCGAAGTGTGAGGATGAATATGGAAAGGTAGGGCGAATCATTCTTCTTCTTCTCAAGCTTATTCTCTCTTTAGCGCTGCACCTGAAGCTGATTTTCTTTCCTTTCCTTTTCTTTTTTTTTTTTTCATTCCCAGCGATTCAATATAATCTATAGCTGGAAATACCTATGTTAGCTGCAGCTGGGGGGAAAAGCAGTTGGCAAATTCATGAATCAGGGTTTCTTTTCTTTTTTGCTCGTGAAAGGTAACTTCTGACAGCTTAAGGATGATTTGGAATCAAGCACGGGTTGGTTCCTAGTGTCAGCACATTGCCAGGCTTGTGGACATCCACACATGGTTTCAGTGTCAGGGACAGCAGTGGCTCTAATGAAGAGGGAACCTTAAGTGGAATGCAGCATCATGATGGTTTATAGCTGGGCTGTGAAGAATGAGACTCTGAAATCCATTGCTCTTGGGTTAAAATGCTACTTGGTCTGTAATGGGAAGCTGATCACTTAATTCCTCTGATACTCAGTGTCCTTATCTGTAAAACGGTGCCGACATGAAAGTAGCTGCCTTGTACAGCAGGGTTTCTCAATCTTGGCATTATCAACATTTGGGGCCAGGACATTCTTCGTGGTGAGGGGCTGTCCTATGCATTGTAGGGTTCTTAGCATAATCTCTAGCTTCTACCCTCTAGATGCCAGTAGCACTCTCCCCTCACCGCATTATGATGAACAGAGTCATCTCCAGACACTGCCAGTGTCCCCTGGGAGGCAAAATCCCCCCTCCCTCCCCTCATTGAGAGCCACTGCCATGGAGCTATGGTGAGGATGAAATGAAATCATCCATACAATGCTCTCAGACACTGTTCAGTAGATACTACATAGTAAATGCTCAATAAGAATGGTCATTACTCAAACGCCAAGAAGGGAACAAGAGACAGACACTGGGGCCTACTTGAGGGTGGAGGGTGGGAGGAGGGAGAGGTGCAGAAAAAAATAACTACTGGGTACTAGGCTTAGTACCTGGGTGATGAAATAATCTGTACAACAAACCCTAGTGGCACAAGTTTACCTATATAACCAACCTGCACACATACCTCTGAGCCTAAAATAAAAGCTGGAAAAATAAATGAACCAATGAATAAATAAATATTGGTTGTTACTGTATTAATAAAACTGTCAATAGAAACTCAACACAATCAATTTTTTCCTCTTAAGGAATTTTATAGAATCTCTCGATCTTTAGGGTCTTAATTTCCCTGATAACAGCTAGGAATCCTCAGTTGTTCCATCTGCCAATGGTGAAATGTTTTGCTTTTTGGCAAAACTGCCCACTGCTAGAAACAGGAAAGTCGATTTCCAGGTGGTTCTGTGAATGAAGGGCGTCCTCTCACCTTAGTCCAGGGGAAATAGCTAATGCACCTGAGTTAAATACTTAGTGACTACTAAGAGCTTGAAAGAGTGGCAGAGAAAACTCTGGTGATGGGTTGATAGATGCAGCAAACCACACAGGCACAGTTTTACCTATGTCACAAACCTGTACATCCTGCACATGTACCTCAGAACTTAAAAATTTTTAAAAATGTTTAGAAAGGATTAGGAAAGGAGAAATCATATCCATAGCAGTGGGGACAGCAACCCTGAGGATCTGAGTAATTAGAAGTCAATTGAAGCCTCCTTATACTTTGGGGAGAAAGCAACCTGCCCAGAAGAGGTGACCACAGTTGCTCCTGGGGCCTGGAGGTCTTGTGTGCATGCTGGAGTGGGAGCAGGGACAGGGGCAGTGGTCTGAATTGCAGATGGCAAAGAGAAACGGAAGCAATCAACTTTCTCCATCTATGCAACTTCTACCACTTGATGGACTGCACAAAGTAGTGACCATTGTTTGAACTCCATCATGGCCTGAGTTGTGTCTCCTCAAAATTCAAATGTTGAAGCCTTATTTGAAGATAAGGACCTTAAGGAGGTAATTAAGGTGAGGTCCTAATCCAATAGAGCTGGTGTCCTTATAAAAAGAGAAAGACTGGTCAACATGGTGAAACCCTGTCTCTACTAAAAATACAAAAAATTAGCTGGGTATGGTGGCGGGTGCCTGTAATCCCAGCTACTTAGGAGGCTGAGGCAGGAGAATCGTCTGAACCCAGGAGGCGGAGGTTGTGACAAGAGGGAAACTCTGTCTCAAAAAAAAAAAAGAGAAAGACACCATCGCTCTCTTTTTCTCCTTGTGCAGAGAAAAGGCTGTGTGAGGGCAGAACAAGAAGGCAGTGATCTGGAAGCCAGGAAGAGGGATCCCACCCAAAGTTGAATTTGCTGGCACCTTGAATTTGAACTTCTAGCTTCCATAACTGGAGAAGACAAATGTCTGTTGTTTAAGGCCTGTCTTGTGGTATTTTGCCATGGAGGTCTGAGCAGACCGATGCAAGCGTTTACGAGGTGCTTGGCGGGGTTACTCACTTCGTTCTTACAATGACCCTTTGAGGTCAGAAAGTGGAAACAGAAAGGTTAAAAACATGTCCAGTGTCCACACAAATAGGAAATGAACTGCTGGGCCTGTCCATCTTCAAACAATGAGATCCTTAACCACCATCTGTATGTGGGCTGTTTCTACCCCCACATCACCATTTCTAGAATGCTAGCATTGTGCAAGCCTCTGTGTCAGGGAGTTAAACACATCAGCTCTTGCACTTTGGGAGGCTGAGGTGGAAGGGTCACTTGAGATCAGAAGTTTGAGACCAGCCTTTCCAATATGGCAAACCCTCATCTTTACTAAAAATACAAGAATTAGCTGGGTGTGGTGGTGCACAGCTGTAGTCCCAGCTACTCGGGAGGCTGAGGTCGCGGTGAGCTGAGATTGCGCCACTGTACTCCAGCTGGGCAACAGAGTTAGATTCTGTCTCAACCCCACCCTGGCAAAATAAATATACATCAGCTCTTTTAAATCTCTGGGTGATTTGTTGCTGTGAGAAATGAGCTGATATTTGGTCTTTAGATGTCACAGCAACAGACACTGAATTTTACTGTCTCTGCCATTTTAATCCAACCAAGGATTCTGAGGGTGCGTGGGGGTGAAGACTCAGAAAAAGAAAAGCACATTCAATTCCAGGTCACTCCAGGTGAGTTCACTCCAGGTCAAGAGTCAGCCAGTGCTTTTAGTGGCTGCAATTTGCCATTCAGGGATCTGCATTTATGCAAATGAAAGCAAGAGGTCTTCGACTAAGGAAGGGAAATGATCATCCATCCTCTGCCCTGCAATTCTATTCCAAGATGTCTTTCTCCAGCTGGGGGCTTAGCAACAAATTGCATCTTCCTCCTTCACTTCCTTCCAAGGACAATGAATAATAATAATTCAGAGCAGAGCAAAGAGCCTGCATTTACACAGTGCACATTTCCAATGTGTTTTGAGATTACCTGATTTTATCTTCAAGTCACTGTGGGAGGCAAGTGCTTTCTGACAGATGAAGTAAAGACATAGAAGTGAGGACTCTTGACCTCAACCCACTGCATTTTTTCCAGGTGGTGCCATTTGGCTGGCGATAATGCTATAGGCACTTGGCATCCATCATGGGTAAGGGCAGCAGAATTAGAGGCAGGCAGACCTAGGTTTGAATCCTGCCTCTGACCCTAAGCATCTGTCTGACATTGGACACATTAACTTATCTCTTTGAAAATGGTTTAGAGAAAATGAAGATGGAGATCATAATGATCTCCTGGGGTCAACCACATATAATTTGAAGGTACCTATGGAAAGTACAGTGCTTGACATACATATGATCAATGCTTAGCAGTTGTTTTTGCTGTTCTCAATGGATGAGAACTTTCTAGAATGTGCAAGGTCCATGCCTAAGCACTGTCTCTCATAATTCTTGGGCATCTCCACATCATGGGGTCCTCTGAAGGACTTGAGAGGTCATACTCTGTTTGGCTGGGGCTTTCCTGGAGTAGGAAAGATGACGTAGGTCTGAACCAGACAGTATTTAGTGAGTGTTCATCCAGTTCATGGCCAGCTATTCTAATGACCACGAGTCCACAGAGTCTGTTGTTCATGAACCTGAGCCTTGAAGTCAGATCAAGTCCCGGCTTGACACCTACTAGTGTATGTCCCATTGGGTGGTTGTGAGAATTTAATGGGATAAGGCGTGTGATATGCTTAGCACACTGACACATGGTACAATGGAGCTGACACAATCTTCCCACAAGCCCCTTTCTCCCCACTGCCTCCCCAGTGCAGGTGGACATAAGCAGCTCTACAAGTGGGTTAAGTTTTATTTTTCCTTCTCTCATTCCTTCACTGGCAAATGGCTAAGATAAAAGTTAGTTTTCCTGTAATGACCCATAGTAGTTTCTGGGCTCAATGGTTCCTTTCCAATAAAGCAATGTTCATCTTGCCCTTATTGGAAAAAAAATTCCATCTAGAAGTGAGAAGCTCTCCTCCATAGCTACTGCCCTGATGGACAGAAGCAGATTTAGGATTTTTTTTTGTTTTGGTTTTTGAACCATTTAATGATGACTAGGCACTTAGACCTCCCTCCCCTCAACCACGTCACAGTTATGCCCATGGCAGAAACATGGAATCTGGTGTCAAGAAACCTCAGATTCTAACCTCAATTTTTATTATTCTAGTGGGCTAAAAGGCAAGGCAATGTCTAAACTTTATCCCAATTTGGATATTATGTGTTCTTGTCATTCCCTTGGTAACCAATGCAAAAGTTGATCAATCCTAAGACCTCACACTGCATCTTATATTTCATCCTCTTTCCTGTCTGCTTAGCCTAAGCTCTGCTTCTCATCAGGAAGATCTGTGACAAGTAATGGTAAATTATTCCCAAAGCTTACTCTACCTGTGACTGACTACATCCCTCACAGTGGGTGTTGTGCTAAACCCCTATTAACCTCATTAGGAAGGCACCAGGTTCCAGAGACTGAAGAAGAGACCCAGAACCAGTAAATAAGACATGGGGTGGCCAGGCATGGAGGCTCACACCTGTAATCTCAGCACTTTGGGAAGCTGAGACGGGCAGATCACCCGAGGTCAGGAGTTTGAGACAAGCCTGCCCAACGTGGTGAAACCCTGTCTCTACTAAAAATACAAAAATTAGTGTGGCGTGGTGGCATGTGCCTGTAGTCCCAGCTACTTGGGAGACTGAGATAGGAGAGTCACTTGAACCTGAGAGGCGGAGGTTGCAGTGAGCCAAGATTGCGCCACTGCACTCCAGCCAGGGTGACAGAGCAAGACTCCATCTCAAAAAAAAAAAAAAAAAAAAAAAAAAGACATGGGGTTTCATTGGGGGCTACATACAGGGGAGATGATGCAGTGGTGGGGTGGTGGGCCAGGCAAGAAAACCTCAACTGCTTGCAAACAGCATGTAATTTTGGCCAGGCATGGTGGCTTACACCTGTAATCACAGCACTTTGGAAGGGTGAGGTGGGTGGATCACCTGTCAGGAGTTTGAAACCAGCCTGACCAACATGGTGAAACACTGTCTCCATTAAAAATACAAAAATTAGCTGGGTGTGGGGGCACATGCCTGCAATCCCAGCTACTTGGGAGGCTGAGGCACAAGATTTACTTGAACCCAGGAGGCAGAGGTTGCAGTAAGCTGAAATTGCGCCACTGCAATCCTGCCTGGGTGACACAGTGAGACTCTGTCTCAAAATAAAAACAAAAAAACAGCATGCAGTTTACCTAGCATTTTCACCTAGCATCCTCCCCTTAATGACCTCCACTGGCAACTTTCATTTACTCCAAAAGTTAGGGTTCCAATCCCCTGCACGACACATGTTTCATGAGACAGGTCAGGAACTCAGATGTTCTACATAGACAAGGAAAAAAATCTCCACTTTGGCCACTCCTGATTCCCTTGCTTGAACGCACATTCAGGTGCGTCTGCCATACAGAGTCATCGTTATTGCTCTCAGGTGCATTTACCCTACAGTGGCTTATGATGTGGTTAAAAGTAGGAGCTTGAAGTTCAAATCCCATTTTGGCTACTTACCAGCTGTGAAACTGATACCCTTTCCTTCTTCAGCATTCGTGTATTGATTCCTTTCAAAAACTAGTACTGAGATATCCCTTTGGATACAGTGATAAACAGGGGATACACTATTTCATCCCTGCCTTCAAAGAGTACAGTCTAGTGGCAAAGACAGCCCTGCCAAAGTGTGACCCAAGTGAGGATATTTCCCATTTTTATAAGATCATGTAGCAGAAGCTTCCACCGTCGTCTGGACAGGGTAGAAGTCAGGGAAGGCTGTCAAGTGGAGCCAAGCCTAAGCTGAAAGTAAAGGCTGAATAGGAGATGGAGGAAGGGAAACTCTGCTGGGCACAGAGACCCCCATATATGGAGGCTAGGGGGCTAGAGACAGTGGAGTGCCTTTAACTCTAAATAAATTGAGAAAAGTTCATCCGGAAGTTTTGTGTGTGTGTGTGTGTGTGTGTGTGTGTGTGTGTGTTTGTGTGTGTGTATGGTTTTTTTTTTCTTTTAATGGAGTGTGTGGTAGAGAGGAGAATGGTGAGAGTTGGGACTGGAGAGATAGTGAGGACTGGGCTATGAAAGGGAATCAAACCATATTAAGGAGAATAGACCTGTGTCCTCAAAGTAATGGGAGCACCTTAGACAATTTTTAAAAAGGAATTACATGATCGAGTTTTTATTTTGGAAAAGTCAACTGAATTGTGGAGAATGGTTTGTGTGGGAGGATAACGAGCTGGAGGATAGGGCGGTAACCTAAAGTGGTGGCCAGAATGCCAGCTCCTTGAGGGCTGAGATCTTCACCCATTTTGTTGCTTCGGGTATCCCAGCTTCTTGGAACAGAGATTGGTACATACCAGAAAATCAGTATTGCTTGTTGAGTGACCATGGCCTAGACCGTGGTCTAGGCATGGCAACGGCTGTAGGGATAAAGGGATTCATGTGGATTCAAGACCTAATTTGTGGGCCAAAGGAAAATAATTAGTGATGAGTGGAAGAGAGTTAAGAAGGATTACCAGTGTTCTGGCTTGAGCAATTGAAGGGAAAATGGTGACATTTTCTGAGATGAAAAATCCTTAGACTCTTTGAGCCTCAGTTTCTTCATTCATTAAATGGGACCAGTATCCCACATCTCATGAGTATGTAAAGGGAGTAGGCTAGTGCCTGGTACATAAGGGGTAATCGATGTGTCACTGTGTCCCCCACGCTCAGATATCCTCTATAGGATGCAAAGTTCCCCCTACAGGTTATGAAGAAAGCCCACATGTACATTTCCCCAGAGACTCTGGGGTCTGAGTTCCCAGACATGGTGTCAGGAGCAGCAGCAACAGCCCCACAAGTGGAAATGTATAGCCAGGAAATGAAACAAGCAACTGAGATTGGGAATTGGAGTTTATTTTCTAAAAATGAACTGTGACTCTCAGGATGGCGCAGTCACCTGCAAACCTGGTCCTTAATAAGCTATTCTGGTCTTTGTCAACATGAAGAATTTGATTGGACAGAGGAGTAGATTGGTGGTGAGCTTTCTGTAGCTAAGGAGTAGTTGGGGTGGTAAAAGGTGGGGTATAATTTAACAGAAAGAAAGTGAGTTTGTTTTTAAATTCACAATCCTCCTTGGAGTACAACTACTTAGGGTCATTTCTCCAGTCGCGTTTTCTGGGGAAGCGGAATTGCACCTGGTTATGGGCAGCCAGGGCATTGTTGAGGCTGCAGTTTCCTGTGGACAAGATGCAGCCACTGGTGTTAACAAGGTCAGGAGGTCCGTCAGAGCCACCGCCACCTCCTTCTCTTCTATCTACTTGGGGGATGGAGACCAAGCAATGATTCTCTGCCATGCACCATAGTTTTCTAGAACCAGGTGTACGAAGATGCACGAGTCACATCCCCTGCCTTTTGCAAGAGACAGTAGGGAATGAGTGTAACCAAGGGTTAAGGCATAAGCAAAAGAACAGCAGGTGCAGCCAGTTTTAGGCAAGATTAGGCAGCATAGAAGCCACATCCTCACTCCAGAAATAACAATATGAAAATTTCCACTTTAGCCTCTGATTGACCACAGGCCAAGTCACTGATTGACCACTTTAGCCTCTGATTGGTCATGGGCCAATCTTTCACAGGGTGTAACCAATTGGAGGTCTCTAAAGGGCACCTAGTGGGTGTTACCAAATTCTTTTAGCTTAATAAGAACCCTAAAGAACATGGTAATTGGAGGGTTTGAGCTGCTTAGACAAGCCTGCTCTCGCTCTGTGGAGTATACTTTTGCTTCAATAAGTCTGTGCTTTTATCATTTTGTTTTTTTTTGTTGCTTTGTTTGTATGTTTTGTTTGATTCTTTGTTCAACACACCAAGAACCTGGACAACTCACAGTCAAGAATTTCCATCCTGTAACAGTTGAAGAATGAGCCTGAGTGACAGATCTTCCATTTAGCAAGTGAATCTCAGCTGCTATGTAAATCCTCAAACCTGGAACTTGGAATGTGAACATAGCCATGGGAGTGCCTCAGCAAGGAGCCACTGTGAGGTACTGATAAACTGACCACCCTAGAAAGACCAAGGGGGCTGGGAAATTGTAAGTGGTTCCTCAGCATTCAGGAAAGTGGGAAACACTCACAAACCTGAGATTTTCCAGGGAGACTCTTGGGCAGCCTTGGGGAAGTCACAACCAGTAGTGAGGGGCTACAAAGGCAGGGGCGTACATGATGTTTGAGGGCAAATGATTGGCTGGGCCTGGTCAGCGTGGGGAAGGGGACCTCCTGGGAAGTGACGCTTTTGCTCTGTTTCCCAGGCCCATGAAGACAAAGCTGTGGGGGGAGGGGGGAAAAAAGCTTCCCATGCACACCCATGTAATACTGTGAACAGATCTCAGAGTTTGGTGTCAAAACTCATCAAAACGTACACTTAGATGGGTGCGTTTTATCGTAGGTAAACAGTATCTCAATAATGTGAATTTTGGAGATGCTGGGGATAGCCCTTCTTGTTTTTTGTTTTGTTTGCTTGTTTTTGTTATTTCAAAAGAAGGTCTTGGTCTGTCTCCCAGGTTGGAGTACAGCAGTGTTATCTTTGCTCACTGCAGTCTTGAGTTCTGGGCTCAAGTGATCCTCTCACCTTAGCCTTCCAAGTAGTTTGGGCTATGCATGCATGCTACCATGCTCAGTTATTTTTTTTATTTTTATTTTTGTAGAGTCGAGGTCTTGCTGTGTTGCCCAGGCTGGTCACAAACTCCTGGACTCAAGCGATCCTCCCAGCTTGGTTTCCCAAAGTGCTGGGGTTACAGGAATGAGCCACCATGTACAGGCCCTCTTTGTTTTAATTCTGGGTGTCAAAGCCATGGTAGAAGCCTTTCTAATCTTGCTCAAGAGTCATTGGATCCTGTATTGTATAATGTCAGAGCCTGGAGAGAATTCCAAGACAACTGAGATCAAACCCATTATTTTTCACAGGAGTTGACTGAGTCTCCGGAGAGATAGTGAGGCCATAGTTGCAGCAGTCAGAAGGATGTTCCATAGATTGGAAAAATCCAGAAGGTGGGAGATGGGTGGAGTGGCATGCTCTCAGGCAATCCAGCCTATGTGCTGAGGTCAGAGAAGTTAGATTTGAGGTCATTCAGCTCATCAGATTTTGGTCCTAAATTTCCTGGCCATCCTCTTCCTTCTGTCCTTAACATGTCTGTGAACACACAGTCACTTCTACAGTCATACACAGATTGCATTTATTTTCATATCTCTTTGCAAAGTTTTTTCTGCATTGGGTGTTTTGATGTGTTCCATGATATGGGTCTATTTAGGATCAGCTCAGACTCAGAAACCAGGTGGGGGCTAACATCATGAAAGGGAGTAAATTATAAGCCAGGCATCAGAGTCTGGAGCAGAGGTCTTCAAACATTGGTATATATCAATATTAAAGTGCCAATCCCTGGGATTCATGTCCAGAAATTTTGGT
The DNA here is from genome assembly GCA_031835075.1 of Saguinus oedipus. Classification (NCBI taxonomy): domain Eukaryota; kingdom Metazoa; phylum Chordata; class Mammalia; order Primates; family Cebidae; genus Saguinus; species Saguinus oedipus. The sequence continues at coordinate 16,863,321 of CM063179.1, read as the reverse complement.
TTACTAGGCCTAGGTGGTATCTGGGAATCTGCATTGATAACCCACACCACAAGCAATTCTGATGGAGGTGGTTCTAGGATGAGAGTTTGAGAGTCACTGTCCTCTAGTAACCTCTGGATTAAACATGGGAGTGAAAAATAGACCTGGGTTATTGACTGACCAATGAACTTTAAGGGTAATTCACATTCAAGATATTCTATATTTTTCAAAGGATGGTGATGGAGAAGAAACAATGCTAACAAAAGCCTGTCTTGAACACATACTTATTTCTGGCAGTTTTCAGAAATATTATTTTCTAATGATGGAGAGATTTAAAAAATTCTCTTACGCTTCCTTTTGAGTCACTTAATTGAGATATAATCCACATGGCATACAACTTAAAGTGTACAATTCAGTGGTTCCAGTATATTCAGAATTGTGTAACCACCATCATCAATTTTAGAACATTTTCTCCTCCCTCCCCAAGCCCTATTCCCATTAGCAGTCACTCCCCATTTCTTCCCACCCCCTCCACCCCTAGGCAACCACTAATCTACTTTCCATCTTTATAGATTTGCCTATTCTGGTCATTTCATATAAATGAAAGAAACTGACATAGGTTCTTTCATGACTGGCTTCTTTTGCCTCGCATGTTTTCAAGGTTCATTCATGCTGTAGCATGTATCATATCACTGTTTCATTTTAAAAATTGCCAAGTAGTATTCCTGATGGATTTTAAAATAGAGCTGCTCTCTTTTCACAATTTGAACACCTATCTTTCCTCTAGAATATTTTCACATGTTCATCATCTATTTTCCTTCTAGAACAAGAGGGTTTGTAGCAGGTAGGAATGTCAGATGGACTGCAAAGACTTAAGAACGTAATTCAAGGCCCAAGTGCCCTCTCCAGCCTCATTTCCATCACTGTTAAACTTCCTTCCATGATGTTCTAGCCACACAAGAGGCCCCTGGGCTCTCTCCTACTGGCCTTGGCTCAGAATAGCATGCCTTCTAGGCTGGTGACTTCTCCAAGAGGGTACCTGAATTTTCTTCATTTTTGTATTCTCAGTGGCAAACTAGTTCTTGGCGAGTATGAGGTACTTGGTTAATATTTGTTGAATGAGTGAACAAATGAGTGAAAAAAAAAGAAAGATATGGAAGCCAGTGTATGTAGAATGAAAGTCATCTTTCCTTGCAGGCTTTAAACATAGCTATTTTAACTCCTCCTGTTTGAAATGACTTGTTTGCAGAAAAGTAAAAATGAAATTTAAATAATATTAAACTGTATAAGCATGAAAAACAACCTGCTAACGGTGGTTATCTCTGAGGGAGAGTTTGGAAGAGCTGGGGGTGTTTTCACTTTTTCTTTTATTAAAGACTTCAAAAGAAGAAAAGTGGGGTAAAAGTGGGTTATTTTCTTTTATGGTTTTTGGGGATTTTTAAACATACAAATTATAAAAAGAGCAAATAATAAGAAGCAGAGAAAAAGGAATGTCTGCACATTGTTGGTGGGAATGTAAAGTAGTACAGCCACTATGGAAAACAGTATGGGTTTTCCTCAGAAAATTCAAAACAACTACAATATGATTCCTATGAAATTTCTATCTAAGTTTAAGCCATTGCTAGTTTGGGTCTCTGTCACTTACAGCTGAACCTAATTCTAACAAACACAGATACTTTAGACTCGGATCTGAGTACCAGGCTGGCACTGGGTGACTTGTGGCAAAGTCCTCAGTTTCCTCATCTGTTAAAGGGGAATGAAAAAACTCACCTAATGGGACCACTGTGAAGTTTACAAAGCACAGTGCCTGGCACAGCAGGGGGATTTTTTAAATGACAGCTGTTGCCATTGTTATGAGCAATAATGATAACAGCAGCAAACAGAAAAATGAAGGTCCCTTTTATCTGTGACAGACTTCAAATCTAATTTGATTTATAGCCTGTCTGCTTATGTTGGGTGGCTTAACATATTGATTATTTGAAAACCATGTGACTTAGCTCTAGAATGAAGGCTCATTTAATAAACTCCACTTATTGGGTGATAATGCAGAAGACAGCTGGAATGACCTCTAGGACAGAGAAGCCTGGTGATTTTAGTAGCTACCAGTTATTGAGCGCTTACTATGAGCTACCGCTTCATCTTTAACACAATCTCACAAGACCTTATAATCCCCATTCTACAGATGAGAAAATGAGGCACAGATAGGTTAAATGCTTTAAGACCATATAGCTAGTAAGCGGCTTCTTCAAGATTCAAAACCAGGTTTCCTGAACCAAAGTTAGTGATCTTTTCATTAGACTAGTTGCTGCTCAAGCTGCAAATAATAGGGTGTTAAAAAAAAAAAAGGAGGAGCTGGGTGTAGTGGCTAATGCCTGTAATCTCAGCACTTTGAGAGGCTGAGGCGGCTGGATCACTTGAGGTCAGGAGTTCGAGACCAACCTGGCCAACATGGTGAAACCCCGTCTCTACTAAAAATTCAAAAATTAGCTGGGCATGGTGGCACATGCCTGTAATCCCAGCTACTTGGGAGGCTGAGGCAGGAGACTTTTTTTGACCTGGGAGGCGGAGGTTGCAGTGAGCTGGGATCACACCACTGCACTCCAGCCCGGGTAACAGAGTAAGATTCCATCTCAAAAAAAAAAAAAAAAAAAAAAAAGGAAGGGAAATAATGAAATGATTGCTTTAAAGAAAGGTCAGCAGTTTTCCAATTTTCACATTTGATGGCTCATGTAATTCCCCAATGAGTCCTGAGTCCTCAAAGTCTTGGCATGAAGTATGGTAACTTGCTTCAGTCACTTATGCCAGGGAGTTCTGTGAAATCTGGGGAGGGGTTACCTTCAGTACCTGAGGATGCTGAGCAAGAGACTCTCAGTCAACCTTCCATATCTAATCTCCCTCCTTCCAGAGTAAAATGATTTTTTGTGGAGCATATTAAGTTGCCCAGAATCAAGACTATGAATCCCATCCTTGTTTGCAGCAAACTGTGACTATGTCTCTAAGTTTTGGCCAATGAGATATAAGTAGAAAGTTTTATGTACAACTTTAGGATGGTTCTTTAAAAGGAACGGGTACGCTCTTCCCCTTTGCTTTGCCCCTTCTGCTGGTTGGATTGCAGATGTAAAGGCTGGGGCAGTCATCTTGGCAATGAGGTAAACATGGCATTTGCAGTAGAAGAAACAGAAGGAGCTCAGGTGCATGATGCTGTCATAAACCATGCCAGCTTTCAACTACGTTACTGGACTTTTCATGAGAGAGAGAGAGAAAAAAAAAAAGATTTCTATCTAAGTTTAAGCAATTGCTAGTTGGGGTCTCTGCCACTTACAACTGAACCTAATTCTAACCAACACAGGTGGAACCCCACCAACCATTGCCTTATCCTCCCTTTCAGTAGCCCCTCAATTTCTTTTTTGGGGGATTTTTGTCACCAAATTAGATACCTTTTTAAAATTGACACATTATATTGTGCATAGTTGCAGGGTATAGTTTGACGTTTTGATACATATGTATTGTATAATGATCAAATCAGGGTATTTAATGTGTCAATCACCTTGTATGTTTATCCTTTCTTTGTGATAAGGACAATTAAGCCTCTCTTCCAGATATTTGGTAATCTACAAAATACCATACTTTTAATTATCCTCTCCCAACGATGCAATAGAACAATGGACTAATTTCTCCTAATTGTAACTTTGTATCAGTTAGTCAACCTCGACCTATCATCATCCCTTTTCGCATTCTCTCTTCAGTCTCTGTTATCCATTGTTCCATTCTTTGCTTCTATAATAGCAACTTTTTTTTCACATTCCACATATGAGTGAGATCATATGGTATTTGTTTTTTCATGTCTGGCTTATTTTACGTAACATAATGTTCTCCAGGTCCATCCACGTTGTCAAAAATGATAATGTTTCATATTTATGGCTCAATAGTATTAATAGTATTAATGTATATACCAAATTTTCTTCATCCATTCATCTATTGTAGGACACTTGGGTGGATTTCATATCTTGGTTATTGTAATAATGCTGCAATAAATATGGGAGTAGAGGTATCTTTTAAACATGCTTATTTCATTTTCTTTGGATAGATACTCCATAGTGGGATGGATGAATCATGCAGTAGTTCTGTTTTTAATTTTCTGAGGAATATCCATACTGTTTTCCATAGTGGCTGTACCACTTTACATTCCCACTAACAATGTGTAAACATTTCTTTTTCTCTGCATCCTCACCAGCAGTTGTTTTTATTTGTCCTTTTGATAATATCCAGTCTAATTGGAGTGAAATGGTATCTCATTGCAGTTTTGATTGACATTTCCCTAATTATTAGTGATGTTGAGCATTTTATTCATGTAACTCCTAGTCATTTGCATGTTTTCTTTTGAGAAATGTCTTGTAAGGTCTTTTGCCCATTTTAAAATAAGTTTTTGTTGTTGTTAAGTTCCTTACATATTCTGGATAGTAGTGTCAGATGTATAGTTTGCAAATATTTTCTTCCATTCTGTAGGTTGTTTCTTCACTCTGTTTAGTGTTTCCTTTGCTGTGCAGAAGTTTTTTATTTTGATGTAATCCCATTTGTCTACTTTTCCTTTTGTTGCCTGTGCTTTTGAGGGCTTATGAAAATATTTTTTGCCCAGCCCAATGTCATAAAGTATTTTCCCTATGTTTTCTTCTAGTAGTTTCATAGTTTTGGGTTTTACATTTAGGTCTTTAATCCATTTTGAGCTCATTTTTGCATATGTTGTGAGGAAGGGGTCTAGTCTCATTCTTTTACATGTGAATATCCAGTTTTCCTTGCAACATGTCTTGAAGAGATGGTCTTTTCCCCAGTGTGTGTTCTTGGCAACTTTGTTGAAAATCAGTTGGCTATAGGTGCATGAATTTGTTTCTGGATTCTCTGTTCTGTTTCATTGGTGTATGTGTCTGTTTTTGTGCCCATAATGGCTGTTTTGGTTACTATAGCCTTGCAGTATATTTTGAAGTTAAGTTGTGTGATATGTCCAGCTTTGTTCTTTTTGCTCAGAATTGCTTTGGCTATTTGGAGTCTTTTGTGGTTCCTTATGAATTTTAGGATTGAGTTTTCTGTTTGTGAAAAATGCCACTGTTCTTTTGATAGAGATTACATTAAACCTGCAGATCACTTTGGGTTGTATGGTGATTTTAACAATATTAATTCTTCCAATACTTGGACATGGTACTCTTTGTGTAGCAATTTAAGAAAAATTTAATAAATAATTTAAAAAGCTCAATACTTGGACATGAAATGTCTTTCCATTTATTTGCGTCTTAATTAATTTCTTTTATTAATATTTTATGGTTTTCAGTGTAGAGATCTTTCATCTCCTTGATTAAGTTTATTCTTAGGTATCTTACTTTTTTATAGCTATGGTACATGAAATTGTTTTTTAAAATTTCTTTTTCAGATAGTTTGCTATTAGCATATATAAATGCTACTGATTTTCATGTATTGATTATGTATCTTGCAAATTTACTGAATTCCTTGGTTAGTTACAACAATTTTTTGGTGGAGTCTTTACTGTTTTCTATATATAAAACCATGTTGTCTGCAAAGTGGAACAATTTGACTTCATCTTTTTCAATTTATATGTTTTCTCTTCTTTTCTTGCCTAATTGCTCTGGCTAGGACTTCCAGTACTATATTGAATAAGAGTGATGAAAGTGGACCTCCTTGTCTTGTTCCTGATCTTAGAGAAAAAGCTTTCAGCTTTTCCTGTTTAATATGTTTTTTTGCTGTGAGTTTGTCATATCTGGCCTTTGTGGTGTGGAGGTACATACCTTCTGTAACAAATTTGTTGACAGTTGTTATCATAAATAAATGTTGAAAGCTGTCAAAAGCTCTTTCTGCATCTGCTGAAGCAATCATATGGCTTCTGTCTTTCTGTTAATATGACGTACCACATTTATTGACTTGCATGTGTTGAATCATTCTTATATCCCTGGATAAATCCCACTTGGTCACAGTGAATGATCTTTTAAATTTTTTGTTGAATTTGGTTTGATAGCATCTTGTTGAGAATTTTTACATCTGTGTTTATCAAGGATATTGGCCTGTAGTTTTCCTTTTTTTTTTTCTTGTGTCTACCTGGTGTCGGAATCAGGGTAATGCTAGTTTCGTCAGGTCCTGGGCTTTTTTTTCAGTGGTAGACATTTTATTACTGATTCAATATCCTCAATCAGTATTGGTCTGTTTAGAGTTTCTATTTCTTTATAATTTAATCTTGGCAGGTTGTATGTGTCCAGGAATTTATCTGTTTCTTCTAGGCTTTCAACTTTTTTGATGTACAGTTGTTTGTCATAGCCTCTACGATCCTTTGTATTTCTGCAACGTTAGCTGTTTTGTCTCCATTTCCATCTCTGATTTTATTTATTTGGATATTTTCTCAAGTTAGCCTAGTGAAGGGTTTTTTGATTTTGATTATCTTTTAGAAAGGCCAACTCTTCTTTTGTCTACCAATTTTGGGTTTAGTTCTGACTTTTTTATTTCCTGGAAGTGCATGATTACACTCTTTATAAGAAAGCTAATAAGGAGTAATAGTTGTTTGAATTTTTATAATTTTGATATGTCCATGGCTTGGCTTTTTAAAAAAAGCTTTCTAGAATGCTGATTAATAAATCTTTATTAGATTTCTAATCTAATACAAAAGATGATGTAGGTGTTTATTGCTATGAAATTACATTTCAGAACTGCTTTTGCTGTATTCCGTAAGTTTTGGTATAATGCATTTCCATTTTTATTTATCTCAAAAAATTTTTAAATTTTTCTTTTAGTTTCTTCATTGACCTTTTGGTTTCTTAGGAGCATGTTGTTTAATTTTCATGTATTTATAAGGTTTCCAAGATTCTTTTGTTGATTTCTGGTTTTGTATTATTGTGGTCCAAAATGATACATGATATAATCTCTGTCTTCTTAAATTTGTTAAGATTGTTTTGTGGTCTAACATATGATTTATTCTGAAGAATGTTCCATGTGCAGTTGGGAAGAATAAGTATACTGTAACTGTTGAATGGGCTGTTTTGTAAATGTCTCTTAGGTCCATTTGGTCTGTGGTGGTGTTTAAGTCCAAGTTTCTTTGTTGATTTTCTGTCTGGATAATCTGTTCATTGTTAAAACTGAGGTGTTAAAGTCCCCTACTATTACTGTATTGCAGTCTGTCTCTCCCTTTAGATCTAATTATATTTGCATTATATATTTGGGTGCTCCAATGTTGGGTGCATATATATTTTCACTTGTGGTATATCATCTTATTGAACTAATATCTCGATCTTGTAATATCCTCTTAGTTTGTTTTTATTGTTTTTGACTTAAAGTCTATTTTATCTCATAAAAGTATGGCCACTCTGGCTCACTTTTGGTTTCTGTTTGCATTTTTTCTATCCCTCACTTTCAGTCTGTCTTTAATGATGGGGTAGGTCTCTTATAGGTAACCTATAATTAGGTCTTGTTTTTAAAAATCCATTCAGCCACTCTGTGTCTTTTAATTGCAGAATTTAATTTATTTATATTAAAGATTGTTATTGTTCAGTAAGGACTTACTCCTGCCATTTTGTTGATAATTTTCTGGTGGTTTTATAGATCTTTTGTACTTTTATTTCTCTCTTGTTAACCTATACGGTGTGGTGATTTTCTGTGGCACTAAGCTTTGTTTTTTTTTTTTCTTTCTCATTTGTGTATCTACTGTGATTTGTTTCTTTGTTATTACCATGGGGCTAACATAAAGTGTCTTTTAGTTATAATAGATGATTTTAAGCTGATAACAACTTACTTTTGGTCAGATAAAAATCCTCTAGAGGGCCAGGTGCGGCAATTCAGGCCTGTAATCTCAGCACTTTGGGAGGACAATGTGATCAGATCACCAGGTCAGAAGTTCAAGACCAGCCAGACCAACATGGTGAAACCACATCTCTAGTAAAAGTACAAAAATTAGCCAGGCATGGTGACATGTGCCTGTAATCCCAGTAATCACACCACTGCACTCCAGCCTGGATGACGGAGTGATACTCTGTCTCAAAAAAAAAAAATCCTCCAGACGTGTGTGTGTGTGTGTGTGTGTGTGTGTGTGTGTGTGTGTGTCTCTCTCTCTCTCTCTCTCTGTCTCACACACACACACACACACACACACACACACACACACAATTTGTATTTTTTTGTGGGGGGGGGATAGAGTCTCACTCTATTGCCCAGGCTGGAGTGCAGTGGCGTGATCTTGGCTCACTGCAACTTCTGCCTCCCGGGTTCAAGCGATTCTCTGCCTCAGCCTCCCAAGTAGCTGGGATTACAGGTGCCAGTCATCATGCTTGGCTAATTTTTTATATTTTTAGTAGAGACGGGGTTTCACCATGTTTGCCAGGCTGATCTCGAACTCCTGACCTTGTGATGCACCCACCTCAGCCTCCCAAAGTGCTGGGATTACAGGTGTGAGCTACCGTGCCCAGGCTGTATTTTGTTAGCCTTAGTTTACATGTTAGTCTTTTGTGTGTTCTTTAGCCACTAATTTTAGCTGTTGATGTTTTTGACCTTTTTGACTTTAAACCGTCATATTAGAGGATTTAAAGATTTACACAGAACCATTGCAGCATGGGGTACTCTGAGTATGAGTATGGATTTACTTCTACTGGTGAGTTTTATACTTTCATATGTTTTCATGATAGTAATTATCCTTTTGTTTCCAGTTGTAGTACTCTCTTAAGCATTTTGTTTTTTGGCAACACTTGTCTATTTGTGATGAATTCGCTCAGTTTTTGCTCATCTAGGAGGGTGTTTATTTCTCCTTTATTTCTAAAGAAGAGCTTTGCTGGATATAGTTCACTTGATGGTATCTCATAAGTCTTGTAGGCTTCTTCATTCTTTTTAACTTCTTTTTTTTCCTCTGCTTATTTCTAAACACCTGTCTTCAAGTTTAGAAATTCTTTCTTCTGCTTGATCTAGTGTGTTGTTGAAGCCTTCTGTTATTTTTATTTCATTCATGGAATTATTTGTCCCAAGATTTTCTTCCTCTATTTTTATTGATACACAATATTTGTAAATATTTATGGGGTACATGTGATATTTTGATAAATGAATATGTGTATAATAATCAATTCAAGATATTTAATATGCCCATTACCTTAAACATTTATTGTTTCTCTGTGTTGGGAACATTTCAGATTCTTCAGCTCCAAGACTGTATTCCGTCTTTTTTTAGTTGATATATAACACTTGTAAATATTTATGGGTATGCAGTATTTTGATAAATGCATACAGTGTATAGTGATCAATTCAAGGTATTTAGGATATCCATCACCATATACATTTATTTCTTTGTGTGGGGGACATTCTGGCTACTTTGAAATATACTACATATATAATATTTGAATATACAATATATTATTAACTATAGTCACGCTATTGTTCTATCAAACACTAGAACTTATTTCTTCTATGTAACTGTATCTTTGTACCCATTAATCAACCTTTCCTCACTTACCTCACCCTTTCTAGCCTCTAGTAACTATCATCCATGTTTCTGCAAATAATAGAATTTCATTTTTTTTAAGGCTGAATAGTATTCCATTGCATATATACAACACATTTTCTTTATGTAATCATCCATTGATCGATACTTCGGTTGATTTTATATCTTGACTATTATAAATGGTGCTGCAATAAACAAGATGGTGCAGGTAACCCTTTGATATACTAATTTTCTTTCATTTGGATAAAAACCCAGTGGTGGGTCTGCAGGATCATATGGTAGTTCTATTCATTTTTTGAGAAACATCCATACTCTTTTCCACAATGAATATGTTAATTTACCTGCTCATCAACAGAGTAAATTTCTTTTTCTCTGTCTCTGTACCAGCATTTGTTATCTGTTTTGTCTTTTGATAATAGCAGTACGAACTGGGGTAAGATGATATTTCACTGTGGCTTTGATTTGCATTTCCCTGATTAGTGATGCTGAACTTTTTTTCCTATACCCATTGGCTATTTGTATGTCTTATTTTGGGAAATGTCTATTCAGAGTTTTGCTTGTTTTTTTAATGGGATTATTTGTTTCAGCTCCAAGATTTCTGTTTTGTTCTTTCTTTGTTTTGTGAGAGGGTCTCACTTTGTTGCCTAGGCCGGAATGCAGTGGTGTAATCATGGTTCACTGTCACCTCAATCTTCAGGGCTCAAGTGATCCTCCCACCTCAGCAACCTGTGTAGCTAGGACTAGAGGTATGCATCACCACACCCAGCTAATTAAAACAATTTTTATTTAAAGATATTGTTTCACTATGTTGCCCAATTTGGTCTTGAACTCCTGATCAGAAGTTGTCCTCCTGCCTCTCAGCCTCTCAAACTGTTGGGATTACAGGGATAAGCCCCTGCACCCAGCCTTGGTTCTTTTTAAACATCTATTTCTTTGTTAAATTTCTCATTCAGATCTTTTTTTAAATTTTATTGGATTTTTAGTATTATTTGGTATATTGTTGAATTTCTTTAAGATTATTATTTTGAATTCCTTTTCAGGCATTTCATAAATATCCTTTTCTTTGGCATCTGTTATTGAAGGCTTATTATTACCTTTATTTGCTTTTTCTTGTGTCCCTATGTTGATATATACACACTTAGTGGAACAGTTACTTTTTTCAATTTTATCGAATAACTTTTATAGAATGAGACTTTTCCCTGTAGACGGCCCTAGGGTGTCAGTTGGGAATGGTGCACTGGTTTTGGTTCTAAGTGGACTCAGTCATGTGGTCTCCATAGAGATTCTTTAGTTATAATCTTTGCCTGCAATGTCTGCAATTATGTCAGTGGCCTTGGCTATGGGAGTTTGTGACAATGGTGGCATAATGTTTCTGGGACCTAGGGCCTAGAGTTGGTTATTGGGCCAGGTATCTGCAGGTGTGGTGGGTTAACAGGCTGTTTAGTGGGCTCTCTTGGAGGGTGGGGCCTCAACTCGGCTGAATCTCAGGCTAGGTGTGGGTGTAGCATGCCATGTGGCTGTGTGGGGCTTTCTCTGTGTGATGGGGCCACCTCTGAGCCAGCTCTTGGGCTGGGAGTAGGCTGACTGACCATGCAAGGCAGTAGCCCCAATTTCTATTAGTGGTTATATGCAGTTCTAGAAAGTCTTCACAGGGTGGAACGTAAGACCTAGGCTAAAACCAATCATAACATTTTATTCCCTCAGCTACAGTGAGTGATTCTGGGATAGGTTTGTGACCTAAACTTTCCCAGTCAAAAGGAATCTTAGGATTCTTGCAGAGATTGCTGAGTTAGACATGTTCTTTTGCTATGGAAAATATAGTGTATGCATGTGAAACTTGGAACTGTGAATATCATCTTGCTATGATGAAGGAAATCTGGCTGAGAATGAAACTGACATTAGGAAGTTAAAAAAAGGTATAATGACAGACGAACAGAACTAGAGTCTTGATCAAATTGTGCCTAAAATCTGTTCTTTCTGTGTTCTTCATATTTGTGAACCAGTGTGTTGCCTATATTGTTTGCTATTACTTTTTGACTCCTATTCTAAGTCAGGTTTGGGATGGATTTTCTTGTTTGTAGCCAATTATATCCTATTTGATAGAGATGTCCTGAAATGTCTCGGTTCTGTGGCCCCATGCAAATCTCATCTCGAATTTTAGTCCCCACCTGTCGAGGGAGGGAGGTGATTGGTTTATATGGACAGTTTCCCCCATGTTCTTCTTGTGATAGTGAGTGAGTTCTCACGAGATCTGATGGTTTTACTGTGGCACTTCCCCCTTCACTCTCTCCCTGCTGCCATCATGTAAGACTTGCTTCCCCTTCATCTTCTGCCAAGATTGAAAGTTTCCTGAGGCCTCTCCACACCTTGAGGAACTGTGAGTCAATTGAACCTCTTTTCTTTATAAATCACCCAGTCTCAAGATAGTTCTTTATAGCAGTGTGAAAACGAACTAATACATGTCCCTTCGCCTTCTACCACATATAGAGCCAACAACAAGAGGAAAGTGCTTTGACAGCTCTTCTGAAGGAAGATAGAGTTACAGATCAAAGCAGAGATATCATTTCCTCTGTGATCCTTCCCTCATGCCCCCAGGTCTAGGCAATGAGCCCTCTTTGGTATTCCCATAGCTCCTTTTCATTCTCATCTCTTATAGAAAAGAGAGTCTTTAGTATAATACATCATTGCAGTTAAGCTATGAAAGCCAATCAGCAAGAAGTTTTCTTAGCTTGTGTCTAGTTCATTCTGAGGAATTTAAGAGAATTACCATGAAGAAAGGTATCTGCCATTTTTCTTTCAGGATGAAGCCAGGAATAACCAAACCATGCCTTTGACCATGTAGGGAGCTGGAAGGATAGAGCCAAGGCCTTGAGGAGATAGCCAAGAGGCAACCAAGAGAAGATGGCAGCCAGCCAGGAGAAGACACATTCCCAGGTACCCATCTGAGGGAATCCAATGGGGGAAAGTAAAGAAATCTGGACGTTTTAAGTGTGGTGATCAGACTCTGCTCTTTCTGGCCAAGTCTAGGACAAGGTCCTCCAAAAGCAGAACAAAATGGTAGGTTTGCATTTGTTTGCTGTCCATCTCCCTTACCAGGTCAACTCCCTGAGGACAAAGGTCATCATGGCTTGGCCACCATTGTCTCCCCACAGCCCAGCAATATGCCTGGGACATGGGAGATACTCTATAAATATAGATGGGATGGGTTTATATCTTTTCTTAGTTTTTATCTTTGGGCTGAGTGTTATGGTTAACAACACTATTTCCCAGGGTGAATCAGTTAAAGTTGAGCTTCTTTTATGCAAACTGTTCTTCTCTGTCCTTCACTGAATTTCACTGACAGACCATGAAAACTCAGAACAGAAAGAGATAATGTTGAGGCAAATCCTATAATCTCAAGGCAAATCCTATCTTCCATCTAGAGGTCAGGGAAGGAAAATAATCACTTTGCTAAAGTCTGCCATTCTAGTTCCTCTGTCTGATGGTTGATTTAAGGTCAACCTCTGCTTGACTTAAGGTCATGGTGGACTACACTTCTTTCTGGGCTACACTCATGAAAATGCCCAAACATAAGATAAAGATGATACCTTGTTCTTTTGCCCCACACGTACATATATCTGACTCCTATTCAACATTCATTTAAACTGATTAAATGAGCATCTACTATGTGCTATGCACTGGACTCAACCCTGGGGATGGAGTGAAGAACAAGAGACAGCCTCTATTCTTACCTAGCTTATGCTCTAGTGGGGGATGACAAACCAATGATGATAATATAGTACAAGAAGCAGAGCAGCAGAGATTGTGGTAGAGATCCACAGAGGAACATTGAAGTCAGCTGGTGGAATCGAGGAGAACTTCCTGGAAGAAGTTCTGCCTAAGCTAAGCACATGGAAAAGCATTTGCCAGGTAAAATGGGTAGAAAGAAGAGAAATGTTTCAGGAGGAAAGTGGGAGTGGTGATTGGAGGGTGATGGTGCCACAGTGAAGAGCTGGGGTAAGGCATTTTGGGGCCTTCTAAGTCATGCTTAGCATTTCAGACATCCTAAGAGCAGTGTGTGTGTTGGAGTCCCTGGGAAGTTTTAATATGGGAATAATACTAGGTTGGAATTGAGGACACCAGTTTGGTGGCTATTTTAACGTAAGCACATGCACCCATTAGAGCCCAAGCATATGTTCGTTATCTCTCTGTCTCTCTCTCTCTTTCTTTCTTTCTTTCTTTCTTTCTTTCTTTCTTTCTTTCTGTCTGTCTGTCTTTCTGTCTGTCTTTCTGTCTGTCTTTCTTTCTTTCCTTCCTTCTTTCTTTCTCTCTTTCTTTCTTTCTTTCTTTCTTTTTCTTTCTTTCTCTCTCTCTCTCTCTCTCACACACACACACACACACACACACACACACACACACACACACACACACACACCCAAAGATATATGCAAGCAGCTGCAGAGTATGCTCACCACTGGGGCTGGAAAACAATGTCTTAAGCTGCTCCATTTCTTAATGCCTCAATTTTCTCATCTGTAGAATGGGAACAACTGCAGTGGTCCCTCAGTGTCTCCCAGGATTGCTCAGAGAGTGGAAACGTCATATGGCGAAAGCCTTTACAGCTCAGTGTGGATAAGTGCAAAGGGCCGTTTCTTTCTGGCATCTTTTCATTTCATCCAGTCCTTCACTTCCCAGCATCTGAAGCATCTCTGGGTGTTGCATATGGAGAAGACATTCTGGATGGGGCTGGCAGATGTTTAGAAAGTCACGTTTTAGTTAGATTTCCACTCTATCTCAAAGTTGAAACTAGAGTAGGGGAATCGAGGTTTTATTTCTAGACACTATAACTGGGAAATTACAAAATTGGCTGGAGCTTCCCAGGCAAGGGTAGGAAGCCCTCTGGCTTGGGACTCTTTTGAAGGGATAATTCACAGATTAGAGAGTGTTCACAGTCTTTGTTGTGGAGAACCTGTGTGAGTCTCCTAGAGCTTCTTAACAAATTGACACAGACTGGGTAGCTGAAACAACAAAAATATGTTTCTCATTCTGGAGGCTGGACGTCTGAGATCAAGGTAGCAGCACAATCAGTTCCTTCTGAGGCTGCCCTGTTTGGCTGTCTTCTCACTGTGTCCTCGCATGGTCTTCCCTCTGAGTATGTCTGTGTCCTGAGTTCCTCTTCTTGTAAGGACACTAGTCATATTCTCCACCCTAATGACCTCATTTTCACTTATTTACCTCTTTAAAGATGCGATCTCAAATACAGTCACATGTGAGGCGTTAGGGGAATTTTGGCAGGAGTGGGAAACAAGATTCAGCCCATCACAATGCCCAAATGGTCTATTTGGATAGTGGGTATAAACAGTGAGGAAACCCAAAAACTGTAAAATTTCTGCTGAAGTTTATTCTCTGATGAAGAGTCTCAACTGAATAGACTTGCTGTCTTCTTGGTTGTGGCATCATCCACATTTTCTTGTTCTTTTTCTCAGCTCAGATGCGCTGCTACAGAAAGGAGCTGGTCTACACCCAGTTCTCTGCTTCTTTGCCACTTCGTAGAACGAATTTTGCTACGGCAACCACTGGCTGGGAAGGGATAACCCACGGGGTACCAGGGTCAACTCATGTTCTTCTCTCCTTATTTCTCGGACAGTTCTGTTGAACTTTAGCTGCTGCATAAATCCCCAGAGAGGAGCTTTTTGATAATTGTGTGTGTGTGTGTGTGTGTGTGTGTGTGTGTGTGTGTGTGTGTGTGTGTAGGAGCTAGGCAAAGTGGTATCTTTAAGGAAGTAGCCAAGTGGAAGGTAGGATAACCCTGAAGAGGGAAGCCACTCATTCACTGACCAATAGGTTACACTTGGATTTTCTGTCTCAGGCCAACCCACACTCTAGTGACTGTGCAACCCTTGGCAGTTTTCAGCGGGCTCCTCCTGCCTTCCCAGCAGATAGGAATAATGCTCTGTAGGCTCCAAACCCTCTTCATTCTCTCTCCTCCAGATTTTGAAGGCAGACTTTATCCACTGTGGCTCTTGGGCTTTGGCGTCTGGGCCATTCACAGCTACCCTCCTGGAGACTCCTCAGATGTGTTAGGAGCAGCGGTTTGTCATGGGAAGAGGAGGCAGCAATGGGAAAGCAGTGTGAATTTTTACTATTTGAAGGGGCACATTACTCACTGAGTCATCTGCCTGAAAGCTGTCTTCAGTGTCCCCTGGAACTCGAAGACTGTAAGAGGCAGTTATGTGGATGAGAGAGGGGGCATTCAGAGCAGAGATCTGTTAGTCTCCTGGCATGACTCAGGTCCTCCACCTTGGGGGCTGTCTTGGGTGGTCCCAAGCATCCTAAATGCCTCTAGAATCTGCCCTGAAGGCCTGGATTTCCTTCTAGCCCAGTGATGTGTCTGCCCATGGCCATCTTTGCACAAAGTTTGCCTATCCAGCCCAGTTGCTCTGCTGCAGTTTACAAAACTTGCTAATGGACAGACACAGACTTGAGCAGTCCCTGTGGCTTCCCAGGGCATTTGTCAAAGATGTGGACACAGAATTCGACAAAGTTCCAGTTTCTCTCTCTTATCCTCGGGAAGCCAGATGTGGTACCCACATGGGACAATTTAGAACCCCTGGCTGTTTCTCCACTTTCCTGTTGGCCCTATTTATATATTTCTAGCATGCTTTTTCTTTATTTGTTCATTCATTCATTCCTTTATTCCACAAATATCTATTGAGCACCAATGATGTGCTAAGTGCAGCTTAAATTTACCCTGGGAAGTGAAATAAACAAAGCTCCTGCTCTTGAGTGCTTCTATTTTAGTGTGAGAGGGCGGGTGAGTGGATGGAGGGAGGTAAGCCTTTGCACTTGGGTTTTCATGGATTATAACAAATTTTAACAGCACTTTTAATTCCATGATAATCTCTAACTGGAAAAGCAATCCCCTCAGTACATACCTCCCACCACTTCATCCTGAATCTCTGTCCTGGATTGTGAAGGGATATCAAGCATGGCAATATACTTTTATGTGTTTTCTTTTTGCTTAACTCAGAGGCTTTTAACCCATTCTGTGCTCTGGACTCCTTTGGCGGTCCTGTGGACCCCTTCTCAGAATAATGTTTTTAAATAAATAACATAAAATGCATAGGGTTATGAAGAAAACAATACTTTGAAATGCATTTCTCAAAATATTTTTAAAAGTTGTGATATTATAACATACGTGCCTTTGATTAGCACATTAAATAACATGATTCAGCACTGGGTTTCATAGCAGCTGTGATTTTGAAGTACCAATGAGCATAAATAATATTTTGAAATATCTGTAATACCTGGAATGTGTTATGAAAATATCCCTGATTTCTACTGGTGACGAAGTCCTAGGTACTGCAGATAGCACTGTGATTTGTTGTCACTGTATTAATCTGCCAGGGCTACCATTATAAAGTCCCACAAACTGGGGGCTTGATACTGTCAAGAAAGCAGCCAGATAGAAGATAGGATCACATTTCAACAGACACATGAGACAGTACATTTCTGTGGTTTAAGGCCCCAGTTTATGAGACTAGCCCAACTCTGTTACTAGGGTCTTATTTTAACTTAAAGGAGTGTTTCCCCAATTATATGCAAGTACAAACAGAAAGGTACTTCGAGTTCTGGAGGCCCAAAATCCAAGATCAAAGTGTCAGCACTAGAAAATGGCCAAGACGGTACAACAATCTGCACATACAGCTCACACATAGGAAAGAGAGGTGAGCATTGTATTTGTGAGAAACAGAAGGCTCCAACTAGCCCAGCTCTGGTACGAGAATCTTACGTTTTCCTTGATAACCCACTGCATACTGCTTTCACTCTCAGTTCTATAAAAAACAACTATTGTGACCTCAAGTGGCCCAATCCTCTAACACTGGAATTACCTAGGGATATTATACAATCCTAGGAATACATGGTGAAGGGAAGCTACCTCTGTTTTTAATCTAAAAGCCAAATGTCATCATATCACTCCCTGGCACTACTCCTTGATCTTCTCATTGCTTTCAAAAATCTTTAAGGTAGCTTTCAAGGTTCTTTATGACTGGCCCCTGCTCACCTCCCTGGCCTCATCCCACTCCTCACTAATTCCTGAGATGGTCTAGCCACCTGCTTTCTCACAGGCCATTGAGCACACCCATCTTCTTTCTGCCTCTGGCTTTAGCACATGCCATTTGTTCTGCTGTGGTTCAGAGGCTTTAAGGATTTCTGAAAGATGTCAGTGTGATATGGTTTGGCTGTGTCCCCACTCAAATCTCATCTTGAATTGTAGTTCCCATAATCCCCACATGTCATGGGAGAGACCCGGTGGGAGTTAATTTGATCATGAGGGTGGGGTTTTCCATGCCGTTCTTGTGACAGTGAATAAGTGTCATGATATCTGAGGGTTTTATTAAGGGCAGTTTCAGTGCACACACACTCTTGCTTGCCACCATGTAAGACATGCCTTTTCTCCTCCTTTGCCTTCTGCATGATTGCGAGGCCTCCCCAGCCACATGAAACTGTGAATCCATTAAATGTCTTTTGCTTTATAAATTACTTGTTCTTGGGTAATTCTTCAGGGCAGTATGAAAATGGACTAACACATAGGGGAATGTACTTTTCTGGCCTCTGAATTAGCAAAGAGTAAGATGGTGTAAAACTCAACAGTTGAGAGCCCTGAGAAAGGCACTTCGCAAATGAGTGAGAGTCCAGTTCATCTCAAGCATCGCATTTTTGAATGGAGTTTCTGGGCTTAAAACTTAAGTTCTGATATATATCTCTTTATGTTTGTGTGTTTTTTATGTGCTTTTTGGTAAGAACAATTTCTCACAGGCTTAGAATAATGAGCTCCCTGGATGTACAAGTTTTAGAAATAGTAATCTACCTGTGCTAGGTAAACCGTGTCTGAAATGTTACCTGCTGAGACAAGAACATTCCTGGGAAGTGTCATTGGATATGTTCTGTGTGTGTAAAGGGCGTGTGTCTGTGTGTGTGTCTGTGTGTGAGGAAGAGAGAGAGAGAGAGAGAGAGAGAGAGAGAGAGAGAGAGAGACTTTAGCCTAAAGGAGTGTTTCCTGAATTGTATTCATTTGTTCTCTGCCTTCAAGATTTTTGCTATATTCAACTACCATCTGTACTTAACTTTCTTATATGCATACATTTTCATAATGTTTTTATTTAAATGACCCATTTTTTGTAAATGTAGCTTCAACCTGAAAAAACTATCCAACAAGCTACAGACTTGGAGACAATTGCGAAACACATATCCAAGAAAGGTCTGATATCTAAAATATATACAAAGAACTCTTAAAATTCAGCTATAAGAAAACAAAGAACCCAAATTAAAATTAGGCAAAATACCTGAACAGACACCTCACCAAAGATATACAGATGGAAAATTAGCATATGAAAAGATACTCAACATCATATGTCATTAGAGAATTGCAAATTAAAATAACAATGAGATACCAATTCACACCTATTAGAGTGGCTACAGTCCAAAACACTGACAGGACCAAATGCTAAAGAGGATGTGGAGCAACAGGAACTCTCATTTACTGCTGGTGGGAGTGCAAAATGGTATAGCCACTTTGCAAGACAGTTTGACACTTTCTTACAAAACTAACATACTCTTGCCATATGATTCAGCAGTCTCACTCCTTGGTATTTTCCCACATGAGTTGAAAAGTTATGTCCAAACAAAAACCTGCATAGAAATGTTTATAGTAGCTTTATTCCTAACTGCCAAAACTTGGTGCTATGATGTAAACATTATCCCCCAAATTTCATATGTTGGAATTCTTGTCCCCCAAAGTGTCAGCAGTGGGGTCTTGGGGAGGTGAGTAGATCATGGGGGTAGGACCCACAAGAATGAGATTAGTACTCTTATAGAAAGACCCAAGGGAGCTTGTTTGCCCCTTACACCAAGTGAGGATGCAGCCAGAAGGCACTGTCTTTGAGGAATAGGCCCTCACCAGACACTGAAGCCAGTGCCTTCATCTTCTGCTTCCCAGCTTCCACAACTGTGGGAAATCAGTACTTGTTGCTTATAAGCCACCCAGTTTATGGTATTCCTGTTATAGCAGCTGGAACAGACTAAGATACTTGGAACATACCAAGATGTCCTTTAATAATAAGTGAATGGATGTCTCTGGTACACCCAGACAATGGAATATTACCCAGCAATAAAAGAAATGAGCTAACAAGCTGTGAAGAGACATGGAGGAACCATAAATGCATAGTGATATGTGAATGAAGTCAACCTGAAAAGACTATGCCTAGTATGATTCCAATAATAGCATATTCTGGAAAAGGCAGAACTATGGGGACAGGTAAAAGATTAGTGGTTGCCAGGAGTGGGTGGATGGAGGGATGAGTTAGGTGGAGCACAGAGGATGTTTAGGGCAGTGAAACTGCTATATATAATACTGTAATGGCAGATAGATGTCATTAACATTCGTTAAAATCCTTAGAATATACAACAGCAAGAGTGAACTGAGATAGAAACTATTAACTTTAGTTAATACTAATGTGTCCATATTGGCTCATTAATCATAACAAATGTACTACACTAATGCAAAATATAAATAATAGGGGAAACTAGGAGGGGACGCAGGAGGGGGTATATGGGAATTCTTTGCTTTTTCCAGTTTTTCTGTAAAATAAAAGTGCTCAGAAATAATAATCTGTTATTAAAGAAGAATATGTCCAAGAAATCATATGGTTGATGTCCTCTTAGTTTTATGTTTTCCTGCATATGAATATATGTACAACTGTTAAAATGAATACAAAATAATGAAAATGTGCCACCTGAAATTATCTCACCAGTAGAACTTGAACCACATACTTTAAAAACCACGGTTTCATCCCTGTTTTTTAGAAGTAGTAGTCCTGGCCAGGCACAGTGGCTCATGCCTGTAATCTCAACACTTTGGAAGGTTGAGGTAGGCAGATCACCTGAGGTCAGGAGTTCAAGACTAGCCTGACTAACATGGTGAAACCCTGTCTCTACTAAAAATACAAAAATTTGCCAGGTATAATGGTGGGCGCCTGTAATCCCAGCTACTCAGGAGGCTGAGGTAGGAGAATCACTTGAACCTGGGTAGCGGAGGTTGCAGTGAGCCGAGATTGTGCTATTGCACTCCAGCCTGGGCAACACAGCGAGACTCCATCTCAAAAAAAAAATGCACATAAATGCCATGGAATACTATGTAGCCATAAAAAACGATGAGTTCATGTCGTTTGTAGGGACATGGATGAATCTGGAAACCATCATTCTCAGCAAACTGACACAAAAACAGAAAATCAAACGCCACATGTTCTCGCTCATAGGCAGGTGTTGAACAATGAGGACACATGGACACAGGGAGGCAAGCATCACACACTGTGGGGACTATGAGAGGGACAGCAGGGGTAGGGAGGTTGGGGAGGGATAACATGGGGAGAAATGCCAGATATAGGTGAAGGGGGATGGAGGCAGCAAACCATATTGCCATGTATGTACCTATGCAACAGTCCTGCATGATCTGCACATGTACCCTAGAACCTAAAGTGCAATTATATGTGTGTATATGTGTGTGTGTGTGTGTGTATAAAAAAAATAAAAAAATAAAACTCCAAAACTAAAAAACGGAACCAAAAAGAAACAAACAAACAAAACAATAACAAAAAAAAGTAGTGGTCCCTTCCTCATTCTCCCTGCCTCTGCCAAATAAAATCTCAGCATCTAGACAGGTGAGAGCAGAGCAGCTTGGGCTAAGATGGGGAGAGGAGGCCTGGCATATTGCAGCCCCCTCTCTTTCCACCTTATTTTCCATGATCCCCTCCCTTTAACCCTGACACCACCACAGAACCCTGGTGCTATCTGGAACACAGCTGAGAAACCACTTGTCTAAAGGTCAGCATATTTGGTAGGTGCACAGGGTCCCCTGATTCCCATCCAAAGACCCCTGGCAACTGTGGACAATCCTCTAAGCTCCCCTCCGCCCTGGTTGTCTCCTCTAACTGGAGCCCCTCAGGCTCTATCTTGCAAAGGTGTGATGAAGACAGAGACTAAGACAGACCCGTGTGTCCTTGGAAGAGTCTTGGGACACAGTTATTCCAGGCTGAAAGGATGCAAATTTAACCCTTTAATACATACTGCTGGTGGAAGTAGCAATTGGTGTGACCGCTGCAGAGAGCAATTTGGCACTATGGAGTCAAATTGAAGAAGGAACTGATCCTTTGGTCTGCCAATGCCACTTGCAAGTACATGTCCAGTTGTGAGTTCAGAAGCTCTTACGTGTGTTCATGAGGAACATGGTCAAAGGCTGTTATTGCAGTAGCATTTGTAAATGTGAAAAACCGGGAACAACCTGAATGTCTGTCAGGAGAATGGATAATGGCATTATTGTAGACTCACACAGTGGCATTTTAGACAGCTGTTAAAATAAACTGGATGTGTGTCAGTATGAAAAGATCTTGAAACACAATGCTGGGTGAAAAAAATCAAGTTGCAGAATGATATGTATGATATGATTCTATCCTTATCAATACTAAATATAGGAAATAAACTGAATGCAGTTTATAGACACATATAGGTAATATGTTATAAAGACATTGGAAAAATATGTATCAAATTCATGATGATAGGCAGGGAAGGGGTTCTGGGGAGGGGGAACACAAGAAATTGGGTGGCTTTACACACAAACACACTTACACAAATCTGGTAAAATTCTAACTTTTCTCAATTTTGGCAAATACACGTTTATTTAAACATAGTTATTTGTACTTTATACATTTAAAACATTATTTTCATTTGGCTAAATCTATCAAACAGTTCTATAGCTCTTACTAGGTATCAGATTTTGCAAGCTTCATAATATAGGAGGTACTGTTTTAGAAGGAAGGAAACAGGTACAGAGAGGCTAAGCCACTCATCCAAGGTAAAACAGCTGGTAAGAGGCAGAGCAGGGCATCAGACCCAGGCAGCCTGACACATAGTCCATCCTCTCAAGCATCTGCCAGAAAGTATCTGTGGCTTATAGTCTCTCATCTGAGTCCCCTATGTGTACCCTGTGGCCCCTCTCACACTACTCAGCTTTCTACTTTGTATTAAGCTAAGTTCACTTCTTAATAGGAGCTAAGTTTGTCCACCTATAGCCTGGCTCCTGGGCCATAATAAGTAAATAGCAAATGTTGTTGAACAATGGAATGGATGCATGCATAAGTGGCTTCAGGTTTCTGGAAGCTTCTTTAAGCCAGCGTCACACTCAGTATTTTCCTCTCTGAGTCTTCCGCTGCATCTCCTGTCACCCAGGATGTTAGCACTAGGTATATGGAAAATCAGCCCAATTGATATGAAAAAAACCCCCAAATAATGTGGGATGTTTATTTCAGAGGCACCATCTTTCTCCCTCTATACATGGAGGAGTTAGTCAGAGAAAATGGTAATATTTCAGAAAATATTCTGTCTTCCTTGCAGATCCATTGTCTTTCTCCCACTGATTTCCACTAAACTTCTGGTTTCAATTTAAATGACAATTCTGAGCAATCTTCTCTAGTCACCTTGTGCCTTCTTGCCCCTTCCCTGCTGCTATTCTTCCTCATATTACCCCTTTTCTATAAAGAA
Source organism: Saguinus oedipus (assembly GCA_031835075.1). Classification (NCBI taxonomy): domain Eukaryota; kingdom Metazoa; phylum Chordata; class Mammalia; order Primates; family Cebidae; genus Saguinus; species Saguinus oedipus. Next base: position 16,840,295 of record CM063179.1, on the reverse strand, counting down.
CTTTTTTTTTTTTTTTGAGACAGAGACTTGCTCTGTCGCCCAAGCTGGAATGCAGTGGTGCCATGCCATCTTGGCTCACTGCAACCTCCACCTCTTGGGTTCAAGCAATTCTGCCTCAGCCTCCCAAGTAGTTGGGATTACTGGTGTTCACCCCCATGCCCAGCTAATTTTTAAAAATATTTTTAGTAGAGACAGGGTTTCATTATGTTGGCCAGACTGGTCTTGAACTCCTGGCCTCAAGTGATCCTCTAGCCTCTGCCTCCCAAAGTGCTGGGATTATAGGCATGAGATATTGAATGTATCACAGCCTATAGTCATATATCTATCTGTGAACTCATTCTGTCTAATGTCTATCTGCCGCAGAAGAGAGTCAACTCTGAGAGTCCAATCAAGCATCATACATGTTTGACTCATATTTTATTGCCAGTGCCTAGCATATAGTAAGTGTTCATTTATCACCATGGAATGAATCTTGTTGCTCAACGCAGTGGCCTTAACTGAAAGACATTCTACAGGGGATTCCTTTTTTTTCACTTAACAGCAGGACTTTCTTTATTAGATGAAATTGTCCAGACTTATTTATATAAACCAACACATGGCTTTGGTTACATTGAGGAGGGGAGGATGTATGACTGGGGAGAATCTGCTTGCCCTGACTTCTCCCTGTTTCTCCCAGCAAGATTCCTGAGGCATCTCCCAGACTATCCCTTGGCAAACTCTTCTGAGTCCTGATTTGAAAACACCAGAAGGGGCTTTTCACCAAGGAGGCCCCTCTTTGTGTGTTGTAAGACTGATGCTGTGTCCTCTTCTCCCAGGTCCCTGAGTCAGCCTTGTGGGGCACTTTTCTAATGGAATCATAAATTCTCCCCTAAATGAGCATGCTGATTTGGTTTGCTCTTCACATGACCTCTTCCTGGGGAAAATGCAAAGCTTTCCCTGAGTTATGGCAAAGACTCCAGTGGGTGGCTGCGTTTGTCCTGCCTTTGCCATCTGATGGTCTAATTCCTTTCCAATTTATGAGCTCGTTAGTTCCCCATCCAGTTCCCACCCCAGTGCAGCTGACCTGGTGGCAGTATTTGCCTGTGTCATCTTGCTCAGACAAACACAGACATTCCCGCTGAGGAGGCAGCCGTCCCGGCTCTGTCATCTCATTGACTGACCCTGGCTGACTCCGTTGAAAGCATCAAACTCATAGAACAGGCTGTGTTCCCGTAGTCAGTGGAGCTCTCTGTCGGCTTGGATATGGCTCAGAAGCCGAGTTTCCCTGTGTTTACTGAATGCTTCCCTGCCAAAAAGGCTTGGACTAACGTTTGCCTTTCAAAGTGATGAGGCTGCTGCCTGCTTGTGGTCCCTTCTTCCTGATGGGATTTTGGACTTCCCTAAATTCTCCATCTGGAATGTTCACTGGCATATTCCGTGGCAGGTTAGGGGCAATCCCCTTGCTTTCAATCTGACTCCAGGAGTAGCAAGAAGTGGAACTGGAGGTGCTTTCTATGTGCCTCTATTGTCTGGCATCTGGAACGGGCACAATAATGTATCCCAAAGGGTTCTGGGAGGGTTAAATAAGATGCATGCACCAAAGGATTTAGGAGTGAGGTATTGTGAGGGCTTTACGTACTTTGATTTTTTATTTTTATATTTCTGAAAGAGACTCTGTCTCCCAGGCTGGAATGCAATGGCTTGATCATGATTCACTGCAGCCTTGAACTTTTGGGCTCAAGCAATCTTCCTCCCTCACCTTGTACCACCACACCTGGCTATTTCAAAAATAAATTTTTGTAGGGATGGGGTCTTGCTCTGTTGCCCAGGCAGGCCTCAAACTCCTGGCCTCAAACGATCCTCCTGCCTCAACCTCCTGAAGATTGCAGGCATGAGCCACCATGCCCAGACTTTTAAGTGATTCTGTCTATGTTTATTTCTATGTCCACATTTAGATCTACATTTATATTTAAATCTGTATTAGTTTGCTTTGGCTGCTGAAACAAATTACCATCAAGTCGGTGGCTTAAACCAGCAGAAATTTATTCTTTTCACAGTGCTGGAGGCCAGACGTCTGAAATCAGGGTGTCAGAAGGGCTGCATTCCATCTGGAAGCTTGAGGGGAGAATCTTTCCTTGCTGCGTCCACTTCTGATGGCTATGGCATTCGTCGTCTTCCTTGGCTGGTGGTCACATCATTCTAATTGCTGCCTCTGTCTGCACATTGCCTCTTCTCCTGTGTGCCTCTCCTCTGTGTCTCTTACGAGGACACTTATCATTGGATTTAGAGTCCGCCTAGATAATCCAGGACAATCTCCTCACCTTAAGATTCTTAGCTCAATTAAATCTGCAAAGATCTCTATTCCAAATAAGGTCATATTCACACGTTCCAGGGATTTGATATGGATGTGTATATATATTGCCCACAATCATATCTCTGCTATTCATCTATACCTATATATTTGATGGAAAAAAGCAAAGATATCAAAATGCTAACAGTTTCTGAATCTAAGTTGTCTCTGTATATATATACAGACAATTGTTCTGCCTTTGCTTATCTGTATTCTCAAGTTCTTCTATAATAAATGTGGTGTTCTTAAATAACCAGACCACTTTAAAGATAATAATGTGAAGCTGTCAGAGCTTTGTGAGAAGTGTGAAGATAGATCCTGCTTTTCACAGCTTCCCACCTGAGAGCCACACACCCTCAAAGATGATCCAGAGACTTTGGAAAAGGCGGCAGCTTGGATCCCAAGGAATCACTGCTCTTATTACAGCTGTGTAAGGAATTGTGTACCTGCACAATGAGCATATATATTTACATTCCAAAAATTCCTGGGAATCAAATTTCTTATCCAAAAATCCTGGGAATCAAATATGTTTTTTAATTCAGATGTTTTCAGATTTTAGAAGAACACTCAGGCACATGTGCTGTATATTACATCACATACTTAGTGGGGCTCTGGGTGGTAACCCATCATCAAATATATTATGTCTGCTATGATATGTTTGGATATTTATACTAAGTAGAGTAAATAGAAATCTAAATAATTCCATGCTTAGTTTGGTCAGACATTGCTGCCCAAGGAGTTTTAGCACTAAATATGTGAAAAACATCTGGATTTCAGAGATCTGAGGATTTTAGAATTATTGAGAAGAGAGCGAAGGCTTTACTATTACTGGTTTTTTTTTGTATGTTTTGTATGCTTTTTTAAAAAAATCTTCATAATAAAACATTTAAAAATGAGATTGTGCATGTAACGTGCTTAGCATCATGTCTAGCACCTAGTAAGAACTCAAAAAAAAATGTGTAACCATTAACATTAGCTTCATAGTCATTTTACTTGTTGACAGTGTTGTAAGTCAGACAGAGGTTATGACAAGAAGAATCTAGGAGGATCCGTATAGCAGTGGCACCCAAGATGGATTTCTTGGTTCAAGCAGTGAAGAGAGGTGGTTAGGAGGCTGTGGGACTCACCAGGCATGGGGTGATAAGGTTCTGGATAGGAGAGGAGAAACCATGAATGACCCTGGAAGAACTTGGTGAATGTTCTGGGAGAACAGGATGGATCCTTGTCACCCCGATATGCCTCTGAATAACAGTAAAAGAGAGACATACTGAATGTTCTGTGTGCATTTAGAAAGGAAAATGCATGAGCCAATTCAGGAATAAGACAGGTGGAAATTTCATCAGTCTCCTAATCTGTGGTCTTTGTAATGGCAGCACTTTTAATTGTAAGGGTTGATTTGGGGTGGTGGGCTTGCTAATCAGGACCACCTGAGCATGAAGCATAGCCTGGTGGAGCCCCTCTGCAGATGCAGTTTTATCTCAGATTACTCATTTTAAACCTGAAGATGCTGTGCAGATCACAGGGACTAGGTAGGGTTTCTCAGCCCTGGCCATGCACTGAATCACTTGGAGAAAGAGCTTAAAACACTCTCCACTTTAGATCAAATAGCATAGACCCTCTGGGCATAAGACCCTGGCATTACGTTTGAAAAGCTCTTCCAGATGATTCTAAGATGCAGTAAAGATGGAGACTGCTGAGTTTGGGGTTCAGAAGGGATAGGGAAAATGACAGAAAATGCTGTGACCCTGAGCTCTCCTGATCAATATGCAAAGGGGAAGGGTCTGGGAAAGACTTGGGTAGTGACAGGGAGGGAGGAAGAGAGGAATAACCCAAACTGAGTGAAATTGTAAAAACCCAGGTGATAAAAAAATAAAACATGACAAAACAAACAAAAAACAAGCAGAAAAACAACACTGGAGATAATCTACATGGTAAGTATGATGAACTTTCCCAAAGCCATCACTATCACCATCACCATAACCTAAGAAGCGATGGAAGGCAGAGCCTAGGAAAAGGTCAAAGCAGAGCAAGTCAGTCCATGGAGGAATTGCAGCACTTCCTCAGTAAACACTGAGTGTGGGGTTAAGAGGTTAGAAATACGGCAAAGGGAGGAAAATGCACAGCTTTATAATAAGAGCAGTTATTCCTTGGGATCTGCACTGCCGCCTTTTACAAAGTCTCTGGAGCATCTTTGAGGGTGTGTGGCTCTTGGGTGGGGAACTGTAAAAAGCAGGATCTATCTTAACACTTCACATGAAGCTCTGGCAGCTTCACATCATTATCTTCAAAATGGTCTGGTTATTTAAGAACACTGTATTTATTATAGAAGAACTTGAGAAAGGCAGATAAGCAAAAGCAGAGCAACACCAAAGCTAAATTCAACAGTCACATGTAAAACCACCACTAAAGGTGGGTCTGTCTGTTTCTTTCCCATTGTCTTGTCTATTTCTTTCCCATTATCTTTCCTCTGCTCTGAGTGTAGTTTTTCTTTTATCTTTTCTTCTTTTTTGAGATGGTTTTGTTCTGTCACCCAGGCTGGAGTGCAGTGGTGCAATCATGGCTAGCTGCAGTCTTGACCTTCTCAGCTCAAGCAATTCTCCAACCTCAGCCTCCCAAGTAGCTAGGACTACAGGAGCAAGCCACCATGCCCAACTTATTTTTGTATTTTTTTTTTGTTTTGACAGGGGGCTCAGGGATGGGAGTCTTGCTATGTTGCCCAGGCTGGTCTCAAACTCCTGGGCTAAAGTTATCTGCATGCCTCAGCCTCCCAAAGTGCGGATTACAGGCATGAGCTACTGTTCCTGAAATACTTTTTCTTCTTAAACAAAAAGATTATACTCGATCTAATTTGGGAGATCTTATGCTAGATCTAATTTGGGAGAACAGGATGGATTCTTTTCACCCCTGATATGCTTCTGAATGACAGCAAAAGAGAGACATACTATACCAAATGCTCTGTGCATTTAGGAAGGTTTTGTATTTTTTTTATTTAGCAATAGATTAGGAATATTTTCATTTATCAATAGATTGGGACCATTTTATCTATGTTAAAAAAAAAACACATGATCCTTTCTAATGGCTCCCTAATGTTTTATCACATGAATATTTCAGCATGACTTAATTCCCTCGTAATAAGCATATAGAGAATTTTCCGTTTTTTAGTTACAGTTTTCATTGCTTTAACATCTTCATACATGTATCTGTATGCAGTTAGCTGATTTTTGCTTTAGGATACATTGCTGCGAGTGGAATGGCTGCAACAAAAGGGATGTACATTTTTAGGTCTATTGACTCATAGCACCAAACCACTCTGTGATTGATTAGCCCTCCCTGCGGTGCAATGTGTGTGAGGAATTACTCTGAAACTAGTCAATGCAGCTTTATCTACATGGATTAATGAGGACCATGATGCTCTAGGGTTCTCTCCACTTGATAGGATGAAGTCTAATTCTCTGCTAGAAGGTGTTGGGACAAAGGTTTTCAAACCCGCCTTCTCTTCTATATCTCTACACCCCACATTTGTACCCTCATTATGTGAACAGGGTGAGGTAAAAGAGATTGGAACACTCTCCCAGCCTTCTCTGGTCTTATGTGCCTGCTAGTCCTTCAAAAAGGCAAGGAAGACACCCCTCCAACCACCCAGGTTTAGAAACACCAAACTGCCTGTGATTGAAGCTCAGAAGCCCCTGACGTTTTACAATGATTGCTTTGGGCGATTTTTGGTACCTAAAGATAGAGTTCTCAGGGTGGTGGTTCTTAGCCCTAACTGCAAATTAGAATCACTTGGAAGAGATATTAACATATTCTGATGCTGAGGTCTTACTCCAGTTCATTACGTTAGAATCCTTGCTATTACGTAGGGGACTCGGGGTTTTAAAGTGTTTTCCAGGTGGTTCTAATTGCCTCCAAGGTTGGACAGGACAGCTTCGGGGCATTAAGTGACCCTTGTTAGAGAGAGAAGATGCAACCTGGGGCCTTAGGGAAAGCCAAACCCTTTCACACATGTTGAATGAGCTCTTTAACAACCCATTCCAGACTACTTTAAGCATTTTAAACTCTTCCTGCCCTCAGGCACGCAGTCCAAGCAGCAAATTCATGAAGGCAGAGGCTATTGCATCAGCTCAAAGGAAAACGACACTCCTTTCATATGAATATTCCACTCTGCCATGCCAATGTAGAGGTTAAGTCATCACTTCCAGACAATTTGTTTTATAATTACAGACCTCATAAAAATAATTTCCTATAAATTAATCAACTGAGGAAGGACAGAAAGGCTTTTGTTTTGTTTTGGGTGGTTGTTTTGGTTAGGGACAAACTGGTTCTTTTAAAAAAGGAATATTTCCAGAGTCTTGCAAAGTCCCTCAGCTCACTGAATTTCATGCCCTCTGGCCTTGGGTTTTACCATCCAGCTCAGGATACTCACAGTCTTCTCAATAAACCCTCACTCTCTTGTCTTCTAAGCTGTTGCTCACATGGTGGTTTTTCCACTTGGTGTTTTCTTGAAGTAGGATTGCCAGATTTAGCAACAATAACAACAAAACACAAAGTGCCTAGTTCAGTTTGAATTTCATATAAATAACAAATATTTTTTTAAGGGATTCTGCCACTTGTTAAGTATGTCTGTTCCCAGATGCATCCTGGAACCAGGCAACTAACCACAGGATGGGTTTGGGGACCCAATGCACCCACTGTGAGCTGGATATGAGCTAAAATGCCATTGATTGTCTGACCTTCATAAGCTCCTCCTCTGACTAGTAGACCACAGTGATGGCTGGGGTTCCCTGGAATTGGTGTCGATTCAGTGCTAGTGTCCAGCAGTCACCCAAAGTTCTGATTATGTCCTTTCTCCTAATGCATAGCCACCCTGATAAGAACGCCTAGGTCCCTTTGGGGAAGGCTGAAGAAAGATTAACAATATACATTTGGGGCAGTATAGCATGGTCCTTCCTCAAGGGGACTCAGCCTCTCTTTCATTCAAAGGATTCTGGTTCTGTAAACGGACTCAAGTTTAGAGATTAATCGAAGGGCAAGGACTCTGTTTTGGTGATTCAAGTTAGACTTCCGTTCACTTAGCCTAGAACTCTTCTGTATATACAGATCACGTATGAATTTAGGAAATTTCCCATCTATTTCTTTTTTCAGCTGCAGTACGATCAACCAGCCAATGCTGTGATGGTGACTCAGAGTCCTGTTTTGATGCCCTGTCCATGACAGTAACCACACCCACCTTGTCTTTGGTGATTAAGTTCGGTCACTTGTCCCCGACTCCAGGATCCAATTATTCCCATTGCACTTAGAATCCCAGCTTAGTAGCAGCATTTCTCATTGTAATTTCTGACATTCAGAGAAAAATGACCCTAGAACTCTTCAAAGATGCTGGGCTCCCCTCACATATTTATTTCTCACCATTGTGGTGAACTTACCAGGGTGGAGGAGCAGGTTTTATGTGACAAATTCACTCTAACATTCCAATTCCAATCTCCCTAAGCCTTTGGGCACCTTCCTCTACCTTCCTTTACAGAATAACAATGCAGTTCTGGTATTTCAACTTCATTTAGTGCAGGTCACCCTTTGCTCCATGTTTCCACCAACCAAATAGCCACACTGTTAGAATTATTTCTAACCCGAGGAACTGCAACATGAGATCCAGAATCTCTGCTTAGTGGGCCCATATCAATAAATTCAGCCCAATCCAACTTTATGTTCCTTCCACCATTATCCCACACCCTTGACATCCATTCCCACATATATTTTCTAGATTTGTCCATATACATTGGAAAAGTCATGCATTTCTTTTGTAGTATAGCACCCTACCCCCTACCATAGGTCCTACTTTGTACTTCAAACTTTGGGGCCTGCTGGGACTTGAGTTTAGTTATAGGACTAGAAGCAAAGAGGGGTGGTGGGGGTAGGTCCTGAAAAAGAATCAGCATTGTCTCAAAAGGTAACTACTTCAGGGGAGGCCATTACAGATTCTGCAAGCAAAGCAGGGTTAACCTCCTCAAACTGTAGGCAGGTGATATGGTTAGGCTTTGTGTCACCACTCAAACCTCATCTTGAATTGTAATCCCTATGTGTTGAGAAAGAGACCTGATGGGAGATGATTGGATCATGGGGTCAGTGTCCACCAGGCTGTTCTTATGAGAAGGAGTGAGTTCTCATGAGATCTGATGGTTTTATAAGTGTCTGACAGTTCCTCCCTCATGCACTCACTCATTCACTCCCTCTCTCCTACCTGCTGCCATGTAAGACACATCTCTTCCTCTTCCACCATGATTGTAAGTTTTCTGAGGCTTCCCTAGCCATGCAGAACTGTGAGTCAATGAAACCTTTTTTCTTGATAAATTACTCAGTCTTGGGCAGTTCTTTATAGCTGTTGAGAATGAACTGATACAGGAAGGAAGGAAGATGAAGGGCTGTTTCTACTGGCAAAAAGACTTAGCAGAATTTATGTGTTCAGTGTACCCAACTTCATTGGGATTTTCCCATATGCCCCCATTCCAAATTTCAGGATCTCGTTCCCTCCTAATCCATACCCTCACTTTAACAGTAAATACCCTGTGAGGCTGTGAATCCAATTTCCATTGTAGTTTAGCTACTCTCAATATGAGACTCTGGGTTCATTTTTCAGCAGTCTCAGCCCTGCAGGAGATACAAGAGATAAGGGTTGTTTTTCCAGGGTAGACACAGAAGCTTTCAGGTAATATATGTGGTGTTTTGAGCTGAGAATTTGAAACTCTGAGCTTATCCTTTTCTTTCCCCACTTTCTCCAGCTCAGTTTACCGTAACTAGCAAATCTCATTATACTTACTAATTTGACTAAAATGTTCTAAGGCATCAAATACATAGTCACCCAGAACCTTGCCTTTTATTAGTATTTGGCTAGGAGTATCCAATGTTTGGGACATGCTTGTACTAAAAAAAATCATACATTATTTATCTGAAGTTGAAATTGAACTAGGCATTCTGTATTTGGTCTGACAACCTTACTTTACAGAAATCCTCTTTATCCTCCAAAATTGAACTAATGTGTTATATTTCCCTCAGACTGCTCCAGATAGAAGTTATTACTTTAATTCATTAATATTATTTATTGATTGCTTACAATGTGTCTGCTCTAAGTGCTTTCCATAGATGATTTCATGTAAGGCCTGATTAATAATAAGTCAGGGGTAGATACTATTTTACTCCCATTTTACAGAAGGAAAAGCTGAGCCTCAGAAGAGAAAAATAACTTGCCCAGTAGATCACAGCAAAAAGGTGGTAGATTGGGATTTTAGCCCAGATAGTCAGGGGTCTGGGTTCCCATGGCTAATCATAGGTAACTTGTTACAACCTCGTGACCTCTTCTACCAGAAGCTTCCATAGAGCTCTTTGTGTGTCTTCTGGGGCCCTTAACATGTTGTTGTCTGCTTATACGGGCAGGCTGTGATATCACTGGCTGACAGCAGAAATCATATTTTATTTATTACCACATCCTCAGTGTCACGAAACTTTGAAAAGTCACATTTATTTTTCAACTTTAAAAAGGGAGGAAATTCTGAAACATGCCACAGCATGGATGAACCTTGAGGACATTATGCGAAGTGAAATAAGCCAGACATAAACAATGTATGATTCCACTTATGTGAGGTATCTATTACAGTCAAATCCACACAGACAGAAAGTAGAATCGTGGTTTCTGGTGGCTAGGGAGTGGGAGGTATGAAGGGTGATTGATTAATAAGCATAGAGTTATAGCTAAGGATGATAAAATGTTCTGGAGATGGATGGCTGTGATGGTTATATAACTATGCAAAAATACTTAATGCCACTGAACTGTACACTAAAAATGGTTAAAATGGTAAATTTTATGTCATGTATATCTTACCACATTTTAAAATAAATGTTATACTTAGCAAAGGAGGTTAGGACCCCAGATTCAGGGTTCAGTATTATTTGAGTTGAACTATGGCTCAGCCACTTACCAGATGTGGGATTTGGGACTAGTCATTTAACATCAGTTTCATCAGTAAAATACAAATGGACGATAATGCACATATCTTCGTGTAGGTGTGAGGACAGAGTGAAACAAGATATGCTGAGTGCTTGGCACAGTGGTTCTCATCCCCACAAATGGGGGAGGTTTTTAAGACTGCCAAGGACTAGACTCTCACAGACAAGTTAAATCTGTGAGACTTTTAGACTTTTCTATTAAAAAAATTTCAAAGGTATATAAAAGTGATAGATAGTCCTCACATAAGCATAATGTAGCCTGAACATTTATCAAGATTTCAGCACTGAAATATATCACTGTTTTTTGAGACAGGGCCTCTGTCTGTTGCCCAGATTGGAATGCAGTGGCACAATCATGGCTTACGGCAGCCTTAACCTCCTGAGCTCAAGCAATCCTCCCACCTCAGCCTCCTGAGTAGCTGGGACTACAGTCGTATGCCACCATGCCTGGCTAAGTTTTCTTTTTTTTTGGTATTTTTTTTGTAGATATGAGGTTTTGCTGTGTTACCTGGGCTGATCTCAAACTCTTGGGCTTAAGCTATTCAAACACTTCAACCTCTCAAAGTGCTGGGATTATAGGCGTGAGCCACCATACCCGTAGAGTATATCATTCTTAAAGGTGAAAGAGTTATTGAGATAGTACAGTTCCTGCCACATAGTACTTGTACAATAGATTTAGGTATTATTATTATTAGTTTTACTTTCCTTCTAATAATAAATTTAATTGCTTAAGTACCTTGATTTTGAAAAGGGATGCTCTGAATGGACAGGTGCCTATTGGTGTCACTGTAAATGTATGGCTCCTATTGAAATTGTACCCAGAGGGTTTTTCTCTTCTGTGAATCATCCTGGAAGTATTCTTCATCTAAAATGGACATAAATCAATTTGAACGAATAACAATGTTATTTCTGAACTACCGTACTGCAGTGGAATCTGACAATAAGACAAGATGGAGAGAAGTAAATAGCATAGGGAATATGCAAAGAAGATGGAGTCTTCCAGGCCTCAGGAAAAAGTACTTTTAATCTGGGGATGTTCTGTTATGGTGGACACCTATTGCATGCCCAGGGCAGACATTACTAATCAATGTGCTCTTTCCCACTGAGCTCTAAAACTGCATTAGAATCCTTAAGACAATGCTCAAGGCACCGACCAACAATCAATGAGAGGTGGCATAGGAGATGAGTCCTATTTATTATTCTTTTTTTGGTAGCCTTTTGTGTGCCTTAGGTAAGTAATACTATGCACCCAGAAGGAAAAAAAGCATTTTTTGAGAGAGCAAAACAACTGTCTTTCACTTCTTCAAAATCCACCCAAAACAACCAAGTCCTTTCCATGGGGCTGTTGCAGTGCCATGAGCCACAGGTCATTCTAAGATGTAGAGTCTTAGAATCCACCCAAAAACAGCTGAAGGAAAATGACAATACCCTGGACCTGGCCCGGATTTCTGCCATGTTGGCAACTGGTTTGAAATAAAAGTGTTCCAACACTTTCTCGTTATGAAAATTAGCTTTGCCTCATGCTGCCAAGTCTCGAATGTGTATTTTTACATCTTTAAGTTGAAGCCATGAAAAAAAGCTAATAGAAAAGATTAGGAAAAAATAATGTCCATGAAACTAGTCCAGTAATGGGGCTGAAAATGGCAATAATGGTAACAATGAAAATTTGATACATGTTTTCTATTTGCCAAACTTTGTGCCTAGGTGACTGTTTTGGTTCTTCTCACTTCCTCTGCACAAACAACCTCTGAGATCAGTACGATTTTCATATACCTTTCATAAATGACAGTCTTGAAGATCTGGGAAGTTAGGTTCACTTGCTTGAGACCACATGCTTTGCAAGTCATGAAGCTGTGGGATTTAAGTCCAGGTATGTCTGATTTAAGACATTGTACTCTTGAAACTATACACTGGAGACCAGCAAGGCCTTTTCTTTCAGCAGGAAAAGATGGCAACTAAGAGTTTCAAGCATCTTCCTATCCTTTCTTTGACCTCACTCAAAAGGGCAAGAACCTGAATTTATTCATCATTATCTTTTCCATTGCATTGCATAATACCTGACATGCAATCAGTACACATTGAGCTGAATTAATATTTCGTGAGGTTTTCAAATCCAGCAGTGAACTCTGCTTGCGGAGCAATTGTGGGTTCTTCTAAATATTCAGTTGCTTGTCTTGGAGCCAGGATGAGTATGGCTATGTTCTTTGTATTATTAGCACTTGCATTTAACACTATTTATTGAGCAACTACTATATGCTAGGCAGTATGGTTGCAAAATAGCAGTCAACAGAAAAAACCAGTCCAAGTCTTTAGGTTTGCAGTCCAGAGGGGAAGACACACTTGAGCAAATGATCATATTAACAATTGATCATATGCTTAATTGCCTATGGCAATTAAGAGTGGATGTCACAGAGGTGCTGAGGAAGGGTACCTAGGGGCTTACAGAGAACACTGGTGGAGATGGCATCAGAATATCTAATACATCCAGTGATAGCCATGTGCCAAGCACAGATCTTACAATGTTACATGGCCCATTTAAAAAAATCCTCACACTAATTGTCAATTCCTAAAGCAAACCTCTCACACCAATATTCATATGGGGAAACTGAAGCCCAGAGATGTAAGGTAAATCACTTAAGGTCAGGACAGTCAGTGGCAGAGATGGATTGAAAGTTGTCTTTAGCTAAAATCCAAGCCCCCTCCTGATCTACTGTGCTGATAGCTTCCCCTGGGAGATCTGAAAAATAGTTGAAATTAGCTTTAAAACATGGGAGAGGGGACTGTTTGAGAAAGAGGTGGTGACAGTTATGAAACCCAAAGAGGGGTAGCACTTCAGGAGCTGGGAGGTGTTCACAGCTGTGGTGGTGGATGAGGGCAGTGGTACGGGAGGGGGTGAGATGGGCAAGAGTCAGATCTCCCAGGCTGCCAGGGAGTGCAGCTTTCATCCTAAGGGCACTGGTGAGTTATCAGAGGGCTTTGCCCAGGGAGTGACAAGATCAGATTTATCCTCTAAAGTGCTCATGCTGGCTATTGAAGGCAGAGAGAAGAGAAGGCACTAAGGACGGAGGTAGGGGAAGTATGTGGCAGGGCTGGGACTAGGGTGAGACAAGTGAGGGTCCTAGCATTTCCGTGGCCTTGAGAGTAACCCTCTCCTTCAGTTTTGTGCTCTGGTGGCCAGTTACATCATCCGAATCTTAGCCCTGCTATTTGGGCTGCTGCTGTAAGAATCTAGGCCAAGGTGGTATAAGCCAGGCCCACAAAGGACATCAAGGAAGCGGGAAACTCATAAAAATGGAAAATCCCTTTTTCATCTCTTGGGTGTTGATGTTCAGTTTTGACTGTTAGCACTTATCACACGTAGTTTATTTTATCCTCAATATCAGAAAGGGCGGAAAGTTTCCTGGGATGGAAATCTGTTTGAGGTTCGAAAGTTCTTTTTTTAAAAAAGAAAATTGGTGGTAGAGTCAGGGGAGGTAGCAGAGGGAGAGGGAGAAGAGAGAGCAGTAGAGAGGAAGGGGGAATGTATGACATAGGATGAGATAAGAAACGCCTTTGCAAGCGCGAAGCCAAAGGATGCATAATAAAAGCAAATTCCAGCAGAGTGGAAAGAAAACAAAATGCTACCTTGAAATGAAAGATCCATTCTAAACATGTGCACTGTGCTTTCTCAGCATTACTACAGTGTTTTCGAGGTTCCCTTTGTGAAACACATTGTTCACAAACCTATGCTTTAATCTTTAGCCACGTTTTATCCAAAGGCCTTGGGAACCCGTGGGGTTTGCTAAGACTCCATCAGTGTAGATGCTCATTCAACACATAGAACGTTTGATGCCACTTTCTGCAAACCCTGGGAAGTTTCTACAAATCATAAAGATTAAGGTGTTTTTGGAGCTGATTTAAATACACATAACACGAGAGTAACAAGCCAAGCACAGGAGAAGTTAAATAAGCTGCTCTTTGGAGTTGCTGATAGTCAGGTGTGTGGGCTTGTAATTTGGGATTCTGAACTGGGGAAGCTTCCAGAATGAAGCTTACAAGAACGACATCTACTTTTACCTGTTCTCATTTCGTTCTCCATTTATTAGAACGACCTGTGGGCAGTGACCCTGTGTTAGTCTCATGGGAATTACTTTGTCATTTGTGGTGGATTTTGAGGAAAAGGTAGTTGTTTTAGGTTCTTTTTGGTTATGTAGTATTGCTTACCTAAGGCACAAAAAACAAAAGGGTACAAAATGAGAGCTGGGTCCTGCAGGTAACCGCAGCTGCTTTGATTAACCCTCAGCCTGCTTGTCCCTTTCATAGTTGAATGCCATTTTCAAAATCAGCCCTTTGCTGGTTCTAAACCACAACAAACTGGTTTTGAATCCGGTTCTGTTGCATAGATTCTCCGTGAACTTGAACAAATTTCTCAACTTCTTCAAGTGTGCAATGAGAGCTAAGGATGGTACTGATTTCCTGGGCTGCTGGAAGCATTAATCTAATCACAAAAGAGTGCATGCCAAATGCTTGGAGCTAGTCCTGGCACATGCTAAGGGTTCATTAAACGTTAGCTTTTATTTTCATCAACTGTTAGCTTTCACAAAACTTAACAACAACAAATAAACCAAACCCTGAGGCTTCCCTTTTGGGAATTAAATGATTAAATATTATGAGGTATAAGACATTAACTCTTATTAATGCATAATAAATGATTGCATGTCACTAATAGATTGATGTATATTAATATACATTAAATGATTAGATTAATTATATTTAAAATATATCTCTAATAACTAAGAATTATATGCTGATTGATGAAATGGGTTAAAATTAAATACAAGAAGCAGAACAGTACTCAACATCAGATATACACTCAACTAATTATTTTTTTTAATTTGATAATATTTGAACTCTCTGGGATGACTCCTTTAAAGCTACATCATTTTTGGGAAGAGGACCGTAAGACCAAGGAAAAACATTTGTATTTCCTCACCTAACAATTTCTCCTCAATCCATGTTTCCTCTACCTCCTTAATCTGGTTTTACTGTTTTGCTCTTTTCTACCTTCCTGCTGGTAGTCAAAGTGAGGGAGAAAGACCAGAAGTAAGATGAGGTTTCACCTAACAAATATAAGTACGTATGGTGCCTAATATTTTGGTGACTTTAAATTTCAATATACTCTCAAATTTACAGAACAGTTGTAAGAATAATATAAAGAACTTTGATTATAGCCTTTGTGCAGATTCAACCATGGTTGACATTGCTTCACGCACTCTATCAGTGCCTAGCCCTCTCTCCCTTTCTCTCTTGCTGTTTATATGTGTGGTTATATTTCTGAAGTATTTGAGAGTGTCTTTGTATACATGTACTTCTGGATGCTTCAGTGTGTATTTCCTAAGAACAAGGTTATCCTTTTATATAACCACAGTTCAGTTCTCGAAGTCGGGGAATGTAACACTGACATGTTACTGTTATCTATTCCATGGTCTGTTTTCAAACTTCATCAAGTGTCAAGCTCTTTTTTTCTTCCAGTCCAGCCCAGGATCCAATCCAGGATCACAGATGCTATTTGCATGTTTTGTCCCTTTAATTTCTGTTACTCTGAAATAGTTCTTCATTCTTTCTTTGTGTTTCTTGACCTTGGCATTTTTGAAGAGCACAAGCCAGTTACTTCGTCAAATTATTCTGAATTTGGATTTTTCTGCTATTTCTTCATCCTTTTTACAAGTTATGTGTTTTTGGCGGAAATGCCACTGAGGCGTTGTCTGCTGATTTTATAAAGCATCTTAAAGGTGGTGTTTAAGATGGACTCACTTCCCACCAGATTTCTTGTTCTTTATCCAGTGTTACTTGAGTCTTTTACTTGCACCAAATGTAGGGGAGTACATTTTGCGGCAAGTAAAAGACTCAAGTAACACTGGATAAAGAACAAGAAATCTGGTGGGAAGTAGGTCCATGTTGGACATGGATTCTTTCAATTTTCTACTCTGCTACCCGCTTCACATTGTCGTATATGGCAGTATGTGAACTGAACATGACAAGAGGCTTAAAGAAGGATGAAAGGAAAGGTTAAAGTGATGTTCTACATTTGTCTTAACGAGGCCAACTTGTTCATTAGAATGTGAACAGCACTGTAATAAATACCTCCATATATTACACTGCCACTCATGACTGATAGCTACTAGATTGGAGACCGCTTCCCCAGAAGCAGAACCTGAGACAAGGATTAGTGTACAAGTAGTTTATGTGGGAAGGGATCCCAAGAAGTACCAGTAAGGGAATGGTACAGTGAGGGTGACACCAGGAAGTACAGCAGCCAGGACAGGGTGTGTTGCTGAGCTGGTTACTCCTGTGGATAACTAGGGCTTGGTCCCACTGGGAACCTCTGGGAGCCACTTAGAGACATGCCTCAGGGTCAGGCCACCAGAAGGATGAGAAAGCTGGGGTACTGATGTTCCAATCCCTGCCATCATTGGCTGGAGGCTGCTACCCGGGCGTCAGCCCCCCAGTGTGTGCACAGGCTAAACTTACTTGGAAAGCCCTTGGTGGGAGGGTCTGCACGCTGACAGTCAGAAGCTGGCCACCTGCTTGATGAGAGAAAGTGATGAGGTTTTATCACTATACACATCGAGCCCTGGTCTTTCTTTTTCTCTCTCTTCTTGTCTTCATCCAGGCTCTATTTCAAACTCTGACACATAAGGCACAAAATGTTGTTTGTTTACAGGCACCTGCCTTTTCTGTGTTTCTTCCACAGGGCAAGCGCGTGGGCTTCGGAACAAGCCAGACTTGGCTCTGGTTCTTTGGTTCGTATGAGTGTGAGCAGATGACTGTCAACTTTCTCAGCCTCAGTTCCCTCACGTGCAAAATGGGGATGGAAAGCTGCCTTTCAGGGTTGCAGAAGTGAGTATTAAATACGACATTGTATATGAGTGCTTGACACATACTTACAGGTAGTTATTGCTCAGAGTAGCAACATGTGTAGTGGCCTGCATTGCACCTGGCATAACAAATGCTGGGTAAGTGGTGAGTGTTTATAACTCAGAGACTAGCAATGTTTTTCTAAAAAGGGCCACATAGAAATATTTTAAGCTTTGAGGCCCATATCGTTCCTGTTGCAGCTACTCAAATCTATGGCTTTAGGATGAAAGCAGCCACAGGCAGAAGGTAAACAAACAGGCATGTGTATGTTTCAATAAAACTTTATTGACAAAAACAAGAAGTGGCTGAGAAGTCATGGTTCGCTGATCCCTGGTTTATATGATTATGATTATTACAAACATCACCATGATTATGGGCAAAGCACAGTCAGATTTTGCTATTCATGGTAGTTATATTCTATAAAGCCACAATGAACACTGAAAGAGCAAATACCAAAACCCAGCTCTTAGAAGAAATACAAGTCCTGGGAGCCTCTAGTTGCAATATTTTTTCAGCCAATCAATACATAAGCTTGTTTTATGTGTGTTTCTGTTTAGAGACATCTTACTTAATATATGCATGTTTTTGATTCTATACCATTGAACACAGAGCCAACAGCAATATAATTCATGCCTGAACAAAGCTTGTCTAATATACGTATTTTCTCTAAAAGGCATCTTACAGCCTTTTTGCATTAAGGGATGTTAGGGAGCACTTCTGCATTATGCTTGGGGGCTTGGGGAAGAGTGTCACTTTAAACAATGACGGTACCAAAAAGAGAAAGAAAGCACAAATATGCATCACTAAGTAAAACCCATTAAAAGGACACTTGTGGCCAGGCATGGTGGCTCACGTCTGTAATCCCAGCACTTTGGGAGGCTGAGGTGGGTGGGTGACCTGAGGTCAGGACATCGAGACCAGCCTGGCCAACATGGTGAAACCCTGTCTGTACTAAAAATACAAAAATTAGCCAGGCACGGTGGTGGCCACCTGTAATCCCAGCTACTCGGGAGGTTGAGGCAGGAGAATCACTTGAAGGTGAAGGTTGCAGTGAGCTGAGATCATGCCACTGCACTCCAGCCTGGATAACAAAAGTGAAACTCCGTCCTCCCTTCTCCCCCACAAAAAAAAAAAAAAAAACACTTGTTTACCATGTGCAAGCTAAAACAAGCAGACAGGGTGTTGCCTTTTCGAGAGGCTGAGAAGTATTCCTTGAGTAATTCAACTTTTTTGTGCTCTGTGCATATGTGTGTCTGTGAATAACTGTGGAAGTGCCAGAAATACTGATTTGGGGGTTACAGATAAATGTTGGTACATAGGCCAATTCACCAATACAAAGAAAAATGAGGATTGGGCCAGGCACAGTGGCTCACGTCTGTAATCCCAGCACTCTGGGAGGCCGAGGCAGGTGGATCACCTGAGGTCAGGAGTTCGAGACCAGCCTGGCCAACATGATGAAACCCCATCTCTACTGAAAATACAAAACTTAGTGGGGCATGGTGGCAGGCATCTGTAATCCGAGCTATTTGGGAGGCTGAGGCAAGAGAATTGCTTGGACTCAGGAGGTGGAGGTTGTAGTTAGCCAAGATTGTGCCACTGCACTCTAACCTGGGTGACAGAGTAAGACTCTTATATCAAAAAAAAAAAAAAAAAAAGAAAGTCCCTGTGGACTTTGCATGGTATGTTCTTTAGTTTTATTTTATCTTAAGTTTTCCAGTTTTTAACTCTATAATTATTTAAATGACTTCATGAATATATATTCAACATAAAAACATTAAAATGACACACAGCTATAAAGAATGAAAAGTAAGTTATTCTTCACCTTCCTTTTGCATTAGATTCCAGTTTTTTTTTCTCCAGAGGTCAACACAGCTCATAGTGTCATCTTTTTGAGATTTAAACACACACGTGTATACACAAAACACACTACTTTAAAAAAATGGGCCACACAAAAACCTGCACATAAATGTCTAAAGCAGCTTTATCTGTAATTGCCAAAACTTGGAAGCAAACAAGATGCCTTTTAGTTTGGTAAATAAATTGTGGAACCTCCAGACAGTGGAGTATTATTTAGCTTTAAAAAGAAATGAGCCATTGAGCCATGAGAAGACAGGAGGGAACCTTAAATACTTAATAATAAATACTGAGAGAAAGAAGCCAATCTCAAAAGGCTGCATGTGGAATGATTCTAACTACATGACATATTGAAAAAGGCAAAACTATGGTAACAGTAAAAAGACCAGTGGTTTCCAAGAGTTAAGAGGAGAGAGGGATGAATGGATGGAACACAGAGGGTTCTTTGGGTAGTGATATTTTTCTGTATGCTACTATAATGGCGGATACACATTATTATACCGTTGCCCAAATCCATAGAAGATACAACACCAAGAACATAAACTATGGACTTTGGGTGACAATGATGTGTCCATGTGTCATTGATTTAACATATGTACCACTCTGGCAGGAAAAGTCGATGATGGGGAGACTCTGCACATGTGGGGGCAGAGAGTAGATGGAATGTGTCTGTATCTTCCCTTCAATTTGACCGTGAACCTAAATCTGTTCTTAAAAAAAAAAAGTCTTTAACACAAAAAGTGAAAACTGCAACCACAGTATGTATAAAACTTGCCTTTTCCTTTTAACCTTATATCTTGGAGGTTATGTCAGAACATACAGACCAAGATTGTTCTTTATGACAGCCACAGAGCATTTCACAGTAGAACTGTCTCCCACGTCTCCCATTGATGGCTTTTTGGGTAGCTTCCAGTGTGAAAGCATCCTAAGCCATTTAGCAATGGACAACTTTGTGTGCACGTCTTAGTGGCACTTTGGTAAGTGGTTGCTGGTCTCTGCCATCCCATGGTCTGGGTTGAAGTTCTAGCTTAGCTACTTGCTGTGTTATCTTGCACCAGTTAATTATCCTCTCTGAACTCCTCTTCCTCATCTGTCAAATGAGGATATTGGTAGTCCTTACAGAGTCATAGATGTTTGTGGGAAAATCCACTCCTTCCCACTGTGCCTAACACATAGTAAGTGCTCATATTGGATAATATGTATGTTTTTCAGGATAGAGCCCAAGAGGCAGGACAATGTAGTGGTGAGAGTGTTGATGTTCAAGATGGAGCTGATACGCATAAAGTGCTTGGTACAGTGCCTTACCATTGCCTGATCACTGTGTAAGAATTTGCTCTTATACCCAGAAGGGGCCACATTGTGTCATAGGAAATAATGTAGATTTGCTTTAGAAGGTACTGCTAAACATTTTTGTAAACTAGTTGTATCAATTTACACTTTCAAAAGCCATTAAAGGGAGTTTCAGATGCTTTATTTTCTTACTAAAATTTGTTATTGTCAGTCTTTTTAGTTTTAGCCATGCTGGGGCGGGCATGGTGGCTCACACCTGTAATCCCAGCACTTTGGGAGGCCTAGGCGGGTAGATCACTTTTTGGTACAGACAGGGTTTCACCATGTTGGTCAGGCTGGTCTTCAACTCCCGACCAGCCTGACCAACATGGTGAAACCCCATCTGTACTAAAAATATAAAATTAGCAGGGCATGATGGCGGGCACCTGTAGTCTCAGCTACTCAGGAGGCTAAGGCAGGAGAATCACTTGAACCTGAGAGGCGAAGGTTGCAGTGAGGCAAGATCACACCACTGCACTCCAGCCTGGTTGACAAAGTTAGACTCCATCTCAATAAATGAATCATTTTTAAAAATTAGCCATTCTGTTAGATAAATCATGGTATTGAAGAATGCTCATTAAAACTTTATTCAAAATAGCTCAAACCCAGAAATAACCTAAATGTCTATCAAGTGTAAAAACTGATAAATTAATTTTGGAATATTAAATAAGAATTTGCCATCATTACTAGTATCCTAGAGGTAGGAATGCTGAATCAAAAGGTATGTGCATTTTATATTTAGGTACCACTACTTGGTCACAAATGCTTCATCCCATCCTCCAAAACCCTCCAGAAGAGAGGCTGTATCAATTTTCATTCCCACCAACAACCATTGAGACTGCCTGTTTCCCTGTACCCTCGCCAGTACTGGGTACTATCCATTAATTTACCCTTTGCCAATCTGATGGGCTCATCCTCCTTTACAATTGAAATTCCTACAACTGGGACCTGTCATAAAATTGTTGTGTAGGGGCCTTTGAGAAGGCTGTCAGCAAATGTAATCAAAAACTCTGTCCCTCTAACTTTCCATACAGTGATTTAGGCTCTTTGGAAGATTAACAAATGGTTATCAGGATAATTCCGAAAAGAAGCGGGGGCAGAGATTCCCATACAGAACCTGATGTTTCCCAAGAGGGGCTTTGATTTGATTGGCTCCAGGACACCAGATGTCAGCAAATCATAGACATTCATCTAGCTGAAAGCCAACCTATTCAGTCTTTCTGGGCAACACATTCAGACAGAACCCGGCATGCTTGGCTCAGGGTGGTGAAATAAATAGGACTTAATTTATATTTTAAAGTCTTTTATCTCTCTGTAAGCCCCTGTGCTTTGCTGAAATAAAATTTGATCGAGATGGAGAGAGGTCAGAATGCAGCTTTAATAATGCATGATCTGTAATCTTGGCCCTTTCTCACTTTACCTTAGCATTTATTTGGAGGTTTGCCATTTCTCTCTGCTTCTCCGACACGATTCTTGAGCGATAGTCTTGTCTTTCTTCTAAACTCTCTTGCCTCAGCATTCAGACAGTTTCGGGTAGAACTGGAAGGTTTGATATCCACTTTGACCAATGAGAGCCTTTGGGGGCAAACTGGGGCCCTTACCCCTCTCTCCAGAAGCCTTGATCTGCCAGTCAGAATATCTTATGTTGATAAGATTAGCTGGTAATTAACAGCCCAGCCCAGTCAAGCAGAGGAGACGACTCAATTAGCAGAATGTCACTGCATCTAATTTACTTTGCTTATCAGAGATTTATTTTCTAATGACTACAGGAAGAAGAACAGGGCACCTTCAGAGGAGGGCTCAGAAGGGGTTTAAAAGCATCAGTGTGCTCTAACCTCTCTTTTTCAGCTGGTTTACTGGCGGTGAGGAGGCTGATAATGCCAGTTTGGGGAACTGGCCAGTCTGATACACCTAACTCAAACTTGGGAAAAAAGACATTGAATGTCTCTGTTTTCCCTCTATCTGATTCTTTATTTTTAAGTTTTGTGGGTACATAGTAGGTGTATACATTTATGGGGTACATGGGATGTTTTGATACAGGTATGCAATGCACAACAATCACATCATGGAGAATCGGGTATCCATCCCCCCAAGCATTTATCCTTTGTCTTACGAACAATCCAATTATACTCTTTTAGTTATTTTAAAATATACAATTAAGTTATTGACTATTGTCTCCCTGTTGTGCTGTCAAATAGTAAGTCTTATTCATCCTTTCTAACTATCCTCTATCTGCTTTATGTTTTTTGAGCTAAGCCTGGTTATCATTTTTGTTTGATGAGAAAACTCCTCCCACAGCTACTTAGCTTTAGCTGGAATGGTAGTAACAGCACCTTCAGTAATGCTAAAGGCATTGTTTTAAAGTCTCTTAATACCTCAGACATTGTGTTAAAGACTTAAATTGGACACATTACATTGAATCCTCTACACCACAGGTTGTCAACCATTTTCTTAAAGGGGTGGATAGTAAATATTTTAGTTTTGGGGACCAGACAGTCTCTGTTGAAACTGCCCAACTCTAATTGTATCAAGAAGGCAGCCATAGACTATAGGCAAATGACTAGGTATGACTGTGTTCCAATAAAACTTTATTTACAACCATAGTCATTTGTCCAGATTTTAGCTGTTGGCCATAGTCTGGTAACACCTGCTTTAAATCAGTGTTTCTCAAACTTCATATTGTGATCTGTTTAGTCACAGAATCAATGTAGAGGGTTGCAGAACTTGTTTTTTTAAAACATGAAATAGAATAAAAACTATGTGGCTGGGTGCAGGGGCTCACACCTGTAATCCCAGCACTTTGGGAGGCTGAGGTGGGTGGCTCACTTGAGGTCAGGAGTTTGAGACCCGGCTAGCCAATAAGGTGAAACCCTGTCTCTACTAAAAATAGAACAATTAACCATGTGTGGTGGCACATGCCTGTAATCCTAGCTACTCAGGAGGCTGAGGCAGGAGAGTCACTTGAACCTGGGAGGCAGAGCCTGCAGTGAGCTGAGATTGCCCCACCACACGCCAGCCTGGGTGACAAAGTAAGACTGTCTAAAAAATAAAAATAAAAACTATGTGAATGCATCACCTCTAATATGGATAACTCGTATTTTGTGAAATTTTAATTTTAGATGTATATGTATATGCAGGCATATATATGTACAGGTATAGTGTGTATGTATTTGTGTACATGTACTGTGTTTGGATGTGAAGTGTATATCTTATTGCAGATTATAAGAGTTTGAAAAATCCTGCTCTCTACTCCCTAAAGTCTCATTATTTATTTTATTTTATTTTATTTTTTGAGATGGAGTCTTGCTCTGTCACCCAGGCTGGAGTGCAATGGCATCATCTCAGCTCACTGCAACCTCTGCCTAGCAGGTTCAAGTGATTCTTCTGTCTCAGCCTCCCCAGTAGCTAGGATTACAGGTGCCCACCACTATGCGTGGCTAATTTTTTGTATTTTTCAGTAGAGACAGGGTTTCACATGTTGGCCAGGCTGGTCTGGAACTCCTGACCTCAGGTGATCCACCTGCCTCAGCCTTTCAGAGTGCTGGGATTACAGGCATGAGCCACCATGCCCAGCCTAGTAAGTCTCATTATTATATACATTTTACACTTGAGGAAATAGGTAGAAAGCCATTCAGTGACTTGACCCAAGTTACACAGCCTGACGAGCTAGTGGTTTGATAAGACAGCAAGCCTCTGACATACAGCATTTTTCCATGCCCACTTTGGAATTGGTTAATAGCAGTGAAATAGTTAAAATTCCTTCCAGTGGAGAGAAAATAAAAGAAAACAAGGAACAGGCATAGTCCACAAATTGAATGGTTTCTTGTTGAAGCGAACAGAAACGTCTCTTTTTCCTTCTTGGTATTTCCATTGCAAATAACTATTCATCACAATGTATTTTTTTCCCTAACGCATTTTAGAAAGTCAGTTGGAATTGATCTGAGGCTCTAAACCGTCTCCTGAATGAAAAAACCAAGTGTAACCTATTCAAACAGCCCTTCTTCCTTAATCTAGAAACACGTGAGATGCAATTTAAATGATAATGTTAACCAGACCGGGAGAATGCAATGCTATAGTAGGAGTGTTTGTTTTTGTTGTTGTTTTTTTGACCCCCACTGAAAGACAAATGGCTGAGACATTTATATCTGCAGCACTTATTAAGGAGAAAATGCTCAACCCATTAATTTTATTGCTGTGGTGCTGAATATGAAGCAAGAATGCAGTTTCTGAATGAATGCTGAGGACTCCTGCAGTCCTACAAGATGGTGGCCAGGAAGCGGGGTTCTGGGGCAACGTTCAAGAAGTCCTAAAATGTCGTCCCTTAACTTTTATCTGGGTGTTGCAGAACAAGTGTTTCTCGAAGTGAGACTTCTTGGAACATTTTCTCTTAAATGGAGGCTTTAGAGTCACTTTGAAAGTTTGCGTTGTAAAGCCAACCCTCTAAAACTTGTTTGCTGATCAGTTTAAAGACAGGTCTCCCTGGCAACCATGTGCACAGGGTATGGATTATGCATTCGGAAGGCAGAAGTGGACTTATCCGAAATAATGCGTTAGTTTCAGTAAGAAAAAATTAGGAATAAAAGAAAGCACATTAGGATTTTTTAAAAAGTATGCCCCAATTTAAAAACACATGTATAGGAAATAAGGAAGAATACATACTTTGATGATTCTGCTATCTAACAAGACGGCCATTAGTGTTCTGTAATGGGTTTTGTTTCTTCATCTTTTTTTCTTTTTAAAGTGCTTTGGTTACGAAGCCTCACAACTCTCCTCACTTAACACCTTCATAAAGAAAGCAAAAATACAAGATGGCAAATGTACCAATCAGGACTCAATTTTCCTGTGTGTTCGTGTTCCAGACTGTTTGATACACATTTAACAACAAGGGACATTTAGAGTAGGGAGCCCAAACTATCTCTTACCAGTAAGACTCCTCTAAAGTATATGTAGGATATTTATATCATGCTCTAACATCTTATACGTGCCTTGCAGGTTTTTGCATACCAAGGCTTTGTTGGCAAAAGATCCAGAACTAAAAGACATCTATATTACAGGCTGTGCCTTCAGGTGTCAAGCTTTGCTTTTTTTTTTTTTTGAGACGGAGTTTTGCTCTTGTTACCCAGGCTGGAGTGCAATGGCGCGATCTCGGCTCACTGCAACCTCCGCCTCCTGGGTTCAGGCAAATTCTCCTGCCTCAGCCTCCTGAGTAGCTGGGATTACAGGCACACGCCACCATGCCCAGCTAATTTTTTGTATTTTTAGTAGAGACGGGGTTTCACCATGTTGACCAGGATGGTCTCGATCTCTTGACCTCTTGATCCACCCGCCTCGGCCTCCCAAAGCACTGGGAAGTGTCAAGCTTTGCTAACCACGTCTTATTATGCAAAAAGCTTAATTTTTCTCATGGCTACCACATCCAGTGTTGCTCTAAGAAATTTTTTAATTTCCTGGCCAGGTACAGTGGCTCGTGCCTGTAATTCCAGCTCTTTGGGAGGTTGAGGCAGGTGGAACATGAAGTCAAGAGATTGAGATTATCCTGGCCAACGTGGTGAAACCCCATCTCTACTAAAATACAAAAATTAGCCGAGCGTGGTGGTGGTAGTGCACCCCTGTAGTCCCAGCCACTCGGGAGGCCAGGAGAATAGCTTGAACCTAGGAGGCAGAGGTTGCAGTGAGCCGAGATCGTGCCACCGCACTCTAAAAAGAAGTTCTAAAACTTCTTATACTATGTACGCCCATTGATTGAATGTATATACACATGCACACACACATACATGCATATACATATATACACAGATTATTTTGCATATGTCTATACTTTTACATATATAAACATATATATGACCTGTTTGGAAAAGATCTGCCCCTGTTAGAAAGCCGGCCCAGACAACCAGCCACCCTGGCCACATGGGAAAAATCTAACTTCCCGATGAGGAAGTTCGCCCTCCCCCCCCTTAACTTCCCAATGAGGAAGTTCGCCCTCTACATACCGTTCTGACCTTCCCTCCTGACTACAGCCACCTCCCGCCTAGTGACCGGCTGAACCAATCACCATCTGCCCTATCAGCTCTCTAATGACTTCCTGCCCAACAAGCTCTTCCCCCCGGAAGACTTCCTGCCCGACCACCGGCCTGACCAACCACCACCCGCCGAGTCAGCACCCCGCCAAGCCCGCCTGTTCCCACCCCTATAAAAAGCTCTAACCCTCTAGGCTGGGGCGGCCATCTTCCTGCTTTCCCCTCTGGTTCGCCCGGAGGCTCTTTCTTCCCAATAAAGCCTGAACTTAAGGACTTTCTTCCAGCCTGCAATCCGGTTTATTCGAGCGAACTCTGTCTCTCCGTGGAGAGTGGGTCGGACAGTGGGTTGGACATGACCAAAATTATACATGCATCTACTTCAAAGAATCGAGTTTCTGAAAAACTTGTTATAAAGAGCAATAAGTTGCTTCTCCTCATTTCCTTCCATTTCTCTCCCTTCAGAGGCAACCACTCTTGACTCTTGTAGCTGATTCTTTTGGTACCTTCGGATAGTTAAATGGCATGTTTATAATGCATTGATTTTTCTTATTCAGGTGTTAGCTTTTTCTCAAGGAAAATGAGAATTTCGCTTTCTTGCCCCTCCCTCCCTGCCTCCACAACCTCTACATACTTACTGCATAATACTACAACACACATACTTCCTGTCTCTGAGTCTTTGCGATGATATTTGATAGGTTAATATTCATTATTTTCCTGTGTCGTGATCATGCCAAAATATATGTTCTATGATATCTTTTCCTTTGCTGCACAACTTTTTGTTTTCCGTGAAATTAATAATGGTTGCCTTTTAAAAATTTGCTTAATGTTTTTGTATGGTCTCAACACTGGTTCAGTCTCCAATTGTTGGCTAGTTGTGTAACTGTCCTCTGTTTATATCCCTCGTATCACAAAGCTATTACTAATTCTACCTTCCAGGAGTTTGAAGATCCTGGGGCTTCAAGCCTGCTATCTGCTCCCTACACCAGGGAAGCGGATTCATTCTGGGCAGTCCCCTCTGTCCATCCTCTGTAGTGGAGATTGTATTTCTCAAAGAACCACGTGTTCTATGTTCTCGGTTTATCTCCTCAATTTAGTTGAGTACTTCTTTTACTAGCCTTCTGAAAAAGGAGTTATTATTATCATTGGAGTTGTTGCATATCAGTACTGACTATAGAATCCCAGGTTGGACATATAAACCCCAAATATGTGATACAGGGTCCCAGTCAATTTAGAAAGTTTATTTTGCTAAGGTTAAGGACATGCACCCATGACACTCCGGTAGGTCCTGGCGACAAGGTAGGTCCTGTGCCCAAGGTGGTCAGGTCATAGTCTGGTTTTTATATGTTTTAGGGAGACTTGAGACATCAGTCAGTACAGGTAAGATGAATGCTGGTTCCATCTGAAAAGGCAGGATGACTCAAAGTGGGGAGGAGCTTCCAGGTAATAAGTAGATAAGAGACCAAAGGTTGCATTCTTTTGAGTTTCTGATTAGCCTTTACAAAGGAGACAATCAGATATGCATTTATCTCAGTGAGTAGAGGGATGACTTTGAGAGATGGGTTTGCCTAAGGAGGGCCAAGCTTGACTTCTCCCTTTAGCTTAGCAATTCTGGGGTCCCAAGATTTAATTTCCTTTGAAAGAAATCACTTTTCTCAAAATTTTGAAGACATGACTCCACCGTCTTCTAGCTTTTAGAATTGCTACTGAGAAGTCTAAATCCACTCTAATTCTGACTCTTTGCATATAACCAGCTTTTTCTCTTGGGAAATGCATAAATTTTCTATGATC
Organism: Saguinus oedipus; assembly: GCA_031835075.1. NCBI lineage: Eukaryota > Metazoa > Chordata > Mammalia > Primates > Cebidae > Saguinus > Saguinus oedipus. The sequence goes on along the minus strand of CM063179.1, from coordinate 16,812,086 downwards.
TTGGCTTTTGAAAATGCCATGGCAATGTGCCTCAGTGTACCTTGGTCACAGTGCTTGTCGTTTGAACCTGGGAACACATGCTCTTCAGTTCTGGGAAATTTTCTTGAGTTATCTAATGGATAATTTTCTCCCTCCATTTTTTTTTCTTGTTTTCTCTTTCTAAAACTCTTGTTATTCAGATGTCAGTTCACTATTATTATTATTTTTAAATTCTTCTCTCTTATTTTGCATCCCTTTGTCCTTTTGCTATCTTCTGGAAAGATTTGTCAGTCTCCTCTTCCAGGCTTTTTGCTAAGACATTCATTTGTGCCATCACATTTTTAACTTCTGAAGGCTTCTTTTGGCTTTTCACATGTTCCTGTTTTCTATTGTGGGTAGAGTATTTGGCGCAATGCCCTAAGGCATGGTAGGGTAACAGCAAGGGGGATGATGTACTTGGAACAATGTGAACAAGGGTGACTGTGGGAGTCAGAAAAGTTGTGAAAGATAATTGGAGGAGGCACATCATGTAGCACATCACGGAACTCTGACTCCAAGGCATGAAGCTGGAGTCTAAGCCTAGCTTTGTCTATGCTTTGGAAAACTCAGCCTCTCTAAGCCTCAGTTTTCCCACTTGCAAAATTAACTGCTTGAATTTCTAAGAAACTTACAACTCAAATACGCTCATGAATCTTTGATTACATCAATATTCTCTCCCTAAAGCAGGTAAATCACAACACTTATATTTGTGTGTATCTATGCTTTTCTAGATGCCCAAGTATATTTGACTTCTACCATCCAGCAAAACAGACCTTTAACCCTTTAGGAAATTACAGGTTGAGAGTTGAATTGCATAATTAGTAAGTATCATTTTAAGGGACCGAAGATCCGGTTTCTCCAAAGTCATAGAAGTTAATGGCAAGGTCAGATTAGCAGGAAGGTCTTTGGTCTTCTAGGGTTTCCAACTCCATCGCAGAAGCTCTGAGCAAGTCAACGCTCTCAGCCATGATCAAGAAGAAACTAATTCATCTGAAGGAAAATGCTGAGCCTGCCTTCAGAGTCCCTCAAGTAAACCTGCTACACAATTAGCTGAAGGAAAGGGGCTTGCGGGGAGTCAGCACATCAGAAATACATCATTACTTAGCCAGGAATTGACATTCAGCAAATGTCAGCCCCTTCTATAGATACTGGAGTGGATCCCATGAAGGATGAGCCCATCACCCAGCATGGGGTTTACAGCCACCGTGAACTTGGAGGACAGGACATTTGGGCCAGAGCATTTTGGCTTCCTCTGCTGTTTAAGATGGATTTGTCACACCAGGAGCAAGACTTTGCTGAGTTCTCCCTCCTTTAAAGAATTGTTTTCTCTAAATTACTTAAATTGATGAGAATGAAGAGGGCCAAATTGATGGCACCCAAGTGCATATGAGAGTGATCAGAAAGCACCAGAACACCATAAATTCCATAATTAGAAAGCATTTTCTTGGGCCGGGCGCGGTGGCTCAAGCCTGTAATCCCAGCACTTTGGGAGGCCGAGGCGGGTGGATCATGAGGTCAAGAGATCGAGACCATCCTGGTCAACTTGGTGAAACCCCGTCTCTACTAAAAATACAAAAAAAAAAAAAATTAGCTGGGCATGGTGGCGCGTGCCTGTAATCCCAGCTACTCAGGAGGCTGAGGCAGGAGAATTGCCTGAATCTGGGAGGTGGAGGTTGCGGTGAGCCGAGATCGCGCCATTGAACTCCAGCCTGGGTAACAAGCGAAACTCCGTCTCAAAAAAAAAAAAAGAAAAAAAGAAAGTATTTTTTTAAGGGAACAAAGATCAGATATCCCCATTTCAGAGTTGGAAATGCCCCATGATTAATTTCCTCCAGCCTGTCTCTTAATGATATGAAATGCAATCAAGATACATAATCAAAATCAAAGTGTCCTGTGTCCTTTAGGTAATAATGACAATAACATCCAGCCACTGCAATAACCAGAGTTATATTTTATTTCTGCATTTTTAAACCTCATAGCAGACACTGTGCTAAACATGTCAAAAGCCTTGTCCCCATTTAGTAGCTAGAAAACATCATGAGGTAGAAACTATTCTTGTCATTTTACAGATGACTTCAGGTGACTTGCTTAGAAAGCTTTGTCAGATGCCCACAGTCAAACAGCAAGTAAGGGCTAAAGCTGGAATTTGAATCCAGGCTGTGAAAACGTGAAGCCCAGTTGTCTGAACTATTATGCTTAATGCCTCTTAAAGGTTTATTTACTATTGTCAACTCTGAGTGTCATGTCAAGTACAGGAGAGGAAGTGTATCTTTCCTTTCCCGGTCATCAGGAAAATCATTCATTTATTTTGCAATTGTTTTGAACTTATTTTTTTGTATGGCAGGGAGATACGGTCTTGCTCTACATCCCAGGCTGGAGGGCAGTGGCATGATGTTGGCTCACTGCAACCTCCACCTCCCAGGTTCAAGTGATTCTCCTGCCTCAGCCACCTGAGTAGCTGGGATTACAGACATGTGCCACCATGCTCAGTTTGTTTTTGTATTTTTAGTAGAGATGAGGTTTCACCATGTTGGCCAGGCTGGTCTCGAACTCCTGGTTTCAAGTGATCTGCCTTCTTTGGCCTCTCAAAGTGCTGGGATTACAAGCATGAGCCACAACACCTGGCCTATGTTGCAATTTTTTTCAATGTGGCAAAATACACACAACACAAAATTGCCCGTTTTAACCATTTTTAAGTGTACAAGTCAGCATTAAGTACATTACAATGTTGTGCAATTATCACCACACCATTTCCAGAACTTTCCATCCTCCTAAACAGAAACTCTGTACCTATTAATAACTTCCCATTCCTCTCCTCCCCCAACTTCTATTTTCTGTCTGTGAATTTGCCCATTCTAGGTATGTTATGTAGGTGGAGTCACACACTATTTGTCCTTTTGTGTCTGACCTCTTGCTTTTAGCATAACGTTTCTAAGTTTCTTCTTGTTGTTGTTGTTGTTCTTTTTTTTTTTGAGATGGAATCTGGCTTTGTCGCCCATGCTGGAGTGCAGTGGCACGATCTTGACTCACTGCAACCGCCATCTCCCCTGGATTCAAGCAATTCTCCTGCCTCAGCCTCCCAAGTAGCTGGGATTACAGGCATGCACCACCATGCCTGGCTAATTTTTGTATTTCAGTAGAGGCAGGGTTTTGCCATGTTGGCCAGGTTGGTCTCAAACTCCTGACCTTAGGTGATCTGCCCACCTCGACCTCCCAAAGTTCTGGGAGCCTTCCAAAGTGCTGGGATTATAGGCATGAGCCACCAAGCCCGGCCATCTTTTTAACTATTTATTTATTTATTTATTTATTTTTATAGCAAGCTGCTAGGTGTGTCTCTGTTTAGGCATTGCCTTAACATTGGGTATTGACAGAGCAGGGGAGGAGGTTGCCTCCGACCTTTCTGAAGCTCCCATTGTACCTGAGGCTAAGCAGCCCACTGTTAATTTTAAGTGGCAAAAGAAATGAGAACAAATTCCTCCAGGATGAGAAGTTACATTTCTGCTAAAACAATGCTCTCCCATAGGGTATATGAGTACATTCAACCACCTCTAGAAAAGAATCCGAGGGCAGGCGCGGGTGCCAACTGCTAGAAATCTTGCAGTTAGATTAGAATAGAAGGGTGTCTGAGTTTTTAAATAATTTTAGGTGCCAGGATATGATTAACAGGCTATGTTCAAGACCTACTCTTGATACTGTCGAAATAAAAACAAAAATAACTGCCTGGAGAACATCCACGCCCTAAAAGACAAAACATGTTTTCTGGGTGAAGGGATGATTTAACTCAGGAAACTTGAGAACACAAAACATCAGCAACAGAAATAATGTCCTTGAACATATTCAACCAGAATGGCAAGGCGTTTTCCATAAAACATTATCATTTTCCCGCTACTCCAAAAGAATCCAATAAATAATTTTATAAAATTATAATCAAAACTGGAAGTGACACCACCCCCCGACAACCCAAGTCACAGGTCCTTGTGCAGTCCCAGGGCTGAGCGGTTCAAGAAAGCCACTCCCTGAGCCCAGCCTGAGGTTCCATCTTTCCCGAATGGGACCAGGCAGAGGGTCCATGCTCCTTTGCAGAAGAGTTGCATCCGGTAAGCTCGGTGGTGAGTGAAGCCGAAGATGACAACAGGGAAGTGATCAAAGCCAAGGTTTCCTCACACTGAAGCCACTGAAGCCTTAGGAGGTGACATCTTTGGTGGGGCCTCTTTGCCCAAGTTGGAGCAAGTCCCCTGTGCCTGTCACACAGGGAAGAGCTCAGGTGGGCTTGCTCCATAGCAAGACTTTGCTATGGGGTCCTGGTAAGTGTTCTCATGTTGCATGCTCTGGGATGAGGTCCTGCATTTGGCCAGGCACAACTCAAAGTGTTCTTCAACTGCCATGAAGAGGTTCTGGAATGCCACAGCTGCCCGGCTGGGGGAAGTACTCCAAGTGAGTGCTTGTTGGGCCCAGGGAGCAGGAGGTCCAACACTCGAAGGCATTGTAGCAGCCACTGGGCCAGCAGCTAGGGACATTGATGTTGCAGCAGCGATTAGGCCAGCAGCCACCATAGCAGTATTGCTTTGTGCTAGGGACGCTGAAGTTGCAGCAGTTGCTGGGCCGGCAGCCATGGTAGCAGTATTGCTTTGTGCTAGGGACACTGATGTTGCAGCAGTGATTAGGCCAGTAGCCATCACAGCAGTATTGCTTTGTGCTAGGGACGCTGAAGTTGCAGCAGTTGCTGGGCCGGCAGCCATGGTAGCAGTATTGCTTTGTGCTAGGGACACTGACGTTGCAGCAGCGATTAGGCCAGCAGCCATCACAGCAGTATTGCTTTGTGCTAGGGACACTGTCGTTGCAGCAGCGATTAGGCCAGCAGCCATCACAGCAGTATTGCTTTGTGCTAGGGACGCTGATGTTGCAGCAGCGATTAGGCCAGCAGCCATCACAGCAGTATTGCTTTGTGCTAGGGACGCTGAAGTTGCAGCAGCAGTTGGGCCAGCAGCCATGGCAGCAGTATTGCTTTGTGCTAGGGACACTGACGTTGCAGCAGCGATTAGGCCAGCAGCCATCACAGCAGTATTGCTTTGTACTAGGGACACTGTTGTTGCAGCAGCGATTAGGCCAGCAGCCATCACAGCAGTATTGCTTTGTGCTAGGGACGCTGTTGTTGCAGCAGCAATTAGGCCAGCAGCCATCACAGCAGTATTGCTTTGTGCTAGGGACACTGACGTTGCAGCAGCGATTAGGCCAGCAGCCATCACAGCAGTATTGCTTTGTGCTAGGGACACTGATGTTGCAGCAGCGATTAGGCCAGCAGCCATCACAGCAGTATTGCTTTGTGCTAGGGACACTGATGTTGCAGCAGCGATTAGGCCAGCAGCCATCACAGCAGTATTGCTTTGTGCTAGGGACGCTGATGTTGCAGCAGTGATTAGGCCAGCAGCCATCACAGCAGTATTGCTTTGTGCTAGGGATGCTGATGTTGCAGCAGCAGTTGGGCCAGCAGCCATCACAGCAGTATTGCTTTGTGCTAGGGACACTGATGTTGCAGCAGCGATTAGGCCAGCAGCCATCACAGCAGTATTGCTTTGTGCTAGGGACGCTGAAGTTGCAGCAGCAGTTGGGCCAGCAGCCATGGCAGCAGTATTGCTTTGTGCTAGGGACACTGACGTTGCAGCAGTTGGGCCAGCAGCCATGGCAGCAGTATTGCTTTGTGCTAGGGACACTGTTGTTGCAGCAGCGATTAGGCCAGCAGCCATCACAGCAGTATTGCTTTGTGCTAGGGACACTGTTGTTGCAGCAGCGATTAGGCCAGCAGCCATCACAGCAGTATTGCTTTGTGCTAGGGACACTGTTGTTGCAGCAGCGATTAGGCCAGCAGCCATCACAGCAGTATTGCTTTGTGCTAGGGACACTGTTGTTGCAGCAGCGATTAGGCCAGCAGCCATCACAGCAGTATTGCTTTGTACTAGGGACACTAACGTTGCAGCAGCGATTAGGCCAGCAGCCATCACAGCAGTATTGCTTTGTGCTAGGGACACTGATGTTGCAGCAGTGATTAGGGCAGCAGCCATCACAGCAGTATTGCTTTGTACTAGGGACACTAACGTTGCAGCAGCGATTAGGCCAGCAGCCATCACAGCAGTATTGCTTTGTGCTAGGGACACTGATGTTGCAGCAGTGATTAGGGCAGCAGCCATCACAGCAGTATTGCTTTGTGCTAGGGACACTGATGTTGCAGCAGCGATTAGGCCAGCAGCCATCACAGCAGTATTGCTTTGTGTTAGGGACGCTGAAGTTGCAGCAGCAGTTGGGCCAGCAGCCATCACAGCAGTATTGCTTTGTGCTAGGGACACTGATGTTGCAGCAGCGATTAGGCCAGCAGCCATCACAGCAGTATTGCTTTGTGCTAGGGACGCTGATGTTGCAGCAGCGATTAGGCCAGCAGCCATGGCAGCAGTATTGCTTTGCACCAGGGATGTTGACTTTGCAGCAGCCATTCACCAGCAAATCCTTCCTCTCACAAACATAGTTCATCCATGATGAGAGGCTCCCCTCAAATGGAGTTGTGGCACTGATTGCTGGGGCAACTGCCATTGCCCGAGTTAAACTGCACTTTCCACAGAATGGGCTGATCATGGTCTTGAACCTGGAGGAGATTCTTCTCTCTCACTGCCTTCTCCTCCTGCTTGAAGGTGCTCCTGAGGAAGTAGCCCGAGGACCAGGGTGAGCACTCACCTCCTCTTCAGACATCAGTGCTATACCACGGCCACCTGATTCACCATCCTATATTGTGGAACACAGCACCTCCAGGGCTCCTATACACCCTGCAGCCCCATCCCTCGAGGCAGGCACTGACCTCGTGGCCTGTGGCTGAGTCCCAGGTTTATTTTTCTTATTCCATGTATCAGAATTTCATTCCTGTTTACAATGGATGATATTCCAAGACCTGTTCTTTTCTTTCTTTGGCAGCTATCCTAATTTGTGTGAAATAGTATTTCATTGTGGTGTTTGTTTTTAATTATTATTATTTTTTGAGACGGAGTCTTGCTCTGTTGCCAAGCTGGAGTGCAGTGACGCGATCTCGGCTCACTGCAACCTCTATCTCCCGTTCAAGTGATTTTCCTGCCTCAGCCTCTGGAGTACCTGGGACTACAGGCACGCGTTGCCACACCCAGCTAATTTTTGTTTTTTTTTAGTAGAGACGAGATTTCACCATGTTGGCCAGGATGGTCTCAATCTGTTGACCTCATGATCCACCCACCTCAGCCTGCCAAAGTGCTGGAATTACAGGCGTGAGCCACCGGGCTCGGCCTCCATTGTGGTTTTGAGTAGTGTTTTCTTAATGAGGGATGATGTTGAGCATCTTTTCATGTGCTGATTGGCCATTTGTATGTCTTCTCTGGAGAAATGCCTATTCAAGTCCTTTGTTCATTTTTGAACTGTGCTGTTTGTTTTTTGTCGTTGTTGAGTTATGGGAGTTCTTTACATATTCTGAATATTAATTCTTATCAAGGATATGATTTGCAAATATTTTCTCTCATTTGGTGGGTTGTCATTTCACCGTGTTGATAATGTCCTTTGATCCAAAAGAATTGAAATTTGATGAAGTCCAGTTCATGTATTTCTTTCTTTGTTGCCTACGCTTTTGCGATCATATTGAAGACATTGTCACCAAATCCAGTGTTATAAAAATCTTCCTCTATGTTTTCTTCTAAGAGGTTTATAGTGTTAGCTCTTATATTTAGGTCTTTGATCAATTTTGAGCTAAATTTTGTAAACAGTATAAAGGAGCCAACTTTATTTTTTTGTATGTGAATATCTAGTTTTACCAGTACCATTTACTGAAAAGATTACCATTTTCCCTTATTAAAAATCATTGGGCCATATATGTGGTCTGGCCATATATTAGGTCTGGTTTGCCAAAACAGATCCTAAGAGTTCATGTGCAGCAGATTTATTAAGGGAGTACTTCCAGGAGAAACTGGTAAGGGAATGGGAGAAGCAGGGCAGAAAGGGTAGGAAGGAAAGCTAGCCTGCAGTTTTAGGCCAAGTTCCGTAGAGCAGGGGTCCACAACTGGTCTATGGGATTAGGAACTGGGCTGTACAGCAGGAGATGAGTGGTAGATAAAGGAGTAAAGCTTCATCTGTATTTACGGCCACTTTCCACTGCCCACGTGACTTCCTGAACTCCACCTCCTGTCAGATCAGTGGTGGCATTAGATTCTCATAGGAGCACAAACCCTCCTGTGAACTGCACATGCGAGGGATCTAGGCTTTGTGCTCCTTGTGAGAATCTAATGTCTGATAATCTGTCACTGTCTCCCATCAGATGGGACTGTTTAGTGCAGGATAAGCTCAGGCTTCCCACTGATTCTACGTGATGGAGAGTTGTACAGTTATTTTATTCTATATTACTATGTAATAATAATAGAAACAAAGTACCCAATAAATGTAATGCACTGAATTATCCCCAAACCATTCCCCACCATCCGTGGAAAAACTGTCTTCTGCAAACATGGTCCCTGGTGCCAAAAAGGTGAGGACCTCTGCCATAGAGGGTAACTTCAGCTTCATCCCACAGAAAAACTCTAAGTGTAAATTACACCTTAGGTTTATTCTAACCCAAGGCAAGGAAGCTGAGCTTTCAAAATCCTTCACTCAGCAGTCATTGGTTAAAGGCCACCCTGCAGGGATGTAAACTCCCAGACATGCTGAATGCAGCTACTCACGTAGCCTGAAGGCAGACCGCCAAGGCAGAGCCACAGGTGCAGGCCATTCAGAGTAAAAGCTTACCAATGTTGAGGAAGAGATATGAAGAAACAGTAAAGGGATTTTAGGGGATCTGAGTGTCGCATGCCATTCAGCATTCTTTAAATTTTTGTGGATGAGGAAAATGCATTGTTTTTATAATAACAACATGTCATTTAAAAATTACGTGTTGAACAAAAACCTTTCAAAGTTCTCTACAGTCTTACAACTATTTCACAGAATTATGTTTAGTAACCTCTGGCGGGGAAAAGGCGTTTTCTTCTTGGCTGAGTCTATATATTAAAAATAAAGAAAATAAAGCTTTTTCTCATAGCTGTGTTGCAGCGACTGTCTTGGTAATATTCTAATAAACCTATCAGGCTCTGAAATCTTTACACAGGAAACCAACCTATATCATTAAGAGTAATATAGTCAAAACAGTCACAACAGTGACATGTGGAACTATCCTATAGGTTAATATTGGTAATAATAGTGACATGTATTGGACTCTATAAGCTGGGTCCTGGGTGAAGCACTTTACATGCATTATCTCATTAAATTATCTGAGTAATCCTATTAGTTAGGTACAGTGATTATGCCCATTTCCCAGATGTGAAAAAGAGACAAAAAATGTTAAGTAATTTCCTCCAAGAAAACCAGTAAAAGGAAGAGCCTGGGCTCAGCTCAGGTCTTCCTGGTGCCAAAGCTCCTGTTTGAAATCTCTGCACTGTGATATATCCCAATGCGTGTGCTTCTCTTACATTTAAAGAAACATCAGGTCTTGAATTCTGATCGTGGGCCAGTTCTTCTGTTATATTGTACTCCTTCTTTTTACATGTAATCCTGAGAATATTTTTCTGCAGGTTTTCCCAGCCTTATTGGACAATTCATTTTAACTTCTTTCTATTCATAGTCTCTTAGGAAAAGGGCTGATGTATTTGTAAAATTATAAGCAAAAACCCATCATTGTCCATGGAGAATGCCTGCCCCAATGCATGCTGGGTTAAACATTTTATAATATTCTAACTTCAATCACTGCATTCCCCAAATGATAGCTTTCTCTGATCTAAGGGGAAATCTTACCTTTTTGTCTGCTGCAAATATAGGTGGTAAAAAAGGACAGAGGCCAACAGGTGTATTATAATGTGAGAAAAGCACTCTCTAGGACAGTAGAATAAGGGTGATAATTTTAGAAATTGCCAAATAGGATAAATGGGTGGCTTCATTCTTTTCCTTAACTGCTTTCTTTTCATTGTGCTTAAGTCTAAATTCCTGGCATAGAACTCTCCATGACACAGGTTGAAAAAATAGAAACAAGCATATAGTTTGAAAGAAATAGAGAGGATTTCTTTCCAGGTTAAATTTCTAGCTAAAGATTAATTTGCTTGCACCAGACTCATAACTTTCCAGATTTCTGTTATGTATGAGGGGGGAGAAAAGCTCAGCTAGGCTGAATATAGCGATTAGTTAAATTACTCAGACATTCATTATTGAAAAACCTCAATTCCACTTGGAGTTGGGGTTTGCTTAGTGCTCTCTGACAATAACTTTCTGCTTGACTGATGGTTACTAAGGTTGATAGTGGTATGGGAATGTCAATCACAAATAGAAATAGACACACAAACTCTAGGACCCATTAAGCCTGTTACCATGCTCACATCCCCAAATGTATGTTGTTTCAAAATATAGGCTAAAGATATTTAATTGCATTATGGGATAAGAAACATTTATGTTTCAAATTTGCACTGGTTGGAGGATGCAACAGAGAAGAGTAATGAAGCAGAGAGACCTCAGGGAATCAGGAGAGCGTCACGCCTGCTGACAGGTGCAAAGAACAGACCTAACATCTGTGAAGGAAAAGTGGAGTATTTAGGAACAAGGTGGTGGGAAATTAAAGCACCAAGAGATGTTATGCTGCTCCAGAAACAGGCTGGGAGACTGACTGACTGTCTCAATCAAGAGATACCTGTACCTAAAAATAAAGACAGGGCCCATCAGACTTCCTTTTTTCCCTCTTGTTTCAACCCATTGGGCTTGATTTGGTCTTAAGTCATGAAAGGAAGCCTCGTCGAGCCCAGCTACATTATCATGCCGTGAAAATGAGCACTTAATATGTAAACAGCTCTCCCAACTGCATGTGCTCAAGGCAAATGGATTTGGAAGAATTTCACCCACTGTTCTCAGGGAATGGTTGCTCTGTGGGGTGTCTCTGAGACCCACAAGGCTAAGGTTCTCGTTTTGTTTGTTTATTCTATTTTACTTTTCAGATAAGCAAACTATGGCTTAGAGAGGACAGAGAGCTTGGGTTGGCAGTCCAGTATAATGCTTAAATAAATGGGCCCAAATTCCGGATCTGCCACTTACCAAATCACTGGGTGATTTGGGCAAGTTTCAGTCTCCCTGAGCCTCTGCCTATTCTATGAAGTGGGAAGAAAAGAGTATTGCTGACATACTATCAACTATTAGGATTGACGGGAAGAATGCATGTAACATGTTCTGCAGATTTACTGAGCACTCACTGTGCCCCAGGTGATGTTCTAGTTGCTGTATAACCTTTTTTTTTCTGTCATTGAATTTCTTTTTATTCTTGTTTTTTGATTAAAATAATTTATGTTTACTTTTTGTGGGTACATAGTAGGTGTATATGGAGTATACAAGAGGTTTTGATACAGGCATGCAATACGTGAAAATCACATCACAGAGAGAAGGAGGTATCCACCCCCTCAAGGGTTGATCCTTTGTGTTGCAAACAATCCAATTCCAATTATGCTCTTTTAGTTATTTTAAAAGGTACAATTACTATTGACTATAGTCACCCTGTTGTGTTATCATATAGTAGGTTTTATTCATTATATTTTTGGGGGGACCTGTTAAACATCCCCACTGCATATAGCCCTTCCCAGCCTCTGGTAACCATCTATTTATTTATTTATTTATTTATTTACTTACTTATTTACTTATTTATTGAGACCAGGTCTCCTTCTGTCTCCCAGGCCCAGGCTGGAGTCCAGTGGTGCAATTCCAGCTCACTGCAGCCTCTGCCTCCTGGGTTCAAGTGATTATCATGCCTCAGCCTCCTGAGTAGCTGAAAATACAGGCATGTGCCACCACTCCTAATTATTTTTGTGTGTGTATTTTTAGTAGAGATGGTGTTTCACCATGTTAGCCAGACTGGTCTGGAACTCTTGACCTCAGGTGATCTGCCAGCCTCAGCCTCCCAAAGTGCTGGGATTACAGGCATGAGCCACTGTGCCCAGCCACCATCCTTTACATAACTTTCACTGGGTGAGAGATTCAGCTAATAGTTACAGCAACTGACCATTATCAAATATCCACTGTGTGCCAAATAACTGTGTTTATTAATTATTTTTTTATTTTGATTTTTTTGTTGAGATAGAGTCTTATTCTATCACCCAGGCTGGAGTGCAGTGGTGCAGTCTTGGCTTGCTGCAACCTCTGCCTCCCAGGTTCAAGCAATCCTCCCACCTCAGCATCCCAAATAGCTGGGACTACAGGTGCACACCACATGTCCGGCTAATGTTTGTATTTTTAGTAGAGATGGGGTTTGGGCATGTTGGCCCGGCAGGTCTCCAACTCCTGGCCTCAAGTGATCTGCCTGCCTCAGCCTCCCAAAGTGTTGGGGTTACAGGCGTGAGCCACTGCCCCTGGCCTGTGTTTATCTTTTAAACACATACACACATATCTCATTCAAATAGATAACAGCTCTACTAAGAGGCAGGTCCTATTTTTATCCCTTTTGTGTCGATAAGGAAACTGAGGCTTAAAGAGAGATATTGAGTCACTTGCCCAAGGTCACACCTTTGGCAGGTGTGGGGCTGGGATTCATTTCATCGTCCCTGAGAACAAATAATTATTGAGTATCTACTGGGCCATACACTGCACTAGAAGCAGAGAAGGCAAGAATGAGCAAATAGGTAGGACAGGCTCTCCATCCTAACGCCACTTATATTCCAGTGGAGAGGCTGCAACAACTCCCTGTGCAAGTAAGACTTTGTTCTGACGGTGGAAGTCACACAGGGCTGAGGGTGAGGATCTGACCCGGTTCGGAGGCGTGACATTTACACTGAGATCTGCAAAGAGGGATGTGTGAAGAATGCTCCAGGCTAAGGCCATTTTCAGGATGAACTCACTCCTCATGCCTGTCCCTCCAGCCTATTCAACAACAGCATTGGCTCCAGTCGCCCTGGTTGGTGGTAACTTTCTCTGCTTTGACAATTTGTCTGACAGCCCTGGGCTCTGACAGATATGTTTTCTCTGTAAGAGGGATTTTGACATCCTTTCCTAAAATCTTTTTCTTGACCAAAGGTTTGTGATTGGCCCTTGGCAATTTGCAAACTAACAATGGTTGTATGCGTGTGTGTGTGTGTGTGTGTGTGTGTGTGTGTGTGTGTCTGTCTGTCTTGTAGCTATAAAAATCCCATCTTCAATTACATCTCTTCACTATCCCAATTCTCTATCCTTATTCAGTTGGCAAGTGAAGATGGTTATTTTGAATGACAGGAAGGAAAACTGGTGAACTCTTGGCATGAAACTTGAATAACCCTCTTCCCTGCCTAAACACAAACAGAGAAACCCACTTAGCTGAGGGACAACGGAGTTGTCAAACATGTCCAGGAGAATTAATGAGACTGTTTTCATGTTTTTCCTTTTGGGAAGAGGAAGGACAGGCAGCATTCTCAGAACTGAAGGACTTTGAATTAAAAATGAGAGAAGCGTGAGAATTCTTTTCAATTTTTTTCCCATTCAATTCTATGACACATTTTATTACCTTTGGCTAGGAACCAGGGACTCGGGACATTAAAGACGCCTCTTCCCTATCCTCCCAGGGGCTTTTAATTTGGTGCAGGAAATAGATATGTTTAAATAAGCAACTTTAATACAAAGTAAACTATGCTTAGGACTCAGCACAGCGCCTGCTCCATTGTGGGCACTGTATTAGCCAGACCTCTTCAGAGAAACAGAAGAAATTGAATTTATATAGAAAAAAATATAGGAAGAAATTTGTTATAAGGATGGGCTTACCTGATTATGAGGGATGAGAAGTCCCATGATATGCCATCTGCAAGCCAAAGAACCAGGAAAGCCGATGGTGTGGTTCAGTCCAAGACTCAAGTCCAAAGAACCAGGAGTGCTTATGTCTAAGGGCAGGAGAAGATGCACGACCCAGCTCAAGCAGAGGGAGCAAATTCACTCTTCCTTTTTGTTCTATTCAGGCTCTTAACAGATTGGCTACTACTCACCCGCATTGGTGATGGTAATCATCTTTTCTCAGTCTACTGATTCAAGTGCTAATCTCATCCAGAAACACTCTCACAGACACATGGAAATAATGTCTTATCAGTTATCCAGGCACACTTAGCCTGATCAAGTTGACACATGAAATTAACCATCATAGGCACTTAATAAAGTTTTATGGAATGACTGAGTGTTTGCAGGAATGAATGAATAGGTGGATGGATCAATAAATGAATAAATGAATGAATGAAGGTCCACGAGGAAGTGCTAGACCCTTGGGTGTGCTTTTGGTGAGGTATATTGTTAGGAGCTTCACAGAGAATTGGGGGTTGATGTATGCAGGAATTCACTGAGTGAAAGAGAAGATAAAAAAAGAGATCAGGAGTCATGGAAAAATCTTAAGACTCAGGTTTGGGGACCTGATTTTAAGCTTGCCTACATCCCTGCTTCCCTTAGAATACTGTGGTGGATAAGGTAACATGCTGCAGTGATGCTCAAACTTAAGCATGTGTTGGAATCACTTGGGAGGTTTCTTAAAACCTAGATTGATCTGCTATGGTGGCTCACACCTGTAATCCCAGCACTTTGGGAGGCCGAGGCAGGTGGATCACTTGAGGTAAGGAGTTTGAGACCAGCCTGGCCAACATAGTGAAACTCCATCTTTACTAAAAATACAAAAAGTTAGCCGGGTGTGGTGGTGGGCACCTGTTATCCCAGCTGCTTGGGAGGTTGGGGTAAGAAAATCTATTGAACTCAGGAACCAGAAGTCGCAGTGAGCCGAGATAGCTCCACTGAACTCCAGCCTGGGAGACAGAGTGAGGCTCCCTCTAAAAAAAACAAAAAACCCAGGTTGTGGGGTCTCAACCACAGAGCTTCTGGCTCATTAAGTTTAGGGTGGAACCTGAGAACTTGAATTTCTGGCAATTTCTCATGTCACGGTGACACAGCTGGTCCAGGTACTAACCATTGAGAACCAATGGCCAATTAGCTTAGAACAAGGACTTGTGGATTCAAACCATGAGAGCTTAGGGTTGCCAGGTAAAATACGCCCAGTGAAAGTTGCATTTCACAGAAACAACAATTTTTTAGTAGAAGTCCCTTGTCAGAGGCATCCTGTATTTTTATTTGCTACATCTGGCAGCCCTATTGGGTTGAACTGTCAGTGCTGTTAGAGCCGTGCTGTTTAAGGCAGATCATTTAGGCTCTGCAAGTTTCAGTATCCCCACCTATAAAATGGGGGTGGTAACAATGCCAGCTGCCTCCTAAAGTAATTATGACGATGAAATAATCGTAGAAAGGATTTAGCACAGAGCCTTGCCTGCAGCAAGCACGCAGGAGATGTCAGCTGTTACTATTCACCATTATCCTCAGGTGAGTAACTTTTGGGGTTAAAAAAAGCATTACACAGAGAGTGTTTTTTTTTTTTTTTAAAAGGATTTTATGATTCAGCCTTTTAAATTTTAAACTAGGAAATATTTCGCCTCTTTCAAAAGGTCCTTTTAGCTGCCCTCTACCATTTCTTTAATAGTAGATTATAAAGAATGGATTGGTTGATTGCATCTAAAAGCTCCTCTTCCAACAACTTGCAGCCCCACACAGGGTTGGATTTGGCTGATCTCTGTGTGGTGTGTCTGGGTTTAAAATTTCTGAGGGGCTTGTAAAGGCAGGTCCCTGGGAGTAGGGCTGGGTCCTGCCTCTAAGAAATAGGCACAGCTCCTCTCAACCTGCTGCTTGCTTTGAATAAAAACAGAATGAGGGCCAGGTGTGGTGGCCTGTAATCTGAAATCCCAGCATTTTGGGAGGCTGAGGCAGAAGGGTAGCTTAAGGCCAGAAGTTCAAGATCTGCCTGGGCAGCATAACAAAACCCGCTCTCTACAAATTAAAAATTAACCAGGCATGGTGGGGGGCACCTGTAGTCCCAGATACTTGGGAGGCTGAGGTGGGAGACTCACTTGAGCCCAGGAGTTTGAGATCAGTCAGGGAAGCATAAGGAGACTATGTCTACAAAAAATAGTCAAGCTAGACATGGTAATGCATGCTTGTAGTCCCAGCTACTCAGGAGGCTGAGGCAGGAGGATCACTTGAGCCCAGGAGTTCAAGGTTACATTGAGCTATAATTATGCAGATCATAGCTGCACACCAGCCTAGGTGACAGAGTGAGACCCTGTATGTTAAAAAAACAGAACCAACAACAACAAAACAAACAGAATGAGGGAGAAGGAGAATGCTTTTTAATATAGAAAATATATAATATATAATTGCTGAACGTTTCTTTATAAAGTTGAACACATCAGTGTTTTTCAGCCCATAGGTTGTGACCTGTAAGTGGGTCATAAAATCAATTTGAAGGGTCATAACTAGTATTCTTGTTTTTAGAAAGGAAATAGAATACAACACAATGGAATTGAAAATATCAGGATGCAGGCCAGGCACAGTGACTCATACTCATAATCCCAGCACTTTGGGAAGCCAAGGTGGGTGGATCAACTGAGGCCAGGAGTTCGAGACCAGCCTGGTCAAAATGGCGAAATCCTATCTCTACCAAAAATACAAAAAAATTAGCCAGGAGTGGTAGGGTGTGTCTGCAATCCCAGCTACTCAGGAGGCTGAGGCAGGAAAATCATTTGAATCCAGGAGGTGGAGGTTGTAGTGAACTGAGATGGCACCACTGCACTCCAGCCTGGGTGACAGAGCAAGACTCCATCTGAAAAAATATATATATATATCAGGATATATTGCAGTGCATAGTAAGGGTAAATGTTTTTTGAAACTTTTGATACATATGACATGTATGATAAATATGTAATGTACACTATTTACATGTGTAATGGGTCATGAAATATCAAAAGAACGTGGAAGTCACAAGAGTAGGTATTAGCTAAGGCCCCCTGCAACTTCGCAATATGGCGTTAAGACAGTGGTTTTTAAGCAAGGGCACTTTGGCTTCTCAGAGGAGATTTGGCAATGTCTGGAGACATTTTTGATTGTCACAACTTTGTGGAGAAGTTGTGTACTACTGGCATCTAATGGGTAGAGGCCAGGGATGCTGCTAAATGTCCTACATCACATAGGACAGTCCCACACAACAGGGAATTATCCAGCCCCAAGTGTCAATAATGTGTAAGTTGAGAAACCCTGTCCTAAGATGATGTGTGGATAGAATCACTTATCAGTAGTAGCCTTCTTGCTACTAGCTAGGATTTTTTTTTTTTTATTGGACCAAATGTATCTTTAATTAATTAATTAATTAATTAAAATTTTTTATTTTTTATTGTGTTTTAGGTTTTGGGGTACATGTGCAGAACATGCAAGATAGTTGCATAGGTACACATATGGCAGTGTGTTTTGCTACCTTCCACCCCTTCACCCACATTTGGCATTTGTCCCCAGGCTATCCCTCCCCAGCTCCCCCCACGGCTGTCCCTCCCCTATTCCCCCCAATAGAACCCAGTGTGTAGTACTCCCTTCCCTGTGTCCATGTGTTCTCATTGTTTATCACCCACCTATGAGTGAGAATATGCGGCATTTCATTTTCTGTTCTTGTGTCAGTTTGCTGAGAATGATGTTCTCCAGATTCATCCATGTCCCTACAAAGGACAAAAACTCATCATTTTTGATGGCTGCATAATATTCCATGGTGTATATGTGCCACATTTTTCCAGTCCAGTCTATCATCGATGGGCATTTGGGTTAGTTCCAGGTCTTTGCTATTGTAAACAGTGCTGCAATGAACATTTGTGTGCATGTGTCCTTATAGTAGAATGATTTATAGTCCTTTGGATATATACCCAGTAATGGGATTGCTGGGTCAAATGGAATTTCTATTTCTAGGTCCTTGAGGAATCGCCACACTGTCTTCCACAATGGTTGAACTAATTGACACTCCCACCAGCAATGTAGAAGTGTTACTATTTCTCCACATCCTCTCCAGCATCTGTTGTCTCCAGATATTTTAATGATCGGCATTCTAACTGGCGTGAGATGGTATCTCAATGTGGTTTTGATTTGCATCTCTCTAATGACCAGTGATGATGAGCATTTTTTCATATGTTTGTTGGCCTCACGTATGTCTTCTTTTGTAAAGTGTCTGTTCATATCCTTTGCCCATTTTTGGATGGGTTTCTTTGTTTTCTTCTTGTAAATCTGTTTGAGTTCTTTGTAAATTCTGGATATCAGCCCTTTGTCAGATGGGTAAACTGCAAAGATATTTTTCCATTCTGTTGGTTGCCGATTCACTCTAGTGACTGTTTCTTTTGCCATGCAGAAGCTGTGGAGTTTGATTAGGTCCCATTTGTCTATTTTGGCTTTTGTTGCCAATGCTTTTGGTGTTTTGGTCATGAAGTCCTTGCCTACTCCTATGTCCTGCATGGTTTTGCCTAGATTTTCTTCTAGGGTTTTTATGGTGGCAGGTCTTATGTTTAAGTCTTTAATCCATCTGGAGTTAATTTTAGTGTAAAGTGTCAGGAAGGGGTCCAGTTTCTGCTTTCTGCACATGGCTAGCCAGTTTTCCCAACACCATTTATTAAACAGGAAGTACTTTCCCCATTGCTTGTTTTTGTCAGGTTTATCAAAGATTGTATGGTTGTAGATATGTCGTGTTGCCTCCGATGCCTCTGTTCTGTTCCGTTGGTCTAAGCCTCTGTTTTGGTACCAGTACCATGCTGTTTTGATTACTGTAGCCTTGTAGTATAGTTTGAAGTCCAGTAGTGTGATGCCTCCCACTGTGTTCTTTTTGCTTAGGATTGACTTGGCTATGCGGGCTCTCTTTTGGTTCCATATGAAGTTCAAGGTGGTTTTTTCCATTTCTGTGAAGAAAGTCAATGGTAGCTTGATGGGGATAGCATTGATTCTGTAAATTACTTTGGGCAGTATAGCCATTTTCACGATTTTGGTTCTTCCTAACCATGAACATGGAATGTTTCTCCATCTGTTTGTGTCCTCTCTTATTTTGTTGAACAGTGGTTTGTAGTTTGCCTTGAAGAGGGCGTATTTTATTCTCTTTGTAGCAATTGTGCATGGCAGTTAGTTCTTGATTTGGCTCTCCTTAAGTCTGTTATTGGTGTATAGGAATGCTTGTGATTTTTGCACATTGATTTTATATCCTGAGACTTTGCTGAATTTGCTTATCAGTTTTAGGAGTTTTTGGGCTGAGGTGATGGGGTCTTCTAGATATACTATCATGTCGTCTGCAAATAGAGACAATTTGGCTTCCACATTTCCTGTTTGAATACCCTTTATTTCTTTTTCTTACCTGATTGCTCTGGCTAGAACTTCCAGTACTATATTGAATAGAAGTGGTGAGAGAGGGCGTCCTTGTCTAGTGCCGGATTTCAAAGGGAATGCTTCCAGTTTTTGCCCATTAAGTATGATATTGGCTGTTGGTTTGTCATAAATAGCTTTTACTATTTTGAGATATGTTCCATCAATACCGAGTTTATTAAGGGTTTTTAGCATAAAGGGCTGTTGAATTTTGTCAAAGGCCTTCTCTGCCTCAATTGAGATGATCATGTGGTTTTTGTTTTTGCTTCTGTTTATGTGGTGAATTACGTTTATAGACTTGCATATGTTGAACCAGCCTTGCATCCCCGGGATAAATCCTACTTCATCATGGTGGATGAGCTTTTTGATGTGCTGTTGCAATCGGCTTGCCAATATTTTATTGAAGATTTTTGCATCTATGTTCATCATGGATATCGGCCTGAAGTTTTCTTTTCTTGTTGAGTCTCTGCTGGGTTTTGGTATCAGGATGATGTTGGTCTCATAAAATGAATTGGGAAGGATTCCCTCTTTTTGGATTATTTAGAATAGTTCAAAAGGAATGGTACCAGCTCCTCTTTGTGTGTCTGGTAGAATTCGGCTGTGAACCCATCTGGACCTGGGCTTTTTTTGTGTGGTAGGCTCTTAATTGCTGCCTCAACTTCAGACCTTGTTATTGGTCTATTCATAGTTTTGGCTTCCTCCTGGTTTAGGCTTGGGAGGATACAGCTGTCCAGGAATTTATCCATTTCTTCCTGGTTTACTAGTTTATGTGCATAGAGTTATTTATAATATTCTCTCATGATGGTTTGAATTTCTGTGAAATCTGTGGTGATTTCCCCTTTATTGTTTTTATTGCATCTATTTGGTTGTTCTCTCTTTTCTTTTTTATCAGTTTGGCTAGTGGTCTGTCTATTTTGTTGATTTTTTCAAAAAAACCAGCTCTTGGATTTATTGATTTTTTTGAAGGGTTTTTGTGTCTCTGTCTCCTTCAGTTCTGCTCTGATCTTAGTTATTTCTTGTCTTCTGCTAGGTTTTGAGTTTTTTTGATCTTACTCCTCTAGCTCTTTCAATTTTGACATTAGGGTGTCAATTTTGGATCTCTCCACTCTTCTCATATGGGCACTTACTGCTATTTATTTTTCTCTAGATACTGCTTTAAATGTGTCCCAGAGATTCTGGTATGTTGTGTCTTCATTCTCGTTGGTTTTGAAGAACTTCTTTATTTCTGCCTTCATTTCATTGTTTATCCAGTCAACATTCAAGAGCCAGTTGTTCAGTTTCCATGAAGCTGTGCGGTTCTGAGTTAGTTTCTGAATTCTGAGTTCTAACTTGATTACACCATGGTCTGATAGACTGTTTGTTATGATTTCAGTTGTTTTGCATTTGCTGAGGAGTGCTTTACTTCCAATTATGTGGTCAATTTTGGAGTAGGTGTGATGTGGTGCTGAGAAGAATGTATATTCTGTGGATTTGGGGTGGAGAGTTCTGTAAATGTCTATCAGGTTTGCTTGTTCCACGTCTGAGTTCAAGCCCTGGGTATCCTTGTTAATTTTCTGTCTGGTTGATCTGTCTGATATTGACAGTGGAGTGTTAAAGTCTCCCACTATTATTGTGTGGGAGTCTAAGTCTCTTTGTAAGTCATTAAGAACTTGCCTTATGTATCTGGGTGCTCCTGCATTGGGTCCATATATACTTAGGATTGTTAGCTCTTCTTGTTGTATCGATCCTTTGACCATTATGTAATGTTCTTCTTTGTCTCTTTTGATCTTTGTTGCTTTAAAGTCTATTTTATCAGAGAGGAGAATTGCAACTCCTGCTTTTTTTTTGCTCTCCATTTGCTTGGTAAATCTTCCTCCATCCCTTTATTTTGAGCCTTCATGTATTCTTGCATGTGAGATGGGTGTCCTGGATAGAGCACACGGATGTGTTTTGGCTTTTTATCCAATTTGCCAGTCTGTGTCTTTTGATTGGTGCATTTAGCTCATTTACATTTAGGGTTAATATTGTTATGTGTGAATTTGATACTGCCATTTTGATGCTAGCTGGCTGTTTTGCCCATTGGTTGATGCAGATTCTTCATTTTGTTGATGCTCTTTAGCATTTGATATGTTTTTAGAATGGCTGGTACTGGTTGTTTCTTTCTATGTGTAGTGCCTCTTTCAGGAGCTCTTGTAAGGTAGGCCTGGTGGTGACAAAATCTTTGAGTACTTGCTTATTTACAAAGGATTTTATTTTTCCTTCACTTATGAAGCTCAGTTTGGCTGGATATGAAATTCTTGGTTGGAAGTTCTTTTCTTTAACAATGTTGAATATTGGCCCCCACTCTCTTCTGGCTTGTAGAGTTTCTGCTGAGAGATCTGCTGTAAGTCTGATGGGCTTCCCTTTGTGGGTGACCCGACCTTTCTCTCTGGCTGCCCTTAGTATTTTCTCCTTCATTTCAACCCTGGTGAATCTGACGATTATGTGCCTTGGTGTTGCTCTTCTTGCGGAATATCTTTGTGGTGTTCTCTGTATTTCCTGGAGTTGAGTATTGGCCTGCCTTGCTAAGTTGGCAAAATTTTCCTGGGTAATACCCTGAAGAGTATTTTCCAGCTTGGATCCATTCTCTTCATCACATTCTGGTACACCTATCAAGCGTAGATTAGGTCTCTTCACATAGTTCCACATTTCTTGGAGACTTTGTTCATTCTTTTTTGCACTTTTTCCTCTAATCTTGGCTTCTCGTTTTATTTCATTGAGTTGATCTTCGACTTCTGATATTCTTTCTTCTGCTTGGTCAATTCGGCTGTTGAAACTTGTGCATGCTTCGCGAAGTTCTCGTGTTGTGTTTTTCAGCTCCTCCAGTTCGTTCATATTCCTCTCTAAGTTGTCCATTCTTGTTATCATTTCCTCAAATCTTTTTTTAAGGTTCTTAGTTTCTTTGCATTGATTTAGAACATGTTATTTTAGCTGACTGAAGTTTCTCATTACCCACCTTCTGAAGTCTGATTCCGTCATTTCATCACACTCATTCTCCGTCCAGCTTTGCTCCCTTGCTGGTGAGGTGTTTTTGTCCTTTGCACGATGTGAGGTGTTCTGGTTTCAGGTGTTTGTGCTGGTTTCTTCCCATCTTTGTGGATTTATCCACCTGTCGTCTGAGTAGTTGCTGACTTTTCGATTGGGTCTCTGAGTGGACTCCCAGATTGTTAATGATGAAGTATTTCTGTTTCTTAGTTCTCCTTCTAACAGTCTAGCCCCTCTGCTGTAAGACTGCTGAGGTCCACTCCAGGCCCTGCTTGCCTGGGGTACACCTGTAGCAGCTGTGGAACAGTGAGGGATGCTACCAGTTTCTTTTTCTGCTATCTTTGTCCCAGAATGATGCCCACCAAATGTCAGTCTGCTCAGTCCTTTTTGAGGTGACTTTTTGGGTTTACAGGGATCAGGGAGCTGCTTGAGGAGATGGTTGGTACTTTATAGGAGCTCCAGTGCTGAGCTGTGAGCTCCGTTGTTCATTCAGGGCTGCTTGGCAAGTACATTTAAGTCTGCTGCAGCAGAACTCATAAAACCCCTTTTTTCCCCCAGAATCTCTGTCTCGGGGAGTTAGGGCTTTATTTATGGGCACTGTCCTGCCCAGCTAGGAGGCAGTTTAGTCACTATTTGCCTCCTGAAGCTCCGCCCTGCTGCTGTGGGCTCCACCCTGTTGCCGTGGGCTCCGCCCTACTGTCATGGGCTTCGCCCTGCTGTCATGGGCTCTGTCCTGTTGGCGTAGTCTCTCTGTTATGGTGGGTTGCCTCGGCAATGGCAGGCTGCGTCAGCAATGGGAGAGTACCTCAGTAGGGGCGGGATGTTTCGTTAATGGCAGACGCCCCTCCCCCACCAAGCTGCACCATCCTGGGTTCAGCTGTGCCCGCCAGGAAACTCTCAACCCCAAGGGTTTTGAATCACCATTTTGTTTGTCCCTGTGGGGGTGGGACCTGTCGAGCCTGAACACCTGGATCCCTGCCTCAGAGCCCTTTTGTTTTTTTTTAAAGTTGAACAGTTGACTCTCTCCCAGGTGTTTCACTTGCCTGCTGAAAGGGCACCGGGATCTGTATAATTTCCCATGCAGCGACCCACTGCACCGGCTCCCAGTTTGATTCCCTGTAATCTCCTGGCCTGGCTCACTGTCCAAGTCTTGTTTAATCAGATGAATATGCTAATCTGCCCTCCAAAATCTCAAATTGCTAGTTTAACAGGGCACCCAGACCAGTGAGTTTTATGCGGAGTGCCACTGCACTGCGGCGCCGGCCAAAACAGCCACACCAGCTGAAACAGCTGAGCTGACGTCCTGTGTCTCTCCTACACCTGGGAATTTCCCCCTTCTGTGGGCAACAAAGATCTGTCTGGAAATGCGGCGTGAACTCACCCTCTGCGTTTTCACTGAGAGCTGCAATCCTGAGTTGCTTTTATAGCACCATCTTCCGCCGCTCCTACTAGCTAGGATTTATTGAGCACTTACTGTATGAAGGCTTGCTTCCGCGTGCTTTACATTAATGAGCTCTTTTAAAACTTACAACAGGTGGGAAATAAACATGTTTCCCCCCCCTTTTCATATAAGGAAACTGAGGCATAGGATGATCAAAGGTTGTCCCAATTCACAAAGTTAGCAGAATTGGGATTCTATTCCAGGAATTCTGGCTTCAATTCCTTGAATCAGCATTTTGTACTTCCATAGCACCTCGATCTCCAAAGCTTTTTTTGTTTTCTTGTAGCAAAACACATGGAACATAAAATTTACTGTTTCAACAATTTAAAAATGTACAATTCAATGGCGTTAAGTATATTCACAATGTCATCAACCCCACTGATCACCACCATCAATTTCAAAATGTTTTGCCACCCCAAACAGAAGCTCTGAACCAATTAAGCAGTCATTCCACACATTCTTTCTTTTCTTTGAGACAAGAGTTTCGCTCTGTCACCCAGGCTGCAATGCAGGGGTGTGATCTGGGCTCACTGCAACCTGGGATTACAGATACTCAGCTAATTTTTATATTTTTAGTAGAGACGGGGTTTCACTATCTTGGCAAGCCTGGTCTTCAACTCCTGACCTTGTGATCCACCTGTCTCAGCCTCCCAAAGTGCTGGGATTACAGGCGTGAGCTACCATGCTGGCCATTCCATACATTCTTTCCTCTCCTCAGCCCCTGGTAACCTCCCATCTTTTCTCTGTCTCTATGAATTCTCTGATTCTAGGTATTTGATATGAATGAAATCATGTGATCTGTGGTCTTTTGTATCTGGCTTCTTGCACTTAGCATAATGTTATCAAGGGTTCTGCAAGCTATAGCCTATGTCATAATTTCATTCTTTTATATGGCTGATTCATATTCCATTGTATGGACAGATCACTTTTTGTTTATCTATGTGTCTGTTGATGGACACGTAGTTTTTGCATTTTAGCTCTTGTGAATAATGTTGAGATGAGCCCAAAGCTTTTCTATACCTAGCGTGGGAAGGGTTGTATCACTGAGAACAGGGAAGAAATCCAGGTTGTTTTGGTGACAGACACTGTTCTCAGACATCTCACATATATTATCTCATTTGATCTTCACATTAACCTCATGGAGTTCCCCCATTTCTACAGATACAAAGAACAGAGAGGGTGAGTCACTCGCACAGGGTCACACAGTGAATCAGTGCATATTACTCTTCGTCACAAAGAAGAGAAGTGTGTGTATATTATGCAGCAGAATTCTGAGCAGTGGCTGCCTTCTAGAACAGGAGCTGAACTTCTCATTTGCACAGAAATCTAAGTAGGCAAAATTCCCTCAACACTCATATTGCACTATTTCTAGGTGTTATATTTAGACAAACGTGAAGAAGCCTCAATTGGGAATAAAGATAGTTTTCCTTGTGGAAGAAAAAAAATGACTTTCTATCTCTGAGATTCAGTGCCATGACTGTTACTCATTCTTGATTTGATGAGGCTTCCTTCACAGTCAATTTATTCCCTCTGCCTGCATTGGTGCAGAACCTACTATGTGCAAGGCACTGCTCCAGACATGCAAGATGGCAGTGAACAGGACAGATCAAGCCCCTGTCCACATGGAGTTTATGTTCTAGAGACAGGTAATAAACAAGTGAACAAACACACAAGTGGTCCAGACAGATGTGAGGGTGAAGAGTTGAACCTCGCTCTTGAAACATATCTGTTGGCTCTAACGATGTCCACAAGAAGATACTGAACCCCAAGGCTGGAGGGTAAACTCAGCTCCTCACTCTCAACTCACTGTGTTCCCAGAAATGACCATGTGTTTATCATGAAGAAATGAGCATCACATCTTCCCCTCATCCTTGGGGTCCCTATTAGGGAGAAAGAGCTGAAAGATAGACTCATTCATGTCTGGCTTTTTCCATTCACCTTTTTTTTTCTCTGGAGTGGAGTCTATTTTGGAAAACACCTTCAGGGTTCAAGGTGCTCTCCTATATCAGAAATCAGCAGAATTTTTCAGTAATGAACCAGATAGTACCTAGTTCAGTCTTTGTGGATCATGCAGCGTCTGTAGCACCTTATCAACTCTGCTGTTCTAACTTGAGAGCAGCCAGAGACGATCTGTAAATGAATGTGGTTGTGTTTCAATTAAACTTTATGAACCCTGAAATGAAATTTCATATAGTTTTTACATGTCAGAAAATATTCTTAACAATTTTATCCAGCCATTTAAAAATGTAAGAAAACATTCTCAGCTAGCAGGAGGCAGGCTGGACTTGACCCATGGGGTCGTAGATCATCGACCGTACCTGTATCATCCCTCATCAATGGTCCTCTGGCATCTGAATCTTTCCTTTTTTTTTTTTTCCCTACTCCAGCCAAGTGACTGCATCCTAAGGCAGATTATTCTGCTTTCAGAAAGGTGCTGTTTTTAGAATGCATCAATCATGTATTGAGTCAAAATATGCCTTCTTGTATCATTCATCCAACAAACATTTTTAAAAAAGAAATTTAAACATTTCAACTTTATAGGATGGAAGTTTGGGAATATACACAAAGTTAGAGAGAATGGTATAATGACCCCCAGGTGCCCATCACCCAGTACTGACAATTATCAGCACACAGCAAATCTTGTCTCATTTCCTCCCACCACCCTGCATAGATTCTTTGAAAGGAAATCTCAGGACTCCTATCATTCTGTCAGCTAATACTTCCATACACATCTCTGAGGGATAAGGACTAAAACATTTTAAGGGGACCTGATTTTAAAATTAACAGTAATTCCTTAAAATCATTAATATTCAGTCAGTGTCTAGATTTCCATGACTTATGTTTTTTTATTGTTGATTTCTTTCAATCCAGATCAAAATAAGATCTGGGCATTGCATTTAGTAAGTCTCCTAAGTCTTCTTTTTAAATAATAGGTTTATTGAAGTATAATTGGCACACAATATTTAAAGTGTACAATTTGATAAGCTTTGCTCTATGTTTATAACCATGAAACCATCAACACAATCAAGATAATGAACATTTCTATCACCCCAAAAGTTTCTCTGTAGCCCTCTGTAATTCCTCCTTCCCCCATCTCCCCCCTTACCTCACCCACCCCTAGCTGCATGCCACCAGTCATTTGCTTTCTGTCATTATAGATTAGTTTATATTTTCTAGAATTTTATATAAATGGAATATTATAGCATGTACTGATCATTATATGACCTTCTTTTATATTTATAATTAGTTTGAGATTTATCCAGGTTGTTGGATATAAGATAGCTTACTCCTTTTCACTGTTGAGTAACATTCTGTTGGATGGATATACCACAATGTATCTGTTCATCTGTTGGTGAATATCTGGATTATTCCCAGTTTTTTTTTTTTTTTTTTTTTTTTTTTGCTATTATAAGTAGGGCTGTTAGAAGAATGAAAAAAGCCAGAGACTGGAAGAAAAATTTGCAAATCATAGATCCAACAAAAGAGTGATATCCAGAGTGTACAAAGAACCCTCAAAATTCAATGAGAAGAAAATATAAACACTCTAATTAAAAATGGGCAAAAGCTTTAAACAGCTACTCCACCAAAGAAGATATACAAATGGGAAATAAGCACAGGAATATATACTTAGCATCTTTACTTCAGGAAAATGCAAAATAAAACCAGAAATAAGATACCACTATTAAAATGGCTACAATATAAAAAGCTGGGTTGGTTTGGCACAGTGGCTTATGCCTCTAATCCCAGCGCTTTGGGAGGCTGAGGTGGGAGGATCAGTTAAGCCCAGGAATTCGAGATGAACCTGGGCAACATAGAGAGACCTCATCTCTACAACAAACAAACAAAATTAGCCCATCATGGTGGTGCATGCCTGTAGTCCCAACTACTTGGGAGGATGAGGTGGGAAAATCACTTGAGCTTGGGAGGTCGAGGCTGCAGTGAGTAGAGATTGTGCCACTACACTTTAGCCTGGGTAACAGAGAGAGACCTTGTCTCAAAACAACTAGAAATTCCATTTGACCCAGCAATCCCATTACTGGGTATATGCCCAAAGGATTATAAATCATTCTACTATAAAGACACATGCACAGGTATGTTTATTGTGGCTCTGTGCACAATAACAAAGACTTGGAACCAACCCAAATGCCCATCAATGATAGACTGGATTAAGAAAATGTGGCACATAATACATCATGGAGTACTATGCAGCCATAACATAGGATGAGTACATGTCCTTTGCAGGGACATGAATGAAGCTGGAAAGCATCATTCTCAGCAAACTGACACAAGAACAGTAAACCAAATACCACATGTTTTCACTTGTAAGTGGGAGTTGAACAATGAGAACACATGGACACAGGGAGGTGAACATCACACACTAGGGCCTGTCAGGGGGTGGTGGTTAGGGAAGGGATAGCTTTAGGAGAAATACCTAATGTAGATGACAGGTTGATGGGTGCAGCAAATCACTTTGGCACGTGTATACCTATGTAACAAACCTGCATATTCTGCACATGTAACCCAAAACTTAAAGTCTTAAAAAAAGAAAACAAAAAAAGACTGACCATACCAGGTATTGGAAAGAAAAGGAGCAACAGGACCTCTCATATACTGCTGGTGGGGATGTAAAATGGTACAGCTACTTTGGAGAACAGTTTGGCAGTTTCTCAAAGAGTTAAATAAACACTGTGGTGGGCAGAATAATGTCTCGCCTCCCAAAGGTGTGCACTTGCTAATCCCTGCAACCTGTGAATATATTACATAGAAAAAGGGACACTGCAGTTGTGATTAAGTAAAAGATTTTGAGATGGAAAGATTATGTGAATTATCTGTGTGGTCCAATGTAATTATAAATATTCTTTCTCTCTCTCTCTTTTTTTTTTTTGAGACTGAGTCTTGCTCTGTAGCCAAGCTGGAGTGCAGTGGCGCAATCTCAGCTCACTGCAACCTCCGCCTTTTAGGTTCAAGTAATTCCCCTGCCTCAGCCTCCCGAGTAGCTGGGACTACAGGTGTGTGGCACCATGCCCAGCTAATTTTTTGTATTTTAGTAGACACAGGGTTTCACCATGTTGGCCAGGATAGTCTCGATCTACTGAACTTGTGATCTGCCTGCCTCAGCCTCCCAAAGTACTGGGATTGCAGGCGTGAGTCACCATGCCCAGCTATAAATATCCTTATAAGAGGAAGGCAGGAGGGCCAGAGAAAGAAATGTGAAGATGCTACGTTGTTGACTTTGAAGAGGAAAAGGGGCCATGAGTCCAGGAATGCAGGTGGCTTCCAGAAGTTGGAAAAGACAAGAGAATGAGTCTTTCCTAGAGCTTTCAAAAGGAATGCAGGTCTGCCTATGCCTTGATTGCAGCCCAGTGAAATGAATTCCAAATTTCTGACCTTTAAAACTGTGGCATAGTAAATTTCTGTTGTTTTAAGCCATTACATTTGTGGTAATTTGTCACAGCAGCAATAGCAAACTAATACATATACCTACCTAGAATCCTGCCAACTCATTTCTGATTACGTATCCAGGAGAAATGAAGACTTATGTACATTAGCACATAAATGTTCCTAAGTCTCTTTTAATCTGTAAGAGGTCCCTCTTTCTCTTGGATTTCTGCCATTTATAACAAACATCTGTTGAGTGCCTATTATATCTCTGAGCCTACTATTTAGAGAGATACAGTAAATAATACTATGTTTCTTTCTTTCTTGTCTTTTTTTTTTTGAGACTGAGTTTCGCTCTTGTTACTCAGGCTGGAGTGCAATGGCGCGATCTCGGCTCACTGCAACCTCCGCCTCCTGGGTTCAGGCAGTTCTCCTGCCTCAGCCTGCTGAGTAGCTGGGATTACAGGCACGCTCCACCATGCCCAGCTAATTTTTTGTATTTTTAGCAGAGACGGGGTTTCACCATGTTGACCAGGATGGTCTCGATCTCTTGACCTCGTGATCCACCTGCCTCGGCCTCCCAAAGTGCTGGGATCACAGGCGTGAGTCATTGCACTTGGCCTATTTATCTTTCTTTATGGCATATTTGATAGGTGTCTCACACACCCTGAGGTTCCCTCCCTGGCGTCTAGTTTAAACAATCTGTTCTTCCACACAGTCTGTGTGGAAATTCCTCTTAAGGGACTGTGATATTGGGAACTGCAATGTGATGGGAGCATCTGTTTCTCATCTTCCCAGGATCCTTCATCATCTTTGGACAAAGTCATCCCAGTTTTAATTGGGGACACTATCTTCCTTCAGTTTCCAGATCATATGACTTTGTTGTGTCTGTGACTGACCTCACTCCATGGCAACAGGGCAGTCACATGTCCCTTGGCTGGCCAATCAGAGAACACCATTGCCCTGGCCCCAAGGGACTGGTTCAGTGATGGGTACTTGGCTCAAACTGGATCACTGTAGAAATCCCTGGGCTGTGAATCACTCCTCAACAGGTTGCTGGGTGAGCACAACATCAGAGTAAAGGGAATTAGGTGATCCTCAAAGATGTTCACTTATGCTGGAAAGATATGTTGGCAGCAAAGTCTTTTAAAGGGACATCTATCTATCTAGTTTTGTGAGAGACGCAGTGTTTATCACTTGGGTTCCTTTCTGGAGACTCTCGGAAGATGCCTGGCAATGCCAGTGTTTTTGCTCAGTTGTTTGAGTGGTGCATGGAGACACAAGGCCTCAGTGTATCAGGTGGCTGGGTTACTGGCAAGGGATTAGGGCTGGCTTTCAGCCTGTTGCATGTGCCCTGCTTGGCTTTCTAAGCCTGAATCTGATTCTTTCTTACCTATATACCTGCTACTCCCACTCTTTCCTCCCTTAAATAGAGCTCACCTCTCCGCTTTACCAAATCCACAACACCCTGCAAAACCCTGATCAGCTTTGTTTTCTTCACTGAGATTTCTCTGGTGTCTTAGGTCTTCTAACTAGATTGCCCCTAAAGTAATAATAATAATAAAATAAAAATAAAATAGATTACAGAGAATAAAGAAATCATGGAAAATACTTATTTCTTACTGTTTTCTGTTTCTACCCTGGTCTTTCTAACTGTGTTTTAGGGAATATGCATCAGATGTGCCACTTGTTTATATATAGAGTCCAGCAGTGATTTGGTAAATGTCTGCTGTGTGCTGAGATTCAGAATAGACAAGGTCCCTGCCTTCATGAAGGTTGCAATATAGTGGGTGGGAAAATGTAATAAACAAGTAAATAAATACTATGTTATTTAAGGATGAAAAAAAGAACAAGATCAGATAGTGGGCAACGGGAAGAGGGGAAACCCTAATAAGGTGGCCAAAGGAGGCTTCTTTAAAAAGATGGCATTTGAGCAGATACTTGACTGGATGGACTGGCTTCTCTTCCTCTTTTTGATGTTAGCTTGGTAACTTGTAATAAAAACAATGGATAGTAGAATTTTTTTTTTTTTGAGGCGGAGTTTTGCTGTTGTTACCCAGATTGGAGTGCAACGGCATGATCTCGGCTCACCGCAACCTCCGCCTTCTGGGTTCAAGCAATTCTCCTGCCTCAGCCTCCCGAGTAGCTGGGACTACAGGCGCGCACCACCATGCCCAGCTAATTTTTGTATTTTTAGTAGAGACAGGGTTTCACCTTGTTGACCAGGATGGTCTCGATCTCTTGACCTTGTGATCCACCCACCTTGGCCTTCCAAAGTGCTGGGATTATAGGTGTGAGCCACCGCGCCCGGACGGATAGTAGAATTTTTAACTTCCTTGCTTTCTGTGCTTTTTTGCCAAATCTCTTCCAAATTGCCTAAAATGATCCAACAGACCTATGGGGAAGAGGGCCCCTTCAGAATTCCTGCATCCTGATATTCATGCTCTGTGAAATCCCTACCCCTTCAGTATGGGCCGGATTTATTGGCTTACTTACAAATGAAATATGGCAGAAGGGAGGCTGGGTGTGGTGGCTCATGCCTCTAATCCCAGCACTTTCGTAGGCCAAGGCATGTGGATCACCTGAGGTCAGGAGTTTGAGACCAGCCTGGCTAACTTAGTGGACTCAGCCCCCCACCACTAAAAATTCAAAAATTAGTTGGGCATGGTGGTGGGAGCCTGTAATCCCACCTACTCAGGAGGATGAGGCAAGGAGACTCGCTTGAACCTAGGAGGCGGAGGTTGCATTGAGTTGAGATCACACAATTACACTCCAGCCTGGGTGACAAGCATGAAACTCCATTTCAAGAAAAGAAAGAAATATGGCAGAAGGAATGAGCTGTCACTTCTAAGTTTAGATCATAAAATGACTGTGGCTTCTACCTTAGGTATTCCCTTTCTTGCTTTCTCTTAGATCACTCACTCCAGATTCCATGTCATGAGGCAGGTCTGTGAAGAGACCCACATGGCAGGAACAGAGGCCTGTGGTCTGCCCAAATCCACCTGAGTGCCTGTGAAAGTGAGTCCTCTCAAGCTGTGTCCTCAAGCGAAATTTCGGCCCTGACAACTACAACTGCCTAAGTGACCTCGGGCCAGAGGCACTCAGCCAAGCTGCTCCCAAGGTTTTGGACCAATACAAACAGTGAAATAATAAACGTTCATATTTTACACCATTACATTTTGGGGTAATTTGCTACACAGCAATAGATAAATACTACACAGTCAAACGAATGCTCATCTATGGGTCTGTATGAATTTGCCTCTCTCTACTGAGTGGGGCAGATGACCATGGTGCCCATGAAAATGCTCTTCCTTAGATAAAATAGGCATCCCAAGGCCTTTTCATACTGGGTCATAAATTTACATTTAGTGGATCATTTCCATTACTAAAATGTAAGGTCCACAAGGAAACTTTCCTTTTTTTTTTTGAGATGGAGTTTCACTCTTGTTGCCCAAGCTGGAGTGCAATGGTGTGATCTCTGCCCTCCGCCTCCCGGGTTCAAGCTATTCTCCTGCCTCAATCTCCTGAGTAGCTGTGATTACAGGCATGTGCCACCATGCCTGGCTAATTTTGTATTTTCAATAGAGACAGGATTTCTCTGTGTTTGTCAGGCTAGTCTCAAACTCCCGACCTCAGGTGGTCCCTCCTCCTTGGCCTCCCAAAGTGCTGGGATTACAGGCGTGAGCCACTGCGTCCAGCCTGAAACTTTCATACTTGTAATAATTCACATACTTTAAGCCCATGTCTAGCATGTAGTTAAGCATTATACATTCACCAACTTCCTTTGTCTTTCTAACCCTTTTAAAACCCTATGATAAAATTGTGATTATAATTGTCATTTTGTAGATGTGAAACTGACACAGAGAAGAATTAAGTTGTCCAAAGTGATGTCATGTGTAAATGGAGGAGGCAGGATTTGAACCCAGGCAGCTTGGCTTCAGTGTTCTTAATAAATATTGTGTTGGAGTCAATGAGGGAGTCAAACTGCTGGATGACTCCTGATTATTACCTTGGGGGATGGGTACCTCTGCGTCCTTTATTTCTTCACTGGTGCTTCTATAACCCCTTGCATGGTATTTCTTGTCGACATCTTGCAGTCTAAAATGTATTCCGAAAGCATCCTGTTCCTTTTTTCATCTCGCTGTTTTCTTTGCTAAGCCCTTCACAGGAGGCTGGGCCTTTCTCTCTGTGTTGGGATCTTTTATATTTTAAGATATTCTCTTCGCTAAGCATGTTGACATATGAGTTTTGAGCAAAGCCTCTCAGAAGCAAAATGTTGAACAATTATCAGTTGAAGACATCATGTCACAATGAACTTCTCTTTAAACAAATCAAAAAGTCCCATAGCAAAACCCTTTTATCTGAGGATCTCCAGGGGCCCCTCTGACACTGGATTGTCACACTGAGACATTTCAAACGCAGGCTGTCATCATTTAGTCTGGTTGCTGGGGCCCCAGACTTCCTTAGAATAGATAATGTGGCTTCATTACAGTTCTGTGTGAATGTGCCTGGAAAAGGATCATTGCATTTCTTTTAAAAAGGGTTGGTATTTTTTTCCCCCTTCCAGCCACTTAATTGGGGTTGTGACATAAAAAGAGAGGTGTAGAACAAAACTTCCGATAAAAAAATATTTTGACTCACTCTCCATAATGTCATCCAGGCTTGGTTTGGCCTTGATGAATTCAGCACTTTAAAGGGTATGTCAACACAATAAATTTTATGCCCTCAATAAAACTTGTGAGTGAGCTCAGTGAGAAATTCCAAGGTCTAGAAAGGCAATTAATGTTTGAAATATATATTGAGTTGTTTACTGCGACATTTTATGTGGCCGCAGAGCTGTCCCCGATGTCACAGGGGAAGAATTTCCCTAGGAAATGCAAGGTTTCCTTTTCAAATAACATTGACATGTCAGATTCCTCCCCAAATACAGAGGAATGTAAGAAATGACTACCATTGAAAATCCAGTGAGATTCTCTGATCACATTGATGTGATATCCTTGTTTTCCAGTCCAACTGGCAGTCGTCTCCAGAGTATCTGTTGTCAACATCTCAGCACCTTCATTTTATTAGACTATTTGTATCACTGCTCTTTGTAGTTCTATATGCATAGGGGTGTCTTATTAATGGATTTGACTTG
The DNA here is from genome assembly GCA_031835075.1 of Saguinus oedipus. Taxonomy (NCBI): domain Eukaryota; kingdom Metazoa; phylum Chordata; class Mammalia; order Primates; family Cebidae; genus Saguinus; species Saguinus oedipus. The sequence continues at coordinate 16,777,857 of CM063179.1, read as the reverse complement.
AGTTCACGCCCCAGCCCTACCGGTTAGTCAATGTGTGACATTATACCAGTTGGTTAGTCAATGTGTGACATTATACCAGTTGTATTACCTCTCTGGACTTTATTTTCTGTTGTGAGAATTATAGTCACATACAGCATAACAACATTTCAGTCAATGATGGTCCACATATACGATGGTGGTCCCATAAGATTATAATGGAGCTGAAAAGGCCAGGTATGGGGGCCAAGCCTATAATCCCAGCAGTTTGGGAGGCCAAGGTGTGAGCAGATTGCTTAAGGTTTGGAGTTCAAGGCCAGCCTGGCCAACATGGGGAAACCTCATCTCTACTAAAAACACAAAAATTAGGCCGGGCACGGTGGCTCACGCCTGTAATCCCAGCACTTTGGGAGGCCGAGGGGGGTGGATCACGAGGTCAAGAGATCGAGACCATCCTGGTCAACATGGTGAAACCCCGTCTCTATTAAAAATACAAAAAATCAGCTGGGCATGGTGGCGCGTGCCTGTAATCCCAGCTACTCAGGAGGCTGAAGTAGGAGAATTGCCTGAACCCAGGAGCTGGAGGTTGCGGTGAGCCGAGATCGCACAATTGCATTCCAACCTGGGTAACAAGAGTGAAACTCCGTCTCAAAAAAAAAAAAAAACAAAAACAAAAATTAGCCAGGCGTAGCGGCATGTGCTTGTTGTTCTAGATCCTTGGGTGGCTGAGGTGTGAGAATTGCTTGAATCTGGGGAGGAGAGGTTGTAGTGAGCCAAGATTGCACCACTGCACCTCAGCCTGGGCAACAGAGCTGAGACTCCATCTCAAAAAGGCAAAAAAATGGAACCGAAAAGCTTCTATCATGTAGTGATGTCATACATAGCCATGGTAGTGCCAGACATTACTCACATGTTTGTGGTGATGCTAGTTTAAGCAAACCTACTTTGCTGCCAGTTGGATAAAAGTGTAGCATATACAATTGTCTACAGTACAGAGTACTTGATGATAATAAATGACAATGTTACTGGCTTATGTATTTACCAACCTATACTTTTCTGGTTATTTAGAGTATCTTCTTACATATTAAAAAAAATAAACAGCCTCAGGTAGGTGCACGTGTGAAAAGGTTTTGGTTTACAGTTTCAGGAATCACAAATGAAAGGGTTCTGTTTCCAGTTTTAGGACTCACACATGAAAAGGTTTCTGGTTTGATCTTGTTTTAAGTAAAAATACTGCCTTCCGGGGAGTTTCCCCAAGACCAAGCCTGCCACCTGCAGGAAGGTGAAACAGGAGGCATCAGTCGGTCAGCCGTTTCTTCCCTTGAAATGCGGCGTGATAGTCAAAGGGGAAGTTGATCTGAGATGCCTGGGTCTCAGCATACTCTTACGTATTAAAAGAACAAATAAATGAACAGCCTGAGGGAGGTGCTGCAGGAGGCATTCCAGAAGAAGGTATTGTTGTCATAGGAGATGGCAGCCCTCCATGTCATGGAGATGACAGCATGCCTGTTATTGTCCCTGAAGACCTTCCAGTGGGACGAGATGCGGAATTGGAAGACAGTGATTGTGATGATCCAGCCTCAGGGTAAGCCTGGGCTGATGTTTTTCTTTGTGCCTTCATTTTTAACACGAAAGTTTAAAAAGCGAAAAAAAAAAATACATTTTCAAAATAGAAAAAATATATAGAATAAGGAGATAAAATATTTTTATGTAACTGTACAATGTGTTTGTGTTTTAAGCTAGGTGTTATTAAAAGAGTCCAAAAGTTAAAAAAATTAAGTTTCTAAAGTAAAAAAATTACAGTAACCTAAGTTTAATTTATTATTGTGGAAAATTTTTTTCTTTTGAGACAAGTTCTTGCTCCGTTGCCCAGGCTGGAGTGCAATGGTGTGATTGTAGCTCACCGCAACCTCTGCATCCCAGGCTCAAACAATCCTCCTGCCTCAGCCTTCCAAGTAGCTGGGATTACAGGCATGCACCACCATGCCTGGCTAATATTTGTATTTTTTGTAGAGATGGGGGTTTCCTCATGTTGGCCAGGCTGGTCTTGAACTCCTGGACTCAAGAAATACACCCACCTCAGCCTCCCAGAGTGCTGGGATTATAGGCATGAGTCACCATGCATGGCTAGAAATAACTTCAAAAAAATAAATGTAGTATTACCTGAGTGTAGAGTCTTTATAAAGTCTACAGTAATGTACAGTCATGTCCTAGGCCTTCACATTCACTCACTAACTCACCCAGAGCAACTTCCAGTCCTGCAGGCTCCATTCATGATAAGTACCCTGTTACGTGTGCCTTTTTAATCTTTCATACTGTATTTTTTTTTTTGAGACGGAGTTTCACTCTTGTTACCCAGGCTGGAGTGCAATGGCACGATCTCAGCTCACTGCAACCTCCGCCTCCTGGGTTCAGGCAATTCTCCTGCCTCAGCCTCCCGAGTAGCTGGGATTACAGGCGCGCACCACCATGCCCAGCTAATTGTTTGTATTTTTAGTAGAGATGGGGTTTCACCATGTTGACCAGGATGGTCTCGATCTCTTGACCTGGTAACCCCCACCTCGGCCTCCCAAAGTGCTGGGATTATAGGCGTGAGCCACCGCACCCGGCCTATAGTGTATTTTTACTGTAGCTTTTCTATGTTTAGATAGACAAATGCTTATCACTGTGTTACAATTGCCTTCAGTATTTGGTACCGTAATATGCTGTCCAGGTTTGCAGCCCAGGAGCAATAACCTATTCTATATAGCTTAGGTGTGCAGGAGGCTATACCGTCTAGGCTTGTGTGCGTATACTTTGTGATGTTTACACATTGACAAAACTGCGTAATGACGCATTTTCCAGAATGTATTCTTGGCATTAAGCTATGCGTGCTATAAATGCAACAACAGGTTACCAAATAGTCTGTTAATTATAATTTAAGAAGTCACTATTATTTCATTGTGTAGTGTTAAGCTCTTTTTGAGGAGGGTGCTAATGCGCAGATTGAGAGCAGATCAAAAAGTGTCAGTTAATATGTATTAGTCAGTTATTGCTGCATCAGTGCTGTGTGACAACCTCAGAATTTCATTGGTTTACAACAATATTTATTAATTAAATGTTATATTTGTCATGCAAATTTACCTACTTGTTATTTTTGTTCATAGGTCTGTGGTTAGTCAAGACAGCTCAGCTTCAGGCTGCAAACTGGGTTTAGGTCTACTCTGTGTGTCCTACCTGGGGCATGCTCTTTCATGGGCAATGACAGTGGTGTGAGAACAGCAATCAGAAACATGGCTGGTCATGGTAGCTCACGCCTGTAATCCCAGCACTTTGGGAGGCTGAGGAGGGTGGATCACCTGAGGTCAAGAGTTCAAGACTGGCCTGGCCAACATGGTGAAACCCCATCTCTACTAAAAATACAAAAATGAGTCAGGCAAAGTGCTGCATGCCTGTAGTCCCAGCTACTCAGGAGGCTGAGGCCGGAGAGTCACTTGAACCCGGGAGATGGAGGTTGCAGTGAGCCAAGATCACACCACTACACTCCAGCCTGGGTGACAGGGCAAGATTCCATCTCAAAAAAAAAAAAAACAGAAAGAAAGAATAAAGAAACACCAGATGCTGCTTACATTGTAAGCTCTAAGCCCACACTTTGACACATTTTCCTTCATTCCACTGGCCAAAGCCAGTCACATTGTCAAAATCAACACTAATGGGGCAAAGAAGTATAGTCCATTTAGGGTAAGAGACAAGGGAGACTTGGTGAAAAATAATGTCACCTACCATGCCAAGTAAGAAGAGGTAAAGAATCTGAGACCACTTATATACACAGAAGGTACATAAGAAACATATGTTTTCTTTCTTTGATATTCATAGCTCAAATCATTTGAATGGACCTTATTTTCTACAATCCAAGTAAAGATAGAGTCGTTTATTTTCCTTCTATTTGGCAAAATCATAGATTTTTGCTTTCATCAGTGAATCATTTTTCCTTTCAGAAAGTCATGTGCTTTTTATTCAAGGTCTCCAAAAACTCTTTGGCTAATGGTGAAATGTCTATGTATTGACTCATCTTTAAATGTCAATGACTAGTCAAGATAATTAAAGAGTTAAGTATTGGTTGCAAAGAAAAGAGAATGCTTGTACACTGTTAGTGGGAGTGTAAATTAGTTCAAGCATTGTGGAAAGCAATGTGGCAATTCCTCATAGAGCTGAAAGCAGAACTACTATTTGACCCAGAAATGCCACTACTGGATATATACCCAAAGTAATAGAAGTGGTTCCATCATAAAGAAGCATACACATATCTGTTCATTGTAGCACTAGTCACAATAGCAAAGACATGGAATCAACCTAAATGCCCATCAGTGGTAGACTGGATAAAGAAAATGTGGTACATGTAGACCATAGAATACTATGCAGCCACAAAAAAGAATGAGATCATGTCCTTTGCAGCAACATGGATGGAGCTGGAGGCCATTATCCTTAGCAAGTGATGTAGGAAGAGAAAACTAAATACCACGTGTTCTCACTTATAAATGAGAGCTAAATGATGAGAACACATGGACACATAGAGGGGAACAACAAAGACTGGGTCTGCTTGAGGGTGAAGGGTCAGGGGAGGGAGAGAACCAGAAAAAGTATCGTGTATCAGGCTTAGTGCCTGTGACCAAATAATCTGTACAACAATCCCCTGTGACATGAGTTTTCCTATATAACAAATCTGTACACAGACCCTCAAACTAAAAGAAAAGTTTTAAAAAAAAGAGTTAAGTGGTTACTCATCTATTCAAATCAAGTGATATTGTGGTGTGCATGAGACTGGGAATCAGGAAGAAATCCAAGATTCTAGTCTCAGCTCTGTCACTGAATGTGGACAAGACAGTGAATCTATAAGAAAAAGGTGGAGGAAGCCGCAGGACAAATCATTTAGTGATGCTAACTCTTTTCGGTAATCTCTCAATGCAGAAGTCATTGTCTAAATAAACATTCTTTTCCAAATGCAGTCTAGCTATTTTGCCTAAAAGTTGGCAGATGTGACTTGCCCCAGGGTAAAGAACATCTTAAGAAAGATATTTTAAATGTGGTGTTTAAAAAATCCATAACAATTATGCAGGGGTTTTTAAAGTTCATGTAACAATTCTACTGCTTTTTTTGCTCATTCAATATTTCTGTTTTTCTCATTGTTGATCCAGTAATTTCAATTCTAAGGAAATAATTAGAGATGAGGAAAGAGGTTTATATACAAAAATGTTCATTTGTGGCACTTAAAAAACTTATAGTAAAAAATTGGACAGAACTTAAATGTCTAATAATAAGGGACTGATTGAGTAAATTATTGTAAATCTATTTAATGGACTATAATGCAGATGTTAAAATCATGTTTTATACCATTTTAATGACTTGGCAATGTTCTCATGGTATAATATTAGATGAAATATGTAAAATAAGAAAAGCATAATATTTTATGACCATCAATTCTTTAAAAATGCAATAATAGGCCAGGCACGGTGGCTCACGCCTGTAATCCCAGCACTTTGGGAGTCTGAGGTGGGCTGATCGCAAGGTCAGGAGATCGAGATCATCCTGGATAGCATGGTGAAACCCTGTCTTTACTAAAAATACAAAAAATTAGCCAGGGGTGATGACGCGCACCTATAGTCCCAGCTACACTGGAGGCTGAGGCAGGAGAATCGCTTGAACCCAGGAAGTGGAGGTTGCAGTGAGCTGAGATCTCACCACTGCACTCCAGCCTGGGTGACAGAGCAAGACTCTGTCTCAAAAAAAAAAAAGCAATAATAAGATTGTAACAAAATTCAGAGAAATAGGAATGGTGATTATCTGATTATCTCAGGATTGTGACATTTTAAGTACTTTGCATGTCCTTTACATTTTTTTACGTTTTCTATTTTTGACAACAAACATTATTACATTTTTTTTTTCTTTTTCTTTTGTGAGACAGAGTCTTGCTCTGTCACCCAGGCTAGAGTGCAGTGGTGTAAGCTTGGCTCACTGCAACCTCCACCTCTTGGTTCAAGCGATTCTCCTGCGTCAGTGTCCCAAGTAACTGGGATTACAGGTATGTGCCAACACGCCTGGCTAATTTTTGTATTCTTTGTTAGAGACAGTGTTTTGACATGTTGGCCAGGGTGGTCTCAAACTCCTGGCCATGATCCAAGTGCCTCAGCCTCCCAAAGTGCTGGGATTACAGGTGTGAACCACCGCGCCCTGCCTATTTTTTATTTTTATTAAAATAATACATGTACATACACACGTAGACATGCCCTACAGTTTTTATATTCTGGGTTCAGGATTCAGAGTGTCAGAGAAACAAATTCCAGGCAGCAGAAGAGTGGCGGTAAGCTCTGATCTGGGGAGAGGCTCTGGGGGCGGAGGTGTGCCCCTTGCTAGGTATGGGCTCATCCTGTGCGGATCGCTCCCAGAGGGAGGTCAGAAGCCTTTGGCAGACTTCTGATCCAGACAGACAGGCAGTAGTCCTTGAACCCAAGCACAGGCTCGCAACTTGAACTTGACTAAAGCATTACAAAATCACTTTATATTGCTCGTTCTTTCCAGCAGCCTCTCCTTGAATTCTAGTTGGAGGAAAAAACAAATGAACAAACAAACACAGACTTTCGACACAAGACGTTTTGCAGCCTTTAGTTCCGCTCACACTTAGCCACCAGTGTCTGCAGGGGATAAGTCAGCTCTGCAGGGCTGCCGAATGGCAAGAGTTGCATACACCCAGAAATCACCACTGTGATCTCCATTTAGACAGCAGTGCCCCAGAACCGGTCTGCTGGCCTTATTCTCCAAAAGACATATAGGAGAGACTTACACATAGGTTTGGGTCTGAGGTCACGTGTGGTTTTGATACTGAAAGTAATTCTGGTGGAAAGGAGACAGCTTCAAAATTCCTGATGCTCTTTATTGTCTTCCAACAGCCTACACAGAACAGGCAGGAAATATAAACTCTTCATTTTAAAACAATGGCCTTTTTTCTTTTCTTTTCTTTTTTTTTTTTTTTTTTTTTTGAGACGGAGTTTTGCTCTTGTTACCCAGGCTGGAGTGCAATGGCGTGATCTTGGCTCACCGCAACCTCTGCCTCCTGGGTTCAGGCAATTCTCCTGCCTCAGCCTCCTGAGTACCTGGATTACAGGCACGTGCTACCATGCCCAGCTAATTGTTTGTATTTTTAGTAGAGACGGGGTTTCACCATGTCGACCAGGATGGTCTCGATCTCTTGACCTTGTGATCTACCCGCCTCGGCCTCCCAAAGTGCTGGGATTACAGGCATGAGCCACCACGTCCAGCTGCGACCTTTTTTCAAATTAGTTTTCCTGCCAGTTTGAACAAGGAATCAACGGTCAAAGAAAATGATTTGGGATCACAGTTGTACAGCAGGCATTTTTTCGAAGTGTTTTATCATCTTGCAAGATTAGGTATGCTTGGCTGGAGTTAGTGGCTGTCTGCCAGTGAGTATCTCAAGCTCAACAACTCAACAATTCCATCTTTCTAGGGTTTGATCTACTGTAACACATGTGCACTGCCAAGGTCATTGCCACCCTTTAGGGGATGATGCGACAATATGGTGTTTAAGGCAAACTGGCAAATAGGTGACCAGCCAGTCCATGGAGGATTTTTTTTTTTTTTTTAATGGAGTTTTTCTTTTGTTGCCCAGGCTGGAGTGCAATGGTGTGATCTTGGCTCACCACAACTTCCGCCTCCTGGGTTCAAGTGATTCTCCTTCCTCAGCCTCTCCAGTAGCTGGGATTACAGGCATGCGCCACCACACACGACTATTTTTGTATTTTTAGTAGAGATAGGGTTTCTTTATGTTGGTCAGGCTGGTCTCGAACTCCTGACCTCAAGTGATCCACCTGCCTCAGACTCCCAAGTGCTGGGATTACAGACGTGAGCCACAGCGCCCGGCCTGCCTCAACCTGTTTTTAGGATAAACCCAGGTACTAGCATGCAATTGTTTTGTTTCCTCAATGTGAAGCTCAGTTGTGACAAGTTATTCTATTGTTACCAGAAAGGTGTCCCGATCCAGATTCCCACAAAGCGTTCTTGGATCTCACACAAGAAGGAATTTGGGGCAAGTCCATGGAGTGAAGTGAAAGCAACTTTATTAAGAAAGTAAAGAACAGGCCGGGTGCAGTGGTTCATGCCTATAATTCCAGCATTTTGGGAGGCTGAGGTGGGTGGATCACTTGAGGTCAGGAGTTTGAGACCAGCCTGGCCAACATGGTGAAACCCTGTCTCTACTAAAAATATATAAATTAGCCAGGTGTGGTGGTGGATGCCTGAAATACCAGCTAGTCGCGCGGCTGTGGCAGGAGAATTGCTTGAACCCAGGAGGCAGAATTTGCGGTGAGCTGAGATCACACCATTGCACTCCAGCCTGGGTGACAAGAGTGAAACTAAGTCTCAAAACAAAAAAGAAAAAGACAAAAGAAAGTAAAGAACCAGAAGAATGACTACTGCACAGGCAGAAAAGTGACATGGGCTGCTCAACTGAGTATACGAATGGTTGTTTCTTGATTATATGTGAAACAAGGGGTGGATTATTCACGACTTTTCCGGGAAAGGGGTAGGGAATTCCTGGAACTGAGGGTTCCTCCCCTTTTACATGACATAGGGACACTTCCAGATGTTGCATGGCTTTTGTAAACTGCCATGGCGCTGCGGGGGGGGGGGGGGGGGGGGGAAGTGTCTTTAAGCATGTGAATGCTTTCCAATTAGCGTGTAATGAGCAGTGAGGATACCTGAAATCACTTTTGTTGCAATCTTGGACTTGGTGGGTTTTGGCGGGCTTCTTTGTTGCATCTTGTTTTATCAGCAGAGTCTTTATGACTTGTATCTTGTGACACCAGTCCTGCCGACCTCCTATCTCATCCTGTGACTAAGAGTGACTAACCCCTGGGAATGTAGCCCAGAAGGTCTTAGCCTTGTTTTACCCAGCCCCTATTCAAGATGGAGCCGCTTAGTTTCAAACACTCCTGAGAAGTTCACACATTTTAGCTGGGTCCCTGTTGTGCACTAAATTCCTTAGGAGGTCATCAGGGGTTCCTAAGATGGTCTCAGATGGTAGAAACTTACGAGTGAGAGAATAAACTAGAATAGAGTAAAAAATACTACTCTTGTGGCAGGAGAACAGGGAATTCGGGTAATGGAGGTTCGGCAGGTGCAGCCAGTTCACATAAGGAAAAGAACAGCAGGTGCAGCATATAGGCCACATCCTTGCTTCCATGATAACAAGCCAGTTCAGCTTCTGATTGGTCACGTGGACCAGCCCTTCAAAGGGTATAACCAATTGGAGGCCTCTAAAGGGCACATGGGGGTGTTGCCAAGTTCTTTCGGCTTTATAAAAACTCTGGGGAGCACGGTAATAAGGAGGCTCTTGAGTTGCTTGTTGGCGTTCGCTCCTACTCCGTGATTTGTCTTCGATAAATCTGCCCATTATGTGGCTTTTTGTTTGATTTCTTGCCCAATACGACAAGAACCTGGACAGCTGACGATGTGGACCTCCTATCTGATAACATTTTGGTGCACTAGTCAGGAGGTAAGACTAAATTTTTGAACTTTTAAATATGCTTCTTCTCAGCATGGGGCAAGGGACTCTCATTTCATGTATGAATTCTTTATGCATGAGAACCTGAAATTTTGAGTTGTTTGTAGGGATAAATCCAGTAATAGTTTCACAGTACATTGCAAGGTTCCTTGTTTCCTGAGGGTTACAGGCCAAGGAAGCTTATTTCACTTGGAGGGATGCAAAAAGCTGAGAATTGCATCTGTTGACTAAGGGAATCATAGACCATTCCATTGCCTTTGGAGGGAAAACATCCTCGGAGACGCCTGACCCCCTGGAGTCAGAGGCATCAGCAACAAATAGGCCCTCCTTAGGCCGGGTCTCTATGGAAAACAATGTTCAGACAAGTTTTTGCTGGTACCACTAAAGCCTTTACTGGCTGGGTTGAAACCTATCCTACCAGAACAGAGAAGGCTAAGGAGGTTATAAAGTTTCTCTTGAAGGAAATAATCTCCTGGCTTGGGTTACCCCAAAGCCTCCACTGCAAAGTCTCCAAAGTAATAACAGCCCATCTTTTATCTCCCTAATAACTCAAGTGGTTGCCAAGCCTGTTGGAAAACAAGCTACTTCAGCCTCTGATTGACTGCAGGCTGGGTCTCCAATTCAGCCTCTGATGAGTGGCACACCAGTCCTTCTTGGGGTGGAGCCAATGGGAGGTCTCTGAAGGGACCAAGGGGTGTTGCTGGCTTCCTTTGCCTTCATAAAAAGCCTCATTAAGAAGGCTCCTGAGCCGCTGGCTCAAACTGTCTCCCACTCTGTGACATCTCTTCAATAAATCTGTGCTTTCATTACTCTATTCCATTGCTTTGTCTTCCATTACTTCGTGTTTTTTTTTTTTTTTAATTTTCTGTGTTTTGTTCAATTCTTTGTTCAAGACGCCGAGAACCTGGACAACTCTATCCAGTAACACTCTTCCTACTGCTACCTTCGTTACTACCATGATAACTACTGTTGCTGCTGTGTCTATTTTACTACTCTGACTGCTGCCATATTACTACTGTTACTATTCTTGATACTGCGGCTGCTGCTGCTGTTATTACTAACATTGCTACCACTACTCTTACTATTACTACACTACTGTAATGGCGACTGCTCTTACTACTGAGGCGACTACTAGCAGCTGCCATTTTATTTTTAGTACCTCCTGAGTGCACAACACTTCTTATGTGAGAAGTCACTTAATGCAAATGCCGGCCGGGCATGGTGGCTCACACCTGTAATCCCAGTATTCTGGGAGGCTGAGGTGGGCAGATGACCGGAGGTCGGGAGTTTGAGACCAGCCTGGCCAACATGGTGAAACCCCATCTCTACTGAAACTATAAAAATTAGCCGTGCATGGTGGCAGGCACCTGTAGTCCCAGCTACTTGGGAGGCTGAGGCAGGAGAGTCAATTTCTTGAACCCAGGAGGCAGAGGTTGCAGTGAGCTGAGATCTCACCACTGGTTGACAGAGGGAGACTCTGTCTCAAAAAAGCCAGCCAGTGTGAGGAGTATTAACTCCATTGTTCAGATGAAGATCTTGAGGCTCAAGGAAAGATTATGGTAACTTGTTTAATATCACTCAGTGAGTGGCAGAACTGGGGTGTGAAGCCAGATTTCTCTGACTCTTTCTTAACTAGGATGCTCTACTGGGAGAGGGGTGGGAGAGAAAACCATAGCAGATTTATCTGCTGAATGGCTGCAATTTCCACGTGAGGAGAGACGAACAGTGTGAAATCCAACAAGGAGACCCTTGTTACAAGGATACAGGTACCGGGCGCCCTCCCCTTCTAAGCTTCCCCATTGAATCTCTTGCTTTTTCTCGCCCACATTCATGCTTAGATGTACACACAGCATATCTTTGATGGAGCACACAATTTTACTTAGCTGACCTATTTTATTTTAAAAAGGAAATGAGCTAATGCCCTAGATTTCAGAGAATACTGATACCTCCCTGTTTCTTTTTGCTCACTGCTCTTGTTCTAAACCCCAAACCCAAGTCGACAAGTTGTCTGCTTAATAGGCTAGGGTAAAGGAAACCTGGGGGCTTCTCTCTGCCTCTTCCCTCTCTCCTTCCCCATCCTAGCCTCAACATTTACACGTTATCCATTTGCTGCCAAATAGAGCTCACAAAAGGGAGATCTGCTAATTATTTCATTTGATAAACACATGGATTGAGTGCCTAATGATGGCCAATACTTTTTGTGCTTTAACCATAAACTAGGCCCTTCGCACATATAATGCATTTCATTCTTAGAATGGACCTGGGAGTCGAGACCATTATCACCCCTTTAGAGAGGCCAGACAATGAAATCTCAGGTTAAGCAACTTTCCCAAGGTCCCTAAACTTTAGGTAGCAGAATTAGGACCACTATATTTTGCGGAATAATGATTTGGAACAGTTTCATGACCTGGGAGATAACATAATATACAGATCAATGAGACTCAACTGCTTGTGCCAAAGATGCTGAAAGCATGGCTATGGCTAAAGATGGGGAAACAAGGATAGACGAGCTTGAACAAACGACAAGCGTGGACTAGCAGGTGGGGGTCGGAGTAAGAAAAAGGGCTGAATCTGGCTGCACAGGAAACTAACCAGCTTTGAGGCCCCAACTTGTATAGTGGGTTTCAGTGTTGAGGGGCCAGTGGGCTGAATCTGGTTGGGAGGCAGCAATGGGCAGGACAGAGGGCCCTGCAGATGGATTGTACACAATCTGCCATTCACAATACCAAAAATGGGGAATCAAGCCAGGTGCCCGTCAATGGTAGACTGGATAAAGAAAATGTAAGACATACATACCATGGAATACTATGCAGCCATAAAGAAGGATGAAATTATATTCTTTGCAGCAACACAGATATAGCTGGAGGCCCTTCTCCTGAGTAAATAAACACAAATAGAAAACATGAAATACTGTACATTCTGACTTATGAGTGGGAGTTAAATCTTGGGTACACATGGAAATAAAAATGAGAACCACAGACACTGGTGACTCCAAAAGGAGGGAAAGAGTGGGGCAAGGGCTGCAAAACTTCTTAGGTACTATGTTAGCTATCTGGGTGATGGGATTAACAGAAGCCCAAACCTCAACCTTACACAATATACCCATGTAACAAACCTGTATGTGTACTCCCTGAATCTAAAACCAAAATTAAAATAATAAACTGCTACAGTTTGAAATGGGCCAGCTCCAAGTCTCACTCTGGGTACTATTTTTCTTCAATATGACAAAGTTCTGCCTTTGCCCCATATGCAAAGGAGAAATCAAGGGCAATAGCTGTTTGTCTTAGCCCAGAAACCTTGGGGTATAAGCTCTGGGAGGAGACGGTCTTGAATAAGAAGACCCTCATAAGGGTCCAATGAGTTAATTCATATTACCTGGCCTGTGCTTGGTTTTGAGGTTTGATTAAGAGTTAATTGGCCAGGTGCGGTGCCTCACACCTGCAATCGTAGCAATTTGGGAGGCTGAGGTGGGTGAATCACCTGAGCAGGAGTTGAAGACCAGCCAGGCTAACTTGGTGAAATTCTGCGTCTACTAAAAATATGAAAATTACCTGGGTGTGGTGGTGGGTACCTGTAATCCCAGCTACTCGGGAGGTTGAGGCAGGAGAATTGCTTGAACCTGGGAGGTGGAGGTTGCAGTGAGCTGAGATGGCACCATTGCACTCTAGCCTGGGTGACAGAGTGTGAATCCATCTCAAAAAAGTTAAGAGGGAAAGTTGCATCAGGGAGCAGAAACAGAATAACTGTATGTCCCATCATTTCCCCTACTTCAGGGATGGAGGGAATAGTACCTTCCTCTTCCTCTCTCCCTACAGCTTCTCTTACCTTCTCTTACCCTCTCTACCTATTCCTTTCTTCACTGCTTTTGGAGGGAATGGAATGCTAGCTGGGTTCCTTTGAAACATTGTTTACCAGTGGGTTATGATGCTACTATAACACCAAGGGTTTGGCCTGCGTCCTGCTGCTCACTACACAGAAAGCCCATCACTGAGATGACCAGTATTACTAAGGACGAAAGCTTTCATCTGGCACTGGGAGCTCAGTCTCAAACCCGTCTCCCTGACCAACTAAAACTAGGGGGCTTATATAGCAGGGAAGCAATGTAACAATGTATGAGAAAGCAGGTACTAGTGAGGGGCAAAGAAGCAGTCTCATGAATGAGGGGGTCTCACATTTCGCTGTCTAAATGTGGTGATCTGGTGAGTTTCAGTTCTTTGGTACTTTCTTAAAGAGGCCTGAAGGTCTTCTTCTGAGGAAGAAACTCAGATAAAACAAATGTAAGGGCGGGGTCTGTGGCTCACACCTGTAATCTCAGCGCTTTGGGAGGCTGAGGTGGGCAGATCACCTGAGGTCAGGAGTTTGATACCAGCCTGGCTAACATGGCAAACACTATCTGTACTAAAAATATAAAAATTACTTGGGCATAATTTTAATATTTTTAGAACAAATAGGGTGGCACATGACTGTAGTCCCAGCTACTCAGCAGGCTGAGGCAGGAGAATCGCGTGAACCTAGGAGGTGGAGGTTACAGTGAGCTGAGATCATGCCATTGCATTCCAGCCTGGGTGACAGAGTGAGACCCAGTCTCAGAAAACAAAACAAAACAAAAAAAGTTGGAAATTTCAAGCTTTAAGAACAGAAGGATTAATTTCTGTGTTTATCCAAAAAAACGATGGACTGTTGGGTCAGTTTCAGTGACACCAATAACAAGCTCAGACGAACCCTTTTCGCTCCCTTCCCTCTCTGGTTTCTCTCCTATACCATCTGGCCAGCTTTAAAACTAAGGTGGTTCTTGCAGCCTGGCCACAAAAAGCCTGCATGTGAAGATCATTGAGCATGAGGGCATCTTGCAGCCGCAGAGAAGGTAGTGGGGATCCAAGTGCAGGATTCGGACTGAGGTGGCGCCTCCGGACCTGTGCAGTAAGCTCCACCTGAGCCATGTCAGGGCTCTGCACTGGGGTCACCAGGGCAAGCTGTTGAGAGAATGGTGCTTTGATGCTTCCCTGCAAACATTCCATAACCAGTCCCCTTGGGAACATTCAGAGGGTAGCCAAGATGACTGTGGACAGCACAGGAAAACTTTCCCTTGTTGTTTTTGTTTGTTTGTTTTGTTTTGTTTTGAGACAGAGTCTCACTCTGTCACTCAGGCTGGAGTGCAGTGGTGTGATCTTGGCTCACAACAACCGCCACCTCCTGGGTTCATGCGATTCTCCTGCCTCAGCTTCCTGAGTAGCTTGGATTACAGGTGCCTGCCACCACACCCAGCTAATTTTTTCAATCTTGTTGGTAGAGATGGGGTTTTACCATGTTGGTCAGGTTGGTCTCGAACTCCTGACCTCATGTGATCCACCCACCTCGGTCTCCCAGAGTGCCGGGGCTACAGGCATGAGCTACCGCGCCTGGCTACTTTCCTTTGATTTTTAACTTCATCTTCCCATCTTTGTATCTTATCTTTTTGTTCTGGGTCATTCTCTCTTCCTCATTATCCATCAAGATTGAGCTCATCTGCTGTGTCGTCTTTTTACAATTCCCTTTTTGAAAAAACAATTAGAAATTCTCTCCTCTTGCCTGTAAGTTCTAGTGGCACTGTTGTAGCTTTCTGTTTCTGTGATTACCTTGACTGGTTTGTGGGCTTCCTGAGAATAGATTTTGTGTATCTGATTCATCTGGGGATGTCCAATGCTTACTGAATTGCCTGTCATTAAATAATTCACTTATTAAACAAAAAGAGTAAGGGGTGCCTCTTTGTGCCAGAGCCGCGTTAGAGGCTGGGATACATTAGTATGTTTCTGTCCCAAGAAACTTGCCCTGGTGGGGGAGACAGGCATAGGTAAAATAATCATACAAATAAATTTAAACTGACATTTGAGGTACATAAGCCTTTGAAAGCATGTGGGGAGGGGTCTAGACCTTGTTGGAAAGGTCAGTGAAGCCTCTGGAGGAATTAATGTTATTGCTGAGGTCTGTGGGGAGAGTGTCCCTAACCGGGTGAACATTCCAAGTCGAAGCAACGTGGTTCAGGCAGGCCGTGGTGGCTCCCACCTGTAATCCCAGCATTTCAGGAGGCTGAGGTGGGCGGATCACAAGGTCAGGAGACCATCCTGGCTAACACAGTGAAACCCCGCCTCTACTAAAAATAGAAAAAATTAGCCAGGTGTGGTGGCACCTTCCTGTAGTCACAGCTACTCAGGAGGCTGAGGCAGGAGCATTGCTTTAACCCAGGAGGTGGAGGTTGCAGTGAGCCAGGGTCACACCACTGTGCTCCAGCCTGGGCAACAGAGCAAGACTCCATCTCAAAAAATAATAAAAATTTTAAAACATGGTACATGCTCCAGGTAGGAGGCGATTGGTACAGCATGCTAGGGGAAGTGAGGGAAAGAGCACCATAGCCAAAGCAAAGGGGTCAGAGTCAGAGATAGGGAAGTAGTGCTTCGATGTCTCAGAAGCCCAGAATGTATGAGCCGTGGCTAAAAGGTGGGTTTTTAATCCCACAGTCGTGTGCTCAGCACAACATAATGGGCTCGCCAGATAGCCACAGATTCCTCAATGCTGGAGGCTTTGGTCTTGCACACAGATAAATGGGCCCTTTCCGCCCTTACGGTGTGTGCATTAATGATGTGGGTGTGGGTAAGTGTTTTCATAAGTCAGGGATCCTCCTGGGATGCAGCAGAAGATGTAACAGAGAAAAGTCAATGATGAGGGCGTCTGTGTAGCCTGCTCCAGCACAGAGGAAGGAATACAGTCCAGAACTGGAATGCCTTTCAATTTCCATAAACAAATGGAAAGGATCTTGATTGAGCCAGTACATGTTCAGTGCTGTGCCTGTTTTTATGATGTTCTTTTGCTTGGATCTCTCCCCATGAGCATGGCGTAGTCTGGCAGGGAAAGGATCCCCTACAAGGGGCCTCTCTGTGAAACAAGCTATACAAAATGCCAGCAGTCTTAGAGCTTAGCGTCAAGTTGGGGGAGGGGGAGGATAGACACTGAACTAATGATAACCACATAATTACTTAAAGTTGCATTTGGCATAAATACTATTATTACTTTTTTTTTTTTTTTTTTGAGATGGAGTCTCACTCTGTTGCCTGGGCTGGAGTGCAGTGACACGATCTAGGCTCACTTCAACCTCTGCCTCCAGGGTTCAAGCGATTTTCCTGCCTCAGCCTCCTGAGTAACTGGGATTACAGGTGCCCACCATCATGCCTGGCTAATTTTTGCATTTTTTAGTAGAGACAAGGTTTCACTATGTTGGCCAGGCTGGTCTCAAACTCCTGACCTCAATTGATTGCCCACCTTGGCCTCCCAAAATGCTGGAATTACAGGGATGAGGTACTGCACCTGGCCATGTTTGGCATAAATATTATAAGAAAGAAATAGGGCTCTGAGAGATGTAGCTCAGTCTGGTCTTGGTGTCCAGGTAGAGAGCAATGCCATTTTCTCCGTGAGAAACCCAGGAGGATGACCAGGTTTGGAGCACAGGACTAGATCCCTGCTCATGAACACAGGTTGTTCTGTCTGGTAGAGAAGGGAACGCATACAGCGGGCCCTCTCTTTGAGGCAGACTCTCCAAACCTCCCATCTAGATATTTTATGAAGAGCTCTAGTTACTGCTTTCAATCTAATATCAACTCAGCAAGAAGAGGTTGAGAAAGAGGGTGGAACCAAGGATGATGTCCTTGCATAGAGTCCAGTGACTGGTGGATGTTAACACCATAAACACAAGAAGAGGTTTGGGGGAGAAACCAGTGAGCTCAGTTTTTGTCTTGATTGGTTTGAGAATCTGAGGAACATCCAGTTTGATACTCAAAAGGTAGCTGGAAATTGGAGCCTGGACTTGAGAAAGTTGGGTGCTTGAAGACTCAGAAATGTTTGAGCAACTTTATTTAGGAAACCTTTCTCTTCTTGGAAACCATACTGATTTCCCATATTCTCTAAACTCTCCCTAGAAAATAGTTAGAAGTACCTAGTACTGGCCAGGTACAGTGACTCGTACCTTCCAATTCCAGCGCTTTGGAAGACTGAGGTGGGCAGATCACATGAAGTCAGGAGTCCGAGACCAGCCTGGCCAACATGGTGAAACCGTGTCTTTACTAAAAATAGGAAAATATTAGCTGAGCATGGTGGCAGGTGCCTGTAGTCCCAGCTACTCGGGAGGCTGAGGCAGGAAAATCACTTGAACCTGGAAGGTGGAGGTTGCAGTCATCCAAGATGGCACCACTGAGCTCCAGAAAACAGCTCACAGCTCCAAGTTACATTTTTAGGCGGTTTTCAAACCATCCTAAAGAAAAAGGCAGCCCAGACCAAGGTATTCCTAGCTGCCCACACAATCTTTCTTCACCTTCCCCTGCTACATCATCAAGCCAAGCAATAAAATTATTCTTCTTTCATATCACTGGATTTTAATTTTTATAACTTCTTTAAAATATCTAATAGAGCTCTGTTTCATCTATCCATTCATTCACTCATTCATTCATTTAATACAGTGTACCAGTCATTGAAACAAACTACTCAAAATCTCATGTGTACTCTAACCTCTTCTGAAGGACAAAGACATTTAGGGGATGATTCTTTTAAAATTAAATCCAGGCTAGGTGCAGAGGTTCACCCTTGTAATCCTAACATTTTGGGAGGCTGAGATCGAAGGATTCCTTGAGGCCAGGAGTTTGAGACTAGCCTGGCAACATAATGGGACCCTGTCTCGACAAAAAATTAAAAGTTAACCAGGTGTGGTGGCTCACACCTGTGGTCCCAGTTACTTAGGAGGCTGAAGTGGGAGGATCACTTGAGCCCAGGAGTTCACAGCTGTATTGGGGCAAGGTTGAACCACTGCATTCTAGACTTGGTGACAGAGAGAGACTGTCCTAAATAAAATCCAGAAAAAGGAATTGCCTACTTTGGAGGTAACAACATCCATTCACAGGGTCCCGACTTCATCTTCCCATCCATACACAGAGGCGTACTTTTTTTTTTTTTTTTTTTTTTTTTTTTTGAGACAGAGTCTTGCTTTGTCACCAAGGCTGGAATGTAGTGGGGTCATCTCTGCTCACTACAACCTCTGCCTCCCAGATTTAAACGATTCTCCTGCCTCAGCCTCCTGAGTAGCTGGGGTTACAGGCATGCACCATCATGCCTGGCTAATTTTTGTAATTTTTGTAGAGATGGGGTTTCCCTGTATTGGTCAGGCCAGTCTCAAACTCCTGACCTCATGATCTGCCTGCCTCGGCCTCCCAAAGTGCTAGGATTACAGGCGTGAACCACCACACCTGGCCTACACACTTACATTTTAAGTCCCCTGAAACAACTTCTGTGTGAGCTAAGTTTGACATGGTGATGCATGTGAAACCTGGCAGATCTGAAAGGCAGAAAAAGCCAGCAGAGAGGAAACAGCTTGCAGAGGAACAGATGCAGGAGGCTTGGTCTGCCTGTCTTGGGCATCGCACGCCTCACTTGCCTTGTTGCAAATACCGTAACTCTTACCTTGTTCAAGATCCACTAAGACTGATTAAAACCCTTTAAAATGGCTCTTGGTGACAAG
The DNA here is from genome assembly GCA_031835075.1 of Saguinus oedipus. Classification (NCBI taxonomy): domain Eukaryota; kingdom Metazoa; phylum Chordata; class Mammalia; order Primates; family Cebidae; genus Saguinus; species Saguinus oedipus. The sequence continues at coordinate 16,758,793 of CM063179.1, read as the reverse complement.
ATTTACTATAGAACATCTTAATGACTAAACAAAATTATGGTGCAATTTTACTTGATTAAAGACAAAACTAAAACCTGTACAATCTCCAGTGTGTGTTAAGATAGCAACTTAAAAATATCGTTAAAGAATTCAGTGCCTGGCTCCTGCTGGCAAGAAATGAAGATGGGAATGGGGGCATTGTTCATGGGTTTCCTTCCTCTTATGGCAGTTTCCTGTGTGGGTTTATTTTTTACTTATTTTTTTGAGATGGAGTCTTGCTCTCTCGCCCAGGCTGAAGTGCAGTGGTGTGATCTCAGCTCACTGCCACCTCCGCCTCCCAGGTTCATGTGATTCTCCTGCCTCAGCCTCCCAAGTAGCTTGGATTACAGGTACCTGCCACCACGCCCAGCTAAGTTTTATATTTTGAGTAGAGACAAGGTTTCACCATGTTGGTCAGACTGGTCTTGAACTCCTGACCTCAGGTGATGTGCCCCCCTCAGCCTCCCAAAGTGCCGGGATTACAGGCATGAGCCACCGCCCCTGGCCCCTGTGTGGTTTTTGTTTCTTTCATCCCCATGCTGGCTCTGGATGCTTTTCCCCCATTGTCTAGATAGCTTGAAGGTGATGACCATAGAAACCCAACACTATTTACAAGCAGGGTTATGTCTCTATATGTTCTCTGGACTTCACTCTGCATCTGACTTCTTGCATGCGTTTGTCAGTCTCCTGTTCAAATTCCTTCTGTGGCTCCCGTCTGAGGCATTCCCTAATACCACGACACAACCTGTTGATAAGATAAAGCCATGAGTTTATTGCTTACTGCAGTTAAAAAAAAGAAAACACTGCCTCATGCCTCAGTAGGGAAGGGAAGGTCAGAATTTAATGAGAATTGGAAGCTCAACTGAAGAAAAGTCTTCCAAAGTGGGGTCTTGATGAAGGATCAGGTAGGGAGCCCATTATGGTTGGACACACCTAGATGTGGATTTTGAAAAGAAGGATTAAAATTTTTCAGAGTATCAATTGTTGATATAGTCCATGGAGGACATAATAGCTCTTTTGCACATTCTTAAAATGATCACCAAATCCTCTACCTGGAAGATGACTCATGGAAAAAGAAAGTCGTAATGCAGATGGAGGAATAGCACAAAATCATGTTCATGGAGACAGAAAGGGGCAGTTTCTGGTCTCAGTGTCCAGGCAGAGAGTAAGGCGTTAATAGATGGTTTCTTTTCTTCTCTTTTCTTTCTTTCTTTTCTTTTTTTTTTGAGACGGAGTTTCGCTCTTGTTACCCAGGCTGGAGTGCAATGGCGCGATCTTGGCTCACCGCAACCTCTGCCTCCTGGGTTCAGGCAATTCTCCTGCCTCAGCCTCCTGAGTAGCTGGGATTACAGGCACGTGCCACCATGCCCAGCTAATTGTTTGTATTTTTAGTAGAGACGGGGTTTCACCATGTCGACCAGGATGGTCTCGATCTCTTGACCTCATGATCCACCCGCCTCGGCCTCCCAAAGTGCTGGGATTACAGGCGTGAGCCACCGCGCCTGGCCCAGATGGTTTCTTTTCTTACTCTCCATGGATGAAGCTCAGGGTGTTGGACATACTCCCAGGGACACATGTCATCTGTCCTCTGCCTTTCCATCATGTCTCCATCTCAGCTTCTACTCTGTGATTCAGCTCCATTGAATTTCTTTTAACTCCTTGTTGCTTTCCACCCCAGGACCTTGGTATATGCTGTGTCTATGCATGGAATGCCCTCTCTCTTTCCTATTATTTGCCTAGTCAACTCTTCATATGGCTCCAACATCACCTCTTCAGGAAACCTCGCTGATTTCCAATCTAAAGTTGGGTTCCCCCCATTTGAACTCTTTTGAGAGGAAATGAGCTGAACCCCTCCTGACATTCCTTATGTTTTCTTCAGAGCACTTATTATAGTAGTAACTAAATGGCAATTTTGGAATTGGTTATTTTTTATGCTCGCCTCAGTCTCACTGCTCACTGCTATATGCCTAGGGCTTAGAAGAGTGATTCATAGCTAGTGGATCTTCAATAGACATTTGTGGAATAAGTGATTTTGTGAATATGGACTGTGTCTCCTTTGATTGGTGGGAAAAGCTTTTGTTCCATTGAGATTGAGTGTGTATATGTCTTATGGAAGCCTTCTGTGGCTTCCATATCTACCCCCACTGCTATTGGTAAAATGACATCTCTCTGAAATTCATATATTAGGTTCCTAATCACCAATATCACTATATTTGGAGTTAGGGTCTTTAAAGAGGCGAGTTAAAATGGGGTCACTAGCGTGGGCCCTAATCCAATATGACTGTTGTTCTTATAAGAAGAGAGACACCAGGGGTGCACGTGTACAGAGGAAAGTCCATAGGGGACACAGCAAGAAGACAGCCCTGTGAGAGCTGAGGAGAGAGACCCCAGAAGCAACCAACCTGCAGACACCTTGATCTTGGACTTTTAGTCTCCAGAAGAGAGAGAAGGTAAGTTTCTCTTTAAGTCACACCGTCTGTGCTATATCAATGGCAGCTCCAGCAAGCTAATATGCCTACCTGATACTAGGTCAGCATTCCCCGCTCTGGGCAGCCCTTCTGCTTCTCCACATCAAGACACTCAATTTATCTGCATTATAATTGGCCTTATCCAACTTGAAGCTTTAGAGCCGGAGGAACTCATCTCTTCCTTCCTGGAACCTGGCACAGGGCCTGGCATATAGGAAATGCCCTCTGTTTGTAAAATGAATGAATGAAAGAATTTGGGCATAAAATCAGGATGCTGAGGGTTAGCTTTTGTCAAATATTGTGGTGCAGGAATTTCATTTCTGAAATACTTACTCCATGCATACTATATACCAGACACTAACCAAGTACTAGGAAGAATGCAGTGCACAAAGGAGATTAAAAAGAAAATCCAGCCAGGCATGGTGGCTCACGCCTGTAATCCCAGCACTTTAGGAGGCTGAGGTGGGTGGATCACCTGAGGTTGGGAGTTCGAGACCAGCAAACCCTGTCTCTACTAAAAATACGAAAATTAGCTGGGTGTGGTGGCGCATGCCTGCAATCCCAGCTACTTGGGAGGCTGAGTGAGGTAGGAGAGTCACTTAAACCCAGGAGGCAGAGGTCTCAGTAAGCCAAGATCGCACCATTGCCCTCCAGCCTGGGCAACAAGAGTAAAACTCCATCAAACAAACAAATATATATATATATATATCTCCTTGTCCTCAAGAGTCTTACATTGTGCCAGAGGTAGAGACATAACAAGCAAGAGAAAGAAACATACATAGTGGGGCCAGGTCTAGGGTGACACATATAAGGCACTGACTCTGGGTGCAAATTTTAAAGCAGTGCAAAAAAGCTGCAGTAATTAAGATAAATAATATTTTTATGCAATTTTAAAAACACAATGCAAAAATGTCCACAATGGATAAAACATTAAAATCTTCAGTAAAAACAAGATGGCTATACAAACTGCTATGAGAAAAAAATAAATAAAATTGAGAATGGGGACAGAAAATTTTGTGGGGAAGGGTGTTCAAGTTGTAGACAGAGAGACCAGAGAAGTTCCTACCAAGAAGGTGCTACTTGGGTGAAGACCTGAAGGAAGAGCGGAGCAATCCATGCAAATATCTGGGAATAGCTTTCTCTGCAGATGGAACGGCAGGTGCAAAGGCCCTGGGGTTGCAGCACACTTAGAGAAGAACTAGTGTGACTGAAGGCCAGGAGTTGGCAGGGGAAGGGGTGCAGGAGATGAAGTTAGAGGGGTAACAGGCCAAGATGCAGAGAGAATGAGCTGAACCCAGTATTGGAAATTCATTCAAACTTAGAGGCTGGAAATCAGGATTTTATAGTGATACGTCTTAATTTTTAAAGGAATTCTAATTTGAAAAAAATAATTAAGCACTGCATAGACTAAAACCAGTAGTTCACTACCGCAGGCAACTTTGCCTCCCACAGGACATCTGGAGATACGTGTGGCTGTCACAGCTGGGAAGCAGATGGTACTGGCACCCAGTGCATAGAGGCCAAGGATGCTGCTAAAATCCTGCCTTGCAGCTGGGCATGGTGGCTTATGCCTGTAATCCCAGTACTTTGGGAGGGTGAAGCAGGTGGATCACCAGAGGCCAGGAGTTTGAGACCAGCCTGGCCAACATGGTGAAACCTCGTTTCTACTGAAAACACACAAAAAATTAGCTGGGTTTGTTGGTGGGTGCCTATAATCCTAGCTACTCAAGAGGCTGAGGCAGGAGAATTGTTTAAACCTGGCGGAGGTTGGAATGAGCCAGGATCTTGCCACTATGCTTCAGGCTAGATGACAGTTAGGTTCCATCTATAAAATTAGAATAAAATACATCCTGCCTTACACAAGATAACCCCACTCCCCCACCGCACAACAAAACATGACCTAGCTGGAAACATCAGTTGTGCCTTAACTGGGAAAACTTGTGCTGAACAGAACATGGCTGTGAATGGAAACTGTTGATGAGGTCAGCAATTTCAGGAAAAGATCAGATGGGCCAGAAGCTCCATGATGGCCCTCTTCCCTCCACGCCTCCCAAAATGCCCACCCATTTCCTTTATGCTGCAGCAGAAGTGATTTTCTACCACACGCCTAACGTTCCTCCTCATTAAGTAATCACTCTCCACAGCCACTCATTTCCATTTCTATAGCCAGTCCAGGTATAAAAGACACCTGTCCTGTTCACAAGAGGCAGATGGAGATCAGCCAATTACAGGACTATGAGATGAAAATGCAGTACTTTCCTTAACTCGCTTCTGTGGGCTATGCTCTTCAGGATGGTAGGTTTGTGCCTGATCAGTCCTTTAGTCCAATGACTGCCCAGCCTGGTTCTCTAATTCTGGCTGGCAGAGCACAATTTCCTATTCTAAATGGAACAGCTCCACTGATACGTTCTGAGTCGCAGCAGAATTCACCCTTTTGCATACTGTATTCGTAGTTGATTATGTGAATCACATTTCATTAGTCCTTTCCTCATTAAAATGATTTGAAAGATAAATACGGGTAGACTTTTGTTGTGCAAGCATAAGTCTAAAGCAACTTGTTTTCAGTGCAATGAAGTAGAACAGAAGTCATCAACTAAAAAATGCCATCAAAGCCCAGGAAGGTACTGGGAAGATGTGAACCAGGTAATTAAAATAGAAGATGGTGGTAACTGGGGCAGACTGGAGGGAGCCTCGCCTAGGCTAGAGGGGACATCTGGTTCTCAGGTCCAGGTGATACAGCAGAATGACAACTGGGACCAGTGTGGCAAGACATTTTTGACATTTTAATAAGACTAGAAATCTGAATTTTATTTTTTTAGATGGAATCTCACTCTGTCGCCCGGGCTGGAGTGGAGTGCTGCAATCTCGGCTCACTGCAACCTCCACCTGCTGGGTTTAAATGATTCTCCTGCCTCAGCCTCAAAAGTAGCTAGAATTACAGGCATAATAACATGTATTATATATGTTATTTAAATGTTATATATAATATATGTTCTATAATATATATATATATATATATATATATATATATATATATAGAGAGAGAGAGAGAGAGAGAGAGAGAGAGAGAGAGAGAGAGAGAGAGAGAGAGAGAGAGAGAGATGGAGTTTTGCTCTTGTTGCCCAGGCTGGAGTGCAATAGCATGATCTCGGCTCACTGCATTCTCTGCCTCCCAGGTTCAAGCAATTCTCCTGCCTCAGCCTCCCAAGGAGCTGGGATTACAGATGCCGGCCACCACGCCCAGCCAGGCTAATTTTTATATTTTTAGTAGAGATGGAGTTTCACCATGTTGTCCAGGATGGTCTTATATACCTGACCTCAAGTGATCTGCCCACCTGGGCCTCCACTTGTAATCCAGTGCTAGGATTACAAGCAAGAGCCGACATGCCTGGCCTGCATGTATTAAAATCTTAGGGGACCACCGTCCTGTAGGTCGTCTATCCTTGACTGAAATGTTATGTAGCACATAACTGTATTGAGCATGCGCCATCAACTAAATTGTTTGTACATGACTTCATTTCATCCTGTGTCAGTCCTGGGTGGCCAACATTATTTATTAGCTTCATTTTAGAAAGAATTGGCACTTAAAGAGGTTGTGTGATCACTCCCCCCAAATCTCACAGAGAGGAAGTGGATGAAAGTAGACTTAGTTCTGGGCCCAAGTCATTCATCTTTTCATTAGTCAAGCAACAATTGAGGATTAGTAGCTGTAGGGCAGGGTGCTGGGGCCTATAAATTTAGTGAAGAGCAGAACAGATTGGACTTTGCTCTCAGGGAGTTTATAATCTACGGGAGAGACACATATTTGAAAAGCAATTGTAATGCTTATATTTTTTGTTCATATAAATTTTTTTTAGCTATTTTAAATGGAATTGCTTTCCTGATTTCTTTTTTCAGATTGATGGCTTTTAGTGTATAGAAAGGCTACTAATTTTTTGTTTTATATTGTACTTTATATTGCTCTGGGGTACATATGAAGAAAATGCAGGATTGTTGCATAGGTACATACCTGGCAAGCTGGTTTGCTGCCTCCATCCCCATCACCTATGTCTGGCATTTCTCCCCATGTTATCCCTCCCCAACTCCCTAACCCCTGCTGTAGTCACCACCAACAGACCCCCGTGTGTGATGCTCCCCTCCCTGTGACCATGTGTTCTCATCGTTCAACACCCATCTGAGTGAGAACATGTGGTGTTTGGTTTTCTGTTCTTGTGTCAATTTGCTGAGAATGATGGTTTCCAGATTCATCCATGTCCCTACAGAGGACACGAACTCTGTTTTTTTTATGGCTGCATAGTATTCCATGGTGTATATGTGCCATATTTTCCCCTGTAAAGTCCATCATCATGGGCATTTGGGTTGGTTCCAGGTCTTCGCTATTGTAAACAGTGCTGAAATGAACATACGTGTGCATGTGTCTTTATAACATAATGATTTATAATCCTTTGGATATATACCCAGTAATGGGATTGCTGGGTCAGATGGAATTTCTATTTTTAGGTCCTTGAGGAAATGCCACACTGTCTTCCACAATGATTGAACTAATTTACATTCCCACCAACAGTATAAAAGTGTTCCTATTTCTCCACATCCTCTCCAGCATCTGTTGTCTCTAGATATTTTAATGATCACCATTCTAACTGGTGTGAGATGGTGTCTCAATGTGGTTTTGATTTGTATTTCTCTAATGACCAGTGTTGATGAGCATTTTTTCATGTTTGTTGGCTTCATCAATGTCTTCTTTTGAAAAGTGTCTGTTCATATCCTTTGCCCACTTTTGAATGGGTTTGTTTTTTTCTTGTAAAGTTGTTTTAGTTCTTTGTAGATTCCGGATATTAGCCCTTTGTCAGATGGTAGATTGCAAAAATTTTTTCCCATTCTGTTGGTGGCTGGTTCACTCTAATGATTGTTTCTTTTAGTGTGCAGAAGCTCTGGAGTTTAGTTAGATCCTATTTGTCTATTTTGGCTTTTGTTGCCATTAATTTTTGTGTTTTAGTCATGAAGCCCTTGCCTATGCCTATGTCCTGAATGGTTTTGCCTAGGTTTTCTTCTAGGGTGTTTATGGTGTTAGGTCTTATGTTTAAGTCCTGTTTTTTTTTTGTTTGGTTTCTGTTTTCGTGAGACAGAGTTTCACTCTTGTTACCCAGGCTGGAGTGCAATGGTGCAATATTGGCTCACCACAACCTCTGTCTCCTGGGTTCAAGCAATTCTCCTGTCTCAGCCTCCCAAGTAGCTGGGACTACAGGCACATGCCACCATGCCCAGCTAATTTTTATATATATATTTTTAGTAGATACAGGGTTTCACCATGTTAACCAGGATGGTCTCGATCTCTTGACCTCATTATCTACCCGCCTCAGCCTCCCAAAGTGCTGGGATTATAGGGGTGAGCCACAGCACCCGGCCATGTTTAAGTCTTTAATCCATCTGGAGTTAATTTTAGTGTAAGGTGTCAAGAAGGGGTCAAGTTTCTGCTTTCTGCACATGGCTAGCCAGTTTTCCCAACACCATTTATTAAACAGGGAATCCTTTCCCCATTGCTTGTTTTTGTGAGGTTTGTCAAAGATCAGATGGTTGTAGATGTGTGGCGTTGCCTCCAAGGCCTCTATTCTGTTCCATTGGTCAATATCTCTGTTTTGGTACCAGTACCATGCTGTTTGGATTACTGTAGCCTTGTAGTATAGTTTGAAGTCAGGTGCCATGATGCCTCCAGCTTTGTTCTATTTGCTTAGAATTGACTTGGCTATGCGAGCTGTCTTTTGATTTCATATGAAGCTTAAGGTGTTTTTTTCCAGTTCTGTGAAGAGGTTCATAGTTTGGTGGGGAGAGTGTTGAATCTATAAATTACTTTGGGCATTATGGCCATTTTCACAATATTGGTTCTTCCTAACCATGTGCATGGAATGTTTTTCCATCTCTTTGTGTCCTCTCCTTGAGCAGTGGTTTGTAGTTCTCCTTCAAGAGGTCCTTTACATCCTTTGTTAGTTGTATTCCTAGGTATTTTATTCTCTTTGTAGCAATTGTGAATGGCAGTTTGTTCTTGATTTGACTCTCTTTAAGTCTGTTATTGGTGTATAGGAATGCTTGTGATTTCTGCACGTTGATTTTGTGTCCTGAGACTTTGCTGAAGTTGCTTATCAGTTTTAGGAGATTTTGGGCTGAGATGATGGGGTCTTCTAAATATACTATCACATTGTCTGCAAATAGAGACAATTTGACTTTCTCCTTTCCTAATTGAATACCCTTTATTTCTTTTTCTTGCCTAATTGCTCTGGCTAGAACTTCTAATACTATATTGAATAGGAGTGGTGAGAGAGGGCATCCTTGTATAGTGCCTGATTTCAAAGGAAATGCTTCCAGTTTTTGTTCATTCAGTATGATGTTGGCTGTGGGTTTGTTGTAAATAGCTTTTATTTGAGTTACATTCTGTCGATACCTAGTTTATTAACATAAAGCCTGTTGAATTTTGTCAAAGGCCTTCTCTGCATCTATTGAGATAATCATGTGGTTTTTGTCTTTGGTTCTGTTTATGTGGTTGATTACATTTACAGACTTGGGTATGTTGAACCCGCCTTGCATCCCCAGGATGAAGCCTACTTGATTGTGATGGATAAACTTTTTGATGTGCTATTGCAATCAGTTTGCCAGTATTTTATTGAAGACTTTTGCATCGATGTTCATCATGGATATTGGTTTGAAATTTTTTTTTTCTTCAGACTCTACCAGGTTTTGGTATCAGGATGATGTTGGTCTTGTAAAATGATTTGGGAAGTATTCTCTTTTTGGATTGGAATAGTTTCAGAAGGAGTGGTACCAGCTCATCTTTGTATGTCTGATAGAATTCGGTTGTGAACCCATCTGGACCTGGGGTTTGTTTTTGGTTGGTAGGCTATTAATTGCTGCCTCAACTTCAGCCCTTGTTACTGGTCTATTCAGGATTTCGACTTCTTCCTAGTTTAGGCTTGGGAGGGTGCAAGTGTCCAGGAATGTATCCATTTCTTCCAGGTTTACTGGTTTATATGCATAGAGTTGTTTGTAGTAATCTCTGATGGTAGTTTGTATTTCTGGGGAATCGGTGGTGATATTCCCTTTATCATTTTTTATTGCATCTATTTGATTCTTCTCTTTTCTTTTTTATTAATCTGCCTAGTGGTCTATTTTGTTGATCTTTTCAAAAAACCAGCTCCTGGATTTATTAATTTTATGAAGGGTTTTTTTTTGTGTTTCTATCTCCTTCAGTTCTGCTCTGATCTTAGTTATTTCTTGTCTTCTGCTAGCTTTTGAGTTTTTTGATCTTGCTCCTCTAGTTCTTTCAATTTTGATGATAGAGTGTCTATTTTAGATATTTCCTTTCTTCTCATGTGGACATTTATTGCCATAAATTTTCCTCTGGACATGGTTTTAAATGTGTCCCAGAGATTCTGGTACATTGTATCTTCATTCTCATTGGTTTCAAAGAACATCTTTATTTCTGCCTTCATTTTATTGTTTAACCAGTCAACATTCAGGAGCCAGCTGTTCAGTTTCCATGAAGTTGTGTAGTTTTTAGTTTCTTAATCCTGAGATCTAATTTGATTGCACTGTGATCTGAGAGACTGTTATGATTTCTGTTTTTGAGACAGAGTTTCACTCTTGTTACCCAAGCTGGAGTGCAATGACGCATGCAATCTTGGCTCACCACAACCTCTGTCTCCAGGGTTCAAGATTCTCTTGCCTCAGCCTCCCAAGTAGCTGTGATTATAGGTGTATGCCACCACAGCCAGCTAATTTTGTATTTTTCGTAGAGATGGTGTTTCTCCATGTTGGTCAGGATGGTCTTAAACTCCTGAACTTGTGATCCGCCCACCTCAGCATCCAAAAGTGCTGGGAGTACAGGCGTGAGCCATCGTGCCTGACCCCTAGAACTAGTTTTAACTTAAGTTAATAGTAGAACAATTCTAAAATGGAAGGGGAGGGAAGATATAAATCAAAAAGATGTGGTCAAAGGTAGGGTACTTGTATTGCTGTAATTCCTACTACATTTCCATTGGTTGAAATACAATTGATTATCTACAGTGCAGCATTATCAGTGATAAGGGGCTTGATTTTTCAATCTTCCTTTTTAATTTGCTTCCTAATGACTTTAAAGGAAGAACTCTTTGGCACTGAAAGTTACTCTAGATTGTAACAAACAAAAAAAGATCCAGGACCTTTTTTTCTTTTGCTTTCAATGGTCATTCAGGGGCATAGTATAATTGAATTAAGACACTTCCAGTGGGTGAGTTATAGGAGAATAATTCAGACCTTTCTGTTTAATAGGAGCTGGCCTGTGGCCTTGGGTCCACTAGATCTGAAGGGTGAATTACTGCTCCATAACTCACTAGCTCCCGTTTAAAGAGACCCTGCTTGTAGAGAATTAACATCAACAACCAAGTCAGGCAAAAGTAACCCAAGACCTTAGAGTAAGAGATGAGGGTAACACAGAAATGAATTTAGGAAGTTGGCTTCTCTCTTCAAAGAAGGCAGATTTCAGAGAATAATGTCTGACCCTCCGTAAAAACCAGCAGCCTCTTGGCTCAGCAGACCTCTGGGTGTTTTTTCACCAAAACCCTGGCACACATGCCCAAATGTCTCAAACATGCATCCTTTCAGATCTAATGAAATGACTAATCTGGATATGGGGGAGGTGTCTGGCAGATACTTGAACAGAGTGGACAGTAACACCCAATGTCCTCCTTTCTGTCTTCCCTAAAGTGTTCACCTCCCTCCCTCCGCCTCCCTTCTTTTCTCTCTCTCTCTGTCGTTCTTTGTCTTTCTTCCTTTCTGTCTTTCTTTCAACAGAGTCTTGCTCTGTCATCCAGCCTGGAGTGCTGTGGTATGATCTCGGCTCACTGCAGCCTCTGCCTACCGGGTTCAAGTGATTCTCCTGTCTCAGCCTCTCAAGTAGCTGAGATTATAGGTATCTGTCTCCATGCCCAACGAATGTTTGTGTTTTTAGTAAAGATGGGGTTTCACCATGTTGTCCAGGCTGGTCTTGAGCTCCTGGCCTCAAGTGATCTGTCCACCTTGGCCTCCCACAGTGCTGGGATTACAGGAGTGAGCCACTGTGCCTGTCCTGTGAGGTGGTGTTTTACTAGCTGATGCCTAAAATGTCACCATTAGCAATTTTTTTAAAAAAAGTTGACATCCTTTTATTCCTCTTTTTGAAAAAAGAGTTGACAGTGAACATAAGTTAAATGTTATGGCATTTAACTCATAGATATGAATTTAGATCTAAGCTTCATTAACTGTAAAATCTGTGAAGTCACAGGGAAATTGCCTATCCTCTCTGGTTTCAAGTTTCTCATCTATAAAGCAGGGATTGTCATAGTCCCAACTTCTTAGGACTGTCATGAAGGTTAGATGAAAGAATGGATATGGAACACAGCAAAATGTCTGATATCAAGTAAGACTTCAATAAAGAATAAGTGTTACTCCACTGCACTCTAGCCTGGGAGACCGAGTAAGACTCGGTCTCAAAGAAAAAAAAAATTAGTGAAAAATATCGATTAGAAACTGAAGGATGTGATTTTAGTTTCTAGAATGAGAATATTGTCTCGTGTAAGAGAAAAAGGCTGATCAATTCAATGTGGTTCATAGATACCGTTCTCTAAGATGGTATGAATTGATAGTTTGCTGCCTTTGGGGTAAACCCAACTTGTGTGAATTTCTAAAATCCCAGAAATAACCTCCTGAGCGGCACAGGATCTCATCCAGCTTAGAAGGTCAGTAGCAGTTGATAGGATGGGTTCCATTTTCACTTCGTCTTAGACGTCTTGCCTGTCTTCTGCCAACCTTCTGCTATCTGACCCAAACTTTTAAAGATAAAAAGAAAATGCTTATAATTCATTACAGTTCATTAAAATGAAAATAAAATTTATTTTGCATCAAAAGGACAAAAATGACTCATTATTAGCATATAAATGGCATTTTTAAATGTCACTCTGCCTCAGAATCACTTACATTTTCAGTGATCACAGCACACAAAATTAATTTTTGATAGCCTTTTGTGATTTGGCTGAAAATTCTTATTTCTTTTTGTGCTTTAAACAGCAAACTGTATCTACTGCTATTCATAGCAAATTTTAGATAATAAAGCAATTAAAAATACATGGATTTAAGATCTTATCTCATTTTTCTTTTGGCCTGTTTCTGCTTCATTATTCATGAAGGGATATGTTTAATTCAGACTTAGTAATTACAGATATATCTAGTATAAATTGTGCCTCATATTCTTCACCCATTTCAATTTATTTTAGCAAATAGATCTCTGAAAAAAAGTCATTGAGAGTGGGCAAATATGACAAAAATGCAGAAATGTGTGTATGTGTAGATCGATTGACATATCCAAACAAGATCTCAAAAACATTAATAACCACATTTCCCGAGGTTTTACCAAGAGCCAGGTACAGTGCTGAATAATTTTACATGGGGGTTTTCACTCTATCCTAAGAGTAATCTTAGGGGGGCTGTGTAGTTAGTGTTCCCATTTTTTAGATATGGAGACTGAGGCTCAGGTCACAGAACAAGCCGGAAGTCGCATCATTCGAAATAATAACCAGAATCGGAACTTGGCTTGTCTATCTCCAGAGCCTGTGTATCAGACCATTCATCTCCTGTGTTCTAGAACTTAGTGTGTCAGAGCCTCGAAGAGACCAAGGCTGCTGAAATCATCCTGTAGTTCCACCTAACAGCGTCCCCAGTTCATAAAGTTGCTAGGCTGAGATGCTTGTGTTTTAATTGGTTTCCATGAACCCTAAATGTATTTTAGAAATTTATCCTAGAGAAATAACAGAACAGGTACACAGGGTTTCTTGTAATACAAGTTGTCACAGGATTTTATACACCAGTAAAAAAGCAGAAAAGAGGGAAAAAAAGAGAAAAGGAAATGGCTTAACAATGTTCGATTATAAGTTAAATAAATACTGATGGTTTATTTAGTATTATGCTATAGCACCATAAAAAATGAGTTTGGGAGGCTGAGACAGGTGGATGGTTGAGTGCAGGAGTTCAAGACCAGCCTGGGAGACATAGTGAGATCCCCACCTCTACAAAAAAACAAAAAACAAAATTAGCTGGGCATGGTTGCATGTGCCTGTATTCACAGTTACTTGGGAGGCTGAGATGGGAGGATCATTTGAGCCTGGGAGGTAGGGCTGCAGTGAGCTATGATGGTGCCACTGCGTTCCATTCTGGGCGATAGAGTGAGATCCAGTCTCCAAAAAAAGAAAAGAAAAGATGAGAATATTAGTTTACTGAAATGTAAAAATGTTTCTGCAGGTTATAAAAGTAGCAGCTACATAAAACAATATGTGTAATATATTCCTATTTTTTTTTTAAAAAAACTACATACATGTAGATATATATGTAAATGAGGGGAGAGAGAAGCTAGGACATCTCAGGTTTTCTGAGATTTTGCCCAACAAACATAACACAAGCCACATACGTAATTTAAAGTTTTCTTTATTTTTATTATTTTTTTGAGACGGAGTTTCGCTCTTGTTACCCAGGCTGGAGTGCAAGGGCTGATCTCGGCTCACCGCAACCTCCACCTCCTGGGTTCAGGCAATTCTCCTGCCTCAGCCTCCTGAGTGGCTGGGATTACAGGCCCACACCACCATGCCCAGCTAATTTTTTGTATTTTTAGTAGAGATGGGGTTTCACCATGTTGACCAGGATGGTCTCGATCTCTTGACCTCGTGATCCACCTGTCTCAGCCTCCCAAGTGCTGGGATTACAGGCGTGAGCCACCGTGGCCGGCTCTTTATTTTTATTTTACTTACTTTATTATTTTTTGAGATAGTCTCACTCTGCTATCCAGGCTAGAGTGCAGTGGTGCAATCTCGGCTTACTGCAACCTCTGGCTTCTAGATTCAGGCGATTCTCCTGCCTCAGCCTCCCAAATAGGTGGGCACATGCCACCACGCCCAGCTAATTTTTGGTATTTTTAGTAGAGACGGGGTTTTACCATGTTGGCCAAGCTGTATTAAACTCCTGACCTCAGGTGATCCACGCTCTTCGCCTCCCAAAGTGCTGGGGTTACAGGCGTGAGAAGTTTAAAATGTTCTAATAGCCATATTAAAAAGTGAAACAGGTGAAATTAATTTTAGTAACCTTTTATTCTTAAATACCTTAAATTTTAGCATTTCAACCTGTCACCAATCTAAAATCATTAATGTGATAGTATACTATTTTCTCCTGTTCTAAGTCTTTGGAATCCAGCGTGTCTGTGACCCTCACAGCACAGCTCCGTTTGGAGCAGCCACACTTCTAGTGCTCAGTAGTCACGTGACTTGTGACCACCTAATTGCACAGGGCAGATCCAGCAAGATTCACACACTCTGTTAGATATAGGGACTGATCTTTGGTTGATGTAGTTAGGACATATTTTTCCTTCCTACTGCCTACCTTACTGAATTTTCTGAGTTTTTTATGAAACAAAGTTGATCATCAGTAAAGTGATAATGCTGTTTCCAAGTCGAGGAGAAGTGTGTTTCCCTGTATCAGCTAAATCACTTGTCCAAAGTCACACAGCTGAGACTTTGTGGATGAGGAATCTCGCTCTGTCTCCCAGACTGGAATGCAGTGGTATAATCTTGGCTCATTGCAACCTCTGCCTCCCAGCTTCAAGCGATTCTGCTGCCCCAGCCTCCCAAGTAGCTGGGATTACAGGTGTGCACCACCATGCCTGGCTTATGTTTGTATTTTTAGTAGAGATGGGTTTTCACTGTGTTGGCCAGCTGGTCTCAAACTCCTGACATCAAGTGACCTGCCACCTCAGCCTCCCAACGTGCTGGGATTACAGAAGTAAGCCACTGCGCCCGGCAAGGATTCTGTTTTTTTTTTTTTTAAATCACTCTTACATTTTCCATTTATTTATATAAATGTATGGTATACAAGTACAATTGTTACATGCAGAGATTTTATAGTGACCAGGTCAAGGTTTTTAGGGTATCCATCACCCAAATAATGTACATTGTACTCATTTAGTAATTTATCATCCTCCATCCCCTCTAATCCTCTCCCCACTTCCAAGTGTCCATCATCTCATCCCACTCAGTACATCCACAGGTACACATTTTTTGGCACCTGTTTATGAGTGAGAATGTGCGATATTTGACTTCAGTGTCTGGCTTGTTTCATTTCAGATTGTAACATTCAGTTCCAGAGGCTCAGGATTTGAATACTGTAGTCTGATCGTAGAGGCCAAGCTCTTTACCAGCATCTTTTCTAGCTACCAAGAGGGATGTGTAACTCAGGGAATGTCCCTGGCCATGGTACTTCTTATGGGGCTGGGCACTCACGTGTTCACATTGTACCTTCTGCTCTACCTGCCAAGCCTGAGTCCTGAGCCCTACCCCTGATAACTGATTGCAGCTTCCTTCTCAATCCTCTTTGGGTCTCAGCCCAGATGATGAGTTCACCTCTAGCATCAGGCTGTTCAATCATTGCCTTCTCTGTGGTGGTAAAATACTACTCTGACTACTTACACTCTGATGTGGCCCTGTTAGCACTGCTCCTGAAAAGACAACTTTAATTAAATGAAAAGTAACTTTTTAAAAATTATTTTTAAAGTTATACTTTAAATTCTGGGGTTATACTTTAAGTATATGAACTTAAGCTATACCTTAAGTTCATGTGCAGATAGTGCAGGATTGTTACGTAGGTATACACATGCCATAGTGGTTCGTTGCATCCACTCCCCCATCACCTACATTAGGTATTTCTCCTAACATTATTCCTCCCCAATCCCCTCACCCCCTGCTATCCCTCCCTCACCCCCGCCCCGCTTCCCGACAGGCCCCAGTGTGTGATGCTCCCCTCGGTGTGTCTGTGTGTTCTCATTGTTCAACACCCACTTAGGAATGAAAACATGCAGTGTTTGGTTTTCTGTTCTTGTGTTTGCTGAGAATGATGGCTTTTAGCTTCATGCATGCCCCGACAAAGGACATAAACTCATCCTTTTTTATGGCTGCATAGTATTCTATGATGTATAAATGTGCCACATTTTCTTTATCCAATCTATCATTGATGGGCATTTGGGTTGGTTCCAGGTCTTTGCTATTGTAAACAGTGTTACAATGAACATACATGTTTATGTGTCTTTATAATAGAACAGTTTATAATCCTTTGGATATATACCCAGTAGTGGGATTGCTGGGTCAAAAAGCATTTCTATTTCTAGATCCTTAAAGAATCACCACACTGTCTTCCACAATGGTTGAACTAATTTACAAAAACTCCCACCAACAGTGTGAAAGCATTAAAAAAATTTTTTTTAAATATTTTTAAAGTTTATTTTTAATTTTTGTGATTATGTAGGTTTATATATTTATGGGAGTACATGAGATCCCATAAATATATACACCTATATACTCATAAAAATTAATATTTTGATACCATCATGCAACATGAAATAATCAAATCATGGAAAATGGGGTATCCATCCCCTGAAGCATTTATCCTTTGTGTTACAAACAATCCAATTATACTCTTTTAGTTATTTTAAAATGTATAGTTATTGGCTATAGTAACCCTGTGCATTATCAAATAGTAGGACTTATTTCTTCTTCTTTTTTTTTTTTGGAGTCAGTCTCACTCTGTCTCCAGACTAATGTGCAGTGGCATGATCTAGGCTCACTGTAACCTCTGCCTCCTGGGTTGAAGTGATTCTCATGCCTCAGCCTCCCAAGTAGCTGGGATTTCAGGCACGCACCACCACACTTAGCTAGTTTTTTATATTTTTAGTAGAGATGGAAGGAGAAGAGAGAACAATGTGTTCTAATGAAGGCAGATCAGGATGGTACATGTACAGAGACGTGGGGGAAGTGAGTGTGTCTTGAGGCTGTTTCAGAGACATGTGTCTGGCAAGTCCACAGGTCCTGAAGCAGAAACAAGCTTGGTGTGATGGAAGAAGGTAAGGGGCTGTTACGGCTGGAGCAGAGCTTATCCTCCCAGTTGGTAGGAAGTAGAGGTTGAGATTTCGGAGTCAGGCAGACCTGAGATGTATCACACAATTTTAAGATACTGGGATTGCTGTGATTGAGCCTTTCTGGGTCTCACCCCAGAGTACTGATAATGACAAATATATTGGGCAGGCGGTTTGGGGAAGGTCAGAGAAAGAGACTGAGTTATTCTTTGGGTCCAGGCAGTGCAGAGAGAAGAGAATAATTGTGAAACAGAAGTGGAAATTTGGAGGCAGAAGTAATCAGGAGGAACAGGAACCCTGAGGAATTTGCAGAAGTCCCTGCAAGGTGTTCAACTCATAGGATGTAAGTAAGCTCAGGCCAAATTTGTTTAAAATGCAAAGGAAGAGGTGACCACAGCTTACCTCTGGGCCAAGCTTATTTAAGACATCAGATATTTGAAGAATCATTTCATCTTAATTTGGTTGTTCTTAGTAGATGCTCCCAGTGGTTTAAACCTGATTTTCAAGCTGTTTTTCTTTAAACCTATACTAAATGATACATTGGTGGGTGAAAAGCAAAAGGAGGCTTCGTGAATGAGCTTTTTTAAATAGTGAGATTCCTTTGCATGCATAAAACGTTATTTGGGGTAGAAGAAAGCTTGATTTATGAAAATCTTCCCTAGGCCACGTAGATGCAGATTCAGGGGACTCTGGCAATGCAGCCCCAGCATGTAAATGAACGTTTCCAGCAATTCTTTAGAGTATACATTTCTTGGTTTTTGGCTGCAGAAAGGATGGTGTCCAAAAATTACGTAGGGTTTGCTTTGCATTCCAATTGTCCATGCTGCCAGAAAACGATGCCATCTGGATGTCATTCTGATATATTCCTTCCTTCACCTAGAGTAAGTCTCTGTCACCGTGCATAAGCGTTATAACATAATCTCTGGGTTACAGTCCTGGCTGTTCACTGACTAGCTCAGAAGGTTTACCACAAATCCTCTGAGTCTCTCTCTCCTTACTGTAAAGGCAGGATAATTATTAATATGACAACACATTTTATTGTAATGAGGATCTGATAAAAGAACGCTTGGCAGAAAATCTGGCCAATGGTAAGCTCTCAACAAAGATTAGTATTCAGTAAATAAACACATTTAGGTCATCAGAAGAGAGCTACCTGGATTTTGTTTTATTTCCTTCCTTTTCTGTTTACAGAGAAAAATGTTAGGGATTCACTTTCTAAGAAATTACACTGTGTTCAGTGACTTCCCATCAAGAGTAGGCAATGTTCTGCATCCTGCCATTGGTAAGTATCAAATGGGCCCATGTCAGATAAGTCATGGCTTTTCATCTCCCTTTATTAGCCACGTCACCTGTCAGTGACCTTGACTGTTGCCGGCTGCCTCATGTTCTGCAGTTTCCTGATAAGTGTGTTTACGGCTTTTGAAGTTATGTCTGCCGAAAACCACATCTGGTTCGCCGCCGCCTCAACAGACACACAATGAAATATAAAGGCTCATTCTGTGGTGTACACAATCCGTGTCTCTTTCCCCAGAGGATTCCAGTTGGAGTGAACTGAGTAGAGGCCGGGCTTCGATGGCTGATGATCTTGAGGGAAAGACGAGCATTTGTTAATGGTCGTAAGTCTTGGCTGAACAGGCAGGGGTAACAGGAGCTCAGACTCAGGGATAAGGGAGCAAGCCCTTGCCCCAGAAAGGGCTGTGATGCTTTTCAACATCTACACTTCTCTGTTGAGTTCATCAACACCGTTTGTGCAGAGGTGGGTTGAGATTTCTCAGAGGAAGTAACATTTCCTACCTCAGTTGTCTCAATTGGTAAATATTGTTTGGATATGGATGTCAGAAGGAATGCTGGTATTATGAGTGGTGGGAGAAGCATTTTATTCTTTATTAGGGTGTGAATGACAACATCTTTAATTACTTTTAACTTTTAGGTTCAGGGATGCATGTTCAGGTTTGTTACATAGGTAAACTGAATGTCACTGGGGTTTGGTGTACAGATTATTTCATCATCCAGGTAATGAGCACAGTACCCAAAAAGTAGTTTTCTGATGCTCACCCTCCACCCTAAAATAGGCTGTGGTGCCTGCTGTTGCCTTCTTTGTGTCCATATATACTCAGTGTTTAGCTCCCACTTAGAAGTGAGAACATGGGATGTTAGATTTTCTGTTCCTGAATTAGTTCGCTTAGGATAATAGCCTCCGGCTTCATCCATGTTGCTGCAAAGGACATACTCGAATTCTTTTTCATGGCTGTATAGTATTCTGTGCTGTATATTCATCACATTTTCTTTATCCAGTCTATCATTGATGGGCATTCAGGTGGATTCCATGTCTTTGCTATTGTGAATAGTGTTGTGATGAACACTCATGTGCATGTGTCTTTATGGTAGAAAATTTACATTCCTTTGGGTGTATACCCAGTAATGGGATTGACAATACGTTTATTTAAAAATCAAGTGCTTTGTTTTAAAAATCTTAAGAGCTTTCTTCATTGGCTGTGAAAACTGTATGAAGTAACTGTAAATGTTATTAGGTCCATTGTACACATGTGAAAAGTAAAGCTTAAAGAGTAAAGCAGTACACCCAAAGATGGCCAGTCCTGAGAACTTGGGTTGTTGGAAGTCTGTGACTATTATGTAGATGTCTTATATATTGAGTATATGCCTCTATTGCTGGGTCACAGGCTGGACATATGCTTAGTTGCTGGAGATTGCCAACTTACTTTCCAAAGCTGCTATTCCCATTCATATCAATTTATTCCAAGCAGCAGAGCCAAATCTGAAGCTGGGTCTGGCTGATCCCAGTTCTTTTTTTTTTTTTTTTTTTTTTTTTTTTTTTTTTTTTTTTTAAGAGAGAGGGTCTCACTCTGCACCACTGTACTCCCACCTGGGTGGCAATCACAGCTCACTGCAGCCTTGATCTCTCTGGGCTCAAGCAATCCTCCCTCATCAGCCTCCCAAGTAGCTGGTACTGTGGGCATGATCCACCCATGCCTGACTTATACTTGTATTTTTTATAGAGAAGGGATTTCATCATGTTGTGCAGGCTGGTCTCAAACTCCTGGGCTCAAGCAATTTGCCAAAGTGCTGGGATTATAGGTATGAGCCACCATACCTGGCCTGTAATATATGTATACATAAATTGTATATCTATAGTATGTATTACATATATTTACATATTATAGATATTTTCCATAAATGTTTTATATATTATATATTAATATAAGTATTTTACATATATATTTATGTGTATATTTTACAGGTATATGTTTATTTTTAAAAATATTTTTACATATATTTTGAAATATATATATATAAAAATTCACAGCAGGCAAGAACAGCCTCTAATGTTTTGAACAACTTTACCATACCCTATGAAAGTACTAAGTATAAATAAGACTTCCCAGAGAAACTTTGCTCCTGGCAAAAGAGGGTTTGGCTTTGGGAAGTGGTTTTGTTTTGTAAACATCTTTGTTAATATATAACATTCATACAAGTGCATCAATCTCAAGTGAGCAGCTCAGTTAATTTTTACAAAGTGATTCTTCCCATGCAGCCACCATCTGACCAAGGTATAAAGCATTTCTAGCACCACTGACGGCCTCTCTCCAACTTTGTTATTCAAAATTGTCTTTACTGACCCTTCACATCTCCACATGCTGTTTAGCACGATGCAGTCATTTTCCACAACAAAAAAATCCTGCTGGGATTTTGATTGAGATTGCATTGAATTGATTGATTAATTTGAGGATTTAGTTTGGTTGGTTGGTTCTTTCATAAGTGTTCAAAATAATTCATTGGTAAAAACACGTAGGCCTGGGGTGGTTCTCTGTGTGTGTATGGTGTGGAGGGGCTGAGAGAAGGAATGAATTATAATTACAGATTTAATTTTTATTTTATTTTTAATTTTTGTGGTTTCATAATAAACACATGTATTTTGGGGTACTCAAGATATAGCATATGATGTGTAATAATCACATCAGGGTAAACAGAGCATCCATCACCTTAAGTATTTATCCCTTCTTTGTGTTACGAACAATCCAATTATACTCTTTTAGTTATTTTAAAATGTACGATAAATTATTGACTATGGTTACCCCAATATGCTATCAAATACAGATCTTATTCTATCGAACTCTGTACTCATTAATCATCCCCCAACCACTAGCCTCTGACTATCACTGTTCACCTCTTACCTCCATAAGTTCAATGGTTTTCTTTTTAGCTCCTTCAAGTAAGTGAGAACATGGGAAGCTTGTCTTTCTGTGCCTGGCTTATTTCATCTAACATAATGACCCTTAGTTTCATACGTGTTGTTGCAGACGACAGGATCTCACTCTCCTTTATGGCTGAATAGTACTCCACTGTATATGTGTAGCACATTGTCTTTATCCGTGCCCCTGTTGATGGACACTTAGATTGCTTCCAGATCTTGGCTACTGTGACTAGTGCTGCAGTAAACATGGGACTGCAAGTATTTCTTCGATACACACATTTCCTTTCTCTTGGTATATATCTAGCAGTGAGATTTCTAGATCATAGGGTAGTTCTACTTTTACTTTTTTGAGGAAATCCTATATTTAATTTATTGGCTATAGGAGTATTAAAATTTTCTGGTGTTTATGTCAGTTTTGCTAGGTCATTTTTAGAGAAAAATTTCCATGTTATCTTCCAATCCGTTGACTTGTGGCTGTTGTACAATGCAGCAAAGAATTATTTTATGTGGTAGATATGTTCTGTGTGTGGATTGTGGTCGTATTTCCATGGGGGTATGCATTTGTCAAGTCTTATTTCAACTGTGCACTTAAACTGGGTACATTTCATGATATGGAAATTATAGCGTAGTGTAGTTCAATAAAAATACATAATTGATACCATTTTATTTTCACCTGTACTTATGAAAACAATGAAAAAGTTTAATCATGTCAAGTTTTGGCAGTAAGATAGGCTACACTGCAAGAGAGGGTATACACTGGCACAACCACCTGGAAGAACAAGTTGGAAATATTATTTATTTTATTTAATACAAAGTCTCACTCTGTCACCCAGGCTGGAGTGCAGTGGTGCAGTCTTGGCTCACTGCAACGTCTGCCTCCTGGGTTCAAATGATTCTTCTGCCTCAGCCTCCCAAATAGCTGGGACTACAGGCATGTGCCAGCATACCCAGCTAATTTTTCTATTTTTAGTAGAGACAGGTTTTCACCATGTTGGCCAGGCTGATCTTGAACTCCTAACCTCAAGTGAACCGCCATCTTCAGCCTCCCAAAGTGGTGAGATTACAGGCGTGAGCCACTGTGCCCAGCCTGGAAATTCTTTTAAAATGGAAAATGATTATATGCTGTCACTTACAGGGACACATTTTAGGGAGATCCTCCCACATATGCTCAAAGAGATAATGCAACATTTATTGCAGTTCTTTTTGTAAGAGAAAAAAAATTTAAAATGTAACCATCATTCAGAAGGTGAATGGTGGTAAACATACACCATAAAATAGCTCTTAAATATAGTAAATTAGAATTACATGTTTTCAACTTAAACAAATCCCTCAAAGGAGTGAGAAAAAATTGCAAGGGAACCAGAGTTTATGCTATTTTTATATAAATGTTTGAAATCACTGTTCTTCCCCCAGTGTAATAAAGCTTTTATCTGGGTATGTGGAAATCCAGAATAAGGATTTCCTTGTAGCTAGGTATGCCCATGTTTAAGCTATGTTCAACAGGATATGAGGAGTATTGCTCAGCAATTCTGGAAATCTTTCATAAGGGACAGCTGAGGAAAACCTTTAAACTCCTTCACTTCCTCCTCCTACCTATTCCCCCCCACCCCCCCTCACCCCTTATTCTTTCTGTATTGGTTTTCCAGGGCTCCTGTAAGTAGACAGGGAGAGTCTCCAGAGATTGTAGGAATTTAGTCCATTTGAGCAATCAGCCTGTTTTACTTCTTCAACCCTGGGTAGAGAGAGGTCATCTTGTTGGTTTAAACCAGCTCCTGATGGATGATGAGCCCAAGTGAACTTTTCTCATTACCATGCTCAAGTCTCTACCCTGGGAAAAGCTGTAGCTTCATTACCATAACATGCAACCTATGTGCACATCTCCATGGGATGACATACCCTCTCTCCTCCCCATCATTTCCGAAAACCCTTGTCACTTTCCCTCTGAGAGACACTGCTTTGGAGAATCCTCCCCGTGTTGTCCTTACTTGAGTCAAGCAGTGAAACTCCCATTGACCAAAACCTGTCTCCTTGTGGAGAGTCATTTGTTATTCGTCAGGGGAATGAACCCTGGTATTTTTTTGGTAACACTACTGTAGCAAAAAAACATAAACTAGGTGGCTTTAAACAACAGAAATTTATTTTCTGACAGTTCTGGAGGTAGAAGTCTGCAGTCAGTGCTCTCTGGGGCTGTAGAGGAGAGTGAATTCTATGCCTTGCTCTTGGCTCCCTGTGCTGCTGGTGATCTTTGGTACTCCCTAGATACAGATAAATCCAAGATCTGTCCGTCTTGAGGTTGCATTCTCCCATGTGTGTCTACTTCTGGGTCTCTCCTCTTCTTATACGGACACTTTTCATACTGGGTCAGGACCCACCCTAAACCAGCATTTTAACTGGATCATACCTGCAAAGAATCTATTTTCATATAAGGTCACATTCATAGGTATTGGGAGTTAGGACTTTAACATATATTTTGTGGGAATGCAGTTCAAGCCACACCATTTTCCTATCCAACTCCTATTTCTTTAATCCTCCTAAATCTGTTAGTTGGAATGTGAATGTGATGGCAGGAGCTGTAACAGCCATATTGGACCATGAGGCATATTCAGAAATAGACTCCAGGAATGGAAGACCGAAGAAAAATAAAAGGAAGTTGGGTTTCTAACATAATAATGAGGCCACATCAAGTCTAGACTACCTATGAAGACTCTTATATGCAAAGGAAATAAATATTTATCTTTAAAAACACCTCTTCTCTTTGTTTTGGGTTTTTTTTGCACATGCAGTAAAACCTAATCTTAATGCACACACACACACACACACACACACACACTTGCTCGTATAATTTGTTGGACTCTAAGTGTGAACATAGCAAACTTATGAAGTGTGGCTATCTCTGAGGAAGAGAGTAAAATGGGAAATGATGATCAGAGGGAACTTTAACTTTCTCTGACTCCTTTTATTTCTTTAAAAGAAGATAAATTTACTAAAAGTTTAGCATTAATAGTTATGAATTCTAGATGGTGGAAACTTTTGATAACATTAATATTTGATTTCTGAATTTAAAAAATTTGTGCTTCCAGAATCTCCTCATATTAAGAGCACTCTATTCGCATCTTTTACTGCAAGTCACATGAATCAGCGTGGAATTCCTGGAATGCACTGGCTATTTTCTTCTTTTTGAGAGAGACTTTGGCTCTCTCACCCAGGCTGCAGTGCAGTGGTGTGATCTCAGTACACTTAGATGTTGAACTCCTGACATCAGGTGATCTGCCCACCTCTGCCTCTGAAAGTGCTAGGATTACAGGTGTGACTCATCGTGCTCAGCCCCTGCACAGACTGTTTTTGACCCTCTCTGGACGTACTACCTGCCCTGATTGGACTGTCCTCCTTTTCCTCACCTGGGCATCTCCTAAGCATCCTCCAATCTCAGCTCCAAATTATTGATAGATGAGACATCTAAGTAAACATCTGAAAAACTGTGAAAGTTAGATTTCCATCAGATTCCCTAACAAAAGCCCAGTAGATGATTCATTTTTTATAATTGCTTAAATTACAAAAGTAACACTTGCTCACTGTAGGAAATCCAAAGACCAGTATTATGGAAGTTGATAAAAGCAAAATTGAAATTTGCCTTTTATCATCTCCATTGTGTCCAAGGCACAACTAATCTGTATAAAGATTTAAATATCTTCAAGGCAAACTATAGAGTACTAGGATAAAATTTGGGAATATTTAAAAAATCCAGTGGTAGGAATGAATATTTCTTATGTGGAACTGAAGGCGGAGACTTTAACCAGATTATTCTGTAAATAAAACAGTTGTTAAAATCTTACATAAATGAAAAACTGGGAAAATATATGCAACATATACAATGGACCAGAATGACAATATCCTTAATAAATAAAGGGATATTTCAAATTCATACATAAAGAAAACACTGGCATTTTTTTTTTTTTTTGAGACTGAGATGCACTCTGTCGCCCAGGTTGGAGTGCCGTGGGGTGTTCTTGGCTCACAGCAACGTCTTCCTCCTGGGTTCAAGCTATTCTTGCACCTCAGCCTTCCAAGTAACTGGGATTACAGGGACCCACCACCACAGCTAATTTTTGTATTTTTGGTAGAGGTGGGGTTTCACCATGTTGGCCAGGCTGGTCTTGAACTCCTGACCTCAAGTGATCCACCTGCCTTGGCCTCCCAAAGTGCTGGGATTACAAGCGTGAGCCACTGCACCCAGCCTCATTTTCTTTTCATTCATCAATATGTTTACAATGAAAACAATGTTTTAAAAGGTCTCAGTTGAAGCATCTCATCCTTTGGGAAGCATTCCTGCCCTCCAGTCCTTATAAATACCCTTCACTGTGTGTAATGCAAAGGTTACATCACCCAGGTTAATTTTTGTATTTTTTGTAGACACAGGGTTTCACCATGTTGATCAGGCTGGTCTCAAACTCCTGACCTCAAGTGATCTACCCACCTTAGCTTCCCAAAGTGCTGGGATAACAGACGCCTGGCCATAACAGGCAATGTTGAAAAGCAAAAACTAGGTGTAACTGATACATAAATATAAGAAACATCTATTCATGGGGAGAATGTAGGGGAATTTGTGCATTCATGTTGGTGGAAGCAAAACTTTCTAGGAGGAAATCTGGCCCTATGTACCAAAAGCCTTAAAATGTAGTATCCCCCATGGTTTGGATGTCTGAGGTTTAAGTTACCTGCAGACAGTACAGTAACATATTCTGAGAGAGAGACCATATTCACATAACTTTTTTTTTTTGAGATGGAGTCTTGCTCCGTCACCCAGGCTGAAGTGCAGCAGCAATCTTGGCTCACTGCAACCTCTGCCTCCTGGGTTCAAGTGATTCTTTTGCCTCAGCCTCCAAAGTAGCTGGGACTAAAGGGGCGTGACACCGTGCCTGGATAATTTTTTGTATTTTTAGTAGAGACAGGGTTTCATCATGTTAGCCAGGATGATCTCGATCTCCTGACCTTGTGATCCACCCCTCTTGGCCTCCTAAAGTGCTGGGATTACAGGTGTGAGCCACCACACCCAGTTTCATGTAACTTTTATTGCTGCATATTGTCACAATTTTTAAATTAATTTTTGGCTAATCTTTTATTGTGCCAATTATAAACTTTATCATAGGTGTGTATAGATAGGAAAAAAAAACAGTGTGTATAGGGCTTAGTGCCATCCTTGTTTCCAGCCATCTCCTGGGGGTTTTGGAAAGTATACCCCACACCACCACCCCGTGGATAAGTGGTCTGCTAGGCATGATTTTTACTCAGTGATTTCACTAGGAATTCATTATGAGAAAATAAAGAGGATGTGGGTGAGCTACAAGCCGATTCATCTCAATGTTGCCTATAGTAGCAAAGAAAACCATAAATGACCTATTTACAGTCTTCATTAAACAAATGATGGCATATTTGTTCAACAGAATAGCACGAAGGTTATTAAAGTGACTTAATTTCTTCGGAAGTTTGCAGTGGATTGAGAAAAATTTAAAATTGTATATATTACATAATCCGTCTTTTAAAAAGGGTGTCTATATATGTATATCTTACAGACAGAAGACTGGAAAAATATATATCAATGTGTGTAAGGGGGTTTGTTTCAGAGGGGTGGGGCTATGGGTAATTTTCATTTCCTTTTTTTTTTTTTGAGATATAGTTTCACTCTAGTTGCCTAGGCTGGAATGCAGTGACGTGATCTCGGCTCACTGCAACTTCTACCTCCTGCTTTCAAGCAATTCTCCTGCCTCAGCCTCCTGAGCAGCTGGGATTACAGGAACTCACCACCACACCTGGCTAATTTTTGTATTTTTAGTAGAGGCAGGGTTTCACCATGTTGGCCAGGCTGGCCTTGAACTCATGACCTCAAATGGTCCTCCCGCCTTGGCCTCCCAAAATGCTGGGATTACAGGCATGAGCCACTGTGCCAAGCCTTATTTTCTTTTTATTAACACGTTTACAATGAGGAAAATGTGTAAAAAGTTCTCCGTTGAAGCATCTTATCCTTTAGGAAGCCTTCCTGCCCTCCAGTCCTTATAAATACACTTCACGTGTGTTTTCACTGTGTATATCTCACGAGACTAGCAGGCGGAACTTTTAAGTGTTAATTTCCTTGTTCTGTTCATTGTTTATCACTAGGGAATAACTTCCTTGAGGAAAGGAGACATGGCTTGCCTCTTCGTTGCATTCTCACTTTGTAGTTTGAAGAATGTTTGTTGAATGATAAATTGAAAATATCCTCTCACGTGGTCTTTTAAGTAACTATCTGCCAGCATCTCACTGTTTAATAATTTATAAAATTGGAAATCAAAAATTTCCAATGGGAGTGAGTAATTGCTTCAAACTCTGGTTTTGCAGATGGAGAAATGGAGGCTGGGGAGAGACGAAGTGATGACTGGTGTTGCATAGCTGGCTAAGGGCAGGCTAGGACTAGACTCGCTCTTGTGGTTTTTCTCCTGAGGCTTTTACAGACCAGGCTGCTTAGCAGTCCTCCTGATTTGCTTTTGTTGTATGGGGAAATCTGACACACTGAGAATGTGAAAGGGGGTGAATGTTTCTGGTTAGGGCAGGAGCGGATGATAGGAAAGGGAGAAATCTGGATGTCCATGAGAAACAAGGTTCAACTAGATTTCATGATACTCCACCTGTCTCCATGCTCTAAAATTCTGTGTGTATGCACACATGTTTACTTCATGGGGAAGAAAGTTCAAGAAAACTTTATTTCAGGCAGCCTGGCAAACGCAACGTCTAAGACAGCCACCCTCTGAAATCTGCTCAAGCTGCTCCTTTCTTTTCTCTAATGTGCCCTGATAATCTCCCCACCTCTTGAATTTGCTGAGTCATTGCATCTGTTTCCACCTGGCTGCATCTGAGTAGCTGCAGTGTCAGTGAGTGAATTTGGGCTCCCAGCTGGAAGCCTCAGCAAGTTTATCTCTGAAAATTGACCTGTCTTCACACGTAATCATGTCTCTGTGTCCACCATCTCCGAGCAAACAGCTGGAAAGTGAGTTGAGTCG
The DNA here is from genome assembly GCA_031835075.1 of Saguinus oedipus. Classification (NCBI taxonomy): domain Eukaryota; kingdom Metazoa; phylum Chordata; class Mammalia; order Primates; family Cebidae; genus Saguinus; species Saguinus oedipus. The sequence goes on along the minus strand of CM063179.1, from coordinate 16,730,116 downwards.
ATCAAGTAGTTGGTCTGCATGGGGCTTTCTGGATGACAGATACTTTGATATTTAATGCTTAATCCTCAAAAGATTTTGACATTTAGTCTTCAAAACCATTCTATGAGGAAGAGCTACCATCCCCATTTTGCAGATGAGAATACTGAGTCCCAGGGAGAGAAGGTCACTTGACCGGAGTTATACAGCAGCAAGTGAGTGAAGCTGTCTGAGAAAGATGAGGGTTTTGGATACGAGAAAGTTAAATTTGCTTTCCTCTTTCTGGCAGGTAGCATTTGCAAGGAGCTGTGTGTTTAAAAACAGTAAGTGACTTTAGTGTTCATAATACTTAGGAACATGTAATAAACACTGAATCTGGCTTCCTACCTTAGACTGCATTATTTGATGACAAGAAATTCAATGTAGCCATTTTAAAGAGACCCTTGTCCCTTCTTGAGTTTATACAAGTATCCTAGGACTCGTGAGTTATTGGGAAAAATGAAGCCCAAGTGGGTCCTGAGTTTTCTGTAGGTGGTAGTGTTATTATATTACTATTATTTTTGAGATGGGGTCTCACTCTCGTCAGCCAGGCTGGAGTGCAGTGGCGTGATCTCAGCTCACTGCAACCTCTGTCCCTTGAGCTTAGAAGATCCTCCTTCCGTAGCATTCCAAGATGTGTACCACCATGCCTTGCTATGTTGTTATTTTTTCAGTTTTTGGTAGAGATGAGTTTTCACTGTGTTTCCCAGGCTGATCACAAACTCCTGAGCTCAATCAATCTGTCTGCCTTGGCCACCCAAAGAGAGGGGATTAGAGGTGTTAACTACTGGCCCTGTGGGTGTCATTGAAGGTGCTTTTTTTTTCTTCCTGCTCTGGATGGCTCAGAGGTGTCCCTTGAAATGTCATCTCTATGGACCACAGATTCAGCCACAGATACCCACACTGATGCTCTAGTATCACACACACTGCACAGGCCTGCAGCAGTCATGGTTTTCATTGACAAGTATTTGTTACCAAGGCTTCCACCCCTTGCAGAATAGCCATCCTAGTCTTGTGGATGTATCATCCTAGGATTGGGTCACTTCTTCTCTATTCAGACTCCAGAGCCAAGCCCCCTGCAGGGGAGTAGGAGTGCCCAAACATGCAAGATCCTACAGCCCTGCTTGCCATCTTGAGATGCAGATAACTTTTCTTTTTTTTTTTTTTTGAGACAGAGTCTCACTGTTGCCAGGCACCAGGCTGGAGTGCAGTGGCACAATCTCGGCTCACTGCAACCCCCGCCTCCTGGGTTCAAGCAGTTCTCCTGCCTCAGCCTCCCAAGTAGCTGGGATTACAGGCACACACCACCATGCCCAGCTAATTTTTTTATTTTTAGTAGAGATGTAGTCTCACCATGTTGGCCAGGATGGTCTCGATCTCTTGACCTCGTGATCCGCCTGCCTCGGCCTCCCAAAGTGCTGGGATTACAGGCTTGAACCACCGTGCCTGGCCAAGATGCAGATAACATTTTTTATCATTCTCTTTAAATTTTTATTTCTCTTATTTTGTTGAGCTATAGCTTATATACACTAAAATGCACAAATCTTAGGTATACAGATCAGTGGAATTGTATATAGGTGTATGTCTTATGTAACCACCATCCAGATCTAGTCGTAAAACATTTTCATTATCTTAGAAAACTCTCTTATGACTTATCCCAGTTAGTATTCCAATGTCAGATGTAACCATTGTCTGATCTCAATCACTGTAGCTTAGCTTTGCCTGTTTTTGCCATTCATATAAATGGCATGATCCAGAAGGTACTCTTCTGTTTCTGGCTGCTTTTGCTGGAAATGTTTTTGAAAATCATCCATGTTATTTGGTTTTACCATATTTCATTCTATTTTTATTAATGCTTCATGTTACATAGTATTTGCATATGGCAGTTACCTCTTTTCCTTTTAATAGACCTTTGCTTTGTTTCCAGTTTGGGACTATTAAGAATAAAGTTTCTATGAGCATTCTTGTGCAAATGTTATTGTGGGTATACATGAGATGCTTTGGCTGTGTCCCCACCCAAATCTCATCTCAAATTGTTATCCCCATGGGTCAGGGGAAGAACTTGGTGGGAGGGAGGTAATTGGATCATGGGGGTGATTTCCCCCATGCTGTTCTAGTGTTAGTGAGTGAGTTCTCACGAGATCTGATGGTGTTGTGACACTTTCTCTCTTTCTCTCTCTCCTGCTGCCTTGTGAAAGACATGCCTGCTTCTCCTTCACCTTCCACCATGATTGTAAGTTTCCTGAGGCCTTCCCAGCCATGCAGAACCGTGAGTCAATTAAACTTCTTTCCTTTATAAATTACCCAGTCTCTGGGAAGTTCTTTAAAGCAATGTGAAAATGGACTTATATAATACTCATTTCTCTTGGGTATAATCCTAAGATTGAAACTGGGGGTCATAGGGTCTTACTTAATTTTACTAGGAACTGGCAAGTTGTTTTCCAGAGTGATTGAATTATTCTGTATTGTACATTCCCGCTAGCAATGTGTGGGAGTTCCAGTCACTCCATATCCTTGCCAGTACATATATCATTCTTTTTTATTCCATCTCAGCCTACAGGAAAACAGGATTATTATTTTCTTCATCAGAGTTTTCTGCTATATTGTACTTGCTGCTATATTGCATGTATGTCACTGTTCCTACTGGGGACATAAAAAAAAAATTTAAGTTCATGTTTTTTTTCTTTTTTTGTTTTCACTCTGGATTTCTCCCAACTGCCATCTGCCTTTCCTTGTTCCCTACCCCAAACCTTATTTACTTTAAGACTGTTAGGAAAAGTGGAAACGGATATAGATCGTCGCTATCTCCTATTATATTCAAAGTAAAAGGTATATTAGAGAAGTAGGTATAAGAAAATCTTCATTTAGGGCCAGGTGCAGTGGCTCATACCTGTAATCCCAGCACTTTGGGAGACTGAGGTGGGTGGATCAACTCAGGACAGGAGTTCGAGACCAGCCTGGTTAACATAGTGAAACCCCATCTCCACTAAAAATACAAAAATTAGCCAGGTGTGGTGGTGCACACCCATAATCCCAGCTATTTGAGAGGCTGATGCGGGATAATCACTTGAACCCAGGAGGTGGAGGTTGCAGTGAGCAGAGATCACACCCCTGCTCTCCAGCTTGGATGACAGAGTGAGACTCTGTCTCCAAAAAAAAAAAAAAAAGGGTGGGGGGAGGAATCTTCATTTGGGTACAATCTAGTGTAATGGAGAATTCTAGGATTCTGGGTTCAGATGGCTCTGTCCCTTACTGACTGTGACTTTAGACACATCATTTAATAGCATGGAATTTCAGAGTTATTGACTATAAAATACAGAGAGTAAAAATTAAATGACACGAAGGATGTAAAACATTAGGCTACAGACTAGGTACTTCTTCTCAAGTACATTTCAGTTTTAGTTTGTATCGGTCAGGATGTGCTGTGGTAACATGTAGTCCCCAAATCTCAGTGGTTTCGCACAATTGGAAATTCATTTCTTACTCACATTCTATTTCTAACCCTGGTTGTTGGAGCTTCTCATCAGTCACTTAGGAACCTAGTCTAAAGGAGACTTCACTTTGACACCAGGTTACATGAATTATGGCATTGAGTGCTAGTGGGGAAAGTGGAGGGTGAATTCAGGTGTCAAGTCAACAGATGTGTGCTGAGGAACCTATTCTGTGGTAAACATTGGAAAGACAGAAACACTAATGATGACAGAACATGGTACCTGCTTCCAGGAGCTCACAGCGTAGTAATAGCAGCAATAACAAGGACAACAGCAACCGCAGCTGCAGCAGCCAAAGATTACTAAGCCCAGCACTGTATCAAGAACTTGTTTTATGCTGCAGATGCTTTTCAAATCACAAAACTCAGATAAGGGAAAACAACTTTATTTTTCTGTAACTGAACTTAATTTGACTATTAAGCACCCGCTTCCACTGCAAAATTGAATTAGAGAAAATGTAATCACTTCTGGTTTAAAACTCAATCTCTTGTGGATACTACTCAGTTAACCCAACTTTTTCTCCCTTGTATTTCTCTGTATCTTTCTCACTGTGTTTAAGTTCCTGTTGTGAGGTGCAGGCTTTAGTCGTGAGACATGCCAGACTTCGGGGAGAAGTATCATCATCTGTTGTTACCTGTTCCCACCTAGTGTAGCTATGTGTCCCTTTGTTTCTACCACTGCTGATTGATCACTGTTCTATATTAGCCTTTTGTTTTGGGGTCAATTCATCCACATCCCTAATCCCCAAATGTGAGAGTGTTTTTGTTCTTCTGGTTCCCACAGCCATTTCTGTGCCCTTCTTGGAAACTTAAGTGCTCCCGGCTGCCCTCTCCACACCACACTGGCATGAGGATCTTCAGGGCTGCCCTCAATTCTCTCCACCCAAAAAATCCCCATAGGCATTTTAGAAACTCTGTGGCTTGGGTACCATGTGGGACAAAGAACTTCTCTATAAATCATATAGACTCCTGGGAAATGAATCAGTGGCTACCCTGCTCTGGGATTTCCCTATACTTATTTATGACTGTTTTCTCCATCCTAGACCATAGTTACTCTGTTTATCCAGGGTCAACATATACAAACCTAATGGTTTTAAGTGACCTTAAAAAAGTTGCTCCTGAAAAGATAGGCCAATCAGTGTTCCAGCTAAGGATGGAAACTAATCAATAATATTTTGTAATATGGATACTAATGGTGCAAGTTCAGGACTGAAATACAAGCAAAGGCCTGAAGCTAGAATCAATATGAATTAGGATTCTGTGCCCATTCATCATGAAGGCTGATCAGTTGTTGGCTTTGAAGAGAAGACTCATGCCTTGATTAGAGCTACCCATTTACTCAGTGGTAGGGAGTAAATTAAAATGTGTTTGTGATTCACTAGTGTGTTTGAATTTTAAATCACTGGAAATCCCTGTGTGGCCTAAACTGGAAGTTTCCTCATGTGCAAAGGGATGGAGTTGGAACAGATAGTTGATCCCTAAGTACCCTTCCAGCTATGAGGTATTCTGTTTCATAATAGGATGGTAAACAATCTTAACTCATTCCTTTGTAACTTATTTTTTCTCCATCAGGGAAGAATAGCAGCCAGTGCTTGGTATTTAAGGAAAACATACATTTACAACTCATTTATATGCAGTCATATACATTAAAAATAGAGTCCAAAAGATACCTCCCTTAAAAAGTAAGTGAGAATTTATGAACTCCTTTGCTTCCAACTCACTATTATTTATCTTGTATTAACGGCCTCTCTACCCAGCAGACTGCTCTGAATCTATTACCTTTCTTTTTTTAATGATGTCTTTCAGATTTGGTGCAAGCCACTGGGCTCTCGGCTCACTTGCAATTTCTCCATTGTTTATGAATACACTGATTTGTGTCATGGTGATGTAATGGCTCATTTTGGGTCTAATTTTTACTCACACTTGGATTCAAGGCATCTGAGCACGTCTTATGGGCTCAACAAGCATCTAGTTTAATTTGTTGATTTTCATGATAATGACAGTTGTAAGGGGCGATTGAGAAGGTGGTTTATAAATGATGCCTTGGGAAGACAGACATTCTGAGTCCCACTTTCTATCTCTGTGATGTTGAGGGAGGTTAACTAGATTTTGGGGGCCTTGATTATGTATCTACAGAATGAGCACAATTATAACCAAACTCCTATGGGGATATTAAGAGTTCAACATGGTAATATTTGTTAAAGGGCTTAGCAACTTGCCTTGCACAGGGTAGGTGTTCAGTAAACGTTAGCTGCTGTTGTAACGTTTCCCCCACACCTGGTCGCATGAACTTGCTTCTGAATTTCTCATCATGGAGGGCTCTAAGGAGAAGCCAACAGAGCTGTTTTCACAAGGTACCATGTGAAATGTGAAGGTGGGTCCAGAGGTCCTAGAATTTACATTTAAAGCCAGGAGCTAAGAAAACGAATTATTACTGTTCATGACCTCATTTGTCCCTCAGGCTGGTGAGGCTTAGGGGAGCTCAGGGTACATTTATATTTTCTTTCTATATATCTATACCTTTCTTTTTGTCTTGGTGGTGTTTTTCAAATTGACAGAGCCACAAACTAACTAGAAAGCACCCCTACATACTCCTCAGTAAAAATAATGACTAACATTTGGAGCATGTACTATATGTCAGGCACAATCTTATGTGCTTTTACATGAATATCTCATAGAATCCTCACAATAATCTTTTGAGGGAGATCATTATTTTATAAATGAAAAAGGAGAGGCTTAGGGAGATGAAGCCAGTTTTGGTTTGTATCAGTCAGGATGAGCTGTGTTGTGCTGTGGTAACAAGCAGCTCCCAAATCTTAGTGGTTTGGCATAAGGGTAATTTACTTGTTACTCTTACTGTATTTCTAACACTGACTGGAGTTTTCTCATCAGTCTCTTAGGAACCTAGGATGAAAGAGACTTCACTTTGACACCAGGTTACACAAATGATAGCACTGAGTGCTAGCTGCGGTAAATTCAGGTGTTGAATCTTTATGCAACAAATGTCATCAATGAAAGAGGGAGGTGACATTCAAGTCTTGCCTGCCTAGAGCTCAAACTTAACCACCCCATTGTGAACATAATCCCACAACTCTCAAAGCCCTCACATTTTCACCAACTAGTTCTGTTCCTTTTGTGATTGATGATGCAATTTCAGTATTCTAAATGTTATATTTACATAGATTGAGGTTGCTGAGACAATTCACACAAAGCCATCTAGCCATAAATTCCAGAGAAACCATGCCATGCAGTTGTAAATTCCTTCATTTCTCCCACCGGTACAAGGGCTTCGTGTGAGCAAAGATTTGCAAATGATGTTCACATCCAAACACTTGACACTTCTTATTTTTAAGCAAGATATCTTTTGCTTGCCACTTTTGGCACTCTGCTTGTGCAGCCTTCTCTAGTAACCAGATAGCAGCTATTTTCTCTGTTAACCAATTACCCTCCACTGAAGGTTCCAGTATCCTTATACCTGCAGAAAAAAATTCCTGGAAAGAATACCCTTTTTCTCAGAGCCCAGATGGTGATGGATTGTACCATGATGATTTTTGTTTACCTGCACTGGTGGATTTTCCTTTCCTGCTGGAGGTGAAGATCTCATTCTGCAAATGCACTAATGTTATGTAATTATCATCGCTGCAAGCCTTCTACACATTTGGGCTAATGGTTCCAGCTTCCATGATGATTCTCATATTTTACCCAATTCCATACTGGAATGGTTCTGTCCTGCCCCTGGTAACAGTGACAGTTGGCATCTCGGTAAACTTAAATATACTAGCTTTATATACCTGGCTCATAACATGTGCTAACAGCAATCACCACATAAGTTTCAATCATATCTTTCCTCGCAGAATGGAGATACTCTTGGTTGAGTATTTAGTTTTGTTAAAACTTGAAGTCATCTTAAAACAGCCCTGCCTAAATATTTAACATCAGGAATTCATGAGCAATGGGACTCCGAGGACAAAAAGAGGGACTGTGTAGTCAAATCCAGCCTTGCTTGTCACAGCAGACTGGAGCTTCCAGAATTACTAAGCAGGCACTGGGAGAAACAAAGGGGATAATATTCTTTCCGATGTAGTAATTTTTTATCAATGTGAAATGCATTTTTGGAGTCTATGTGGGATAATTTCCACCCATTTTGCATGTAGAAGATATGCATCCAAGTCCTCAGTCTCAGAGGTGGAAGAAATATCTTTATTTTCTTTGTGTCTACTAAACTTCATCCCAAACCCTCAAACAGTTAGGTTGGTTAAAATTAAAAAAAAAAAAAAAGTCATCACTGAGGCTTCCCTACCCCTAGAGTTTATTTATTAAAGTATTTATTGAATTGAAATCTTGAAATAGGGCTTTCTGCTGAGGTGCACATGGTCTGAAAGCATGTGACTATCTTCTATTTTAAGTGTGGAGCCCAAGACCCTTTGGAGGGGTTGCTGTCCCCTTACCCTGGGGTCCTGCTTTCAGAGAGGTACTTGATAGCTTGTCCTTTAATATCTAAATTTATTGGGTGTTGCTCCTTCATAAAGGCCAAAGTTCCTATTGTTTGTGAGACACTAACTTCCTATGTTCAACCCCCTCTCAATTTCTAGGGGTGAAAATCCTGCCTCTTGATGCTAGTTTCCCCTTCCTGGGTCTGATAAATCCAGTTCGTATCTTCATCTTGTGAATCCTCTGCAATCTGCTCTGGCAAAAAAACCCTAAGATCTCTTTGAGATGGAAGACCAAACATACAGCAAAGAAAACACAGATTAATAATTCAAAGTTATCTGCCACTGGTAAAAAAAAAAAAGGAAAAAAATTAGAATCAAACCATTAATTTCTCCCTACACTTTCTCCTGCAACAGTGAATATACTACAAGGCTTAGATCCTATAATAATTGGAATAAGGTTTACAGAGCTATATTCTATTTCCTAATTGGATTATAAGCAGTTCTTCAACCATCTTATCTCATGGGTATCCACCCTGCCTTTATGGTTGGGGTGGTTTCCTTCTCCTCCCCTTTCAGATCTCGATTTTGCAAACAAGGACTGAGAAGTGGCATTCAGATCAGCCTCATTATCACATTGCAGTTTGGCACCATATCCCTCTCTCCATCTTTATTAGCAGAGTCTCTGATTTTTTAAGCTCATTTGCATAATTTCTAACACCCTGGGTTTATTCAGAAGGCCTTTTGATGAAGAAATGAAGGAGATCTTCTCTACTCCAAAGGGCTCTTCATTAAGACACAGTGGAACACAGCACCTAGGAACGCAGACTCCGCAGGCAACTGAAAAGCCTGGGTTTGATTTCATCTTAGCTGCTTTCTGGCTGTGTGACCCTTGGGAAGTTATTCAGCATCTTTGAACCTCACTTCCTCCATGTGCAGCAATAGCAGCTACATCTCATGACCAATCTGAATCACTCCATGGAAAATATAACAGTGTCCTGTTCATACTACTGGGCATTGTTATCATTATCCTTTTATCTTTGCTGAGGTAAACATTTTACTGAAGAATGACATACATACAGAAAAGTGCCTGTGTCATGAGGATAAAACTCAAGGGGTTTTCAGAAACTGACACATCTGAGTCACCAGCATCCAGATCAACAAACAAAGCACTAGCAGAACTCTGAGCACTTTCACAACTCTTTCCTAGCACTACATCCTTTCCCCCAAGGGGTAATCACTCTCCTGACTTCTAACAATTGCAGGTTAGTTTTACCTATTTTTGAACTTTCTATAAATGGAGTCATACAGATGCCCTATTTCTGTCTGATTTCTTTTTCCTGATACTTTTTGTGAGATTCATCCTCTGTTTTAGCAGAAATAATTCATTTTTCTTTGCTATATAGTGCTCCAGTTTTGGACTATGCCACAATTTTTTATGCATTCTACTTTTGGTGTACATTTAGGTTGTTTGATTTTGGGCTTGAAACACAGCAATACTATAGTATATTCTAATGAGTATATTTTGGACAATTTGCATATGTATACATTTTTATAGGTATATAAGCATGAAATTACTGAGTCACAAGTTAGGGATCTGTTTAACTTTAGTAGACACTACCAGTGTTCCCAAGTGGTTGTAAAATTTACACTCCCTCAAACAGTGAAAAAGAATTCCAGTTGATCTACATTCTTACCAGTGTTTGGTACCATTGATCTTGTTCATTTTAAACATATGGTAGATGTGCAGTCATACTGTGAGTTATCTACTAGATAGCTGATATTTTATTTTTTATTTTTATTTTTATTTTTTGCCAATCATTGAGAGCTTGTAAGGTTGCTGAGGTTGGTTGGCCTTGAACTCTTGGCCTCGCCTTCACAAGCGCCACGACATCCGGCCGGAGCCACTTTGGGCCTATTTTTTTCAACTTTTCATTTGAAAATAATTTCACACTTACAGACAAGTTGCAAGACTAGTATAAAATTGTATGTTCTTCCCCCATATTCATCAACTGTTCACCGTTTTCCACATTTGCTTTATTATTTTCTCTCTGTAGGCACACACATACTGGTTTTTAAAAATGTGAGATAAGTTTCAGATACCATGCCTCATTACCACTAAATATTTCAGAGTGTGTGTACCAAGAACTCTCTCTTAAATAAACACAGTATAGTAATGAAAATCAGAAAAACTCAATACTCATACAATGTAATTATATCCTATAGATCTTGTTAAAATTTTTCCAAATGTTCCTATAATGTTTTATAGCATTTTTTTCAGGCTCTGGATTCGGTCCAGGATCATGCATTACATTTCGTTTTCATGCCTCTGTAGTCTCCTTTAATATGGAAGGTTTCCTGGCTCCTTTTGTCTTTCAGGATATTCACATATTTTGAAGAGCCTAAGAATAACTGTAATTTTGGCTTACTGGATGTTTCCTGATTAGATTGAGGTCATACATTTTTGTTGAATTATTATATAAGTGGTAGTGTGTTCTTCTCAATACATGATGTTGGTTTGTTCTATCATTATTGATGTTGACTTTGATCACTTTATTAAAGTAATGTATGCCAGACTTTTTCACCATAAAATTACTTTCATCCCTTTGTAATTAATAAATAATTTTAGGGGATATACTCTGAGGCTATGTAAGTATCCTGTACTTCATCAAACTTTCGCCCACTTACTTGAGCATCTATTGATGATTCTTGCCTGAATCAATTATTACTATGATGGTTGCAAATGATAATTTTCTAATTCCATTATTCCTCTCCGTTAATTAGTTTGCTTTCTACAGTAAGGTAGTGCTTTCCCTTCCCTCCATTAATTAATTAATCACTCATCACAATGGAGAAATAAAGACATTAGATCAAGAAGAACAACACCATGATATATGCTAGAATAATGGGCATGACAAAGGAAACAGCACTTGAGATCTGAAAGACAGGTAAAAATTAGGCTATCAAAGAGGACCAGAAAAAAAGTGAGGCAATGAGAAAAGCACAAGCAAAGGCTGGGAGTTGAAAGAGAAACTGAGAAAAATTCAGCATGGTTGGGGTGTAGCAAGTGAAGGGAGACAAGTGAAGGTTGAGAGGCTGGAAGGAAAGCTGGAGGCACTTATTAGGATTAACTCCTCATTCATGACAGTTATTAAGATTAACTCCTCATTCATGACTTCCCAACCCTGCCAGGAAAGGTTGGGGAAGGCTTGACCATGGCAGGGACATTTAAATTGCAGCTTGAAGGATAAATAGGAATTCAGTAAGGAGAGGAGGGGGGAGGGGAGATTGATGGGAGATGAAGTTGGAGAATTAGGTTCCAATTGTAAAGAAAGGGAAGGAAAGGAAATCAATGTCATTGAGCATCCCTTATAAACTTTCACATGCCTTGTCCCATTGAATCCTAAATTGGAAAGGTTTTGTTCACTGTGTCTGCCCATGTCAGGTCCACCTATACTCAAATTCTCATGTATTTCTTTTAACTATTGCTTTTAAACAGAAAATCCCCAAGTTAAGTGGCTTAGAACAATGCTTTATTATGTCTTGAGCTTTTGCGGGTCAGCAATGGGGGCAGGGTTCAGCAGGATGGTTCTTCTACTCCATGTGACATTGGCTTCAGTCTCTCACTTGACTGCCTTCTTGATTGCCTGGATTGGGTTTGGAAATCCAAGAAGCTTCTCTCTCACATTTCTGGGGACTTCGTGCCTCTTCACATGACCTCCCTCCCTCCATGTGATAGCTCACTGGCTAGTAGTCAAGCCTAAGCATCTTTACAGCACAGTGGCTCCTTCTAAGAGCAAAATGGAAGCTGCCAGGACTTGTAAAGGTTATTACTGGCACAAGGCACTTCCACTGCATTCTATTGACAAGTTATTAGGCCAGCCCAGAATTTATTGGGAGAAAAAAATGGAGTTCAGTTTTTGACAAGGAGGGAAGGAATTGTTTGCAGTCATCTTTAGAGTCAATCTATTATGCCACCTCTTCCAGGAAGTCTTCTCTGACTTTTCCTGTCTCATTTTCTACCAATTTATCACAATTACTGTTCTGGATCATTATTTGGCTCATTTTATGTAGTGCTTTGTGGTATTTCCAAAATTTTCCAAGTGTCAATATTTTAGCTTTGCTGATTCCTAGAGTAGGCCCTTTTTTAACTTAAGTGTAGTTATTATCTAATTATATCCACTGAAGAAGATAAAACTACCTTTATTTTTTTAAGAGAAAGAAAACCAAGTCCCAGAAGGAAAACACAAATTGCTTAAGGTTGTCTGACAAATTAGGTTTCAATGCTGACTCTGCCCCTAGGTCTGCAATTCTAAAATTGTGTTGCAATCTTCCTATATATAAAATAATAATTTATTGAGCAAAAACTACATGCTAGTTCCTTGCTTAGTGCTAGGGATTGAGAAATGTGTAAATGCCCTTAGTCTAACTGGTAAGGAAGACATATAAACAAATACTGACTACACTGTATTTAAAGGAAGTACTGACTATACAGTATTTAAAGGCACAGCATGTTAAGTGCTGAAGTGGAGTTCTAAGACCCCAGACCAGGGTTCATCAACCCTGCCAGGAAAGGTTGGGGAAGGCTTGACCATGGCAGGGACATTCAAATTGCAGCTTGAAGGATAAATAGGAATTCAGTAAGGAGAGGAGGTGGGAGGGGAGATTGATGGGAGATGAAGTTGGAGAATTAGGTTCCAATTGTAAAGAAAGGGAAGGAAATCAATGTCATTGAGCATCCCTTATAAACTTTCACGTGCCTTGTCCCATTGAATCCTAAAACTATCTATCTCTGAAAAGGCTATTCTCATATTCCCATTCTTAAAGATAGGAAACTTAAGTTCAGAGAGATCAAATCACATACCAAAGGCCACATTACATAGTTTAGACTTTATCTTGTACCAGGAAGCAACATTTTCAAAACCAGCTCATGACCTGACCTGACAGAGAAATGAACATGGTTGTCATATGGAAGTGGGAAAGAGTGGGCAGAGGGTAACAGTGCCAGATTTAGGAGGAGGTTCTACTACCAGCCATGAATTGATGAGGACCTTGATGAATTCAATGGCAACAGGATGGAGAGGAGGAGCTGAATTGAACTTAGGGTAGTGTTTCTAAGATATAAATAATGAGGCTGAAGCACTGGTTAGATACAAAAATGAAGGGAGAAGAGTCAAGAATTCAAAGCTAAGTTTGGTTGATATTTTCATCAGTGGGGTTATGGGAGTCATAGAGCTCAACTGATGTCCCTTACTTGCTTCACAAGTATTTCTGAATCTCACTTGTCCATACCTGAAAATGCCAATAAGATAATAGTATTACCTACCTCATTAGCTAACTTAAATGAGCTAACACATGAATGATGCTGAGCACAAAGCTTGGCCCATGGCAGTGAATATCAATTAATTAATTAATTCATTCATTCAATGAATATCTACTGAAATGAATATCTCATTTATTCATTCATTCAATGAATATCTACTGGATACTTCCCACAGGCCAGAAACTCTGTTAGGACCTGGGAAGACAGACTATAAATAAGATTCTCAAAGTTCCTGTGATCATGGAGGTTACATTTGTATTATGTCTTGTTCTTACACAACATACAATAACTCAAAAGTTAATTGCAGAGAATGGTAAATACACGAAGGAAACCCATAGGCTAAGAGATAAAGAAGCTGTCAGGGACATTTTAGATGGGGAATGGTTCTTAACTGTAAGTGACCTGCCCCACTGTCACCCAGCAGACATTTGGCAATGTCAAGAGACTTTTTGATGGTCACAGCATGGAGGAAAGTACCACTGGCATCCAGTAGGTGGAAGCCAGGGACGTTGCTAAACATCCTACAGTGCTGCACAGGACAGCCCTCCAATGCAAAGAATGATCTGGTCTCAAACGTCAACACTGCTGAGACTGAGGAACCCTGAGACAGGGTTATGAAAGAAAGTCTTTTCAATGAGGGTGTATTTGGGTTGAAAGCTCAAAGATGAGGAGGAACCAGTTATGAGAGGAGCTGACCGGAGAGCATTTCAGAAAGAGGAAAGAGGAACTGCAAAGACCAGAGGACGGAAAGAGCTTCTTGTACTCAGGGATCAGAAAAGAGAACAAATGACCTAAAAGCAATGAGGATGGGACTTGGCACGTGCAGAGATTAGAGAAGAAGTTAGCAGCTGAGTCATGTAAGATGTTAGAAGCCACATAAAGAGTTCGTCTTTTATTCTAAGAATACTAGGAAGCCATTGGAGCACACTGAAGTAAGACGCACCCTCTGTTCAGTTTTACATTTCATATTGAAAAAAACTCACGCTGGCTGCATTGTGGATTAAAGAGTAGAAAATATCAGAAGGCTGTTGCAGTAACTCATGCAAGAGACGGTGACATGGAGGCTAGGGTTTTATCAGCAGAGGTGGAGAGAAACGGACAGGTTAGAAATATATTTTGGAGGTAGAGCAGACAGCACTTAAAGACAACAGATCCCAGGGGTGAGGGGGAATAAGAAACCAAGGATGACTCCTAGGTTTTTAGCTTGAGGCACTGAGTAGGTGGTGGTGGTATTTACTGAGTTGGAAAGATGTCAGAAGGAACGGGTTTGGGAGGTTGTTTAGGACTTACAGGTTTGAGATGCTAATTTTTTATCCCAGTGAAGATGCAGGTATGCAGACAGCTGGATATACAGATCTGAAGCTACCGAGGGAGGTCAGGGATGGATAAGTAAGTTTTATTACCATTATATGTTAGGACATATTTTATAATACAATTCCTTCTTACTGAAGTCTCCCTGCACATCATCTTGCATGCAGATGTCTGAAGTCTCAGGGAGGCATTTTCTTGGAATCACTGCCAAGCCCAAAACTGTGATATTTTTAAAGTGTCACATCCTCCATGCCCCTCTTTGAATTGAGTCACACGTTTAATTAAGTTTTCACTTACAGCACAAGTAAAGGGGAAAAATAACCCTAAGGAATTGATCCCCGCCTGCAGAGCTTTGGAATTTTGGGCAGCTCCCCTCTCTGCTTCCTTCTGTCTTTCTGGTCTTTTATTTCCCCCTCTTATTTCCTAGGGACATTTTCATCATCAAGTTCTGATCAGTTTTGGAAATGAGGGTCTTGTGGTGGAGAGTATTTAGGAAGCACTACCCTTAAAGAAGTCAAGTCTTTACAAATGATGACACTGAATGGCTGAAATGGAGCAGAAGGATCTCTGGGTTAAGATTCAGAAGACCTGAGCCCTCAGCTTGGTCTAACCACATGCTAGCTATGTCAACTCTGGGCATGATCTCAGCTTCCGGTTCTTTTGTAAAAATGGCAGATGAACATACATGTGCATGTGCCATTATAATATTGCAGTGCTGTTTACAATAGCAAAGACTTGGAACTAACCCAAATGCCCTTCAGTGATACAAGGGATAAAGAAAATGTGGCACATATACACCATGGAATACTATGCAGCCATAAAAAGGATGAGTTCATGTCCTTTGCAGGGACATGGATGAAGTTGGAAACCGTTGTTCTCAGCAAACTGACAGAAAAACAGAAAACCAAACACCATATGTTCTCACTCATAAATGGGTGTTGAACGATAGAACACATGGACACAGGGAGGGGAACATCACACACTGGGGTCTGTCGGGGGGGTGAGGGGGTAAGGGGGTTAGGGGAGGGATAGCAGTGGGTGGGAGGATTGGGGAGGGATAACATTAGGAGAAATAACTAATGTAGATGACAGGGTGATGGATGCAGCAAACCACATGGCACGTACATACCTGTGTAACAAACCTGCATGATCTGCACATGGACCCCAGAACTTAAAGTATAATTTAAAAAAATCGGAGATGATAATCCCCAGCTGATGCAAGTCTTTGTAAAAGTCATATGAGATAATATGTCTAAGGTCTGGAAAGCATGCACATCTTACAAAAGCCATCGCTTCCCACCCCCTCCATCGACGCCAACCAAGTCCAAACCCCTGTCACTGTTTCCCTCGTTACTGTAATAGTCTACTGACTTCTCTCCATGGTACTGCTCCTGCCCACTCCCCCTGCCAGTCTATTCTTAACAGCCAGAATGATGCCGTGAAAATGTCACATCATGTCACTTCCCTGCTGAAAACCTCCCACAGCCTCACATCCCACTCGTGGTGACATGCGGAGTCCCCATGCAACGATACTCACTATTCCTGTATGGAATACAGGAATCTCTCACTCACACCCATGCTGGGTCCACATCAGCCCCATGGCCTTCCTGATATTCCCAGAATACATCAGATGGAATCCCACCCTGGGGCCTTTACAAGTACTGTTTCCTCTGGAAAGTCCTTTCCTCAGTCACATGCTTCCAACGCCTCCTTCTCAGGGAGGCTTTCCCTAATCGCCCTAACACAGATCGCCATCTCTCCCTCCTGCCTCACCTGCACCCCTTCCTCCTTCCATAGCTTAATTCACAGTTGCTTACATTCCAAACATTTTCATTTTCTTTTTGTTTTTTGAGAGAGGGTCTCGCTCTGTTGCCCAGGCTGGAGTGCTGATCACAGTTCACTGTAGCCTCAAAGCCCTGGGCTCATGTGATCCTCATGCCTCAGCCTCCTGAGTAGCTGGGACTATAGACTCATACCACCATGTCAGGCTAATTTTTAGATTTTTTTGTGGAGATGGGGCCGAGCCATGTTTCCCATGTTGGTCTCAAACTCCTGGCTTCAAGCAATCCTCCCACCTTGGCCTCCCAAAGCACTGGGATTACAGGTATGAGCGACCACCTCCACCAACCCATTTTTCTGATTTCTTCTGTGTTTCATCTGTCTTCATCTGATGAAAAGCTCAGTGAAGGATGGGATTTTTCTCCCCATTTTGTTCGACTGTATTCAGCAGCACCTACAATAGTGCCTGGCACAGACAGGTGCTCAATAAATATGAAGAATGGACAGATAAAGTAGAAACACAAAGAATAAAAATAACTTGCCCAGAGTTGCAGATGGGAAAAGGATGTGTTCACATCCAGACACCTCCACGTCCTCAGTGGACAGTTGAAGGTGATCATATTTTTGCCATTCCCTCACTGGTCATGGCTAGAGGCCAAAGGAATGTGCGCTTCCTCCCCTCAGAGAGCACAAACTACCAAACAAAGGTACCAGGAGTTCATTGAGGCCATGAGAGGGAACTGATGATGGACTCGTGTGTGTGCCTGGAGTACATCCCTTTGACTCATCTAATTTAAGAAATGGACAACTTTGAGCATGCTCCAGGAGTCTCACTTCTGAGATATATACAGGTATACACACCTCTGATAGACATATCTGTGTTTATCTCAGTTTTTCTACCCCTGGACTTGCTTTGAGCAGAGCAGCTCAGTCCATGTGCAGGTAGCCCAGCTGCAGACAGGAGAGAATGTGACCAGGACACCTGCCCCTCAACCAGGGGGTGTCGGTGGATAAATGTCCCAAGGACCTACTGCTGGCTGGGTTGAATCTGAGGCACAATGTGGCATGTGCCTGCACTACAGGGGATCTTTGCAGGATTATGCTCCCTCTTCTCTTTTTCCTGGCTCTTAAAGTCACCTCCAAAACATATTGCCTGCCTCCACACCCATGTCTGAGACTTAGCTTTCAAGGAAACCAAAACTCAGAGTGTCTGCAAAGGGGAGCTCAGGATTTGGGTTCAAATCCCGGTTTTGCCATTTGTCCTGTGACTTTTAGCATGTTCCCTAACTTCAAACTTTCCCAGCAAGTGGAGATACTAATAGGAAGCTTGCCTGCTTGGAGGAGGAAGGAATATATGCAATGACCCATCCCAGTGCCTGGGACATAATATCCTATTAAAAAATGGAAGCTGATATTATAATTATGATGTTGATATTAATAATTATTATAAACATTTTTCCATGTGCTCATGATGTGACCTGCCACTTTCATGTGTATGGATGTGATTGAGCATATTTTTATTACTCATCTTTTTCATTCAAGGTAAGAAAGAGGACAAGGGAGGGAAAAAAGGAGGTATATCCTAAGGGAGGAGATTAAAGGACCCCTAGACTCCACAGGTTCCTAAGCTGTCATGGTAGAGAGCAGTCCACTGTTTTCTGAAGCTCTTAACCCCTCATCATCTCTACTTCCGCCATATTCCATCTGCCTGCATGTTAATATGGCTCAGATTTCTCACAAGTGCTCACATGGTGTTTTCATTCTGGAAGAAATTATTACAACTTCTTTACACAGAAAGTTGTGTATTCCTGTGTCACAGATGAGGAATGTGAAGCCCAGAGAGGTTGGCCAGCCTTCCCAATGTCACACAGCTAGGAAAGAGCAAAGCCGGATTTGAACCTAGGTGGTCTGGCCTCAGAGTTCATGCGGGTAACCCCTCTGCTGTGCTGCCTGTTTGCACAAGATCAACAGAGCCTAAGGAGCAATTTGGCTGCCGTCCCAGCAGCCTAGGGGAAAGGAGGCATCATAGTTTCCTTATTTGGTAACTTCATAAATGGTGGCATTTAGCACAAAGCAGTGAGGTACTCCAGAAGAAGCCCAATCTTCTCATATCTGTAAATTCCACAGAGGGCCTTGTCATGATGTCTGGCTTGCCATGATCTTCAATTTGTACCCATGGCCAGATGAAACCCCCTAGAAAGGACAAAACTATTATATTCCTGGGAAGAGTGTAGTTTTATACAAACTGAATGGTGTGGAACCTTGGAGCTTAAATTACCAGGCTGTGATGGCTCCTACCACCTAACAGGTGGAAAGAACAGCAGATAGAAAAGGCTAACTTACAGTAGCTATTGAGCTCTCTTCTCCTTGTCAACATAGACTTACATGGTAGATTTGAAGTGGAAAATGGGAATTTGAAAATTATAGACAAAGAATGGCAATTAGCTTAGCTAACACAAAAAGATAGGATTTCAAAAACCCAACATTTTGCTAAGTCAGTCAATGCTGAGGAACAATTTTACCAAGAAGTAAAAATAAACGCTGGTTTATATGTATTATGGAATGTGTTATGTCTTTTTTACTGCATGTTGATGGCTCTGTGAGGGCGAGAGCTACACTGAGGACCGACTGGAGGTGTTACGTGGAGATCATGAATGCAGGATGTGGAATCAAACGGTCTGAATTCAAATCCTGGCTCTTAGCAGCTGTGCAGGCTCAGGCAGATTTTGAATGCTCTCTAAACCTCAGTTCCCACGTCTGTTGAGTAGATAATTTGCCTTTTCTTTAGGATTATACTGAGGATTAAATGGCTCAGTTTGCATGTATTTAGCACAGTATGGGGCACATGGCAAGCTCTCAGTAATTGGTGACTGTTACGATGACAAACTTAGAAAATGGTGAAATCCTATATCTGGTTTCAAAGATGGATACATGCTGAAAGTATGAACCACAACACTGGTATATAACTGCATGGAAAAGAAGTTAAGGCCAGGCATGATGGCTCGTGCCTGTGATTGTAGCACTTTGGGAGGCTGAGGCAGGTGGATCGCCTGAGGTCAGGAGTTGGAGATGAGCCTGGCAAACATGTCAAAAACCCATCTCCACTAAAAATACAAAAATTAGCTGGGCGTGGTGGTGCACACCTGTAATCCCAGCTACTTGGGAGGCTGAGGCAAGAGAATTGCTTGAACCTGGGAGGTGGAGGTTGCGGTGAGCCAAGATGGCACCACTGCACTCCAGCATGGGCGACAGAGTGAGACTCTGTCTCAAAAAAAAAATGTTTAAACAGGAGGCCATGGAACTTACTAATTGTTTTTCCTACTGAAGATTTCTTTTCATTATGTATAGCATAATTAAGAATATTAATCTTGACATCAGACAAAGAAGGCCTTAAATTTTCGTTCTCTGTACTCACCTTCGACAGTCACTTAATCTCTCTGAACCTTAGTTTTCTTAACCGTAAAATGGGAATGATAGTACCAAACTCCTGGGGTTGTGTGAGGATTAATTGAGAAAGCAGATAAAAAGCATTTTGCACATGAATTGATATTGATAATTATTATAAACATGTATGTGTGTATGTGTACATGAGTTTTTTCCAGCTTTAAATACAACTGAAAAATATTGTATATATAATTGTTTCACGAAGTGTTACTTTAATATATATATATATATGTTATGAAATGATTACCACAGTCAAGCTAATTAATATAGCCATCTCCTCAAAGACCTAAAAACAGAAATGCAGTTTGACCCAGCAATCCCATTACTGGGTATATACCCAAAGAAATAGAAATCATTCTGTCATAAAGATACATGCACACGTATGTGCACTGCAGCACTCTTCACAATAGCAAAGTCAGGGAATCAACCTAAATGCCTATCAATGATAGACATTGATAAAGAAAATGTGGTACATATACACAGTGGAATACTACACAGATGTCCTTTGCAGGAACATGTATGGAACTGGAGGCAATTATCTTTAGCAAACTAACGCAGGAACAGAAAAAGCATATACCACATGTTTTCACTTGTAAGTGGGAGCTAAATGGTGAGAATATATGAACACATAGAGGGGAACAACACACGCTGGGGCCTATTGGAGGGTGGAGGGTAGGAGGAGGAAGATGATCAGGAAAAATAATTAGTGGATACTAGACTTAATACCTGGGTAATGAAATGATCTGTACAACAAACCCCCATGACACATACTTACCTATGTAACAAACCCACACATCTCCTGACTTTAAACATTCAGGAGTGTGTGTGTATGTGTATACATATATATATATACATACATATGTATATATGTATGTGTATGTGTGTGACATTGCAGGATCATATGGTAGTTCTGTTTTTAATTTTTTTGAGGAACCTCCATAATGGCTATACTAATTTATATTCCCATCAACAGTATACAAGGGTTTCTTTTCTCTATACCCTTGTCAGCACTTGGTATCTTTTGTCTTTTTGATAATAGCCATTCTAACAAGTATGAGGTAATCTATCTCCTTGTGGTTTTGATTTGCATTTTCCTGATGATTGATGATGTTGAGCATTTTTTCATATCCTTGTCAGCCACTTATGTGTCTTTTTTTGAGAAATGTCTTTTCAAATCTTTTGCCCATTTTAAAATTGGGTTGTTTTCTTGCTATTGAATTGCATATTAGCCTCTTATCAGATGTAAGGTTTGCAGATATTTTCACCCATTATATAGATTGTCTCTTCATTCTGTTGATTGTTTTATTTGCTGTGCATAAGCTTTTTAGTTTGATGCAATCTCATATGCCTATTGTTGCTTTTGAAGTCATAAATATTATTGCCCGGATCAATGCAAAGAGGCTCTTTCCCTATGTTTTCTTCCTGTAGTTTATAGTTTCTTGTGCTATGTTTCAATCTGTAATTGATTTTAGTTAATTTTTGTATGTGGTGTGAGATAAGAATCCAATTACATTCTTCTGCATGTGGATATCTAATTTTTTCAACGTTATCTATTGAGGAAACTGACCTTTCCCTTGTGTGTTCTTGGCACCTTGGTTGCAGATAAATTGACCATAAACATAGTTTATTTATGGGCTCTTAATTCTGTTCCATTGTTCTATATGTCTATTTTTGTGCCAGTACCATGCTGTTTTGATTAAGACAGCTTTGTAGTATGGTTTGAAATCAGGTTGTGTGATGCTTACAGCTTTGTTGTTCCTGCTCAAGATTGTGGTGGCTGCTCAAGATTGTGGTGGCTATTTGAAGTCTTTGGTGATTCCATACCAAATTTTAGGATTGTTTTTTCTATTTCTAGGACAAATGCCAATGACATTTTCATAGGGATGGCATTTAGTCTATAGATGACTTTGGGTAGTATGAACATTTTCAGAATATTCTTCCAAGCTGTAAACACAGAATATCTTTTCACATATTCATGTTTTCTTCAGTTTCTTTCATCATGGTTCTAAAGTTCTCAGTGTACAAATATTTTACCTCCTTGGCAGAACTTATTTCTTTTTTTTACATATATACTTTAAGTTCCGGGGTACATGTGCAGAACATGCAGGTTTGTTACATAGGCATACACATGCCATGATGGTTTGCTGCATCCTTTCCTCCATCATCTACATTAGATATTTCTCCTAATGTTATCCCTCTGCAATCCCCTCACCCCCTGCCATCCCTCCTCTAGTCCCCCACCCCCCACGACAAGCACTGGTGTGTGATATTTCCTCCCCTGTGTCCATGTGTTCTCATTGTTCAACACACTCTATGAGTGAGAACATGAGATGTTTGGTTTTCTGTTCTTGTGTCAATTTGCTGAAAATGGTGAAGTGTTTCATTTGATTTTGTAGTGATTGTAAATGGGATTTTCTTAAAAATATTTTTTGAATTATTAGTATATAGAAACACTAACTGATTTTTGTGTGTTGATTTTGTATCCTGCTACATTATTAATTAGCTCTGACAATTTTTTTTGGTGGAGTTTTAGGACTTTCTATATATAAGATTATGTTTTCTGCAAACAGATAATTTTACTTCTTCTTTTCCAATTTGGATGCCTTAGGTTCCTTTCTTTTGCCTAATTGGTTGGCTGGGATTTCTAGTACTATATTGAATAGAAGTGTCAGGAGTGAACATTCTTGTTTTATTCCTGGTTTGAGAGGAAAATCTTTCAGCTTTTTACCATTGAGTATAATGTTATCTGTGGGGCGTTATTATGCTGAGTACATTTTTTCTATACCTAACTTGTTGAGAGTTTGTAATGAGGAAATTATGTTGAATTTTTTCAAATCCCTTTTCTCCATCTATAGAAATGAACATATGATTTGTATACTTTTTTCTCCTAATGTGGTGTAGAACATTTACTGATTTGCATATGTTAAACTATCCTTGCATCCTGAGATAAATCCTAATTGATCATGGTGTATAATCATTTTCATGTGCTGTTGAATTCAGTTTGCTAGTATTTTCTTGGGGATTTTCATATCTATGTTCCTGAAGCATACTGATCTATACTCTTCCATGCTTGTAGTGTACTGAACTGGCTTTGGTATCTGGATAAGGCTGACCTTGTAAAATGAGTTTGGAAGTGTCCCTGTTCTTTAAAAATTTTAAACAATTGTTGTTAATTATGCTTTAAATTTTGGTAGAATTCACCAATGAACATCTTGGGTTTTTCTTTGTTGGGAGGTTTTTGATTATTGATTTGTCACCTTACTGATTATTGATGTGTTCATATTTTCTGTTTCTTCATAATTCCGTCTTGGTGGGTTGTATGCGTCTAGAAATGTATTCATTTCTTCTAGGTTATCAAATCATTCATAGTATCTCTTGACCTTTGTATTTCTATATCAGCTGTAACATCTCTTTCATTTATAACTGAGTTCTTTTCTTAGTTTGTCAATTTAGTTTATATATATTTTTAAAAACAACTCTTAGTTGCATTGACACTTTCTATTTTCGACCCTCTTTCCACTGATTTTGGGTTTAGTTTTTCTTCTTTTCTAGTTTTTTGGGGTCTAAAGGTTGTTTGTCAGGTCGTTTACTTGATCTTTTCTTTCTTAATGTAGATATTTAGCACTATAAACTTTTCTCTTAGAACTGTTTTTGAGGCATTCCATAAGTTATGGTATATTGTACTTTCATTTTGTTTGTCTCAAGATATATTTCGATTTTCGTTTCAATTTCTTCTTTGACTCATCGTTTAGGAACATGTTGTTTAATTTGTCAATATTTGTGAATTTCCCTATTTTCCTCCTGTTAGTGATCTCTAATTTTATACTACTGTAATTAGAAAAGATGCAAGATATGATTTCAGCCTACTCAAATTTATTAAGATTTGTTTTGTGGCATAATGAATGATCTATTCTGGAGAATGTTTGGTGTTTGCTTAAGAATGTTTATTCTGTTGCTGTTTGATGGTAGATTCTGTATATGTCTGTTAGGTCCATTTGGTTTATAGTGTTGTTTAAGTCTGTTATTTCCTTATTGATTTTCAGTGTGAATAATCTATTGTTGAAAGTGAAGTATAGAAGTCTCCTACTACTTTGGTTTGGTTTGGTTTGGCTTGGTTTGTAACATAGATATATTACACAATCCTATCATCCAGGTAGTTAGCATAGTACAAAATAGGTAGGTTTTCATCTCCCAACCCGTTTCTTTCTCCCAACTCCAGTAGTCAACAGTGTCTATTTATGTCCATGGGTATCCAATTATTAGCTCCTACTTATAAGTGAGAAGATGTGGTATTTGGTTTTCTGTTCCTGTGTTAATTGTTAGGATTATGGTCTCCAGTACCATCCATGCTGCTACAAATAACATGATTTCATCTTTGCTTGTGGCTGTGTAGTATTCCATGGTATATATGTACCACATTTTTTTATCCAGTGCACCATCGATGGGCACTTAGATTGATTCCATGTCATTGCTATTAGGAATAGCAATGTGATGATGAAATGAGTGTATATCTTTTTGGTGGAAAGATTTCTTTTCCTTTGAGTATATACCCAGTGATGGCATTGTTGGGTCCAGTGAGAGCTCCATTTTAAATTCTTTGAGAAACCTTCAAATTGCTTTCCACAGTAGCTGAACTAATTTGCATTCTCATCAATAGTGTATAAGCATTTCCTTTTCTCCACAGTCTCACCAGCATGTGTTATTTGATATTTTAATAATAACCATTCTGACTGGTATGAGATGGTATTGATTTGCATTTCTCTGACGATTAGTGATAATGAGCATTTTTTCATATGTTTATTGGCCACTTGTATGTTTTCTTTTGAAAAGTGTTCATGTAATTTGCCAATTTTTAAATGTAGTTATTTAGTTTTTGTTTGTTGATTTATTTAAGGTCCTTTTAGATTCTGGATATTAGACTTTTGTCAGATGCATAATTTGCTAGTATTTTCTCCAATGCTGTAGGTTGTCTATTTACTCTGTTGATAGTTTCTTTTGCTGTGTGTAAACTTTTCAGTTTAATTAGGCCCCACTTGCCAATTTTTGTTTTTTTGTTGTTGTTGGAATTGCTTTGAGGGACCTAGCCAAAATGATTTCTCAAGACTGATATTAAGAAAGGTATTTCCTATGTTTTCTTTTAGGATTTTTATAATTTGAGGTCTTACTTTTAAATCTTTAATCCATCTTGAGTTAATCTTTATATATGGTAAGAAGTAGGGGTCCAGTTTCATTCATTTGCATATGGCTAGCCAGTTATCCCAGTACCATTTATTGAATAGTAGGAAGTCCTTGCCTTGTTGCTTGTTTTTGTTGACTTTGTCAAAGATCAGATGGTTGTAGGTGTGTGGCTTTATTTCTGGGTTCTCTATTCTGTTCCATTGGTTTGTGTCTGTCTTTTCACCAGTACCATGCTGTTTTGTTTACTGTGACCTTACAGAATAGTTTGAAGTGTCATAACTCTGGTTTTGTTCTTTTTGCTTTGGATTGTTTGAGCTAGTTGGGCTCTTTTTTTTTTTTTTTTTGGTTTCATATGAATTTTAGAATAGTTTTTTTCTAAAACTGGACACTGGTTGTTAGGAGTAGCATTGAATCTATAAATTGCTTTGGGCAGTATGGCCATTTTAACAATATTGAGTTTTCCAATCCATGAGCATGAATTGGTTTTCCATTTATTTGTGTAATCTCTGGTTTCTTTCAACAGTTTTCTGTAGTTCTTGTAGAGATCTTCAGTTCCGTGGTTAGCTGTATTACTAGGTATTTGCATTTTTATGTGGCTATCATAAGTGGGATTGTGTTTTTGATTTGCCTCTCAGCTTGAATATTATTGGTGTGTAGATGCTACTGATTTTTGTACATTAATTTTGTCTCTTTGTCCTTCTTCATAGTT
Source organism: Saguinus oedipus (assembly GCA_031835075.1). NCBI lineage: Eukaryota > Metazoa > Chordata > Mammalia > Primates > Cebidae > Saguinus > Saguinus oedipus. The sequence continues at coordinate 16,704,437 of CM063179.1, read as the reverse complement.
GTTGGTTTAAAGCCTGTTTTATTTAATGTAAAAGTAGAAACTCCTGCTCTTTTTATTTTCTACTTGCATGGTAGTTTTTTTGTTATTGTTGCTGTTTGTTTGTTGTTGTTGTTTTTCTTGTAGTTTTCTCTTTACTTGAAGCCTGTTGATGTTCTTACATGTGAGATAGGTCTCCTGGAGACCGCAAAGAGTTGGTTCTTGTCTTTTTATGCAGATTGCCAATTTATGTCTTTTAAGGGGGGGCATTAAGTACATTTACATTCAGGGCTGGTATTGATATGTGAGGCTTTGATCCTGTCATTGTGTTGTTAGTTGGTTGTCATGTGGACTTGTTTGTATAGTTGCTTTATTTTATCTATGGGATAAGTGCATAAGTGTGTTTTTGTAGGATAAGGTGCCATTATTTATATTCCATATTTAGCCCTCTTGTAAGGACCTCAGTTAATGTTTGTCTAGTTGTAACTAATTCCCTCAGCATTTGCTTGTCTGAGAAAGATTTTGTCTCCTTTGTCCTTATAAAACTCAGTTTGTCAGGACATGTAATTTTTGGTTGGAATTTCTTTTCTTTAAGAGTGTTGAAAATAGGCTCCCAGTATCTTCTGACTTATAATATTACTGTCTATTGCTAGCCTGATGAGGCTCCCTTTTTTTTTTTTTGAGATGGAGTTTCACTCTTGTTACCCAGGCTGGAGTGCAATGGCGCGATCTCGGCTCACAGCAACCTCCACCTCCTGAGTTCAGGCAATTCTCCCGCCTCAGCCTCCTGAGTAGCTGGGATTACAGGCATGCACCACCATGCACAGCTAATTGTATTTTTAGTAGAGATGGGGTTTCACCATGTTGACGAGGATGGTCTTGATCTCTTGACCTTGTGATCCACCCACCTCGGCCTCCCAAAGTGGTGGGATTACAGGGGCTCCTTTTGTACATGACCTGATCTTTCTCTAGCTGCCCTTAAGAATTATTTTTTTCTTTGATGTTGGTGACTCTGATGACTATGTGTCATGGGGATGGTCATCTTGTGTAGTGTCTAACCAGAGTTCTCTGTTTATCTTGAATTTGAACACCAATCTCTCTAATGAGGTGAGAGATACTTTTGTGGACTATATCTTTGCATATATTTTTCAAGTTGCTTACTCTCCTTACTCAGGAATGCCAATGAGTTGAAATCTTGGTCTGTTTACCTAATCCCACATTTCTTGGAGGTTTTAATTTAAAAAAAATTCCTTTTTCTTTGTTTGTCTGATTTGAAAAACCAGTGTTTGAGCTCTGAGATTCTCTTCTCAGCTAGGTCTATTCTACTGTTAATGCCTCCAACTAACTTATAAAATTATTGCAGCAACTTTTCAATTCCAGAAGTTCAGTTTGGTTCTTTCTTAAACTGGCTATTTTATCTTTCAGCTCTTGGATTGTTTTACTGGATTGTTTGGATTGAGTTTCAACTTTCTTCTGAATCTTGATGAACTTCCTTGCTATCTAGATTTTAAATTATATGTCTTTCATTTCAATCATATAATACTGGTTAAGAAACATTGCTGAGGAGCTAGGAGTCTCATCTGGAAGTAAGGGGACACTATGGCTTTTTGAATTGCTAGAATTCTTGCACTGTTTCTTGCACTGATCTGGGAGGGCTGGTGCTTCTTTAACTGTGGTGTAAGTTAAGTATTCTCTGTTGGGTTCATTTCTGGATGATTTTATAGGACCAAGACTCTGTACGGATTTTTATTTGTGGGTGAATGTCTGTGCTTGGTTTCACAGGGATATTAGCCAAATAATTGTTGGCAATGTAGTTTGAGCCATGATCCAGTAGATAGTGCTTAAAAGTAATGGCCAGCAGGTAGGGTCTTAACCATGTGGCTCTTTTGGATTTCCTCACATTTGCATGCATGCTCTGCCATGGTGAAGGGAGATGGGGAGAAATGACTTCCTCACCACATCTACTCCTGGGCCTTTGGGGATTTCCCTCTGACCACTGGTACCATAGCCACATATCTTTTGTTAGGCGTTCAGGGTCGCAGAGCTCCCTTGGGCAGAGGCTGTGATAGGGAGATAAGCCACATTCTTTCTGGACTACAGAGGAAGGTATGCTTATTCCCTTGCTGGCCCATGAAATTGGACATTTTGCCATTCTCAATGCTCTGAATCTGGGGTCTCCTCTTCCACTCAAGTGCTGGCCACAAATCTTGGCTCAACAAGCTGTGTAACATGGCTGAGACATCAGGATGGCCTGACTCTGGTAGGGTATTTGAAGTGTTCACAGGTTGCTGGTAAAGTATTCAGGTGGAGCAAAGCACTCGGCTGGGCAGTGGAGGCTGGGCAGTGTAGCCTGTGCTGTGTAGGCTGTGCTGTGCCCATGTTCCTGTGCGGCAGCAAGGCAGGATCCCTGGGAAAGGCTAGTGGACAGGCGGGCTAGTGGACGGATGTGCCCCAGTCCTGTGGGGAGACTGACCTATCTCTCTTCTGGCCTGGTGGTCAACTGGGGCTAGAATCTCCTGGAGATGGGGAACACAGGGGTCTGCATGCCTATGGTTGTACTCTGCCGAACTAAATTTCTGGGCTCTGTGGTGGCTGAGGCCCTTACTCTGACTATTCCCTGGGCAGATCCCTCTGCCAGCTCACATGTTCTTGGGAAATACGGGGCCCCCTGTCTTATTACTTTTGTATGGCTGTCTACTTCTCCCTTTAGTTGTACTAATATTTGCATTACGTATTTAGGTGTTTCATTGTTGGGAACATACACATTTAAAATTGTTAAATCTTCTTATTATTAATGACCTTCTTTATCTCTGTTACAGTTTTGGACTTAAAAATCTAATTTTTCCTGATGTACATATCTCTGCTTTTTTATTACTATTATATTATATTTGTCTAGAATATCTCTTTCCATCCCATAATTTTCAGCCTGTATGTGTACTTAGAGCTAAAAAAAAATCTCTGGTAGTAGAGAGCATGTAACTGGGTCTTGGCTTTTTAATCCATTTACCCACTCTGTCATTTGATTAGAGAATTTAATCCACTTACATTTAAAGTAATAATTCATAGGTAAGGACTTACTACTACCATCTTGTTAATTGTTCTCTATTTTGTATTTCTTTTGTCTTATTCCTCCCCTTTTGCTATCTTTCTTTCTGATTTTTTTTTTGTAGAGGTATGCTTTGATTACTTTATCTTTTGTGTATATACTACATTTTTTTTTCTCTGTGGTTACTATGAGGCTTACATAAACACCTTGTAGTTGTAATAGTCTATTTGAAGCAGATAACAACTTAATTTTAACTATACACATAAATATCTACACTTTAACTTCTCCTCCCACCACATTTGTGTCATTGATGTCACAATTTACATCTTTTATGTATCATGTATTCATTAAAATTATTGTACCTATAGCTATTTTTTTGCTTTCATCTTTTAACTTTTATAGCAGAGTCAAAAATCACATATGCACCACCATTACAGTTTTAGAGTATTCTAAATTTGACTATATTCTTACCTTTACAGTGAATTTTATACTTTCATATGTTTTTGCATGGTTAACATGATTTTCTTTCAACTTGAACTTCTTTTAGGGGTTTTTGTAAGGCAGATCTAGTGGTACTGAGTTCTCGCACCTTCTGTTTGTCTGGAAAAGTCTTTATCTTAGCTTCATTTCAGAAAGATGACTTTGCTGGGTATGTCTGCTTGGCTGACAGTTTTTTTTTTTCTTTCAGCACTGTGGGTAATATCTCATTCTCTCCTCGCCTGCAAAGTTTTTGCTGAGGAACATCCTCAGTTTTAGTGAGATACCCTTGTATGTGATCAGTTGCTTTTCTCTTGCTGCTTTCAAATTGTCTCTGTCTTTGACTTTTGAGAATTTGATTATAATGTGTCTCAATGAACTTATCTTTATAGTGAACCTACTTGGAGTTTTTGGGCTTCATGGATCTGGATGTTCATGTTTCTTTTCATCCAGATATGGGAAATTTTCTGTCATTATTTATTTAAATAAGCTTTTTGCCCTTTTTCTTCTTTTTCTGCTCCTTCTGAAACTCCCATCATGCATATATTGGCTCAGTAGTTGGTGTCTCATAGTCCTGTAGGCTTTCTTCCTCATTTTTCCTCTTTTTCATTCTTTTTTCTTTTTGTCTCCTTAACTGGGTAATTCCAAAGGACCTGTCTTTTAGCTCACTAATTCTCCTTCTGCTTTATCAAGTGGATGTTGAAGCTCTCTGAAATTTTTCAGCTTAGTCATTGTGTTCTTAGTCCAAAATTTCTGTTTGGTTCTTTTTTTTTGCTTTGTATCTCTTTGCTGAAGTTCTCACTTTGCTCATTTATTGTTTTCCTGATTTGATGTAATTGTCTGTCTGTGTTCTTTTGTAGCTCACTGAGCTTCAAGATGATTATTTTTGATTCTTTGTCAGGCAATTCGGAGATCTTCATTTCTTTAGAGTTGGCGACTGGTGCTTTATTTTGTTTATTTGGTGGCGGTATGTTACCCTAATTTCACATTATCCTGTGGTCTTGTATTAGTATCTGCACATTTAAGAAGTAGACACCTTTCAGTGTCAAATCAGTGTTTGGAGACATGCTTTGGCAGAGAGGGCACTTCACCAGGTAGCCTGTTTAGAGACTCTGGGCAGGCGATTTGGCAGGGTTCATGGGTTGCCTGCTGCTGAAATCCTCGGGTGAGCTGGGAGCACTGATACTCAGTGGAATGGGTCTGAACCTTGAGTCTGTTGGAGCCTGGGACTCTGGAGACAAGCCTGGAGCCTGGGTCTGGCCTGGGATGTGGAGCCATAAAGGCCAGAAGCCTGGATCTGCGTGTGCTGGTTTGGTGCCCTAGGCCACAGGGGCTGGCCTAGAGCATGGGTCTGCAGGAGCTAGCCTGGTCCTGGAATGGGCCTGGAGGCTGAGCCCAAAGTGGTGGGCCTGGAGTGTGGGGCTTTAGGAGTAGTCATAGAAGCTGGATTTATAATGGGCTAGCCTAGTGCTAGGTGGGGCCAAGAGCCTAGATCTACAGTGCTCAGCCTGGAGGCTGGGTCTGCAGGTGCTGGTCTGGTGCCTTGGGCTGTGGAAGCCAACATTGTGCTGTGGTAGGCCTGGAGGCTGAGTCTACAGGGGCAGACCTGAGTCCTAGGTCTGCGGGAATCATTCCAGAGCTTGGAACTATAGGGGATTCTCTGGTACCAGGGACTGGTCCCCAGGCTGCGACAAGCCTGGAGCCTGAGTCTGCCATGGTAGGCCTAGATCTTTGGGATTATGGGGGCTGACCTGGCACTAGGGTGGGCCTGGAGACTTGATCCGTGGGTACTGGTCTACGGTTCAAGGCCATGGGGCTGACCTGGTACCAGATTTCACTGGCACAGGCCTGATGCTGGGGGGTGTGGTGAATTCACATGCTCACTTCACTCTCCTTTCCCCGCAGGGAGCACGTGTCTCTCTGCACTGTGCTGCCTGGGTTTGGGAGGGGGTGATGCAGGTAATGTGAAACTGTCCTTACTACCCTCTTCAATGCATTTGTTTTCTTATTTCTGTGCTATACCTAGGTGCTGTAATCTCTCACTCAAATTCCTTAGTTCTTATGAAGGTATTTTTATGAATAGATTGTTGTTTAAACTGATGTTTCTGTGAGGGGATGAGAACCAGAAGGTTCTCTTCTGCCATCTTACTGGCGTTACTCCCTGAACCACCTATTCATGAATTCATATAGTCTGTAAAAATATTTTTACCCAAGAGAATAAATTTTACTAGTTTGCTGTAGGGTCTACATGATGTAAATCAATAAGCTAACTTTGATTGGCAGAGTCTGTTATATTGGTGTTAAAAACCAGTCTATGTTACATTGGTGTTTAAAAAGATTCTGTGGTCATATTTGGGCTTAATAAGAAAGAATGTCTGATGGATTAGTGATGTCTTCCATTGGCATGGAAATGGAGAGCAATGCTACTACTTTTTTTAACAGGGTCTGGCTCTGTTGCAAATGCTAGAGTGCAGTGGTGCAATCTCGGCTCACTGCAACCTCTGCCTCTCAGGCTCAAGCAGTCCTCCTATCTCAGCCTCCTGAGTAGCTGGGACCACAGACACATGCCACTACGCTTGGCTATTTTTTTTCTGTATATATGTATGTATATATATATACACATACACACACACACACATATATATACACATATATGAATATATATGTGTGTATATATATACATACATATATATGTATACACACACATACACACAATTTTATTTTGTAGAGACAGGGTTTCGCCGTGTTGCCCAGGCTGGTCTCAAACTCCTGAGCTCAAGCAATCTACCTGCCTCAGTTGTCTCTCTCTCCCGTTCCCCTCCCTCAATCTCTTTCTATCTCTCTGTCTCTTGGTCTTGAGTGTGTCTATTTTACATCTCGTTCTTCCTTTGACAGCTTCCTCTTTGGCTTGGTATTTTATCATTTTTCTTAGCAGGTGGGATTCCCTGGCATTTCTAAGTCTATCTTAAGCACTTTGTAAGGCTTGATTTACAGGAAAATCTGATTTCCATGGTTTGTGCATTGGTGCCTCAGGGGACTCTTAGTTTGATTATGGCCTGAAAAGGCTGTGATAAGCTCAGGCTCTGGCAGCCCTAACAGGTGCATCTCGGTGGGTTTTCAGCTGCTCCCTTCTCGCTCCTCGAGGGCTTTTAGGGGTCCAAGTGCACCAGGCTCTTTACCTCATGGTGGAGTTCCAGTCTTGTTTTTGTTCTGCCACAACACCTGGGGAACTGGTTAAGATGAAGATTCTGATTCAGCAGGTTCAGAGACATGAGTCTGTATTTCTAACAAACGTGAGCTGGGCACGGTGGCTTGTGCTTGTAATACTAGTACTTTGGGAGACTGAGGTGGGAGGATCACTTGAGGTCAGGAGACCAGCTTGACTAATATAATGAAACTCTTTCTCTGCTAAAAATACAGAATTAGCCAGGAGTGGTGCGTGTAAGCCTGTAATCTCAGCTACTTGGGGGACTGAGGGAGGAGAATCGCTTGAACACGGGAGACAGAGGTTGCAGTGAGCCGAGATTGTGCCATTGCCTGGGCATCAAGAGCAAAACTTCGTCTCAAAAAAAAAAGTTCCTTCTGTCTTGAAACCTAATTTTCACCTGGCAAATGGAGTTTCTCCTGCTATGTGCACCCTTTGAACCCACAGAACATTTAATAGTATTTCTGATGGGCTTCTTTCCATCTTAGACTCTAATAATGTCTATGCACTTCTCTCTCTGGTTTGACCAAGTGCCACTCCAGGGCTTGCCATGAAAACACAAAATAGAACATTCCAGGCCAGTACATGTAGTGAAGACCGTTGTGATGTCAAACGTGGCAACTTTGGCCTTCCCCAGTGTCGGGATGCGTGCTTCTGTGAAAAGCAGCACCGTTACTTATAATATCTAAAGCTTGGAAGCAACCCAAGTGTCCCTGGATGGATGATTGGATAAACAAAATGTAGTATACACATTTTGTATACTACAAGGGAGTATTAGTCTGCTTTTAAAAAGAAGGAACTTCTTTTTCTTGCTTGCTTTTTTGAAGACAGAGTCTCACTCTGTCACCCAGACTGCAGTACAATGGCGTGATCATAGCTTTCTGCAGCTTTGAGCTCCCAAGCTCAAACAATCCTCCCACCTCAGCCTCCCAAGTCAGTGGGACTACCGGTGCATAGCCCCATGCCTGGGTAACTAAAAAAAAATTTTTTTCCTTTGTTTTTGTAGAGACAGGGTGTCACTATGTTGCTCAGGCTGGTCTTGAACTCCTGGGTTCAAGCAATCCTCTTGGCTGAACCTCCCAAAGTGCTGGGATTACAGGCACGAGCCACCATACCCAGCCAGAAGGAACTTCTCACACATGCTGCAACATGCAAAACACTGAGGACATTATGCTAAGGGGAATAAGTCAGTCACCAGAGAAGAAATGCTGTGTGAGTTCACATACATGAAATACTTAGAATAGTCACAGGCATACAGACAGAAAGCAGAATGGTGGTTTCCAGGGGCTTAGGAAAGGGGAAATGGGGAGTTAGAATAGTCACAGGCATACAGACAGAAAGCAGAATGGTAGTTTCCAGGGGCTTAGCAAAGGGGAAATGGGGAGTTACTCTTTAACAGGTATTGAGTTTTTCTTAGTTTTACAAGATGAAAGGCGTTAGGGAGATGGATGGTGTGATAGCTCTACATTATTAGTGCATATTCATATTCTCTCTCTCTCTCTCTGTGTCTCTCTCTATCTCGAGACAGGAGTGCAGTGGCAAGATCTCAGCTCACTGCAGCCTCAATCTCCTGGGCTTCAGCAGTCCTTCCACCTCAGCCCCCCAGGTAGTTGGGATTACAGGCATCCACCATCACATTTGGATAATTTCTGTATTTTTAGTAGAGGCAGAATTTTGCCATGTTGCCCAGGCTGGTCTTGAATTCCTGGGCTCAAGCGATCCACTTGCCTTGTCCTCCCAAAGTGCTCGGATAACAGGTGTGAGCCACCGCACCCAGCCTGTTAAGGTATTTAATACTACTGATCCACACACTTAAATGGTTGTGCTGGTAAACTGTATTTTATATGTTTCTTCCCCCTATTCTTTGTGGTTTTCCCCTGTGGCCTCCCACAGGGGAAAGAGAGAGGACCTATATCCTTCTATATCATCTCTGTCCTACAGCTTGTTGGGTATCATATAGCTTGTAGAATATTTTTGCCACAATAAAAACCTTTTTTTAAAAAGCATTGGCCTTGTACAAACAGGCCAGAATTCTAGCCTTTTCTGTCAGAAATGTACTGCGCTGGGATCCCCTGAAGCCCTAGACTAGCCCCCACATGTAGGAGATTTGGAATTTCCTCACTAGATGTCAGATGAACAGGGGTCTGTGTGACTTCTTTAATTTTCCATCATAGATCTTGTCTTGGCCTAAGTTTCCATTCCTGCTGATGCCTGGGACAGATATACAAGAGAAACCGGTTTGACATCATTTTTTTCCCAATGTAAACCCAGACTTGGTAAAGAACCAAACAATATTCAAATTCTCTCTCAGGATTATTTTCTTTCTCTACATTTCTTTTTCCTTTGTCTCTTGAAGGTGTCATCCAAGCTCATAAAACAGTTTAGGTGTTTTCGGTCATGTGCTGGACACTGTCCTTTCTGGCCTCTGCTGCAGAATTCTGAGTCTCAACTTGACCCTGAGTGCTCTGCACTGTTGTCCACTGCAGAGAAACTTTTCCTTCCTGATATTTTTTGAGCACATTACTGTTTGCCTCTGCTGACATTACAGATCTCTGTCATTGGTTCTGGTCTTGAGTCTACCCTCTCTATGATCTCCTCACTCTAAGCCAGGCCTCTTTTGCTCTATCCATTCTCTCAGAAATTTGGAGCCCTTCTGGAAGGAAGGAGGTGGGAAAACCTGTCAGGTTTTTCTGCAGGATGACTGTGTTGGGGAGACACCATAACATCCTAATTTATGTGTAGGGTTGGCAAACTACAATCTGTGGCCCAAATGTTGCTTGTCACCTGACTTTGTAAATAAAGTTTTATTGAAAAAGAACTACACCCAGTCAGTTACTTATTCTCTGTGCCTGCTTTTGCAGTGCAGTGACAGAGTTGATCATCGTAACAAAGATTAAATAGCCCACAGGCTAAACTTTTTCTGGCTCTTTGCAGAAAAAGTTTGCTGGCTTTGGTCTTTGTGGTAGAGTCCCGGGTTGTATGGGACATGGCCTGTGTGGCTGCATGTGACAGCCTGGACTTTCTATACCAGGCTGTAGTAGGTAGGACTCAGTGAGGTCCCTCAGCCATGGCTGCCTGACCAGTGCCATTCCATACCAGCTTGGGGAATGTTGCCAAGAGTTTCTTTTTGGATTTCAGCTTTCTGTCACACCATTTGGGGTTTCTGACTTCAGGTTGAGGGACCCAGCAGTGTCTTCATCTTGCTTTCTCAAAATGTCTTTTTTCTTTTTTAATTGAGATGGAGTCTAGCTCTGTTGCCCAGGCTGGAGTGCAGTGGCATGATTCTGCCTTCTGGGTTCAAGTGATTCTCATGCCTCAGACTCCCAAGTAGCTGGAACTACAGGCATGTGCCACCATGTCCAACTAATTTTTTTTTTTTTCATTTTTAGTGGAGACAGGGTTTTGCCATGTTTGCCAGGCTGTTCTCGAACTCCTGCCCTCAGGTGATCTGCTCATCTCGGCCTCCCAAAGTGCTGGGATTACAGGTGACAGCCACTGTGCCCGGCCTCAACCTTTTTTTTTTCTCCTGTGGTTTTTCCCTTTGGTCTCATACCCCTTGCCCAGGGCTGAAAATACTTCTCTTCTTTGTAAGAGGTAGAACAGATCTCCTCCTCCTATATCCTCTCTATCCTACACCTTATAGAAAATTTCTATGCTCGTATCTCTAAGGGTTGCTTTAGAATTTAGAAGTATATCTTTCTCTCTCAAGAAAGCCTGGACTACTGTCTCACGATGACATCAACAGCCTGTTTTGGAAATCAAAAGGTGGACACTCCTCCATTCTCCTTGTGTTTCTGCTGTGACTATCCCAATTCTTCCCAAAGCAAGAGATGCTCTGATTGAGGAGGGGAGGCATTCATATATTGCAAGAACATCATCTTCTTTGAGTAAGTATATCTGGCACTGTCCTGGATGAGAGTAGCTGATCAACAAATACGGTCTTGTGGCAGAGGGCTACAGGAGCATGTTAGCATCTGTCTCCTTTGATCTATTATGAAACCCATCCAAAGAGAATGAGATATTCTGAAGAATTATGCTTTACAGCAGGAAACAAGTTCTGCCTTAGAGACTGGACCCTAGATTTTGTGAAAGGGACCTATGGCCATGATATCATTCAGGTGTGGCCAAACTGTCATGGAACTCCAGGGAAGCTCTGGCCACAGCAGCATGTTCCCACCTTTCCTTTATTTGACATTCAGCCACTCATGTGGGGACAGCCTTCTTCACTCACCACAGCCACAGCCAGCTTACACATTTGTCTCTTTGAAATTAATCACTCTTTAGTTGGCTTATTCTAATTCCTGCTTCCTGAAGGCAGAGCCAGCAGACATCTCCACACGGTGTCTCGTTCTCCAGCTGGAATTTCTGAAGGACACTGAGAGGCCACTTCCATTTCCACTGCCTCCTGACCCTCTCCTGCATCCCACAGTCTACCTTACATCTCATGAATGGACAAGCAGCAGCGTATCTCTGACTGGGTGGGCTCCCTGCTGTCACAGGGCACTTGCTGTCAACAGAAAGCAGGTGTTCTGAGAAGACTGGATGAGCTGTGGGTGGTGAGGCAGACGCCGGGCTTGGCTCTGGAAGCCCAAACTCAGAACACTGAGCCGAACCATCTGAAGCTCCTCCAGGAAACAGGTTGTACAAATCACTCTTCCCCCTTCTCTGGGTTCATGCATATTCATAATTAGAACAACTCCAGGCCGAAGATAATGATTCATGCAGGAAGCACCACTCTGAGCATTATTATCTGGGAGTGACAAATGAATTTCTAATTTAACATGTGTATTGCACAAATAGATCACAAGAACTTTAAAGTTAAAAGCATCCTTTGGAGTCATGCGACCGCTGTTGTAATGTAGCATAAAATGATAGGGGAAGGATGGGGCTCTCCCACTGGTGGGCTGTACATAGTGGTTCCCTTCAAAGCAGAGAAGAAATGAAAGGGGGTGAGATTTCAAACACTGTTTTGAGTCTACCATGGAAGCTAGTAATAATGACCAAGAATAAAACAACAGCGGCATCAACAAAAGGCCAGTCACTGGCACAAGCAATACCATTGTTTTGAGTTGTTATTTGGAAATGAACAGAATCTTCCTTATTTTTTCTCCTGCTGACAACAAAAATGGAGTGTAGGCCAGTTGGGTTCATTGGTCGCTCAATAAGAATCAGAAGGCAGTAACTGCAAGGCAAGGCTGAAGAGGGAGTGGCAGAATTGATTTGAGCTGCATTTCAATACCGGTTTCATGTTGAAATGCTAATTTATAGCAAGATAATATGATAGCAACACTGTCTGCCTGGCTGCAAAGACTGGCCACTTCCAGCTTGTCAAAGCTGACAGTCAAGCGTAAAATGCTACTGTCAAGGAGTGGCAGCTCTTTTAAGACTAGGTCTTAAGCCATTTCTTAAAGTTCTGTATTTCTGTCATCACTGTCCCCAATCTCCCAATCCTCTTTCTTTCTAAATGCTAGGATAAACTGACTCCCCATTCTCCTACCTACTACAGCATTCACCCAAATCCTGTGGAAAATCATTCTCTACTAGAGCCTAGATAGCTACTTTTGATCTATTTCCTTCCTTCTTTCCTTCTTTCCTTCCTCCTTCCTTCCTCCTTTCCTTTCCTTTTTCTTTTCTTTTTTCTATTTTTCTTGTCTTTTTATTGCGTTTCTTTCTTAGCTAATATTTTTAAATGTATACTAAATACCAAGTACTATGGTAAAGCCTATTACTTTCATGACCTCATTAAATTCTCACAACCACCTATGACAAAAATGCTACCCTGATTTGCTGAAGAGAAAACTGAAGCTCTAAGACATAAAGTGACTTGCCCAAGTTCACAGAGCCTGTGATGGCAGAGGCAGGAGTAGTGGAAACCAGTTCTGCTTGACTTCAAAGGCCACTCCTGTCATTCCTAAACGATAAATATTTAATGCTGAGGAAGCATGTCTTTTTAAGAATGCTTGTACAAATATTGATCACATGGAACCCTGGTGAAGGATCTTGCTTAGAACTGGATAGACAAGCCCTCTGGCTTCCTCCATCTGCCTCCCACCCTTTGGGATGAAGAGCTGACAAAGCCCAGGGGATGTGCTTGTCTGGGACCCAGATCCCTTCTACGCCATGCCCTGAGAAAACCAGCCTTACATCCTCACCACTCCAGCCCAGCAGTAAAGCTTCTGCTTATCTCCCAGTACTCCCAGCTCTGATATGAGCATCTGCCCATAACTAAACCAATCACTGAGCTGAGGCAGGGGGTGTGGCAGAATGGGGTGCTCTGATTGGCCAGGTCCTCACATGCCCCTTGCTAGAGTTGTGATGATGTCACCACCACCTGACTATGGTAGTCTGAGACCAGGAGAAAGGTCCTGATACTTCCCAGAATGACTAAGGTGTTGTGAGCAGGAGGAAGAGATGCCTGCAACAAATGCCCACTGCAGTTGTAAGCTTCCCTGCCTCCCAGCTCCTCTGGCCTCTGGGGGTTACGGGAGAATGTATTAGGAAGAGACACAGAAGGGAATGGAAGATAAGAGAGAAACAGCCCAGGTGTGGTAGCTCACACCTGTAATCCCAGCACTTTCAGAAGCCAGAAGTTTGAGACCAGCCTGAGCAACATAGTGACACCCCATCTCTACCAAAAAAAAAGCCAGGTGTGGTGGTGCTTGTAGTCCCAGCTACTGGAGAGACTGAGGCAGGAGGTTTGTCTTCAGGAGTTAAAGCGTGCAGTGAGCTGTGATCGTGCCACTGTGCTCCAGGTTGGATAGCAGAGCAAGACCCTGCCTCTAAAAAATAAAAATTAAAAGGAGGGAAAGACAAAAGAATCCTTTGAGATAAGTTTGCTCACAAACAGAAACATAGAAAGAATCTGAAAGGGTTGCCTTTAACTCAAGAAAGAGACACACAAAGAAATGCTTTAAAAACCCAGTTCTTAGTGGTGGGTACCTGTAATCCCAGCTACCCAGGAGCTTGGGGCAGGAGAATTGCTTGAACCTAAAAGGCAGAGATGGCAGTGAGCCGAGATTATGCCACTGCACTCCAGCCTGGGTGACAGAGTGAGACGCCATCTAAAAACACAAAAACCCAGTAGTGTCTTATTCCCACATCTCATACCCTGTAGACCATAGAGAAGTGGTCTTCCACTTTTGTCCTGCAGATACCTAGGGCGGTGGGAGGATTCTTCAGGATTCTCTTCAAAGAATGAAGGGTGGGGTTGAGAAGGAAGCTCAATGGGTAGAGCTCACACTCCTGGTTTCCACTAGAGCATTCTGTCATTCATCATCCATTTCTCCATTTTGCCTAAGGCCTTATTGTTGTTTTGTTTTGTTTTTGTTTTTGAGATGGAGTCTCCCTCTGTCACCCAGGCTGGAGTGTAGTGGCGCAATCTCTGCTCACTCCAATCTCTGCCTCCTGAGTTCAAGCAATTCTCCTGTCTGATCCTCCTGAGTAGCTGGGATTACAGGTGCCCGCCACCATGCCTGGCTAATTTTTGTATTTTTAGTAGAGATGGAGTTTCACCATATGGACCAGGCTGGGCTTGAACTCCTGACCTCAGGTGATCCACCTGCCTCGACCTCCCAAAGTGCTGGGATTACAGGCATGAGCCACCCTGCCCCACCTGTTGTTTTTTTAAAAGGCTCCTTTTTTCTTTTTTTTTTCTCTTGAGTATGTTTGTTTATTTTTATTTTTATTTTACTTTTAATTGTACTTTGGGCTCTGGGGTACATGCACACTCCCTGCATCCTGCAGGATTGTTGCATAGGTGCATACATGCCATGGTGGTTTGCTGTCTGTCTGCCCTGCCATCGCCTACATCAGGCATTTCTCCCTGGTGTTATCCCTCCCCATCCTTCCAGCCTGCGCTGTCCCTCTCCTCTCCTCCCCTCCCCTCCCCTCCCCTCCCCACCTACCCCAGTGAGTTGTTCCCTCTAACCATTGCTCTACACTGAGATAGTCTCAGAAATGAAGTTTACCTCTCCCTACTGCTTGGTGTGGTGCCAGACACACAGTAGGCACTTAATTGTTGAGCTGTCAAATGGAACTGAAATGCTGAATGACTGCCAGGGAAATGAGTGAAAACTTAAGTCATAGAAAGGAAACTAACAGCTTTCAGGGCACATGGAGAACTGACAATGTCCTTCATCATATGATCATAGACGAGGATGGTGTACAAAGGCAGCTGACCATTTACTGCTCCCTTTTTGGCTCTGACAAAGCTGTAACTAAACAGGCTCAATGTTTGTGATGGGCCACTGGTTAATAATAATATCACTCTTTGAACATTTATCAACAGCTATATGCTTGTGCCTTATCTCATTTAACTCTCATAATGGACCCATGAATGGGGATGTTGTTGTTGTTATGCTTCTTTTGTGGGCTGAGAGAGATTAAGTAACTTGGCCAAGGTCACATGCCTCTAATAGGGCAAGGCCAGGGTATGAATCCAGCTGTCTGATTCCAAGGTTCCAAGTAGTTAAGCACTCTGCTACCTCATGACAATGCATAACATGGATCCTGCAAAAGTATTTTATGGTGTAGAGTTCAGGCAACACAGTGAGAGGAACACTGATAAACTGAAGTATGTTAGGGAACCAGATTAAAGTGATGGAGGGATAGATGGAGAACCCTGTAAGAAATGTCTATTTATCAAGGAGAATGAAAAGACCCTCCAAGAATAAGAAGCACCTTCAGGTCTCTTGGGGATCATCAAGGAAGCAAGAACTCGATTTGTTTTGGGTAGTTTCAGGCAAAACCTATTATCATCACATTTTCTCTAAGTTGGCAGATTTCCATACATTATGAAGGACAAACTTTGTAACCCAGGGGTTCTCAAACATGAGTGTGCTTCAGTATCACCTAGAGGGCTTGTTCATGCACACACTTCTCACCCCCCACTCCCCAAAGGGGTTATGATTCAGTACATCTGGGATGGAGTGTGACCCTTTGCACTTCTGATAAGCTTCCACATGCTGCTGCTGCTGTGCCTGGGACCACACTTTGAGTAGCAGTGCCCTAGACCAGAGGTCAACAAACTTTTTCTGTAAAGAACCTGATATAGTTTGGATATTCGTCCCCTCATGTTGAAATTTGATCCCCAGTGTTGGAGGTGGGGCCTGGTGGGAGGTGTCTTGGTCATAGGAGTGGGTCCCTCATGAATGGCTTGGTGCTGTTCCTGCATTGAAAAATCTGATTGTTAAAAAGAGCGCTGAGGCTGGGCATGGTGGCTCATGCCTGTAATCCCAGCACTTTGGGAGGCTGAGTCAGGTGGATCATGAGGTCAGGAGTTTGAGACCACCAGTCTGGCCACCACGGTGAAACCCCATCTCTACTAAAGATATAAAAACTTAGCCAGGTGTGGTGGTGGGCACCTGTAATCTCAGCTACTTGGGAGGCTGAGGCAGGAGAATCACTTGAACCCAGGAGGTGGAGGTTGCATTGAGCTGAGATTGCGCCATTGCACTCCAGCCTGGGCGACAGAGTGAGACTCCAACTCAAAAATAAAATAAAAAGCATGGCACCCCTCCTCTCCTTCTCTTGATCCTTCTCAACATGCGACACACCTGTCCCCTCTTGGCCTTCCTCCATGGTAAAAGCTTCCTGAGGCCTCATCAGAAGCAGATGCTGGTATCTTGAACAGCCTGTAGAACAGTGAACCAAATACACCTCTTTTCTTTATAAATTGCCCAGCCTCAGATACTCCTTTATAGCAATGCAAAACACACTAAAACAGAGCCTGAAAGTTAATATTTTAGGCTCCTGGAACAACTACTCAACCCTTTCATTGTGCAAAAGCAGCCATAGACACAATGTAAATGAATAAGCATGCATTTCAATAAAACTTTACTCACAAAAACAGGCAGCTAAGCCCTTCTGTATTAGTTAGCGTTCTTAGCTGGCAGCGACAGTAATCACTGGCTAGTTTAATGAGGAAATTAGTTTCTTACTGCTTCCCTTTGGGCTACCACTGAGCCTGTTACCACCATGGGTGGTAATGATGCTTTAAGAAGACCCAAGACCTGGGCTAGTTGTGGTGGCTCATGCCTGTAATCCCAGCACTTTGGGAGGCTGAGGTGAGGTGGGTGCATTACCTGAGGTCAGGAATTCGAGACCAGCCGGGGCAACATGATGAAACCCCATCTCTACTAAAAACACAAAAATCATCTGGGTTAGTGGTGGATGCCTGTGATCCCAGCTACTCAGGGGGCTGAGGCAGGAGAATCACTTGAACCCGGGAGGTGGACATTGCAGTGATTGATACCACACCATTGCACTCTAGCCTGGGCAACAAGAGTGAAACACCATCTCAAACCCCAGAAAACAAAAAACCCGAGTCCCATATCTGCCATGTCATCCCATTCTGCTAAGTCATCCCTGATGCCCAAACTGCATCTTAGATCTCAGCTGGAAGACAGCAGAAAGGGATGTGTTCCGTCTCTGTGCCTGTGTGGGTGACACATATGAGCAGCTCTCCTTTGAAGCTGAAAGTTGTCTACGCTCAAGTTACTC
Source organism: Saguinus oedipus (assembly GCA_031835075.1). NCBI lineage: Eukaryota > Metazoa > Chordata > Mammalia > Primates > Cebidae > Saguinus > Saguinus oedipus. The sequence goes on along the minus strand of CM063179.1, from coordinate 16,687,233 downwards.
ATAATGGGCGAAGTATGATGGCAGAATATTCCCATCTGAGTGTGTTAAATCCCTCTTACACTATCCACATCAACAGAATCTACCTCATACAAGAGCTGATAGACACAGACAGACAGGTAGGGTGCTGGGAAAGGCTAGGGTCCAATCAGCCAAGTCATCAAGTCAGAAACAAGGAGTGTATAATTGAATCCAGCTAAAGGCCAAACGCACATTCAAGGAATGCCAGAAAATCCTACCTCCAAGAAGCAAGGCTTCACCAAATTCAATTTAACTGTTAGTTTGAGTCATGGTGGCAGAGTAACACTCTTGGTTATGAGGTCAAAAATAATCTCAAATGTCTCTTGGATAAGAGCTGGTACCTGTTTCATGAAGGAACTGACACATATTCTCTGCAAGGAAATCCTTGGGCCAGTTTCATCTACTTACAACCACTGGTAACCCCTCTCTCTCCTCTCTGTCATACACACATGCATGCTTGTACACACACACACACACACACACACACACACACACACACACACACAGATTCTTACTAAAGGATATTTGTTGCATACACTCAGAATCTCCAGAGAAACCTGACTGTAGAGGCCATGGATTCCAGGGCATCGCTGAAGCCCTGTGTTGGTGGAATTCCCACTATTGATGCCTAGGGCCAGGCCCTGCAGTCCAGGAACCAGCACTGGATATGGGATGCTCCTGCAAGGATCTCTGCCTTTGTTGTCTTTGGAAGCTAGGCATTCTTACTGCCCCTTTCCCTGGGATGGACTCTGTGTGGGAACTGGAGGAAAAGTCTCACACAGATAGGACTGATGGTGGACCCTGTGCCGTGTGCCTCTGTCCTCTCAGCAAAAGCTTCTAGGAAAGAAAGTTTGAAGCTTCTGCCACAAAGTAGATAAATCTCCAAATGAAAGAAGGGTACACAAAGGAGCTGAGTGGTCAAGAGGGATTTTACAGCACCCACTATACTTCCGAAGACAGCTTTTTAGGATTACGCATCTAGGGCCTTGATCCAGTGTTTTTTCTACTTTTCCCCACTTTTCAACTTCAGGTTTCTACCATATCCTTTATGTTCTTGAGCCCTTAACATACACATACACATACACATACACATACACACACACACACACGGTATCAACTTCTCCCCACAACCTGTTTCTCAGGAAGGGCTTAACTTAGTCATAAAAATGAAACAAATTATTAGCAAAGCAAAATGTGTTTCTCCCTTTCCTAGAGAAGGAATACTCCAATTCTCAAAACACATGGCAGATAGTTAAAAAAAAATTGAGAAAGAATTTGAGCCGAACAATTCATATTATACAAGGTTGACTTCAGACCACCTAAGAACCAAAATTGCAAACAAATTGGTTTAAATTGCAGCAAGACAGCTTTCTGGTTTTCAGGCTTGTGGCCACATAGAATTCCCTTCCTGGAGGTCTTTAGGGAACTGGCTGGATCTACCGAGTGGGCTGACATAACTATGTCATCTTTGGGTGTGGAGATAGAAAACTATCAAATAAATGGCTTTCACATGTCCCTGCTAGCCTTGCTTGAATGCTGTTAGTGTGCAGAACACACGTAGAGGAGATGGCGGTGCAACACTAAACATTCTGGTGAGGACAGATTCACAAGTGCGTGCATGTCTGTTGGGAGAGGCAGAGGTAGTTGAAACCAGAAACAAAGGACTAAGTCTGGGTCTGGGTTAACCACTGCTTATTTTATCTATTCATTTATTTTTGGTCTTGCTCTGTTGTCCAGGCTGGAGTGCAATGGTGCAATCTCGGCTTACTGAAACCTCTGCCTTCCAGGTTCAAGTGATTGTCTTGCCTTAACCTCCTGAGTAGCTGGGATTACAGGCACCCACCACCGTGCCCAGCTAATTTTTGTATTTTTAGAAGAGACGCGGTTTCACCATGTTGGTCAGCCTGGTCTCGAACCCCTGACCTCAAGTGATCCACTCACTTTGGCCTCCCAAAATGCTGGGATTACAGGCGTGAGGCGCTGCGCCCGGCCCTACTGCTTATTTTATCCCCAATCCAACCCCAGTGAGTTTTGTGATTGCTAGAGACCCTGAAATTGCCAAAGAGAAGTTGAGGAGTACTCTTAACATTTTCTCTGACTCTTACTTAAACATTTTGCAAGTTTTCCAAGAATATATATATGATTGGGGCCTATCCATTTTTCTCTTTGTAGTCTGTGAAAATTAACTGAGTCTGCAGGGGCTGCAATCACCGCCAAAAACCCCAAGTGTGGGCTCTTCCTCCACACTGACAAAAATAACAGTTAATTAGGCTGCAATACCCAAAGGAAAGTGAACTTACGCCACCAATCGCAGGACAGCATGCAAAACGTCACCATGACAACCGGCATTTACAGCTCTTCAATTTTAATATATCAAAGGCTAAGGGTAATTTCCCAGCGAGAATACAGGAGGGCGGATTTCTCCCTTCCTTATTCTTTATGCCGGTCTTTTGCCAGTACTGCGAGTACGGAAGCTCTATTCCTGTGGCAACAGGTTTGAAAGGAAGAGAAGCCTTGTGAAAGCATCAAACACCTGGCATGGTGCTCCTGGAAATGCCGGATGCCTTGGGAGGTGGAGGGAGAATGGCATGGCATTCTTCTTAGAGGCTAGGCTGGGTGAACAGAGCTGAGAGCAAGTGAAGCGTGAGCTGTGAACTTTTGCCCTTAATTGCAGGTGAACTTTGTTTGCATAAAAATGTTTTATTTTCTCCCCTCTGTTCCCCTCTTCTTCCCTCCTCTCTTCTCCCCTCTGATCCCTTCTCTTCTCTGATCCCTTCCCTTCCCCTCTTCCCTCCCCTCCACTTCACTCCCCTCTTCTTTCCTCCCCTTCCCCGCCCCTCCCCTCCCCTCATCCTCTCTTCTCTTGCCCCCTCTCCCTGCCCCTCCCATCTCCTTCCCTTTTCTTCTCTCCCTTTTCTTGCCTGCCCACCCTCCTTCCTTTCCTTCCTTTTTTTCCCTTCCTCCCTCCCTCCCTCCCATCCTCCCTTCCTTTCTCCCTCCTGTCTGTCCTTCCTTCCTCCCTCCTTTTTTCCTTCCTTCCCTCCCCCCTTCCCTTCTCCTTTTCTCCTTCCTTCCTTGCCTCCCTCCCTTCCTCTCATCTTTCTTCATTTCCTTCCTTCCTTCTGGTGTTGTTGAGCACTTATTCTGCACCAGGCACCCAATAGGCACCACTCATGTATTCTTCACTACATTGTAAGATGAACGCTATTTTTGTTTTAGAGATGAGGACACTGGGATGATGAGTCCTTATCTCACACTAAGTTGCAGAGCATGGATTTGAGCCATGTCAGACCTCACAACCAAGGACCCTTGTAGTTTGTGTCTCCTCTGTGTTACTGAAACTTACTCTGTATAAATGAAGGTGGATGTATTTATTATTACTGTCATTGCTGTCACCATCATGGGTTGGTCAGCTATTGCATAATGAACACCCACAGCATCTCAGGGGCATGCAGTGAATAAGCATCTATTTTGCTCTAGGATAGGATGCCTCTGTGTTTATTCTGGGACTCAGGCTGACGGGGAAGTGCTTCTCATGCAGGTGATGTTAGTCACTAGAGGGTATGCCCAACAATGTAAGTGCATTTCGAGTCCATCCCATGTCTTGTCTGCTAACAACCCATTGGCTAAACCAAGTCATGAGGTTGAGCTCAAAGTCAAGAAGTGGAAAAGCATACCCTCCCTTTTGTTGAAGTAATTGCAAAGTTTTATAGCGAAGGGTGAAAACAAAGAGGTACAGAATTGTGACCCCCAAAATCATTGTAGTTCAGTAACTGTCTATCATCATCATCAACTTCATGATCTCTATGAACCCAGCTTCTCTTTACCTTTGTCTATGTTTAAATAATGAATGATCTCTTTACAAAGCTCTTCAAAGAGGACGGTCATTCAATTAAAGCAAAATAATAATTATTATTGAACACATACTATGTCCCAGGCATTGCACTGGGGCTAAATCGGCGAGCAAAACATCCCATCTCAAAATAACTTACCGGGAACTCTAAAGACCTGTGCTAGACATTGAGAAGGCAGTGAGAAATTCTAACACATGCTAAAACCATTCTAAATATTTCACAGAGGTTGCCTGTGCATCAAAATTACCTGAGGGAACTTGTTTGCTTTTTTTAAAATTAATTAATTTATTTTTATTGCATTTTAGGTTTTGGGGTACATGTGCAGAACGTGCAAGATAGTTGCATAGGTACACACATGGCAGTGTGTTTTGCTGCCTTCCTCCCCTTCACCCACATTTGGCATTTCTCCCCAGGCTATCCCTCCCCAGATACCCCCACCGCTGTCTCTCCCCTATTCCCCCCAATAGACCCTAGTGTGTAGTACCCGCTTCCCTGTGTCCATGTGTTCTCACTTTTCCTTACCCGCCTATGAGTGAGAATATGTGGTATTTCATTTTCTCTTCTTGTGTCAGTTTGCTGAGAATGATGTTCTCCAGATTCATCCATGTCCTTACAAAGGACACAAACTCATCATTTTTAATTGCTGCATAATATTCCATGGTGTATATATGCCACATTTTCCCAGTCCAGTCTATACTCGATGGGCATTTGGGTTGGTTCTAGGTCTTTGCTATTGTAAACAGTGCTGCAATGAACATTCGTGTGCATGTGTCCTTATAGTAGAACGATTTATAGTCCTTTGGATATATACCCAGTAATGGGATTGCTGGGTCAAATGGAATTTCTATTTCTAGGTCCTTGAGGAATTGCCACACTATCTTCCACAATGGTTGAACTAATTTACACTCCCACCAACAGTGTAAGAATGTTCCTATTTCTCCACATCCTCTCCAGCATCTGTTGTCTCCAGATTTTTTAATGATTGCCATTCTAACTGGTGTGAGATGGTATCTCAATGTGGTTTTGATTTGCATCTCTCTAATGACCAGTGATGATGAACATTTTTTCATGTGTTTGTTGGCCTCATGTATGTTTTCTTTTGTAAAGTGTCTGTTCATATCCTTTGCCCATTTTTGAATGGGCTTGTTTGTTTTTTCCTGTAAATCTGTTTGAGTTCTTTGTAAATTCTGGATATCAGCCCTTTGTCAGATGGGTAAACTGCAAAGACTTTTTCCCATTCTGTTGGTTGCCGATTCACTCTAGTGACTGTTTCTTTTGCTGTGCAAAAGCTGTGGAGTTTGATTAGGTCCCATTTGTCTATTTTGGCTTTTGTTGCCAATGCTTTTGGTGTTTTGGTCATGAAGTCCTTGCCTACTCCTATGTCCTGAATGGTTTTGCCTAGATTTTCTTCTAGGGTTTTTATGGTGCCAGGTCTTATGTTTAAGTCTTTAATCCATCTGGAGTTAATTTTAGTGTAAGGTGTCAGGAAGGGGTCCACTTTCCACTTTCTGCACATGGCTAGCCAGTTTTCCGAACACCATTTATTAAACAGGGAATCCTTTCCCCATTGCTTGTTTTTGTCTGGTTTATCAAAGATTATATGGTTGTAGATATGTTGTGTTGCCTCCAATGCCTCTGTTCTGTTCCGTTGGTCTAAGCCTCTGTTTTGGTACCAGTACCATGCTATTTTGATTACTGTAGCCTTGTAGTATAGTTTGAAGTCTGGTAGTGTGATGCCTTCCACTGTATTCTTTTTACTTAGAATTGACTTGGCTCTGCAGGCTCTCTTTTGGTTCCATGGGAAGTTCATGGTGGTTTTTTCCAGTTCTGTGAAGAAATTCAATGGTAGCTTGATGGGGATAGTGTTGATTCTGTAAATTACTTTGGGCAGTATAGCCATTTTCACGATATTGATTCTTCCTAACCATGAACATGGAATGTTTCTCCATCTGTTTGTGTCCTCTCTTATTTCGTTGAGCAGTGATTTGTAGTTTTCCTTGAAGAGGTCCCTTACATTCCTTGTAAGTTGTATTCCCAGGTATTTTATTCTTTTTGTAGCAATTGTGAATGGCAGTTCGTTCTTGATTTTGTTCTCTTTAAGTCTGTTATTGGTGTATAGGAATGCTTGTGATTTTTGCACATTGATTTTATATCCTGAGACTTTGCTGAATTTGCTTATCAGTTTCAGGAGTTTTTGGGCTGAGGTGATGGGGTCTTCTAGGTATACTATCATGTTGTCTGCAAATAGAGACAATTTGGCTTCCACCTTTCCTATTTGAATACCCTTTATTTCTTTTTCTTGCCTGATTGCTCTGGCTAGAACTTCCAGTACTATGTTGAATAGGAGTGGTGAGAGAGGGCATCCTTGTCTAGTGCCGGATTTCAAAGGGAATGCTTCCAGTTTTTGCCCATTAAGTATGATATTGGCTGTTGGTTTGTCGTAAATAGCTTTTATTACTTTGAGATATGTTCCATCAATACAGAGTTTATTGAGGGTTTTTAGCATAAAGAGTTGTTGAATTTTGTCAAATGCCTTCTCTGCGTCAATTGAGATAATCATGTGGTTTTTGTTTTTGGTTCTGTTTATGTGGTGAATTACGTTTATAGACTTGCATATGTTGAACCAGCCTTGCATCCCCGGGATGAATCCTACTTGATCATGATGGATAAGTTTTTTTAATGTGCTGTTGCAATCGGTTTGCCAGTATTTTATTGAAGATTTTTGCATCTATGTTCATCATGGATATTGGCCTGAAATTTTCTTTTCTTGTTGAGTCTCTGCTGGGTTTTGGTATCATGATGATAGTCTCATAAAATGATTTGGGAAGGGTTCTCTCTTTTTGGATTATTTGGAATAGTTTCAGAAGCAATGGTACCAGCTCCTCTTTGTGTGTCTGGTAGAATTCAGCTGTGAACCCATCTGGACCTGGGCTTCTTTTGTGTGGTAGGCTCTTAATTGCTGCCTCGACTTCAGACCTTGTTATTGGTCTATTCATAGTTTAGGCTTCCTCCTGGTTTAGGCTTGGGAGGACACAGGTGTCCAGGAGTTACCATTTCTTCCTGCTTTACTAGTTTATGTGCATAGAGTTGTTTGTAGTATTCTCTAATGATGGTTTGAATTTCTGTGGAATCTGTGGTGATTTCCTCTTTATTGTTTTTTATTGCATCTATTTGGTTCTCTTTTTTCTTTTTCATCAGTCTGGCTAGTGGTCTATTTTGTTGAACTTTTCAAAAAACCAGCTCTTGGATTTATTGATTGTTTGAAGGGTTTTTCGTGTCTCTATCTCCTTCAGTTCTGCTCTGATCTTAGTTATTTCTTGTCTTCGGCTAGGTTTTGAGTTATTTTGATCTTGCTCCTCTAGCTCTTTCAATTTTGATGATAGGGTGTCAATTTTGGATCTCTCCACTCTTCTCATGTGGGCACTTATTGCTATATATTTCCTCTACAGACTGCTTTAAATGTGTCCGAGAGATTCTGGTATGTTGTGTCTTCGTTCTCGTTGGTTTCAAAGAACTTCTTTATTTCTGCCTTCATTTCATTGTTTATCCAATCAACATTCAAGAGCCAGTTGTTCAGTTTCCATGAAGCTGTGCAGTTCAGAGTTAGTTTCTGAATTCTGAGTTCTAACTTGATTGCACTATGGTCTGAGAGACTGTTTGTTATGATTTCAGTTGTTTTGCATTTGCTGAGGAGTGCTTTACTTCCAATTATGTGGTCAGTTTTGGAGTAGGTGTGATGTGGTGCTGAGAAGAATGTATGTTCTGTGGATTTGGGGTGGAGAGTTCTGTAAATGTCTATCAGGTTTGCTTGTTCCAGGTCTGAGTTCAAGTCCTGGATATCCTTGTTAATTTTCTGTCTGGTTGATCTGTCTGCTATTGACAGTGGAGTGTTAAAGTCTCCCACTATTATTGTGTGGGAGTCTAAGTCTCTTTGTAAGTCATTAAGAACTTACCTTATATATCTGGGTGCTCCTGTATTGGGTCCATATATAGGATCGTTAGCTCTTCTCATTGTATCAATCTTTTTACCATTATGTAATGACCTTCTTTGCTCTTTTGATCTTTGTTGCTTTAAAGTCTATTTTATCAGAGACGAGAATTGCAACTCCAGTTTTTTTTTTGCTCTCCATTTGCTTGGTAAATCTTCCTCTATCCCTTTATTTTGAGTCTTTGTGTATCCTTGCATGTGAGATGGGTTTCCTGGATACAGCACACTGGTGGGTTTTGGTTTTTTATCCAATTTGCCAGTCTGTGTCTTTTAATTGGTACATTTAGCCGATTTACATTTAGGGTTATTATTGTTATGTGTGAATTTGATACTGCCATTTTGATGCTAGCTGGCTGTTTTGCCCATTGGTTGATGCAGATTCTTCATTTTGTTGATGCTCTTTAGCATTTGGTATGTTTTTGGAATGGCTTGTACTGGTTGTTCCTTTCTATGTGTAGTGCCTCTTTCAGGAGCTCTTGTAAAGCAGGCCTGGTGGTGACAAAATCTCTGAGTACTTGCTTGTTGGCAAAAGATTTCATTCTTCCTTCACTTATGAAGCTCAGTTTGTCTGGATATGAAATTCTGGGTTGAAAATTTTTTTCTTTAAGGATGTTGAATATTGGCCCCCACTCTCTTCTGGCTTGTAGAGTTTCTGCCGAGGGATCTGCTGTGAGTCTGATGAACTTCCCTTTGTGGGTGACCCGACTTTTCTCTTTGGTTGCCCTTAGTATTTTCTCCTTCATTTCAACCCTGGTGAATCTGACGACTATGTGCCTTGGGGTTGCTCTTCTTGAGGAATATCTTGGTGGTGGTCTCTGTATTTCCTGGAGTTGAGTATTGGTCTGTCTTGCTACGTTGGGGAAATTTTTCTGGATAATATCCTGAAGAGTATTTTCCAGCTTGGATTCATTCTCTTCATCACATTCTGGTACACCTATCAAACGTAGGTTAGGTCTCTTCACATAGTCCCACATTTCTTGGAGATTTTGTTCATTCCTTTTTGCACTTTTTTTCTCTAATCTTGGTTTCTTGTTTTATTTCATTGAGTTGATCTTTGACTTCTGATAGTCTTTCTTCTGCTTGGTCAATTCGGCTGTTGACACTTGTGCATGCTTCACAGAGTTCTCGTGCTGTGTTTTTCAGCTCCTTCAATTCATTCATATTTCTCTCTAAGTTGTCCATTCTTGTTATCATTTCCTCGAATCTTTTTCAAATCTTTTTTCAAGGTTCTTAGTTTCTTTGCATTGATTTAGAACATGTTCTTTTAGCTCACTGAAGTTTCTCATTATCCACCTTCTGAAGTCTGATTCCATCATTTCGTCACACTCATTCTCTGTCCAGCTTTGTTCCCTTGCTGGTGAGGAGTTTTGGTCCTTTGTAGGAGGTGAGATGTTTTGGTTTCGGGTGTTTTCCTCCTTTTTGTGCTGGTTTCTTCCCATCTTTGTGGATTTATCCACCTGTCGTCTGAGTAGTTGCTGACTTTTCGATTGGGTCTCTGAGTGGATGCCCAGATTGTTGATGATGAAGTATTTCTGTTACTTCGTTTTCCTTCTAACAGCCTAGCCCTTCTGCTGTATGAGTGCTGAAGTCCACTCCAGGCCCTGCTTGTCTGGGGTACACCTGTAGCAGCTGTGCAACAGTGAGGGATGCTACCAGTTTCTTCTTCTGCTATCTTTGTTTTAGAATGATGCCTGCCAAATGTCAGTCTGTTTAGTCCTTTTTTGAGGTGACCCTTTGGATATACAGGGGTCAGGGAACTGCTTGAGGAGATGGTCTGTACTTTATAGGAGCTCAAGTGCTAAGCTGTGAGCTCCGTTGTTCATTCAGGGCTGTTGGACGGGTGTGTTTAGATCTGCTGCAGCAGAACTTATAAAACCCCTTTTTTTTCCCTCAGATGCTCTGTGTCAGGGAGTTGGGGCTTTCTTTATGAGGTTCTGTTGCACTGTCCTGCCCAGCTAGGAGGCAGTCTAGTCACTATTTGCCTGCCGAGGCTCTGCCTTCCTACCATGGGGTCCACCCTGCTGCCATGGGGCTCCACCCTACTGTCGTGGGCTCTGCCCTGTTGGCGGAGTCTCTCTGTTATGGCAGGTTGCCTCGGCAATGGCAGGCTGCTTCAGCAATGGGAGTGTACCTCAGTAGGAGCAGAATGCATCAGTAGTGGCGGACGCCCCCCCCCCCCCCCACCGAGCTGCACCATCCTGGATTCAGCTGAGCCCGCAGTGAAACTCTCAACCTGGAGCATTTCGAATCGCCGTTTTGTTTGTCCCTGTGGGGGTTGGACCCGCCGAGTCTGATTACCTGGCTCCCTGCCTCAGAGTCCTTTCTCTCTCTCTCTCTCTCTCTCTCTCTCTCTCTCTCTCTCTCTCTCTCTCTCTCTCTCTTAAGTTGAACAGTTGACTCTCTCACAGGTGTTTTAGTCACCTGCTGTTAGGGTACCAGGATCTGTGTGATTTCTCATGCAGCAACCCACTGCACCCGCTCAAATCACGCTTCCCAGGAATCTCCTGGCCTGGCTCACTGTCCAAGTCCTGTTTAATCAGATGGATATGTTAATATGCCCTCCCAAATCTCAGATTGCCGGTTTAACAGGGCACCCAGACCAGTGAGTTTTGTGTGGGGTGCCGCTGTGCTGGGACACTGGCCAAAACGGCTGCACAAGTCAAAAGGGCTGCGCTGGTGTTCTGTGTCTCTCCTACACCTGGGAATTTTTTTGTTCTGTGGGCAAAAAAGGTCAGTCAGAAAATGCGGCTAGGACTCACCCTCTGCACCTTCACTGAGAGCTGCAATCCTGAGTTGTTCCTACCATGCCATCTTGGAAATCCGGGAACTTGTTAAACATGAAGATTTTCAGATGTTACCACTATTCATTCTAGGTCATAGGTCATAGGGTTAACGCTCAACCCATCCCATTGAGAACCTTGCGCCAGACTACAGTTGAGTTGTAGGAAGAGGAAGTTACAGGAAAAAGGCTGCACTTTCCTTATATTCTCTTCTTTGGCTACTCTTTGGGCAACAGGCCTTGGTTAAGGTTTCCAACAAATCTCTCCCAGCTCCCGACCCCCATTCCAGTAATATTAGTAAAACCAGGAAGTTGGAGCCACATGTGATAAGAGAAGACACAGGTCCCCCTTCCTGTCCCTCTAGAGAAGCTTGGCGAGATGTGGGGCTCCAGTCTTATTCTGGTTGGGTGTTGGAGACACATTCTGTGGAATTCTAGATTACCAGATCCTCTAGTGAGCATCAGGATCATCATCACCACTCCAGAAGGGAGATGTTATGAATCCTATTTTGGTAGTCAAATATACAGTGGGATAAGAGTCTCACCATGATCACATAGCTAGTGACCGAGTCAAAAATTAGAGTCCAGGTGTTCTAAATTCTTTCTTAGGTTTCTATCCTAATAGCACCACTGCCCATGAGCTAGATGAGCTGGGACTTGTTACTTAATTTGTTTGATCCCAGTTTCCACATTTTTAAAATGGGGATTGATGCACATAATTATCAATAATTTCCACAGTTTAAATATGCAAAGTGCTCAGCAGTTTACCTGGCACATGTGATAAATTTAAGCAACGAACTCCAGTGGTGGTAGCACTTAACTGTGATTTTGTTATCAACAGATAACTAAAAGTAGATATCTTTTTACAGTTGCTGGAGATACCTCAAAATAGCACCAATGCTCATCACTTCTTCAAATTCACGGTAATTTCAGGCACATCCTTAGTTCTTATTATTTAGTAAGTTAATGAGGAAGCACACTTGGCAAGAGAGGAAACAAGGAGTCTTCTGGGGCGATGGAAAGATTTCCCATTTCTTGAGAAGTGTGAGTTACAGAGGCAGATCCATTTGTCAAAATTGTTCAGAAATGCAGACTCACATTTAAATTTTCCCTACATTTAAGACTGAAAAGGGCAAACAACGTTTTCTGCAGGTTTCAGGAATATTTAAGTAAATTGCAAAGGCATGTTTAAACACTTTTTTAGAGCACTTTATAGTTGTTCAATTGTCAACAGCATTGATATGCCAATTTCAATGCTTTTTTCCGTCATGATCTGTTCATTATAGCCGATCTTCTAAAGATTCCTTAATAGTTACTCCACCAGAACACTAGGGCAAATTCGTCTTGTAAATGTAAATTTTGCGCATATTAGAGATGTCAACATCTTCAAGAGTGGCAGGTGGAAAATGAGTACCTGGGTTCATTATACTATTCTGTTTATTCTGTTTATATTGAATGTTTTATATGGTAAAAATTTTTAGATTTTTTTAATGATAAATGTTTTAAAGAACCTCATATATTAGTTTATCACAATATATAAACTTAAAAATATTGTGATAACGTAATTCAATATAATTAGTTTCTTCTGAGTTACTATGCATTTTGCTTTATGCATAGTAAAAACCTACTTTTTCTGAGATGATACCCCTAGGCTCCACCAGACAACTGAACATTTCCTTGACATTAAATATCTAAGATCTCTTCTCCCTTTTCATGCTTTCCCTGAGCATGAGTTTTCAGCTTGCTTCAGTATCACAGCCTTACATGTTTGCAGAGAGCTTTACAGTTTACAAAGTCCTTTTCCCCCTCTTCACACTTCATCCCCTTAGCTGTGGGGACCTGCAGATGGTACCTAGGACTAAAGATCAGGTATACAAAGGTTGTTCCTTTGGTTAATGAAGCATTTACAAAATCCTGAGAATCCTAGTATATGAATCTAATAAGTAATCTGTGAGATTAATTAGATGAGAGATGGTCAGTTTTGAGAATGATCTGAAAAAATACGCATTTTTAAAATTAATAAAAACGATTTCTTCACGTGCTCTGAAGATCTACATTCGTAAACCTCAAAATCTTAAAAACACCTCACTTGTTCAGAAACAACTAAGATTAAGGAAAATATTGAATTGTGAAATATATTGAAAACCAGGCATTCTAATGCAGCTGAGTGTTCCAGTGCAGTAACTACTAAGACATCTTTCAGCAGGGCTCCGTGGCTCGTGCTTGTCATAGCAGCAATTTGGCACTTCGGGAGGCCCAGATGGGTGTATCACCTGAGGTCAGAAGTTCGAAATCAGCCAGGCCAATGAGGTAAAATCCCATCTCAACTAAAAATTAGCCAGTGTGATATAGCACAGGCCTGTAGTCTTAGCTACTCCGGAGGCTGAGGCAGAGGAATCTCTTGAACCTGGGAGGTGGAGGTTGCAGTGAGTTGCGATTGCACCGCTGCACTCCAGCCTGGGCAACAGAGCAATATTCCATCTCGGGGGAAAAAGAAAAAAAAAAAAAAAATTTTTTTTTTTTTTTAACCTGCTGTAATGAACAGATCATGATTGAGGGGAGAAAAAAGCACTGGAATTGGCACATCAATGCTGTTGACAGTTGAACCACTATAAAATGCTCTTTAAAAAGTTGCTTTAAACATTCTCTTGCAGTTTATTTATATATTCCTGAAACTTGCAGAAAACATAATTTGCCCATTGTTCACCATCTTGACATATGTCTCTAGCATTTTGTGAAAAGCCTAGTACAGGAATATGCTCCGTAAATATTAACTGCATTAACAAATGAATGGGAATTTTTGGAGAGGCAAATCCCAGTTCTGGAGTAGCTCAGATGGTTCATAGAGTCAGAATCTGTGAGTTTTCCCAATTGTTAGGCAGCTCTGCAGAGAGGGGTGGAGCAGATCTGGAATAAACAGAAGAGCAGCAGATGAAAAGGCCATCCTTGTTGCAGTGACACGTTGGCACCATGCGATTATTTGTTTTCTCTAATACAATGTGAAAAGTGCTAATGGGATTAGCCTTTTGTGATGAATGCTAATATGATATGAAAACAAATGCTAATATGCAATGTGAAATTGCTAACAAAGGAGAAAATTGCTAATAAAATTCAATGGACCTCATTGACAAATTGTTCTTCATACATCTCCCTCATCTGGCCAGGGCTGTCTCATGGCACAGCAATGAAAGTGGACTGGGGAGAATTGCTCGCTTATGGGTTGCTTGCTGAGACCCAGATTTCAGTCACTTCCCCTGAGATGACTCTGTGTGGGTGGGGAGGGAGAGAAGGTATACATTGGATACACACAAATACACACACAAGAGCTCCAACGGCTGGAGGCTCCAGCTAGAAGGTATTCTTACAGAAGCTACCACATACCCCTTTCTGTTTTTGTATTAGGCCTTCAAACTTTTCTAGGATGCTCTACTATGTTTTGCACTGGTTGGCCTTACTATCTTGTGCAATTGGTCAGGCAGACACTTAGATCCTCAATCCCCCAAATGGAAGGAAAACCAGCCACAGGGAGAAGGGACTTGCTTATGGTCACTAAAATAGCAGTGCCAGGTCCTTTCCTTCCCTGGTCAACTTGCCACTTATACATCCTCTCCCTCCTCTCCTTCCATCTCCACCCTTCTATTTTCCTGACTCATCTCCTTCCTCTCCATCACTCCCTTTCTTCTCTTTCTCCTTCCCTTCCCCCTTTACCTTCTCCACGCCCCATTACCTACCTCTTTCCTCTCCGTCGTCTCTTTTTTCTACTTTTCCTCTCTCTCTTCTCCATATCCTTTTCCATCTTCTCTGTCTCCAAAACTGTTGGTTCTTGTTATTATTGTCCAAGAATCTTTTATATACCAGCAAAAGCTAGTGATTGTGAAAAGATGTTGGTTGTGGAACAGCCCCTTTTGGAATGAAATTTAGAGTAAGAACTTGGCTCAGCTACTCACAAATTCTCTGAAGATGCATAACTTCTCTGAGCCTTGATTTTTTTCATCCATAAAATGTGTTTCTTCACCCTGTTTCTGCTAAAATCCAAGAATTACCCAGGCATGGTGGTGCACACCTGTAATCCCAGCTACTTGGTAGGCTGAGGCAGGAGAATTGCTTGAACCTGGGAGGCAGAGGTTGTCAGTGAGCCGATATTGTGCCACTGCACTCCAGCCTGGGTGATAGAGCAAGACTCCTTCTCAAATAAATAAGTAATTAAGGGTTTCTTCAAAGGGTGGGTGTGAATGGTTACTATGACAATGTGAACTAAAATTGTGACTATTCAAAAGTGGGCATGTGTATGGGAGACGGCTGGGAGGGAATATTGAAAAGCTGAAAATGGGTTATTAGGGTGATTTTTTTTCCTTCAAAAATGTCCTTGATTAATGTTTCATGATATTTTTATGATTTTCAACACTTTTGGGCCCAATGCTTTCTTTTCCTTTTGGTATTTATTAAATGCTTTATTTTAAATTACTGTGGATACATAATAGTTGTACATATTTATGTGGTACATGTGATATCTTGATACAGGTAAATTAATATTTTATGACATCTCTTTAGTATAAAATTCATAGATGGTATAACTCACATATACACATAATTTCATAAGAATGTAATACTATAGGTATAAAGGAGAGTGAAAGGAAAGTAGTTTGTATAAAATAATAAATATTTCAACATGCAAATAGTTTGCCATAAATACAGAAGACATGGCAAAGCAGGTAGATGCTTGTACCTGTATTGGGAATCACCATGAATGGGGGAGAAACAGAGGCCCACTGATGCAGGCATCTTTTCCTGATGACTAAAGTACCATATGTGGCATTGCCAGCAGTGGTGGTGTTTTCTGAATTGATGCACAACAGCTGGTCAGGTCCTGAATAGCAAAGTGAAATTTACAACTGAATCCCAGATCCGGAAGTTGCATTGTAAATTAAGAAAAATAACTTTGTGTTTATGGGAAAGATTGAGTTTTTAAGTAGACTTTTCATCTACCTGAGTGTTCAGAATGCCATTTGAAAGTTAACCAAGATATGGGACCATTCTGCATTGGCTGAGGTTGGCCTCTCCACCACACAGACCTGACTCTTTAAATGTCTGTAGCGAACCCCTCCTACCATTTTGGCAACAAAAAGCAATCTCAATACATTTCTAAAATTCCTCCCGGGAGGTAAGATCTTCCCTGCTGAGACCACCTCATTATATTTAAAAAATAATAATAGCAACCAAAGAGAAAAGTAGCCACTGCTTTGGGCAGTCTTTGACCAGCTCGGGGCTTTTCTCTTCCTCTCCCCGTCTCCCTCTCTCTCTCATTGAGACTAAAAGTAAATGAGAATGGTGGCACTGATCCCACATCTAGAAAATTGAAAAAGAACCAATTTTTATTTTATATCATCGAACTTGACAGATTCGGCATGTGTCTCCTGTCACTTTTCTGTCTGTCCTCAGAGTTGTTGAACAGAATCTTTCCACGGATCCATGTCACTGCTAATAGGATTTGTCTCTGAGTAAGCATTCAGCCTCCCTTTTTCCTGAGACTGCAGTGGACACTATCCTCTTCTCCCTAAGCCCAACCTTCATTGTAGTTCAGCTAATAAAACAATTTCCTGCCAGATGGTGGGGGGAAAACATAGCCCCTGGGAGAAATGATGGTGCTGTCACAAAAGACTGGACTGCTCATGGTGCATTTGGATTAAAGCCAGCAATTCTGAGGGTGAGACTGGCAGTTGGGTTTGCAACAGGCAGTCCCATCTGGGCAAAGCAGATATTCCAGGACATCAGATCTTGCCAGTGGTAAACGAGCTTTATTTCATGCAATGGGTCTGTAGAAGTCTTTTCCTACATCAGTGTTCTGTCTGCTTCAGATCTGGGGGAATTTTTGTAGGACTTCGAATTCCAAATGTAAAACATTTGGCCCAAGTGGGAATTTAAGGTTATTGGGAAAAATATTTCTATTCAGTCCTATGGTCCCAGCCCCAGCCTGGAGGAGGCAGAGTCCTTCATTCCAAGCCATTTTCCTGAATTACATTGTCTTCTAAATTTCTTTCAATTCCTCACTTAAGACTTTGGATGAAGTTTTCTGTTCTTAAGAGTCTTAAAGGAAGGTACGGTGAAGGACTATTTCTCTCTTCTCAACCTTCTCTAAAATATTGTCTTGCAAGGGTTCCCATGATTACTTTCAACCACTTAAATGTTTATTAAAGGCAATTAGTCATTTCAAAGCAAAAATCTTAGATCTCAGTGAAATGAGGTTGCGTGTTATCCCCGTGACATTCTGCTCTATTTCCTCTAAAATTTGATGTTACACAACTCCTGCCACTCATCCTTGAACCACACCTTAATCACGCAAGCAAAAATTAAGATTTGATCACTTGTGTAAAAATTAAACTGATCTTTTCCTTTTCCTGTAAAACAGAGGGAATGTTAGTATTTACCCTTAGGAGAATTGTGAGGATTAAGTGAGATTAGGGTGTACAATGCTTGCAGCAGTGTCTGGCTAATAACAAGCCCTTCAGTAAACTGTCACTCTTGCTTCATGTTAAATCTTTGCAGGAAATCTTATCTTCACTCACCTCTTGGGCTCCAAGCATCCTAGTCCAAAAGTTGCTCCAGCCAAAACTTAGGATTCTTCTCTTTCACTCATGCTCTGTGCATCTAACCCATTGGTAAGTACCGTGAGTTCTATCTCAAAAAAAGTCTGAGCCCATTGCAGTTTCCTGATCTCTGCCACCACCAGCACCCACTTTCTTCCTCCACCTTCCATTATCTTGGCTGTGGCAATAACTTCCTAATTGATCTTTCTATTTTGACTCATGGATTTTTAAAATCCATTTTCTTCATTGCAGCTGAGTCATCTCTTTTTTTTTAAACTTTACTCTAAGTTCTGGGATACATGTGCAGAATGTGCAGGTTTGGTACATAGGTATACTGTGCCATGATGGTTTGCTGCACCTATGAACCCTTCGTCTAGGTTTTAAGCCCTGCATGCATTAGGTATTTGTCCTGATGCTCTCCCTCCCCTTGCTTCCCACTCTCCAACAGGCCCCAGTGTGTGATGTTCCCCTCCCTGTGTTCATATGTTCTCATTGTTCAGCTCCCACTTATGAGTGAGAATATGTGGTGTTTGGTTTTCTGTTCCTGTGTTAGTTTGCTGAGAATGATGGCTTCTAGCTTCATCCATGTCCCTGTAAAAGACAGGAACTCATTCTTTTTTATGGCTGCATGGTATTCCATGCTATATATCTGCCACATTTTCTTTATCCAGTCTATCATTGATGGGCATTTGGGTTGGTTACAAGTCTTTGCTATTGTAAATAGTGCTGCAGTAGCCATCTTTTAAAAGTCAGACTCCTGTTACTACTTTCTTTAAAACTTCCATTGGCTCCCCATGCCTCTTAGAATTAAGTTTAGGCTCTATACCCACATTTTCGTGGTTCCATGCAATCAGATCCCTGACCATATCTACAATCTCATCTCATGCTCTGCTTCTCTTCATCATGTTCCTGCTACACTGCTCCTCTGTAAGATACTCATGTCTCCCTCCAGACATTGTACTTGGGTTCGTGAACCCCAAAGTATCTGAGACAGGTCTTAATCAATTTAGAAAGTTTATTTCACCAAGGTTAAGGTTGCATTATGATGCAGCCCTCAGGAGGTCCTGATGACATGCACCCAAGGTGGTCAGGACGCAGCTTGCTTTCATAGATTTTAGGGAGATATGAGACATTGATCAGTACAGGTAAGATGCACGTTTGTTCAATCTGGAAAGGTGGGATAACTCGAAGCAGAGGTTTCCAGGTCATAGATAGACTTAAAGATTGTCTGATTGGCAGACAGTTTAAAGAGCTAAGTTATTGTCTACAGACCTGGAATCAATACAGAGGAATGTCTGGGGTACAGTACTGGGTTGTGGAGACCAAACCTGTACCATGCAGATGAAGCTTCCAGGTAGCAGGCTTCTGGGAGAATAGATTGTAAATGTTTCTTATGAGACTTAAGGTCTGTGTTGATGTTAATGCTGGTCAGCTTTTCCTGAGCTGCAACTGGCTTTTCCATCATGGACTGAACTAGTTTTTCAAGTTAACTTTGAATTGCCCTTGGCCAAGAGGAGTGGTCTGTTCAAATGGTTGGAGGGGCTTAGAATTTTATTTTTTGTTTACAAGATCTTTCAGCCTTGGGTGACTTTCCTTTAGATCTGTCTGTGGCTGATTTATCATCACATTCTGCCTTAGCTGAATCGTTACCTCCTTGGGCCTTCTCTGACCACCTGCCTATGGTCTCATTTAGCTGTAGAGTGACGGGCATCATGCTGTGGTCATTTGTAAGGTGACCATATAATTTATTGCTCAACCTAGAGCACTTATATGGGGTAAAATGGGACTTTAACTCCAATTCAGCCAGGACAGTAGGTTTAAAGCAGGATAGTCCTGGGTGAATTGAGATGTGGTCACTGTTCAAAATGTGCACTTTGAGTGAAGAGACCCCCCAAACAGGCTTTGTGTGAACAACATGGCTGTTTATTCACCTGGGTACAGGTGGGCTAAGGCCAAAAAGGGCATTAGCAAAGGGCTGTGGGATAGGAGTTGGTTTTATAGGTTTGGAGCAGGCAGTGGAAAGTTACAGAGTAAGATCAGTTACAGTGGTGGGGGTAGGGGCAACAAGTATACATTACCATAAGTTTAGTTACAGTGGCTGGTGGGGTAAGAGTAGTTAAGATGGTAGGGTGGGGTGAGAAGTATTCACATTATCATAAGAACAATTAAGATGGCAGCATGGGGTGAGGGAAAGTTTATGTCTTGGGGAACCTCCGCTGGGTGATCGGAGATAATGGCCAGCACTGGTGGGGAGGAGGGTTGAGTGGGTGAGTGCCTCGGGGGTGGTTAGCCGAGGCAGGCAGGACTTTAGACTTTCTGGGTCTGGGCTTGCACATGGAGGCCTGACAGTCACCCTTCCTGTTTTTCATTCATGCCCTCCCTATATCACTGTGCTTTATTATCTCCTTAGCCCTTGTCATTAGCTGGTATTTCTATTTATTTATGTCACAAGGCAAGCCCCAAAATTGGGGTTCAGCCCAGAAGGCCATGTAGGCTCTTGGCTTCACACAAGAAGGAATTCAAGAGCCAGCAGACATAGTAAAGTGAAAGCAAGTTTAGAAAGAAAGTAAAGCAACGAAAGAATGGCTACTCCATAGGCAGAGCAGTGATTGGGCTGCTTGCCTGAGTATACTTATGGTTATTTCTTGATTATATGTGAAACAAGGGGTGGATTATTCATGAGTTTTGTGGGAAAGGAGCAGGGAATTCCTGGAACTGAGGGTTCCTCCCCTTTTTAGACTACATAGGGTAACTTCTCAACATTGTCATGGCATTTGTAAACTGTCAGTGCTTGTGGGAGTGTCTTTTAGTGTGCTAATACATTCCTTTTTTATGTTTATTGCATTTTAGGTTTTGGGGTACATGTGAAGAACATGCAAGATTGTTGTATAGGTACATACATGGCAATGTGGTTTGCTGCCTTCCTCCCCATCACCTATATCTGGCATTTAACCCCATGTTATCCTTCCCAACTCCCTAGTTCCTCCCCTAGTTCCCCCCAACAGACCCCAGTGTGTGATGCTTCTTGTGTCAGTTTGCTGAGAATGATGGTTTCCAGATTCATCCTTGTCCCTACAAAGGACACAAACTCATTGTTTTTGATGGCTGCATAGTATTCCATGGTGTATATGTGCCACATTATCCCTGTCCAGTCTATCATTGATGGGCATTTTGGTTGGTTCCAAGTCTTTGCTATTGTAAACAGTGCTGCAATGAACATTAATGTGCATGTGTCCTTATAATAGAACAATTTATAATCCTTTGGATATATAGCCAGTAATAGGATTGCTGTATCAAATGGAATTTCTATTTCTAGGTCCTTGAGGAATCCCCACACTATCTTCCACAATGGTTTAACTAATTTACACTCCCACCAACAGTGTAAAAGTGTTCCTATTTCACCACATCCTCTCCAGCATCTGTTGTCTCCAGATTTTTTAATGATCGCCATTCTAACTGGTGTGAGATGGTATCTCACTGTGGTTTTGATTTGCATTTAGCATGCTAATACATTCTAATTAGCATATAATGAGCAGTGAGAATGACCAGAGATCACTTTGTCTCCATCTTGGATTTGATGGGTTTTGGCTGACTTCTTTACTGCATTCTGTTTTATCAGCAGGGGCTTTAGGACCTGTGTCTTGTGACACCAGTCCTGCAGACCTCCTATCTCATCCTGTGACTAAGAATGCCTCACCTCCTGGGAATGCAGCCCAGCAGGTCTCCTTTTCATTTTACCTAGCCCCTATTCAAGATGGAGTCACTGTGATTAGAGTTCCTCTGAAAAGAGAGCAGGAAATTCCTGGAACTGAGGGTTCCTCCCCCTTTCAGACCATGTAGGGTAACTTCCAGATGTTGCCATGGCATTTGTAAACTGTCATGGCACTGGCGGAAGTTTTCTTTAGTATGTTAATATATTTTAATTACTGTATAATGAGCAGTGAGGATGACCAGAGGTCATTTTCATCACATTTCTTTCTTTCATCACCATCTTGGTTTTCGGGGTTTTGGCCAGCTTCTTTAGTGTATCCTGTTTTATCAGCAGGGTCCTTGTGGCCTGTATCTTGTGAAACCAATCCTGCTGCCCTCCTGTCTCATTTACATATTTGTTACTTCCTGGTTTAATGTAAACTTCAAGACAAGGAGGATATTGTCTCTCTTGTTCAGCATTAAATCTTCATTTTCTTGAATATGTTTAGTTGTAGGAACTCTATAAATATCTGTGGAATAAAATGTGTTGAATGTCAGGTCCTTTGATTGTTGTGGGTTAGGTGGCTCTGGATTAGTTATCTTTGCTACACTTCTTTTGTCATTTTAACAATGAGTCATAAAACCTCTTTGGTGCTGACCAGGAATCATGTTCTTTTCCAAATGAGAGGATTCCAACCACAGCTGGCTTGTGGAGAAAATAGGACTGCTCTGAGGTTGTTTACTGCCCTTTAGTGCCCACCTTGTTTGAATTACTTTTGATAAGCACAGACAAGGAAATAGTTCCAGGAGTGAGAGGTATTCACTCAACCAGCATAGAAGACGTCATAGTTTCCCAGCAGGCAGGGCCATGAAATAAATGCTATCCCTGCTTAGGGATTGGAAATGCCAGTAATGCAAGGTTGGAAATAATACCACAGGATCACTGAATTAATTAGTGTAGGTCCTGATTGTGTAAAATCTGGTTATTGTGGAGTGGGGATTGGATTGCATGTTAATTAATATTTAAGTCCTTTGGAAACAGGCACTGAAGGAAGAACCATCCCAGACCATTTGGTTCCTCCAGCCCATCCCCCATGAGACAGGATTTCTTGGGACCCAAACAGAAATCCCCTTATCATATGCAGCACAGATTGCAGGCAGAGCCCGCACTTGCACTATTTGCATTTGTATAAAGAAAGGACCTGGTATGATGTAACTGCATGTGGGTTCTGGAGGCTTCTAATGGGCCTCCCTTTGTACAGTCTCTTAGCAACCAACTGAAGTTTGTAAGCTGAAACAAAGAGACTGGAGTCCATCACTCCTTTAGCACATTCCTCTGAGTCTGGCCTGCCTCTAAGCGAGCCAGCCTAGTGGATATATTCCTTTTCTTCCTTGCCAAAGCTCAGCAATCCTTGTTCAGTCATTGCTTCACCTGGGAAAGAAAAGGAATTGAGAGTTGGGGAGATAGACTAGGGACCAGTTGCATTCTGTGTTTAGAGCTTCAATTGTAGTCAAGTAAAGTCTTCAAGGGAACTGACCTGTACCTATTCATTCTTAAAAGAGGCAATATTACTTGACAGTTGTGGGTGTTCTTTAGGGTTTGAAGGAATTCTGGCTCTGCCACTCAACAGCTGCATGTCCTTGGACAAATTACATGACATTTCTGGGCTTCAGTTTCTTCATTTTGGTATGCAAAACCAAAAAATTTACCCTTCTCATTGGCACTGAAAGCATTAAGGTACATTATTAATGAACAAATAAATACTCGAGGTCAGGGTTCTCTAAGTATCCAGCACTGTCCTTGGTGCTGAAGGCACTGAAGTCAATGTAACAGGCAAAAAATCGCTGCCCATATATGCAAGGATAACACTAAAGAGGGAGATAGGAAAGCTGATGATGACAGCTTCATGGGAGATCTTGCTGGAAATGTGACCACTGAGGAAGTCTTGAAACATGGTCGCAAGTGAAGGCCTTAGCATGTTGTACAAAGGATATAAATGCTAAGTACATGTTAGTTCTTTTTACATTTATTAACTAATTAATGTTGTCATTTATCTACTTATTCATTTGGCTAATTTTCAATTACTTATTCATCTATTCATCCACCTGCCTATCCATCCTTCCACCCATTCATTCTTTCATCTGACATTACCTGAAGGATGCGAATAACATTATTTCTATGTTCAGCATACAGAATGCCATAATAAAGGCAGATGTAGATGAGGTTTATAGAAAAATTTCTTAACCTTAGCACTACTATCATACTGGGCCATATGATTCTTGGTGTGTGTGTGGGGGGGAGAGATTGTTCTGTGAATTGTAGGATGTTCAATAATATCCCTGGCTTCTACTCACTAGATTCCTATAGCACTCCCAAGCCGTGACAAACAAATATGTCTACAGACATTGCCAAGTGTCCTGTGGGGGTGGAAAATTGTCTTCAGTTGAGAATCCTATATTTAGAGGAACACCTTCCTCAGGAAGGAAAATTAATCTACTGCATTTCTCTAGAAAGGAAATGAATCTAGGACTTTAATTTCAGCAGAAATAGCAGCAGTTTCAGACATTTTGCTTCTGGAAGGCATATTTTCTTGGGCTGAAAAGCAGAAGGGATTTGGGGACTATTTGAAATTGAAAATAGAATCTTACCCCACAGGAACTCTTTGCATTGCCTTTGAGAATTGTGGCTCATTGAAAAAACATCTCCAAGGCTTACTGAAGAAGTGGATACAACAAAGAAATCTTCACTAACATGAAGGAATGCAGGCTCGTGCTTGGTGTCTTTGGAATTCTTGCCTGATTTTATTGATGACTCCACAACTACAAAGCCCTCAGCCCAAGATTCCTCAATGGAATAAAAAACAGCAAGACAATCTCTCTAAAGAATTCTGTTGCAAGCAGCCATGTGACTTGATTCCTTGGGAAAAGAAACGTGCCTTATAGGGTATCCTGTCAAGGCCAGTGCCGCCATCTCTGTCTAAGGGCACCTTTCCAGTCAGCCTTTTCCCAGGGCAGGTCCTGAATATTAGGTAGGTAACTTAACTTGCCTGGTTTCTCACTGCCCTGCATGTGTCTATTCCTGGAGACCCTGCAGTGTCTTAAGCAGCTGTTGAATCTTACCATTTCTCTCCATTCCCACTGTAGCTGTCCTTCCCCCTTCTCCCATGCTAGTCAGTCATGTCCCATTTGGTCAATCACAGCAGCTGAATACCTGTTTACCTCATTCCTATGCAGGGTGGCCCACTTCCATCCATCCTCTGCACAGCAGAGTTCAGTCTTTCTGTTACAAATTGATTTAAGTTCAAGCTCCTAGCCCTGGCCTGCAGGGTAGTGAATGATCTGCCCTTGTCTCTAACTTCCACACCAACCACTCTCCCATAGTTCACCCCCCTGACCCGCCCACAGCCTCCTTAGCTCATTCACACTTTAAAACACCGATAGGATTATCTTGTACCATCCCAGCACCCCCAAACCTCAGTCAAATCTTTTTCTGGTAGCTCATTATTTGGTGGCTAAGAATCCTAACAAGGCTTCCACGTGTGCCCCTGTCTGGTTCTCATCTACTGCAACATCATATTCCGCTATCTCCCAGCATTCCTGTGGTCCAGCTGCTGTGTCTCCTCATGTGCACAGGGCTTTTCCCGCAGTACAGCTTTTGCTCATGTGACTTTTTTCACTCTAGAAGCTCTTCCTTTCTCTGCATGCTGTTTAAGCCTTCACCATGTTTCAAAGCTCAGATTTAGCCTCTATTTCTCATGAAGACTTCTCTTACTCCCTGACAAGTTCCCGTGCCCTTATTATACATTCTTACAGCATTATATTCTCTCATTCACTGTTTTCTAGTTGCAATTTTACATTAATTTATAAGCTTATTATATTAGCAGCTCTCTTCTATCCAGTTTCTAAGCCCCACAAGAAATGGGACCATATCTGTTAGGTTGCCATTTTGAACTCAATATAAAGTGCCTGACACATAGTAGGCACTGTGTAAACATTATATAGTTGGGAAATTGAATAATTACACTCAGGCTAGGTGCTTACTGCTAGCACTCCTCATCTACAAAGACTTATGTTTGCAAAATTAGGCTAACAGAATCTTTTCTGGAGCCATGGGTGAAAAGTTGACGATGGAATGGAGTAGAGAATTTATAATTGGGGAGGTATGAGGGCAGGTCAGAGCATCAGGAAATCACATTACTTAGCATTTTCTTACTCCATTTTGTTTGTACTTTCATCTTATATTATCCAATATTACAAGCCTCTTGAAGGTAGGCATAGAGCCTTTTATTTCTAAAATTGCAGTAAGCACCTAGCCAAGGACCTGTTATATAGTAGGTGATCAATAAAGCTGCACTGAATTAATAGATGCCATGAATTATGGATTTATTTAGACCTTACCATCTAAGCTGAGGTTCATTCAGGAGGGACTGAGAAAGGAATGTGAAGGCTCATGATCATTACTTATTTATTCATTTATTTGAGACAGGGTCTGGCTCTGTTGCCCAGGCTGGAGTCCAGTGGTGTTAACACATCTCACTTCACCTTCTAACTCCTGGGATCAAATAATCCTCCCACCTCAGCTTCCCTAGTAGCTGTGACTACAAGCATGTACCACTATGCCTGGCTAATTTAAAAAATTTTTTTTTGTAGACACAAGGCCTTGCTGTGTTGTCCAGGCTGGTCTCAAATTCCTAATCTCAAGTGATCCTCTTGCCTTAGTCTCCCAAAGTGCTGGGATTAAAGGTGTGAGCCACCATGCCTGGCCAAGATGGTTAGTTATTAGGAAAACATGGTGTATTGAAGATTTTCACAAAACATATGGTAGAAAGAGCCTGAATAGTTTTGTTTGTTTGTTTCTTGAGACAGAGTCTCACTCTGTTGCCCAAGCTGGAGTGCAGTGGTGGGATCTTGGCTCACTGCACCCTCTGCCTCCTGGGTTCAAGTGATTCTTCTGCCTCAGCCTCCCAAGTAGCTGGGATTATAGGCATGCACCACTACGCCTGGCTAATTTTTGTATTTTTAGTAGAGATGGGGTTTCACCATATTGGCCAGGCTGGTCTTGAACTGCTGACCTCAGGAGATCCACCCACCTCAGCCTCCCAAAGTGCTGGGATTACAGGCATAAGCCACTTCACCCCACCCTGAATAGTATTTTTTTTTTTTTTAGCTAACATTTATCAACAACATATATATATATATATTTTGCCAGCCCTGTGATAAATATTTTATATGCATTATCTAGTTAATTTGTAGATGTTGTTTAATTTGAAGATGAGAAAACTGGGGCTTGGAGACATACATTAACTTATCAGTCTAAGGCCAGAGAATGGTGGCAAAATTAGCATTCAAACTTGGGTCTGATT
This sequence comes from Saguinus oedipus, assembly GCA_031835075.1. Classification (NCBI taxonomy): domain Eukaryota; kingdom Metazoa; phylum Chordata; class Mammalia; order Primates; family Cebidae; genus Saguinus; species Saguinus oedipus. The sequence goes on along the minus strand of CM063179.1, from coordinate 16,660,957 downwards.
TTAAAATTCATGGGCTTAGTATGTTTGCTACAAGGACTCCTGCACTAACTCTGGGTTCATAAGAGAGTCATACAACACATTTTCGCTTCATGCCCTCACCCATTGGATGGATGAATCCATTCCTACTCATATCTCAAGGTTAAATGTGAGAACATGGGTTCATGAACAGGCATCAGAACACATAAAATTGGAAGGGGTGCCATGATTTATTCATTGGGTTCTGGCTCCACACCAGGCTACCAGGGCCCATTATGTGACCTCCCATTGCTTAAGCCCCTGATAAGACATTAAGTCTATATGGAACGTGACCACGAACTACTATCTGCTTTCCACTTCCTGCTGGAAGCGCCCCTTATACCTTTGGAGGCTAGGAAGCCAGAAGAGGTATTTCACTCTGGTTTCCAGCAATTTGTTTTACTCTGTGAACTTCTGTGTGTGCTTATCCAATTTCATGAAAATTAGATTAATGAGTGTTAATTGGTGCTGAATCAGCTAGTTTAAAATGGATAGTGTCAAATGGAAGAGGAGCCCACCACTGTGATGGTTGAATCCTAAAGCTGCTAGGAATTAAGTTTCTGCATGGATGCTGATATCATGGGTTACTTGTGGCAGCTTGCTCCAGGCTACTTTTATGGAAAACAGTGCCACCCCGCTGGACCTTTGAAAGGAGGAAGGATGCTTTTTCCATTAGAAAAAGAGGATTTGCTTCAGATGATTTGGTCGAAGTGCTCATTCATTTATTCATTTAAGGAATCTTTTTTTGAGCACCTATTATATGCCAGGCTCTGTTTTGCACTCCGGGGTAGCAGTGGTGAATAAAATAGGCAAAATTCCATCCACATCAAGCCTATATTCTAGCTGAGGTTGGTAAGCAATAATCAAGTTAACATATAATGTCAGGCAGCATTTCCATCTGATACTTTTATATTCATTAAATATGAGAAGAAAATATATTTTTGAGAAGCTTTGTTGAGATATAATTCATATACCATAGAATTCATCCACTGAAAACATACACATCAATGGATTTTGGAGTATTAGAATTGTGTAATCATCACCACAGTCTGCAATCTTCAGTTATCACCCTCCTATACCCCACACTCTACCTCCAGTCCTAGACAACCACAAATATACTTCCTTTATATATAGATTTGTCTATTCTGGACAGAGAACATGTCATCTTTTGAGAGTGAGGAGGCAGGAGAGGAGACTTTATTGTCCTCACCTCCCAGATGAGGCATTTTGGATTTAGTTTCCCTTGGAGCTTTCTCCAAGATCCAAGTTTTCATTGCTTCACAGGCTTAGTTCCTGGGGGATAGCAGGGGTGCTGGCCAGAGTCCTGATAAAAAAATTGCTCTTTTACTACCTTGCCTTTCACCTCTAAGTCCTACCCGAGATTACAGGTGCAGAGCCAGTCAACAGATGCATACATGGAAACAGAAGACACTCCAGTCAGCAATGCAGTCACATCTCCAAGCAATAAATAAGCACATCACGTTTATAGAAGCCTCACTGTGGTCCAAATTGCTGTAATCTCTCACCTGGACTGTTTCAGTAGCCTGGTCTCTGCTCTCCCCATGTTTCTTCTTGCCTCTCTTTCAGCCTGTTCTTCCCAAGATACCAGGATAAATGTTTCAAAGCATGAATCTGACCATGTCACTCTAATGCCAATGAAAATCCCACATGGTCTTCAAGGTAGTCAAGGTTCTTCTTTGTAGCCCATGAGGGCCTGCATAACCTGATCCCTGGAAGCCTTTCCAGCATCATCTATTGCTATACTGTCTAAATCACTTTTAATTCTTGCCAAGTGTCAGTTACTCTCTAGCAGGCCCTTTGTCCTCTCTGGAACACTCTTTCCTACCTATATTGCCTGGCTAGCTTCCATATCCCATTCAGGTCCTAGATTAGAGGTGACTTTCTTTAGTGGGGGCCTTCCTTGTTTCTTCAGGATGTGGTTATGTACCTGTATTAGCTTTCTACTGCTGCTTAACAAATCACTCCAAACCTAACACCTTAAAACAGCAAACAACATCTCATATTTTCCTGGGGGTCAGGAATTCAGGAGTGGTTGAGTTGGATGCTTCTGATTCGAGGTCTCTCATGAGTTGTAGTCACAGTGTTGGCCAGGGCTGCTGTCATCTGAAAGCTTGACTGGGGCTGGAGGGTCTGCCTCGAAGATAGCACCCTCTGATGGGTGTTGGCAGAGGGCCTCAGTTCCTCATCTTGTGGGCCTCTTCATAAGACTATCAAATATCCTTACAATTTGGCAGTTGACATCACCCATGATATGGTTTGTGTGTCCCCATCCAAATCTCATCTCGAAATGTAGCTCCCATAATTCCTACAAGTCATGGGAGAGACTCAGTGGGAGGTAATTGAATCTCAGGGGCAGTTTCCCTCATATTGTTCTTGTGGCAGTAAGTCTTGTGAGATTTGATGGTTTTTTTTTTTTTTTCACCTGAGATGGAGTCTCATGGTGTCACCCAGGCTGGAGTGTAGTGGCACAATCTCAGCTCACTGCCACTTCTGCCTCTTGGGTTCAAGCGATATTCCTGCTTCACCCTCCCAAGTAGCTGGTAGTATAGGTGTGTGCCACCATGCCCGGCTAATTTTTGTGTTTTTAGTACAGATGGGGTTTTGCCATGTGAGTCACTGTGCCCACCTGATCTGATGGTTTTGTAAAGGGCAGTTCCCCTGCACAAGCTCTCTCTTGCCTGCTGCCATGTAAGACGTCCCTTTGCTCTTCCTTCATCTTTTACCATGATTGTGAGGCCTCCCCAACCCTGTAGAACTGTGAGTCCATTAAACCCCATTCCTTTATAAATTACCCAGTCTTGGGTATGTCTTTATTATCAGCACGAGAACAGACTAATACACCCCAGAATGAGCAATTCAATAAATAGTTGGGGGAAGCTGCAATGCCTGTACACCCTGGTCTCTGAAGTCACACACTTCTATTGTATTCTTTTTGTTAGAAGAATTTCCAGTCAGTCCATGTCACACTTAAGGGGGAAGGAAATTATGCTCTACTCCTTGAACGAAGGAGTTTCAAAGAATTGGTGAATATTAGGGCCCCTTGTATCCTGCCATTACAGTATCCTGCTCTTACCCCTAAATTAGCTCTTGGCACACTGCGTTTTCATTGTCTGACCATGAGTTCTTCAAGAATGAAGACTTGCTTCCTTTCACAGTATTTAGAATATTTCTAAATTCTATCACAGTTCTTTAAATACTGTTTAGTAACCACTTATTTGGTGAATCAGTGACCTTCAAGATGCCTGAAAGGTGTAGATCATTGCTTCTCAAACATTAATGGGCATGCCTGCGAATCACACAGGTGTCTGGCTAAAGTGTGGATTCTGATTCGGTAGGTCTGGGGTACAGGCCAAGAGTCTGTTTTCCTAACAAGCTCCAAGGATATGCTGATGCTGTGCTCCATGGCACACACTTGGAGTGGGTTAGGGTTTAGAAGATATGATCCCATTTCTAGATAAGCTTCATAAACAAACTGGGAAGACTTACTTCTCCCAGTAGGACAGCCCAAGGCCAGCCATGAAGTAGTGTCAGGCTAGTCATGGGCAAACCTGCAGTTTACTGGGTTCACTTTCTCTCCAGCAGCCCTGGTTGATTGAGGAGATATCAGTGAAGGATGGTCAAGGAAGGGTCTTTGTGATACAGGAAGCTTCCAAGTAGGCATTCTCACTTGGCTCTGGAAGGTAAAGCTGGGTGGGGGTCACTGATATATATGCCAAGAGACTGCATGGCATGAGCAAGGATTGAGGGAGGCTGAGTCAGCTACTTGGCGGGGGGAATCTGAAAGAAAGCTGGGGTTGAGTGGTAGCAGGTGATGGAGTCCCCATCCCCACCCCAGAGAACTCATGAAGACCAGACTGTCTGCTGTGGTTGAAGCACTACTTTTTCCGCAGGCAAAGGGATAGACTATGCAATATATTTGTACTATTCCTCCCAGTTCTTGAGATGTGTGATTCTAAGGCTTACATTTTAGAGAAACTTGAGCAAATCCAGATATTTTCTGTTAATAACCTGAATCTCACTTCCATCCTTGCGGTACCGATTTTAACAAGGTGAGCCACTGGGGTGTGTGTGTGTGTGTGTGTGTGTGTGTGTGTGAGTGAAATCTGTCAACTCAAGTGGGGCATTACCTTTTTATCACATGAAGGGCTAATGTAAGTGTAGGGTAATAATAATCCCCAGTGTTTGGGGAAAAGTTTCACATCCATTTAGTCTAGTGGTGCTCAGCTATAACTGCACATTGGAATCACCTGTGAGCTTTAAAAATTACTGATGCTGGCTGGGCACAATGACTCATGCCTGTAATCCTAGCACTTCGGGAGACCAAGCCAGGAGGATTCACCTGAGGTCAAGAGTTCAAGACCAGTCTGGTCAGCATGGTGAAACCCCATCTCTACAAAAATAAAAAAATTAGCCAGGCATGATGGTGGTTGCCTGTAATCCTAGCTACTCAGGGGGCTGAGGTAGGAGATCGAGCCACTGCACTCCAGCCTAGGTGACAGAGCAAGACTCAGTCTCAAAAAAAAAAAAAAAAAAAAAACCTCCAAAAAACAAACAGCAACAACAGCAGCAGCACAACACTTGCTAATACCTGGGTTCTACCTCCAGAGATTCTGATTTAAGGGGTCTAGATTGTCAGTTGGGCATCAGAATGTTTAAGACCCACGCAGGTGATGCTCTTCTGTGGCCATGGTTGAGAGCCACTAGTTTAATCTTACATAACTTCTTACCTTTACTAGTGAAGGGTTCATGTAAGATTAAACTGGTGGCTCTCAACACCTAGATAAGATGACTGCCCTCTTTCTTTTTAAATAAATGAAAAAATTGTATCACAGCAAGTTGAGTGACTGCCTCAAATTCATGCAACAAATAGAGGAGAGTTCAGAACTCAAACTCAAGTTACTTGGTTAGTGCTCGTTCAATTTGCATCACCAGTATTGCCTCCAGGTAGCTAGTATTATGCATATGACAAAGGAAGTGAACTTGAAAAATGGAGAAATTAGATACCTGGTTAAAGGTCAGACTTTGAGTTAGGGTGCAGTTAGGGCTCCATATTTCCAATGTCCCAGTTTGCTATTCTCCTGTTTCTTTGAAGCCAAGTTTGGGCCAATACCCATATTAGATTAATAAATCCTAGGCTCCTTGATGCCAAAGGTGATATTACTATCTGCTGATCCAGGCCATTACTAGTCAAGGCTGAAAAATAAAATTGGCAGGAAGAAGTGTACCTTATTGGACCCAACCCTAGAATGTCAGTGTTCTTCGTTCTGAGAAACTCTTGCTCCTGGAGTTCATCCAGTTTCATCTTTGGACATTTGTAACCTACCTGCTCACAACCCATACTTGATTAAATTAGCAGATGCTGATGATAGAATGAGACTGAGACTGGTGGTGCTAAAATAATTTCTTGGTGGTGAAGGAGGCCCCAAAGGTTTTACAGAAAAAATTTTTAAAGCCTTATCTATGGAATAGAGCCAAAATGCTCAGACACTACATGGAACCCAGGGATCGTATTAAATCAGAGTAAGTGGGGTGGAGGAGATGGAAAGTGTTTTGTAGTAACTCATCATAACTGGCACAAGATCTCCTGTCGGGTAAGGACATATAAGCTTGGAACTTAAGAGAGAACTTAGCCTTCCAATGTTCTTTAGGTGTAGAATGTGAAGTTCTGAGGGGCTGGTCTGCAAAGAGTCAGTGGGATGAAAAGAGATCACAATATCTGGCAAGGTGCAGGAGAGCAGGTAGAACAGACAGAGAATCGAGAGAGAGATGGAAACATGTCTGGAAGCTGGAGATTGCCAAGGCATGTGACCAATGAGAGATTTCTAAAACTTCCAGGAATGGGGGGTATGTAATACTCTAAATCATTTGGAATCTTATGCAATCCATTATCTGAACACCTTGGTAAAATCTGCTTTCCACATAGCACAATGCTATTGTAAAGCACTAATGTATTTATGGTAGTATTTGGGGGAATAAAGGGATCAGGGTACTTACTAGGGAGAGGTCATATAATGCAGAAAGGAGAAAAAAAACTTGCAGAATAAAGGGGTGATCTGTAAAATGAGCCAGTTCAGTGGAAATGAGATCCAGGGTTGTAGCTGAACTTGACTCTCCCCAGGAACCTCCAAAGAGATTGGGGAGGCAATACTGTGTCTCCCATGGTTTGGGGTGTTTTGGAAAAAAAAACCCTCATTGAAATCTCTGAAGTCGAGGTGATGCTACCTTGTCGCAAAGGGAGGCTTAAGGAAGATACCCAGTCTGCAGTACAGATTGAGGAGACCAGACAAAATGGAATGCCCCTGAGGAAATGATGGATGTAGCAGCAGTCCAGTTCACATGCTCATTCATTCATTCATCAAGCACTGGCACAACAGCTTACATTGTCAAGGCATTTAATGTGTGCTGAGAATGTAGACACTGTCCTTGCCCTTTGGAGTGAGAAGGCAGGCGATGACTGATATTTACTGAGCTCTTTCTGCATGCAGATACTAGGCTATCTGTTTCACATACTTTGTCTTTTAAAAAATTCTCTCAGCAGCTTTATGGGGAATTGTTATCCCCGACATATATATAGGGAATATGAGGCCCAGAGAAATTAGGGAACTCGTCTCAAATCTGATTTAGCTAATCCATGATGAAGAAATTAATGTTTGGACACAGGGTTATCTGACCCTTAAGTTGGAGGAGGGGGTCCTTATTTTGGTCAGAGGCACTTGAAAATTGGCAGTAGGTGGGTCGGTCTTGAGGTGTAATTTGGAAAACCTTCCAGGTATTTCTCTGGAGTCTCACCCAGTCTGCTCTGATGCCTAATAGCCCATCCATTAACAGTGCTTTCTACCACTGGGTTAGCCATTGCTGTTCTCATCAGCTCCATGTTTAGAAGCTTAACATACCAACTCGGCAAGCCACAGACACCACATCATGGATGCATTGGCTAGCACAAGCGTTTTGCATGCCTGCTGAGGGGATGGGGCAGTGGAGAGCTCAGTGTGGAGCCTGGAATGGTGACGCTACAGAAATGTGGAGAGAGATGCTGCTCTTCGTGGCAGGTAGCAGGCCCTGGTTCCTGCAGCAAGTTAGAATCATCCACCATAATCAGCAAAGGGCTGTTACAAGGGGCTTTTTAACGTGTCCTGTGCCCAGGATACAAGGAGAAATCCATCATGTTCCATAAGTATAAACACCCACAGCTAATTAAGTGAGGGTGAAATCATCTGCACCATCCATGTGATAGTTATTTAAAATGATTTGCTTAAGATAGGCCCGGAGCCCTTCTCTTTAGGGAGGTATAGAGGAACTAGGAGGAGACAATTTGGGCACTTGAGGAGCAGAAACGAATTGGACTGGCAAGCGGAGAAGCCACCTGGGCCTGCAGTTGGCTGTGGCAGTGAATGGACATCTGTTGTTTTTGTCTGTTCGGCACCATCCTCTCCCTTTGGGGATATGCTTCTCTTCTACTCCTATCATGTAATTGGGATGGGGCTGCTGATCAGTTTCCCATCCAATCATCTGGTCACAGGGGTGAGCAGATGATCCAGGCTCAGCCAATTGTTAGCACCTTGTTTGCCTGATCTGAGTGATAGCTCCAGAGTTAGAACCATCCCTTTTGGCAATGAGGACAAAGGATGCTGATACTTTTTTGTGTTATGGAGTTCAAAGGACAAGAAGCAGGAACTTGTGGGGCCTTCTTTCTTTACCATGTGGATGGAGTCAGCTGTCTGTGGGAGATAATATACTCAAATGGAGGCCAGCAAAAAATGGAGGAAGAGGGGACTTTAATATTGGGGCTCCAGTTTTGGTTCCTGAGACCCCAAGTGTTCTCTTAGTTCTTATAATTTGCATTTTAATTGTTATCTTCTGAAGTTTCATAACTCAATACATTTCCATTCTGATTATACTTCTATGAATTGGACACAGGATTATCTGACCCTTAAGTAAGTCAAGGTTCCTACTTGCAAGTGAAAGAACCTTGACTAGGGCCGGGTGCGGTGGCTCAAGCCTGTAATCCCAGCACTTTGGGAGGCTGAGGCGGGTGGATCACGAGGTCAAGAGATCGAAACCATCCTAGTCAACATGGTTAAACCCCATCTCTACTAAAAATACAAAAAATTAGCTGGGCATGGTGGCGTGTGCCTGTAATCCCAGCTACTCAGGAGACTGAGGTGGGAGAATTGCCTGAACCCAGGAGGCGGAGGTTATGGTGAGCCGAGATCGTGCTATTGCACTCCAGCCTGGGTAACGAGCAAAACTCCGTCTCAAAAAAAAAAAAAAAAAAAAAAACCAAAAAAAAGAACCTTGACTAACGTAGAGGTGAACCTCAAAAATCATATCTTGGGAACATTTCCTTGCATGGAGCTGGCACGTTAACATGTTCTGTATTGGGTGCTGGGTGTGAATTGGACTGTACGCTTACATGTCTGAACTTGAATGGGCCTCAGGTATAAATGGTCCCCATTCTCCCATTTATTTATCAGTGGAGGGGGCTGAGACCCATAGTGGAAAAGAGACTCCTCATGATCACACAGCAAATCAGTGGCACAACCAAAGCTGTGAAGGGCCTGGGCCTCTTTGTTCTCAGGGCAGGACTCCCTATCAGGGTTAGGGCTGAGGACTTTTACAGGCAGAGCAGTAGAACAGATGAACTAATTATGAATGCACAGGATCAGGAGTCGCCAAAACATGATGTCAGGCCAGCCATACCTCCTTTTTGCCCCACCTCTAAGTTTCCACCCTTATAACTTTCAAAGGAAATCTCTAAGTTTCTGCCCTTATAACTTTCACTAGGTGGAGTGAATTACTGTTGGTTTGGTCTCATGCTCAGAGACCCAGCCTAGAACACAGCTTTCAGCACCTTGGCAACAAGGCCTCAAAGCCAACTCTACAAAAAGGCTACATGTTTCTACCATCGGTGTGGTGTGGATTTTAAAGCATGGTGATCTACGTATCCCATGGAGCCATTAAAGAGGCTGGCTGGTCGGGGTGGGTGCACTGCTGAGACAGAGCCTTCTATTCCCACTTTACCCAGGGCAGCCCATCTAGTCACCCGTTTTTAAGTCTTTTTTTTTTTTTAAATTATATATACAGAGGTTTAAGGTACAATGTTTGGAAAAGAACATTCCCCTTAAAGAAAAAAAAAAAACTCTTAAAAATCATGAATTCCGTGGACTTAAACCAAGTAAGTAGGAAAGAAATTCCAACCAACTCTTCGGTAGGCCCAGAAAGCTCATTATTGAAGGTAAAAATCACAGCTCACTTTAAAATGAGCCATATTTTGACAAATAATATCCATCAAATGATGGTTGTAAAGACAGAATCTTGGACAAATGGCCCCATGCCCATATTGTTAATTAAGATATATGGTCTCATTCACTTGTCTGTTCACTATTCACTGAGTGCCCATATGCTGGGCTCACTGTGCTAAATACTGAGGGCACCACAGTGAACAAGATAGCTTTAATCCTTACTCCTATGAAGATTTTAGAAATGTATTCTTCCCTTGGAACTGAACCCAGTTTTTGAAGACTTTTCTCTGGGCATGGGAAAGGGAGGTTGGCTGTAAGGTTAGGCTGGAAAGAGGTTTTGACAGATGAATCTTGGGTCCATCAGTCTTTCTAAATATGGAGTCATTCACCATCTCTCCTGAGCCAAACTCAAGGAGGCTGAAGCTGACACAGCTCCCCATATATTTTCCTCTCTGTCTAATGGGGAGATACATAGCCTATTTCATTCTAGTGGCTAAAATCCTTTTTAGGTCTCAGTGCCAAAATCCTTTAAGGATTTTGAAGGGTGAATTAGAAGCATCTTTACAACTCAGCCACCTGGGCTCCCAACCCCTGGGCATAGCCCTCAGAAGCCATCATATACACATAATAGTGAGCCAACCTCAGGGGTGGAGAAACTGGTCTTTCCAATGACTTATGAAAGTCTCTTTGGAAGATGGAAAACTTTGGTTCTAGACTTGACCCTGATGACCACGGGTAGCTTCAGGCAAAGGCTTTCACCTCTCTGGCTCTCTGTAACTTTACCTACGGAGTAAAGGAACTAAAATGTGGATTTTTCCAAAGAAACATCTGAATTTCCTTTTCAGATGGATTCATTAAGGTAAGGCTAGCTGCTGTAACTGAAATTCTCAGGGGCATAACAAAATACATGCTTAATTCTTTTCATGTCATAGTCAGTAGGGTAATTCTGGTCAAGAGGTCTTTTATGTGGGTATGCAGGGGCTCAGTTACCTTCCAAATTGTGCCTCTGCCTTTCTTTAAGGTAGTGGTTGTGCAGAGTTTTCAAAAAGACCACCAGAATAGGTCAACTCAATGGATGCACAAAATCAAGGTGATTCAAAACAATTGATCTGGAAAATGGGGAAAGATTGAGAGATGAGAGACTGCATTCTCTCCTTTCCGGGACCAGGGCTAGAGGTGCCAGTACTTATTCTACCTACATTCCATTGGCCTGAGTCAGTCACATGACTATGGCTAAGAGCAAGGAAGTCTGGGAAACATAGTCTAGCTATTCCATTGGCCTGAGTCAGTCACATGACTATGGCTAAGAGCAAGGAAGTCTGGGAAACATAGTCTAGCTGTTCCATTGGCCTGAGTCAGTCACATAGCCACAGGTAAGAGCAGGGCAGTGTGGGAAGGGCAGTCTCTGTGGTAAAGAGGAAAGGAAAACAGTTTGGTATAGGAACTGCAATTTTCTGTAGCAATCCCTCCTTATTTATTCCCTACTCAGAGTTTAAAATCATATACTTCTGCCTCAACCAGGAGAATAAATTACTTATAGGAGGTTGTTGATATAATCCAGTTAGAAGATGACAGCAGTCTTTATAAGGGAAATGTGTCCACACAGCCAGGTTTTCCCAGGAGAGGCCATTTATTCCTATAGTCTCAGCATCCCATCCACTTTGTGCCTGCTTTAACTCTCAAAAGTATCCCAGTTTGGATGATAAATTATATAGTCATCCTATCTACACCATGCAGATGACAGAAGCGAATATGAGATTGTGTAAAGATGCAAAATATTGCTGAAAAGAAGCAATACAGCCACTGTTCCATAAAGACGGTATTTTTTTTTTTTAATTTTAAAATTCTGCATCTGAAAACACAGTATGACAGAAAGCATCTATATACACCTGCAGTGTTTTTGGTATGATACAGTATTTAATACATCCACTGTTTTCTGCAAAAATTTTGCTTTGTCAGACAGAAACAAACTCCCCTAGACAAAGAAATACAGCTAAGGCACAATTTTGTTGTTGTTGTTGTTTTTTAGCTAAATTAAAAGACAGAAAAGGTGCAAAAATGGGCAGGTAATGCAGTCATTTCTGAGAATCACATTCTACCTCAAGGAAAAGCATTCAGATGACTGGAACTTTGATTACTGGTCAATTTCAGATAGTTCAATATCTCTTAAAATACTCCTTTAAATAAATAGCAAAATATCTACATATTTCAGTGTGTGCCATTTGAATTCTTTTAAAACTTTATTTACAGATTTTTTAAAATCAACACATTACAAAATATTTCTGTACAGTTTTATGCATATTATGATCTATAACAAAATAGTTATTTTTAAAAACTATATCACCACATGTCTCTGAAAACAATGAGGGGGACGGTAATAACTTAGAGTGAGGCCTCTAAAACAGATACCCAAACGAATGCTATTGACAACATAATAGTAAAAAAAAAAAAAAAAAAGACAAAAGGATTACAAAGACAATTGCGCAGAATTCCAGTGAATTTCCTATGAAAACCCTGGGGTTGTCTTTGGCCTCCATCAGCGCTGGAGCAATGGAAGGGTAAAGAAGAGAGTCGGAAGGTAGGGAGAGGGTGATCCCTTTGAGGACACTACCCATCCGCTGGGAATATTTAGTGCTATCACTTTCCAGGCAGAAAGGACGAAGAGATAAATGGAGAACGTTTCTTGGTTTACCCTTGAAGTACATAAAGTCACCCAGTCTTGGGGGCAGGGGAGGTTTGCAAAGCCTTTTTGAGCACTCCGCTGGTAATTAAGCCAGCCCATTACAGCGGCAATAAGCTCTGAGAGTGCTTCAGGAGTTGGCTGAGCTTTAGATGAGCACCCAAGCCTTCATTTTGCCCGCAGTAAAAATATAAGAACATTTTTCTTAAAGACGACATTTGTAAGCAATTTCTATAGCATCTGCAGACTACAGATTGGCAGCCCCTCCCTTAGGAGGCTGCCACAGACACTTCTTCACGATGCTCTTTCTTCTGTGATGTTGGTGGAGATGGGAGGGAAAGGATAGTCAGCTTCCCAAAAATAATGTTAAGGCCACATTTCAAAAAGGAGAAACCTAAGGCTTTTTTGTTTGTTTTTGGAAGGAGGAATGGGAGAAGCAAGTTGGAGGAACATGAGGGATGGATTAGATGGCGTTAGGGATGGGTGTGACAAGGTGCAGAACCCGCTTATTGGTGGTGTCTGTAGGCAGAGGCAGTTGGAATATTCCCAGCCAAGTGGAGAGGGAAGAGAGGCCACTTTCTCCCTGCATGGAGCTTGGCAAGACCAGAGCCAAAGACAACGTGATGGGTAGACACAGGTGGCGCAAGAAAGCCCTCCTCCATCTCGAGAGGGTCCTATACAGTATCTTGTTTGCAAGGTAAAAACAAAAGAAAAAAAACCTTCTAAGTTAGAGAGCCAGAGAGGAAGAGAGAGAGAGAGGAGAGAGAGAATTTGCATAGATCATACATTCAGATCAAGCAGATTTGGACACCTTTATCCCCCTCCCCCCACCCCAGGTAAACTTCTCAGCAGACACAATGAGGTAGCGCCTGTGGTAGGCCCATGGGCAAAGTAAGGTAACTGAGGCAGAAGCAAAGAGGACATCCCGTGAGCCAGCACAGCTCTTTGTGGTTTCCAAAGAGGCTTCCAGGGATGGGGCAAGATGGTTGCCAACACTTGGGATTTGGAGAGAGCCTGGCTATTTCATACCCCACCACCTCCTCTTCCTCCTCCTCCTAGACCCTCTTTGCCATTTCTGCCTGGTTTGATGGAGCCCCACAAGGTGTAGCCCCAGGCATACGTGGACCTCTGCATGTCTGAGGGGCAGCAGTCCAGATCTCCAGATTCTATTCCTTCTTCCCTTCAGCACAATCTTGGGACCAGGAGAGCTGAACAATACATTCCTCCTCTGTGGAGTGGTCTCTTGGAGGTGGGGAATGACTTAGCAAGAGATCTCCATTCCCTTCAGAGTTGAACATGAGCTGTTATTTTTGCCCTGACCTGATGCTGGCTTTTTTCCTTCTCTACCAGGGCAATGACTAATCCCACTTTAAAACACATCTCCAGAGGGTAGAGGTTGCTGGCAGTGCACATGTGGAACAGCAGAATTTTTCTTTGCCCACTATCTGTTAGGAAAAAAAAAACCTGACATTGAAAAATCAGATTTTGAAATAAAAATCTGGATTTCTGGCTTCCTTTCCAATCTGGAAGATTCAACTACACTGTGCTTACATTATTACATAAAATGATAGGTTGGGTTGAGTAGCAGCTGCTCATTCTGGGTAGGTCACGTGCATGCCAGTAAGACCGCAGTCCCCAACACCGCCACCACTCCCTTTTGTCTCATACCAACCATTTCACTTATTTATGCTAGTATCCTGGGCCCCATGAGCATTTGTAACTCCTACCACAGAGCGTGTCTCTGATCGTGCAGGCCTAGCTTGCCGTCTTTAAAATGGAGTGTGACGGCTGTTTCTAGAATGTACACCTCTCCACCACTGGATGCTGCTGGGAGGCTGGTGCTCCAAATCCTCAGTGAACTTGGTTGTGGGAGGGCTCTTTATTCACACCCTACTCCTGGTAGCTGCTGCTCTACTTTCTGCATCTTTTTGGCAGACAGCTTAAGGTTCCAGCCAGTGTCTTCCGTGTTGTTTGCAAACTAGAGAACCAGAGGGAAACAAGGTCTTCAAACACCCAAACGTGTGCCCAGCGCAGAAACAACTGCAGTGAGCAAGAGGAGGGGCAGGTCCTGTAGTTCTGCTCATCATGTCTAAATCCCGCTTGCAATTTAGAAGTTAAACCTACAATGAGAAATGAAGCCAGAAGGACTCATGATCTTACCAGAAAAGCCTTTTTTCTGCCCCCGCACAGGGAGAAAGCAGGGCACTTTTTACAACATAGGGACCTTGGGAATTGCTCACTCCCTCCTTGGAGACACACTGGTTTACACGTGGCCCAGGGAAGTGAAGTGGGACTTGGGAAGGCTGGCTGTCTCCTGAGCTCAATTTCTGCCTGAATGTCACTTGGTGGGTGGGAAACGGTACAGTGCTGCAGCTTAAGGAATGCTTCCTTCTCTCCACAAACCAGCACCACAAGGCCCACCTTTACTTCCTGAGTTTCCAGGGACCTCATCACTGGCTCAGCTCATGGTTGCTATGCCCTGCAGGCTATAATAGGCTTCCAGAGACCACAGCCCTATGTTTTTGAAATCCTCCACAGCCCAAGCTCTAGGCTGTCTGACCAATGGCCTCCAACAAATAAATCATTCTCAGGCAGGTTAAAAAAAATTATGTTCCCTGGAAAAGAATCTTTTCTCAAATCATGCTGGGCTTTGTTACATTTTGTTTTTTTTTTTTAAAAAAAACCAGGAAATTTCCAAACAAAATGTAGTATCTGCAATCTTATTGTCTGGTCTATTAGTAAAATTAGAGAAGGCAGAGGAATACCCTGTGTGACTTCTCAGCTCCTCGAATTAGTTATGGTGAGCAATAAATTAAGCCACGAGAAAAAGGGAAGGGTCCCTAGAGTCAGCTAGCTCTGCCATTTCTCCACTTGTCCCAGGATTAAAAATAAAAAAGCAGATAAGTTACTGGGTGCAGGAGGGGCCCCATCTTGAAGTCTGCAGGTTCATATTATGCACAGGGACTTGCCACGGTTCAGTCCCCAAAGCCACTGCAAATAACGCTGCGAAAAAAACACAGAGCACTAGTGGTCTAGCAAAAGAGGGTGAAAGGGAAGCTCCCGAACTGACTTCAGCAGCCCCAGGGAAACCCTGGCCAGAGGCAGAGGCTGGGGACAGAAAGAGGGTGTGGCACCCAGCTTGTGGCAGCCATGGAGTCTGTAAGAGATCATAGGGGACTTTCCAAGAAAGCTACTCTGAGATTCCTGGAATTGCTGTTGACAATGGCTATCTCCTGGGCTCTGCTGCCTGGATCTGACTACCCTCTTCCTAAGATGGATCTCCCTCAAAGGAGACTGTTTTTCTGTTAAGGTCGCATGGATGCCCATGATTAGATGGGCCATGGGAAGTCATCCACGGAGCAAAGCAGGGATAGCCCAAGCTCTTTGCAGCCAGTACATTCCCCACCCACCCTCCAAGTCTTCTGCCTGTCACCTCCTTGTGCCAGGGTGGGGTTGGGGGGTGGAGGGAGGAGGATAGGAGGCTCTTGGAATCAGAGGGAGGGATGAGGCTGATACTCTGCATAAGGAAAAAACGAGGCTCCAATGGTCCCCAAGGCACCCCGCTCCAAGCCAGTGGAAGATGTGGGTTGGAGTTTTCTTTGCATGGCGTTCAATGCCCCTGCTTTACTCTGAGGATGAGAAGGATGGAGGGTAGACATAGAGGGAAACGAAGAGAAAGACACCAGGGGGTGGGAAAAGGGGCCTTTTGTGAATAAAGGCAGCTTCAGTTAGTAAGATAACATAATTGACAAGCTGCAAAAACAGCACCTACTAATTAGTCATCGACTAAAACATATAAATAATAAATACCTAAAGTGTCCCTTCTCTATGTCCTCCATTGCCAACTGGACATCCTGCCTTGGTAGGCTTGGGATGGGGCAACACATCTGGCTCGGCTTGGGACAGGTCATACAAAGTGAAGGGCAGCCCCTTCAAACCCACGCTGGAGAGATGTCAGGACTGGTTCTCTATGGGAAGGACAGATGGCTACCCGGGGTGAGACCTTTTTCCAAGGGAAACCATTCATTCAGGAGAGGTGGGATTACAGCAGGAAGGGAGGCCAACCTCCAAGGGCTCTCCTGGTGAGCAGGGATGGACCTACAGGGGGCTCATGGCAAGGAAACCCTTTGGGGTTTCTGGTAACTCAAACACTTAAATCATACTGTTTTTAGTTGTTTAAACAACCTTCCCACTTACATGTTGCATGTCCTGTTGAGCCTGTTGGCACCCTGGATAAGAAGGGGCATGAAATTAAAAACCAAATCTGTAATGCTATTTCCTGGATGGGAAAAGTCTGGTTCATGTGGTTTGGTCACTCCCAACAGCACCGGTGTGCAATTGACAAGGGTTTTGCATGTCTGACATCAGAACGGAAGGGCTCTGGCAGGGGATGGGCGCTGCTGTGCCGTCTAGCTCAGGAGTTTTGCTCCAAGCATTGCCTTGTGAGTTTCATGGCATTGTCTTGTGAGTTTCATGTTCATGGCCCTCAATGTTCCCACTTTCAAGGATTAAAGAAGGTCATGGTCTTGAGTTTGGTGCTCACAAATCTCATCCTATTTCTGCTGCTTTGTGTGGCAGCATTGAGGGAAGGCGGCTCGAACCCCTGGACAGGTGGCAGTTGCATTTGTGGCTGGACTTTGGCCATGCCACATCAAAAGGCTTTCCTACTCATCTAGTTACTAAGGAGAATGGCTCAACCCAAGGAGGGCTGCTGAGAGGCTCAGTGCTCTCCCGAGTGCTTTCCAGAGGAAAGGGCCCATGACCATGACTTTCAAGGCTAGCACAAGAAGCCCCCAGCCAAAAGGAGGAGAAACATGAACCAAATGGCGGGGCTGGAGTTCGAACCTATGGTCGGTCTGGGCAGTGCTTATCAAACTGGTGTTTGCAGAGCCCTTGGGTTCTGAAGAGGTACCATAGGAGATACCCTGGGCAGGGGAACTGCCCGGAGGGCTGAGCTTTGGGAGGGAACCTTGCACTCCTCAGCTTCAACCAGAGCAGCTTGAATTTCATCTGCACCTTAAACTTCCACTCCTGACTGCTCTCAGTAAACAAAGTTCTGCTGCTCAAAATAAAAGTTTGAAAATCACTCATCTGGGGGCAGGGGTGGGTCATGGGAGGGGGAAGACAAGGAACCTGTAGGACTTGAGGATCAACCAGAAGAGGTGAGACTGTCACAGTGTAGGGACTGAGCCCTCCCACCCCAGCTTGCCGAAGGCAGGCTGTTGGCTGATCCTGCTTTGACCTGCTGACCTTCCTTCTCCATCATTATATGGTAGGCAAGACCCATTCACAAATGGCCTCCCTCAGGGGTGGGAGGCCAGGGTTCAGGCCCCACAACCCCTCTGGCTGCTTTCCCATTGAGATCCTGCTGTGGCCCACTCCTCATGTCCAGTGCTACCTGAGCCGGCCATCGGGTTTGACCGCTCCCAGCTCCGACTTGGGGTCAGGGCTGAAGGAGCTCCAGGCTGTCTGGCTGCAGGTCTGCATGACCGGGCAGGCCGTGGGGCCTGTGGCACAGATGTCCATGGCGGTCCACATCCCACCCACCAGCGAGTCCAGCCATCCCTCCAGCGCTGCGCCCGTGGAGGCTGCGTTCCTCCGTGCCTGCTCCACCTGGGCGGGGCTGATCGGCAGGCTGAGGACGGGGTTCAGGCTCTGGAAACTCTGCTCCATGTAGGCATTGCGGAGGGGCCCATTGTGCAGCTTCAGTGCCTCCTCTGAAAGCCAAAAGGAACAATTCCAGGATCAGAAAAGGGCCACCAATAGGATGCCTATTAATACTTACCCCGTGCTTGGTGCTGCACTGGGCGCCATGCATCACCTCATTCAATTAACACGACAACCTCATGAGGTTTAGCAGACTCATTTCACGGCTGGGAAAACTGAGCCCATAAGGACGGAGCCCACTTTGTGCAGGGCACGATGCATTCCTCTATTCATTCAACGCATGTTTACGGAGCATCATTGATAGTCCAGTCATTCAAACAATACATATTTTTAAGCACATACATTGTGCAAGGCATTCCTTAAACATATTTACTAAACACCCGTTATCTTCAGGGCACAGTCATATTTGATAAAGATATATTTAGTACTTATTAGGTACAAGGATCTATTCTTGGTGGTGGAGCAAACCAGATAGGGAGGTTACAATCCAGTGGAGAGAGAACAACAACAAATAAATAAACAAGTAGATAAATTAGGTTATTTCCGGCAGTGATGAATGTTATGAAGGTAATAAAATAGGGTACTAAGTGAGAGGAGGGCTGGCAAACGGTAGCCCTTGGACCAAATGTGGCCCATCACCTGTAAATAAAGTTTTATTGGAAGACAGCTGTGCCCACTTATTTGAATATTGTCTATGGCTGCTTTTTTGTTACCAGAGCTGAGTATTTGAGACAGAGACTGTATTTTATCCAACAGGCTGAAAATATCTCACCTTGAATTGTAGCTCCCATAATCGCCAAGTGTTGTGGGAGGGACATGGTGGGAGGTAACTGAATCATGGGGGCGGGTTTTTCCCATGCTGTTCTTGTGATACTGATTAAGTCTCATGAGATCTGATGGTTGTATAAAGGGAGTTCCCCTGCACAGGGTCTCTTGCCTGCCGCCATGTAAGATGTACCTTTGCTTCTCCTTTGCCTTCTGTCATGATTGTGAGGCCTCCCGACCATGTGGACTGTGAGTCCATTAAACTTCCTGCCCTTATAAATTACCCAGTCTCGGGTATGTCCTTATTAGTAGCATAAGAACAGACAAAGACAGCTAGGATTATTACTATTTGTATTAGTCCATAATCCTCACATACATAAAAAATTATGGGGCTGGTTTTATCATCCCTATTTTACAGATGAGGAAACAGAGGCAGGTGGAGTTAGAGACAGATCTGGGGTTAAATCCAGGACCGACTGACTCCAAAGGCAGTGCTTATCACTCACCATGATACCCTACTGTTCAAGGTCATTGCCAAGGTCTAATTTTTCACTCATGCAAAAATTCAAAAAATTGGTCCAGGCATGGTGACTCACAGCCTCCTCAGGAGGCTGAGGTGGTGACCTCAAGTCAGCAGTTTGAGACCAGCCTGGCCAACATGGTGAAACCCCATGTCTACTTCAAATACAAAAATAAGCCAGGCGTGGTGGTGGGTGCCTGTAATCTCAGCTACTTGGGAGGGTGAGGCAGGAGAACTGCTTGAACCTGGGAGGCAGAGGTTTCAGTGAGCTGAGATCACGCCATTGTACTCCAGCCTGGGTGATAAGTGAGACTCAATCTCAAAAAGAAAAAAATTTCAAAAAACTGCAACCTCAGGCATAAATGGGTTAAACAGTAATGTGTACATGAGAGGGACTGTTACTACCTCCCAGGGCCTCGCAATGGGGAATCAGGAAGTACAGCAATTTGGAGTGAAGGAAAGAAGCTACATACTTCTGTGGTTTCTAATGATACGATTTCTAATATTTTGAAGTTCATATTTATTGCTTGTTTTATTGCTCAATACAAGCATATATATATATTTTTTTTAAAAAGGCTGGCCAGTGAGTCTGGTGAGTTGTGCTTTACCAAATGAGGTTTTGCAAGAGCTGAGATAGCTAGGATTACAAGAAAGCTTCGGAGATAATGCAATGTTCAGAAGACAGTGCTTCCTGTTTGCCTGTCAGCAGCTGCCACCACCAAAGGCACCCAGGACAGCCTGGATAACTAACAAGTGTCCAGAGTAGTCAAGAGGTAGAAGAAAGACCATGTGCTACCCTTCTAAAAGCAATGAGAATAGTAGCTGAATTCAAAATATGCTTTGACAAACACAGACAAGATCGTCAATCCTTTAATTCCCAGTGCACCAGGAAGCAAAGGCGTTGGGTTCTGTGGTTTGAATGGGGACAAATTGGGGGAAGGAGGTGAGCAGTCACTGAGCACAGATTCCGTCTTGCAAGTGTTTAGCAAAGCTGCTTTCTCTCATGGTAGACAGGAGCCACTGCGTTTGGAAATCTGGTCCTAACCTTTCTTTCTCTGATACAGGGTAGGGCTGGCAGCTCCAGCCCCACCTGCCAGGAGAACGGAGGCTGCTGTCTTTGGTGCAGGCCTCATTTTCTCTATTAGAGCCCCTCAATGCCTCCATTCTGCAGAGTGAGAAAGTGGAGAATGAGGAGATACCGAAACTGACAAAAGGCAGGACGTTCAAAGGGGAAAAAAAGAGCAGCTAACAAACACGCCAGCACTGGGAACCAAATATTGTGGCTGAGGCAGAAAACCCTTATGAGAATTAAGGTTAATGTGGGAAACGCTATTACAATATCAGCTTGCAATGCTCGTCTCTATAATTAAATTTTCCTCAATTCCACCTCATCAGATTTCTTGAGATTACCGGGGACGCATCAATAGAAAATTACTCTTGATGAATCATTTTACAAATTGCATTGCTCCCACCTTCGTGTTCGCTGTCATTGGAACATCGCTAACAAATACAATTAGTGAGGACAGGAGGGCTGCTCTCGGTGGGGGTAAAATGACTCCTGGGCCATCCTGGGCATGGGTGCAGAGCACCCTGCCCTCCTCAGAACCCCAGAAGAAAACACTGGACAAATCAGGACCCCATAAATGGCCCCAGGTTACTCCACTGACATGGGGTGTGTTCAGGAGCACTTCTTTGTTCTGTCCAGCAGGTGTTCCTGAAGCAATGAAGACAGCCATTTATACCCCTCTCCTCCATTTATACCTCCTCTGTTTTTGGAAATCCTTAGGGATGCCAAGGATGTGAACTCGATCAAGAAGGAACCTAAGCGCTCTAAGTGGGTGGGATTGGGCCCCGTTAGCTCTGGAGGTGCTATCTTTTGCCTGATTCACAGGGGAAGAAGGAACAGAGCTTCCAGCTCAAGAAAACATGAGGTCTCTATCTTTCTGCTTGCTCTGCACAAAGACAGTAGAAGCTGAGCACTCACTTTGAGATTCCTATGATAGAGGTTTGTTTTATTGATTGATTGACTGATTACTGATTGACAGAGTCTCACTCTGTGGCCAGGCTAGAGTCCAGTGACCTGATATTGCTCACTGCAACCCTGCCTCCTGGGTTCAAGCGATTCTCCTGCCTCAGTCTCTGGAGTAGCTGAGATTATAGGCACCTGCTACCACGCCTGGCTAATTTTTTTGTACTCTTAGGAGAGATCAGGTGTTACCACATTGGCCAGGCTGGTCTTGAACTCCTGATCTCAAGTAATCAATCTGTCCACCTCAGCCTCTCAAAATTCTAGGATTATGGCATGAGCCACTACACCCAGTCATGATAGTGGTTTTTGTCCATGTACTCAGAACTCCTGTAACCCTTGTTACACTCTTACAATGTTGGGCACTCTAGGCCTCAGCAAATAGAATCTCTCTTTCTCTGGCCGCCTCCTGTCCTCTTCACCTGCCTAATGCTGGACTCTAATCAGATTGAGGGTGATAGGATTCTCATTCCAGAGAGGGCCCTGCTGTGTACCCTGGAGGAAGGAATTACTGCACAGATAAGCCAAGGAGGATCCGAACAGACAGGCCTTGCTGGGTTCCGTCAGACACTTTTTGTCCAATCACGTTTTGACACAGTTGTCCATGCTTCCATCATGGATAACCAATGAAGTCTCCATAAAAGGCCCAAAGGACAGGGTTGGAGGAGCTTCCAGAGAGCTGAACATGTAGTAGCTTCTTTGCAGGAAGGTGAGGAAGAAATCATCCACCTGCCGGGAGGGTGGTGCACCCCAGTGCCGTGGGGACAAACGCTCCTGCACCCAGGACCCTTCTAGACCTTGCCCTCTATATGGCTTCATCTGGCTATTTATCTATGTCCTTTAAAATACCTTTCATAACAAACCAATAAAGGTAAGTGTTTCCCTGAGTTCTGGGAGTTGCTCTAGCAGAATAACTGAACCCAAAGAGGGGCATGTGGAACCCCCAGTTTGAAACCATCAGGTCAGAAGTTCCAGAGGCCCCAGACTTGTGATTGGCATGCAGGAGGGGTGGTCTTATGGCACTGAGCCCTCACTCTGTGGTATCTGATGACACCTCTGGGTGGAGAGTGTTGGGACTGAACTGGGGGACACCCAGCTGCAGAACTGATTGCTTGCTTGCTGATGGGGAAAATTCCCCCATGTATTTTGTGGTTACAGAAGTCTTCTGTATTGATTATCGCAGTGTGAGAGCAGAGGAAAAGTGATTTGAGAGTTTTTCCCAAACAGCTCCCTTTATTACGACTTCAGTCACCTCCTCCTCACAGCTGTGTCCCCATCCTCTTGCGTCACTGGCTAAAGGGCACCCAATCCAGAACTCTTTGAAGCTAATGGGCTGTAATGCTTTGCTGGCTTTTGGGTTTGTGATCTGTTAGAGATACATGAACAATTTCAAATACAGAGAGAACCAGAAATCCTGTTTCTAGAATTTCTGTTAAGAATGTACCTGCATGAGCACATACAATTTTATGTTTGAGACTCTTCCTTGTTGGGGCTAGCTGTGGTGGGTGGCTCATGCCGGTAATCCCAGCTCTTTGGAAGGCTGAAGTGGGAGGGTTGTTTAAAACCAGGAGTTTGAGAGATCAGTCAGGGTAACACAGGGAGACCATACTTCTACAAAAATATTCAACAAAGAAAAGATAGCTGGGCATGGTGGCACACTGTGGAGTCCTAGCTACTTAAGAGGCTGAGGTGAGAGAATTACTTGAGCTCAGGAGCTCAAAGCTACAGTGAGCTATGACTGCATCACTGCACTCCAGCCTGGGTGAAAGAGCCACACCTATATTTTCTTTTTTTGAGGCAGAATCTCGCTCTGTCACCCAGGTGGAGTGCAGTGGCACGATCTTGGTTCACTGTAACCGCTGCCTCCCAGGTTGAAGCAATTCTCATGCTTCAGCCTCCCAAGTTGCTGAGACTACAGGTGTGTGCCACCACACCTGGCTAATTTTTGTATTTTTAGCAGAGATGGGGTTTCACCATGTTGGCCAGGCTGGTTTCAAACTCCTGGGCTCAGGAGATCCACCTGCATCAGCTTCCCAAAGTGCTGGGATTACAGGTGTGAGCCATGGCACTCAGCCAACCTCAGTTCTTAAAAAAAAAAAAAAAAATTTCCTTGCAGTATTATCAATAACAACATAATTATTATCATCATCAACAACAGAAGCTTATGTGTCCGCCAGTAGGGGAACAGATAGACTGTGGTTCCTCAACCCAGTGGAATATACTCACTTAGAAAGTAAAAAAAGCAGTCTTACAGTATAAAATGTATTGTTTCATTGTTAAAAAATAGCGAAGGTTTTGTGATTTGTGATGTGTGTTATGTTTACGCTTTAGAAGTATTGAAAAACCCCTAAAAGGATTCACAGCAAACTATTGGCAGTGGTTTCTCTAGAGGTAGGATTTGAGTAGGGAGAAAGAGTTTCCCCTTAATAAAAGGAGGTGGAAAGGGGATAAATAGAAGCATAAAAGGAAACCCTTGGAATGGAAAAAGAGAAAAGGCAGCCAGGTTAGGAGCTGACCCTGTTCTCCATGGGGCTGAAAATCCTGACCTGAATTTTGTGTTAATAATTCCCTTCATTTCGTAACAGCGGCCTTTGACACATGACTCCTAAAATCACATATGGTTGACTTCGACTTTTTTTGAACTTTACATAAATGTATCATCAATTATGATTTATCTGTGATATCTCCCCCTCAACATGATGTTTTAGGGACTTACCCAAGCCAACACATGCCCATGCTTTACTGATGTTCCCTGCTGCATAGTACTCCATTGTATGAACAGACAGCAAATTGTTTATCCTTTCCAATGTCAGACAATCAGACTGTTTCTGCTTTTGTGCTATTAAGAATAATTCTCATGTGAGTATTTCTGCATATATCTCTAGGACTTATACCTAGGGGTAAAATGTGTATGGTAGGGTGTGTGTATGTTCAGCTTTACTGGGAGATACTAAACCATTTTCTAAACTTGTCTTAGCACTTCATCCTCCCACTGGCACTGAATGAATGCCTGTTACTCTCAACCTTAGTAATAGGGGCTATTTATTTTTAAAAACAGTTTTGCTCTTGTTGCCCAGGCTGGAGTGCAGTTGGGCCATCTTGGTTCACTGCCACTTTCGCCTCCGGGGTTCAAGTGATTCTCCTGCCTCAGCCTCCAGAGTAGCTGGGATTACAGACATATACTACGACGCCCAGCTAATTTTGTACTTTTTAGTAGAGATGGGGTTTCTCCATGTTGGTCAAGCTGGTCTTGAACTCCTGACCTCAGATGATCCACCTGCCTCATCCGGCCTCCCAAAGTGCTGGGATTACAGGCGTGAGCCACTGTACCTGGCCATAACACAGTTTGTTATTTAACTGTCACGCATTTCCCAGTATGATAGGTGTGAAATAGAACCGCTCTCTGCTTTTAATTTTCATTTCTCTCATTTCTAATGAGGCTGAACATCATTTTCTATGTGTGGGAGGCCATTCATGTTCTCTCTTCCATTTTTTTCGTCCCTTTTGTAGCAGCGTTGGTGGTCTTTTTTTTTTTTTTTTTTTTTTTTCTGTAACGTGCCAGAAAGTAAGTATCTTTGGCTTTGTGGGCCATGCGGTCTCTGTCACAACTATTCAGTTCTGCCACTGTAACCCTAAAGTAGAAATAGGCAATGTGTAAATGAATGAGCATAGTAACTGTGTTCCAATAAAACTTTATTTGCAAAAACAGGTAGTGGGCTGGATTTGCCAACTTCCGATTAGTGGGATCTCTATATATTTTGAAGATGATTACTTACAAAAAGTAGCAAATACCTTCCACAATTATGTGGTTCATCTTTTTCACCTAGTGTGTCTTATTTTTGATGAACAGAATTTCCTGTTTTGATTGTTTTAAAATAGTAAATGAGGATGTGCTGATACTTAATACCTGCCTGGGTTTATTTCCCATTCTGTCTTCAATGTGATCTAGCCCTCTGGAAGTTCAGTAGGAGAGCATCTAACAGATAGGTACCTAAAGCCTAAATAGATGACATCATCTCAGTGTGCAGGTAGGAGATTAGATGGTTCTCTAGGGAAATAGCAGAGAAAAGTACAGAGAGCAAAGAGAGCAGTTCTGCAAGGCCGCTGCTTGCCCGACATCTGAGCAGCACTGCCTGCCAACACCAAAGACCCTCAAAGTCCCCGTACTTCCCCCGCAGAGACACTGGGAGTACTTACCCGGCTTGATGGGCTGCCTGTTGGAGAAGGTCAGAGGTGCAACGAGGAATTTGGTCTCTGCAACTGGGACCCAGTGGTGGAGAATTTTCACCGTCCAGACCCCAGGCCTCAGGGGCAAATTCAAAGGGGGCTTGTAGTGCGTGAATTCGGCAGTGGACTCAATCAGGATGTCGTAGGTGGCTGCGATGACGTTGATAGGATCCACCCAAATGACAGTCACGGTCACGTTGGGCCCCTTCCCCCACTTCTGCATGCCTACTGGCTCATCCATGGGCCCCAGGAGACCCCCGAAGTTGCGGAACAGCCGCTCCTTAGCATCCCAGTCAGTGCCAACCTGAAACGGGGGAGTGGATTCTGAAGTCATTGCGCCTGAACTAGGGTGCTAGGTCTCAGATAGGCCAAGGATCCACTTTGTTAATATACCCATTTTACAGATGAAGAAACTGAGGCTCCAACTAAGTCACCTGCTCAAAGGTTGCACAGCTTGTAAGCAGAAGATATGGGATCTGGACTCAGTCTGGAGGATCACAAGGCCTGGGGTCCTTTTATTAAACCACCGGGCCTCCTGTGCCTGGTACACGGTATGTGCTTTGAAAAGAAAACCTAACATGCACGGAATGAATGAATGAAGGCCTTGGTTACAGTCCATTCTGCGGAAACATACACTCTTGTTTTTCCACATCATACACCTCCACTTGGTTCAATTGTTCTGAACAAGAATACAGGTCATGTTTTTACAGCTGCTCTGTCATAAGCCAGGGACAGGGAGAGACCCTCAGCATTTCCTGTCATCTACGGGGGTTCAAATAGCTTTCCTAGGAAGAGACATCTTTGGCTTTCCCAAGGCACCTAGAGCTGGACCGTAAGCAGAGAGACATCCTGCAATCCATCCTTTCTGCCAGCCAGTTGGGGGTGCGCGGCTGTGACCCGCGGCCATCCTCTCTGGGCCTTTCTCCTTCCACTTTTGCCACCTGCACTTTCTTCTATATCCTGTAGTCAGAATGGCCTTGTAAAGTGTCCTATTACTGCTGCCCCCAGGCTTCTTAGAGCACTCAGAGTCTGAGCTAGCCCGTCCTCCAGCTCCATGACCCCCTCTCCGTCTTTCTCCAGTATGCCGTGTTTTAGCCACCTCAATCAAGGCAGGCTCATTCTCAGCTCAGCATTCCTGCACTGTCTTCCCTGCATGGAATACTCCTTCCTTGCACGGCCAGCCCCATATGTCTAAGGACACCTCACAGAGTCTTTCCCTGTCTCCCCAACTTTCTTTTCCTTCCTTCTTTCCTTTCCTTCCCCACCTCCCTTCCTCCCTTCCTCCCTCCCTCCTCCCTCCCTCCCTTCCTCCGCTCCTCCCTTCCTCCGCTCCTCCCTTCCTTCCTTCATCCCTCCCTCTGCCCTCCCTTTTTCCCTCCCTCCCTCCATCCCTCCTTTCCTCCCTTCCTCCCTCCCTCCCTTCCCTCCTTGGCTGCAGTGCAGTGGCACAACCTCAGCTCACTGCAACCTCTACCTCCCAGGTTCAATTGATCCTCCTGCCTCAGCCCCCTTAGCCCCTCCTAGTAGCTGGGATTACAGGCATGTGCCAACATCCCCAGCTAATTTTTGTATTTTTAGTAGAGACAGGGTTTTGCCATGTTGGCCAGGATGGTCTCGAACTCCTGACCTCAGGTGATCCACCTGCCTCAGCCTTCCAAAGTGCTGGATTACAGGTATGAGCCACTGTGCCTGGCCAGGCCCTTCAGTCACTCTGTGTCATTCCCTACTGCTCATTTTCTTCCTACCAGTGGTGATAAGCACTATCTGAGTTGCCTGTTGATGTATTTATTCCTTATCTTCTGCAGCTGTAATATAAGCTCTGTGTGAACGGGGCCCTTACCTGGCTGGTTTTCTGCTCTTTCTTGGTGCCTCCTGCCATGCTTCATACACAGAAGGTGCTCAGTAATGTTTGTTGAATGAGTGGGTGAATGACTTGATCAAAAAATGAATGAACTAGGGAGATTCCTGACAATGAGCTCTGTTGCTATTTTAACTGAAATTAAATTAGGGGTCATCTACTTTGAAAAACGAGATCTTCTCCAGGTAGATTAATTTAGTGGTTTTGAGGACACAGCATGTGGACATGTGGGGGGCAAATAATAGGTACAGTGTGAGGCTTGTACTGCCTCTGTGGTCTTCCCATAATTAGCATCCTAATGTATGTGTGCACAAAGGTCAGGTGTGGATATATATACCTTCATTCTGATATTTCCTATGTGCAGGGGAAATAGGAGCTGATCTACTCTCTTGTTGCTCTTGCAAAAGCTGCTGTGTCCATCCATTCTTTGCCCAGGGCACAGGGCTCCACTGCTAATACTTGCTGAGGGATGACAGTGTGCCAGGCAGATGTGTCCATTCATTTGATACTTCCAACTCCATAAAGGGGAGATCCTTGTCATTATCTTTACTTTACAAATATGGAAACTGAGACTCAGAGGAGTGCGATAACTCGCTATAGTTAAAGGGGTCAGAGCGAGCATGAGAACCCAGGAAATCCAATCCTAGAGGCTGCATTCTGATCCACTATGCTGCATATTGCCTCCCATTCATTAATTCATTCACACATTCATTCATTCATTCGTCCAACACATATAAACCAAATGCCTACTGCCTACCAAGGGTGGCTGCCATCTGTGTACACTCACAGGAACATATTTTGCTTCCAGTTTTCATCAGACCAGAGACTAAAGATTAGGACTGAGCCCATTCTGAGAGCAGCAGAGGTAGTTACTGTTGTGACGTTTATGCAGGGGCTGCCGTCCCTCCCAGACTTGAGAAATCTTGGTATTTTTCTGCTACTCTGTGGATCAGCAGGGACCAGTACCTTCTGAGCAACCCCAGTGTCTAGCACAGTGCCCAGAACACAGTAGGAATGAAAAGGATACTATTTATTGAAGGAACAAATGAATCATCAGCAGGATTCAGTTCAAGCTTCAAGGTCTTGGAGATTTTTCTAAAGAAACCTGATCTCTATTTTCCTCCTTACAACCCCTTTCAGCAACTCTTGGTTCATAAGTCCCGTCTCTGTCCTGGCGACCTTCTGGTCTGGCTCCGGCTTCACTTCTGTCCTGTACTCGTTCCTTTGTCCAGGCCTCCCGGGGTTACTCTCAGCACCTCATCCTGAAAGGCTGTTTCCTCTGATCTTCTGGCCATCACCCACCCATTCTCTGGACCAGTCTTCCTTTCCCCTGTTCCTCCCGGCCAGCTCAAACTCATCATCTAGATTTTGGCTCAGGCATCTCCTCTACCGAAAAGTCTTTCCTGGTTACAGGCACCACTGAGGTACATCTCTAAACATCTGATCATGGTAGTTTTTCTCCTGACCCCCACAGTATTGCATCTTTTAATTTATAGGTCTCTCTTTCTCCAGCTCTAGACCATCAACTCCATGAGGGCAGGAACTGTATCTGGTTTGCTCACCAGCATCTCTCTAGTGTCTGAAACAGTGCTGAGTATATAGTAGGTGATCAATATATCTCTATTTCTGTATCAATCTACAGGTGCTCAGTATAGAGATATGTTGATGGATAGATGGATCAGTAGATAATAGGTGTTAATATATCTCTATTTCTAGATCTCCATAGAGATACATTAGCACCTGTTTCCTACTGATCAATTTATATATATATCGATCATCTACTTATGTGTGTTTATCTCTGTCTCATTAATTTGTCATCTCTATTGTATGTATCAATAATCTATCCATTTACCTATTTATCTACCCATCTCTTTGTTAATCATCTATTTATCATTTAACTATCAATCTGTCTAGAACTTGAACACATATTGAATTGGTAGGGGCTGAATTGGCATGGACTTCCCTCCACACACTAGTTTTCAACAGATACTAACAAAACAGATGAATGGCCACATCACTACTTTGGGGTCATATTTAAGGAAGGGATTTCTGACCAGTTAGGGGAAGATAGGAACCCTCCAGGACACTGCCCTTGGATGCTCCAAAGAAATGAGGATAAACATTTCCCTGAAATCTGAGTTTTAAAGCCAAGATAACCTGGACAGGAGAGTTTTGGAGCAGGTGACAATGTGGATCTTATTTCTCAACTGAGGAGCATGAAGAGACAGCTGCTGTCCCCAAGCATGAAGGGTGAGGGGTGGGGCAGCCTGAGCTAGGGCCCTGCTGCTGTCATATCCTCTGTGACCTGCAAGACCTTTTCAATGTACCTCACTGTGGCAGTTCACCATCTACTGCAGAGTGATCAATTACCCAAATTGAAATACATATCCAAGTTCAAGCTTAACGTACTGCTCCCTGGCTTCCAACCAACCAATGGCTTTCCATTGCATTTATTTATTTATTTTTTGAGTTTCTAATATATATATATACACACATATACATGTAAAATATATAAATATATTTCAATAGGTTTTGGGGGAACAGGTGGTGTCTGGTTACATGAATAAGTTCTTTAGCGGTAGTTTCCAAGATGCTGGTGCACCCATCATCTGAGCATTGTATACTGCACTCCATGTGTAGTCTTTTATCCCTCATCTCCCCTGACCCTTTCCCCCGAGCCCCAAAGCCCACTGTATCTACCATTCGTATGCCTTTGTGTCGTCATAGCTTAGCTCTCATTTATGAGTGAGAACATACAATGTTTGGTTTTCCATTCCTGAATTACTTCACTTAGAATAATGCTGTCCAATTCCATCCAGGTTGCTGCAAATACTATAATTTCGTTCCTTTTAATGGCTGAGTAGTACTCCATGGTGTGTGTGTGTGTGTGTGTGTGTGTGTGTGTGTGTGTGTGTGTGTGTGTGTATGTACACATCACAATTTATTCACTTGTTGACTAATGGGCCTTTGGGCTGGTCCCATATTTTTGCAATTGCAAATTGTGCTGCTATAAACATGTCCGCAAATATTTTTTTTGTATAATGACTTTTTTTCTTCTAGTAGATAGCCCATAGTGGAATTGCTGGATCAAATGGTAGATCTACTTTTATTTCTTTAAGGAATCTCCACATTGTTTTCCACAGTGGTTATACTAGTTTACATTCCTACTAGCAGCATAAAAGTCTTCCCGTTTCACCACATCCATAACAGCATCTCTTATTTTTTGATTTTTTGATTATCGCCATTCTTGCAGAAGGTGGTATCGCATTGTGGTTTTGATTTGCATTTTCCTGATCATTAGTGATGCTGAACATTTGTTCACTGGCCATTTGTATCTTCTTTTGAGAATTGTGTTTTCATGGCCTTGGCCTACTTTTTTATAGGATTGCTTTTTATTGCTAATTGGAGTTCCTTGTAAATCCTGGATATTAGTTCTTTGTTGGATATATAGTTTGCAAAGATTTTCTACCACTCTGTGGGTTGTGTGTTCACTCTGCTGATTATTTCTTTTGCTGTGCAGAAACTTTTCAAATTGAGTCCCATCTATGTATCTTTGTTTTTGTTGCATTTGCTTTTGGGTTCTTGGTCACGAATCTTTGTCTAAGCCAGTGTCTAGAAGGGTTTTTCCAATTTTATCTTCTAGAATGTTTATGGTTTCATGTCTTAGATTTAAGTCTTAGATCCATCCTGAGTTGGTTTTTGTATAAGGTGAGAGATGAGGATCTAGTTTCATTATTCTGCATGTGGCTTGCTAATTACCTCTGTACCATATGTTGAATAGGATGTTCTTTCCCCACTTTGTTTTTGTATGCTTTGTTGAAGGTAAGTATTTGGCTTTATTTCTGTGTTCTCTATTATGTTCCATTGGTCTATATGCCTGGTTTTATGCCAGTACCATGCTGTTCTAATGACTATGGCCTTAGAGTATACTTTAAGGTCAGGTAATATGCCTCCAGATTTGTTCTTTTTGCTTAGTCTTGGACTTTTTGCTTAGCCTGGACCCTTTTGCAGAGTCCTGGCTTTGCAGGCTCTTTTTTAGTTCCATACGAATTTTAGGATTGCTTTTTCTAGTTCTGTGAAGAATGATGGTGGTATTTTGATGGGAATTGCATGGAATTTGTAGATTGCTTTTGGCAGTGTAGTCATGGTCACAGTATTGAATCTGCCCATCCATGAGTATGGGATGTATTTCCATTTGTTTGTGTAATCTATGACTTCTTGCAGTCTTCCTTGTAGAGGTCTTTGACCTCCTTGGTGTGTTTGGGTTTGTTCTTGTTTCTCTAGCTCCTTAAGGTATGATCTTAGGTTGTCTATTTGGGCTCTTTCAGACTTTGAGGTAGGCATTTAATGCTATGAAGTTTCCTGTTAGCACTGTGTTTGCTGTTTCCCAGAGGTGTTGATAGGCTATGTCACTATTACTGTTCAGTTTAAAGAATTTAAAAATTTCCATCTTGATTTCATTGTTGACCAAACATTCAGGAGCTTGTTAGTTTCCATGTATTTGCATGATTTGGGGGGTTCCTTTTGGAGCTTATTTCCAATTTTATTCCACTGCGGTCTGAGAGAGCATCTTAAATTTGTTGGGACTTGTTTTGTGGCCTATCACATGGTCTTACCTTGGAGAATGTTCCATGTGCTGATGAACGGAATGTATATTCTGCAGTTGTTGGGTAAAATGTTCTGCAAATATCTGTTAAGTCCATTTGTTGTAGGGTACAGCTTAAGTCCATTGTTTCTTTATTGATTTTCTGTTTGATGAACACACTTCATCAAAATTCCTGTGTTACTGTTCATCTCATTCCTTAGGCCTAGTAGTGATTGTTTTGGGATCCCCAGTGTTAGTGCATATATATTTAGGATTGTGGTATTTTCCTGTTGGACTGGTCCTTTTATCATTATAGAATGTCCCTCTTTGTCTTTTTTTAATTGCCGTTCCTTTAAGGTTTTGTTTTGTCTGATAAGAATAGTTACTCCTGCTCACTTTTAGTGTCTATTTGCATGGATAATCTTTTTTCACCTTTTACCTTAAATTCATGTGAGTCCTCATGTGCCAGATGAGTCTCTTGAAGACAGAACCTTGGTTGTTGAATTTTTATCCATTCTGTATGTTTTAAGTGGAGCTTTTAGGCCATTTACATTCAACATTACTGTTGAGAAGTGAGGTAGTATTCTTTATTTTTTGAGACGGAGTTTGCTCTTGTTACCCAGGCTGGAGTGCAATGGCGTGATCTCAGCTCACTGCAACCTCCGCCTCCTGGGTTCAGACAATTCTCCTGCCTCAGCCTCCTGAGTAGCTGGGATTACAGGTGTGCGCCACCATGCCCAGCTGATTTTTTGTATTTTTAGTAGAGATGGGGGGGTTTCACCATGTTGACCAGGATGGTCTCGATCTCTTGACCTTGTGATCCACCCACCTCGGCCTCCCAAAGTGCTGGGATTACAGGCGTGAGCCACCGTGCCCGGCCGAGAAGTGAAGGACTATTCTGTTCATCATGCTATGTGTTGCCTGAAAATCTTGGGTTGTTTTACTGTGTTGTTCTGCAGGTCCTATGAGATTTATGCTTTAAGAAGTTTCTATTTTGGTTTATATTGAGGATTTGTTTCAAGATTGCAGCTCCTTTTAGCAGTTCCTGTAGTGCTGGCTTGGTAGTGGTGAATTCTCTTAGCATTTGTCTGAAAGAAAACTATCTTTCATTTATGAAACTTAATTTTGCTGGATATACAATGCTTAGCTAGTAACTGTTTTGTTTAAAGGAGACTTTATAAAGATAGGACCCTTCTAGCTTGTAGGGTTTCTGCTGAGAAATCTGCTGTTAATCTGATGGGTTTTCCTTTATAGGTTACCTAATGCTTTTGCCCCTTAAAATTATTTCCTTCATCTTGACTTTAGATAACCTGATGACTACATGCCTAGGCGTGATCTTTTTGCAATGAATTTCCCAGGTGTTTTCTGAGGTTCTTGTATTTGGATGTCTAGATCTCTAGCAAGGCTAGGGAAGTGTTCTTCAACTATTCCCTCAAATATATTTTCCAAACTCTTAGATTTCTCTTCTTCCTCAGGAACACCAATTATTCTTAGGTTTGGTTGTGTAATACGCTCCCAAACTTCTTAAAGGCTTTGTTCATTTTAAAAAGTTCTTTTCTTGTCTTTGTTGGAGTGGGCTAATTTGAAAGCCTTGTCATCAAGTTCTGAAGTTCTTTCCTCTGTTTGATTCTACTGATGAGACTTTCCAGTGCATTTTGCAATTCTCTAAATGAGTTCTTCATTTTCAGAAGTTGACTGTTTTCTGTTATGTTACATTTCACTGGAGATTTTTCCATTTATATCCTATATCATTTTTTTCTTTAAGTTGGACTTGATCTTTCTCTGGTACTTAATTGGCTTAATAGTCAAATATCTGAATTCTTTTTCTGGTAATTCAGAGATTTCTTCTTGATTTGAATCCATTGCTGGTGAGCTATCATGATCTTCTGGGGATGTTAAAGAACCTTATTTTGTCATATTACCAGAATTGTTTTTCTGGTGCCTTCCCATGTGGGTAGACTATGTTGGAGAAAAGATATGGTGCACAAGGGCTGGGGTTCAGGTTCTTTTGTCCCTTAGGGTGCTACCTTGATATGGTGCTCTCTACTTTTCTCTAGGGATTGGGCTTCCTGAGAGCTGAACTGCAGTGATTCTTATTTCTCTTCTGGATCTAGCCACCCAGTGGAGCTATCAGGCTTTGGGCTGGTACTGGGGAGTATCTGCAAAGAGTCCTATGATGTGATCCGTTTTAAGGTCTCTTAGCTGTGGATACCAGCACCTGCTGCAGTGCCGGGTAGCAGGGGAGTGAAATGGACTCTGCCAGTGTCCTTGGTTTTTTTTATTTTTATTTTTTGAGATGGAGTCTTGCTCAGCCACCTAGGATGGAGTGCAGTGGTGTTAGCTCACTGTAACCACCATCTCCCGGGTTTAAGTGATTCTCCCAGTAGTGGGATTACAGGCCCACACCATCATGCCCAGCTAATTTTTGTATTTTAGTAGAGACAGGGTTTCACCATGTTGGCCAGGCTGGTCTTAAGCTCTTAACCTCAAGTAATTTGCCCATCTTGGCCTCCCAAAGTGCTAGTATTATAGGCATGAGCCACCACACCTGGCCCCTTGGTTTCCTTTTTAAGTGTGCCATTTTTGTGTTGGCTGGCCTCCAGCCAGCAGGTGGTGCTTTCAAGAGCGCATCAGCTGCAGTTGTACAGGGAGGATACAGTCTTGCCCTAGGGTCAGGTGGTGGGTCAGAGCTCCCAAGAGATTATGTCCTTTGTCTTTGGCTACCAGGGCAGGGAGAGAAAGATAGACAGGGCTTGCTGTGGCTGCAGTGGGGGTCAGGGGTGTGGTTTTCAGGCCCATGGAGTTATGTTCCTGGGAGATGACTGAGCAGTCAGTAATCCCTGTCTCTCCTGAGTCACACAGGTCACCAGGGAAGTGCGGGAAAGCCAGCAGCCACACACCTCACCCAGCTCCCATGCACCCTGGAAGGCCGGTTTCACTCCCACTCTGCCACCACTCAACAGAACCCATTTTACTTCCAGGCACCCAGTGAGCAGGGCTGAGAACTTGCCCCAGGCTATGAGCCTCCCAGTTGGGAAAGCAAGCAGACTCACAGTTCCTTTGCTGTTCCACAGAGCCTGCAGTGACAATCTACCTCCTTCAAAGGCTCTATGGATTCTCTTGTCTTTCCTGGCATGTTCCTGCAGTAGTTTTTGGAGTAAAAGTTCATGATGTGGGGCTCCACACGCTGCTCTGTCCATCTGAGTAGGAGCTGTAAGTTAGTCCTGCCTCCTAGCCGCCATTTTCCTTCCATCTTTCTATTGCATTTAAAATACAACTTGAATGTCCTTTCCAGGGGATACAGGACCACTCTACTTTCTCAGGCCTCTCTTCTACCAGTTTCACTCTCATTTGTTGCACTCAGCACATTGGTCTCACTGTAACTCGAGTACTTCTAGCTCATTCCCAGTGCTTTAGGGCCTTAGTATACACTCTTCTCTGCTCAGAATACTCCACGTCTCCCCAGGACTGGCCCTCTTACAAGTGTTTGCTCTGCAGTGATATCCTTGAAAAAGCCTTCCTGGATGAATCATCCTATGGAAGCTTGTCCCTATCAATGTCCTGAGTCCCTAGCAATCACATGAATGAAGTTGTATTTTCTCTAGAATACCTGTCATTAGCTGAGCTGTGTTTGTGTATCTATTTGCTCACTCACTGGCTGGCTGCCCCACTGGACTGCAATTCCATGACCACAGGGTCCTGGTTTGTCTGGTTCACCATGATCCCTCCTGAACCTAGCACACTGTAGACACTCAGTGACAACCTGTGGAAAGAATGAGCAGCTTTTTTTTCCAAGTCAATAGCATGGGATTCCCATGGGTTGGAGAAATATATTCGAGCTGTTCAGCCACACTGGCCACCTGCCGTGAGCCAGGCACTGGGAATGCAAGGCCCTGGGATGGTGCTAACACCAAGGAGATTCTAAACAGCCCACAGAGTGGCCCTGGAGTTCTTCCTTGCCTTTTTGTTCATTTGCCATTAAAATTAACTGAGACGTTAGAAAAAATTCAATATACAAGTTAGGGCTCTCTGCATTACATGCTGTTACTTTTGCCCGTGATCTTGGTGGTTTTCACACCAAAAGTACCAGACCTGTGTAGTAAGGACCCTCCCCCAAAGCACTAGCCATGGAGGGGCCAACATCATTTGTCACTGCCAGAAGCACCTAACAGCAGGCTGATAAGCAGGGAGAGCCCAGACACCAGACATTCATCTCTTTAATGCGACATTAATGTTGTCAATTGGCTGCTCAGGCCCCTAGCACAGAATCCAACTGGGGCAGTGTCTAATTGCCCCCTGACGCCAGTAATTTATGGACTGGGCTCCCTTGGCAGTGCATATCCAGAAAATCCACTGGGAGCCTTAATTGAAAACAGTGGATTAACAAGAAACTCGCTCTGGTGCCTGTATGTCATGGGATACATTCACTGGAGCAGATGTTAGTCAGGAAGTCCACAGGGGCTGGAGAAGAACTGGCAAGGAGAATATAAGCAGGTGGGACTCCCCCTCTCCCCAACACACTCCTAGCCTCTCAAGAGGCACCATATTCTACAGTTAGATTCTTGGTCCCTAATACAGCAGTCAGAATCATTGTGACCAATCACCTCCTTAGCAGTTACTGACATGAGGAAGGCAGAAAACAGGTGCTACAGTTTTGTGTGGACACCATGCACCGGACTAGATCATGCTTCCCTTTCCTTCCTGCACCACCACCCAAGTGCACTCACTCATCCATTCAAATGTCTTATTCAGCATCTACAAATACGATGTACTCTCTCTGTGCTGTGGATACCGCAGTGAATGAGGGAGACACAGTTTCAGCTCTCTTCTGAACAATCAATGAGTGATCAGATAAAGCGACAAGATAATTTTAGATAGTAAATGCTAAGAAAAAGCATTAAAATAGGGAAGGGTTGGGTGGAGAATGTAGCTATTGTGGTGGTGTATGTGGGTGGCCAGGGAAGGCTTCTCTGAAGGTACATCATTTGGATTGGGATCAGAATGATCAAAAAATGCTAGCTATGCGACACATCTGTCCATCAATGCACTCATCTAATCGTATATTCAATGAGTGATCTGGTAGGTCCCTTGAGCTAATACATGTATGCTGAAACCTGGGGAGACAAAACCACAACTAAGCAGAGGATCTGTGGCCAAAGACACTTAGGTTGAATTCTGAGCTCTCCCACTTCCTAGTAAACCAGAAAATCTTTGGATCTCTATAAGCTTCAGTTGTCCATTATGTAACATGGGACTGGTACCACTACTTCAACCATTGTGGAAGACAGTGTGGCGAGTCCTCAAGGACCTAGAAATAGAAATTCTATTTGACCCAGCAATCCCATTACTGGGTATATATCCAAAGGACTATAAATCATTCTACTATAAGGACACATGCACACGAATGTTCATTGCAGCACTGTTTACAATAGCAAAGACCTGGAACCAACCCAAATGCCCATCGATGATAGACTGGACTGGAAAAATGTGGCACATATACACCATGGAATATTATGCAGCAATCAAAAATGATGAGTTCATGTCCTTTGTAGGGACATGGATGAATCTGGAGAACATCATTCTCAGCAAACTGACACAAGAACAGAAAATGAAACACTGCATATTCTCACTCATAGGCGGGTGATGAACAATGAGAACACGTGGATACAAGGAAGGGAGTACTACACACTGGGGTCTATTGGAGGGAATAGGCGAGGGACAGTTGGGTGGGGGAGCGGGGGAGGGATAGCATTGGGAGAAACGCCAAATGTGGGTGAAGGGCCGGAAGGCAGCAAAACACACTGCCATGTGTGTACCTATGCAACTATCTTGCATGTTCTGCACATGTACCCCAAAACCTAAATCGCAATGAAAAATAAAAAATTAAAAAACTGGTTTATTACTGACATTGGTTTAGGAGTCATCACTAGCTAGGATGAAAAATTCAGAGGAGCAGAAATTTTACTCTAAAAAAATACATCCATGTTCCAGTTGGTTTGATCCTTTCCTGTTTAAGATGCTGGTGCCAGTGACTGGGGCGGGAGAATTTCTCCAGGCACAGGGTCAGCTTATCTTTAGGGATCTTCAAGTCCTCTTCTCCTCCATATCTAACTAGAAGTGTCAGATTGTGGAGTAGAACATGCCCCAGGGAACTGCAAAAGACAGTGCAATGTGACCACACCTGGCCTCTTACCTCGGAAAACTGAAGCCTTCCAAAGTCACTGGGTGGGCTTGCGATCTTGAAGACTTTTTTTGGCATCACCCACGTCTCCACAGTCTCGAGTTTGCTTACAGCCAGATTGGTAGCATGATGCTTGATCAGAAATCCCTGGAAGCGGTCGGCAAGGAAGTAGAGGTGGACAGATGCTGGGTGGCCCATGGGGTAGTACCTGAAAACACAGGTGCTCATGGGTTAAGGCCCGAGGTGTGTCGGATCACAGGGAGGTTCCCCATGCACCATGCTAGTCCTGTTCCTAATGCCGTTCCCGTTGTTAGGTAGACATTATGATGTCTACCATATTCCTTACTTCTGTCTGAAAGCTGCTCCTTAGGTATCTATGATCTCAATGACTATGAATACTTTTTTTTTTGCTGATTATAAATAAAAAACATGCTGACCATAGAAAAGTACAACAAAGAAAGTGAAATGGCTGCTTTCCATGCCTCTTCCCATAAATAATGTCAATTCACAGATATTTATCAGTCCTCTGGTGCTTGGTACTGGGCAGTGAAAATGGTGTGTGAACGCTGCCATATTGATGGATTTCCCTTCAGCCTGATTTTCTAAGCATCTATTTGCATAAATACCACAGAGTTGGCATCTTTCTATGTATCCTATTATTCTATTTTTGTTCCATAGTATTTCCTGAGGATTATCACATCTTTGAAAAGTCTCTGAAGACATGATTTTGTGTGTGTTGATGTGCGGTGTTTCATCGTACTTAATACCAGATTTTATTAAGTAAGTTCCTTATCATTGGACAACTCTAATTTTTTGCTTTCCTAAACGGTGCTGTGTTAAACATCCTTGAGCAAAACCTTTCATTCATCTCTCTCCCTGTTTAAATCTCCAAGAGGCTCCTCGCCTCTGCAGCTTAACTATTTCAGAAGTACTGATTTATGATCTCACAGTCCTCACCCACTGACGGTAGTTATCATCTTTAACAATGATTGTCAATCTGAGATAAACACGTATGCAAATACTCACATACATGCATAGGTGGCTTGTTGTTTTAAAATGCATGTCTTTGATCCACAAAAGCTTACTGGCTGAAAGGGGCAGGGAAGCTAAGCAGAGATATCCGGAGAAAAGGGGGAAGCAGAGAGCAGAAGAGGAGTACCTGGGAGGAGTCTGGCTCGGTATCTTTCCTAGTTGTCAGATAAAAAGCTGCCACTTGTGCAATGTGTAAATTGCACAGCATTAAGAAGGTGCTTGTGGGTCCCTCATAATAGCATTTCACAAATCATGTCCCTGCTCAGCTAAATGCAGTCTTCCCTCTGGTCCTGAACTGAAGTTTTAAGTCTTTATGTCCAATTACAACAGGTAGGGAATCTGCCTTCCTGTGTTCACACATCTCCTGAAATCACTGCCTTGTTACTGGGATGCCTTCCGGGGGCGGGGCGGGGAGGCATAAAAAAAATAACTTGCAGTCTTCAGATTATTTGCGAGGCATTCAGTACACACAAACCTGTTCTAAATCTTGACTTTGGGAGCAGAAAGTCCAGGGATTGTTCTGTGATTCGACCACTGCAGCAAAATCTAGTCAGGGCTGTCCCACAAAACCTCCTGAGATCACAGAAATGTTTTATTTTATTTTATTTTTGAGATGGAGTCTTGCTTTGTTGCCCAGGCTGGAGTGCAGTGGTGCAAACTCTGCCTACTGGGTTCAAGTGATTCTCCCGATTCAGGCTCCTGAGTAGCTGGGATTACAAGTGTGCACCACTACGCCTGGCAAATTGTTGTATTTTTAGTAGAGACTGGGTTTTACCATGGTGGTCAGGCTCGTCTCGAACTGCTGACCGCAAGTGATCTGCCCACTTCAGCCTCCCAAAATGCTGGGATTACAGGTGTGAGCCACAGCACCTGGCCAAAACCTTTTTATTTCCATAGGGTTTTGGGGAACAGGTGGTATTTGGTGACATGAATATGTTCTTTAGTGGTGATCTGCGAGATTTTGGTGTGCCTGTCACCTGAGCAGTATTCTGTGCTGTCCAATAAAGGAGCCACTGGCAACATATGACTGTTGAGCACTTGAAATGTGGCCAGCGTGACTGAGGAACTAAATTTTAAAATGGAGTTTTAGTTAATTTACACTAAAATAGCCACTCTGGCTAGTGGCTACCGTTTTGGACAGCAAAGAGAGTGTCATGAAAGAGCCAGTGGTCACATGCATTAATATCCCCAAATCTCACATTTCCTGTATGTTAGGCTCGCTTCTATGTGACTTTGCAAGTTTCCTTGTACCAGAGAGGCAGAACCTATTTTCCTACCTCTGGAATCATCTTTGGACAACAGGAAGCGGCAGAAGGGCTGTCATGTCAGTTCTGAGTCAGGGCCTCAAGATGGCTTGCACATTTCTGTTTGCTTTCTTGTTCTTTTGAAGTCACCATGAGAGCACACCTGGGCTAGCTTGCTGGAGAATGAGACATTTCAACCAGCAGAGATACCTCATGTGTCCCAGCTGAAGCCATCCTAGGATCAGGCAACCATTCCCAGCCAAGGGCCACAGAGCTACCCTCCAGACTTGCAGTTGGCTGCAGATACAGGAGCCAGACCAGCCCAGATGGGGAAAACTGTCCAGCTGACCTGCAAACTTGAGCATTACATAAATGCATATCATTTCAAAAGAGTGATTGGGGAGTTGTGTGTTACACAGTGCTTTTATTTAATCTTTTTTTTTTTTGAGATGGAGTTTCGCTCTTGTTGCTCAGGTGGGAGTATAATGGCACGATCTCAGATCACGGCAACCTCTGCCTCCTAAGTTCTAGCAATTCTCCTGCCTCAGCCTCCCGAGTAGCTGGGATTATAGGCATGCACCACCATGCCCAGCTAATTTTCTTTTTTTAAATAGAGATGGGGTTTCTTCATGTTGGTCAGACTGGGGTCTCGAACTCCCAACATCAGAAGTGATCCACTCGCTTCGGCCTCCCAAACTGCTGGGATTACAGGTGTGAGCCACTGCACCTGGCCCTGTTACACAGTATTACTGTGACAACAGACAAGTAATGCACCATTAGTTTGTGTTGTGTAAAGTGGGTGAAGCAGGAGAACCTGTTGTCATGAGAGGCAAAGGAAGAAAGTGTTTCCAGAAGGCAGTAGTCAAAAATCCTAGAAGCCAGCCTTTGATTACTTGCCTCTCTTTTTTTGAGACAGAGTCTCACTCTGTCAGCCAGGCTAGCAGTGTCACAATCTCGGCTTGCTGCAACCTCCACCTCCCGGGTTCAAGCAATTCTCCCTGCCTCAGCCTCCCACATAGCTGGGATTACAGGTGTGAACTGCTGTGCCTGTCCCCTTCCATCTTTATTCTCTTTATACACTGCCAGAATCCTGGTACAAGCCACCTTCATTTTGGACCTGGACCTTTGCAGGAACTTCCCTGTCACCCCCTTTCTTTTGTCCACTAAAACCTTTTCCCACAGTGGCCATGTCCATCATCTTCCACTTAAATGCCATAAGTAGTTTGCTTAATGCCTGCAATAAAATCCAAACTCCTTACCTGCTCCACAACGCTCTGCTGCTTTCTTTAGCCTCCTTTCATTTCCTGCTACCCTAATCCACCACCTTCTAGCCACAGGGACTTTATTTGGGATCCTTGAACAAGCTAAGCTCATTGCTGCCTTAGGGCTTTTGTACAGGACATTCTTGCTGCCTCTTCATTTTTTGCAGAGCATTAACCTTACTGATCTTTTGTTCTGATTTACTGGTGCTTAGGTAGTGTCTGTCTTCAAACTAGAATGGGAGCACCTTGAGTTTAGGGACCTGGTCTGCCTGGGTCAAGGCTGAATTCTCAGTGTCTAACACAGAGCCTGACACATGGTAGCTGCTCAATCAGTTCTTATGGAACAGGTAAAAATTCTAGAAGGAGTTCCTCTTGAACCTTATGCTTTCCAGCTACGTCTACAGTCCCTGTAACCAAGGACTGAACACAAAGCCTTCTGATGCCTCATCCTGACTATATTTGGTATCTAAGTAATGAAAACTGTTAATGCCTCAAAAGAGAAAATAAGATGCCGTACAATAATCTATAGGAATGCCATAGAAGTATTCGTTTGGCCCAAAGGTGTTTTTCTTTCTTATTTAAATAAGATGAACATTCAAAAAAAATCAGGAGATTTGGATAGCAACTCCAAGTCTACATTCCCACGGGATGTACTGGACTTCAGCACCATGGACTTCCAGGTTCCCACGGTCAGCCAATTCTGCAGGTGCCACACTGAGTGATTCTAGTGCTTCTTTTCTGGCCCTGGAGGGCATGTGAATTTGGGGACCTGAAATAAAATCCTGACATCCTTATTTCTGGATGGTGGATTACAAACAAACTTTATTTTCTTATTTTCTCAATCTGCCATTTCAGAAATTTTTGCAATGCACATTTTTACTTTATAATGAGAAAAACAAAATCAATAAACATTACATAATGAAAGGTTATTTTATAGACTGCAAAGGCACAATTTGCCTAAACTACCCAGATAAAATGAAACTGTTAAAGTTTTCACTTGCTGTCTCCCCAGATGCCTCAGGGCTAGAAATCTATTCTCTTCTGCCTTTTGGGATAAGGGTCCTTTGTCCTGATTTATTTTCAGTCTCCTATTCATAAACACATCGGCTTTGCCCACAGCAAGGCACAACCATTCCATTACAATAAAAAACGAGGTGGATGCTAGAGGATTCCTGGCTCAAGG
This sequence comes from Saguinus oedipus, assembly GCA_031835075.1. Classification (NCBI taxonomy): domain Eukaryota; kingdom Metazoa; phylum Chordata; class Mammalia; order Primates; family Cebidae; genus Saguinus; species Saguinus oedipus. The sequence goes on along the minus strand of CM063179.1, from coordinate 16,618,449 downwards.
CAATGTGACGGCTTGCCTCATTCCAAAACAAGTACTAGGAGAAACTTTCAACAACCTTAAATAAATTGGGGGTGTCTTTTGGAATTTCCCATAAGATCATTTACCTTATACATTCTAGGAAGCCTGCAACTGTCATTACTATGGAACAACTATTGCCTCTTAAGTGTCAGGCACTGCACTGTGTACTGGGGTTACGCACAGGGGTTTTGCAGCGGGGAGAGACAGTCCCCAGTGACCTTGACCCAAGATACTGCGCTCTGTGCATGGCCAAGGGGAAGGCCCTGAACTACTTTCAGCTTGGGAGATGGTGGGTGTGGGGTGAGCTTTGAATAAGTCGTAGAGGAGGTTGCCCTTGGAGGGCTTTGTTGATCTGGGAAGGGTTGGCTATGCAGTGGGAGGCTGTGAGCAAAGAAAACCACGGGAAGAGAACAAGGAGGTGTTACCATCTTACACAGTAGGTTTACTGTGGGCTGCATCATAATGGCAACAGGCAACTAAGATACCAGCAATTCCCTGAATACTGAGCAGTTGGTACGTACAACGCTGTATAACCCATCAGGTAGTTCTTGATGATTGTCTTCTTGAAACTCCGCAACACCTTATGATGTAAAGATGATGAGTATTGCTCTTCTCAGTTTATAGGTGAGGAAAGCGAAGCTCAGAGAGATGAATGACTCGCCCAGGGTCACTAGCTGGTAAGCAGCGTTTAAACTGCAGACCCTGGGTTCCTAACCCACGCTAGTCTCCCTTAAACTAAATCAGAACCTTGATGGATGGGAGGAGGTGATGGGACAGTGTCCTAGCCCTGCAGAAACCTTGCTGGCTAGGGATGAGATACCAGGTGGGAAATCTGCCTGTGTTTGCAGACAGTTAGGGAACAATCTACTTCTCCTCTGTCAGAGACTGATGCTATATATATAAAAAGAAGGTTGCTATGTTGTAGAGCAGAGAAGGGAGAAAAAAGAAGCAGAGTAATTAGAGGCACTTCTAGGAATCTATCCTAAGCAAATAATCAGAAAAGAGAATGAGAAAAAAGGGTTTTCTGCAAAATGATATTCATTAGAACATTATTTACAATGGCACATTACTGACAATGGTAGCAGTGAAGGGCTGGATTAAGCAAACTCTGAAACTTCTGCTCAATGGAATACTGGAGGCACTGAAAAGAATCATTATCACTGCGGAAGCTACAGAGCGGTGTGGAGAAATGAGGGGCAATAGTATAATGCCGAGGCAAGAAAACAGGATACCAAATTCTTGTTGCAATTATGTAAATATCCAATATGTATATTGCTTTGGAACAAAAGAACGGGTACACAACGTGAAAGTCTTGGCTGGCTTAGGAAAAGAGATGGGAGGAGGAGGGATTACGTTGAATTATTTCCCTACCTACTCCCCTCTTCTTTCCACATCTTCTAGAACACTCTTTCCTGACGTATTGTCAGGTGAGACGATTGTAAGTGGTGGCTGAGAAGTTTAAACAATAGTTCTGCCTATTAATTTTCTTTGTGATATTTTTAGGTGTAATGATGACATTATGGTGAATGTTTTTAAAAAGGAGTTATTTTTCAGAGATACATTATTAAAATATTGATGGCTGAAATGATAGGATGTCTGGGATTGACTTCAAACTGATCGGGGAGGAGGCGGAAGGTGGGTGAAGATGAAAATGAAACAAGATCAGACCTGAGTTTGGAAACTGCCAGGGCCGGGTGATGGGAACGTGGCGTTACACTGTTCTATTTTGTACACATTTGATGTTTTCCATCAAAGAAAGTTTCGTATATTCATGGCTACCTTCCACTTAAGACAAATGCTACATATAATATGGTGACATGAAGCTTCCTTCTAAAGTATATATATGTAGCATGAAGAATGAGTAAAATCATCAGGTGCAGAGCAGATCTGGTATTTGAGAAAGTGAAGCAAAAACTGTGGCGATGGATTGGACTGGAAGTGCCATGCACACCAGGAAGGTGGCATTAGATGAATTTTGGGCAAAGGAAGAAAGTATAGGGTGGCACTGTAGATCCCTAAAGAGGAAGAAGACCCCCCCCCAACCACTTGTACCCTGAGCCACCTCCTGCTTCTCAGCTCCCCTCTCTGCATCCCACAGGGCTTACCGGCAGCTGTTCTCCCCATCTGTGTGCAGTGAGGTCTCGGCCCGTCGAAGACCCAGGCGGGCAAAGGAGTGGTACAAGGTGAGCGTCACGTCACTCAGGCTGTGGATGCCATCAGGCTCATCATAGACGTTCTCCCAGTAGGAGCGGAGGCCAGGGGTACCTGCAGGGTAGTTCCCATACAGGTAATAGTCCAGCTGCCCAATGATTTCCTGATTCACCACGGCTTCGAACTTGCGGGCAAAGAAGGTAGGCCGGGCTGTCTGCTGCACTCATGTAATTAAAAAAAAAAGCCACATCAGCAAGTGATGGGGGGTGCACATCAGCAAGTGATGGGGAGTGCGGGGGAAGGGGGGAACCTAAGGGCATATCTCATGTGATCCAAATTAGCTCCCACATTTCTTGCACCTCTATGTTCTACAGTTTCAACATCTGTAAAATGGGTTGACATGGGAATTCACTCAGGGTGAAAATAAAGTCTGAAACCCTTTTGGATAGGCCTAAGGGTTTTCTCTATATAACTTTCTCTGAAAAATTTTCCTTTAATATTTTTGCCACCACCCTGAATGAATTCCCATAGGTTATAATGAGGGTGTGAGGAGTATTAAATGAATTCATCTGTGCATAGCATCTAAAGCAATGATAGGCACCTAATAAGCATCATTTAGATGTCTCCTACATAAATTAAATCTTAGATGGTAATAGCTGAGACAGATCTTGGAAATCATTTTGCTGGAGGTCACAGCCTAGTAACCTAGGGCAAATACAGCCTCCAGATATCTTTTAGCTGGCCAGCAGTGTTTTAAAGTCGAATCAGCTGGCAATATTGAAAACATGAAAGAGTTCCAGAAATTCTTTTGGCTTCTCCTTAAACAGCAATTGATCTGGCAACCCCAGGCCCACACACCATGTGGTAACAACTGGTTAAAGGTGAATACTGGTTGTTTGTTTAGGCAGCACCGGGGTTCTTCTGCTCACTGCAGTCTCCGCCACGCCCTATTGCGTCTTTCATATTTCAGCCAACTGGCAAACTCACAAGGAATCAGAATCTCTGGTACTCTGAAAAATTCAGATTCCAGGCTGGGCATGGACCTGTAGTCGCAGCTACTCAGGAGGCTGAGGCAGGAGACTCTCTTGAACCCAGGAGGCAGAGGTTGCAGCGAGCTGAGATTATGCTACTGCATTCCAGCCTAGATGATAGAGCGAGACTTTGTCTAAAGCAAAAGGACTTCCTGAGTCAACATCTCTGGGAGTGAGGCTCCAAAAACATTCCCAGATGATGATGATGCAGTGTTTGAGGACCACTCTCAAAGAAACAGGACCAGAGATGGTAAGGGACTTACCTGAGAACACACAGCAAGTCATTGGCAGAGATAGAACGAAGAGTCAGGGTTGAGGGTTAAAGAAATACTAAGCACCTGTAATCCACCAGGTTTTATAGTTCATGTTCAGTAAAAGGCCAGACAGTAAATATTTAAAATAGCTTTGAAACCAGTCAACTCTGCTTTTATAACATAAAAGTAGCCACAGACAAGAGACTAAATAAATGGATATGGCTGTGTCCCAATAAAACTTCATTTACAGAAGCAGGCAGTGGGCTGACTTTGGCTCTCAGGGCCAGAGTTTGTTGACCCCTTGTGTAGGGCTGCGGAAACTAATAAAACACAGGCCTCTCCCTTGAGGAGCTTAGAATGGTCTAGTATTATTATTGACCTAAATTTGGGTCCAGCACTGTTTTCATGGTGGTAGATTAATAGCAGCAATAACTACTGACCACACACCAGATGCAGGGCATTGCAACTGTGTCATTCTCTCTAATTTTCCCCATAACTTGGCAAGGCAGGTATGATGATTCCCATTTTACAGATGAGAAAACTGAGCTTGGAGGCAAAGCGATATGTACAGACTCACACTGTTGTGAGATGTGAACCCCGAATGGATGACCCCAAAATCCAAGCTCTTTCTACTGTATCACTCCAGGACTGAGCCAACTGAGTAAACGAGAAGCCACCCGATAGTAAGTACCCTTGGTGTTATTCTCAACCTCTCATCGCCAGTCTGCTCTATGGTGGGGAGGGTAGGTTGGTTCCTTTTACAGTAGCACTGAGGAGAGTTAGACCACCTGAGTTCAAATCCTCATTTTGCTACTTTCCAACTTGTAAGTCAAGCCACTCAGTATCCTTAATATGGGTTACTAGCACAGTATTGGCTGCTATTTGATTATCATCACTAGCCCCTCGTTACCAGGAACCTAACTATCTAAGGACCTGTGAGTCTTCCTTTTCTAGGAGTAGGGAACTGGCCTTGGGGGCAGGATGAAGTCCTTTCTCTGCCTGTGATTCTGACCATAGCTGGATCTTCTAAAAGGGGATGTGGCTCTATTTGTCATTCTTGTTCTCCTAGTTCTTTGCATAAGAACAAGAGTTTCTTATAGCAGCAGTGTCTTGACTCTAGATTTTGGGTGAGATTCTTAATCTTTGGTTGCTGTGAGAACGTGAGGTGGTTTCTATGTTGGCCAGTCTTTATCAGAGGCTACAATGTCCCCAGGATGCTGGGTAGGACACAAATGTTGCCATCTAGGGAAGGGCAGGGCTCTGGGAATCACCACGTGGAGGTTCTGTGCTCTAAGTGATGAAGGTTCTCTGTGACTAGGGCAGTCCTAGTCACAGAGAACTCTACAAAGGTGGGACTACTACTACTTTTGAATAGATCAAATCGTCCCCTGCAACCCTCTTTTGGCTCAGTAGATGCTTTCAGCATGGAAGATGTGGCTTTAAGCAGCTCCCTGTCTGCCAGCTTAAGGTGGCTGGAGCTGCTGGGTGAGGACCTTGAGGGGAATACGAATAACAGATAAAACTTGCAATGGACTCTGTACTCTTCTAGGCACAGAACCAGGAAGGCAGCAGGGTCTTCTGGGGCTGAGGGAGGGTGGGGGAGGGGGGAAAAAAAAATCCCACGGTGCCTCAGTTTCCCCACCTGCACAAAAGTGACATAAATCCCAGTGAAACCAATGTCCACCCTGGCCCACAGGAGATTAAACACAACCAGCATCCCAGTCAGGCACCAGGGACCCCCCCTGGCTGGGTTACTGGCCCAGCACTGTGTCCCTGCATTACTGATTTGGAAAGTAGCATATCTTCTCTACATGGCAGTTCTAGTGACCTCAGAATGATTTGTGCTCTCTGCTGCTGGCTATGGTGAAGGGTGGAGGAAGAAGCCCAGATAATCCTTTTCCTTCCAGCCACCATGCTGGCTTGGAGGGAGCAGGACGGGGGTGCCCATCTCAGGGCTCATGGTAAGTAAACCTTCCCCAGCCTCTGGCTCTGCCCTTTCCCAGAATTGCAAATTGCTAGAGACAGCTGTAAAGGGAATAATACTACCTCTTGTTACTCTTTCAAGTACACAGAACACAGTGGTTTCCAAACCTGGATGCTCCTCAGAATGACCCAAAGTGCAATTCATTAAAAATGCAAATTTGTGGACATCACTGGAGATCAGTGATTCTCAACCAGAGGTGCTGCTAAACATCCCACCATGCTTGGGACAGCACGCCACACTGTCCAGAGTTCTGAGGCTGAAAAACTCTGCCCTAGATATTTTTAAAAACATATTCCTGGGGACATATTTAACAAATAGTTCAGGGGATTCTGAAAAAAAGGCAGTAAAGAGAATATAACATGAGTAGGGCCTTTGGAAAGTTTTACCTTTCTATGTCTGTTTTCCTATCCCTAAAATAGAATAAAAATATTAATGAAAGGTGGTTTGTTTGGGTTAATGAGTCAACATGGTTAGAACAGCCCTGACCTGTAGTTAAGTGCTCAATAAACATTGACTATTGCTCATGCTGTTAGTATTATTATCAACAGCCAGGTTTGGGCACCACAGGATAAGATGACCTGGAGGTCTGCTAGGTGTGTTGGAAAGGCATCACTGAGGAGGCTGGCAGACTATGAACGTCTCACCTGGAAGCGATGGAAGTCCTGCGGCTTGAAGTCGTTGGGGGAGCAGCCGCACCAGTCCACGATGTGCTTGTACTGGCACTTGCAGCCCAGCTTGCGGTTCCAGTTGGTGATGCGCAGGTTGTTGTCCACCATGGTGTCACAGTGGGGGCTGTTCTCCAGGACTGTGTGGAAGAAGGACTGCGGGGAAGAGAAGCCCAGTCTGAGACCTCTCCCAGCCTCCCACAAGTGAACTGGCATGGGCAATGGTGAATGCTTGCTCTGAGTTCATGTGGGAGCTACTTGTTTAAAAGAATGTGGCACCTTGCCAGAAGCTGGGCAGCTTCCTGTACAGCTTATAGAACCATAAGTCCATTAAACTTCTTTTCTTTAAAAATTACAAAGACTCTTACATACTCTGCATGCATTTGAGGTCATCTGCCCATGTGGTCCAACTGAGAGTGCAGGTGGATGCTCTGGAATTTTGCCCCTGGGGTAGGGTGGCCAGATTGATGGCTGCATTTGATCCAGGGCTTCCTGCATCCTGGGACTGCAACATGGGGCTGCTTGCTGTCCATGGTACTGAACCAGGTGCCATATTTTCTCCCCAATTCCAGGACACTTGGCCAACCTCTCACTAGAGTACCTGAGAATACTTCCATAGCACTTCAACAGTTTTATGACAGTCCCAGGTACCAGGAGAAAATAATTCCTCCCTGTTCTCTCTCCCTAAGGGATGCTGTTGGGGAATCTGTCCCTGTCCATTACAAGTTTATGGGCACAGCCTTCGAATTTATTCTAAACCACTCCCCTTGAAGTAGTCTGGGAGAAGGGAGGGAAGGCAGAGATGCAGGAGGTGGGAATGAACAGAGACCCTGGAGCATCTCTTCTAAATGGATGGGTAAATGAGGCTCCACCCACCACTCCCTGCTGACCTTCCTGTGACGCTAAATGACATGCCCATGAACCTGGATTTTAAGCTCAAATTGCCTACAAGCCCAGGGAGGCATATATTCTCCATCAAGCAGTGGGAAAAAGTACCCAATTACCGATTGCCCTGTGTCCTTTCATAATGATACAGAAATTCCCTGCAAGATAATGGATGAGGAGGTTATTGGAATTGAGAGAAAAGGTGATTTTTGCTGAAATAGGATTAAAAGCTGATTACTTAACGTGTGCAGAATAGTAAAACCCAGCCCAGCGATGACAAGCTCATCGTCCCTCTGGGTGACAAGGGCAGTCAGCCTTCCCTGGAGCTTGGCACTGCCCCAGACACAGGTGAGAGATATGGTGGGTTATCTGGCCTGCAGAAAGACACCTCACCTGTGTGGTCCAGGGAAGCAACAAGGGGCCATTCATGAGAAATGCCATAGCTCAACAGAAATGGAGCCAGCTCTGCCCAAAGCAGGCAGCTACGGGGATGTCACTGGCAATCCTTCAGAACTGGATCCCCTCCCCACTTCTAGATGGGGCTGTTTTAGAATACTCTGGATTACTGGAGTATGACTCATGAAACCAATACTCTTTTTCTTCAGGGAATGATAAAGCAATACTCAACATGAGAAAAGGAATGCTTGATATAAAAAGATGGTCATTACATGATCACTGTGAAGGATATATCAAAAGTTGATGTGGGGGTCGGGCACGGTGACTCATGCCTACAATCCCCAGCCCTTTGAGAGGCTGAGGCAGGTGGATCATTTGAGGCCAGGAGTTCAAAACCAGCCTAGCCAACATGGCTAAAACCCATTTCTACTAAAAGTAAAAAAGTTAGCTGGGTGCCCGTAATCTCACCTACTTGGCAGGCTGAGGCAGGAGAGTTGCTTGACCCTGGAAGGAGGAGATTGCAGTGAGCTGAGATTGCGCCACTGCACTCCAGCCTGGGTGACAGAGTGAGAGACTCTGCCTTAAAAAAAAAAAAAAAAAAAAAAAGTTGATGTGGGTGTGTCCTGAAAGGGTCAGCATATACAGTTGTGCAGGTTACTCACTGTGTAACATTTTTTCGCCCAGGCTGGAGTGCAGTGGCACCATCTCGTCTCACTGCAACCTCTGCCTCCTGGGTTCAAGCAATTCTCCTGCCTCAGCCTCTTGAGTAGCTGGGACTATAGGCAACTGCCACCACGCTTGGCTAATTTTTGTATTTTTAATAGAGACACAGGGTTTCACCATATTGGCCAAGCTGGTCTCAAACTCCTGATCTTGTGATTCACCAGCCTTGGCCTCCCAAAGTGCTGGGATGACAGGCATGAGCCACCACATCCAGTCTGCAACGTGTTACTTTTGGGGGTGCCATCAGCATTGCAGATATCAGAAGGGTTTGTTTTCTACATAATAGTTTTCTGGAAGATAGCAGTGAGTGTTTTGTTCTAACAAAATCTGTATATTGTGTCATTTTTATGACCAATGAAAGCCAAGTATCTTGAAGATGAGCTGCCTTTTCTATTTTGCACGAAGCCACTGTGTGGACGGCTGGTGGTAGCAGCACATATCTATTCCACGCAGCCTCGGTGCAGACTGGAGGGAAATCAGGGGCCCTGCTAAGACAGCAAGGATGTCTGGATGTGTGGAGGACAATGCAGGTGAATCCAGAATCTCTGCCAAAAATTCAGCATCTGCTTTGCCACAAAGGCTAGAGCGAGGCCCTCTAGCTTCTTTGGGAAATTTTTCCCGGTACTCACCTCAGCAGGAAGCAAGGTATAGGAGTAGAACTGTTTCATCTTGGTCACCAAATCATCTGTGGAGAAGGTCACATACTCTACAAACTTCCGGTTCAACAGGAACCAGTCCGAGCCGCCATCCACGGCGATGCCCTCTGGGATCCGCCGATCTCCCAGGCGCCACATGTGAGCGTCGCACTCCAGGAAGAGCCGATCCAGGCCCTGCTTCCGGATGAACCTGGGAGAGAGAAAGTCGCCCTTAGCCCAGGGGTGTCCAGAAAGAGAACTCCAGCCAGAGTCCAAACAACACAACACAATCAGCGACGACAGCAGTGCTTGGTGTGTGGCAGGTACTGAGCCAGGGCTCTCTGTGGAGTTTATCACCTGATCCCCACAAGTGAGGCACATCACTGTATTTATCCCTACGAGGCAGGTACCATTTGATCCCCAATTTCCATATGAGGGAACTGAGGCTTAGCGAGCCCAGGGGACTTACCTAGTACAGTCAGATGACAATGATCATCTGCTACAGTTACCCCTTCTCTAGAGAACTTTAACAATAACCTTCCTATGCCATAGATGCCTTGGCAGTCTGGTGAATGCAGCCTATGGACATTTATCTCAGAATAGTGCTCTTAAATGCATACAACAAAATATACAGGGTTACAAAACAGCAAAAAATAAAAACTCACCAAAGTTCTGACACAGAGTAATGCATGTGCTTCTTGACTCACACATTATGTACAGGATTACAACATTTTAAACCTATGTTTTGAGACAGGGTTGCGTTTCATTGCCTAGGCTGAAGAACGGTGGTATGATCCTAGCTCAGCACAGCCTCAAACTCCTGGGCTCAAGTGACCCTCCTGCCTCAGGCTCCTGAGTAGCTAGAACTACAGGCATGCATCACCATGTCTGGCTAATGTTTAAATTTATTTTTGTAGAGATGGCGGCGGGGGGTGGGGTCTCACTATGTTGCCTAGACTGGTCTTGAACTTCTGGCTTCAAGCAATCCTACCACCTCAAGCTCCCAAAGCATTGGGATTACAAGCGTGCACCACCATGTCTGGCTGCTGCTTACATTTTTTGTAGAGACAGGGTCTCACGATGTTGCTTAGGCTGGCCTGAAACACCTGGCCTCAAGCAATCCTCCTGCCTTGACCTCTCAGTGTGCTGGGATTATAGGTGTGAGCTACTGCATGGGGCCTGGGTTACAAAATATATTTTACAACACCAAATGTGTGATAATACATGTGTCTCTTTATTAACACATTAAATAACCAGATATCATGGCAGGTCTAATAACTCCTGTAACTTTGAAGTAGTGGGGAGCATAAATGATATTTAGAGATATCTGCACCAACTATAACGCAACAGGAAAAGATCTGATTCCGATTGATGTCTGAGTTACTGCTGTTACTACCGTGATTTGTCACCTACGTTTAGGTAGATTTCAGTTGAAATTTCATTAAAAAAAACCATTTTCTCCTCATCCAAAGTGATGAACCTCCCCTGAATTTTCCCCATGAACCCCAGATTAATAACTCCTACTCTAATAAGTATATACATACAATCATCTTGTTGAGAATTTTGCAAGGCAGGCTGGGCAGAATTATCATGTCCTATTTTGTAGATGCAGAAACCAAAGCCATTCAGGTCCCAGAGCTGGTGATGTGGGCGTGTTGGGAGGGTGGACAGAGACAGAACCAAGCCTTCTGGCCCAAACACTCAGGCCATTAGTAATTAGCATTCATTGCACATGTAACCATCATTGCCATTACCATCATCACCATTTTCATTATCATCACTGTCACTACCACCATTGTCATCATTGCCATCATCTTCATCATCATACTGTTATCACCACCATCATCACCATCTTCAGCATCACCACCACTATCACCATTTTCACTTATGATGTGCCAGGTACTGTGCTGGCCCATGGTGTGGGTCAAGGATAAGTATGGATGATCTCTGCTCCTAAGGAGCTAGCTATCTAGATGGGAGCTTACAGTCTAGAGATGAACTCTAGGATGTTTCTGCTCCTTGAGCCTGCTGGCCGTTACACATGACCAGGACTCTGGATTTTTCAAGCCCTTATAAATAACTGTTGTATAAATGCTTCTCTATATCACCGCAGCTTCCCTACACATGTGCCTTCTGGTCATGGATTCTGTCTGTACTAGGAATGATCTTCCTCTTCCTTTCTCCTTCCATCTTCCTCTAGTGAACTTCAATCCATCAATCAGATTGTAGACCAAAAGTTACTCTCTCAGTCCTTACACACAGTGATTTCTTCCACCATTGTTGCCACTACCATCAATCACCATTTTCATTATGATCACTGTCACCACCACCATGGCCATCATCATCACCATCTTCATCACCACCGATGTCACCATTTTCATCATCACTACATCATCGCCAATTTCATTATCACCACTATTACCATCGCCATCCCCATTAACACTACCACCACCATCACCATCATCATGGCCACAAAAACATACAAGCATTATCATTCCAAGGGCTTTATGTGGATGATCTATTTTAATTCTCATGAAAACCCCAGAGACAGTACTTTTCTTAATCCATTTTTACATGTGTATGCACTCAGCAGCTCACCAAGACACATTGGTGGGATTCTTTAACTACTGCCTACCCTTTTCAGTAGACTGTAAGCTTCACGGGAGCTAGGGTTGTTCTAGTTTTTGCTCATCACTAGGTGCCTCACACACAGTAAGTGCTTAGTGAGTTTTCACAGAATGGATGGATACTCAATCCATCAACACGCAAATGCATGTCCACTGCGTACCACACCCCCAGCCTTGTGGTGGATACAGTGGAAGACAGGAAACAGTATAAACCACAGGCTTTCTTTTCTGGGAACTCACAGTCTGAGTTCCTAGAAGTTCTGGGAAAATATATAGGCACATGTAATCATAGGTTAAATGAGTTTCAAGGAACTTCTGGAACAATGGGGACTAAAGCAAGGCTGAAAAGCCAGGATGCTGTGGACTTGGTTTGTGGTCAGGGATGGCATCATGGATGAGTCAAGCTGGGAGGGCTGCAGGGAGGAGAGAAAATCAACAGTCTATACAGAAAACAGATTAATCAAAGGTGTGGGGAGCAGACCAGCTTGGCTTAAGTGGGAGACCGCTCTGGGCAGATGACACAGATTGAGAAGGTCATGTGTTTTTGATAAAGATAACATCCATACAATGTAAAATAACAAGAGGACAAGAAATGATTTCGTGATCAATGGGATCTAAGTGTCTTGACAAAGAGCTGCCTTTTGTATTTCGCACAAAGGCACCATGTGGATTGCTGCAGGCAGCACCATGTGCCTACTCCATGCAGACTGGAGGGGGACCAGGAGCCCTGTGATGACAGCAGTGGTTTAAGATTAAGCATTTTAAGGTGCACTGTTGAGTGGAATTTGTTAACAAGGTTACCCAACTGTCACCTCTGCCTAGCTTCAAAACATTTCATCAGCCCCCGCAAAGAAAACCCCATACCCATTAAGCAGCCAATCCCCATTCTTGCTAGCCCCTGGTAACCATTAGTCTGTCCTCCGCCTCTTTGGATTTACCAATTCTAGATATTTCATATTAAGCCAATCATACAATATATGGCCTTTTGTGCCTGCATCTTTTGCTCAGCATAATGTTTTCCAGGTTCATCCATGTTGCAGCAGGTATCAGTGCTCCATGCCTTGTTTTTACCCACCCAGCATCTGTTTATGATTTTTCTGGGAACCACCTTTTGCTTGACTTTGGACTCACCCTTAACTCTGAGTTTACTTGGGTTTGTATCCCACCCCTAGCACCAGTGGTGGGAACATGACCCAGGATGGGTCAGAGTATCCCATCTGCCTGGCCTCCATAATCAGTTCAGGGATGAGCCAGCAATGCCAGCCGAGTCTGAGACTAGGTCTTGGATTGTTGCTGGAGCTACTGAGAAGGAAGGGCTTTTCTATGGGATTTCTGGCAGGGAGGATGTGAGCCTCAGGTTGCTGGTAGCCGTATCATCACCGTGAGTATAGAGGTTGTCTGACAATGGAGCAAACCAGAAATAAGAGAGGAGACAGAAAGATGCAGTGCCAAGGTCTTGATGGGTTCACTGGAGACTCTGGATCTCACTGTGCCTGATTCAATCCCAGACTTGTATGTTATGTGCTTAAGACATTTTTGAGATGGGATTCCTCACTTGCATTTGAAAAAGTCCTAATACATGTCTGAATGCTTTGAACTTCATCACAACCACGATGTGTGGGGGAGGTTCTTAGGCTCCAGACAGGGTGGGTAGCCACGGCTGTGGCACAAGAATGCCTCCTCTTCCACTAAGCCAGTCTGCTTAGCATTCTACAGCTGTTTCCATTTCTACAACAGACCTCGTGACTCTGTGTTCAGACTGGAGTTACCCACCTCCTCCCAGGGAGCCTTTGTTCTCACTACAACATACCGTGGCTCCAGTCTTTTGGCCTCCCTTACAGGTCCTACGATGGTATGGGCCAGCTGCTCAAGAAAAGTCTACTGGGAGGAGGAGAACTGAGGGTCTGGAAGCTGAAGACGGTCCTGCCCAGGTAGTCACACTGAATTCTAGAAAGAAGTCCCTCCCGCTGGACCTCCCACAAATCCACTGACATACACTCCAGGGAAATATTTGAAACCTAATTAACAAACCTACATTCTTAGCATTTTCTTTTCTGCATGAGCAGAAAACTTCCCTCTAGACATTGGCTACTATGGAAAATAATGATATAATACTTCTAAGTCCTAACGAAATTGATGATGGTGTAATGAAATGGTGATGACGATGACGCCGGCAGAGAACCGACTTAATTCAGCTGAAATGTGCTTTTCATCTATGGGGCAGTGTGGTTTTACCTATCACCAGCTGAGTAACTTGGAAATGTTAAGGAGTCCTCTATGAGTTTCAGTTTGTTCCTTGGTAAAATACAAAGGCTAGGTCTGGGTTGTTAAGTTAGATCCCCAGAGGGGTCAGACAGACAATGGAAGCGTGTGAAAGCAGGCTGAGTATGAAACAGCCAGGAGTGATGAAATTAGTAGAGAAGTGAAAAACACAGATTCTGAAATTCAGTTCAATTCTTTAAAAATAAAACAGTGTTTCTGGTTAAATAAAACGTATCTCTAGGATGAATCCAGCCCATAAGCCACGTGCGCAGTCATCATAACCCTGGGTTAGGTAATTCCCAAGGTACTCTCCAGCTTTGACATTCTGTAAGTCACTTTGTTATACTCAGGAAAAGGGTGTGAGCCAAGCAATACATCTCATATGGATACATGGGAGCCCAGAGAAGACCGGCAACTTTCCTAAGGACACAGAGGACTCAACACAAGTGCAGAACCAACCAAAAGACCCAGGAGTCCAAAGTCACGGGTCTTGCTCTTTCTCCAACATGTCTTTCCACATGCAGAATCCAAGCTCATTAGCAAAGCCATGTTCTTGCTGAAGCGGAGTCCTCTCTGAGTCTTAGTTTCCCCCTTGATAAAACACAGAGTTGGACTAGGTCTGGGTTGTAAAGTTAAATCCCTAAAGGGGTCAGACAGATAATGAAAGACAGATAATCCAAGCTCATTAGCAAAGCCGTGTTCTTGCTGGGCAGGAACTCAGCAAAGATTTTTCCTAATACTCACAGTATCAACCCACTGAAACATAACTGAGCTCTAACTGGGCCATTAAAGGAAGCCCCTGAGTTTAGGAAAATAAAATCAGGCCTTGACTCTGGCTAGTGCTAATTACATAAAAATGTCCAGTTGGTGCAGTTAACCATGCTTGAAATTTTCAACTGTAGATAATTTGCATTCAAAGTAACATGGTAACCAGACTGACTGTGAGAAGGACAGAAACACAGGTGAGAGTGCTTGCCAAATTTTTCTTTCCATGCCCCAGGTTTTTAATTTCATGTTCCATTATATGGGATAATAGCATCATCTTGCAATTTTAATGTGATGTCTCGGACCGTAATATCCAAATACAATATTTATGTAGTCATCTCCAAAATGAAATATTCATGGGATTGGGAGATGGGTCGCTGTATTTACTGCATTCAAAAACTGGTATGATGCAAACGCATGCTTTGGTTAACTGTAAGTCAATAAAGACAACCAGTTCCCTAGGTCTCAGAAAAGTTTCTGGGGTCACAGGGTGAACGGGGACTTAGTTTTGGACTAGGACAAGGTGGCAGAGGCCCAGCAACTGGGTATCTACCAGACAGAGGCATCAGCTGTTTGGGCAGGGATTTGCTTTCTTGGTTCCCCATAACTTGAAAAGGTAAAATTGGAAGGCAAGGTAAGTCAGTGAACACCTGACTGACTTTTTATCAAGTATGGCTCACCAACAAGGGCGCATGGCTCTCTCACCGGAGGCATGGAATGCACATCTGCAGCACTAAGCCCAAAATACAAAAGGTGACCAGTGATGCCCTCTTCCTCTTCATCTCCCATTGAGTAGGTTCCCTGGGGCAACTGGGGTAACAGGTGGCACTAGAGCAAACAGACACTGGGTGATGTAGGTACTAATGCTGCCTCTGCATTCCCAGGCTACGAGGTGTGGGCCTGGCTTCACCTCTCTGAATGCCAGTTTCCTCATCTGTAAGATGAGCCCCATGACACCTGTCCTGACAGCCTCCTGAATCAGCTGCAAAAGTGTGACAGATGATACTCCTCAGAGGGCCTTGCAAAGTGTTTAGTAAGCGCTGTTCACCCAAGCAATGAACCGACTCAACCATCAATCCCTTCTTAGCTAATGATGACATCCCTCCCCCATACCTGGCACCCTCAATCCTCCTTTCATGCTTTGTCTTTCTCCACAGCACTTTCCACTTTCTGACAAGATATACAAAGTATTTATTTAGTCTGTTTTCTCTTTCTCCTCACTAGATGTAAGCGGCAAGATGGCAGAGACTGCCGTCTATTTGCATTCACTGCTTTATTCCTACTGCTTAGTTTGGTGCCTACCATACAACTGGTGCCTAATAAATATTTACTAAACAAACAAATAAAGGAAAGCATAACAGCTATACCTGTTGGGCAATGTTAGGAACAGGAAGTCACAGACATTTGTTAACTAGATACTGGATCCTTCTAACACACATTTAATAGAAAAGAAAATTGAAGCTCAGAAAAGTTACGTGACTTTCCCAAGGTCACTCAGCCAGAAGTCTAGAACGTGAATGCGGATCTAGCTGGATCTAATGTAGGGTCCTAACTACTTTACCATCTTTGATGCCCCAATTCACCACAGTCCTGCCAAGATACAAACAAGTTTGTGACCTTCTAATGCTTGAAAAAGACAATGCCCAGAAATGAGAGGGAACCAAAAGAAAAGGGCTTATTGTTGGCTTTGGGAGAATCTTTCTGCCAGACCCCTAGAAGAATCATTTGCATTCAGTTTTACTTCCTAGGCTCTAAGGAAGGGGCATTCACCTTCCTGATACTTTTATCTATTAGCACACTATGGGAAAAAGTCACAGCTAAATCTAATCCTACTGGGACATCTCAGGGACCAAATCTACTCAGCTGAGCATCAAAGTAAATCAGACAGAGGGTGGGAAGAAGTCCTGATTCTCCCTCATGAAAGAAGAGATCACTTAAGGAAGCATCTGCGGTCTTTGGAAATAATGTCTGAAAAGATGTAGATAAAGAAGTTTCTCAATTCAGTCAATTCACTGACTACAATCCTGGTATATTCATTGAGAATGGAATTATTCTGGAATTGAGCTGTCCCACTGTAAGTTTCAGAAGGAAGAACTCTACTCTTCAAGTTTACAGCATGTTTAAGAAGGAATCTTCACAAGTAGCTAATACAGCTAATTCAAGAAATTAAAAAAAAAAAACAACTGAGATAGAAAGTACAAATGATACATCCAAAGTCGCACTGCCTAGAAAAATAAAATCTCCCCTTTTTCTGTTTTCCTGTCTGGTAACCTGTCATTCAATCTCATTTACTTTTTCAGCATTAGTGCAACCTAAACATTTTAGTTAAAAAGTAAAAGTCATGGAATACATCGTACAGACCCACAAAGTATGATATCAGTCAGCAATGTTAACAGGCTCACATGTCACTTCCTAGGCGCTGAGGAATGGGCCGTTTACCTGCCTGAGATTTTTCTCTGTTGGCTCAAAGTCGCAACTAAATATTATTCTATTGGGATGCAGGGGCAAGATTTTCAGTGCTGGAGCAATTACTTTGTCCAAGTCTTGTGTCTTCTACTAACCTTAGGCAACTTTAATCATGTGGTGCTTTGGTTTCTCACATGGGAAATGGTGATCCTAATACCTAATTCAGAGGGCTGGTGTGATGATTCAAATGAGATTGTATATAGGGAGGACTCGGCACAGTGCTTAGCACATAGTAAGGGCTCCATGATGTTCATTACGATGCTTTATGTTTTTTTCTTTTGTCAAGGTAAATTTCTATCTGTCTTCTTGTCTCTTCTGGGATTTGGTAGACAGGAACATAGGACACCTCGATGGCTAAGAAGAAACCCTTACGTCTTGCAAAGCAATGACCTTTTGACACTAGGGACAGAAATCTTTGTTTTAATTGTGTAATAGCCACGGTTGTGGCGTGAAGGTGACAAGTGTCCTGGCCATCCTTCTAATTCTGTTCAAGCTCTGGATGAACTTGCGAGGTTTCAACTCACTGATTCAGGAGTTCCGCAGTTCCACAGGACCCCTGCTAGCCATTTCCCTCAGACCCAGGGTAGGCTGTGCCCCTTCTGGACCTGAGCGGGAGTCAGTTGTCATGCCTCTATCCTACAGTAGCTGGAAGAGCAAGAAGCGTTGGGGAATTCATTCCTTTAGCAGCTCTAGAGGGCACCTTGACATTCCAACCCTGCTCTAGGCACTGAGAATGCGGCTTTAAATAAGATGGACATCGCCCTTGCCCTTTTCTCTCTTCTAGGAGAGGCAAAAAGCGTAAATAAAAACAGCTGCCATTAACTGAGCATATATTACATTCTAGGCTCTGCTCTATGCACTTAATATATATTCTTTTGTTTAGAATTCACTGCAACCCCATGAGGGCTCATTTTACAAATGAAGGAACAGAGACACAGGAAGGTTAAATAAATTTCCCAAGACCCATACAGCTGGTGAGTGGTGAGGATGGGATTCAAGCCTTCCTAGTCAGGCTCTGCATTCCACACTCTAAATAAGCAGACATCGAGAAACACATAACATAATATGTAATTACATGCTATATAGGAACAAAAATGGGAGTAATGGTAGAAAATAAAGGGACAGGGACTTAATTTGTGGAGCTCATTGGGGGAGCCTTCACAGAACAGGTGGCATGCAAGCCCAAAGAGAAGGAATGAGTCCTCTAATGAGTTGTGTGGAAGTGAGTGACAGAAACTGCAAGTGCAAGGGCCCTGTAGCTGATGGAAGGAAGCTACAGGGAAGTCCTCGGCTTCACGACCTCACTTCATAGTGGCCAACTTGATCTGATCGGTGGAAGGAATAGAGCACCCACAAGTCCATGCGGCTTGGATATGGAGGGAAACTCTGTACTCAGCACCCTTAGGGAGGCAATGCAGCATGGTGGTTAAGCACCCCAACTTCTGGCTGGATGTGGTGGCTAATGCCTATGATCCCAGCACTTTGTGAGGCTGAGGTGGGTAGGTCACTTGAGCTCAAGAGTTCAAGACCAGTCTGGACAACATGGCAAAATTCCATCTCTGCTAGAACTACAAAAATTAGCCAGGTGTGGTAGTGGGCGCCTGTAATCTCAGCGACTCAAGAGGCTGAGGCACGAGAATTGCTTGAACCAGGGAGGTGGAGGCTGCAGTGAGCTGAGATTGCACCCCTGCACTCCAGCCTGGGTGATGGAGAGAGACTCTGTCTCAGAAATAAAAAGAACCCCGACTTTAGAGTCGCTCTGCTTGGGTTCAAGTCTGTGTCGCCACTTATGAGCTGTGTGTTATTTAATCTTCCCAGCCTCAGTGTCCCCATCTGGAAAGTGGGCATGACAATGACTGCATTTAGGTCACGGGGTTGTTGCAGAAAGAATGAATATCTGTAAGGCGCTTAGGACAATCAGTGGCGCACATACCAGTTATTATTGCTGCCCTGTGTGGAAAAAGCTGACTTGGGTTTGACATTCAAGGAGGGAAGAAAAAGACGCTCAAGACTCAGTGGCCTGAATCTTGAGGCCAAAGGACCTAGGCTTGGTGGCTCCCATTCTTCCCAGAGTTCACGTCTCTGAGTCAGCTTGCACCTCCAAGCATCTAAAGGTCCGTTGAGGGCTAATTGCTATTCCACATTTAATGTATTTTTTAAAAACATTGTTGACTGCCATTTGTTCTTATTGTAAAAGGAATGCATAGCCTTCACAGATGGCTTGGAACATAAAAATTGCAAAGAAGAAAATAAAAAGCATACTCTACCTTTCAGAGATGACACCGGGAATGTATTTTCCCTCTAGCCTTCTGTCTAACTTCTTTGTGTATTGTTTGGAAGGAAGAAAAGTTCCAAAGATGACCTAAAAACACAGGCTGAGACCAGGGAGGGTGTGTGTGCGCAGTTTTGTGTGGCTGCCTGCATAATGCCAGGCTTTATTTTGACGTGGCTGCTATAATTGGATTAAATAAAGTGAACATGCAGATAGTCATAAACGCACTGGTTGGGTCTAAGGAAAGCAAAAGAGGAACGCAATCTGCTTTCCCTATTGGAGATGAGATATTAATTATCTCCTCACATCAATCATGGAGCTACAAGTCAGCCAGGAAGAGAGTTCTTTTCTCAATAAGCAAGCTGGCACCAAAGGGCCTCCCGAAAGCGGATTTGCATGGAGGAGGTTCCTGGCCAGGCTCTCGACCGACGTGCCAACTTTTGGTTAAACATTTGCTTGTTTATACATCAAAGGAGGTTTGGGTCTGATGATTAGTTCAATGTCAGAGAAGGAGAGCTAGGAGGCAGCTCAGATGCCACCCCAGCCTCCAATAGGGGAGTGCTGCCTCTGGCAGTTGGAGTTCAGAACTGAGAAGACAGAGAAACTTCTTTATACTACTTCTGACCTGGGGCTGGAATGTACCTACCTAGCTTTCTTATATTTGAAATGATACCTGTTTCTCTTATTTTGCATTGCCTTTGTTTAAGCATAATATCCATAAATCATGGATTGAGTGGCTAATTTTATAAATTTTTGTCAATCCATGTAAGGTCAATAATTAACTTTCATCGCATGCCTAATTATAAAGGACCCAAAAGAATCTCCCCCATCCCCAGTGGACATGAGAGTTATTGAACATAAGCATTATTGAACATTTTTGGCAGGGTGTGGTAGCTTACACCTGTAATCCCAGCACTTTGGGAGGTTGAGGCGGGCAGATCACAAGGTCAAGAGATTGAGGCCATCCTGGCCAACATGGTGAAACCCCGTCTCTACTAAAAAATATATAAAAATTGGCTGGGCATGGTGGCGCGTGCCTATAGTCCCAGCTACTTGGGAGGCTGAGGCAGGAAAACTGCTTGAACCCAGGAGGCGGAGATTGCAGTGAGCCGAGATTGCGCCACTGTACTCCAGCCTGGCGCCTGGTGATGGAGCAAAACTCTGTCTCAAAAAAGAAAAAAATTAGCTGGGCATGGTGGCACATGCCTGTAGTCCCAGCTACTCGGGAGGCTGAGGCAGGAGTATCGCTTGAACCTGGGAAGCAGAAGTTGCAGTGAGCTGAGATTGCACCACTCCACTCTAGCCTGGTAACAGAGCGAGACTCTGTCTTAATAAACAGACAAAAAAGTGATTGAACATTTTTGTAACATCTTAATCTTTTGTATATTATCATCAAGATTCTTCTCACATCACCATCACCACTACCACCACTGCCATTATAATCATTGTCAACTTAACAGGCACAACAAACTGTGCCACGGATTGATCCATATGTTCATTCTGGCATCAGCTCTATGGGATTGGTATGATTATCATCATTCCCATTTTACAGATGAGAAAACTGATACACAGGCAACTCATATAACTTACCCAAGGTCACACACCATGAGTGGGCATTAGAGCTGGCCCGTGAATCTTGACGATCTGGCTCCAGAGCCTAGATGCCTGACTGCTATGCTATGTGCTCTATGTTGCATCGTATTTAAGAGCCCCCTTAATATTTTGCTCTAAGCCAACTTTACTTCTTTTTAGAGACGTGATCTCACTGTCACCCAGGCTGCAGCGCAGTCGTGCAATCATAGCTCTCTGCAGCCTCGGACTCCTGGCCTTAAGTGATTCTCCTACATCAGCCTCCCAAGGTGCTGGGATTACATCAGCCTCCCAATGTGTGAGCCACTGCGCCCAGCCTTTAAGCCAACTTTACATAGCTTCAACTGTTTTCTTTCAGTGTAGGCCTTTTTCGAAGCATAACATATCCATAAGTGAGAGGTTGGAGCAGCTAATTTTATAATTTGTTGACACATAAGATCAACACCTAATTTTCATAGCATGCCCACTTATAAAGGACCCAAAAGAATCTCCTATGTCCCTGGTGGTATATAAAAACATTTTGGAAAATGCTGACCTTAGGAAGCAGGAGAAGAACCTGCCCCCACCTATGCAAAAAGACAATTCTGTTTCAAGTCAGCAGGATTTTGTTCTTTTCTTTGGAGGGGTCGGGGGGATGAAGTCTCGCTCTGTTGCCAAGCTGGAGGGCAGAGGCGCGATCTCAGCTCACGGCAACCTCTACCTCCCAGATTCAAGTGATTCTCCTGCCTCAGCCTCCCGTGTACTTGGGACTATAGGTATGTGCCGCTATGCCCAGCTAAGTTTTACATTTTTAGTAGAGATGGGGTTTCACCATGTTGGCCAGGATGGCCTCGCTCTCTTGACCTTATGACCTGCCCACCTCAGCCTCCCAAAGTGCTGGGATTACAGGCATGAGCCACCGTGCCCAGCCGGATTTTGCTCTTTCATCGGCATACCCCAAGAGCATAAACCTGCAGGTCCTCTCAAATGCAGTCACTATGGAGTCATAAAAGAACACAGGCCTTAAAGGAGAATGGAACCAGGCTCCATCCCAGCTCTGTCATTCACTAGCTGTGGGGCCTTGAGTAAGATAAGGCAACTCTCAAATCTAGCTGTATTCGTTTCTGAAATGGGGTGACACGTGCTAAATAAGGATGAAATGAGAAAATGTCTGGAGGGTGCCTGGCATTGGGCATTCCTATGGTCAGTGAGTTTGCTCCATCTCCCCAATTCCATCATCACGATTTGAATTTTATAAAGATGGAGAAATGGAGGCATGGGCAGTCGAAGCCATTGCTGACATCCCATGGCTGTGGCATAGAAGAGGTGGCACTTCCACCCAGGTGGCTGGACTCCAGCATCAATGCTCTTGCACTTCACATGCTATGTCCCAGTGATATCATGGGGCCCCTGGTGACCCTGAATGAAGTGGAGAAATTAGATCAACCAGGGAAAGAAAAGTCCCAGAAAAACTCCAATTTTCATTTTCCAGCTCCCTGGAAGAGGCCTGTCCCCACACACTGAGACTTGAACAGGCTTCTGAGATTTGAAAAACGTCTCTGATGCTTCCTGAGCAAAGGCCAGGGACTTGTGGGGACATTTCCAAAGACCCGATGATTCAGGTTGACAGTAAATGTTCGGGCACCTGCTTCTGCAAGCCCTGCTGAGGCTGCCTGGGAAGACGACAATTATGCTACCTGTCTTTCAATCTATCTAGTGACTTGACTTTTGGAGAAAAGCAAGGAGAGACAGTGCACACAACCCTCCCCTTCATTTAATTACAGAAACAATCAGGACCAATTTGGCAGCTATTAGAATACTAGTTTGCCTTTATGCCATCTCTTCACAGTGGGAGCCAGAAGTCCAAATTGGCTGCTACAGGCTGGAGATGAAGACAGAAGGTCAACATTGCTTTAGGAGCCACGTGGAATTAAAAACCAAGGCACCCCGTGGCCTGTTCTGTATTTCACTGCTTGCCTTTTTCCTCCCCATTTCTGTCTTTCAAGATCTCTGCCTCTGTCACCTCCTCTTTTACCAGAGCTGACCTGGATGCATGAAATACCAGAATGGTAAGGGAATTTGGAGACTTTCTCATTCAACCCCCTTGGTTTTCAAAGGGAGAAAATGAAGTCAAGAGAAGCAGGGTGGCTGCCTCAAAGTCACTGGTACATTGGAGGAAAGCAGGCCTACAACAGAGAGGGGCTTTATCATGCAGGAATTGGGAGCTTGGACTCTCTGAACTCTTACTTGGGTGTGAGTCCTCCTTGCTGCTCTAGTGCTGTGAGTTTGAGCAAGTTACTTCACCATTTGAATCTCAGTTCCCTTATCTATAAAAGGAGGCTAATAGATTGCCAATAATCCTCACCCAGTGCCAGAAAATTACATGAAGACACAGAAAAACAGAACTAATAGAGCGTCTGGGCTTAATGATATCATTTGAGCAGCTTGATTTAGCCATACCTGAAGTCAGCCCTAATGTTCTAGTTCTCTGATCCAGTAATTTTCTTTACCTTTAGGCTAGTCTGACCTGGGTTTCTGTCATTTCCCACCAAAAGAGTTCTTCCTAACACAGCACCAATGAGGGAACTTGAGCCAAGCCATGCCCAGCTCCGGTCACTTGGAAGAGACCATAGGGGTCTCTAGCTAGGCTCTATCTAGGCTCTATCTAGGCTTATTCATGCAGCAGGTGAGGCCACAGCTCACAAAGAGGAAAGTGACAGTGAATGATATGATGGCTGTTTTAGTATTAAATTAATGCTAAATTACTACACTAACTTCCTATAAATGAGAAAATCCAAGCTAGGGACTCATGTTTGAGAGTTACAACTTGTGAGCTATTCTGTCCCAAGATCTCTGGGTTTTAGGGTCTTGGAGGGAGGTGTAAGTAACATTTCCTTAGCTTGAGACTTCTTTATCTTGTCCTGAGACATCTGGGTACCACCTGTCAATTACTGATGTGCATCGATTATCCAAAATGTACTCAGGACACCTAGAGGCACAATTCAGGTCCATACTCCCAACTATTTCTTTATCCTACCAGCAAGAATTGAGTTCTATGCTCATCGTAACGATGATGTAATCACTGACATCACCATCATCATCACGGACAGGTACTATGCCAAATGCTATATATGCAGCATCTCATTTAATCCTCTCCATGACCAAATGAGTATAGGTCTATTCATATTTTCATACACTATTATGACACCAGCTCGGAGAGATTAAGTGACTCACCCAATGCAACACAGCGAGGACACAGATCAGAATTCCAAACCAGAAAGCGTAACCTCACAGTCCCCGCTTTTAACTTGTGCTATACTAAGTTCCTAGCACAGTGCCTGACAAACAGTGCACAGAGAATAAATCCTGACTAGGCTGAAACAGTAATACTAGGTTGGATGTAATTCACACACAAGTTGATACATTTACAATGGGATAGATCCTTTCTTGAGAGGTGACTTTGTTTGCACAAATCACCTATTAGCTGCTACCGGGAGAAGAAGGATTTTTCCTTCTCTACCTGAGGGCGGGGAACACCAATATCTGAGCCACTTCTGACAACTAACTACTTCCATGGAATCCTTGCCCAGCACTACCTTGCTCCTGTGGCTATAGGGCCAGAAAAACTTGGGTTCAAATTCTAGCATTTAACCAGCTGTATGATCATCAGAAATATCATGTAAACTCCAGAAGCTTGACAAATGGGGAGAGTAATTCTTACAGCTGCACTGAGTGGCTGTGAAAATAACTTTGGATCCTAATGAAAAGGGCCCACTTAGTAGGAACATAATACACAGTGGCTGTGATTCTTCTTACTGATCCAGCCAGGCCTCTACCCTCAGTGGCCTGAATGTAGCAAACTAATCTGTGCTAATTTACAGTGCATCTTCAAATTCAGGTGCTGCAGGAAAGGGCCTCCTTTTAAATGTAAAGAAGGTAGGGTGTGAGTAGGGAAGAAACAAGAATGAAATCAAAGTTTCAATTTAGAAAAATGATACAACACAAGGATTCTAGGGTTACTTCTTTTTTTTTTTGAGACAGAGTCTCACTCTGTCACCCAGGCTAGAGTGCAGTTGTGCAATCTCAGCTCACTGCAACCTCCGACTCCTGAGTTCAAGTGATTCTCCTGCCTCAGCCTCCCAAGTAGCTGGGATTACAGGTGTGCACCATCACATCCAGCTAATTTTTGTATTTTTACTATGACGGGGTTTCACCATGTTGGCCAGGCTGGTCTCGAACTCCTGACCTCAAGTGACCCACCTGCCTCGGCCTCCCAGAGTGCTGAGATTACAGGTGTACCTGCTTGCTTTTGTTCCTCTCCTGCTGTGGATAACTAGGAAAACTGAGTCACAGAGTCAGCCAAAACGACACCCCCACCAGCAGTGACAGAGAGGATTTCAAGCAGAGATTACAGAGATATGGTTGTGAGCCGAGTTGGGGAAGGGGGACAGGCGAGGACCAAGCAACCTAAGATCCAGGAAATAACTGCCATGAGAAAATCCAGGCACAGACTTAATGGACCTTCGGACTTTTGAAGACTGGCTAGAAATCTGCATTTTCATAGGAAGTATTGTTGTTTTTAAATGGGGCTATTAATTTTTGAATGAAGCACCTGAATGAAAACAAGACAAAACAAAACACTTTGAGAGCTAAACCATGCACGTGAACAAGCTGAAATTATTCCATGCACTGCCAGGTTCAATGCTAGACAAAGACCCCAGGATGTCAGAGCTACCCTGAACTGGTTTTCAATGGCGTTTTCTATTGGAATGGGGAAACCCATCCTGTGATCTCACCTACAGGGGGCGCTCAAGACCGTATCCCTTTCAGCTGGTCATGGAGACCTGGGCTCAGCTCAACGCCGAACTGTAGAGATGCCATTATTATTATTTTGACATTGTTCATTTTAAGTGAGAGAGGTGTGAGGGTTCTGGGTTGAGGTTCTGGGTGCCTCCAACCCCTGCTGATATGTTGGTCACTGGTCAAGGAGTGAGGGGGACGTGGTGCTGGGATCAGGACTCGTGGGTTCAAGTCAAGGCTGGCATGACATTCTTTATCCCCAGGAGGTAAATTCCATGAGAGTAATGACTTGGTCTTGTTTGTGGCTAGAACAGTGACTGGCATACACCCCTGCTTGGTAAACATTTGAATGACTGACTGACTGAATGAATGATCTGGGGACATCGCTTTGATTATGCGCCTCAGTCTTCCCACCAATAAAATGGGAATTAACCATGGGTGCCCTACTGAAAGGGATGCTGCAATGAGATACTGGACTCAAGAAGTCCTTGGGGGACAATGATAAAAAGGCTGTCACACCATGAGAAACATCTACAGTTATCTTTGTCATTGGCTGAGAGGAAGGACTACTTCAGATCCCATGCAGACAGCGCCAAGGACAGCTGGTGCCATGCCTTTCTCCCACCCTCAACTCTTCTGTGGTCACATGAAACCAACCTAGAAAAAAGTTCCAAAATGACCGCTCAGATGTTCATTTCCATTTTGCACAGGGGTAGGGGGTTGAGGTGCTACCTTGCATTGTCCCGGCCGTGTGACTTCAAGAAATTCATATCTCGGTATCGGGAGAGAAACGCCACCAACTGGTCATTTGTCCTGTGGAAAGAAACCAAGGGGAGAGTGAGGCCAGAGACCGTGGGCACTGTCTTTGACAGAGAAACCAAGTTTCACCGATTATGTCATTCTGCTTGAAGCGCCTTCTCTGATCACTTGCACACAGGATGATAAGGCATCATCTTTATATCACCATCTATATGTCACCAACACTGCCTCTATCGCACTACATTAAAATGGGCTGTTTGTGCATTTCTCTCCTCTACACTCCACTATATTGGGGACTCTTTGAGGGCAAGTGTGGTGCTCTACTTGATTGGGAATCTCCAGTGCCCGGCATTGGGCTTGGCAAACCGAAGGGCATCAGTGTGCAGCCCAATGCTAAATGCATAGCAACCTCAGGACCTCTGCACTGGCTGGCCTGGGAAATTTCTCCCAGTATTGCTGGCTTGGTCTTCTCCTCAGGTCTCCTTTCAAATATCACTTTTTTAGAGAGACCTTCTCTGGCCACTTAACCTAAAGTAGTACCTGCCTCCCCCCTCCCCTGATCTTTACGACATCACTCTGTTTATAATACTTCACTATTGTATCACCACCTGAAAGCATGGCCCTTGCTTACTTTACAATGTAAGCTCCATGAGGACAGAGCCCAGATGGATTTGTTTCCCAGCTGTATCCCAGCACCGGCATACAGTAGGAGCTATATTAATGATGGTTGAATAAATAAATGAGGCCAGGCACGGTGGCTCACACCTGTAATCCCAGCACTTTGGGAGGCCGAAGTAGATCGCCTGAGGTCAGGAGTTGGAGACAAGCCTGACCAGCAGGGTGAAACCCCATCTTGACTAAAAAAAAAAATACAAAAAAGTAGCCAGGCCTGGTGGCAGGTACCTGTAATCCCAGCTACTCCGGACGCTGAGGCAGGAGAATCACTTGAGCCCAGGAGTTGGAGGTTGCAGTGAGTCAAGATCTCATGCCATTGCACTCCAGCCTGGGCAACAAGAGTGAAACTCCTTCTCAATCAATCAATCAATCGAAATGCTGTGCATTCAACTGACTCCTTCAAATGCACTTTGAGCAATGAATGCATCAGTGAATGGATGGACACCAAGTCCTCGATAACCACTGGGCTACTGATTGAGAGCTTTAAAAAATATGAAGTGCAATACGAACGAGTGACATTGTTCCCAGCATTGTTATCCCAAATTTATCGCCATCAATCTCGGCACTAGCAGTGTAGTCACAGCTAATCAGCTTGTGCATACAGCTGTGACAGTATTTTAAAAGGCAGTCACACAGGTCTCCATCTGCCAGAAACACAGTCGCCTCTTCTCCTGAATAAACCCAAACAGGTAAATGCTGCTGATGTGACAGCCCCTTTATCACCAGCCTTCTCTGCTTCGGAATTTTTCCTTAGAAGGAAAGCGTTAACTATTGTTTCAGGTGGGAAGAAAAAGAGAAGACAGCAGAAAGATAAAAACACATCTCTGGGGCTATCACAGAAGCAAGACCTTTTTGAAGCAGGATAGGCCTTAGACAGCAATGTCGGGCAGAAACAGATCAGGGGACAGATCCCAGCTCCATGACTGAGTCAGCTGTGTGTCCAAGGGTAAGTCATTTAGCCTCTATGGTTGGTAGCTTTCTCTGAATGCACCTGGGTTGAGAATTAAATATGCCCAGCACATAGTAGGTCCATCATGTCTATGTACTGAATTGACAACTGGGTGGATTTACAGGGCACACAGTAGGTGCACAATCAATGCATGTTGCCCTGCTCTCTCTGCCTCCCAACTCTTTGGTCTGAGCTGCTCCTCTCGCTCGGCCCCTCCTTCATGTCCCTGCGACTCTGCAGTCTCTCCACTCCAGCCCCACTTCTCTCATTGGATGACTCATGTTGACCAACTCATAATTCCAGTGGAGGGGGCCCAAAGCTGTTAAGAGATGCTGCAGTGAAAATGAGCGCTTCTTATGTCCCATCCTATTACTGAAATAAACACCAATTCAAAACCAGCCATTCTAGTAGTGGCAGGCGCCAGAAAAGCCCTGTGTGTCTGCAGAGGTGAATCCGGCACTCACACGGAAAGCTAAGCCTTGCTGACAGGCGCAGAGGTGAACCCGGGGGTGTTGGAAAAGGGCTAACCCCACATGTCTGTACAATGGTGCATCTCCTGCGTGGTTACTTAAACCCCATCGTGCATGCCAAGGAAAAGTCCACTGGTGCCTCCAATTCTGTTACCCGTAGCTTGTGGGGACAGGTCCGCTTTAATAAGTCGCTGGGAGAGGTGGAAACTAAATCGGACTATTAAAACAATTTAA
This sequence comes from Saguinus oedipus, assembly GCA_031835075.1. Classification (NCBI taxonomy): domain Eukaryota; kingdom Metazoa; phylum Chordata; class Mammalia; order Primates; family Cebidae; genus Saguinus; species Saguinus oedipus. The sequence goes on along the minus strand of CM063179.1, from coordinate 16,589,859 downwards.
GCAATGTCTCTCTCCAAACCATAAAGAGGCCCATTCCATCTCTGCGTCTTAACAGCTCTTATTTACCAACCCCCTCGCCACTCTATGCGACAGTTCATTATTGTTGTCCTGATGAATACGGGACAAGTTAACCTCTGAATGGGTCCCAGGCAGCTGGAATAATAAATAAGGCCTCTCAGGCACCTTTAGTGGGAGGATTGAAGGGGCCGGGCCAGGGCTCCTGAGCCCCCTTCTCGTGAAGCCTCAGGCCTCCCAGGGTCAGCGGCTGCAGTTCCATTTGGCAACTCCAGAAAGCGCCTTTCAGGGCTGTGAGCTGGGGCCATTTTCACATTTACCGCTTCACCGAGTCCCCATCTGACGGGGATGAATAGGCATTTAGCGAATTTACTTAGCGATGCTTCCACATGAAATCGTCTCAAAAGATGACATCTTGGGGGAGGGAGGGTGGATGAGGAGGGGGCTGAGGTTTCAAGGCCCGGAGCTTTTGGGCAAATCTGCCTTTCAAAGCCAACCGCTGTGTGCTTGGCAAATACCCTGATGGATTGTCTGGACGGATGGGGCGGGGGGCGGGGGAGACCCCTGCCTAGGGGCCCGGGCCCCTCGCTCTCCCTCTGTGTGAAATGCCTGCTCTGAATGCTAAAGCCTATCTCCACAGTCCTTCTCCAAAGGGAGATGGAATTTGGCTGAGGACCAAATTCTCCTATTGTTGCTTTCAGACGCCTGTCGATAATTGCCTACATAATATTTAGTTCTCTCCAGATAATGAACAGCTTGCGATCTGTTGACATTTTACCCCGTTCCAGTTTCTCTCTCTCCCTCTCCCTCTCTTCCACTCACACACATTTCTCACTCCTCTTTTCTGGTGGAGTCATTTGCCAAACAGTTCCCATAGTTTATCCCTTGTATGTGTCATCAGTTTCCTTCTACTTTTTGCTGAAATGATTAGAAATCCTGTCTCTTGGTCTATGCCAGTTCCTCTGCTTTCTGAGGGTAACTGGGGCCCGTTGCTGCTACCATTGGAGTCAGTGGGAAGTCTAAGCTGAAATAAGTAAGAAACAAGGGTTAAAATAAATTTAGTGGGAGCCATGTAATTCATTTCAATCTTGGTTGAAATGAATTAAAAAATGAGTAACAAGATAATCTCCCAAGTCACAGCTATTTACTAAATGTGCACCATGCCCTAGGCCATAGGGAAGGCTTCTGCCACATTTTATTGCATTTGACATTCACAATGATGCTATAAAAAATGAATTTTGGCTGTCTGTGGTAGCTCATGCCTATAATTCTAGCACTTGGGGAGGCTGAGGTGGGTGGATTACTTGAGGTCAGGAGTTCGAGACCAGCCTGGTCAACACAGTGAAACCCCATCTCTACTAAAAATACAAACAAATTAGCCAGATGTGATGGTGTACACCTGTAGTCCCAGCAACTTGGGAGGCTGAGGCTGGAGAATTGCTTGAACTTGGGAAGTGGAGGTTGTAGTGAACCCAGATAGCTCCACTCCACTCTGACCTGGGTGAAAGAGACTTCATCTCAAATAAAAAAAAACAAGTGAATTTCACTCTCATTTTACAGATGGGCAACTGAGACTCAGGGAAATCATCTATTTAGTAAGGTGCAGAACCAGAACTGGAGCCTGGGGACAAATGCTACAGCTTGTGTTCTCTACTATGAGACTGCTTCTGCAAACAATAGTGAATGAATGAATACATGCATGAATTCCATTCTGAGTGCAGGAGAAAAATACAGGTGCTGTAATGTCTTCCTTCTCATAGACTGCTTTGCAGCCCACTGCTATTAGAAATGCCCTATTTCAGGCCTCACCCAATATCTATTGAGTAAAAATGTGTTTTTAAACCAGATTCCAGATGATGCATGTGCTCTTTAAAGTTTCAAAAGCACTGCTCTATGTCAAGTATGAATATCAGTAGCTAATTCTTGACTCTCCATCTTTCTCTTCTCCTCATGGTTTCTTCTGGAGAGCCCAGACTATGAGCAACTGACTTTCATTTCAACAAGACTTAGGTGTTGAGAGTATTAAAAAAAAAAAAACAGTGCACCTAATGCCTGTGCCACAGTACTTGGCATACTATATGCCCTTGATCAATGTCGGCTATTATATAACAGCACTATTATTACCAACGTGAACATCAGAAGCTTGAGACACCTTGAACTGGGGAAAACAGTGTCAAAACCCAACCTGATTTGAACTTGGAAGGCTTTCTGTGCATTAGACCCATGGAATGTTCTGCAGAGCATGGTTTCAGAGATGACCAAGACCCCTTCCCAGGGATTTGTCCAAGGTCCCTTCCCAGCTGGTGTCAGACTGAGGGACTGGCTCTCAGAGGGCCATGGAACCACTATGTGTGTCTCATCTACATAACAGCTCTGGATATGAAGATATGAAGGAAGAGAGGACACAGTTCTCAGGTTCCCATAGTACCCAGGAGCCCATGGTGTATGGGAAAGGTGCCCTGGGTACCCAGAGGCAAACAAGCAATGCCTGTCTGTTGGTGGCATGTGACGAGATGGAGCCAGCTCAGCTTCCACTAGGAAGGAGCCCAACACACAGCCAACTGTGCCTCTCCAGGTTCCCGGTGCTCATCTGGCATTCATGCCCCAGAACCCCTTCCTCACTGCAGGATACTGTCAAGGATCCTGCCAGAGGTGCTCACAGACCAATGGGGAGGGGACAACACTAAAGCCAAAGTTATATGCAGGATTTTGTGAATGTCAGAATTCAGGATTTCAAACTCCCTGATGCTGCCAAGTGTGCAAAGAGCCCAGGGGGCACTGGAATTAATCCTCCTGGACTGCAATGAACCAGCCATTGTGGGGCGGAAATGCACATGAAAGACTATGGGGAGGCTGGGGGCAGTGGCTCACGCCTGTAATCCCGGCACTTTGGGAGACCCAGGCAGGTGGATTGTTTGTGGTCAGGAGTTTGAGCCCAGCCTGACCAACATGGTGAAACCCTGTCTCTAATAAAAATATGAAAGTTATTTGGGTGTGGTGGTGGGTGCTTGTAATCCCAGCTAGTTGGGAGGCTGAGGCAGGAGATTCACTTCAACCCGGGAGGCAGAGGTTGCAGTGAGTCGAGATCATGCCACTGCACTCCAGCTTGGGCAACAAGAGTGAAACTCTGTTTCAAAAAATAAAAATAAACAAAAACAAAAACAAAAGGAAAGACTATGGTGGTGGATGAGGGACTGTGAAGTTGGGCAAGTTGAGGAAGCTGAGGATTGAGGCACTTTCAATCTGAGCTAAGAATAGACAATATCAGGGTTTCCCCAACTTCTGCTTTAGTAGAAATGGGGTACCCATAATCTCTAAGTTATTTCATAGTATATTTAATTTAATTAGCACTTTAGCTTCATCTTATGCACCAATGTTTATGATAGTTGATGTACTTTTTTTTTTTTTTTTTAAACAGAGTCTGGCTCTGTCACCCAGGCTGGAGTACAGTAGCATGATCTCAGCTAACTGCAACCTCTGCTTCCTGGGTTCAAGCGATTCTCCTGCCTCAGCCTCCCAAGTAGCTGGAATTACAGGCACACACCACCATGCCCAGCTAATTTTTGTATTTTTAGTAGAGACAGGGTTTCACCATGTTGGCCAGGATGGTCTTGAACTCCTGAGCTCAAGGGATCAGCCTGCTTCAGCCTCCCAAAGTTCTGGAATTATAGGCATGAACCACCATGCCCTCCCAGATGTACTATTCCTTTTTAATATTTTAAAAATTGTGATTAAATACATATAACATACAATTTATCATCTTAACCATTGTGAAGCATATAGTTCTGTTGTATGAGATGCCCTCACACTGTTGTGAAACCATCACCAATATCCATCTCCAGAACTCTTCATCTTGCCAAACTAAAACTCTCTACCTGTGAAATACGAGTTCTCTATTGCTCTCTTTTATAGACCCTGGCAACCCGCATTCTACCTCCTCTCTACCGTTTTAACTATTCTATGTACCGGATTTCTGTTTTGGTGGCTGACTTATTTAACTAAACTAGCACAGTGTCCTTAAGGTTCATTCATATTGTATCACATCTTAGAATTTATTTTCTTTCTAAGGCTGAATTATATTCCATTCTGATGTACTATTTGTGTGGGTTTTTTTTCCCCGTTACACATTAAAAGCAATAATGACCACTTGTCTGTATACTTCCTAAATCAACTGGCCTCCCTGGGGCACACATGAAAGGGGCCAACTGTCCTGGTTTGCCCAGGATTGAGGGAATTCCCATGACACAGGACTTTCAAACTGGATAGTTGTGGGCAAATGAAGATGAACTGGTGACCTCAGGTACGTGGCTCCATTGAGGGCTGTGCAAACCACAGGAGAACTGTACACTGCACAGAGGTAAAAAGCTCAGTCTCCTGTGACGAACCCAATGTATAGAAAACAAGATAATGGCATGGCCTCTTGTAACCCTTTCCTATGCTTTTAAAATTATTATGAAAGCTTAGATCATAGCAAGATAAAGAATGAAATACCAGCAATAGCAACAACATCATCTAACACTTGAGTGCCCATTATGTGGCAGTTGCATCTACTGACCCACTTAATCCTCATGACAACCCTAAGAGGTAGATGCTATTATATTTATATCCAGTTCTTATTATAAAATACTAACATGTATGTACATGGATTTTTGTGTAATGACATATGCCGCTTCTCTGACTCATCAGCACATACAGGCAGACTTCATCCTTTGAATGGTTGTACAGGATCCTATAGAAAGGGCATAGCCAATGCCCTAGTGATGTACACTGAGGTCATTTCCATTTTCTCCCCCTTACAGATACTGCTTCACTGAATAGCCTTGCATATCTATCTTTCCACATGTGGGCATGATAGGATTTTGTAGGATCCAGTTCCCAGATGTGGAATTGTTCACTCTAAGATGATTTTTAAGTCTCATTTCAGAAAGCAAACTACATGGACTGAGGCTTCTCTAAGAGTTGAGAGCGTGGCCGAGACTCACACCACTGCACAGAAACCAAGGCTGCGGGCTGCCAGGGGCATGGAAGGGGAGAAGGAAATTGCAAAACTGATGGAGTTGGGATGTCCTGCGGAGCTGGCAAGCTCTTGGCTTCTCCAGCAGGCTGGTGGGCTTAAGCAGGGGCCTTCTGGGTTCCTCAAAGGACCAACCACCAGTGGGACCCTGGAGAACAAAGGAGCCACACACAGAAGTGGAAAGGGCCTTCAGTAAAGCAACTGGGTGGGGGAAAAACTATCCTCTCCTGTGCCTGGGGCAGATGCTGCAGCTGGTGCCCACCTGTCTGCCAATAGAACCAGCATCTTGACGATGGGGTAGCATCGTGGACAGTGCTTTTCAGGACTATGGTGGTAATCCTGGGATGAGCAGGCATTGGGTCTCTTTACATTCTGTTCCTCCAGGGCCTGACACATAAGGGTGTTTAGTAAATATTCACTGCTTGCTTAACACATGCCGGGTATGCAGGGTTCATCTCTGTGGATTCTATGCTCAGCACAGACAGCACCTGCCCCATGGGAAGATCATTCACTTTTTTTTTTTTTTTTTTTTGAGATGGACTCTCACTCTGTCACCCATGCTGGAGTGCAGTAGCACAATCTCCGCTTACAGTAACCTCTGCCTCCTGGGTTCAAGAGATTCTCCTGCCTCAGCCTCCCAAGTAGCTGGGAGTTCAGGCATGTGCCACCATGCCCAGCAATTTTTTTTTTTTTGTATTTTTAGTAGAGATGGGGTTTTGCCATGTTGGCCAAGCTGGTCTTGAACTCTTGGCCTCAGGTGATCCACCCACCTTGGCCTCCAAAGTGCTGGGATCACAGGCGTGAGCCTCCGTGCCTGGTCTATCACCCACATCTGTATCTCACCCATTCCACACCTTCTGCCAGGAATGCTCCTCCCTATGTCTTTGCCCAGTGAACTGGGGAGTGATTTCGGGGAAGGAATCCCAGAGTCAAGGGATTCATGGGAAAACGCTTCACAATAATAACTGCAGAAAGGTTTCCCTTTGTCACTCACCAAGTGTTAAGCGCTTATCCTCCTTTTACAACAACACATGGAGGAGGTACTCATTTACACATAAATAAACGAGGACTGGAAGAACTTTCATGGCTTGCTCAGGTCTTACGAGTGGTGGAGGGGAGATGCAGACCTCAGTGCCCCAGGGCCACAGCCTGAGCTCTTTTTAATCCCGTGTTCCTCGTGGTGAATAAGGACTAGGAACGTGATCCACTTCTGTCGACACAGAGCTAGGAAACAAACAGGAAACTGCAGCTGCCTTCAGAAGCCTCCTACTTCCCTTTGAGGGGACTGTTGTCGAGCGTAAGTTGCACATCAGGAGTTGACATAGGTAGAACCTCAGTCTTTTTTTTTCTGTGCTTCTGTAAAATCTGAAGTCCAGCAAGTTTCCTCCTCCCCCTGCCTTCCATTTCATGAACGGATTCTAACCCATCCTTTCATCTGGTGAATGGATTCTAACCCATCCTACTATTTAATGAATGGATTTTAACGCATCTTTCCCCAGGGCTTATCTGGGGGAGGAGGAGACACTGCCACTGTTTTCTCCTCCATACTCCAGACAGTTTCTACAAGGACCTTACTGACCTCTTCTCCCTACTGGAAAAATCAGAAAAGTCCAGGATTGCAGAGAATCAGTGAATACAGGCCAAGTTCAGAAGAAGAGGCAAGAGCAAAAAGAACTGGAAATAAGGCAGATCCCTGATTCAAATGCAGTCATAGTACATGCACTTCTATGTTCACTGCAGAACCATTCACAACAGTAAAGATGTGGACTCGGTCTAGGGGCCTGTCAATGGTGAACTGGATAAGGAAGATGCGGTACATATACACGACGGAACACTATGCAGCCATCAAAAGGACAACATATTTTCCCACAACATGGATGCAGATGGAGCCCATCATCCTAAGTGAATTAACAGAGAAACAGAAAGCTGAATACCACGTTCTCACTGATAAGTGCGAACTAAAAATTGGGTTCTCATGGGTGTGAAAAGGCGAACAGACACTGGGGACTAGAAAAGAGGGGAGTGAAGGAGGACAAAGGTTGAAAATTAACGTAGTGGGTACAATGCTCACTTACTACCTGGGTAATGGTGGCATTCCAACCCCAAACCTCAGCATCACACAATATACCCCTGGAGCCAACCTGCACATGCACCCACTGAACCTAAAATAAAAGCTGATATTGTTTTTTTTTTTTTTTTTTAAGTTTAAAAAAGTAGTCTCAATTTACAGAGAGACTTATTTTGCTAAGATACAGAGGAAAGGTATGAAAAATGCTAAAGACTATAGTTCTTCCTCGACTCCACAGGCATAATTCCAGCTACCATGAGTAACTGAGGAAAAGTGAACTGGATATAATGCTGGCCCGGCCTCCACGCTCCTCTGTACTCCATCCTCTGGGAAGCAGCTGCAGGATCTTCTTAAAACATGAGTCTGACCATGTCACCCTTTGACTCAATACCTTCAATGGCTTTCCATCAGCTGAAGGACAATGTCCTCACCCCTTGGCAAGGCCTGCAAGGTTGTTTGTGACCCAGCACTGCCTAGTCAATCTTTGGAATTACTTGAAATTTTCTAAATGTCCTATGCTCTTTCATAACTCTAAGGCTTTGCAAGCACTGTTGGGTCTCCTGGGAAAAATATGACTTCTACTTCTTCAATAGGTCAGGCCCTGTGACAAACGCCTGGGACAGCAGGGGATAAGATGGTTGCGGCACTTGTCCTCAAGGAACGCACAGAACACTGTGGGAGGTAGACATATAGGTAGGTCTCTGTGATATGAAGTGAGACAGCAGGTGAAATGAAGCACAGGCATTAAGGGGAGGCTACAAAAAAGCTTGCTGGGGACTCGAGGGGACAGTACCTCCTACTACAAAGGCAGGCAGCAAACTGAAGAACCACCTGGATGATAAAACCCAATCACTTTTAATTAGATTTACCTTTTTGTACTGACAAAGATGATGTGGCATTAAAACACGCTCATTGCATTTGAACGAACCGGCAAACCATTTCACAAAGGCTCAGTGCTTTCACAGGACATTTGTAAGAACACATTTTTCATTTTAAACATACGTAAGCCATTCTGAGAGGCAGTTTATCTGACGTTCCATCAATGAGAACTCTTAACACAGCAGCCCTTCCTTCAAATGGCTGTAATGGAAAGGTAACTGACAAGAATCAGCACCCAGGGGCCATGTAGGAACCTAGGACACCACCGGAATCACGAATGAACTAAACTGACATTCTGCTGGGTGGGGGGTGTGAGGGGACGGTATGTATGCATGCTTGTGCATATACATGTGCATATGTGTATGTGGAGTCTACTTAATTTTACTGTGATTCTCTTAAGTCTGCTTATGCCATGAGACATGTCAAATGTGCAGAACATTTGGTTAACCAAATTCTACATTCCCATGCAATGATTGATTACAGCCCGTTATTTGATTTGGTCTTCGGGGAACCAGGGGAGGTCCACTTCAGAGAGCATCAAAAGACTGAATCTTAAAAGTAAATGTGATTTAAGTAGGAAAGCCAAGACACAGTTCCAGGGAAAGCCATTTCAGAGAGATGTTTGCAGTAGTTTCTCTCTGATCTTTGGCACTTTCTTGCTGTCTGATTTTGAGCAAGTTCCTCAGGTTCACTGAGCCTTGGTTTTCTAATCTGCCAAATGGGAGCGTTTAACAGTGGGGTCTGTGAGTTACCTGTGTGTTGTGAGTATGGTATACACAATGCCTGGCTCATAGCGGGTGCCCAGTAACTGGAGTTCCTTGGAAAGAGGTTTCTGTATTTTTTGCTAGAAATGCAAGGGAAGGGAGTGCCCACCCCTTGCTAGTTTCCTACTAAGCTGTAACATTTCAAATCTTACACACTTGTGGTTCTTGGCAAAAAATTTAAGTTATGTATGTTCCAGTTACTTGAATGTAAGTTACCCGAGGACAAAAACTTTCTCTGGGTCATTTATGTTCCCCAACTGTCCAGCACAGGCCTGGAACATGACAGGTTCCATCAGCCTTATGCCTGTTTTTCTTTGGGTCCCGATGTCCATTTCACTGTAACCCAGAGAAACTGCTCAGCATGACCACATTGCAGGACAGAATGAGGGTTTTTGTCCATACCATCCCTAATGCCAGAAATACCCTTCCTACACCTCTGCCTAGGAAACTGCTTGCCTTTGCAAAAGCTGGCTCGGTGACAGTTACATTGGGAAGGGCTGGAAAATAACCACTGAATGACACTTTACTGCATTGACATGCTGACCTTTCTCTTTGTGCTTACGGCTGAAAACAGATACCTTTTTACCATTCACCCAGCCCATGATAAGTCATTAATCGCCATGACCTATAATACTAATTTGTCCATTTCCATTTCACCACACAGGTCTTCCTAACACACCAATACAAATGTATCAGAATTTGGAGTGGTCAAAGTAATGTAGACCTGACGTTGGAGAAATGCAGGTTTGAGTCCCAGTTCCACCCCTTACTGGCTGTGTGGCCTTGAGCAGGTCATTTTTAGCTAGTTGGTGCTCAATTTTTGTCATTTTTTAAATTGAGGACAATAGCACTGTTTACTTCACAGAGTTGAAGATGTACTAAAGTAACAGAGAATTATCGGTTGCTTGCAGCTATAAAATTCTAGCTGATATGGAAACTGGTACCAGAAGTGGGGTAACGAATGCTGAGCTGCTGAAAACAAAAGATCTACTACAGCTTAGGTAACTTAGCCCACAGAATGCTAGAATGTCAGCTCTTGTTATCATTATTTTTACTATGACTTCTCCAGGACTAGAGTCTACACTGTGCCAGGAGTAGGATACAGCAAGGTTCTCTAACTCCCAGAACTCTGAGATTGGGTCAGTTTGAATTTCAGCCCTGAGGCGAGATTGAGCTTGAAGGACAGTTGATACTGTCACCAAGCAGCTCATTCTCCTTGGGCAGCTTGCCATGTTCACTAGCCTGTCTGTATTGGAACAAGGTCAAAATGCATTGCAACACAGACAGGAAGTCACACACACCACGAAAAAACACTGTGGCTTCTACGAGAGAGAGAGAGATTCTGAAGGATCAGGACATGCTGTGTCCTGTATATTCTTTATCCATAGATTTCCAAGGTTACTTGTTTATCTCAGAGGGCTGATGAGAAATTCAAAAAGATTTTAAACAGATTTTTTTTTTTTTTTTTTTTTTTTTTTTTTAAACAGAGGACACAGGCCTTGAAGTAACTTGATAGTTCCTGGGCAAAGAAAACTTCAGAAATGATTTAAATGAGAAGTTATCATCCAGATCATCAGTTTTAATTTGCATCTGGGGGAACTCCAGGTTGGGGCTGGGCAGCTGGGGCCTCCAGACACCTCAGCTGAGGCTCCCTTACCGAGGATTCACTTCTACCTGTATTGGGTGAAATTTCAATTGAGCAAAAACGGTTTAATAGCCTAAAAACACAAGTTCGAAAATCATTTTTAAAATGGTGGATTTAATTTCCAGTTCTCTTTTGGGAGAGGGCAGGGGCTGGCATCTTACCCAACAGTAGAACTAGCTGAGCTCTGTCCTCAATAACGGCCCAATCTTGGGCAGATGAGAGTTTTTCTGAACAGCACCATTGCCTTTATAATAACAGAAATCACAATATGTCATGCTTTGTGGAGTTGTTCTGGGGTTAGAAGGAATGATGTCAGGTTAAGCTGTTAGCAGGGGTACTTGGTGTACAGAAAACAGTAAGTATTAGCTGTGTTACTCTTGCAGCTGTGAATTACATTTCTTTTCCCCTCCTTTTTTCCCTCCTCTCTCCCTTTTTTTCCTCTCTTCAATTTCTCTTTCCTTTTCCTTTCTCCTTTTATTTCCTTTCCCTTGCCCCTCTTTCCTTTCTCTTCCTGCATCCTGCCTACTCAATCTTTGGAATTACTTGACGTTTTCTAAATGTTCTGTACTCTTTCATAACTCTAAGATTCTTCAAGCTCTATTAGCTTTCAGGTAAATAAAATTTCCCACTTCTTCAGCAAGTCAGGCCCTGCCATTAATGTTTGCTAAGCATCTTCCTATGTGCCAAAGACTGTGTTCATTTCTCACCTGAGTTACGAATTCTGCTTTTTCAACTGCTGGGTATCACTTGGAGTTGTATGGGCCCATTTCAATGAAGACACTTAATTCTGGGTTTTGTTTGACTCTATCTGAGCTCGTACCTTCTGTTTCTGGGGTAAAAACTATTCATTTACAGATACTTATTTATTTTCCCAGAGAGGTATTTACTCAGGGGCAATACCTGGGTCCTACTCCTCCTGTGTTCCTCTGGTGACTGATAGTGTTTTACTAACCAAAATAACAAAATTAGTAACAAATGTCATTTGGGATCTGCTCACATAAACTTGGTTGGGAAGTTGCTGATACAAGTTCCTTGGTCACTGATTAATTATTTTCAGTGCTGGGTCTCTGCATATTTAAATGGCTGCATTGTAAAAACAGGATTGTATTATAAAGTGTCAAACAGGACGTGTGGTAGATGAAGGCAGATGTGTGCACACCATTCTATCTCCATGCACTCATTCAGCAAACATTTATGCTAGAACTCCTATGAGTCAGGTGCTGTTTCAGATGCTGGAGAAACAATGAAGATGAAGACCAAGTCTCTGTGAGAATGGAGCCTTGGTGTTCCGAGGCATCTAGGTATATCCTGGATTAGCTTCTCTCTACACATTGAGAGTCATACTAGTCATATACTGTCTTTGCAGGAATCAAGAACACAGGCACTCTGCCCGCTTCCTGTGTTGTGCAGCTCAGATGAGGAACCTCAGTTGAGCAAGGCTTGGCTAGCACAATGTCTGGCATGTTACAGTTACTCAATGCACACAGGGACAAAGGTTGAATGCAATCTCCGAGGCCGTGCCAGCTTCCTGAAATGGAATTCACAAACTCAGAATTCCTCTCATGCTAAGGCAGATACATCAGCAGATCCAGCTGAGATGAGCCCAACATAGTGATAGCTTGCTGTGCCACTGTTCTGCAGAAACATCATTCAGCAAAAGGTGAAATAGGTTTAAAGTTCACCTCTGCTCCTTCCTTGTGATTTCTTTATCCCCACAAGCCTCAGTTTCCTTGTCTGAGTTGGGCAAAGCTTTGATGAGATCACGGGTACAGAAGACTCAATCCAGTGCCTGCCACATAGTAATCGCTCGATTATTTGGTAGCTCTTGTTATGTATGCGGCTCTGAGTAAGGGAGAAGTGGGGTAGGCTTCCCCAGGCTGCAACGTGCAGTCACCAAAGGTTTGCCCAGGGAAGCTGTGGTCCTCAGGATGTTGATGGTCCCCAAGAGTTAAGAGACCAAACCAAGACCAACCTGTCTGTGATTGGTTCCCTTGCTGGCTCTCAAAAGGCTGGCCAAAAAAAAACAACAACGAAAGAAAGATATACCTCTATAAAAGCTGAAATCCCTCTTTTTTTCTACTTTATCTTATTACTTCTTCCCTTCTTAAGTAGCTGAACCACATATGTTAAGAGTCATTGTGATGCAAAGAATGGAAAACAGGTGTTCAAACAAAACTTGTACATGATATTCATAGCAGCACGATTCACAATAGCCCAAAGTGGAAACAACCCAAATGTCCATCACCTGCTAAATGGATAAGCCAAATGAGGTCTATCCAGACAATGGGATATTATTCAGCCCTGGAATGAGATGAGGCACTGATATAAGCTACAACATGGATGAACCTTGAAAACATTATGCAAAGTGAAAGAAGCCAGACGTGAAATATCACACGTTGTATGATTCCATTTCTATGAAATATTCAGAGTCAGCAATTGGGGGTTTTCAGGGGTTGGGGGTCAGAGGGGAATGAAGACTGATGGTCTAATGGGCACAGGTTTCCCTTCTGAGGTGACTAAAATGTCTGGAACTAGATAGTGATGACAGTTATGCACCATTGTGAACGTATTAAGTGTCACTAATTTCAATTGTATGTTATTATTTTTTGGCATATTTACTATAAGTTGTTTTTTGAGATGAGGCCTCACTCTTTTGCCCAGGCTAGAGTGCAGTGGCATGATCTCGGCTCACTGCAACCTCCATCTCCCGCGTTCAAGCGATTCTCACACCTCAGCTTCTCAAGTAGCTGGGATTACAGGTATGTACCACCACATCTGGCTAATTTTTTGTATTTTTAATAGAGATGGGATTCCACCATGTTGGTCAGGCTGTTCTTGAATTCCTGATCTCAAGTAATCCACCCTCCTTGGCCTCCCAAAGTGCTGGGATTATGGGCATCCACCACCACACCTGGCCAACATATTTTTATGTTATTTATTACTTATGTTATTTTTATGCCACAATAAAAATATGCCAGTTGAAACCCCAAATTTTAAACTGAGATAAACAACAACAGTTTCAAGGGGGTGGGGGGCTAGGGAGGGATAGCATTCGGAGAAATACCTAATGTAGATGACGGGGTGATGGATGCAGCAAACTACCATGGCAGGTATATACCTATGTAACAAACCTGCATATTCTGCACATGCACCCCATAATAAACAAAATCTACAATAATAACCATGCTTAGTATATCATACCTATTCTATATGCACTATCCACCTAATCCTCACAACCACCCTAAAAAAGGCAGCAGTAGCTCCATTTTACAATGGAACAAACTTCTCAAAACTTGAGTAACTTGTCTAATAATCATGACAATAATATCAGTAACAAGTATTGGGTTTAAAAGTTACTTGTTGAGGCACTTGTTATATATTGACTCAGTTTGCCTTCTCCGTATCATCATGATGTACATATTATCATTATCACCCATTTTACAGAGGAAGATGAACAGAGAGGTTAAGTGACTTGTCCTAGGTTAGACAGTCCACAGGTAACAGAAACAGGCATTTGCACCCAGGCCATTTGACCTCAGAGCCTACACAGGTCACCACTGGATCCCACAGGATACCAGGCTTGGTCATGGAATCTGGAGGGAATGTGGACACCTGAAAAACTTACCTCCCTGTCCTCTCTCATGGAAAATGGGAACAGACTAGATATCTGCTATGTAATACCAAGAGATTGCATGGGATTCAGACCTTCTCGTGGGCTGGTAGAAGCCAGCATACAGCCAGACAGGTGTAATGTGTGAATGTCCTTCTGGCCTGCCACACTCCCAGACACAGATCCTTGATGTTTGGGTAAGCACCTCCATTTGACATGGAGGAGCAGCTGAGCCAACCTTAGGATTTATGAGAACCTACCATGGCTCACTGTCCTTTTGAAATAAACTCTCCAGCTCTTTGAAATGTTTTCCATTTTCATGATGGTGAAATCTGAAAATGCCTCTAGCTGAAAAGGTGTAAGTAAAGACAAAACCTCTCCACTGGTCCTCAATCCAGAAATAAGCCCAGCGATAATTTAAATAAATGTGGAATGCAAAAAATGCAATGAAATATCAGTGACTCTCCTGCCACTTAGGAATAAAGGACCACAGTCACTGCCACCAGAGTGATATTAAGTGGGACAACACTAAGTGCTCACTTGCTCCTTCATGCCTTACTAGTAAGTGCTTACTGAGCTCTTACTATGTGCCAGGCAGTGTACCAGGAATGAAAGACACAGTGGTGAGCAAAACACATGTCATCTCTGCATCTGCAGAACTGTCAACTGGACAGCTTGGGTCCCGATCACTGTCACCATTTCTTGAGCATTTTCTCTGGGTCAGACAAAGTGCTGTACATTTCACAGTTTAATCCTCATAGTAAAGGCTGAGGCAGGTAACTGATAGTTCCCATTTCACAAATGAGAAAATTGAGGCAGAGAGAGGTTAAGCACCTTGCCCAAGGTCATGTGGCCAGTAAATAGAATAGCTGGAAATTGATCTCAGGCTCTGCTGCCTCCCCAACTGCACACTTCGAACTACTTTGCTACACTGGCCTCATGGCCTGAGCCCCGGAAAATTCCTGACCAACAGCAGAAGGAGGTGTGTGGGTCCAGTTCCAGATCCAGCTTACAGCATCTCTCCAGGAAACCCGGGGCCATGAAGCCTAAGAATAACGTGTGATGCAGAAAGCCTCAACACCAAGAGAAAATAATAGCAATGAAACAACAGGCAGCATTTAGCCTGCTGGAAAGTAATTACCTGAGCTGTAATATACATATCCACTAGCAGGAAATATGAGCTATCATGTTTCTCCTCCTCCAGCAGGCCGGTACAGTTCTCTACTTTTTTTTTTAAATATAACTTTCTTTTTCCCACTGCTAAGCAAGTGATTAGAAACTTAAGCAATCTCATCATGGTGTTTTCTTTTTATTACTATTTATTATACTTTAAGTTCTAGGGTACATGTGCAGAATGTGCAGGTTACACAGCTATACATGTGCCATGGTGGTTTGCTGCATCCATTAACCTGTCCTCTACATTAGGTATTTCTCCTAATGCCATCCCTCCCCTAGCCCCCCACCCACCAGACAAGCCCCGGTTGTGCTGTGTCCATGTGTTCTCATTGTTCAACACCCACTTATGAGTGAAAACATGAGGTGTCTGGTTTTCTGTTCTTGTGTTAGTTTGCTGAGAATAATGGTTTCTAGCTTCATCCATGTCCCTCCAAAGGACATGAACTCATCCCTTTTTTATGGCTGCATAGTATTCCATGGTATACATAGGCCACATTTTCTTTATCTTGTCTATCACTGATGTGCATTTGGGTTGGTTCCAAGTCTTTGTAATTATGAACAGTGCAGGAAACTTTTCAAAGGTTTCCCATTGCTTATGGGATAAACTTGGGTTCCTTAACATGGCTCTCAGTGTACCATATGGTCTGGCCCCCACCTGCCTCCCTGGCCTCGTTCTATTGGCCTATCCCTTTGCCACACCCTGTCCATGTAAGACTCTTTTCTTTTTCTTTTTCTTTTTTTTTTGAGACAGAGTTTTGCTCTTTGTTACCCAGGCTGGAGTGCAATGGCGCGATCTCGGCTCACCGCAACCTCTGCCTCCTGGGTTCAGGCAATTCTCCTGCCTCAGCCTCCTGAGTAGCTGGAATTACAGGCACGCGCCACCATGCCCAGCTAATTTTTTGTATTTTTAGTAGAGACGGGGTTTCACCATGTTGACCAGGATGGTCTCGATCTCTTGACCTCGTGATCCACCCGCCTTGGCCTGCCAAAGTGCTGGGATTACAGGCTTGAGCCACCGCGCCCCGCCAAGACTCTTTTCATTTGCTGCAGAAGCCGTGTTCTCTCCTGCCACAGGACCTTTGTGCATACAGCCCCTGCTGCTTGCAATGCTCTCCACCCCCTTTCTTCCACCTAGTTAATTCTTCCTTTTCTTTCAACTCTCAGCAAAGCACTGGGCAGAGGGTACTGAAGGTTGCTGCCCATGGTAGGTCTACCTCCTCTGCCCATCTCCTTACTAGTTTTACCTAAAGGGAGGGGAAACTGATGGTAGGATTACTTAGTGTCAGACAGATTTCTTGAGACATGGTTATGGGGTGGGTACTTCTCCAGAGAAGCTTGCCCTGGTCCTTTAGAAGAGAAGGGGTTATATGCATGTCTGTTTACTGCATTATATGCATGTAAATTTCTTTCCTGACAATGTCATGAAGATGTCATTATTTAATGGCTTAATCTGTATATTCCTCAAAGGCAGCAATGTTAATAGTGCTATTGGTGGCTATAAACCTAGGTCGTGGCAAATGTCTGGCATACAGTAGGTTTCCAACAAGCATGTGTTGACTGACTAGAACGTATGAATGAATGAGCAAATTCACAGTGAGGCCCTACAGCTGTTAGTTCATTAAAAGGTACTTTGTGGACATCACCCTGGTTAAAAATCTCTCTCTCCCGGAACTGTCATTGCAACCTGAGACAGACTTCCGAGATAAGGGGAGCCCAGACACATCTAGGCAGAGAGTCGATAGAAAACCAGACACACAGGATCAACTGGATTTATAGGAAGTACTAAGGAACATGTGTCCAGTCACTCTGGGAAATCTTTTGAGAATTGCCTGGCATTTAGGCATTAGTCAGCAACTTGCCTGGTCAACCGAGGAAAGATAAATGAGTCCTGTGCTTTTAGCTGGGGAGCAGAAAACTGGGGTAGGTGCGGAAATCAATGAGTCTCAGGATTCAATGACATTAACCTTTTTGATTCAGATTGTTGAAGGTGGTGCGGGGTGAATTACAGTGCTAATGAGGACCAGGCATTCATGCTGGGTTTAGGCAGAGAAGGCTGGGTGGTAAGAAAACACAGTATGCTCTGGCCGACAGGAACTCTGTGGGACTGGAGAGCTTTGGAGGACTGTGTGCAAACTGTCTCCTCTTGGCTGCCCCTGGCTAGGCAACACGGATGCGTGAGCTGTGTTTCATGTGCTCTGTGCCAGCTCAAGATCAGAAATGGCACATTAAGTAGGTTTGGGGAACATAAAATAAAAGGAGGCTGCTGTTTAAGAAAGGGTTCAGCTACACAGGACTGGGTGGAAATCACAGTGAAGGCCTAGGGGAGGTAGACCAGAAGGCCTTGAGGATCTCTATCACTCATTCTCTATCCAGGGTCCTGAAGTCTGAAGCACTTGAGGTGATTCAGATTCAATGCTACCTGGGTTGACAGGATTGTCTAATGAAGCAAAAGCCATGCCTAGGAAGATGGGTGAGTGGTTTGGCACTAAATTTGAAAGGTCTGAGATGTGTGTGTTCTGGGCAAGACCATGATCTGAAACTGGGGAGATGTGGCAGAACAATCAAGCGCAAACTATAGTCTGCCACCTGTTTTTATAAAGAAAATTTTACTGGAATGCAGTCATGCCCATTCATTTACATACTGTCTATGGCTGCCTTACTGTTATAAAGGCAGAGTTTCATCATCACGAGAGTTCATATATGTACCTCAAAACCTAAAATATTTACTTTTTTAAAACTATACTTTAGGTTCTGGGGTACATGTGTAAAAACTCTGAGGCTGGGCATGGTGGCTCATATCTGTAATCACAGCACTTTGCTAGGTTGAGGTAGGCAAATGGCTTGAGCCCAGGAGTTTGAGACCAACCTGCGCAACATGGCAAAACCCCATCTCTAGAAAAAATACAAAAATTAGCCAGGTGTGATGGCATGAGCCTGTAATCCCAGCTACTTAGGAGGCTGAGATGGGAAGACTACTTGAGTCCAGGAGGTTGAGGCTTCAGTGAGCCATGATTGTGCCACTGCACTCCAGCCTAGGAAACAGAATGAGACCCTGTCTCAAAAAAAAAAAAAAAAAAAAAAAAAAAAAAGTTTGTTGAATGAATGGAGCTGGAGGCTTTTATCCTAAGTGAACTAACAAAGAAACAGAAAACAAAACACCACGTATTTTCACTTGTAAGTGGGAGCTAAACATTAAGTACACACAGACACAAACAAGGAAAGAGCAGGCAGGGTGCAGCAGCTCATACCTGTAATCCCAGAACTTTGGGAGGCTGAGGCGGGTGGATCATGAGATCAGTAGTTCGAGACCAGCCCGACCAACATGGTGAAACCTTGTCTCTACTAAAAATACAAAAATTCACTGGGTGTGGTGGCATGCACTAGTAATCCCAGCTATTCAGGAGGCTGAGGCAGGAGAATCACTTGAACCCAGGAGGTGGAGGTTGCAGTGAGCTGAAATCATGCCCCTGCATTCCAGCCTGAGCAACAGAGAAAGACTCTGTCTCAACAACAGCAGCAACAACAACAACAACAAAAAAAAAAAAAAAAAAAAAAAAAAAAAAAGAGGGAACAGCAGACACCAGGGTCTCTACTTGAGAAGAGGGAGAATGAGGATAGAAAAACTACCCATCAGGCACTCCACTTATCACCTGAATGATGAAATAATCTGTGCACCAAACCCCAGGACACACAATTTACCTACGTAACAAACCTGTACCTGTACCCCTGAACCGCAAATAAAAGCAAAAAATTAAGTTTGTTGATCCCTCTTTTTTGGGGTCATTCACAGTCTTCCTCACCACTATTTGGCATATCCATCTGGCTGAAGTGTATTCCTGACCCACCCTTTTCTGGTTCCATGCTGCGGTCTTCCTGGTGCTCATTTCCACCTGCTGTGTGACCCGCTCACTTATCTACTGTCTGCTTCTCTAATGTGTGTGGAGGGTACACAACAGTGCTGTGCTTTCTTTACTGCTGTTAGCTGGAGCATAGCAGGTACTCAATGAGTACTTGCTGAATGACTGAAGAGCCACTTACCCCTTGTATTGTTGCCTTGTTAATATTTTCTCATTTAAATCAACTTTTAATTTTGTATTTTTCTTTTGAGATGGAGTCTGGCTCTGTCACTCAGGCTGTAGTGCAGTGGCAGGATCTCAGCTCACTGCAACCTCTGCCTCCCAGGTTCAAGCAATTCCCTGTCTCAGCCTCCCAAGTAGCTGGGAGCACAGGCGCCTGCCACCACACCCAGCTTATTTTTGACTTTTTAGTAGAGATGGGGTTTCACCATCTTGGCCAGGCTGGTCTTGAACTCCTAATCTTGTGATCCACCCGCTTCAGCCTCCCAAAGTGCTGGGATTACAGGCATGAGCCACCAGGCCAGGCCTTTATTATTATTTATTTTTTATTTTTAAGGAAACTTCAGCTTCCAAAATCTGGGGCTGGACATTTTCATATTCCCTTCTATGTGTTAAAACAGATAAACATAGATATTGTCAAAGACTCTCCTGCATTTCTCTTTAAATCATCTTGCATACTGAAAGCAGCCCACGGGCCATACATAGGAGGCCCTGGTTTGTTGTTAAGAACATGGGTGGGTTTGAGCTCTACTGAGCTCCACTTCTGGGTGGCTGAGCATGTGCTCATGTCCTTTTTCCTGCAAATGAGAACAATGAAGGTCCCATCTCGCCAGCTGGCTGAGAGATTAAAGGAGGCCATGGGAGAAGCACTTAGCACCTGTGCAGACTCAGTGACAGAGAACTCTCAAGGGCAGGGCCATCTCCCGGTCGCTCAGTTCATGACAAAACAGTGCCCTTGGTACGGCAGCCATTGCTGTCATGAAGCCTGTCTGAGACACTGCCCCAATTCCTGAACCGTTCCACCACAATCCAGCAAAGCAATTTGGATTAATGGGTCTATTTAGCTGTAGGTGTCCAGAGAATGCATTGTTTAAAGTAACTTGTTAGAAACTTCCCCAGGGTGGCAAACTTTTAAACAAAGATTGACTCTGTAATCAAAAATTGCTTCTGCTTGGCCTCAAACCAGATTCCAGTAGCCCGAAAAGCATCATTAGATTTAGAGAGGGTGGCAATGTCTGTGCCCCTGGCTCGGTTTGCCAAGTAATGCTGACTGATGAATACAATTAAACTGTACTGAGGAGAATCCCTTCCTGGAGGAGAAAGGACACAGGAGATGGGCGGTGGCTTTTAGGGGTGCAGTGTTCATTCCTTCTCCATAAGGGAACAATCACCAGTGTGGGATTCTCCTTCACCCCCCACAGTGGCAGAGCTGACCTGTACTACCAAATGGCCTTCCGCTTCCCATTATCCGCTTGGGATGAACTGGTCTTATAGGCAGTGGGCCAAGGCCAGAATCTAGGTTCTAAAGCCACTCATTCTGACCTGCATGGGCCTGCTTCACTCAAGCTGGGTGGGAGTGAGAGGGGGCAGCCAGGGAGTCTCATGAACCATGGAGACTCTGCTTACTGCTTTGGCTTCTGTTCCATGATTATTCTCTAGGCAGCTGACCTGCTCAGATGTCCAAATCACTTTCTGACATTGTCTAGGGTCACCGAAGGTTGGGGGCAGAGGTAGGCCACTTGAGCCTGGGGATGGGGTGATGGTGGGTGAGACTAGGAATTGGAAGGAAGTTTCCCACTTGAAACTTCAATTGCAGTTGCATTCAAAAAGTGACTGGAGAAACTGACTTGATTTTCCAAAGTAAGTGGAGAAATGGACTCGAGAAATGGAATATGATGTTTCACCTCATTGGGGTAGAGAAGGCCAATAAACACGAGGGCAGTTTTCAAACAGCCTTGCAGCAGGGAGGGGATCTGGGGGCCTGAGCACAGACAAAGACGATTCAGCTCAAGACAACCACCTTCCTCACTCTCACCATGACTGGACTTCCTCAAAGGCAGGTGCTCCCTGCCCCATCTGCACTTCTGTATTAGTACAAGGTATAGAGACATAAAATATAAGAGGAGCAAAGGAGAGTAAGGAAAGTGACCACACAAAAGGCCAGACCATGTTTTTGTCCAGAATTAATAGCTACACAGGATTATTAATTATCATTGTCATCATTACCACCATCATCAAAAATTTTCCTTGTTAAAAAAATGCTCAGTTCTGGATTAGGTCCTGTGTTCCACTATCTCTCATGCTTCTAACCATCCTATGAGGAAAGTGTTCTGGGGAGGGCACTCTAGCCTGCTGTCCATGGCAAGGTCTCCTCTGCCCATCTCTCTCCTACATTTACCCAAAGGGAGGAGGAACTGAGGGTAGGATCACTTAGTGCTGGAGAGGTTGCTACAGACATGGTTAGTAGTGGGCTAGATAACTGTTCTGTGAACCTTTCCTCCCTGCAAAATAAATCGTACTTTTTAAAAGTGTTTCCTGCCTCAGGCGTGGGTAGTACTTAAGCCTCTTGGGGCCAAGACCAGTTACACCAACTATTTGATGCAATGGGTGAGTACAGTAAGCTAAGGTCTCCCTGGTGGACTCAACCATCTCTCCTCGCTTTGTACCCATCGGCATGACTGAGCATCCTGGTCCCAATGTTTTGATGGTGAGAAGACAGAGAGGAGGTCACATGGAGGTGCCAGACCTGACCCAGCTGTCATCATAGAGCTAAAAATAAAGCAGTACCTAGAGTCCCACCTGCCTATTCTTCCTTTTACTGTTCCCTGTTGGATATCATGGTCATCCCCTTCTACAGGTGAGAATATGGAGACTCACAAAGGTTGGATTTGTTGCCTGAAAGCATACAGCTCTCATACAGGGGATGAGGACAGGTAGATTGGTCTGCACGGGCTGCCATAACAAGACACTATAGACTGGGTGGGTTAAACAACAGATTTATGTTCTCACAGTTCTGGAAACTGGGAAGTCCAAAGTGCATGCCAATTTGATTCTGGTGAGGGCTCTCTTCCTGGCTTGCAGAAGGCCACCTTCTTGCTCTGTCCTTACGTGGCAGAGAGAGAACCAGCTCTCTGGTGTCTCTTATAAAGAAGGACACCACTTCTACAGGATCAGGCCTCCAAACTTATGATCTCATTTAACCTTAATTACCTCTTATAGGCCCCATCTCCAAGTACAGGGATTAGGGCTTCGACATACAAATTTTAGGCAGGCACAGTTCAGTCTGTAGCAACAGGATTCAAATCCGGTCAGGCTGACACTGCATGGCCTCTTTTACATCCTAGTGGACTGACTTGATGGTGCACAACACGCCAGCATTGCTTTGATTTTGCTTTGAAACAATTAGGCATATGTGGGGGATGGAGGAGGACAGAAGCCATTCCTTTATAATTATGCTTGCATTAGGCTAATATTTAAATGAATGAAAATTCCACTGGGCACCACCAGTTAGCCAGTTAGGGAAGAGATACGGAGGGTCTGAGGTCCAATGGGAAGAAAATTACAAAAGATTTTGAAAGCTGATGCTGTCCTTGCTAATGCAGGACAGTTGGTTCCTAGGTCTATGCTTAGAGCACACAGTCAGAGAAGCTCAGATCTTCCATTAGTCAGAGAAAGAAAGAACCCACCTGCAGATGGGTCTACATTGGCTTTGGCAGCCACATCGTAGTGTTTGCATCCTTGCGTGACTGGCTTTCCCTCCCTGGGGTCAACCACTAATGTTACACACTGCATAAAGCATGGTGAACTTGAGGGTCAGCTTAGCCAGCTTTCAAATCCCAGCTTGGCCATGACCCAGTCATGTGGCTTTGGGCAAGTCACGTGAACACTCTTTGAGTCTTGGTGCAGTTCTATATGTTATCTTACCGGGATGCCACGGGGACTGAAGCAGAAAGTCGGGGAGCAATTTGGCAGTTGGCTAAACATTAGGTGACTCGATCTCAGGTTCTGATGAATCCTGCTCATCTCTTGATTCTTGGACAACTGTGTCTCCTGGATTCTCATCCAGATATAGAAACCAAGGATTTAGATGGGGGAGAAATGAGTGGGAGAGCTTTGCCCCAGAACTATCCAGCAGGCGAAATGATGACCTGCTGGCAAAAAACTCAGGTCCTTTCCTCTCTGCCCCTGCTCCCTGTGATGAAAGAAGCATGTGTCTAAATCCTGGCTCCAATCCCCACCGGTTGTGAGACACTGGGAAAATTCCTTTACTTCTCACAGCCTCGGTTTCTTCATCTGTGAAGTGGGATGCAGTAACAATATCTACCTTCTGGGATTGTTGAGAATTAAATGAGATAAAACATGGAAATCACTTGGCCTAGAATCCCACACACAGTAAGTGGTCAAGAAATGTTAACTAACATGATTAGCTACTGAAGTGTGTTATGTCTTAAAGGGCTTCCCCGGGCATCTACTTTGAGTGGCTACTACTGATGACTCACCATGCTGGACAATGACTCAGGGTGGCACAAGGGAGAGAAAATACTTGAATAATAGTAATAAGAATCCACAGAGTCTGTCTGTACACCTGATGACTGGACCTAACTCTGTTGCTTGGGTCCTGTACTGAGCCAAATCTTTGAACTATTCAAGTTTTAAAAAGGTAGAAATGCTCCTCCCTTACCCCACTTTTAATACATGCAATTACTCCAGATTGCCCTTGAAAATAATCTTCTTCACCTGCAGTTAGATGTAAGGAACAGGCGAGGGAAGAATAATCATCTCTACAATAAAGACCACCCACATTATAGACCACCCCGGGCTTTCATCCAAATTCCCAGGATGCACTTGGACCATCCCAGCATGAGCACCATCCATACTCTTGGCCACTGGAGAAAAGCCACATAAAAGAAGGCCTTTTTTCTTCTTTCTTCTTTTTTTTTTTTTTTTTTTTGGCCAAGAAGAAAAAATGCTCAATGCACTGGGCAGGAAGATGCCAGGGTTGGAAAAGTCCCATCTATGGACACAGAGCGCCGCTGCCAAGAGGAATGAGAATTGTGAGATCTGGAGGCGGGGGGATTCGGAAGAAAATACCTTGCAACATTCAATGCGTGGTCAATCTGGGATCTGGTGAGATTATCAAATTGGCAGAGGATAGAGGCCACATTTATTTCTGTACTCTTTAGCCAGGCCTCTCTTTTGTTTTGGTAACAGTAGTATCATTCTCTTTAGTGGAAATGTTTGTACACTAAGGTATCAATGTAAGGCTCATGACGGCAGGGTTTTAATTTAACTTTAAATTAAAATCAGATCAAATATCAAATTTCATCCCTCAGTCCCACAAGCCATGTTTCAAGCTATCAATGGCCACCTGCAGCTAATGGCTACCATAGTGGATGGCAGTTACAGAAGATTTCCATCACCCCAGAAAGTTCCACTGGATAGTGCTGGTCTAGACCGTTGCCTAATATCCAGCGGAATCTCAGTGAGCATTTGTTTGATGAATGAATGAATGAATGAATGACCAAAGTGCTCTATTCTCTACTGGCCAAAGAATGGATACATGACTCAAGAGAGAACCATCGCATTATTTTTCTCCAGGACTCTGAATCTTATTTTTCAGTTGTGAAAGAATGAGGAAACAAACAACAAACAAAATTCCAAGCAAACAAACTATACAGCTGAAAGTTATTTACGCCAAATGATGGCGTCCCCTGGGTGAAACAGTCCTATCAGTTCCTGCCTTTTACACTGATTTGTTTTGACCTCCACCACATCTTTCCCAGAAAGTCCTAAGCCCACAGACCACGCTTGGCTTTCTGCAGAACCTTGGCTTTCAGGAGAACTCTGAGAACTCTAGGCTCACTCTGCTTGTTGACAGATGCTTTGGGTCATTCCTGGCATTAAAAAAGGTTAAAGAGCTGCCTAGCCTAAAATACAGCTCAGGAGACCCAGAACAACGGGAAAGAGCAAAGCAAACTGCATTTCTGCAAAAGCAGGAGTGTCTGCTCCGTCAGCCTGAAACGTAACAGGACTGAGGATATGTTTATTTTGCTACCAGAGGCAAACAAAACTGTCAATGGCGTAATTACCAGCGTGTTTCTTGTCTCCTTGTGACCAACAGCCCGAGCAGATACACCCTTCAGACTCACACATTATCTGGGTGGAGCTTTCGTTGGATGGCTTCAAACCCAGGAACTTTGGGGTCTCAGGAAGCAGGGTGTATGTCTCTGAACATCCCCAAGAACAAAAGTGGTTTGGATGCTGAGAAAGCAGAAGGCAGCGGACATCTGAGGCCTGGGCCACCAAATACGCCTTCCCACGAAGTACCGAAGCTAACATTTTCCAACACAGCATGTATGTTACTTTTTTCTCTATGTGACAGATGTCTCTCTCTCCCTGGATCAGTGGATTTCAATTCTCGCCAGTACAATCACCTGCAGGGTGGGGGCACTTAAAAGATATATAGATTCTTGGCTGGGCACAGTGGCTCACACCTGTAATCCCAGCACTCAGGGAGGCTGAGGTGGTCAGATCACTTGAGGTCAGGAGTCTGAGACCTGCTCAGGCAACAGGGTGAAACCATGTCTCTACTAAAAACACAAAAATGAGCCAGGTGTGTGGTGGAGGGTGCCTGTAATCCCAGCTACTTGGGAGGCAGGAGTCACTTGAACTGTGAGTGGAAGCTGCAGTGAGCTGAGAGTGCACCACTCTCCAGCCTGGGCAACAGAGTGAAGGCTCCATCTCAAATGTATGTGTGCATGTGTGTGTATACATATATACACACACAAGACTGAATATATACATACATATATATATGTATATACACACACACACATACATATACACGTCTATATATACATGAGACTGAATGAATGATTCTTGGCATCCACAAGGAATTTATATTCAGTTGATCTGGAATGGAACTCTGGATTTCTTCTTTTTTTTTTAATTTTTATTTTTGAGATGGAGTTTTGTTCTTGTTATCCAGGCTAGAGTGTTAATGGCACAATCTTGGCTGACTGCAATCTCTGCCTCCCGGATTCAAGTGATTCTCCTGCCTCAGCCTCCCAAGTAGCTGGGATTACAGGCACGTGCCACCACACCCAGCTAATTTTGTAGTTTTAGTAAAGAGAGTGTTTCACCATGTTGGTCAGGCTGGTCCCGAACTCCTGACCTCAGGTGATCTGTCTACCTCAGCCTCCCAAAGTACTGGGATTACAAGCATGAGCCACTACACTGGCTGTATTTTATCATTTTTTTTTAAACAAAAAAACAAAAAGGGGTTTCCATCTGTATTCTTTCTCATTCACTCAGCCCACGTTCTTCCCCTAATTCTTTGGCTGTGCCCCTCTTGGCTTATGATCAGCTTTCTTCTGACCTGCTCTCCTAAGACCCTTGTATCTAATGCTTGCTTCTCCGTTCTCTGCTCCAGCCCCTGCTGAAATTCTCTGTGAGTCTCCTGAATGAGGCTGTTTTGCAAAGATGTGGGATTCTGGTCCCCAAACAGAAGGTGGCTGCCTGGCTCGGTGTGACTGAAAGACTAAATGGCTGCTTGGAAGCAGCATCTTATGGCATCTAGGACACCTGCTTCTGTCCGGAGGGCTGGAGAATAGGGGGCTCCTGGGGATGTGGCTCTGGGGTCAGCAGAAGCAACTGTTTGCTATCTGACCTCCCCACTCCCATCAGGCCCCACTCTAACTATTCTCCTGCGGCAGCTGGTATGAGCTCTCAATATGGCAACTACCGTGACTCTCCCCTAAAACCTCACGGTTCACAGACTGAGGCAGTAATGACCCAACAGGTCATCTCGAGCGCCCACACGGACTCGCCTCGACCGACCTCATTTGTAGGAAGGCAAACCCTTGCCTCTTGTGTTTCAGCCACGGTTGCCTTCTTTCAGATCACCAGACCTGCCAGGGTCCCATGTTACCCCCTCTTCCTGGGGTGCCTGCCTGGGACCCCCTCACACTTCTCCTAGCTGAATTCCTACCAAGGATCTACGTCTCAGTTCACAGGCTGCCTCCTCAGGGAAGCCATGCAAACCCTCAACCCCCGTGAGATTCATTTGCTCAGTGCTCATAGATCCTTTATTCCTTTTTTTCAGAATGTTTGCCTGACTTTGTCATGTGTTCACGCTTATGATCACTGTGATTAATGCCTGCCTCCTTCCTCTGTTAATAACCACGGCTAGCACACGCATAACCCTCACTGTGTGCTAAGCACTTTACCTATGTGGACTCAATTAACCCTCGAAGCAACCCTATATGGTGGTGCCATTTATTATGCCTCCATTTTACAGATGAGGTAACTGAGGCACGGAGGCATTAAGTGATTCTCCCATGTCCAACTCCACACAGCTAGTAAATAAAGAAGCTGGGATTTGGACCCAGGTGAACTGGCTCTAGCCTGCACCCTTGACCGCTATGATGGGGGCAGGGCTGGATATGTTTTTCCTCACCTTTGAGTACCTATTGCTTAGCACAGTGTCTAATACATAGTAGGTGCTCAATAAATAGTTTTTGGGTGAATGGGTAAAGTCAGAAGGAGCCCCATCTCCTGCACTCATCTGTGGGTGTAGAGAAGTATCTTCACTGAGCTGACCTAGACACTCTCCTCCCAAACGCACCCCAAGATTGTCATCAGAAGAGGCTTGGTGTTGAGAGGAGGAAGAAGGGAAAAAGGGAAGTTTGGACCTCATACTCTAGGCCTCCACATATCCATCTTCGATCTGAATGTTCCCCAGTCAGTGAGAATCACTGGGAGTTTCTTTCCTGTTCAGCTGAGGTCCCAGGTCTAGCATAGGCAGAGAAGATCTGGGGTGAAGGGGAAGGGCCACCAGGCCAATATGCTCAGATCTACAATCCCCCATGGCCAAGAAGTCATCAGGGCTTGCTTAACAAGAGTCCCCTAGCATCACTGCTGGGCAAAGTCCCGTATGATGGGGCCGCATCTCCTTAAACCAGATGAGGTCCTCAATTCAGGGCGCACAGCACAGGTGCAACATGGCCAGGAGACAGGGGCTTTGGGAAGCTCTTCAGAATCCTGGGTATGCTGACTGATGATTGGATAAGCAGATTGTTGTACAAGTGTACCAATATGATAGAATATTAGCCATAAAAAGGAATGACGTACTGCTAGATGCTGTGATGCAGATGAACCTCAAAAATAATAAACTATGTGAAAGAAGCAGGTCACCAAATGTTATATACTATATAATTGCATTCATATAAAATGCCTAGAATAGGCTGTGCATGGTGGCTTATGCCTGTAATCCCAGCACTTTAGGAAGTGGAGGCGGGCACATCACCTGAGGT
Organism: Saguinus oedipus; assembly: GCA_031835075.1. Lineage (NCBI taxonomy): Eukaryota > Metazoa > Chordata > Mammalia > Primates > Cebidae > Saguinus > Saguinus oedipus. The sequence continues at coordinate 16,561,517 of CM063179.1, read as the reverse complement.
CAGCAATTTGAGACCGGCCTAACCAACATGGTGAAATGCCGTTTCTATTAAAACTACAATTAGCCAGGTGTGGTAGCACATGCTTGTAATCCCAGATACTTGGGAGGCTGAGGCAGGAGAATTGCTTGAACTCGGGAGGCGGAGGTTGCAGTGAGCTGAGATTGCGCCACTGCATTCCAGACTGGGCAACAATAGCAAGGCTCTGTCCCAAAAAAAAAAAAAAAAAAAAAAAAAAAAGTCACGAGTAGGCAAATCAAGTCCACAGATACACAAAGGAGATGAGTTGTTGCCAGGGACCTAGGAGAGGTTTTGGGGAAGTGACTGCTTAATGGGTACAGGGTTTTCTTTTGGGATGATGAAAATGTTCAGGATTAGAGATAGGGTATGGTTCTCTGACAATATGAATGTACTGAATGCCATTGAACAACTGAAAATGGATAATTTTTTGTTATATAAATTTCACGTCAGTTTCAAAAAAAAAAAAAAAAAAAAAAGCAGAATCGTGGTTCTGCCCTTTACTGGCCATATCCCTGGGGTCAAGTTTCTTAACATCTCAGTGCCTCAGTTTCTTCATCTGAAAAATGGAGAAATTTTTCAAGAGTGCATACTTGAGAGTTGCTGTCAAAACGTCATCAACAGGCTTGTCCAGTCTGCCTTATTTTGTTGTTTTGTTCTTCGTTTTGAGCTTTCAGCAGCCTGAAGCCATGGTTTTTGGTCTGCCTCTAGCGATGAGTGGAAAAGGGGGATGAGGAAGGGGATTCGCTGGCCCAGACAGAAACACAAACTGAGCAGCCACCACTGTATTCTCTCCCTCAGACAGGCCGGAATTGAAAAGCACTTAGAACAATGCTAGGAATGTGGCAGTGCTACCTCTGCATCTGCTGCGATTGCTGTGCGGTCTTAACTACAGGGATCTTGGATCCATTCGGGTCCCGCCTGAGCAGACTAAAGGAATAAAAAGTCCAGTAGTGACTGCACAAGGATACCTGGACTTCCACACCGCTCAACTTAATTTCAAATCGCAGAGTGACGAAGATCTGTGCCGAACATTACCAAGGTCTTGGCTTCCCTGAAAAGCTCCCTCTGCTTTGTTTTAATACTAATTTCTCTAAACTTACTTACCCAGTAGCAGTTGTTTTGGAGGATGGGATTAAGACAAAATGTGTGTAAAAGGGCCTAGAAGAGGGCCCAGCACACAGTAGGTGTGCAGTTTAAGAGTCTGCACTGTTAGTCTGGGGGTTAGTCTTGCTTGATCGGTCCCATGTAAACTCTGGTCTTCGGGAGACTGTAGAGAAACCGGGGCTACCTGCTCCCGTCTTGACCACCTGGTCTGAGGCACCAGGGAGCAGCTCTCCTGTGCCCTCCGCCCCCTGCTCTGGTAGTATCTCAAGACAGACATTTGGATCTGCAGTTAATGGAACTCACACGTCCACACGGCAGGCCCTGCCAGTTTAGACTTTGTTGCTGTGGATTCCCAAGGGGCAAAAGTAGCAGAAAAATGTCAACATGGTTTCTCATGCCTGGTGGTTTCTGTACAAATACACTGCCCGACATGTGCACGCATGTGTGTACACACTACAGACTCAATATGAACCCTGGGAGGGGGCCAAGGACACACTCCACGCAACCCTCCTCTCTTTACCTCTGATTTGCCCCAAGACACTGGCCCTAGGGAAAGATACAGAGTGAGGCGTGAGGTCTCTCTTCTGGTTTTTGTTTTGTTTTGTTTTGTTTTTTGAGACGGAGTCTCACTCTGTCGCCCAGGCTGGAGTGCAGTGGCATGATCTTGGCTCAGTGCAACCTCCACCTCTTGGGTTCAAGTGATTCTCCTGCCTCAGCCTCCTGAGTAGCTAGGATTGCAGAGGCATGCCACCACACCCAGCTAGTTTTTGTATTTTTAATACAGATGGGGTTTCACCATGTTGGCCAGGATGGTCTTGATCTCTTGACCTCCTGATCCTCCCACCTTGGCCTCCCAAAGTCCCGGGATTACAGGCTTGAGCCATGGCGCCTGGCCCTCTTTTGTTTTTTACTTTTTTTTTTTTTTTTGATACGGAGTTTCATTCTTGTTGCCCAGGATGGAGTGCAATGGTATGATCTCAGCTCACTACCCCTTCCACCTCCCAGGTTCAAGTGATTCTCCTGCCTCAGCCTCCAAAATAGCTGGGATTAAAGGAAGCTGTAACCATCCCTGGCTAATTTTTGTATTTTTAGTAGAGATGGGGTTTTACCATGTTGGCCAGGCTGGTCCCGAACTCCTGACCTCAGGGGATCCACCTGTCTTGGCCTCCCAAAGTGCTGGCATTAAAGTCGTGAGCCATAGCACCTGGCCGAGGTCTCTTACTACGAGCAACAGTGCAAAGTGCTTTTGGATTCATCTTTTCCTGCAGCCAACCTAAAGTCTGCCAGGTCTAACTCCCTGCCTGAGTCAATAGAACATACAAATAAAACCATTATACCTTTTGAGGATTCGAGACCTAGCAGGGCCTCAGAGTTTGAAAGCATCCATTTTCTACTTTCATCCACGTGCTGGGTATACAACCAGCTCCAACCAGAGCCCACGTGGGCCATGAAGCCATGTCAACAGTGAAACAGGAACACCCACAGTCTCTAAACACTCTTGGCTGCGTATGCCAAGTTTAGGAATATTCTTCATGTCCGCAAGTGAAATGGTTATGTTCTGTCTTCCCTGAAACATTCAGTCTTCACAGCCTGACTCTGCTTTTCCCACCTTTTTTATTTTTTCCTTTCTGAGACAGAGTCCCAGTCTGTCACCCAGGCTGGAGTGCAGTGGTGTGATCTCAGTTCACTGCAGCCCCTGCTTCCAGGGTTCAAGTGATTATTGTGCCTCGGCCTCCTAAGTAGCTGGAATTACAGGTGCGCACCACCATGCCTGGCTGATTTTTGTACTTTTAATAGAGATGGGGTTTCACCATGTTGGCCAGGCTGGTCTCAAACCTCTGACCTCAAATGATCGGCCTGCCTCGGCCTCCCAAAGTGCTGGGATTATAGACGCGAGCCACCGTGCTTGGCTCACTTTCCCGCTTTTGACAGAGATGTGAGTTCAAGAAATACTTTCCTATTCTTTTAACTCTATCAAAGAGAAAAGGGAGAGTAACTCAGGTCCCATGGTTACTTACAGCCATGGAGTAATTTGGGTGTTTTAAGCGGGTCTTAGAATGTATAAGTTCTGTCTAAAATGCCCAAATAACCCCATGGCTATAATAATGGCATGTATCTATCAACTACTTTCTGTCATGAGACACTGTGTTAGGTCCTTATCATGCAATGTTTCATTGAAACTTCCTAAGAGCCCTCTGAAATAGGCACTAACATTGTGCTTATTTTAAGGTGGAGAAATTGAGATGTAGAAAGTTGAAGCAACTCGTGCCGACCCACATGGCCAGTCGGTGGTGGGGCACAATCTGAAGCCAGGATGTCTGCATCCAGGATCTAAACAAGGCCAATGACCAGTAAAGACCAGCATGTCTTTAATATCTAAGAGAGAAAGAATCTGCCCCCCACCAGTGAGGTTGTGCAGGGGACACAGGGAGGTGACATCAAATCACAGAGCAGCTCACAGCGGCCACATCGGGCTGGCTGGCCCCTTAGGTCTCCCCCCAGTTTTCCGTGCCTCTTAGAAGTGCCTGACTTGGTTACTTCCGCCCCTTCGAGAAGGGTCCCAAGTTTGCTCATTCTTCCTGGGATGGAAGAAGTAGTGGTTTTGGAAGCTACAGATGGGGCAGCAGATGGGAAGTGAAAACCTATCAGCGTTGCCCAGGATGAAACCGTTCGTCTGCAAAATTCATATGCTTTTGTGTAGGGCAACTTCATGAAAACAACAGCAAGAGGAAGGAGCCGTGCTCGATGCATAAAGTGCCTCTGGCTGTGAGGCTGGCAAAGAAGAGTGGGCAGAAGAATTGATGGGAGGCACCGTGGACACGAGATCGGTGAAGCAGAGGAAGCGGATGAGAAAGGCCAAGAGACACAGAGTGACCTGAAACACGAAAGAAAAACCTACAAATCAGACAACTCTCTTCTCTGAACCCCAAAACAGGCTGCACACATGGCCTGAGAGAGGATTTCTGGGGCGCTCAGAGATACAAGATGAGACCTTGGATGTAGCTTACATAGAAATGGCTGACATTCATTGAGCACTGTCCAAGTGTCCGGCAGGCTGCTAGGTTCTATTATTATACCCCGATTTTGCAGAGACTGGATTTACTTGCCCGCGGTCATGCTGCTAGCTAAGTGGCAGAACTTGGATTTGAGCCCTAAGCGGTCTGATAAGAGAGTCCAGGCACTTGACCTCCTGGGTGCCGAGCGGAGCTGGACTCTTTAGGGGGAAGTGGCCACACACAGCAACCCAACAGTGGCCGCTAGGGGGCAGCAACGTGCATGTCTACCTGGCCTCTAGAGGTCTCTGGCTTAGTGCGGGCCCCAACCTAGGCTAGCATGACCTCTGAGGCCTCCACTGGGAATCCAGAGAAGGAAGAATGTGGGAACTTTGAGCATAGCCCGGAAGACTCAGGGACAGACAACGGGGGGGCCTCCCAGGACCATCCCGGACATCCCGGCTGCAAGGCAGTCTAACCACTACTCTGCCCAGCCACAAGCTCAAGGGGTAGGACCGCTTCCTTTTGTGCTTTCCAGGTGGCTTAGGGCCATCCTGCCAGGCCAGTTCCGCCAATTCCCCTAGGAGGCCAACTTTGAGCCAGAAAGAAAACCAGCTCTGCAACCAGATGAAACTGGTTCTAATCCCTGTTCCACCACGTATTCATCACGTGACACTGGGCCTCAGTTTGTCCCTCTGTGAAACAGGTTTGTTGCAAGGGTTGAAGCAAGTGTCTGCCACACCGGCCGCTATGCTCAGCATTTTCGAAATTTCCAGACTCAGTCCCTTCATGGAAGACGGAGAGGGATGTTCTAACCCCTCCCTGCCGTGTGCGTGTCTGAACTCACTTCTCCTCATTCTTTTATTATACTCTATCCATTGTTTAAATTTCTCAAATGCAACAAGTTTGTTTCTGACCCACATTGTGCCCAGGCTGTTCCCTCTATAAGAAATGGTGGTTCTGAAGGGGAGGCAACTTTAGCTCCCAGAGGACGTGTGTCAATGTGTGGACACACCTGTCGTAGGCACAAGTGGGCAGAGTGTGCCCCTGGCATCTAGTGGGTCAAGGCCAGAGACACTGCTACACAGAATCTGAAACCAGGACGTCTACATCCAGGGCCGAAACATGTGACTAGCGAAGACTAGCATGTCTTTAATATGTGAGAGAGGAAGATTCTGGCCCCCTCAGTGAGGGTTGTGCAGGGGATAGAGGGAGGTGAGGTCAAAACGCAGAGCTGCTCGCAGCGGCCACATACATCGAGCTGGCTGGGTCCTTGAGTATCCCCCAAGTTTTCACTGTCTCCTAGAAGTGCCTGACATGGGCACTTCTAAGAGACACAATGCACAGGACGGCACCCACAGCAAAGAATTAGCCATCCCTAAACATTGGCAGTGCCACTGCTGAGAATCCTGGTCTAGAAGGGTCTCTCATTTCCCTCCCAATGGATCCCGTCTTGTCCTTTAGGTTTCAGCTCAAAGCTGAATATTCACAGGCCTTTCTGACCTCCTGATTATGGAGTTTTTCTCCACCCCCACATCTTCCTTTCATTATGGCTTGTTCACACCTTGCATGATGTGTCTTTTTTGGCGAGATCATCTAACTCCATCTTCTCAACTACGATACACCTTCAACGAGTGGGGGAGAAGTAGAGGAAGCTCCACCACTTTTGTTCATAAAATGGACTATTTGGCACATAGCATGATAGTTGCTCAGTAGATGTTTGTTGAACAAACGAACAAAATTGTGGTGAAGTAAAACTCTGCCGGGAATGTTCTATAACCACACCCTTTTACCCCTCTGTGCTATGGACAAAAGAAAACAGTTGTCTTTCTAGTGTCCATCATTTTTCTCAGGTTCAAGGGTGTCAGGTGTGCCCTGCTCAAACTGACCAGAGATTGTGCCCCCTGGCACCTTCTGCAGGGTCTAGGGTCTCCCAGCAGATGGTGGGATGTCCCCAAGCCCAGGACTAAAGAAGACCCCCAATGACCATGCTGTGAAGAAGAAAGAAGCCAATTCTAGCTTTAAAGAGAGGACTTCCTTTCACCCTTCTACCTTATTTGGGTTCTGATTCAAAACCCAAACTCTTGGGAATATGTGGCCTAGATATTTGATGCCATTAAAACATGCCTGCTCATATTTTAGGTGTAAGCATCACTGTGACGCTGTCTTAAAAAAAGAGATCTTTTCTAGATATCAACTGAAATATTTATAGATACAATTATATGTTATCTTAGATTTGCTTCAAAATAATCCAGTGTTGGGGAAGAGGATCAAGGTCCAGACAGAAGAAAAACGGCCACGAATTAACCGGGGTGACATCGATGAGGGAGTTCATGATGCTATTCTTGGTACTCTTGAACGTGTTTGAAAGTTGCCTTGATGAAAGTTCCTTTTTTTTTTTTTTTTTAGGACTTTCATCTAGATCTCCTGGGAATACTGCACCCAATAACCTTGTGCCATTACAGGGAGGAAGGTCTCCCTCTTCATCCCCATCCACTTTCCTTTTCGCCCTTGTCAGCAAATCCAGAGGAGAGAGCTGCCCTCCCATTAGAAAATATCAGCCTGGGGCAATGGCTCACACCTGTAATCCCAGCACTTTGGGAGGTCAAGGCAGGCGGAAGTTCGAGATCAGCTTGGCCAACAAGGTGAAACCATCGCTACTAAAAATACAAAAATTGGCTAGGTGTGTTGGCAGGTGCCTGTAGCTCCAGCTACTTGGGAAGCTGAGGTAGGAGAATTACTCCAACCTGGTGGGTGGAAGCTGTAGTGAGCTGCAGTCACGCCACTGCACTCCAGCCTGGGTGACAGAGCGAGACTCTGTATGTATGTATACAAATCTCTCTCTCTCACACACACACACACACACACAGTTCAAAACAGCATTCAAAGTATCATGCCTGTGGCTTCCATCTTGCTTTGACTAACAGCCAAATTCTAGGATCTCCCCAGTCTAGTCTCAAATTACTCTCTGACCTTGTGGCTCTTGTTATGCTACCTGTCACTCTGTTCCAGCCACACCGAGCTCCGCTGTTCCTCACACAAGCCAGGCATGATCCATGATCCCACCTCTGGGCTCAGCCCCTGCCTTTCTGCCTGCCTGGACCACTTTCTTCATAGCTGTGACTCTTTTTCATCTTCTTCTGTTCTTATCCGTGAAAACCTTCCTGGCCACTGTTGGTAAAATTACAACTCTCCCCTATGCTGGCCCTTTGCTTTATTTTTCTAAGATATCATTTAACTTATTTTGTTGTTTGTCTCCCTACTTGAATGGAAGCTTGTGATGGTTAATACTGAGTGTCAACTTGATTGGACTGAAGGATACAAGTACTGTTCCTGGCTGTGTGTGTGAGGGTGCTGGCAGACCCACCCTCAATCTGGGTGGGCACCATCTAATCAGCTGCCAGCATGGCCAAAATAAAGGCAGGCAGAAGAACGTGTAAAGAATAGACTGGCTGATCTCCCAGCCTACATCTTTCTCCTGTGCTGGATGCTTCTTGACCTTGAACATCAGACTCCAGGTTCCTCAGCTTTGGGACTCTTGGACCTTTGACCACAGACTGAAAGCTGCACCGTCGGCTTCCCTACTTTTGAGATTTTGGAGCCTGGACTGGCTTCCTTGCTCCTCAGCTTGCAGATGGCCTACTATGAGACCTCGCCCTGTGATCACGTGAGTCAATACTCCTTAATAAACTCCCCTTTATATATATACATCTATCCTATGAGTTCTGCTCCTCCAGAGAACCCCACCTAATACAAAGCTGCATGCAGATTGGAGTTTCAGTCTGTTTAGCGCACTGCTGTATCAGCGAGTAGAGCTGGGAAAACCATGTGCTCAGTCTGAATGAATGAGTGAACGAAGACATGATTCTCAGGTCCAATCAGAATCCTATCCTGAGAGATCTTGTAGAGACCAAGCATCAGTCTCCTTCTGCCTCCTAGCTTCCCAGCCAGGACCAGCCAGATCAGGATATCAGACCAGGCCGGCTTGGGGCTCTTGGCCGCCTTACCTGATGGGGTAGTCGGCTGCACTGAGGTTGATGAAGAAGTCCCAGGGCCAGTCAGTCATCTCCAGGAGATCCCGCATGCTCTGCAGGTAGGTGGACAGGAGGCTGGCTCCTCCCCAGATGGTGGCCATTCTCCAGGGGGTGACGCGGACATTGCCGTACTGCCTGGAGAACTGGAGCACTTGCCGATGCAGGTAATTAGAGCGCTTTTCCCAGGAGAGAAAGGGTGACATTCAGTGGCCTAGAAAACACCCAGGCATGCCCCTCACCCCTGTCCCGTCTCTGTCTATTTCCTCCTGGTTGGGTACTTCCAAGCACAGTGGACTTTGCCAAGTTTATGATTCTGGACTGAGCTGTCTTTCTGCATTGCAGTTCAAACTTGTATTAGTTTTTACATTTCAAATTAGTTGTTTGAAATGCAGATTCCCGGGCCCCACTTCTGAGCTAATGGTTCACTAAGCTTGGGCCGGTGGTGCCTGGAACTCTGCATTTTAAAAATTTTATTTATTTTCTGAGATGGAGTGTCACTGTGTCACCTGGGTCGGAGTGACGTGGCGCCATCTCAGCTCACTGCAACCTCCGCCACCTGAGTTCAAGCAATTCTCCTGCCTCAGCTTCCAGAGCAGCTGAGATTATAAGTGCACACCACCAGGCCTGGCTAATTTCTGTACTTCTAGTGGAGATGGGGTTTCACCATGTTGGCCAGGCTGGTCTCGAACTCCTGATCTCAGGTGATCTGCCCACCTTGGCCTCCCAAAGTGTTGGGATTACAGGCGTGAGCCACTGCACCCTGCCAGCTTTGTATGTTTATACATGACAGCTGCATGAGGTCTGAGGATGACAAGCTGGGAAATATGGCTCTATCTATACTCATGTATATTTCAGAGGCAAAGTTTCTGTTTCTGGTCCCCCCTCCTACTCATTGCTCCTCCAACAACCTCTCACAGATCTGCTGGAAGCCAACCTTTGGACAAAACATCCCCTTTGCCTTCTTGACTAAAGGCATAATTACGTCACCAACAGAAACCTCTGGGACAAGGTAGCTCAGGAGTCCACAGGGCTGCTGCAGGTTTTTGTTAATAGTTTTATTGGCACACAGCTATGCTCATTTGTTGACATGTTCTCCTTGGCTGCTTTAGCACAAGTGAAGCACTGAGTAGCTGTGACAGAGAGTGTGTGGCCTGCAACACCTAAAATATGTATTATTGGGCTTTTCTTTTTTTTTTGTCTCACTCTGTCAGGCTGGAGTACAGTGGCACTATCTCGGCTCACTGCAACCTCTGCCTCCTGGGTTCAAGCGATTCTTTTGCCTCAGCTTCCTGAGTAGTTGGGACTACAGGTGTGTGCCACCAAGCTCAGCTAATTTTCTGTATTTTTAGTACAGACAGGGTTTCACTGTGTTTGCCAGGAAGGTCTCAATCTCCTGACCTCATGGTCCACCCACCTCAGTCTCCCAAAGTGTTGGGATTACAGGTGTGAGCCTCTCTGGCCTTGTATAGAAAAAGTATACCCTCCCCTGGGATAGTGATACGGTTTGGCTGTGTCCTCACCCAAACCTAATCTTGAATTATAGCTCCCATAATTCCCATGTGTTGTGGGAGGCACCTGGTGGGAGATAATTAAATCATGGCGTTGGTTTCTCCCGTACTGTTTTCATGATAGTGAATAAGTCTCATGAGATCTGATGGGTTTATAAGGTGAAACCCCTTTTGGCTAGCTCTCATTTTTCTCTTGCTGCCACCATATAGGACATGACTTTCACCTTCTGCCATGATTGTGAGGCCTCCCGAGCCATGTAGAGCTGTGAGTCCATTAAACCTTTCTTTATAAATGACCCAGTCTTGGGTATGTCTTTATTGGCAGCGTGAAAATGGACTAATACACGTAGCTATTCCCACAAAGTATGTGAGAGGCAGGCAGAGGGCAGAGCAGAGAGAAGAGGTAAGAAACAGCATTTATGGAGAAACCTGTAAGTCACAGCTGGAAACTTGAAACCAACACACACACAGAGGCAGCACTTTAGGACCCAGTGCTCTGTGGAGAGGCAGCTGGTCAGCTTCCAAGCATTTTCTGAAAGTGGGCAGCCTGGACTAGTGATGCAGAACAGAGGATCAGAGGACGGACAGACCTCGAAGGAAGCCCAGCAAGGAGCAATCACAGAGTCCCCTCACCTTGTCCACGTGAATGTAGTAGAAGTGGTCTTTGTGGTAGATGGCCTTGAACATGCGCTGCAATTGCCGAGAGGCGCGGCCATGGACCACCAGGACAAAGGCAATTCTGACCGGGTTGGCCGGCATGTACTCCACGGAGTCCTCGTCCCACTGCACGTTCTTGTTGGCTTTACCTGGGGAAAACCAGAGAGGAGAAAGTGAGGCTCTGCCATCCTCCAGGGGGTGGGAAGTTTCCCTGATGCTGCTTCAGGGGACTATTTCAGGGGGACAGTCATCGAATTGGGCCTTCAACTATCATTCAATGCCACTAGAAATCTCTTAGTCTTCCTCAGCCTGATTTCACTTGGGTCCAACCCAATTTCTTATGGGTTCTGGGTTTATAGGACCCAGGACACTGTCAGGGTAGTTGCTGCCAGTGTTGCAGAATCTCAACAGAGAGAGCTGACAATGGAGACTGTGGGGCTGGGGGATTAGGACATCAAGAGTCTAAGCTGTCACTGGAAGGCTGAATGGCTGCTGAAGGAACAAGGCTCTTTCTATACAGTTTCAGAAGACAGCTCGAGATTGATGTAGATAATGTCCAAATCACACCACACAGCCTCTATGGCTGCTGTGATCTAACTGCTCCGATCTCCCTGTCCTGGACTGGTGGTTCTCACATTCCATCTTGTCCCCTGGGCTCCTTTCTTTTGCTCAAACAAGCTCATTTCTGCCTTAGGACCTTCTCCCTGGCTTCCTGTGACCTGGAACACCCTCTCCCCAGTGGCTTGGCATCTCTGCATGGATGCATCTTCTTGTCATTAGTTCACGGTCCAAAAAAGGGACTCCTACCTCTCACCACCACCTCTTTTATTCTTTCACCTCACCTGGTTTCAGCTTTCTGCATAGCACGTAACACTGTCTGCAACTGTTTATCTGTTTACTTGTTTATTATCTGAACACGCCACTAGCACATCAGCTCTAAGAGATGAGGGGCTATTTTGATCCTGTTTACCACAGAATATGCAACACTTGAACAGTATCGGACACACATCTGGCTCTTGGTGAAACAAAAGTTACAGGAAGGCACATGTGGGATCAGTAAAATAATACCTTTTACTGAGCATTGACCAGCCCTTGACATTCATTAGATCATTTAATCCTCCTAATGATCCTACAAAGTAATGCTATTATCCCCTCTTTCAAATGAGGAAACCACAGCTTAGAGAGGCCAAGGGATTGGTTCAAGGTCACACTGCCTTAATTAGTTAAGCTGAGATTCAAGCACAGGTCTTATTCCAAAAACCATGCCCTGAACCACTAATACATACTACATGATCATACCTAGAATTTGGAAGGAAAAGTTTATAACAATGGCTTTTAGTTGCTTGTTGCTAACCAAAAACTTTGTAAGTTAGTTATTGCAGGCAGGTAGGCATGCATTTAAGAACTAACATATGTATTGCAGTATTTCCGTATTAGATGAGATGCTCATTCCAGGTGATCAATAAGGCTCTATCTTTCCATCCATCCATCCATCCATCCATCCATCCATCCATCCATCCATTTATCCATCCCTCCACCCATCCACCTATTCATTCATCCATTAATTCATCCATCCAAATCCAACCACTCATCCATCCATCATCATTCCACCCATTCATCCATCCATCCATTTACTCATCTATCCAAATCCAACCACTTAACTGTCCATCCATCCACCCACTCATTCATCTATCCCTCCACCCATCCACCCATTCATTCATCCATTTATTCATCCATCAAAATCCAATCACTCATCCATCCATTCATCCATCACTCTACCCTTCACACATTCATTTATTCATCCATTCAAATCCTACCACTCATCTGTCCAAACATCTGTCCATCCATCCAAATCTAACCTCTCATCTGTCCAAACATACAGCAAACCTCCAGTGATGCATCCAGAAAAACATCCAAGAGCTTCTTCCAGACACCATCCATCCACTCAAGGTGTATAGGGCCTTTGAGATTAACCCTTGCTTTTCCCTGTAGCCATGAACATCTTTTGCCATAGTTGTTCAATAAGCAAAGGAATGAATGCATTCTGAAGAAGAGTGGCTGCTCTGATACAGAGGAGCTGGTGTTTCTTAAGTGCCTCCTATGCATCCAGCATTATCTGACCCTGGGAAAAATGTACTATCATCCTCTGAGGCTCAGAGAGGTCAGCATGTTTCCCAGGTCACACAGTGAGTGAGGACAGAGGTGGGAGGGGAAGTCGAGTGTTGCCGAGTCCAAAGCCAGCCCTGGTATTTCCACTTGCTCTCTGCAGAAGTGGAGATTTGGGATACAGAGGATAGGTGGAAGGACTCTATGATGGTCTTTAAAAAGGGCTTGGAAGGTAATGCTGAGGCCTTTTGCAACTTCTCTTTAGAGTTTTAAAAGGCAGAACAGATTTACAGACAGACACAGACATAGATGCTTTTCTTTTGGAGAAAGGGAGGAGTCCTGCGAGATCAAAGACAAATCACTCCAGCAAGAGAGCTCCCTTGGCTTAAATATAAAGTCATCTTTGGGTCAGACAGTTAGTCTGGGGAGCTGCAAAGAGAATGAGAAACAGAAAACCCAGAGCTCTTTTGGAGAACAGCTATTCTGGGGAAGGGGTGGGTGGGAAGGAACAACAAAAATATCTAAAGAAAGCAGATATGCAGAAGGAGAGATGGAGATGGAGATGGGGATGGGGATAGGGATAGGGATGAAGGGTGGAGCAGGAAAAAAGCAAGTCAGGAGAAAGATTAATCATTTGCTGAGTGCCTACTATGTGTTAAGCAATTTCGGTGCATGATTTTATTCACTTCTATCAAAACTGCTATGAAAGCAGGGCTACTACCTTTCTATTGTAAGCATGAGGAAGCTGAGGCTTGGAGAGGTCCTGGTTAGAAAGTGGCGGAGCTGAGAATGGAGTGAGTCTGTGATCTCAGAGCCCTGTCATTGTCACTACGCTCAATCAAACTGTCCTTATTTCAAAAGGAGGAAGATCCGTCCCTAGCGGAAGTGTGTCCAGCTTTCAGCTGCAGGACAGATAACAATGACATGTGGTCAGAGCTATGCGAGTCTTTACTAACGTGGAACTCTCTGAAAGACCAAAACTCAAACAGTGCCCAGCTCCTAAAAAGAAGAAAAAAAAAAGAAAAAACTATGATTTTAACAATGTAATCAGATTCCCATGGCACAAAACAGAAAATAAGTGGAAAAATCAGTGTGATTAGAGGCAGCAGGAGAAGCTGACTTCAGATGAATGTTAACAAGCCAGGTTTATCGGGGGAGAATATCAAGTATATTTTTGCAGTTCAGGTGTCAAGGCTGAGGATGGGGTCATGAAGAGCTCCACCAGTAGATAGCTGTGCTGTGTTAGTTCTGTCACTCAAACTCCATATTTCTTAGCAGTGTTGTGGGTCAGACAAGGACTATGTAGTCTTTGGGCTCCAAATACATAGCAGACATGAAGGTGCTTTGCAAGGGTCAACATGCCGTTCCAATGTTGTGGTGCTGGCAAAGATCATGTTAGTGGTGTCCTGCAATAATATAATTTGGGAGGAGAAAGCAAGGTGCAAGGGTTTAGAACATGACCTGTGGTCAGGCAGATGTGTCTGACCTTGGTCCTGCTATGCAATCTCTCCAAGCCTCAGTATTCTCATCTGTAAAATGGGTATGTATAACCACAGAATCCACCTCATATGGACATTCACACCCAAGAGATAGTGCGCTGCCTGGCATGTAGTAAATGCTCACTGAACTACACTATCATTGCCATCATTTCTATGGCTGCTTACCCACGATGATCAGGATTCAACCGACAGGCCCAGCTCCAGAGATCTACCTCAAGGCTGCACTGGGTCCCAGGGTGGTGTGTACTCTAAGGCCCGCTGCTTGCAAATAAACATCCACAACTGGAATTTCCCTCTGTGGCGTCTGCCCAGACCACAATTAATCACAAATGCGAAGGAGCTGCTTGACCGGAATAGTTATTACACCAACAAAGCCTTTGATTCTATTTATACTCTGAAAGGGCTGCTTCTGGCTGATGCGAGGGGCACTTTCTGACTTGCTTCCAACTAAGAGGGTGAGCTGGGTCTTGGGAACATAGAGACAGGAAAACAAGGTTGTATGCAAATGGGGCTTGGGTTAGGAAGCTTCCAGGTGGAGCAGAACCAACTTCGATGCTATCTGGGAAGGTGTGGGCACTGGAATTTAGAGCTGGGGTCTAAAATGTAGCCTTGCACTCTGCGGACTTAGGAAACACACCGCCCATCTCTGAATGTCAGTTTTTTTTTTTTTTTTGAGACGGAGTTTCACTCTTTTTATACAGGCTGGAGTGCAATGGTGCGATCTCGGCTCACCGCAACCTCTGCCTCCTGGGTTCAGGCAATTCTCCTGCCTCCGCCTCCTGAGTATCTGGGATTACAGGCACACGCCACCATGCCCAGCTAATTTTTTGTATTTTTAGTAGAGATGGGGTTTCACCATGTTGACCAGGATGGTCTCCATCTCTTGACCTCGTGATCCTCGGCCTCCCAAAGTGCTGGGATTACAGGCTTGAGCCCCCGCGCCCGGCCAGTTCTTTATTTATGAAGTGGATAAAGAGCAACAAGGTGGATTCAAAATCCTGCTTCTGCCGTGAACCACCCATGGGAGCCTGGGCAAGTCAATTTCTTTCCTTGGTCCTGTAGACTCTCATAAACAAGTAACACTATCAGATGCATGTCAGTTACTCATTATGCTGGGCACGGTGGCTTGCGTTTATCATCTCAGCTACCCTGGAGACTGAGGTGGGAGGATTGCTTGAGCCCAGGAGTTCGAGGCTGCAGTGAGCTATGATGGCATCACTGCACTCCAGCCTGGGTGACAGAGCGAGACCCTGTCTCTAAAAATAAATAAATCAAAAATAAATGAACACTCATTATGGCCTAAGCCCTATCCAAATGTGACCGCTTTATTTAATTGTCTCAGGTCTCAGGAGGCAGGTGCCATGTCAGGAGTTACCTCCAGAATGGAGATGACTGCTTGGGTCTGCCGGACTCCAAAACCCATATTTTGCCAAATGAGGGGGATAAAATTTCAGGATATTTCTGGAAATTTCTGAATCATCTGGAATTCTAACCTGATCCAGGAGTTAGCATCACCGCATAGGCAACTGTACTCCCTTTAGAGTCAGGCTGATTTTTTTCTTCTTTTTTTTTTTTGAGACAGAGTTTCGCTCTTGTCGCCCATGGTGGAGTGCAATGGTGCAAGCTTGGCTCACAGCAACCTCTGCCTCCCAGGTTTAAGCCATTCTCTTGCGTCAGCCTCCAGAGTAGCTAGGATTACAGGTGCCCGGCCCCATACCTGGCTAATGTTTTTGTATTTTTGGTAGAGACAGGGTTTCACCAAGTTGGCCAGGCTGGTCTTGAACTCCTGACCTCAGGTGATCTGCCTTGCTTTGGCCTCCCACGGTGCTGAGCCACCACACCTGGCCCAGGTTGGTTTTCTTGATAGCCGTCGGTTCCCTATGAACCAAGGTCATGCTCTTGTCTCTCGTAGGATGCTATCCTGGCCCCTGGGCCTGCCACAGAGCTAAGTCTGGGGGAGATGCCTCAATGAATGATTTCTGACAGACAGATTTAGCCAGACAGCTTCATCCATATACAGGGTTCTGGTGGTGGGGGTGAAGTTCAAGACTCAGGCCTGAGAGGTAGCCCACAGCTCTTTCCTCTAATCCAGCAAACTGGCTGGGGGCTGGGCCCCCTATTTCCTTGAGGCTTTGGGGCAGCCTGTGGACCCTTGCTCAGCAGCACCAAACCCCGCTCGGAGGAGACCGTCAATGGCCCCAGAACTGCTTTGCACATTGCAGCTGCTGCTTATACAGGGCCATCAGGTCCCCTCCCACCCAGCTTAATGAGAAGAGAGTGGCGGAGGGGATATGAACTGTGGGTCATGGGGTCCACAGAGGACCCCATGGTCCAAGGATGAAGGCGGCCAGGCCAGCACCCATTGAGTCTCAGGGGAAATGACCTTTCCTTGGGGAGCCCTCCCTGACTTTCTTCCCAATTGCCATCTCTTCATTAAAAAAAAAATTATATTTACATATTTTTTTTTTAAGAGATGGAGTCTTGCTATGTCACTCAGGCTGGAGTGCAGTGGTGTGATCATAGGTCACTGCCACCTCAAATTCCTGGGCTCAAGGGATCTTCCCACCTCCGCCTCCTGAGTAGCTGAGATTATAGGTGTGAGCTAATTTTTAATGTTTTGTAGAAATGGAGGCTCGCTATGTTGCCCAGGCTGGTCTCAAACTCCTGGGCACAGGGAGCAATCCTCCCTCCTCAGCCTTCCAAAATGCTGGGGTTACAGATGTGAGTTACTGTGCCTGGCCCCCATCTCTTCTTGGAGTTTCCTGTCACAGCACCTCTGAACATTCTACACTCCTCCTTTAAAAAAAGAAGTTGGCCAGACACGGTGACTCATGCCTGTAATCCCAGTACTTCGGGAGGCCAAGGCGGGCAGATCACCAGGTCAGGAGATGGAGACCATTCTGGCCAACACGGTAAACTCTCATCTCTACTAAAATACAAAAAATTAGCTGGGTGTGGTGGTGTGCTCCTGTAGTCCCAGCTACTTGGAAGGCTGAGGAAGGGGAAGTGCTTGAACCTGGTAGGCAGAGGTTGCAGTGAGCAGAGATTGTGCCACTGCACTCCAGCCTGGTGATAGAGCAAGACTCCATCTCAAAAAAAAGAAAAAAAAATTGTAGTCAAAGATAATACATGTTGTGTATCCCTTATGTGAAATGCCTGGAACCAGAAATGTTTCTGATTTTGAATTTTTTTCTGATTTTGGAGTATGTGTGTATATGTAATGAGGTATTTTAGGGAAGGGACCCAAGCCTGAACACAAAATTCATTCCTGTTTCATATACACCTTATATACATAGCCTGAAGGTAACTTTATACAGTATTTTAAATAATTGTGTGCATGAATCAAAGTTTGCATTCAGTATTTATGTATAGAATTTTCCACTTGTGGCATTATGTACTCCAAATGTTTTGGATTTTGAGTATTTTGGATTTTTGGTTTAGGGATGCTCAACAGGCATAACATATAATTTACCATTTTAACTTTTTTTTTTTTTTTTTTGAGATGGAGTCTCACTTTGAGACTCCAGGCTGGAGCACAGTGGCATGATCTCGGTTCAGTGCAACCTCCACCTCCTGGGTTCAAGTGATTCACCTGCCTCAGCCTCCCAAGTAGCTGGGATTACAGGCGCCTGCCACCACGCCTGGCTCATTTTTTTGTGTGTTTTTAGTAAAGACGGGGTTTCACTATGTTGGTCAGGCTGGTCTTGAACTCTTGACCTCATGTCTGCTCCCCACCCCCCTCAGCCTCCCAAAGTGCTGGGATTACAGGCGTGAGCCACTGCACACAGTCCAAGTATTTTTAAGTCTACTGTTTGGTAATAATATACTCTTGTGCAACTATTATCACCATCCATCTCCAGAACTCTTTTCATCTTCCAAAACCGAAACTTTCTAACCTTCAACAATAACTTCCCACTCTCCCCTCCTTCAGCTCCTGGAAAGCTGCATTCTACTTTCTGTCTCTAGGAATTTGATTACTCTAGGAAGCTCATTTAAGTGCAGTCAGACATGATTCATCCATTTGCGTCTAGCTCCTTTCACTTAGTGCAATGCTCTCCAGGTTTGTCCATGTTGTAGCGTATGTCAGAATTCCATTCCTTTTTCAGGTAATACTCCATTGTATTCATACAGCACAACTGATCATTTATCTATCAATGGACCCTTGAGCAGCTTTTGCCTTGAATGACGCTGCTATGAATATGGGTATAACAAGTATCTGTTTGAGTCACTGTTTTTGTTCTTGGAAGTATATACCTGGCAATGGACTTGGTGGGTCATAAGGTAACTATTCGTAATGTTTTGTTTTCAGGAACCCCTCCTGCACTTCCTAATTCAGCTATTCCACAGAGGGGCTTATCTTGGGTCTGCATCCCGGACCCACCATTTATCAGGAGGTCACTTTACCTCTCATGCCTCAGTTTCCTCATTTGTCAAAGAACTCACCTCTAAGCGATGCTATAAGCACAGCTATAAATGAGGCAAAATAAGGCCATACAGCCTGATTGTGGAGGAAGGAGTTTGGGTGTTATGACTCTGGGGCTCTTGCCTATCACACTTGAACTTGTAACTAATCACATGGCTGAAGAGTAATGAACAGGGACCTGATCTTGAGGACTACAGTGCTTCTGTTTTTTTTTTTTTTTTTTTTTTGGTGGTAAGACAGGATCTTGCTCTGTTGCCCAGGCTGGCTTACTGCAGTCTCAAACTCCCAGTCTCAAGAGATCCTCCCTCCTAAGCCTCCTGAGTAGCTTGGACTAAAGGCATGCATCAGCACACCTGGCTAATTCAAAGAAATATATATTTGTAGAGATAGGGTCTCCCTATGTTGCCCAGGCCGGTCTCAAACTCACGGGCTCAAGCGATCCTCCCTCTTCAGCCTCCAGAGTAGCTGGAACCACAGGCATGCATCCCAGGCCCAGCTAATCTTTTAAAAAAATTATTTGTAGAGATAAGGTCTCTATGTCGCCCAGGGTGGTCTTGAACTCCTGGGCTCAAATGATCCTCCTCTTTCAGGCTCCCAAAGTGCTGGGATGACAGGCATGAGCCATCTTGCCCAATGTGTTCTTAAATGAGATATCAGAGTTACCCAAGGGAAGACTCACATGCTGCTCACTCAGGACATGGAATGAATCAGAAGGAAACTGTGAATCCCTTTTCAATTCTTACCCACTTCTCCTGAGTACCCTACCAGCAAAGTCTCAGGTCAATACAAACGAATCTTCAGCAGCATTCCCCTACTGAACTTCCTTTTCCAAAAAGCAGAGTTCTGCCCACAGGACTTATTTATTTGCATTGTTGCTGTCTCTTCATGGCAAGTGACAGCAAGATTTCCACTTATGGCCATGATGCAAAATCATGGTTAAAATAAAATGATGTGCTTACATAAAAATAAAGGCGAGTCTATTGCAGTAAAAATATTACAAGAATAATAGGGCAGGTGGAATGTGGAGACGGCAGAATTGTGAAGGCTGGAGGGATGTGAGGGAGCTTGGGGAATGTTAATTACACTCCATGAGCTTGCTTCCAAACTAGGATGTGCTGAGTTTGTTAAACAAATGAGAGAAGGTAAAGGCCAAGTGCAGAGGGACGCTCAAGGAGCCCCATCTATCCTGCAAGGACTCAAGGGTTCAGATAACGTCTGATTTTCAAGGATTAGGGCTCTCACTTGCTTTAGGGGCCCAGGAGGGTTTCTCAGGAGTCTCTTGGGGTGGGCTTTTGGGAGAGCATCTCCTTGCTAAAGAGACAGGGGTCTGCAGAGAAACACTGTCCTTTTGATTCTTACTCTAATTTGTTGAGTACTTCACATTCATGTGGTTGTTTCATTCATAAG
Organism: Saguinus oedipus; assembly: GCA_031835075.1. Classification (NCBI taxonomy): domain Eukaryota; kingdom Metazoa; phylum Chordata; class Mammalia; order Primates; family Cebidae; genus Saguinus; species Saguinus oedipus. Next base: position 16,541,768 of record CM063179.1, on the reverse strand, counting down.
GCTTTTACCTCTTGTAACAGTGCTGCGTATGGAAATTATCCCCATTTATAGATAATCGTCCCAGGCTCAGAGACCACTGGTGAGGAACTTGCCCAAGGTCACAGAACCAGAAGGTGGAGAAGAAATTAGGATACACATTGTTCTGACTTAAAATATCATGCTCTATGACCAGGCTTCGGGCAGCAAGCATCTGGGCATCCTCATCTTCACTCAGGCTCCCATGCTAAGCTGGATGGGAACCAAAGCATCGTGTTCTCAGAATGGCTTCGAAACCGTATCTCCCCTAGAGCAAGATTTCTCATCCTTGGCACTACGGATATTTGGGACCAGGTAATTCTTTGTTGTGGAGGGGGCTGTCCTGTGCACTGTAGGATGTTCATCGACATCCATGGATCTACCCACTAGATGCCAGTAGTACCCACCCAGTTGTGACAAAACCTAAAATGTCTCCATTCATTGCCGTGTGCCCCCTGATGGGGGTAGGGCGTGGAGAGGCAAAATCGCTCCCAGTTAAGAACCGTGGCTCTAGGACAAGCTGTCCAGATGTGGTCTCTGACAAGCAGCATCAGCAACACCTGGGAATTTGTTAGAAATGTAACAGATTTCTAACAAAGTCCTCCCCTGGCTTGCTCTTGCTAGGGCCCTCTAAGACGTGACTACTTCCCTTTACTTTCCGCCATGATTGTAAATTTCCTGAGGCCTCCCCCAAGCAGAAGCCTCAATGTTCCCTGTACAGCCCGTAGAACTGTGAGCCAATTAAACCTCCTTTCTTTAAAAATTACCCACTCAGGTATCTCCTTATAGCAATGGGAGAACGAACTAATACAAGACCTTACCTCATTTATCCTTACAGCACGCCTTTGAGGGAGGCATTCTGACTATTCCCATTACAGATAAGAAAGCCCCACCCCCAGACCTTTCTGAATCAGAAACTCTGGGTGTGGGCGCCAAGGACTCTGCGTGGTAGTAAGCTCTCCAGGTGATTCTGATACAGGCTTATGGGTGCCTAGGCCAGTGGTTCTTAACTCTGGCTGCGTATTACAATCATCTAAACATCTTTTTTTAAGAAAAATATCTTCATGCCTGAGCCCCACCCCAAGAAATTCTAATTTAATTAGTTTCGTGGGTACAAGTATTGGGACTCTTTTGAAACTCCCCCTGTGATTCTGATGTGCAATCAGGGTTGAGAACCACATTTTGGATACCTTCTTTTCTTTTCAACCACCTTTTAAAAAAACACATCTCTTGAGGTAGAAAGAATTTTACCAAACACATCTTTGGGTGCTGCCTCAAGTGCTCAAGGCCACTCGCTCCGCCAGAGACTGAAGGCTACCTCATTCATTATTTTTCTCCCGCTCTGAGAAAATGTCTCCTTCCACCCCTGACCAAGCGCTCAGGACATTTTCCTGCTCATTGATTTCCCCCCACCCCATTCAAGTCTGGAGTTATTAAACCACAGCCCATGGCTGAACCGTCTTATTGATTTTATTGTTCAGAGCCCTGGGATATTCTAATGATGTACTGCTCAATAAATGGAAACTGGTGGGATAGATATTGATGGCATATGGTACATTTCACCGCAATTCGCTGGGTCCCAGTCACTTTGCCTGTTACATATCATCTGTGAAAACACTGCACTGTGGCCCACAAGCTCTTATCCATCCTGCTGATGTTACCTTTTCTGTGCATCAAGGATGAAAGAACTATTATGAAAATAGCAACTCGACAACTGTGTGCCACACCCGGGCTGAACATTTTCTAACAGACCTGATATGGTTTGGATCTGTGTCCCCAGCCAAATCTCATATTGAATTTTAATCCACAGTGTTGGAGGTGGGGCCTGGTGGGAAGTGATCGTGAGGGTGGATTCTTCACGAATGGTTTAGCACCAACCCCTTGGTGCTGTTCTCTAGAGATCTACTTGTTTAAAAGTGTGTGAGACTTCCCCTGTTTTGTTCTTTCTCCAGCCCGTAAGACATGACTACTTCCTCTTTACCTTCCATCATGATTATAAGCTTCCTGAGGCCTCCCTAGAAGCAGAAGCCTCGATATTCCCTGTACAACACCCGGAACTGTGAGCCAATTAAACCTCATTTCTTTATAAATTACCCACTCAGGTTATTGATTTGTAGCAATGGGAGAACAAACTAATACAAGACCTTATCTCATTTACTTCTCACAGCAGACCTTTGAGGGAGGAATTCTGGCTATTCCCATTTTACAGATAAGAAAATTAAGACTCCAAGTGGTTACCTGACCTGGCCAGCTAATATTCTGCAGAACTGGGATTCAAATCTCCATTTGTCAGACACTAAAATAGGGACTTTCAACGCCTGGGGTAAACCATGCAAGGAAACAACAGCTTCTATTGTATTTGAACGACCCTTCGGAGGGTTTCAGCACAGATCAGTATTTCACAGATCCTCTTCCCTTCGAAAGCAGTATTTCTCAACCGGCACTAATGGAATTTGGGAACAGACAATTGTTTGAGTGTTGTCCCATGCATTACAAGGCATTGGAAATCCCTAGTCCCTATAATAGCCTCTCCTCACTTGCATTTCCCAATGCCCCCTAGGAGACCAGCATGGCTACTTCTTGAGAACCACTCACCTCCCTGGAAGGCAGAAGACTCCCTGCCAAGATGGCCTCCCTCTTTTTGGTAAACACACACAGCCACTCTGGAAAGGCAATGTAGCAGAGTGGAAATAAGTTTCGTTTTGAAACCTCATAGATCTGCGTTCAAACCATGGCTCTTCCCCTGGTAACTCTGGGAGGCAGGGCAAGTTATATAACCTCTCAAAGATTCTAGTTCATCGTCAGTAAAACAGGGATATACACTCACCCGACTTCATAATGAGGAACTGATGGAATCATGTGCTCTGAGAAGTGCCTAGTACAGAGCAGTAGCTCTGAACCTGGGGCAATATTGTCTTTCCCCTGTCTTCTGTGTGCTCTTTCCAAACGCCTAATCCACAGAATCCAACAGCATAAAAAGTGATGCTGTTTTATGCCACGAAGTTTGGCAGGGGGGTTGTTACCCAGCAGAAGGAACTGGAACGAATGCCTATGATATGCCAGGCAGGCACCATTCTGGGAGTGAATAATAGAGTCATGCACACACCACAAGAGCTTTTGCTTATGAGAAGCAGCCTCTCCTGAGAAAGAAGACAGATAATAAACGCATAAATATTTCCAGGACCAATACGTGGTATGCAGAAAATGAAATGGTGGCCATTATTATTATTGCCTTAAATAATGACTTGCAAGTGACTACATTTTCTCTTCTTCTCTTTCCAACCTCATTTCCCACTATGCTACTCCAGTCACCCTTTCCCCGAAGCCAAAATGTCATTTAATCTCATGAAACCTCTGCTTCTGTTCCTCGGTGCTGGGGTATCCTTTCCTTTTCCAAAGATACTCTTTGCTAGGACTGAATTGTGTCCCTTGACAATTCATATGTTGAAGCCGTGGTCCCTCCTGTGACTGTATTGGAGATGTAGCCTTTAAGGAGGTGATTACGGTTAAATGAAGTTGGGCTGAGTGCAGTGGCCCATGTCTGTAATCCCAGTACCTTGGGAAGCTGAGGAGGGTGGATCACTTGAAGTCAGGAGTTCAAGACCAGCCTGGCCAACATGGTGAAACTCTATCTCTACTAAAAATACAAAAATTAGCTGGGTGTGGTGGCACACACCTGTAATCCAAGCTACTTGGGAGGCTGAGGCAAGAGAACTGCTTAAACCCAGGAGGCAGAGGTTGCAGTGAGCCGAGATCATGCCACTGCACTCTAGCCTGGGTGACAGAACAAGGCTTCATCACTCAAAAAAAAAAAGTTAAATAAAGTCATAAGGGTGGAACCTTGGATTTAGGGGATTTTTTGCTTTTAGGAGAGGAGATGCCAGAGAGCTTGCTATCCCTTTACCATGTGAGGTTGCAGTGAGAAGTCAGCCATCTACAAGTCAGGAAGAGGGCCCTCACTAGAACCCAATCATGCTGGTACCCTGACCTTCAAGTCATAGCTTCCAAAATGGAGACAACTATTTCTGTTTTTTAAGCCACCCAGTCTATGGCATTTTTTAAAAATGACAGCCTAAGCAGTCTAATATACAAGTCGAGGAGGCAAGGGATGTGCCCCTTACACTACCATCGACAGGTTGAGTGAGGAGTTAACTAGGTAAGAGGGAAAAGTGACCCCAGGTAGAGGGAACAGCATATGCAAAGGGCCTGTCAAGAATGACAGTATCATAAGGAGAAGACATCCAGGAAGGCCAGTGTGCCTGGAACTTAGAGGCCAAGAGGAAGCACAGAGGATGAGGATGGGCAGAGAGCAGAGGCACCACACAGGGTCTTGGGTACCACTTTAAGGATTGCAATGAACAAGACTGACATGCCCTTACAACAGGCTTGTTACTCACAATTGAGGAATGGGTGGCAGGCAGGACTATTTTGAAATTCCCAGGTGGGGTGGCATGGGATGCTTTGCTTCGCATGGAGTGGAAGACAGGCAGGAACCCCCAGACCCTCCTACACTCTGCGCTTGGTGTGCCCAGAAAGCCTGCTCCATCTGCACTCCTTGCCTTCTTGACCCAGAGGCTGCTGCTTGCAAGTTCTCCCATGAGCCTTCCTGTCGCCTGACATTTTCATCTCTGTCCTCCTTCCTCCTCTCTTGAAGGGACTCGCAGGCTCAATAAATACTGCCAGGGAGAAAGGCAGCGACTCATCTGTTTTTATTACAAATGGAACCGCTTGAGGAGGGAACAACTCTTATTTGCTTCTCAGGGTAAGGGTTTTGACAACAGGTTTATATTCTCCAACTCTCCAAGGATTAAGTGAGTAACACTCTCAAGTTAACAGTACATTAATTAATGCCAAATTGGTTGGAATTTTCCTAATAAAAATCCTTAAAGTAATCACATTATGGGCCATTAATGCTGCCTCCTGATCATAAACCATAAATATGTTCTGCAGGTGCAAAAAAGGGACATTTCTCCAAATCGCTTCCCATTTGTCAAATTAATGCCATCCCGCGTCACATAATGCAGACAGGAGTGATTATAAAATCTCACATGGGTAGGATTTACTCTGTGCTGGTCACTCAGCCAAGCCCTGTACATATAGCATCTCATTTACTTCTTGTAGCCAGTCTATAAGGTGCTGCTGTCATTCTCAATTTACAAATGGGGAAACTGAGGCAGAGCACAAGTAATCTGCCCATGGTCAAACGGCTAGGAAGTAATGGAGCTAGGATGTGAGTCCAAGCAAACTGATTCCAGGATACTCTGTCATCCTGCCCCCTGAGCTGCAAGGGCTTTGTCTCTAAGCACAGAGGTCCTCCTGGTCAGGTCTACTGCTAATGAGATCTTTGGTTGGTTACAGTAGCAACCGGCAGCAACAGTCAACACAACGTTTTATTTTGCTCCTTGAGGGCAGGGACGGTGTTTCATTTACTTGCTCATTTTGGAAGTGATAGCTCACCAACAACGCTGAGCACAAGCACTGCCACGTAAGGCACTGAGGCTGCCGTCTTCGGAGGCAGTCAAAAAAAAAAAAAAAAAAAAAAAAAGATGACTGGCCCTGAATTACTTACTCAGTATGTACTTGTCATTACAGTGCAGAAGTCTTGAAAATACAGAAAAGCTCCAAAGGAAAGTAAGGACACAAAAGTCCTCCCTGCTCCCCTCTCCCCACCCCCTCCTCCGCCTTTTTTTTTTTTTTTTTTTTTTTCAAAGTAAGACCCTCCCTGCCTTGAGACTTTGTGACATGATCTTCCTTCCTTCCTAAGTGACGTCTTCACCTGGCTCACTTTTCATGTTTCAGAGCTCAGCTTCACCCTGGCTTCTTTGCAAAGGTCTGTAGACCTGGTCTACATCAGATCCTCTGGCTGCCTGTACTTTTCCTTCACTGCATCCAACATCTTTTGTAAAATACGTTTATCTGTTTCCTGCATCCAACACCCACTGGACCAGCAGCTCCTTGAAGACAGGTTCAACATCAGTTTTGTTCATTTGGCCATTGCCAGAACCTGGCAGGAGATTACTTGGCCTAGGAGAGTGTCTGGTGACAGTGCCAGAAGCAGTTGGAACACACAGTAAATTCCTGTCAAAGAAAACCCTCATTCTCAGCAAACTGACACAAGAACAGAAAACCAAACACTGCATGTTCTCACTGATAAGTTGAGTGATGAACAATGAGAACACATGGACAATGGGAGGGGAACATCACACACAGGGGCCTGTTGCGGGGAGGGGAGCTAAGGGAAGGACAGCAGCAGGTGAGGGGATTGGGGAGGGATAGCATTAGGACTAATACCGAATGTAGGTGACGGAGGCAGGGATGGATGCAGCAAACCACCAAGGCACATGTATACCTGTGTAACAAACCTGCACGTTCTGCACATGTACCCCAGAACTTAAAGTATAATAAAAGCAATTTAAAAGGAAATGAACACAGAAACACACACTCAACAGCACAACAGAGTTCACAACAGCGGGTAACAGGGAGCACTTCAAATGCACTGGGATCGTAACAGATCATCTCCCTGCAATGGTGTGAGCTGGGCTCAGCCTCAGGCTGGGGCTCTGATACACAGACCAGGAACCACAGCACTTGGGGAGCTGAATTTCCTGGGAGAAATCCAAGAAGGAGTTCATTTTGAACTCTGTTCTAGCTTCACTTCCTAGGTGCTTCTGACTGTTTCTTTGATTTCTCTGTCTACAGAGATAATACCTACTGTAGAAAATTCAAGCATACAGAATAAGAAGCAAAAAAAAAAAAAAAAAAAGATATTAGTGCCAAAATATCACCATTGTTAACCAACCTTCATTGAACATTTTCCAAATAGTTCTATGAGTTCACATTATATACAATCGTGTATGTTCTGCTTTGTCATATGCATTCTATTTTCAATAATACACTCCTGACATCTTTTCGCTGTCAGTGCATACAGGCAATCCCTCTTTCCTACCTCCCAGCCTCCTCCTTTCCTTCTCAATATTGATAGAGCAGCTACCCTGCCAGGCGCTGGGAATGGCCAAATGAACAAAAGTGATATTGAACCTGTCTTCAAGGAGCTGACAGTCCAGTGGGTGTTGGAGGGAGAAAACAGAAAAACATATTTTACAAAAGGTATTGGATGCAATGAAAGGAAAACACATACAGGGGCCAGGGGAGGAGAGAGATGGGGCCAGGTGATCTAATGCAAACCAGGTCTACAGACCTTTGCAAAGAAACCACGGTGAAGCTGAGCTCTGAAACATGAAGAGTGAGCCAGGTGAGGACGCGTTACTTCAGAAAGAAGGAAGATCATGTGTCAAGGTCTCAAAACGGGGAGGATCTTACTTTGAAGAATCAAAAAAAAGTTGGGGGGGGAGGGGAGAGGGGAGCAGGGAGGACTTTTATTTTTTTATTTGCTTTTGGTGCTTTTCTGTATTTTCAAGACGTCTGTGGTGTAAGGACAAGAACATACTGAGTAAGTAATTCAGGGCCACTTATTTTTCTTTCCTTGAATGCCTCCAAAGATGGAAACCTCAGTGCCTTACATAGCAGTGCTTGTGTTCAGCACTGATTGTGAGTTATTGCTTCCAAAATGTGCCTGCTCTAAGCTTTCATCCACAGGTCCTAATTTGGCCTTCAAAGATAGCGCTGCTGCTTCTGCAACAAACCAACCCCCGAAATATGTGCAAATTGTTATTTTGCAATGACTCCAGCCCCCATATCCCTCCAAGTCTAGGTCCTGTGCATGTTCCATACTCTTTCCATTTTTCTCCTACAACATGTAAGATCCTTTTGTCATGTTTCTTCCTGGGAGTGACTAGAAGATCTTCCACAGGCACAGCCTGAGATCACTGTCAAAAGAACTTTTAAATGCCTCCCACACATGTGCCAGCACAAATTCATTGGTTCATTTGATAAATAATTATAAATGCCTTTGAGTGTGCTATGCCCTGGGGCAGTGGCAGTGGGGATGGGGGTGTGGTAAGGTGGGAAGGGGAAGACAGCAGTGGACAGGATGGACTCATCACCTATTTGAGAAATAATTATTGGCGGGGCACGGTGGCTTATGCCTGTAATTCCAGCACTTTGGGAGGCCAAGGTGGGCGGATTACCTCAGGTCAAGAGTTCAAGACCAGCCTGGTCAACACAGTGAAACCCCGTATGTACTAAAAATATAAAAATTAGCCGGGTGTGGTGGCGCGTGTCTGTAATCCCAGCTACTCAGGAGGCTGAGGCACAAGAATGGCTTAAACCTGGAAGGTGGAGGTTGCAGGAGCCAGGATCACACCACTGCATTCCAACCTGGGTGATGGAGCAAGACTCTGTCTCAAAAGAAAAATAAGAGAGAGAAATAATTATCAAATGGCTGCTATTGGGACCAGATGGACATGGTCAGTGAATCTCTAAATTAATGTGAAATGAATAAATGCTACATCTTGTCTTTTGCCATCAGAGCAGCATTGATGGGATGACCATTACTCTGCCATGGTGCTTATATTAATCTAGTCAAGCTCCCTAACACTGGTTTGAGAGCGCTTGTCCCAGTTCACCTATCATTCTTCGACTAACCTGGAAGACCAAAGAAACCCTGATTTCTCAACCATGCTTTAGAAGCTTCATTTAGGTCAGAGGGCTCCTGAGAATAATTTTCTTTTTTCCTTTTTTTTTGAGACAAAGTCTTGCTCTGCCGCCCAGGCTGGAGTGCAGTGGTGCAATCTTGGCTCACTGCAACCTCTGCCTCCCAGGTTCAAGCGATTCTCCTGTGTGGTGGCTCACACCTGTAATCCCAGCACTTTGGGAGGTCGAGGTGGACAGACCATTTAAGGTCGGGAGTTCAAGACCAGCCTAATGAACATGGTCTGATTCACCCTATCTCTATTAAAAATACAAAAAATTAGCCAGCCGTGGTGGTACAAGCCTGTATTCCCAAGGTGGACAGACCATTTAAGGTCTGGAGTTTGAGACCAGCTGGATCAACATGGTCTGATTCACCCTATCTCTACTAAAAATACAAAAAATTAGCCAGCTGTGGTGGTGCATGCCTGTACTCCCAGCTACTCGGGAGGCTGAGGCAGTAGAATAAACTTTGCTAAATAAGAACCTCTCTGAATGAACTGACAGAGGAAGCTCATTTCAAACACTGGCTGGTCCTTAGACTAGAGAAGAGCAGGGGAAAGTGGGTGGGTCTTACCATTTCTGGACAGGATGCAGTTAAAGAGACAGGACGTGTGGTACTACAGCTTGGGATGGCCACTGACAGTAAAAACAATTTAAATTAAATTAAATTTGGTCGGCTCTGAAAGAAAACACATGTAATGTTAATTTCATGGGTGTACCAATGTGTAAACCTAACAGATGATACTTAAATGAGAAAGGCAGAGAAATGACATTTGGTTAAACAATGCATCAGTGGGTAAGATTTGTGGAAACTGCCATTTAAAAAAAAAAAAGCACAATTGAAATCTGAGCAAGCTGTCACCCGGGCCAGGCCACCTAGGCATTCTCATACAACACACTTGAGAGGAGCAGTGGGTGGCCAGGGTTGCAGGCAGTCTGGATGAATTTAGGGGACTCAGGCCAATGTCTGTGTTAACTTTTTTTAAATGTTTTTTGAGACAGTCTCTGTTCCCCAGGCTGGAGTGCAATGGCACGATCTTGGCTCACTGCAACCTCCGCCTCCCGGGTTCAAGTGATTCTACTGCCTCAGCCTCCCGAGTAGCTTGGATTACAGGTATAAGCATCACACCTAATTTTCATATTTTTAGTAGAGACGGGTTGCACCATGTTGGCTAGGCTGGTCTCAAACTCATGACCTCAGGTGATCCACCTGCGTCAGCCTCCCGAAGGGCTGGGATTACAGGCGTGAGCCACCGCGCCCGGCCTGTGTTAAGTTTTGATGCTCTTCCTGGGCCTGTTTGCTGGGCAGATAAAATCATTTGCTTGTCTCTCCAACTATGACTAAGATCTCACCCTGGGGAGAAAGTATGCCTTTGCTGGTTTATGTCCTTTCCTTAAAAGAATAGATTGTGTAGTATTAGAGGTACATGAACATGTGAAAAGGCTGACTTTCTGTTTTATCTCCGTCCCCTGGCACAAAATAGGCACTCAGACAATAAATGGAGAATGAGTGAATGATCCAGACACGCCTCAGCCATGTTTTCCACCCTTACGACTTCATGGTGGCATCCATGTTTCCTTGCCACTGTGTTAATAAGCATCACCTCCTAAGACACTGTTTGGGGTCCTTGTCCCTGTCTGGCAGCCATCACTCCTTTTCAATATTCACAGAACTATCTCCTATGGTCAATAAAGCTACAAGAAGCTGATTGATTGGGAAGAAACATGACTCTACTAAAAATGCTGACCCAAGAAACAATACATACACTGAGCCTGCCAGAAATATATTGACAAAAGCTAGCATTTTGTTAAGCATTTAGTATATGCTGGGCATGGTATCAAGAATGTTTTCAGTTGGTTGGATGGTGGCATTTTTTCCAGTTCATCATCACACAAACACTGAGGCAGATGCCATCATTATCTCACTGTTATTTTTTCTTTTTAAATGAGGCAGAGTCTCACTCTGTCACCAGGCTGGAGTGCAGTGGCGCAATCTTGGCTCACTGCAACTTCCCCCTTCCGGGTTCAAGTGATTCACCTGCCTCAGCCTCCAGACTAGCTGGAACTATAGGCACACACCCAGTTAATTTTTGTATTTTTAATAGAGTCAGGGTTTTACCATATTGTCCAGGATGGTCTTGATCTCTTGACCTCGTGATCTGCCCACCTTGGCCTCTCAAAGTGCTGGGATTACAGGCGTGAGCCACTGCGCCTGGCCCATTACCCCACTTTTGCAGAGGAAGAACGATTGAGACTCAGAGAGGTTATGTTGCATGACCAAGATCACACAGCTAGTAGCCGAGCTGAGATTTGAACCAAGGCTAACCTGCTTCCAGAGTCACTACTGCATCCTGCTTTAAATGTATAAAGAATATGTTTTAAGCAGAGTGTGGTGGGGTATATACCTCTAGTCCCAGCTATTTGGGAGGCTGAGACAGGAGGGCTGCTTGAGCCTGGGAGTTTAAGAGTGCAGTGAGTTATGATCGCGCCCTGTAGTCTAGCCTGGGCAAGAGAGTGAGACCCTGTCTCCAAGAAAAAATAGAAAGAACATGTTTCAGATGACTGATAAGACAGGAAGGTGACAGTTCCTTTGTGCTTTACACAGAGCACTAAAACCCAGGAGGAGCCAGGGCAGTGCCAGGCTCTGCTGCTATAACATGTAGACCCTCAAATCACAGTGGCTTGAACACAACAAAGGCTTATTTCCTGCTCCTGTTCTGCTTGAGCAGCTCTCCTATAAGACTGTCTTCCAAGAGGTGACGTGAGGATCCAAGTTGCCTCCACTTCACCTCTGCAATCTCACTCCTCAGCACCCTTCTTTTGGAGCGCACAGAGAGGACAGGGATTGGCATGATGAATTCATACCCCACCAACTGCCTTGGCCAGGAAGTAACCACCGTTTCCACTTATGTCTCTGTCAGGGAGACTGAGTCACAGGACCCCACCCAGATACCTGGGAGTTAGTAATGGAGAGAAGACTATGGATCCCAGAGGAACATTTCTATTTCACGCCACAGAAACATACTAGGTTATTCCCTAAGCCAGCACTTCTTGACCAGTAACAATTTTGTCTCCCTGGGGACATCTGGCAATGTCTGCAGACATTTTTGTTTGTTACAGCTGGAAGAAAGAGTGCCACTGGCATCTAAAAGGTAGAAGCCAGGGATGCTGCTGAACATCCTACCATGCATGGGGATGGCCCCCCACAAAAAGGGATTGTCTGCTTCCAAATGTCAAGTGCCAAGGTTGAGAAACTGCTTGAAACCAGTGATCCTGAAAAAGATTGTCTGGGGAGCTTATTAAAATGCAGAATCCGGGCTGGGTGCGGTGGCTCACGCCTGTAATCCCAACACTTTGGGAGGTGGAGATGGGGTGGATCACTTGACGTCAGGAGTTCAAGACCAGCCTGGCCAACATGGCAAAACCCCATCTCTACTAAAAATACAAAAATTAGCTGGAAGTGGTGGCGTACACCCATAATGCCAGCTACTTGGGAGTCTGAGGCATGAGAATCAATTGAACCTGGGAGGCAGAGGTTGCAGGGTGCCAAGATTGTGCCATGGCACTCCAGCTTGGGCGACAGAGTGAGACTCTGTCTCAAAAAAAAGAAAAAGGCAGAATCCTGCACCCCTCCCTCCCTCCCCCCTTTCCTCCCTCCCTCCCCCCTTCCCCCCTCCCTCCAGATCACCAACCTGGCAGTATTTTCAGGGCCCTCTGGCAACTGTGTCGGCCATTCTTCATAGACCACACTCAAGGAACCTCACAGAAAAGAGGAATCAGAAACACCAACACTGGGACTAGGCATGGATGGAATCGCACAGAGACAACCCTCAAATGCTCCAGGGTCAGTGTGAGGCAGCTGTGCCAGGAAAAAGAAAGAAAGGCTGACATTTGTTAAGTGCCTCTCTCTGTCTCTTTTGTGCAAGTCTTGAATTGCAGGGAACATATTCTAAGACTAACCTGTCAGCCAATAACAACTAAATTACTAACCTTGCCTCCTGCTGTGCCCCATATCCCTGTCAGATGCACAGTGGCACTCACAGAGGAATGCTTCCTGGAGATGTGTTCCCAACATCGGGAAAGGTGACCCTTTTGCTAGAGAACCATGTGCTCACATGTGTTTCATAGGGGCCAGGGGCTGGAAATAACCCAAAGGAAAGGGAAGCAAATCTGAGCAGAGAAGCTGAGACTCTTGGTCAAATCCATGTCTGCTTTATCCATGGCACTCACTACAACCTACTTTCAGCATTATTTGCAGGCAGGTCTTGCCAAGTGGCTGTGCTTTAGCCAATAAAATAGAAACATGATGCACAAAACTTCTAGGCTTATCCATGGACACCTGTGCATGCTTCTCTGTGCTATTTCCCTCTCCACTGTCTGGGTGCAGGAGAGCACGCTGACCTTGGAGGCTGAGTGTTGAAGACAGTAAAGATAGTGGAGTCAGACGGAAGGGGCCTGGATCCCTGAATTACAACATGGAGGGGAGTCAATCAGGAGCATCCATTTTGGATGGCAGAGGATGGAGACATCAACCATGTTCATGTTAGAGGCATTATACATTGGTGGTTCTGTTTCAATAAAATTTGACTAACAAAACAGGTGTGGGTTGGATTCAGCCTGTAGACTGTAGTTTACCAATCTCTGGTTTAAGAGAAGCTCAATCTACCAAACATAGTACTAGCCTTCCAGGAAGAGTCATCTGATTAGACGTTTTGCCCTGTGTGACCTCACTGCAAACAAACATTACTAGGTTTGACTGCTACAGCAGCTGATGTTGCCCTAACTAATACAGTGATTCTATACTTGGACACTGAAGGCAGAAAGACTTGAGTCCAGATTCTAGAACCAGCCCTTGCTAGGAAGCTACGAGAACCTTTGAGCTTCAATTTCCCAAAGTGGAAAATGGAAAGGAAATACTGAGGAAGGTAACCTGACATATTTTAATTAAAGGTTGTCGTATATGGTCATACCACCATTCATTGTACCACCTATTGTACAGACGTTCTCATTGAGGATCACGTTCTATCAGTGACAAGATAGGGACAGAATAAAAAGCAAGGCACTGAGATGGGTGAAGGTTTGCCATTTAGAAAGCCTAAACTTTCTATACATTTCTTAAGTAAACAAATGAATAACCTAACCAACATTTTTAGCAGCATCTGCCATCTATGAAGACCAGGCACGTGTATGCCTACTCACTCTCCGGGGGCAAGAGCCATCTGTGATTTGGCTTGTTTTCTTTCCCAGTCTTATTTTGCGGTCTTGCCAGTGAATCTGTGCAAAAGATTACTCAGTATACGTGTGCTTGTTAGCTAATGCAGGGAAGTTATCACAGCTTAGGAAGCATCTGCTTTATACTTTCAAGTCAGGCTTGCTTCTGTGTCCTGGCTCTGTCACTCACTTGATCTGTGGTCTCGGGCAAATGGCTTCCCCTCTTGAAGCCTCCTCAGCTTCCAAATCTGCAAAGCGGGTATGCCAGGGACAGCGAACCATCGATCAAAATCCATTCTCCCCTCTGATCTATGCAATTACAGATGAGAATGTGACACTTGTCTTCAACACTTCTCAGCCTCTATAGCCAGGTGCATGAGGCTCTCCCTAGATTTTAGGACAGGAATCTTAAATATTTTCTTTTCTATAAGGGGACAGACAGTAAACACTTTGGGCTTTGTGGGCCATATGGTTCTCTGTTGAGACTACTCAACTCTGCCATCGCAGAGAGAAGGCAGCCACAGACAAGACCAAAACGAATGGGTGCGGCTGTGTTCCAATAAAATTTAACTTACACAACAGGTGGTGGGCTGGATTTGGCTTGTGGGCTATCATTTACCAATCCCCGGTTTGACAGATGCTCAGCCTACCAAATATAGTACTAGTCTTCCAGAAAGAGTCATCTGATTAGACATTTTGTCCTGTGTGACCTCATAAGCCACCAATTCTTATAACACACACATATTTTCTCATTTATAATTGCTCTGTGTCTCCAAAATTCTCATCATGTCCTTAAACGTCAACTATTCCCTGCCCTTTAATTTCAGTCTCTATGGGCTAAGTCTGTCTGCCTTTCCTCCTTCTTTTTAGGACCTGCTCCATAGTTTGCAGGATGAAAAGGCAAGGCCCCTTGTTTAAAAAATATTAAGTTTCAAGACGGTGAAAGCAGAGCATAAAATCTAACATGGGGCTTTCTGAGCGTGAGCTCAGGTTACAAAGTCCACCAAGCAGACCCTGCTGGTCTGGCTTGTATTACCATCAGCAAACCCAGAAAGTTTTCTGCCTAACTTCTTGACAAGTCCAGAAACTTGCCACCTGCATGCTGTTTGAAGGGTTTCGGGAATGGTTTTACACATCACAAGAAGACAAAGAAAAAAAAAACCTAATTTTCTTTTAGTATATTACTTGTCAGACAGGGAAATGGGATATAATTATGGTGTGACATTTCCAACAGCAAATATGTTCCAGTGTAAGCAATTAACACCGGTTCTTTTGGCAGGCTTAAAAAGATTACTCAGAGACTGTGGTAACTTACAATGCCCCATGAATAATAAATAATGTAGAGTCGCAGCTAAGTTGTATTCTACGACCAAAGTTCAAGTTTCTTGACGAAAATAAATTGGGTGCTGTTAACCCTCTGTTGACTTCATGTGGCTTAAGCAGATTTGGATCATAGGTTCTTTGGATTTTTGTCAATCACGTATTTACCTTACCCATGAGAACATCTGCAAAAAATAAGCAATCTGCATGTAGAAGATCATTTAAGCTGCTGGAAATTTGCATGAGGTACTGTGTTTGAAGCGGACCCCTCCAGGATGGACAGAATGGGGAGATGGCTTGCACCGGGGACTATCATCTTTGGAGGCTGTCATGGTTAAATGACGAAGCCTCAAGGTTTAGCAGAAGGTATATCTTGGACCCAGGTCCCTATTCTCTCTGTCATTCTTAACGTAACTGAAGGGAAGGCAGCACCTTCTGACTATATTTGTGCAGCTTGTGATCCTGAGCAATTGAAACCAATGAAGCACCAGCAGTAGTGACAGAGCCACATACCACAGTGACATTTAAGGCCATGGTTATGTGCAAAGTCTCAGGGGCACAGTAACCTTGTACTATAGCACTACTAGCACTATGGGCTGGACAGTTCTCTAATGGGGGTGACGGCAAGGTGTCCTGTGCACTGTACAATGCCCAGCAGCATCCCTGGACTCAACCCACTAAATGACAGGAGCATCCTCTCCTTAGTTGTGACTATTAAAAATGTTTCCTGGCCAGGTGTGGTGGCCCACACCTGTAATCCCAGCAGTCTGGGAGGCCGAGGCAGGCAGATCACCCGAGGTCAGGAGTTTGAGACCAGCCTGGCCAACATGGCGAAACCCTGTCTCCACTACAAATAAAAACATTAGCCAGGCAGGGTGGTGTGCACCTGTAGTGCCAGCTGCTCAGTAGGCTGAGGTGGGTGGATGGCTTGAGCCCAGGAGGCAGAGATTGCAGTGAGCCAAGATCACACCACTGCACTCCAGCCTGTATAACAGAGTGAAACCCTGACTCAAAAAATAAAAATAAAGCTTCCAGATATTGACAAAGGTCCCTGGAAAAAAAACACTAGCTAGACCTGGGTCCACCACTCTGTGGCCCTGAGCAGATGACTGCATTGCTTTGAGCCTCATTTTCTACATTTACAAAAAAAACTCCCATGCCTACCTCACAGAGAGATTATGGCTGGATACAATGACGCAGAAAAAGTGCTGAGCCTGGTGTCTGGCATCAAGTAAGCATTCAGTAAGACAGATGCTATTTATGCCATCACCCATTTGATTGTTTATAAACAGCTACTGAGCACAGTGGGGCTGTGGCAGGTACCACGGATGCAAAGATTCCTAAGCCTCATGTCTGTCTCAGGCATGCTAACCAACAACATCAGTGCAAGGGGGTGCTTGCTAAAATAAACACCTGGGCACAGGGGCAGTGGGCGCTTGGAGAAAAATTCTTAAACTCTGCGGCTTCATGGACAAGAAACACCTAAGTAAAGTCAGTTTTCCAGGTAGACATACGTGGGAAAGGGCATTTCAGGCAAAGGGAACTGCATGTGCAAAGGCATGGTGGTATGAGTCACTCAGAACTCCCCAGAACTCAGGAGTGCTGGGAGGTGAATTTGATGGTGCAGGTAAGGGAGGAGAAGCAGCAGAAGCAAGGCTGGCAGGCCGAGGGCAGATAAGGAAGGATCCTGAGATGTCTAATAGGTCTTATCTCTTTTGTCAACCCAATGAACTCACAGCAAAGCTGAGTCTAAATTCTGCCTTGAAGGAAGCAATGGAGTGATTGATTAGCAATGTCTGCTTGGGCCCTGGAAGGTAGAGAAGATTCAAGCTGAAATGTATTTCCCTGTTTGATGGGGTTGCCATGGTTTTTTTTTTTTTTTTTTTTTTTTTTTTTTTTTGCTTTTAAAGAGAAGACAGAGGCAGAAATGGGGCAGGAGAAAGAGTTGAGAAGTGATGGTAATAGTACTGGACAGAGAAATTACATGCCTAAAGGGAGAGCAGGATGGCTGGGGAGGAGGAGATGGATACAAGGTATTTAGGACCTAGAAATGATAGCGAGGTCGTGGATTTAAAGGAGTAGAAATAACAAACACGCTTGGGTTTTTGGTTTGGGCAACTTGGGGGATGATGGTGTTATTCACCTAGGAAAAAAGTTCAGGAGATCTTAGAGGCAGAAGATGGTACATTCTTTTTGGGACCGTTAGATGCCCGTGGAACCCCCAAGGTAGAAATGTCCATCGACTGTTGTGCATTTGGATCAGGAACCCAGACCAGTGATGAGGAACAGAGTCACTGCTTAGACACGGCATCTGTCTTCACTGGTCAGTAAGTGAGTTACAGTGACCCTGCTTCTCCCGTTCCTGGGGAAGCCCAACTGTAAATGAGAAAGACAGCTCCTTCCAGTGGGATTCTCTCCTAATCTAAAGCCATTCCCGATTGACAGGATTAGTGAAGGACGATAGAAGAAAGTCATTACTGAATAATCCCCTGCATATTTCATAGTCAACACAGCATTCATATGATCCTTGTAATCCAATTAGGCAATGCAGGAAGCTATATCTTAATTCCTGACTTCATTGTGACTTGCCTGGTTGCAGGCAAACCTTGTTTAATACGGTGTCACCTAAACACCGAGTGGTGCATACCAAATGAGCACAGAATGGTGGTGGGGTTTGGGGCTGAGGGGAGGAGGTGACTGCTGCTTAGAAGATGTCCTGTCTCAAGCAGCCAATAGGGAACTTAGAAGCCCCATGTCCTCATCAGCGAGGCTTGTGATTGGAGGAGGCTTCTGATTGGAGGCACCTTCATCTTCCTGTCTCTCTATCCATTTTCCTCTTCCTGACCTGTGTGTGAAAACTGTCTTGTCTGGTGGCTGTAACTCATCTGACAAAAGGAACAACAATCATTTTTACATAGTTGCTACTTACTGAGGGCCCACCTCATAAATGGCATTTTACACACCTGGCCCAAAAAACCCTTGGGTGGAGTAGATTGTATCCTCATTCTAAGGATGAGAAAAAACTATGACTCAGAGAGGTTCAGGTATTTGTCTAAGGCCACACAGCTAGAGTTAGAGCTGGAATTCAAAGCCAGATCTGTTTTTTTGATTTTTTTTTTTTTTTTTTTGAGATGACTTCTTGCTCTTTTGCCCAGGTTGGAGTGCAGTGGTGAAATCTCAGCACACTATGGCCTCCAACTTCCACTTCCCAGGCTCAGGCCATTCTCCTGCCTCAGCCTCCCGAGTAGCTCGGATTACAGGTACACACCAGCATGTTGGATTAGTTTTTGTATTTTTTGTACAGATCTGTTTGATTTCTGAAGTTAGTGTTATTTACCTCTGGCACCATGCCCTTCCGAGGTGAAATTCCAGAAGTGACATGCAAAAAATGTGCAAAAAGCCCCCTGAACTTTAGCCTGGGCCAGTCCTGGCCCACATGTCCATGCGAGGGCTGGTGTGCCTCCATCCTCCTTGTGCGTGTGACCCCAGCTGCGGGCTTATGTGGAGTGAATGAATGTCACTACAGTTACACTTAGATCACAAAGAACGTCTGAGTGGAGGTGATGCCTCTGATCTCTATCAGACCACCAGGAAACTAGAGAGTGTGCAGTCTGCTCCAAGTGCTGGGCTAGGCCCCATGGAGGATATGCTTATGCTGGGATCTCAAATTCCAGTCCACACTGGGTGCCCATGTAGGGTCAATGTGAGAAGTAGGCTCAGTGGGGGCTGTGGCCAATTAGAACAAGTCCATTAACCCTAACAGAGGTGATCTGTTCTTAGCGCCAATCATTTTACCATGTGGAATGCAGACCAAGTTCCTTATCTTCTGGTTTTCCAGAAGACTCTAGAAATACTGATTCTTATGGGTAATATCCCAAATTAGTTCAACCATTGTGGAAGAAAGTGTGGAGATTTCTCAAGGATCTAGAAATAGAAATTCCATTTGACCCAGCAATCCCATTACTGGCTATATACCCAAGAACTATAAATCATTCTACTATAAAGACACATGCACACATGTGTTCATTGTAGCACTGTGTACAACAGCAAAGACCTGGAACCAACCCAAATGCCCATCGATGATAGACTGGACAAAGAAAATGTGGTATATATACACCATGGAATACTATGCAGCCATAAAAACAATGAGTTCGTGTCCTTTGTAGGGGCTTGGATGAATCTGGAAACCATCATTCTCAGCAAACTGACACAAGAACAGAAGCCAAACACCACATGTTCTCACTCATAGGTGGGTGTTGAATAATGAGAACATGTAGACTCAGGGAGAGGAGCATCACACACTGGGGGCAGTTGGGGGGAGTAGGGGAGGGAGGGGAGGGTGGGGAGAGATAACATGGGGAGAAATGCCAGATATAGTATGCACCTAAAGTTAAATAAATAAATTTTTAAAAATGGTAACTAGTTTAAATTTGTAAAAAAAGAAATATTCTGTGTGGGAGTATACTGGGTTAAACAGCATCCCTCCAAAATCCTGTCTGCTCAGAATCTCAGAATGTGATCTTATTTGGAAATAGAGTCTCTGCAGATATAGTTACATGATGAATTCATACTGGGTTAGAATGGGCTAGAAACTCAATGACTCATCTTCTCCCAAGGCTATGTGAAGAAATGCAGGGAAGGTCACAAGCTAATGGAGGCAGAGACTGCACTGGTGCATCTACAAGCCAAAAAAAACCACCAAAGAACACCAGCAGTGACCAAAACCTGAAAGAGAGGCAGGAATGCTCCTCCAGATCCTCTAGAACCAACCAACCCTGCTGACACCTTGAGTGTGAACTTCTGGCCTCCAGAACTCCCATTCTCCAGGACGAGAGAATAAATTAATGTTGATTTATGCCACCATGGTTGTGGTGATTTGTTATGGAAGCCCTAGGGAACTAAAACAGAGCCAAACCCAGCAGGGCTATGAGAGGAATGTGCCCAACTGCCCTTCCCTTGATCACAGTATCATGCTCTCGATCCTGTCCCTGTCCCTGTCCCTGTCCACCTCCGCTTCTGAAGCCTGATTCACTTTCTCCCTTGCACTGCTCCCTGTCCACCATGCTGGCCTCCATCCTTTTTGGACTAGTTCAGATGTCCCTATTTTAACAACGTTTCCTGGTATTGGCCACTCCAAGCCTTCCTGGGCTAGTTCAGAGGTCCCTATTTTAATAGCATTTCCTGGTGCTGGCTACTCTAAGCCTTCCGTGAGCAGCAGACGGTCCTGCCTCCTTACCCTGAAATCTGCCTGCGGTCTGTTAGTCAACTGGAGTTGTTTTCTGAAGGCAGAAGGTGAGAAAATCCAAAGGCTTATTATCTTCACCAGTTCTCCTTTTTTTCCCAGAGCTTCTAACAGCTGGGGGCTGCCTCCTCTTTGGAATGCCCTGCTCTTTTGGCAGCCTTGGTCCTGGCCTTCCTAGGTCATCTGACCACTTTTCATCACTTCCCTTGGCTCTGTGTGATGGCCTTTTCTTTCATCCTCCGATCCCTTAAATGTAGGCATTTCTGGTCTATTCTCTTCTGTACACTTTAAATAAGTTAACTCAGTGGCCCTCAACTGAAAGTGATTTGGTGCCCTTCCCCCACTGCCCCCGGGACATTTATCAATATCTGGAGACAGTTTTGATTGTCACAACTGGGTGATCTTATACTACTGGCACCTAGTATGTCGAGGCCAAAGGCATCCAAAGGGCACAGGATAGCTCCTGACAATAAAGAAGGATCCAGCCCAAAATGTGAACAGGGCCATAGCTGAAAACCCTGAGCTAAAAGAATCCCATTTTGATGCTCTTGACCATTTATCTCATGACCTGTGCTTCTCAAGGAACTCTAGTCTTGAATATGCTCAGAAGGAAATAGTTCATACATTGCTTCTTGGAGATTTAAAATGTGCACTTGCCCTTGAAAGGCTCTGACAAGGTCTGCAGCCAAATAAAAACTCATTTCACATATGTTTAACCCACCATTTCCTAAATGTATCTGAATACAGAAATCCTTTGGTTAGGCAATCATCACTATCATTCTTCTGAAGTAACCTGCAGTATATAACATTGATTGGGCATTTACCATGTGCCAGAGTGTCCTAAGCACTTCACATGTCCTGCAAGGCCCTTCTCCCCAAGGGCAGCAGGGTGCAGTGGCTAACAGTGTTGGTTCTGGAGTCAGGGAGCTGGCTTGGAATCTGGAGCCACATCAACGAGCTGTGTGACCTTGATAAGTGCCTTCAGTTCTCTAAGACTCAATGTCCTCACCTTTAAATGACAGTGTAGTCATCCATCACGACGACGGGATACATCTGAGGAGTGGCCTGTTAGGTGATGTTGTCATTGTGAGACTATCACAGAGTGCACTTACACGCACCTAGATGGGATGGCTTCCCACACACCTAGGTTACATGCTCCTAGGCTACAAACATGGACAGCCTATGTACTCAGTACTGCAGGCAACTTGAACACAATTTCAAGCATTTGTGCATCTAAGCATATCTAAACACAGAAAAGGTACAGTAAAATTATGGTATAAAAGATAAAAATGGAAAACCCATATAGGATACTTATCATGAACGAAGACTGCGGAACTGGAAGTTGCTCTGGATGAGTCAGTAAGTAAGTGGTGAGTGAATGTGAAGGTGTCGAACATTACTGTAGACTTTATAAACACTGTACACTCAGGCTATATTACATTTACAAAAAGGAAACCACATGAGATCCCATCTCATGCCAGTTAGAATGGTGATCATTAAAAAATTAGGAGACAACAGATGCTGAAGAGGATGGGGAGAAATAGGAAAGCTTTTACACTGTTGGTGGGAGTGTAAACTAGTTCAACCATTGTGGAAGACAGTGTGGTGATTCCTCAAGGATCTAGAAATAAAAATACCATTTGACCCAGCAATCCCATTACTGGGTATATACTCAAAGGATTATAAATTGTTCTATTATAAACACACACACACGTTTATTGTGGCACTGTTCACAATAACAAAGACTTAGAACCAACCCAAATGCTCATCAATGGTAGACTGGATAAATAAAATGTGGCACATATATACCACGGAATACTATACAGCTATAAAAAAACATGAGTTCATGTCCTTTGCAGGGACATGGATGAAGCTGGAAACCATCATTTGCAGTAAGCTGACACAAGAACAGAAAACCAAACACCGTATGTTCTCGCTCTTAAGTGGGTGTTAAATAATGAGAACACATGGACACAGGGAGGGAACATCACACACCAGGGCAAATACCTAATGTAGATGACACGGTGATGGATGCAGCAAACCACGATGGCACGTGTATACCTATGTAACAAACCTGCACATGTACCCCAGAACTTAAAGTATAACAAAAAATAAAAATAAAAGATAAACTATGAAGTTATGACTACAATGTCACTAGTCAATAGGAATTTTTCAGCCCAATTATAATCTTATGGGACCACCATGGTATACGCAGTCCATTGTTGATTGAAACACTGAAAAGTACAGTGCATGACTTTGTGCGTGTGTGTGTGTATGTATATATGTGCACGCATGTGTGTAGAATGCCCACATCAAATGCTCCTGATCTCAAATTAGATAAAACATGTAAAGGGCTTTATGGTATGTTCTCAGTAATGCTGGTTATTGACTGATGATGATGAAGATGGTGGTATTGGTAGTGATGGTGACGGCTGTGATGGATGTCAAGGCAATGACAGTGGTGGTGATGGGGACAATGTGATGGTGGTTCTCATGGGGGTGACAGTGTGGAGGTGATGGTGGTGTTGGCAATGGTGGTAGTAATGAAGGTAGCGATGACCTGATGTGGTGGCCTTTGTGTGCTGGTGATGATGTTGGCAGTGGTGGTGATGGTGGTACTGTACTCTCTGTTTGGACTGTCCTTCTTGACCTGGTGAAATTATACCCTCACCTACTTATCGATCTCAAAGACTATGACATTTTCACTGACTGCCCCCTTTGGGCATAATTCTTCCTCTTTTCTGTCACTTTTTTTTAGTGCCTCCACCAGGTCACTCTCTGACATACTATCAGGACTTGTCTCCTCTGCTCAGCAGGGGGCACCTTTCCTTTGCCTGCCACATGCAAAGCATGGCCGTTTAATAAATGCATCTTGACATCAAATGGGGTGGATTATGGAGTCACCAGAACTTTGCATCAAGCCTCTCCCAAACCCCACAGGAAAAATGACAACAGAAGCAACTCGAGAATTTTGCATTTCCTGCTTCAAGGAGACCTCGAGGCAAACGCATGCCCAGCCTCAAAACACTCAGAAAACGAAAGTCGAGTCAGCAGACAAGTTTCACTGCAGGCTGGCACAGCCCATCCTGCTTGAAAACAGTGAGTGATGGATGCTGGTGCTGAGCAAAGCGAAAGGAGGGCCTGGAAAGGAAGCAGCCTGGTTTCTTGCTACAAGCTAGTGATGGAGACTTCTGACTGTGGAAGCCAGCAAGGGTCCTCAGAACAGAAATTCAAGTAGGAAGGTGTGGTGCAGGGCTCTGTGCATACTAAGTGGCCTGCAGACGCGCCCCACTTCAAAGCAGCGCTTGCAGGCTGCCAGCTCCTGGGCCTGCCTGCCCAGCCTGCAGACAGCTTTTGTTGGGTTCGCACTCTGTTTTGCTGCTTTGTTTTAAATTAAAATAGTTGTCAGTTAAATCAAGAGATTTCAGATTAACTCAGATTTCTTACTAAAAAAAGAATAACTGGAAGAGCAAGCAAGGCTGGGCCCACGGTTCTCAAAGCAAGGGGGCATGGGGCTTTAGACCACTATGGAGCTGGGTAAGAGGCAGTTTCTACTTGCCTACTCCAAGCATTTACATCCTGCCTGGCCCCTTGGGGTGTTTTACGACCCTTGCTATAAACACCACCAGTGTATGAAATGCCAGCTTCATCCTGGTTAAGTGTATGTACTTGGGGGTGTGGCAGACTTGGCTTCACATCTTGGGTCTGCTGGGCAATGTCAGGCAAGTCCTTGCTCTCCCTAAGTCCTAGTTTCCTCACAGGCAGAGCAGAGGATGCTAATGACACAGCTCCTCCATACTGGAGGACTCAAGATCGTACCTAAGACACCCTTATTGAGTGATTTTCATAACTGGTACCTGTGTCAACATTGAGGTGTGGGTACTGCTGTCACCCCATTCCGTAGAGGAAAAACGTGAGCCTGGAGCAATGCAGTGATTTGCACAAGAGCACCTCGCTCGTGAGGGACAGAGCCTGGATTCAATTTCAGAGAGCCTACCTCCCCTCACCCATATCATCACCACTTCCAGATCCAGATGCTTCACTCCCAAAATCATCCCTCCATTTCGGCTCTTGCAAATCTCTGCATACCTTTACCCCGACGAACTGTTCAGTTATGGCTTTGCCTTTCCGATCAGGCTCTGATCAACCCTAAGTCTTGAGACACTAACTTTTGCATGGCGATCGCCTGTTTTTGTCTAATGAATAATGAATAAATGCCTAATAAATAAGCCTCATGGGTAAATAAGCATATAAGAAATCAATCAAATCAGCTACCGGGTAGAGAGTAGATAAAAAATAAAATAACACCTCATTGACTACTTTTTTTTTTGGCATTTCTAAAATCTCTCTGGGATCATTATAGATTTCACAGCAGCACTCGAAGAACCCTCCCCATGTGAAAATCTAGCAAACTACACCATGTGATAAATACAAAGATAATAAACCATCTTCTCTCCCACCCTAAGGTTCAAGTCTACCCCAAGCAAATGAACCCAGTGTTCTCTGGTGCAGATCCACAGTAAATGATTACTTAGCCCACAGAGGAACGTCTGTCTGCAAGACTGTTAGTTATTATCCTATCATAATAAAATAGATTATGCTATAGTAATGAATACGACCATAATGGTTTGCTGGCAGTTTAATCAATGCATTCCTCAACTGCAATTGAGCAAAATAGGTAATGGAGGATCATTTGATCTACATTTTTATTAATTTGATGCCATTTGTCTCCTGGTTATTTTAATGATCTCTCTTTATGAGAAAATGGGAAAACTTCCTGGAAAAAAAAATAGTGGAGTCATCTATAAAATAAAAACCTATTTTATTCCTCACTTGATTTTAGTGGGAAAAGTAGCTTGTTCCATTCAGTTTGGGAATGGAGGTTACTGATGTCTACTTAAATGTAGTTCTAGATTTCAGAGGGAAAAGCTCCCTTATCTCAGACAAGCCAGACAAAGCTACTCAAGTCACACACAAGATTAGATGTGTTGAAAGTGGGCTGGACCCACTAATAGCCAAAGTATCACCATTATCATTGGATTTTTTTTTTGAGACCTATCATGTGCTGAGCATGCTGCTGGGTGAGCTCTTCTCTCCAATCCTCCCACCCATCCTGCAAAGGGACGCACCAGTGTCATTTACAAATGAGGTTCAGAGAGGTCAGCTAACCTGGCCCAAGGTCACACAGCTGCAAAGAGGCAGTGGCAGACTCCAAACTTTAGGGGGCTCCGTCTCTGTGCCTCTCAGTATTTCTTATACACACGAAAGGGACTGTTTGTTTCTCAGTCCCCAAAGATGCGCTGAGTCATGGTAGAAATTATGCATTCAGGATACTGACTGGGGAATTATGACAAATGCTTTCTTTGCAGTTCTTTTAAGGACTGTCTCTCTTGATCATAGCTTTCTAACTTAAAAAATGTTTGCCTAGTGCCTGCATCTGTTTACAGAAAATCCGACGTCTTGGTAAATTTGCACCTTGAGTGTCCTCCAAGTAACAGCTTTAGTCCAAACCCAGTTTCTAAATGCATCCATCCCTAGTCTTTTAAGCACATACATCACTCTCTATTATCTTTATTATTATTATTATCAAGACACTGTCTCGCTCTGTAGCCCAAGCTGGAGTGCAGTGGTGCAATCTTGGCTCACTGCAACTGCTATCTCCTGGGTTCAAGCAATTCTCATGCTCCAGCCTCCCAAGTAGCTGGGACTACAGGTGTGCGCCACCATGCCTGGCTGATTTTTGTTATTTTTAGTAGAGACAGGGCTTCCCCTTGTTGGCCAGACTGGTCTCAAATTTCTGACCTCAAGTAATCTGCCTGCCTCAGCCTCCCAAAGTGCTGGGATTACAGGTGTGAGCCATGGTCCCTGGTCTTATTGTTACTTTTTTAAACAGAGACTGTAACTGTGGGGATAAAGAGTGATCAAAGCCATAAAATGGTGGGGGACAGTCTGAGATGAAACACTGGATGATGGTTTAATTTCTCCTCATCCTGGGAATTCTAGAATCTTGTTCCTGGATCCCTGTCTTAGAGAAATCAGGGATTTTGTGATGCTGTCGGACCCCAGTAATAAGGGAAAATCTCCAGTTCCCTTTCATGACCTACGAGGTTTACCCAAAGGGCTACAACTGGTCTGTGATCCTGTCTACTGCTGTAGCAGGGTTGGAAGTGCTGAGGTCCGGCAGGTCACCTAAGGAGTGATGAAGGCCTGGCGTGAGACCACAGTGAGTCACAGATCAGGAAAATAAGCAAATCTGTGTCTCATCCAACCAAGATGCCTCTTTCAGCAACAGATCAGCAAGGCCACGTTTGGCCCTGAAGGCTTAAGGTTGCCAGATCTTTCCATTTATCTCGAGGGAAACTGGAGATTGGAAATTTAAATCGAAGTACCTGATTTTTAATTATTAGCAACTAATTCAGAAAATCCAAGCATCTAACCCAGGCCTGGTATCTCGCTGGCTTTAGTTTCCATGTTAGAAGTGAAAGTGAGCATGTGTAGGGTCTTACCACCTCTTTTACTGCACTAAATGGCTATCAGGAATCAAAGAAGACAGCTGGATTTTTTTGTTAGCGGGACTAATGCGTATGGGTATCACAACTGAAACGGAGAGCACAGAAAGAAGGCTGGACTTGGTTGAGGGGACAGCACTGCAAAGATGGCGTGGGATTGTGACCTCAGTGGGACATCTGACTGGTGATGCCCACTGTCATTTCCTGGGGCTGTTCTAACAAAGTCACACAGCCGGGGGAGCTCAAACAGCAGAAACTTATTGTCTCATAGTACCGGAGGCTGGGAGTCCCAGATTGAGGGGTTGCAGGGTTCGTTTCTTCTAAGGGCTGAGGAGGAAGAATCTATTCCATGCCTTTCCTCTGGCTCCTGGGGGACTGCTGGTACTTCATGCTCCTTGGCCTTGAGATGCATCACCTCTCTCTACCTCCATGTTCCCTTGGCATTCTGCCAGTGTGCACGACTATCTCGGAATCTGAACTTTCTCTTTTTATATGGACGCGATACACTTTGGATTCGGGAACACTCTCATGACCTCATTTTAACTTGATAATCTGCAAAGACCCTAGTTCCAAATAAGGCCCCATTCACAAGCACGGGGGCTTAGGAATTCAACATTTGGGGGATATGCTGCAACCCATGAAATCTACTTAGCAACTGAGTATAGGATTCTGCAATCCAGAAAAGAGGCTTGATTTAGGAATCATCAGCATTTAGGCAGCTGTTCAATGCAGAAACTAAGGTGAAGAACAACGTTCAGGTAAGTCATGTTTGGGGCTTGAAAAGATCAAAGATTCTAAGGATGTGTAACATACAAAGTTTGATGCTTCTCAAACTTTAATGTCCATAAAGTGGAAATAACAGTATTCAATTCACAATCCCACTTATTACCATTATTACTATTATTTGAAGGGCTCCAGAATGAGTTCTGTGGTTTTCAGTATTTTTTCCCCATTCTCATTCTGGGAAGAAGCTCAAACATACATAGGAGAAACCATTAACTTTTTTTTTCCAAATGGATTTTTCTTACCCCACAACTTGGCCTCCCTTGGGGTGACTCCTGCCCTCTCTTCTGCCTTCCCACGCTCAGTCGCATGTCTTGGTTGAAGACACTGGTGGAGTTGAAGGTTTAAGATCAATGCCCTTCGTCCTGACAGGCAGTGAATCAGTTTTTCAGAGTCTTTCTCATGACTCCAGGAAGTGCACATGTAATTAAACCGAGCCTGTGTTAGGTTTCAGATTAGTGAAGTGTGCCTGTGGCAAAAGGTCTCTTCCTTCCTGAGAGACGCAGCGGTGTAATTAGAATCCAGAGACGGATTCATCAGCATTTCTTACCAGCGTTTCTACAGGATGCTCCAATATTCATGTGGACCCAGTTCTGCTCCCTGGGAAACCCTGGGATGTCATTTCTGCATGCCATCTGTTGGCAAAATGCAAGGGTTCCTCTGGGGTCCCTTGGGTGACACTGGGGGTTCAGTCCATTCCAGGGAAGCCAGCTGAGAGCCCAGGTAAAAGTCAGCAGCAGGCTGGTGTCTGTCCTTATTTCCAAGTCAGTATCAAATGGTCCAGGTGCGAGGCCGGCTCCAAATCCCTCTGAAGGTCACTGTTCATGCATTAGCCATTCAGCAAACATCTGCAGAGAATCTGGTACGTCAGGCCATCCAGCTTTACTTAGCATCCTTCCGGTGAGGACAGGTGTACCTGGTGCACAGGCTGGGGGGCTTTTATCATGAGCCAAACTCAGAGCACTTTTTCCCCTGGCTTTTCCATTCATCTACCGCATCCCTAAAAGTCTAATGAAACCCTGGAGAAACAAGTTACAGTTATTCCTTGTTAAATCTGTAATTTGTCCCCATTAATCCTTTTTGAAGACAACAGCAAATCTGTGAAGTGTTCAAATACACAGGGGAAACAGCAGGCAGGAACTCTCAGCTTTGGTCTTAGAACAGAAATCAGCAAACTTTCTCTGTAAAGAGACAGACTAAATATTAGCTTTGTGCAAAAGTAATTGCTGTTTTTGCTATTGAAAGTAATGCCCCAAACCGCAATAACTTTTGCACCAACTGAATAGTTTAGGCTTTTAGAGCAATACAGTCTCCATTGCAACTACTCAGCTCTGCCCTTGAAGTTGGAAAGTAGCCACAGATGATACACAAATGAATGGGCATGGTGGTGTTTTTACAAAAGCAGACTGGCAGCTATTTTGGGACCCAGGACCCCTGTCTCAGAGAAATCAGGTTTTGTGATGCTGTTGGACCCTAATAAGGGAAAATCCTAAGTTCCCTTTCATGGCCTACAAGGTCCTATATGATCCCTGCCCTCCTCTTTGTCTTCAGCATCCACGCTTCTCACCGCTAACTAAACTTCAGCAATCTCTTCCGCCTTTCGGCTCGTTAGTCATGCCATGTGTGTAGTGACTTTAGGACTTCTGCAAAGCCGTTCTTTCTGTTTCAACAGCACCACTGGAGCTGAACTCCATCCTTTGCAATTTCTTCTACTTCTATCAGCTTTTGCAAGTAAGTCGAGGAGTTTACGTGATCTCACGATAGTGTGGTAGAGGCAGTCATCCGCTCATTTTCTAGATGCAGTAATTTCTCCATTTCAGTCAGTGATAGCAACACCAATCAGTTACTCTAATGAACAATCCAGGTGTCTTCTTTGATTCCTCCCCATCTGCGTCTTCATGGCCAATAGCCTGCCAAGTTCTGCCAAATTTGCCTCCTGAATTGTTTCCACCCACCCACCTACCCACCCAGTTTGTTAATTCATCTGTCCATCCATCTACCCACCCACTCTGTCCATCTGTCCATCTACTACCTACCCAACAACTCCCTGAGCTAGTTCATTCATCCTTCCTTCCATCTGTCTGTCCAACTATCATTTTATCCACACATTAACCTACCCATTCCATCTATGTTTTCATCCATTCACCAATCTTTTCATACATCCCATTTTCTCATTCATCCCTCCATTTATCCATCCAGTGTAGCTACCTAGTACCAGGTGGGATAAGCATTGAAAAAAAAATTTAGAACCTGTCCTCCTGGATATTTTAGTCTAATTTGAAAAAGGGATGCTAAAAAACCTGCACAAATATATGCATATTATAAACTGGAATAAACACTACAAAAGAAAAGTTTTGCCTGAGAAAGCATAACTGGGTTTAAACTCAGATGCAAGGAACTGCATGAACTTGCTGGGACAGGAAGACCAGCATGTGTGGAAGCATTCAGCTACAGTCTGTTTTCTCTAGGGGATGCAGGAACAGGGGGAATCGGTGAGAATGAAGGGAGACGAGGCTGGAGAAAGAGGTGGGCCAGACTGCAGTGAGTCCTGAAGGTCTCACTGAGTTGCAATGGGGAAAGTCCTTGGCAAGTCTTCAGTAGATGAGCTTCACAGCTCCAAGTACATCTTAAGAAGCATACTCTGGATGCAGAATGAAGATTCCCTTGGGAGGGGCAGGGAGGGGGTGTGAGACACAGACGTGAGCAAGTAAGTCAGGAATGCATTGCCACAATCTACATGAAATACTGGCAACTTGGCCAGGGATGCTGCAGAAGAGAGAGAGAGAGAAGTGGACCCAGGAGTGATATTCGGGATGGAGAACTGAAAGGTCTCACTGCTGGCTGAGATGTGAGAATGAGAACTGACCTTCTTCAAGTTCTTCAGGACCAAGCCTGAACCGGCCTCAGTGGCCTGTGCTTTCCAGAAGGGTCTAATACTATTAACATTGAGGATAGTAATAAGATAATTAGTACTGAATAAGCACCTACTCTGTATGCACCAGGTACTTTGTTATGCATTACACATCAACCCATTTGGGAGAACCTGTGTGGTAGATACTATCATTAGCCCCATTTTAGAGATGGGGTAAAATGAGGCACACAGAGGTTTGGGTGACATGCCCAGTGTTCCACAGCTGTTGGCAGAACCAGGATTAAACTCCAGAACCCCAAGTGTGAGAAAGTCATGTCCTTGACCATATGAACAGGACCACTTCCAGTATTTCACATTTCACAGGATCCTGTCCCATGATTTTTGGAGCCAGAGAACCCCAGTGTAGACACCCCTCTGCTACCTCCAAGAGAAATCTTCTAGGATTCCAGATGCATAAGTAAAGTCTGGAGGCTGAGCTCCACTGATTTGCTGGAGTCTTTATTGCTCTGCAAATGCATTATTAATCGACCACTGGGGTCTTTCCCATAGAGTCTTTCAAATTACAGTTAAATTCCTTGACAGCATTCCATGCACCTAATAGCGCATTTCCTGTGTTCATCTCAATAAATAAGCGGAGGGAGGGAGGTCTGGATGACCAGGTTAATTGCCCTTTGAGGTCTAGGCTGAGAAAGCAATGGCAATAGCACCTTTACATTCTCCAGGTCCCCCACTGTAATGCCAACCAAGTCTTGAAGCAAACAGTGCCATCAAGCCAGCATGAGTGGAGACCACCGTTCCTTCATACCTGGCCCACTGCTGTGGCCTCGCTGGGCCTCCAGGTCACCTCACGAGGGCCCTCTTTCTTGGGAGCTTTCAGTGTGAGTGGGTGAGTGTATGGAAATTTGTTTTTTAATGGCCATGGAATTTCAGTTTTGCAAAATGAAAAAGTTCTGGAGATTCGTTGCACAATCAAGGCAACCAAGAGGAGAGGAAAGAAAAGAGGCAGCATTGATGCCAGAACTGATGGGGCACCCCTGGGAATGTGCTGCTTCCTTAGTAGGCTCTGACTAACTTCCAGGTTAGGACACAGTTGGCTTTTAGGGGATCCAGTATGGGGAAGAAGCAGATAACCAGCCTACCTTCTGGAACTGTCTTCTCCACCTGTTACAACTGGAAGGTTATAGCAGACAGGGAGCTCTCCAAAGCAGGGGATATTAGTCTGTTTTCACACTGTTGATAAAGACATACCCAAGACTGGGTAATTTATAAAGAAAAAGAGGTTGAATGGACTCACAGTTCCACGTGGCTGGGGAGGCCTCACAATCATGGTAGAAGGTGAAAGGCACATCTTACATGGCCGCAGTCAAGAGAGACCTTGTGCGGGGTAACTCCTCTTTATAAAACCATCACATCTCCAGACTTATTCAGCATCACAACAGCAAGGGAAAGACCCACCCCTGTGATTCAATTACCTCCCACGGGTCCCTCCCATGACACATGGGAATTGTGGGAGTACAATTTACCCTAGAGAAAAGTAGAGATTTAGGTGGTGACACAGCCAAACTCTATCAGCAAGAGTTGGCAAATGATAGTCTTGGGCCAAATCTAACCATCCATTTTGTAAATAACATTTTATCAGAGCCTATTCATGCCTGTTCATTTATGCACTATCTACACACTGAGTTGAGTAGTTAGGACAGAGACCTTACACCCTGCCAAACCTGAACTATTCATTATCCAACCTTTTACAGAAAGTTTGCCAATCCCTATGTTAAAGTATAAACCAGATTGTGCCACCGTCTTGCTCAAGACCCACCCAGGGCTCCCTACTACCCTAGAGTAAAGGTCAAATGGCTCATCTGGAACAAAACATCTAGCCTCTCTCTACAGGAGAATCCTCGTCTGTGAAATGGGAGAGGGAAGAATCAGCCTACTTCACTGAGTTAGAGTAAGATTTAAATGAGATAATGCATGTTTTAGAAAAGCTAACTACCAAAAAATGGTGAAATACACAAAACATAATATTTACCATCTTAATCAAAAGTTGTAAAGTTGAACCCAATCTCCACAAGATGCAGCAGCTGTCAGCAATCAATATGAGCTGTCTCATGATGAGCTCTTCAGGCTGGGGAGAGGGGTCTTCAGGGGACAAAGAGTCAAGGGCTGAGAAAGTCAGAGGGGTGAAGGGGAGGCTTTCCACGCCCAGGAGTGAGACTGTGGATGCCAGTATGTCCATACAGAATGGGAACTTGCCACATGAAGAGAAGCAGATGCCCTGGTCTCCCACGATGCTTGACTGTGGCACCACGGACATTTTGGACTGGAAAATTATGCTGGGGCTGTCCTGTGCACTGCTGGATGTTAAGCGTGCACTACATAGTAGTATCCCCTTTCCCAGGTGGGACAACTGAATGTCTCTAGGCACTGCCAGATGTCCCCTGAGGGGCTCAGTGGCCTTGGGTGCGAACCACTGAATCAGACAAAGGGCAGAACTGGGGGAAACAGGACGTTCTCCCAGGTCCGAGCTTCGCAAAGTGTGGTTCTGGAGTGGCAGCAGCCTCCGGCAGAAGTATAATTTCTCAGCTTCTGTCCTCCACCTGGGTCAGAATCCCTGGAGGCGGGGCCTGGGAGTCTGTTTCCAACACAAACCCAAGTATGCCCACTGTCCTTGACCACGAAAGAGAATTTCTGGGATCTCGGAGGTCTAGAAACAACAGATGTTACTAACGTGAACCCTGAAGAGGGATCCTAGGCAGAATGCAGGATGGAAGATGAGGGTGTTTTTTAGAAGCTTCCAAGATCTGTTGGTGACCAGTACAGGATATACTGTTATAACCAGTACAGGTTTGTCACACGGCAGTTCTTGCTGTCTATTAAAATTTAACTGGGCAAGCTTTTTGACCTGCCAATTCCATTTCTCAGGATACTCTGTAGCAGCCAGTCTCAACTCAGAGTCCCCAAGAGAATTAAGCTCAAATGTCCTGGGGCATGCACTATACATAGCAAATGAGCTTTTCTCTGATGCATCCAGAATGGTACTAGTTATGCACATCTTCGAGGCATCTGAGAAAACAAGCACTTAGCATAGCAAAAAACTGGCAACAACCTACATGTCCCTCAATAAGGGAATGATCAATTACACTACAGTGTATCTACATACAGAGTAATGTGGCCAGCTACTATAAAGAAATAACTCGGCCAGGTGCTGTGGCTCAAGCGTGTAATCCCATCACTTTGGGAAGCTGAGGTGGGCAGATAATGAGATAAGGAGTTCGAGACCAGCCTGACCAACATGGTGAAGCCCCTCTCTACTAAAAATACAAAAATTAGCCGGGCGTGATGGCACATGCCTGAATCCCAGCTGCTCGGGAGGCTGAGGCAGGAGAATCATTTGAACCTGGGAAGTGGAGGTTGCAGTGAGCCAAGATCACACCACTGCACTCCAGCCTGGGCAACGAGAGCAAAACTCCATTTCAAAAAAAAAGAAAATAAAAAAGACTTCAGACCTGAACATGTGCTAAAAAAAAAAAAGTTTCATGTAACTTGTGAATTCTTTCATTCCACAGCCTGATTCCATTATCCTTTTACAAGTTTCAAGTTTATACATCAGTTTCATATGATTTACGAATCCCTCATCACAAAAAACACTTTTTTTTTTTTTTGGCATATGCTGAGTTTAGATATCTAAAGAAAAGCAAAAATGTGCATGCAGGTGCCACTGCTCAGATAGGACTGATGGACTAAGATGGATTTTCTTATCTGCAGTGTTTCAGTTTTTTAAAATCATAAGCATGTACACAATCTTACTTGAGGAATTAGATTTTAACAAGCATCCTTTCTGCATTATTTGAGCAAGTTCTTAAAAATCATGAAGAGAACTGTCCTTTCCCTGCCTTCTCACCATCTTTTCACTTTGGGCTCTGGAAGCGTCACCGGGGACTGGCTCTTGGCAGCCTCCCAGTTCCTCTGAAAGGTTTCTCACTCTAACTGTGCCACACTTGGAGGTGAGCTATTAATTTGCGCTTTGTGGCTCAGCCTCAATTCTGATTTAGGGCAACATAACCCTCCTCAAAATTGCGAAGAATAAATTAGTTTACTAATTTCGCCATTAAGAGTTTATCAAAGCAAGCACTATTTCAACCGTCTCTTAATCAATCACCATTTTCTGTGTTTATCTCCTATTCAATTTTTACCACAGGGTTCTATACACATCAATTTGTCTGATGCTCTTCTTACATATGTTTTAAATTACTTTATCATTGTATAAATTTCACAGCCATTAAAAGGCTCTAATACCAGAATGGCTGACATGGTGTTAAAAATTGAATTCAATTCCACAGGGTAATAAATTGTGACCTAAATCCAATCTCTCATGGGTGACTGAAGGATACAATGAAAAATTATTGCTTTGTCATTTTTACACTAACACAAATATACCACAGCAACTGGAAACTGGCAGAGAAATGGGAGGTAACTGCGGCTGGCTATTTCTCACCCCAGGCAATGAACTGACTTCAGAGACAAGTCTGTAGTGTTTTGGATGGGATCAGTGCCCCCCTCCAAAAACAGGTACATTATCTGACTGTGTGGGTCTCTTTACAACAGACAGATTGAGCATAAGGAGCAAATGTAAGCTGCAAAGGGCTTCCTTCAGCCTGAATGCAGCTGCTCCAATAGACACCAAAGTGCAGTGGTTAACCCCCTTGCCATGCCCCTGGAACCAAAGCCTCTGAGCTCAGAGCCTGGCTTTGCTACTGGTGAAATGGGTAAGTTTTCTCTCTGTGCCTCAACTTCCTTGAATACAAAGTTGTTATAAGAAATAAATGAGTTAATGTAGCTAAAGCTTCTTAGGATAGCCCTTGGCATTGAACAATCCCTCGGTAGAGGTTAAGTGTTATCATTTAAGAGCAAGTTCTTGTACAAGACCTTAGCTCCTGTTTTTTCTGGCTGCAAAGGTGAGTTACAAATAGCAATAGCTAGAGAAAGGTGTTAACCATCAAGCTGTGCATTTTCCTCTCCTGGAGAGGCTAGATCAGCCATTTAAAACAACTGGTTCCACATTTACTAAGGGTGCCACAGCGCAGACAAGCTAAGGTGTGGGTTTTGAAGTTAGGGCAGAACTGGGTTTGAGTCCAAGGTCTGTCAGTTGCAAATACGACCCTGGGCAAGATACTTAACCTCTCTGAGGCTCAGTTTCTTCAACTGTTCGATGGGATTAGAGAACATCCATTCTCCAGGGCTGTGCAGGAGGCGCCATGAGATCACACATGCAAACTGCTTGCCTCCACACCTGGCATTCAGGAAGTGCCTAAAAATGTGGATTCTCATGTCCTAGCCCCATGCAGGCAGGGGCTGGAGAGCCAATGGTGGAGACTCAGGATACAATGTAGCAGCCAGTCTCAATGCAGGGTCCCCAAAAGAATTAAGGGGACTCGGCCCTTATGGCTCAGTGTGGGCTACAGAGAACTCCAGCAACCCCGCTATCCTGTGACATGTGCCCCAGCAGGGAATAGGCAAGGTGGTTTGGAGGCACACAGCTTGAGCACTTCACAGAGACTTGGAGACGTGCAGTGTGGGGAGATAGCATCATAGAAGGCTTCCCAAAGGAAGTGGCATGGATACGAATTCCTAGCCCTGGATTGCCAAATAACTTGGGAGAAGAGAAAAAGCCAGCTAGTTTTGTTGACTTATGCAGAAAGGAAAGATAGCTAGTCCTTTCACTTTAGTGCTTGTGTAAGACATTCATTCATTCATGGGCCAAGCCTGGGCTCTCTCCTTCTACACAAAGTTTCTGTTTTGGGGGCACTGGGTGGCAGGCACACAATCACTTGTGCCCAAGGGAGCAAGCCACTCATGGACCAAGAATTCTGTGTGCTCTTCTCTGCCTTGCTCTGGGGAAGCTACTAGGCAAGAATTCGCGGAAAGCCAAGAAAAGCATCACAAACCACCCTGCATGGAAGCGAGTCTCCCATGCCCACCTGCAGGCTTCCAGAACCACAAGCGCTGCCAATCGAGAGGTGGCTACTGCTGACTTGTAACAGGTGTTTGGTAAATATTTGCTGGCTAGATCGATGGAATAATGAAGGTCTACTCAAATACAGTATTTTATTCAGCAACCTGAGGAGGCAGGGGAGGTACTTGTGCAATCTGTTTTAAAGGAAAGACGTGAGACTCAGAGAACACAAGTGCCTTGTTCAAGGCTTTTGTGGCCCATAAAGTGGCAGAGGGGGCACAAGCCTTTTGAGTTGAATCTGGTTCAAAAGCTTCTCAAAATCCCATGGCAGCTCAATGATACAGAAACAGCCCAGGACACCGAGTCTATGCCACTGCTGGAGCAATGGAGGATTTCCTTCCATGGTTTGCATGTCATGAGAAACAGCCTAACAGGAGGCAAGACCTCCCAAGGACAGGTACCCTAAATCCAGGGCTAAGAACGTGGGGTCAGAGACTGCTTTCCTGATCCCAGATGACCTCTTGGTCAGGGCTCAAAGGTAGAAGCAGCATGGTTCTGTGGGGACAGGATCTGAGGGCTGCCCCCCAGTCCCAACCTGCCAGAACCCTATCTTTGAAGCTGATATGTTTTGGCTGTGTCCCTACCCAAATCTCTACCCTAATCTCAAACTGTAGCTCCCATAATTCTCATGTGTCGTGGGAGGAACCCGGTGGGAGGAAAGTGAATCATGGAGGTGAGTCTTTCTCGTGCTGCTCTCATGATAGTGAGTAAGTCTCACGAGACCTGACGGTTTTACAAAGAGGAAAGCTCCCTGCACAAGCTCCCTCTCTTGCCTGCCACAATGTAAGACATGTCTTTTGCCTTCTGCCATGATTTCGAGGCCTCCTCAGCCACATGGAACTGTGAGTCCATTAAACCAATTTTCCTTTATAAATTACCCAGTCTCAGGTATGTCTTTATCAGCAGCATGAGAAGAGACTAATACAGAGGCCTAACTTCCCCTCAGGTCTCTGGCAAATTTCAGTTTGGTACTGAGAGACGCCTCTAACTCCATTCTCCTTGCTCAAGGCAAAGACACAGAAGCTCTAAACCCAGCACTTTCAGATATTACAACTTGGCCTATGAGCAGATTAACCTTTTTGCTTATTGCTAGAGCTCCCCTTTTGGTCTTGTGAGTACTTTAAACTATCAACACCTCTTCCTACCTGAGGGCCTTTGTACACGATGCTCCCTTGACCTGGAATGTTCCCCTTTAGCCCTTCCTCAAGTTAACTTTCACCACCCTTCCTCTCCAGCTCAACCATAAAATACAACTATGCGTCTCCCGGAATTGCTGTTGCAATTTTACATGCAAATTTTTTTTCCTGGAGATGGAGTCTTATTCTGTCACTCAGGCTGGAGAGCAATGGTGCAATCTGAGCTCACTGCAGCCTCCTCTTCCTGGACTAAAGCAATTCTTGTGCCTCAGCCTCCTAAGTGGGACACAGCTATTTTTTTTTTTTTTTTTTTTTTTTTTTGAGATAGAGTTTTGCTCTGTTGCCAGGCTGGAGTGCAGTGGCATGATCTTTGCTCACTGCAACCTCTACCTTCCAGGTTCCAGCGATTCTCTTTCCTCAGCCTCCCAAGCAGCTGGGACTACAGGTGGAAAAGCCACTACACTTGACTAATTTTTGTATTTTTAGTAGAGATGGGGTTTTACCATATTGGCCAGGCTAGTTTCAAATTTCTGACCTCATAATCTGCCCACCTCAGCCTCCCAATGTTCTGGGATTACAGGCATGAGCCACTGTGCCCGGCCTACATGCATATTTTAATGACCACTTATCCCTATGTTTCCCCACCCACCTTAAACAGGCTGCAGTCTCCCTGAGGACAGGGATTCTGTCTGCTTTTCTCCAAAATGAATCCATCCAAACTAGTTCCTGGCATAGACAGGGGATGCTGGATGACTAATGGTTGAATAAGGGTATATTGAAGGGAGCTGGTGACAAACAGTTTTGGTGCCCAGGTGGTGGATGCCATGCTCAGACCACCACCTCCACGGAGACTCTAGATGCCAATTTCCATCACTTTGCTTAGTACACACAGGTCTCTATATAGTCCCCAGGGTGGAGGGAGGTTGAGTCACTGAGACTAAAAGCAACCATGTTATCTTCTTTCCCAGTGATGGTAAGACTGAGACTTATGATGTGCTAAGCACTAGATATTCAAAGATGAGTACGATCAGGCCCCTGGCATCTCTTTCCCCAGCATCTAAACCAATGTCAGGCACGAAGTAGCCTCTCAATAAAAACTAAATGAATAAATGAACTCAGCATATCCAAAGACTAGGAATTGTTCCATTTGCGAGCAGCTTGTCAGCAAGTTCTTTCACAATGAGATCAAATCTATTTCTGTTCCTTCTCTAGGCATCTATGTAGTTTGTTTTTGTTTGTTTTTGTTTTTGTTTTTGAGATAGAGTCTCGCTCTGTCACCCAGGCTGGAGTGCAGTGGTATGAGCTCAGCTCACTGCAACCTCTGCCTCCTGGGTTCAAGTGATTCTTGTGCCTCAGCCTCTTGAGTAGCTGAGATTACAGGTGTGTACCACCACACCTGGCTAATTTTTGTTTTGTTTGGTTTTAATAGAGATGCTGTTTTGCCATGTTGGCCAGGCTGGTCTCGAACTCCTGGCTTCAAGTGATCTGCCCACCTTGGCCTCCCAAATTGCTGAGTTTATAGGCATGACCCATCATGCCTGGCCTCTAGGCACCTATCCACATGGTTCCTCACCTTCCCTGTCCTCTCACCCTGCTCTATGTCTTCAAATAAATCATTTGAGTCATCTCCAGACATCAGATTGCAGATATGGCTATTCACTTGTTACCTCTCGTCTCTGCTATTCAGGTAGAAGCTCCATGAGGGTACAACTATGTAGATGCACAATTGATTCCCAGCACCAAAGGACATGGCACCCAAGTGGGTGTCCTCTGCTTTTGTTCACTGCTATAACCCCAGGTCCTAGAACAAGGATTGGCAAACTACAGCCTGTCTAATTTTGGCATGACCTTTGAGCTAAGAATGGTTTTTGCATTCTTAAGCGGGTGAAAAACAAAAACAAATCAGAAGTAGAACAGCATCTCACAGCAAGTGAAAATTATGTGAAACCCACATTTTGGTGACCATAAATGACTTTTGTTGAAGCACACCCACGATGGTCATTTGTTGATGTGTTGTTTATGGCAGTTTTCACACTACAATGGTAGAGCCGAATAGCTGAGACAGAGACCATGCATTTTGTAAAGTCCCAAATATTTATGATCTGGCCCTTGATAGAAACTGTGTGGGAAGCCGTGGCCTGGAGCATTGCCTTGAAAGTGGTGGGTGACCGTCTACTGATTTTCTCTGGATGCACCAGTCTCTTTCCTTTCCCTAGGAATTCCAAGGAAGACCTTTGGGACTAATTTAGCCCAACGCCAATGAACTGTTACAGATACCTCTTCCTGGGCTCCTCAGAAGGAGATGCCAAAGAGTCCTCTTGGATCTGCAAGGGTGGCCTTGGGAAAGCCAGTCCACCCCACCCACTTGGCCAAGCTGTTCCCTTTCAATGCGGCTTCATTACACCACCCTCATCAGTGTGCTACCTTTTAACTTTCCACAGCTATTCCCTCATTTTCTCATCATTGGTGATGCAGTAAAAGACCTGAGAGAAAGTAGTGTCTCTGAACAGATGGGGAAACTGAGGCACTTACCGGGGGCCACTTGTGACATCCCCAGTTACATTTTCTCTCCATTGTGGGCTGTCAGCCACACTTTCTATATAGTTACCCCACTGTCCCCAAGGCATGAGGGATATGGAAGAGACAGCCTTTAAGCAGCTGGTGGCACCATCTGCCAGTCTCTCTCTGCAGCGAGTGGCCAGCCTTCCCCCAAACACCCCCCATATCCAAAAATCCACTCCCACAAAGGGTGATGGGTAAAGACAGCTTGCTGCTGCCACAAAGAATCCCCTCCCGCCATTCATCCTCATCCCTAACACCTCCGCCGAGTTCCCGAGTCACGTGCAACTTCCTCTGCCCAACATCCATTGGAGAACTGCCACCTTCACTCAGATGCCCAGACCTGGGTTCCCCGCTAAAGTCCTGCTCACCCTACTCCCAGCCAATTGCCTTCCCTGGAACTTCTCACATTTTTCATTTCTAATTCTTCACCTTCATGTCCAGACTGCAGACCCACAGGTCGCTTGAAGCATCTACGTGCTGCCTTAACCAGGCCCAGCAAAGGAGAAGAAATGCAAGAGCCAGCAGGGCCTTTCTAGGGACATTTTAACTCAAGACACGGGGAGGCTGGTGACTGTGAAGGCCACTGACTGGAGGGCGCTTCCTGATGTGCAAGTGTTCAAAACATAACAAGGGAGAAAAAGCTATGTC
This sequence comes from Saguinus oedipus, assembly GCA_031835075.1. Taxonomy (NCBI): domain Eukaryota; kingdom Metazoa; phylum Chordata; class Mammalia; order Primates; family Cebidae; genus Saguinus; species Saguinus oedipus. Next base: position 16,500,865 of record CM063179.1, on the reverse strand, counting down.
ACCTGGCGGCTGGCACAAACTGTCTCCTACGGGTCACGGGTCAAACAACCTCTATTGGAAAAGACGCTTTGACAATGGAAGGGGCAGAGGTGTGCCCTTCACCCAGGGCTTCTGGGGAAGAGATGGTCCAGGAGGGCTTCCCAGAGGAAGCGCATCGGGCTGGGGTCTCGAGAGGCAAGAGGTAACAGATGGACAAGGTGGGGTAAGTAGGAGTTGGGGGAACAGGGAGGGGGCTGGGGAGGGTCAGAAGCTACTGGGGCTTTGTCTGAAGAACAGACGCCGCAAGACGTGGCTGGGCAATGGCTGACACTGTCAAAGCAACCCTTTCCTCTCTTCTTCTTGACTCTCCTTCATTTACACTGCAACAACTCCTCCACCATGACTATTAGGTTGGTGCAAAAGTAATTGTGGGAAAAAAAGTAATGATGGTAATATTAAGAGGCCAAACATACCACTTACCTTCCCCAATGCACTCAGCATATTATGTACATTATCTCATTTTAGTCAATTACCCTATAAAGATAGATGAGTTTCTGTGTCCATTTTACTGTGAAGACTGAGTCACTGAGAGGTTAGGATTATGCCATGAGTAAAGGTTGAGTCAGGAATCAAACCCCAGTGTCCAAAGTCATCCTTGACCTTCAATCTGACCTGGCTGCATTCCCATGAAACACTAGGAGTTCCAGATGAATGACCAGACACCCCAGGGTGTGTGGCTAGAAACAAGTTTCTCTAGCCAGGCGCAGTGGCTCACACCTGTAATCCCAGCATTTTGGGAGGCCAAGGTAGGTGGATCACAAGGTCAGGAGATCAAGACCATCCTGTCTAACATGGTGAAACCTTGTCTCTACTAAAAATACAAAAAAAATTATATTTTTGGAGGGCGTAGTGGCATGCACCTGTAGTCCCAGCTACTTGGGAGGCTGAGGCAGGAGAATCGCTTGAACCCAGGAGGCAGAGGTTGCAGGTAGCCAAGATCACGGCACTGCACTCCAGTCTGGGTGACAGAGTGAGACTCCATCTCAAAAAAAGAAAAAAGAAAGAAAGAAACAAGTTTCTCTGAGGCCATCCCTGGGGTCTGATGTGGCAGAGTCCCTTCCCCAAAACTCACTGCATCCCCCCTACATAGTTGCCAGTGGACAGCCTGTGGAATCCTCCTTCTCCTAGTGAAAATAGCTGGCACCGAAGGAAATGGAGCTGGGGCTTCCATTCCTTGGAAGGATCTGGGGCTTCCTTTTAAACCCGTTTTCATAGAGGAAAGGAGAAAAGTCATGAGAGCAAGGAATGCCTCCCAGAAAGCAAACTGTCTCCGAGGCTTCTGGACACGACATTTTGACTGAGTGTTGGTGGAGGGAGGAGACAGACAGCGTGAGAGACCGGAGAGTGGAGGTCCTGTACCAAAGTCAACATTTAAAATCTATTTGCTTCCCCTGAATTTCTCAGACTTGTAGCCATGAGGAATTGTTTCCTTAATTATATTCCGTTTCCGGCATACTCTTGGCTGAAGTTTGGGTGACGTTGCGTTAAGGAAAATGAGAAACACGGTGCATCCATCTGTGTGTGTATGCACGTATATATATGAATATTTACTCACATATTAAACTTCCCTCCACCCCGTCTCCATCTCCTCATTTAGCAAAGGAATAAAAGCACCACTGGACTGAAGCTGAAATCCCTCCTAAGCAGAGGGAAATCTGGGTGTCATGGTTTCCAGAAAGGGAACACAATCTCCGAATGGGGTAATTACATCTTAGCTTTCTGCAGAAGAATAGTTTATGGCTTAAATGCTATTAATTGTAAGCCGTTTTGTTCCATGGGAAGTTGTTCATTGATAACTACCCAATTAGGGTTATTTTGCAATTAGTCTATTCACAGTAAATTTATTGCAAAAGGGGGAGTCTGTGGCGTAGCAAATTAAAGCGTCGCTAGGGCTGGGTGTGCAATGGCTTTTAAACGCCAATCTTATTAACCAACTCGTGGGTCCCAGGAGGGTGTGCCATCCTGGCTGGTGCAGCAGAGGCCTCAGGACAACCTCTGGCAAAGTCACGCTGCAAAGCCATCCGGAGATAAGCTCAGCATGACTAGGAGAAGAGCAGGAACCCCTGGCCTAAGATGCTGAGGTTTTGATTTTTTTTTTTGAACAATTGTGGAGAGGTTATAAAGCAAACAGGGATGTAATGTATATTAGCACTACCAGGCGCAGTTCTTAGCTGTGTACTAGGCCCTGGCAAACCCTCTAAGCTAAGTGTGTTGATGCCCATCTTCCCTTTACAGACAGAGAAACAGGCACAGAGAGGTCAAGCAACTTGCCCAAAGTCCAACAGCTTGTGCACAGGACACCTGGGATTTGAATCCAGGCGGTCTGGCTCCACCAGCAGGCTCTTCACCACTGGCAGCAACACCCCCGCCTTGTTTCCCACGAATGCTCTGACTTCTCCCTTGCAACTCACCCTACTGGCACCAGAGAGACAGACAGCCTACACAGCTGGAAGAATACCTCCCTTGACAATTTCAGATAAAGTGAAACTTTTGCCTCCCCAAGAGGGACAGGCTAATGGAAAAAGGATGCAGGCTCTGTAACACGAGTTCTAATACCAACTCTGTCATCTGCTGGCCAAGGGTTTCTGGCCAAGGAGTCCCCTTCCTTGAGCCTCAATTTCCTCACTGACAGAACGGGTTCAAGATAGATTTAGCCTGCAAGGCTGGTGTGGGGATACAGCGTGATAAGGCCATGTTGCATCTATTAGCACAGGTGACCCTTGAACAACACAGGTTTGAATGACACGGGTCCATTTACACGCAGATTTTCTTCCTTCCTGCCATCCCCGAGACAGTGATAATACCAACCTCTCCTCCTTTTCCTTATCCTCAGCCTACTCAACATGAAGACAAGGATGAAAGCCTTTATGATGATCCACTTCCACCTAATGAATAGTAAATGTACTTTCTCTTCCTTAGGATTTTTGTAACTACTCTTCCCTAACTTACTTACTTACATTTGGTTATTTACTTTTAATTTTTTTTTGAGACAGAGTCTCGCTCTGTTGCCCAGGCTGGAGTGCAGTGGCACAATCTCAGCTCAATGCAGCCTCCACCTCCTGGGCTTAAGTGATTCTCCTGCCTCAGCCTCCTGAGTAGCTGGGGTTACAGGCATGTGCCACCCCACCTGGCTACTTTTTGTATTTTCAGTAAAGACAGGGTTCCACCACGTTGCCCAGGCTGGTCTCGAGCTCATGACTTTGGGTGATCCATCCACCTCGGGCTCCCAAAGTGCCGCGATTACGGGCATGAGCCATTGTGCTGGCCTAGCTTACTTTATTATAAGAATACAGCATATAATGCAAGTAACATATAAAATATGTGTTTATCGACTGTTTATGTTATCGATAAGCTTCTGGTCAATAGTAGGCTATTAGCTGTTAAGGTTTTGGGGGAGTCAAAACTTGTACTCTATTTTTTGACAGCAAGGAAGTTGGCAGCCCTAACCCCAGAATTCTTCAAGGCTCAACTATACAGAGTAACAGTATTTTGCAGGGATAAAAAAACTAAAGCCCAAGGCCCAAATCCAGCCCGGGGCCTGTTCTTTTTTCCTTTTTTCTTTTGAGACAGAGTCTTGCTCTGTTGCCCAGGCTGGAGTGCTGTGATGCGATCTCGGCTCACTGCAACTTCCACCTCTTGAGTTCAAGTAATTCCCCTGCATCAGCCTCCCCAGTAGCTGGGATTACAGGCACATACCACCATGCCCTGCTATTTTTTTGTTTTTGTATTTTTAACAGAAACAGGGTTTCACCATGTTGGCCAGGCTGGTCTTGAACTCCTGACCTCAGGTGATCTGCTTGCCTCAGCCTCCCACAGTGCTGGGATTACAGGCATGATCCGGCCTGCCTATTTTTGTAAGTTAGGTTTAACAGGGACATAGTGCATTTGTGTATGTGTGCTCTCTGGCTGCTTTTGACCTATGATGGATGGCAGACTTGAATAGTTGTGACAAAGACTGGCCCCCAAATCCTCAAATTCTTAAGATCTGGCCCTTCACAAAACAAATATGCTATCCCTGATATACAAAAGGAGCTCAATATTATGTTCATGGAAGGGCATTCAACTCAGGCCTCCAAAACTTCTCTGCCAGGCACAGGTTAACAAAAGATTCTGGAAACGGTGCACTCCACTTAATTATTGCTACACTCTGTGTGCCAAATCTAATCAAGAATATAGATGGGAACCACCTGGACCACTTAGACAAAGCTGAAACTGCTAGGGGGAAAAGAAGCTTTTCTTTCTGAATCTTTCTATTTCAAAGTTATGTGTAGGCCAGACACCGTGGCTTATTCCTATAATTCCAGCACTTTGGGAGGCCAAGGTGTGTGGATCATTTGAGGTCGGGAGTTCGAGACCAATCTGACCCACATGGTGAGATGGAAACCCTATCTCTACTAAAAATACAAATATTAGCCAGGCATGGTAGCAGGCACCTGTAGTCCCACCTACTCGGTAGGCTGAGGCAGGAGAATCACTTCAACTTCGGAGCTGAAGGTTGAAGGGATCCGAGATGTTGCCACTGCACTCCAGCCTGGGTGACAAGAGTGAGACTCTCTTAAAAACAAACAAACAAACAAAAAAACCAGATACAAAAGTATTGCATAGACTCATGCTTGCGACCAGAAACTAAAATAATATAGATACACTTGTTACAGTTGTCCTTGCTGCCACTCTGTCCCTGCAGATGAGGGTCACAAGGAAGGTTTGCTGTGCATCCATCCAGCCCTCTTTCTCTGCACTTAGTGTATGTGGCCACCTCCCACCTGATCTAAATCCTCTACTCCGTCACCAGCGCTAAACACAGAGGCACACATTTAAAAGGAAAAACACCTCTAAGGAACTGGGTGACCTAGCAGAAGTCTCTTCCCCTCTAAGAGCCTCATGTTCTCACCTGCCCAGGGAACCAAATGAATGAAGAGTCTCTCAGAGGCCTTTCTATTCTACTTTTCTTGGGAGCCGCTCTCATGCTGCACTTCTTTTTTGCACCAAGAGAGTTGGGGAAATTGAGCATTTGCCTTCTCAGGAGGCCACCAGGAAAAGTCTGGCATGGCTCCTGGATGCACCAACATGGGGGGAACAGAAAGCCCTTCCTCCCCAGTTCTGCAGTTGGCTTGATTCTCTGACCTTCTGCCTTGACATTCAGCAGCACCTCAGTGGGCCCCTTCCAGCTGCATCTGTGGACCCTGACACCCCCACTGAACTCCATCTAGCTTGACTCTGACACGCCCCCAACCCCATTGAAGCCCCTAAAGCTCTCTGTTGCCTCCTTGTTGGCCTCAGTGCTCATTTAAGGGTCTTTTCACTCTGGAGATAACAAAAGCAGGTTTGGGTATTTGGATTTAGAAGCAACAAGGGGGTATTGTGAACCTTGTACCACTTTGTGAAGAACAGCTGGGCTGGCTTTGCAGTGTGTCCCAGTGAGGAGGGGTGGCCAGCAGTAAATAGTGAAGTAGGCTCCCAGGGAAGGCAGAATAGAAAGACCCCTAGAAAGCAAGCTGCTCCCTGGACAGGTAAGGAAGCCAGGACCTGAGAGCAGAAAGGACTCTCTCCCTATTAGCTAGTAGCTGAGCTTGAATGAAATCCACACTGATTTATTACAAATGCATCCCTCTCTGTTGCTAGTGCCATTGACTCTCTTCTTTGTGGGAAGGTGCCTTTGGGATGCTGTTCACCTTCTCCACAGAGAAAACCACTGAGCAAATTAATTCACAAACTCTTTAAGAAGTAAGGTCTTCTCCAAGGAAAAAATAAAATAGAAGCGTGTTCCCAGAGCCTGGCTTATCGTCAGCTACGGTGGCGGGAGCTGGGGGAGGGAAGGAGGCAGGCCCCAAACAACAGTGACCACAATAACCAGCAACCACATGGCTGAGTGATGGGTACATGGGGGTTCTCTTTACTTTGAGTGGGTTTGAAATTTCCTGCCATAGGTTGGGCGTGGTGGCTCATGCCTGTAACCCCAGCACTTTGGGAGGCTGAGGTGGGCAGATCACCTGAGGTTGGGAGTTCAAGACCAGCCTGACCAACATGCAGAAACCCCGACTCTACTAAAAATACGAAATTAGCCAGGTATGGTGGCGGGCACCTATAATCCCATCTACTCAGGAGGCTGAGGCAGGAGAATCGTTTGAACCCAGGAGGCAGAGGTTGAAGTGAGCTGAGATCACACCAATGCACTCCAGCCTGGGCAACAAGAGCGCTACTCTGTCTCAGAAAAGAAAAAAGAAAGAAAGAAATTTCCCACCATAACAGTAAACTTGTAAGGTCACTTACAAGCCTTGTAAGGGAGAGGGATTTTACATCTCTCATCTGAAAAAAAAAAATCAGGCTTTTGACATCAGTGTCAGCCTCACAGAGCAGTGGACATGATAAATGAATTGACTGCACAGAGCCTGGTGCAGTGCCTGGTACACAGCGAGGCTTCAGTAGCCACCTGCGGCTGCTGTCATTCCCCTTCCAAGGGCACTAGAGAAGGTGAAAATCACCACCAAGAAATATACATCAATGGCATCTTCAGATGCAGAGATACACATGTGCTACACGCCTGTGTGAAACTGGTCTCCCCATCTTCAGAGGGCCCCTCCACTCTGCTTGTATCGATTTCTGGATCACAGCTCTGATCCTTCCCTACGCCTCAGCAAGAGAGCTGCTTTATCACCAGGTCTTCAGCACACGGAAGAGTGCCAGTGAGGGGCAAGACGGAGGGGAAAAGGATAACACAAGGAAATGAGGAAGAAAGGAAGGAAGGAAGGGAAGGAAGGAGAGAGGAGGGGAAAGGAGGGGAGAAAAAGGGAGGGGAGGGAAGTGATGAGGGAGGGGTGGGAGGGAGGTGGAAAGGAAGGGAAAAGGGAGGATGGGAGAAAATGAGGAAGGGAGGAAGGAATGGAAGGAAGGGGAGGGAGGGAAGGAAGGAGAAAAAAGTAAGGAAAGAAGAAAAGAAAAAAAGGAGGGGGGGAGAGAAAAATTAGGAAAGAAATAAGAGGGAAAAAAGCAGGAAGGAGTAAAAGAGAAGGAATAGAAAGAAAATAGAGAAAGAAAAAATAAGAAAGAAAGGAAATAGAAAAGAAGGAGGGGGAAAAGAGGAAAACAAGGAAGGAAATGAGAAGAGAAAAACGGAAGAAAAGATAGGAAGGAAGAAAGAAAATGGAGAAAATGAGGAGGGAAGGGAGAAAAAAGGAGAAAATAAAGGAAAGGGAAGGAAAGAAGGAGGGAAACAGGAAGCAAATGAGGAAGAAAAAGGAGGAAGGGAAGAGGGAAAGAAATTTTTGATGAAGGAAAATGGAAACTTACAGAGCCTCCCAGTTAATGCAACCAATTAGAAATCGTTCAAATCATAATCAATTAAATAATATTCATGTCAATTCTAATCCCAATATTCTGCAGAAAGAGAAACCAAACCATATCAATACAGCCACCTTGGCTCCGGCAAACTTCACATCAGCTCCTGATTTCACTATCATTTCATCCTTTGCCATCAAGGCACTGGGTTAAAGCACCTACAAAAGGTCATCTGATTTTGCAAAACTTTTCTGATACAAGACTTCAACTTTCGGGGAGGACATGAACAAATCAGATCTCGCATGCTCATCTTGGGTTTGGAAAATAGGGCGGCCTTTCTCAGAAGATCTGAGAAGGTGAACAGAAGGGGGCTGGGCAGGAGGAGGAAGTGGCCAGGAGACACCTGCCTCTCTGAGCCACCAGGGCTGGAACTTACCCTCCAGGGGGCAGAACCGAGTCACCTTCTCAGGCATCAGCAGCCCTAACTTGTGGCGGCAGTAGGTCTCCCCGATCTCCTGGCGGCAGTGCTTGGACTTAGCACGAGACAGGGCAGAAATGGCCTCCTTGCCTGAGATGTCACACTTGGGGGGCTGGTCATACTTGGTCTCAGGGGAGCTGCCCCCAGTTTTCCTGGCATGAGGCAGTCTGGACACATCCTTTCCACGGCTGCTGTTGGCTGCGGCTCTGTCCCCAGGAGGCAGCACCTCACCGGGGCCTTTCCTGGGGAATGAATGTCCTTTTCCTTTCTCTTGCTGTTCCAGCTTCCTTTTCAAAAGCTCCTTCTGCCTAATCGGTGGCTTCTTTGCCAACTCAGGCTGGTGCTTCTGCTTTTGAGTCCTGGGTGCAAAGTTGCTGTTGTCGACATTCTCAAAGTCTTTGGGGACAGAGTTCTCATTGTTGCTATCTGTTCGCACTTTTTCTTTCGGCCGGTGAGAAAAGTAGCCATCCTGGAGAAGAGGGGAGAGAAACAGAAGTGAAACCTGACTGAGCCATCGCACTAAGCGGACTGGCCTTTGAAGAATGAGTCACATGGGCTTGGAAGGCTGAGCCACAGTTTCACATCCTACTTTTGCTACTGGTTTAACCTGTGGTAAGATGTTTCTCTCCGAACCTCAGTTTCCCCATCTGGAAATACAAGATGTTCCAACTAGAAACTAAGGCTTTTTTAAGCTCTCAAGTGCCATGACTAGGAAACTCAATGTTTCTTAATAACCACATCTTTTCAAGTCAGTTTCTTTCCTTGACTGTCTTTGCTACTGGGTAACAAACATTTTGTTCCAGCTTCCTGTTAAAATTCCAGTGGAAAGCGCGGTGGATAGTTTACTTAAGGGTCGGAAATGACATAATAAAGTTATAAAGGGAAACATATTGGTCGGATATTATACCAGGATATGCCCATATATCTATGCCCATAAGAGAAATCAGACCAAGCTGTTGTAAATTCTGTGGGAAAGAAACCAGCAGCTTTTATTTATTTATTTTTAGAGGAACGCAGCCTTTGCAGAATAAACCTTACACAAACTTGTGACACTCTTTTGCTTGAGTTTTGGCTCTTAATGTTTACACCTGGACCAGAAATGAAGTCACCCGGGGTCAAGAGAAAGATCAGGAGTCACTCTGGAGACCATGCATGGCACGGGTGTTTCCAGAAAAGCTGGACCCCAAATTTAGCTCCTCCATGGGTACGTGAGTCCTGGTTATTTTGATCAGTGGAATGATCAAATGCATCATTCAACCAACGCCTCAAGTTGTTTCCGCAACATGTTGCTTCTACATGAAGCTTATTCCCAAGGCCTTAATCTGAAAGCATATCCAGTGTCCCGGAACACAGCCCCTGACCTCTGATGCCACACAGAACAGTAATCGCTCCCCATATCTGCCCTTGTTGCTATGGAAACACATGGACAATGAGCAGCATCCCTGATAGGTTTCCTTTTAAGGAGGGCTGAAATATGCCTTGTACCAGTTCCCATGGAAAAATGTATAGTGGACTGAACAGCGGAGCTGCAGTGGTACCCAAGAGCAGCTGACACTCAGCAAGGCTTCCACATAAGCAGGTCAGCAAACAACTGCCTGGGGTTTTTATAAATAAAGTTTCATTGGAACACAGCCACACCTGTCCATTTGCATATTGTCTATGGCTGCTTTCCTGCTACAACAGCAGAGGGAATAGTTGCAACAGAAACTGTCTAGTCTGAAAAGCCTAAAGTATTTCTATCCAGCCCTTTAAGAAAAGGTTAATAGACCCCTGCTCTACTGGAGTGTGAGTTAAAAGGTCTCCTCCTCTGGGGAGGGGTTAGCTGCTTCTGTCCTCACCATCCATACATGGTTCAGTGATGGTTTGGAGAGGAAGGTGCCAACAGGGCCAGGCATGGGGGGCTCACACCTGTAATCTCAGTACTTTGGGAGGCCAAGGCAGGTGGTTCACTTGAGGTCAGGAGTTCAAGACCAGCCTGGCGAACATGGCAAAACCCCATGTCTACCAATAATACAAAAAAAAAAAAAAAAAAAAGCTAGGCATGGTGTCACATGCCTGTAGTCCCAGCTACTCAGAAGGCTGAGGCAGGAGAATTGCTTGAACCTGGGAGGTGGAAGTTGCAGTGAGCTGAGACTGCGCCACTGCACTCCAGCCTGGGTGACAGAATAAAACTGTATAACAACAGCAAGATGATGCCCCTCTAGCCTCTGCTCCATTGCTCCTAGTAGTAAGCATGAATAAGTCTATTTGGTGGAGGCTCTACTGACACTAAAACATCCTGTGGCCAGTCTGTAAGCTGAGTATTTCAATTTACAAATGGAAAACAGCACTCAAGAAGAATTGACTTACTCAGGGTCACCCAGCTAGCTGGTGGTAAAGCTGGAATTCAAACCAGGCAGATCACACACCCTACATTCTGAGCTACCAGGAACACTATCCACTGCCAATAAATCGTATGATCATTACTATACTCATCACCCAAAACCCTTAAGCAGTGCAACCTGACATTGTACCACAAGATCTGGCCCCTCCCACCCAGCTAAATGAATCTGCTACAGGTGTGTGACCTCCAAATTGCAATCTTCAGGCCGTCCAGTGGACTATTGTGTTGCAGGAAGTCATGGCGAGAGAGTAAGCAACAGTCACAAAGCACTTGGAGTTTGAGGCTGCAGGAGCTGGAAGGTAACAAGGCAGGAAGAAAAGAGAACTGAGAAAAAGGAGCTGATCAGTCCATATTGGGTCACAGGGCAGCTACTGGTGGTACGCAGGAACTGCTGTTATAACTTGATCTACAAATGAGGGCCTTCTGGTTCTGGTCTTCCTTACCTTCCCACAGAGACCTCAAAAAATCCCCTTTAGTGGGTGCCTAGAGTACATTCTATTCTTGTAATTTAAACAAACCCTGCTGATGTTCCTCTTTTCTCTTTTTTCTATCCACAGGCCCTTACGAGTCCCAAGCAGCCTCTCAGACACATTTTCTGAGCTCTTGCCACAAGCCAGGCACCATAATAAGTTACACAGGTATTCCTTATTGGGTACTGACAATTGGATTTATTCTCCTTGCCATTTTGCAGAACGAGGAGCCAATGCTTGTTATGATACATTCTTCAATATGGATCATATGCTAGATGCCATGCTAAGCCCTTAGATGTGGTATCTCACTTAACTTCCAGAAATGAGTTCCAGTGTAGGCACTACTGTTCTCCCATCTTACAGAAAAGGGTAGAAAAGGAAGTTGGGGATGTTAAGTAATTTCCGCAAGTTCATCTGGGGGAGGCAAAGAACTTGCATCTGCCTGATTCTAAAATCTGCTGCTGTATCACGCCCCCTGTGTTTTGCTGAGAGGTAAACCAAGAAGCATGCAGTTCCCCTTCTCCATGCGTGCAATGGAATGGGTATCACCTTCTTTGCTTCTATTAGTCTCTGTCGGGATGGAGCTGGATGGAGCAAGAGAGGCATTCAATAAAGCTATGAAAAATCATTTCCATTCCATTCCTTCTAGGTACATTAGGATTGTATGCCCTATCCCTTGCACATTAGACACAGACAAACATGCTATGGCCAAGAGCAGGGACTGGAAGCCAGAAGGTGCCAGTCGCTGGATACCACAATATCCAGCCACACTCCTGCTGGAGGAGGTCATGCATCCCTGAGTGAGGCCCATGTGGAACAGACTCCACCAACCCTCAGTGTGCATAAGTTGATCCTGCTGCTTTGAATCACTGAGATGTGGGGGATCTTTGTTATTGCAGCATGGTCCAGCTTATTTTGACAAATCCAGGAGCTAACCTGATCTGCTTTCTTCCTTTGAGCTGCCTCAGGTACAGGAGCCAATTTTTTTCCTCCCTCCAACAGACAGAAAATCCATTTGATGACTCCCACACTCCAAGAACACAAATTTAAATTCTATCCCTAAGTCCATTTTCTAGAACTTTCTAAAAATGTCTAGATGGCAGGGAGTGATTGCCCTGATGGGCATCTTCATTTTCTCTTCAGACATGTCCTAAGTGTTACTCTTGGGCTCTTCTCTTTCCTCACAATCAGCAAGGTTCCCCGCCCCAAAACAGAAAACCTCCACAGCCCCCACATCAAAAGCTCCTGTTCTCCATCACATTCTGGCTGAAGTTCACAAAGCAAAACCAGACACAGTAAACACTGAGATCATCTCTCTCCACCCCCCATGGCCAATGAGGATAATCTGACAGAGAATGGCCAATGCCTCTGGCCAATTTGCAGTATCAGGAACAGGCACCACCACTGATAGTAACAGAACTCATGATTACTACCCACTATCTACTCAGGAGAGGCCACCACAATGGCAATGATTAGATTGCGGTGGCCCTGTGAACTTTTGCCTGGCCCCAGATGCTACTCAGCTGCCACGGGAAATCAAAGAATGCGAGTGTAAGAGGGAAAGAAAATATTTTGTCTTCTAGAATAAAAAGCTCAGATAGTAGATCACTTCCAGAAAAGTCAGAGAGAGGCACAGTCAGCGAGAATCAAAGGCCTGAGAATTCCTGTCCCTCAGCGTCACTGGCATTTTCTTTAGTGACTGATAAGTTCTCTCTATATTCCCCCTAGCTCATTTGTTTTGTTTTGTTTTGAGATGGAGTTTTGCTCGTCACCCAAGCTAGAGTGCAATGGCTCAATCTCGGCTCACTGCAACCTCCGCCTCCTGGGTTTAAGCGATTCTCCTGCCTCAGCCTCCTGAGTAGCTAGGATTACAGGTGCCTGCCACCATGCCCGGCAAATTTTTGTGTTTTTTGTAGAGATGGGGTTTCACCATGTTGGCCAGGTTGGTCTCAAACTCCTGACCTCAGGGGATCCATACACTTCAGCCTCCAAAAGTGCTGGGATTACAGGCGTGAGCCATCATACCTGGCCCATTTTTTCATTTTAAAAATATTATTTTACTGTGATTAAAAACACTTACCATGAGATCTACCCTCTGAACTAACTTTTAAGTATTATTGTTGACTATGCAACTACAGTCAAATATAGTACTATATGCAACAATGCAGCAAACTGTTGTGTATTGTTGCATGTACCACCACACTGTTGACTACAGCACTGCACAGCGGATCTCTATGGCTTCATCGTGCACGCATGATTGAGACTTCACGCCTGTCTATTAGCACCTCCTCACTTTCATCCCCAACCCACCAGCCCCTATCAACTACTATCCCACTCTCAGGTTCTAGGATTCTGACTGTTTAGAAGTGGAATAAATACATGTAGTATCTGTCCTTCTGTGACTTATTTCAGTTAGCATAATGTCCTCAGAGTTCCCCCATGTCGCTGCATGTTGTAACATTTTCTTCTTTTTAAAAGCTGACTAAAATCTGTTGTATATATACACGCCACATTTTCTTTATCCAGCCATCCAAGGATGGACGTGCCATATAATTTCGTGTTCCCCTTAACTCTTCAACTGACTGCCAAGGGGCAAACAGATTTTGCCTTTTCTGTCCTTTCCCTGGAGACTCAAGATCCAGAAAACCAAACCTAGGATCCCTTCCCTTTACAAAACCAACCTTGGGAGGTCTTCAGGCAGATCCATAAAAGACAACCATCATATGACCAGCACCCAAGTGGCCCATGCTCTGTGCCCTTTGAATCTTCTTGAAAACTCATTAAGCCAGACGGTATTAGTCCTTCCTTCCTTAATGGGAGGAAACTAATGCAGAGAGAGGTGAAATAACTTGACGGAGGCCACACTGCTAGTAATGAAGTGACTCAAACTCTCCGTGCTTCAGTTCACTCATTTGGAACATTGGGATGATAACTCATTGGCATTCATGGGGACGATAATAATAATTGCCCCAGGCTGGGTGTGGTGGTCGCAGCACTTTGGGAGGCCAACACAGGAAGATCAAGAGGTCAGGAGATGGAGACCATCCTGGCTAACACAGTGAAACCCTCTCTCTACTAAAAATGCAAAAAAATTAGCTGGGTGTGGTGGCACGCACCTGTAGTCCCAGCTACTCAGGAGGCTGAGGCAGGAGAGTCATTTGAACCCAGGAGGCGGAGGTTGCAGAGAGCAGAGATCATGCCACTGCACTCCAGCCTGGGTGACAGAGTGAGACTCCGTCTTGGGAAAAAAAAAAAAAAAGAACAAAAAACCAACCTCATGTCTTGGGTATTTCAATGAGAAAGAGTGTATGCAAAACTACTAGAACATGCCCACCACACAAACCAGAAGAAGAATGAGCAGCAAACCAGGATGGAGAACTCTACCAATTAACACTCTCTCTCCCTTGAAAGTCTCCACCTAGAGGACAGATTGGTTATTATTTCTCAATTGCGACCAACTGGCATCGTCGTCTTTACTCTTAACCAATCCAACTCTCACCTTGAGTTATTTATGCTAATGCAACCCTTTGACTTATTTTAATGTACTTATTACAATGATTGCACATTCAAATGTTTGCGTGCAAGCTCCAAAACTCTAATTGCTCTGCTGCTGCCATACCTCTAAGCTGCTGCTAGAATCCATTTTTGTTCCGGAAAAATAATTAAATGCAATAACGTCCTCCATTGCCATTCAACCTTGGGCATGTTTAGAGCCAATTTCAATCAGGTAGAAATATGCTAAACACAACATGGCTCTGAGAGGCAGGTTACCTGATCCACGCTGCTGCTGGAGACACATGTGGGTCTGCTTCCATTTTTCCCAGGTTCTCTTAGTTCAGAATGAGTCTACTGAATCCTGGCCCCTTGCTCCCACTTCTAAGGGGTGGGGGTATGTTGCTCTGATTTTTAAACTATCCACTTTGAGATAAACGTTGCTTATAGTTTATGTAGAAAGAGCACCAGGCAGGGAGGGGGAAGAGCTGGGTACTAGTATTGCATGAACCAATGTCCAATTTTCTTATCTGTAAAATGACATGTCCTGAATGCGTGTTGCTAACCATTCTCTGAGTTAGTCATTGATCAATCTAATCAAGGAACAAAATTCTGCCACTTCAGCTCATTGAAAAAACAATTCGATGGACCTTAAGAGACCAGGAACTGAGGACAGGAAGGAAGCTCCAAAGAGTATCCCACCTCCTCCCAGGTTTATCCCTCCATCATTGTCTCTACCAGGACACTGATTCAGAGGTCTGGACTCAGGAAGAGGTGAGTTTGATTCCTCCCTTCTCCATTTGCCAGGGTTCTTCAAGCTGGGACAGAACATTTCTCCTCTCTTTGCCTCAATTTCCTTATCCCTCCCAGAGAGATGAAAATGGCACCTACCTCCCAGGGACTGAATCGATCAAGTATAGGAGATAGCACCTGACACGTGCAAAGTGCTTAAGAAACATGTATTTCTTACTTATTTTATTTTACTATACTTTAGGTTCTTCGGTACATGTGCAGAACATGCAGGTTTGTTATATAGGTATACATGTACCATGGGGCTTTGCTGCATCCATCACCCCGTCATCTACGTTAGGTATTTTTCCTAATGCTATCCCCTCCCCTATCCCCCCACCACCAGTGATCTCTCCCCGAGCCCCTCCCCCAGATATCCCTCCCCTAGCTATCCACCCCCAAACAAGCCCCACTGTGTGATGTTCCCCTTACCCACATATAGGTGACAACATGTGGTGTTTCTTAATGTGTATGTCTCAGGTTATGTTTCAAGCCTGTTGTATGTACTAACGTATTTAATCTCCATGATGAGCTGATAAAGAAGATGTTTCATTATCTACCCATTTTTCAGACTGGAACATTAAGGTTCAGGGAGGTTAAGTGAGTAAAGCCACACACCTAGGAAACAGAGGAGCCACGAGTTGAACCCAGGCTGTCTAGGTCTGGAGGCCATGCCTTTCAACATCCCACTGCTTCTCCGAAGCTGTCAGGAATAGGGACAGGGCCAAAGGGAAACCCCAGGCAGATGCACTGTTCAGACATGAGGGCGCCCGTCCCACCCGCTCATCGTGACCACTTTATGGCTTCCTTTTCTGCCATGTGCATGCACAGCCGGCTGGGTAGCTGTTTGCTGTTGAACTTTGTGTCCGAGGCTTCATTCCAATCACCAAGGCTACCAAGGCCACTGGGAGGAACAAAGCGGGAGAAGCCTGCACCTGCTTCCAAAAGGACCTCTGTGCCAGGGTAGGCAAATGGTGGAAGCTCAGTGTGCGTGGCTGTACCAATTAGGACATGCAATTACCCAGGCTGCCAATGCAAATAGACCTAACAGAGGCCCCTTGCCCAGCTCATTTGCATGCACAAAAGGTGGCTGGGCTGGCCAGCACTTAGAAACCCGTGGACC
Organism: Saguinus oedipus; assembly: GCA_031835075.1. Taxonomy (NCBI): domain Eukaryota; kingdom Metazoa; phylum Chordata; class Mammalia; order Primates; family Cebidae; genus Saguinus; species Saguinus oedipus. Next base: position 16,484,816 of record CM063179.1, on the reverse strand, counting down.
ACGCTAGACACGGGCAGGCCCTGCTTTAGCAGAACCCTAAATAAGAAGCCCTTTGCAAAATAGCATCATGTTAGTGCAATGCAAAACATAGCACAGGGTGAGGTGGGAAGGAGGGATTCTGACAGGGCTGGGTTGGAATCCAGTCTCTGCTCCTTAACTCTGAGATGGAGGGCAAGAGGTTGAACCTCTCAGAGCCTCAATTTTCTCATCTACAAAAGAAGGGCATAAGAAGACCTACTTTGCAAAGATAACGTGGGGATTAACCAATATGTCACACATATAATTGTATTTAATAAAATAACATTGGGTGAGAGGCCTGATATGTTTAAACACACGAGCAGCAACAGGACAATATTTGAAGCTAACGCCTTGTCACCTGATGAGCAGGGCTGAGTCTTTTTGGAAAGGCAGGATGTTGAGGTACAGTGGGTTGAAAACTGGATCCATACCTTTGCTCACTGCGTGGCCCCAGGTGCAGTGCCTAACTTTATCTGCCTCGGTTTCCTTCTCTGTAAAATGGGGACAATAATTAGTACCCAACCTAAAGAACCTGTTATGAGAATTAAGAGTCAATGCATGTAAAACACTTACTTAATGCTGAGAACTCAATAAATATTAGGTATAATTTGTTAAAATAGAATTAATGCTTGCAATGGTGACTCAGTAAAGTGGTTCTTAAAGTGTGTGGTCTGCGAACTGCTGGGGGTCCCTGAGGCCTTCTCAGGGGATCTTCAATGACAAACTATTTTCACCATAATATAAAGACGTTATTTTTCTTTCTCGCTTATTCTCTCACGAGTGTACAGTGGACTTTTCAAGAGGCTAAACGACATGTGACACTGCAGCAGAAATCAGAAGCCAATGTGAGAATCTAGCTGTCTTCTATTAAGCCAGGTGTTACAGAGATCTGCAAAAAACGTCGAACAGTACCTCCCTCCTCCCTAAATCTGTTCTGTTTGGGGGAAAAATAAGCATATTTTTTTACAAATGTTGTTTATATCCACAAGAAATAGGTTATTATAACTGTTTTTAAATGAATTAATAAACATTTTAAGAATGTCATTTATTTATTTATTTATTTATTTATGACTGAATGACAGGGTCTTGCTCTGTCACCCAGCCTGGAGTGTAATGGTGTGATCTCGGCTCACTGCAACCTCTGCCTCCTGGGTTCAAGCAATTCTCCTGCCTCAGCCCCCCAAGTAGCTGGGACTACAGGCGTGCACCACCATGCCCAGCTAATCTTTTTAAATTTTTTTTTTTTTTTTTTTAGTAGAGATGGGGTTTCACCATGTTAGGATGATCTCAATCTCCTGACCTTGTGATCTGCCCTCCTTGGCCTCCCAAAATTCTGGGATTACAGGCGTCAGCCACTGCACCCAGCTGAATGCCTTAGTTTAAATGTCACTATATAGGAAATACTTGATAGAACCTACCTAAACCAAAGCTCTTTGGGGGTCCTCAATAATGTTTGAGAGTATTAGGGAATCCGGAGACTAAGTTTGAGAACTGCTGACATAATACATAGGTACAATCAGAAATATCTCCTGATGATTAAAATTAAAAGTTTAGGATTCTTTTACGTTGGCTGGTTTGCTATATTCCAAGCCCTTAGATTTGTGTTTTACTTCCATACACAATAAATACACACAGAACAAACAGAAATCAAAATTGGCTGATAAATACTTTTATACAGAGAGAAGAATCGGGACTCTCACGTCCTGAATCATCATCAGAGGAAGCATAACCTGGCGTCATAAGTTGCTCCTTGACCAAACTCAAGCTAGCCTCCTCCGCCCCCTTTCTCTACTGGGCCTCAACCTTTGCCTGTAAAGACTCGAGTGAAACACCAACATCGGGTTTTTTTCCCCTTTTTATTTAATTTATTTATTTTTCGAGACAGGTTTCATTTTGTTGCCCAGGTTGGAATGCAGTGGTATGATCACGGCTCACTGCAGCCTCAACCTCCTGAGTTCAAGCAATCCTCCTGAGTAGCTGGGATGACACAGGCTTTCACCACGACACCCAGCTTTTTTTTGTAGAGACAAGACCTTGCTAATGTTGCCCAGGCTGGTCTCAAACTCCTGGGCTCAGGCAATCCTTGGCTTTCTAAAGTGCTGAGACTGCAAGCGTGAGCTTCCATGCCTGAAACACCACCATAGTTTTTAACAGCTCAAGGCCACATCCCTAGGATGACCCCCTACTCCTGCTTAAAGGAACTGCTTTAGAAAACTCAAGGCTGCCAGGGCCGGGCGCGGTGGCTCACACCTGTAATCCCAGCACTTTGGGAGGCCGAGGCAGGTGGATCATGAGGTCAAGAGATCGAGACCATCCTGGTCAACATGGTGAAGCCCCGTCTCTACTAAAAATACAAAAAAAAATTAGCTGGGCATGGTGGCGCATGCCTGTAATCCCAGCTACTCAGGAGGCTGAGGCAGGAGAATTGCCTGAACCCAGGAGGCGGAGGTTGCGGTGAGTCGAGATCGCACCATTGCACTCAAAAAAAAAAAAAAAAAAAAAGAAAACTCAAGGCTGCCAAAATAATTTACTGTTTGTTCCAGCAAATACCTCTAGACAGGGCCTCATCTTCCAGCCTCTGTAAGAGAGCAGGAACCAAACTTGAAGACTGGTTAGCAAACCCAGATGGGTCTCACACAGACCACCTGCTTTTGGTAATTCTTCACTTCCCTGACTCCACTGACCTCATCTCCCTTCCCTCCCTCCCACCTCCCTCCTTCTCCCTTTAAAATACCCAGTCACCTCTGAACAAATCCAAGTTGCATTCAGTTCCATGCTGGACTCTTTTCTCTACTGCAACAGTCATTACTGAATACATCTGTCCTTAACTACTTTCATAGGGTCTGGCTTTGTTTATGTTTGATGCTGTCCAAGGCCACGCAGCCTGGACCTCAAGCCTGCAAGGCTAAGTCCTTGGGGTAAAAACCGAAGAGCCCAGCAAGCCGTGCTCAGAGCCCAGCCCCTGCCTCAACCCACTTTCTCTTCTCAACCCCAGCAGGGGGACATGACGGTGAGCATCACGGTGCTCAAAGCACCCAGGGGACTGTGGGCAGGTGGCAGAGAAAGACCTGAACTGGCATCTTCTGGCTCCTTCCCTATCAGCATAAGAGATGGCTGTGTAGTACAGAGACACACAGCAGAGGACGAAATGATGGCAGAGGAGAAAAAGAGGAAAAGGAAGGAAACACCAGAGAAAACGGAATGAAAAGAAGAAACAAACATCAGCTATTGTTGACTATGTGCTGATTACGTGCCAGGCACGGAGGTAAGCCCTTGGCTTGGCATCGCTATTCATTCCTCAAAACTATCTCAAAAAGTAGGTCAGGGGTCAAAAAAACACTGTACCACCTGTCTTTGTCAATAAAGTTCTTCTAGAACACAGCCACACCCATTCGTGCACACGTTGAAGGTGGCGCTTTTGTGCTAGGATGGCAGAGTTGAGGAGCTATGACAGAGACCACACGTCCAGAAAAGCCGACATCTGGCTCTCTGCAGAAAAAGTAAGTGTCACTTCAAATGGGGCAACTGAGGATGAGCCAGGCTCGCTCAAGGTCATTCGGTGGGTAAGAGGCAGGGTCAGAAGTAACATGCAGGAGTCAGGCCCCAGAGACGACATGAGGTTGCAAACTCAGACCCCAGGGGAGAGAGAAAGAGAGAGCAGAATCTTCCGGAAATGTTAAGCACCATATCTGTTTTGGAAGAAAACCTTCTATACACAGAGGGGCTTTTCTATGGGGAACGGCCTCCTAACTGCTGTAAAGTGTCCCGAAGCCTGGCATCTTCTCCGTTACTGCTTGAACACAGTTTGCCTGTAATTAATTATAGCATTCAATTCCATTATTCCACAGTTATGGCCACAATACCCAAAGATGCAGAGAGAAAGAAGGGGGTGTGGTGAAAAGAGACACAGAGAGAGAGACACAGAGAAACAGGCACAGAGAAAGACAGAATGTGAACAGAGTCTCGATTCAATAATTAAGCCTGCTGCCTACCTCTCAGGCAGGGTTTCTCAAGGACAGCGCTGGTGACATTTGAGGCTGGATAAATCTTTGTTGTAGGGGCTGCCTTGTACATTATAGGTATCTAGCAGGATCTGTGACCTTTACCCACCAGATGCCAGTCACGTGCCCTTGTTACAACCAAGAATGTCTCCAGACCATTATCAAATGTCCTCTGGAGTAGGGGTGGGGCAAAATCACCACCCCACCCCCAACCCCTGCTGAGAACCAGGCCCGAGCAAGGGCCCATGCTGGCCGATCTCAGCTGTTCAAATCCTGTTCCCATCCAGAAACAGCCTTTCCTTGATTTTTAAATAGAAACAGCCCCTGGCATCCAGCCAGAGTGGTCAGACTAGGAGAGAGAAGCTGGCATGAAAAGAGCTGGCCAGAGAAAGGGCCAGAGTTAACCAAGGAAGAGTGTTCCAGGGGAGAGAGAGGGAGGAGGCTGGCAGGCATGGGCCAAGGAGAGGTAGAAGCTGCATGGGGAAGGTGGGAGAAGTGAGGGTCCCCGATAGGTGAGGGTGACACCATAGAAGAGGGGAACATTCATTCGGGCAGTGGATATCTTTTAATTTGTTTTTTGTTTTGAGACAGTCTCTCTTTGTCACCCAGGCTAGAATGCAGTGGCACGATCTTAGCTCACTGCAACCTCGGCCTCCCAAGTAGCTGGGATGACAGGCACACACCGCCATATCCGGCTAATTTTTGTATTTTTAGTAGAGATGCAGTTTCATCATATTGGCCAGGGTGGTCTCGAACTCCTGACCTCAACTGATCTGCCTGCCTTGGCCTCCCAAAGTGCTGGGATTGTAGGCATTGAGCCGCCATGCCTGGGCATGTCTCTTAATTGAAGCCAGAGCCACACTGGGACCAACGGCTCCTTCAGGCACATAGGTGTCTGGTTAGCTCTGTAGACTGTTTTCGTTCGTTTAACTCTCAATCTCGGCCCACACTCAAGAATCTAGAGATTTCACCTAAAATTTTGGATTTCTGCTCTTTCTGGAAACATTAGGGAGCTGACAACACTGAGCTTAGATTTCTATGCATGACAATGGTCTTGGGGCTCAGTAGTGGCCCTGCAGTTTTCAGAAGGGGTATCTGCTCTGTGGACCACCACAACCCCCATCCGTCCCAGCCAGTGTCCTCTTAGCCCTCTGACATGTCTGCAAGCAGTGACACTGCTCCCCACCAATGACACAGGCTCTTCCAGTAGACCCTCTACCCCTGAGCTTTGCCTCCGAGATCTCAGAACCCCAAGAAATACTTGTATTCCAGAGGTTTTTTTTTTTTTTTTTTTTTGAGACAGAGTCTAGCTGGAGTGCAGTGGCACTACCCTGGCTCACTGCAAACACTGCCTTCGGGGTTCAAGAGATTCTTCTGCCTCAGCCTCCCGAGTAGCTGGGACAACAGGCGTGTGCCATCACACCCATCTAATTTTTGTATTTTTCATAGACACAGGGTTTCACCATGTTGGTCAGGATGGTCTTGATCTCTTGACTTCATGATCCGCCCACCTCGGCCTCCCAAAGTGCTGGGATTACAGGTGTGAGCCACTGCACCCAGCCGCATTCCAGAGTCTTTAATGGAGTTAGCACTGTCCCCAAAAGGGTGTTCTGAAAGTGTGCGGTGGCATTTCCGGCTATTACAATGATTGGGGGATGCTTCTGGCAATGAGTGGGTGGGAGAACATCAGGAACCCATCAGTGCAGGGGAACACGCATGGCTGGATGGTGAATAACTGTCCCACGTCCCTTATAACTTCTGAATGTCCTCAGATGTCCTGAGGTTAAACAACTCATTTATAATTATCCCGGCCAGGAGCCTAACTTATATTTACATATGACACAACATTATTATGAATGGTTTTAACGATATTTACATATGACACAACATTATTATGAACAGTTTTAACGTAGATGAATTTTCTAGGAAAGTAAATACTGTTTCACTCAAGAAGAAATTTTACACCATTTAGTTTGACCACAGTTTTAGAAAATTACATCATCTAAGGCCACACAAGCTGTGGCTGTGAGTCACCAACACACACATTCATTCCCCACTTGCATTTGTAACTACTGAATTCTCATTGACTCAACACGCAGTGACTGACCTCTTCACATATCCTCCAGCCGCTGGCAACCAAAGTGTGGACCATTGGCCAGCAGCATCCGCATCACCTAGGAACATGTTAGATGTGAAGAATCTCAGGCCCAGCCTGGACCAAAGGAATCAGGAAACAAACATCAGCTATAATATGCTAACAACATCCCTGAGCGATTCATGTGCACATCAAAAATTGAGAAGAGTGCCAGGCACAGTGGCTTATGCATATGATCCCAGAACTTTGTGAGGCCAAGGTGGGCCGATCGCTGGAGTTCATGAGTTCGAGACCAGCCTGGCTAACATGATGAAACCCTGACTCTACTGAAAATACAAAAATTAGCCAGTTGTGGTGGTGGGTGCCTGTAATCCCAGCTACTCAGGAGGCTGAGGCAAAAGAATCGCTTGAATCCAGGAGGCAGAGGTTGCAGTGAGCCAAGATCATGCCATTGCACTCCAGTCTGGGCAACAGAGTGAGAATCTGTCTTAAAAAAAAAAAAAAAAAAACTGAAAGAAATGAGAAATGCTAATATTGTTGCACCTATCATTTATATATATATTACTTATTTACTTTTGAGACAGGGTCTTGCTCTGTTGTCCAGACTGGAGTACAGTGGGACGATCTCGGCTCACTGCAACTTCCACCTCCTGGGTTCAAGTGATTCTCCTGCCTCAGCATCCTGAGTAGCTGGAATTACAGATGTGTGTCACCACACCCAGCTAATTTTTGTATTTTTAGTAGGGATGGGTTTCGCCATGTTGGCCAGACTGGTCTCACATACCTGACCTCAAGTAATCCACCTGCCTCAGCCTCCCAAAGTGCTGGGATTACAGGCATCATCATTTAAATAATAAAACACATTATCTGTTTATAAATTGCTGTCATATAGTTCTTCCTCATACTATTTTTAGCAGGCTATTGATCTTTTTAGAGCTGTGGGTGTTTAAGTAGGTTAGAATAAGTCTGGATTTCATTCCCAGATGGGTGAAAGGAATGTTTTAAAAGACTTGTGATAGTTGGGCACGGTGGCTCACACCTGTAATCCCAGCACTTTGGGAGGCTGAGGTGGGCAGATCACCTGAGGTCAGGAGTTCAAGACCAGCCTGACCAACATGGAGAAACCCCATCGCTACTAAAAATACAAAATTAGCCAGGCATGGGGTGCATGCCTGTAATCCCAGCTACTGGAGAGGCTGAGGCAGGAGAATTGCTTGAACCTGGGAGGTGGAGGTTGCGGTAAGCCAAGATTGTACCACTGCACTCCAGCCTGGCAACAAGAGCAAAACTATGTCTCAAAAAAAAAAAAAAGATTTGTGACACTGAGCGGGGCAGGGTCTGCTAGGGTTGGAATCACTGGTTTATTCATCCCACAAACTTTATTTGGGTATCTACTCCCTGACAGGCAGGGCAGGAAAAAAAGAGAGGAACTAAAGTATGCTTCCTGCTGTTGGTGGAATTCTGAGACAAGAGAGGAAAGTGGGTATGTATGCGAGTTATTTTAATACAGGACCAAAAAGGAGTGGTAGGGGTGGGTATGTTCAGGGTTTCAGTTTCATCAAGAATGTGGAGCCTCACATGGTCTAGGATCCAAGGAGAGTTGAGGAGATTTCACAGAGAAAGCAGCTTTTCAGCCTCATCTCGAGCAGAAAGGAGCAAGACAGACAAAAGAAAACCGAGCTTTTCAGGCAAGGGCAAAGCTTGTGGAAAGGTGTGGTGAGAGGACCAGCCCACCTCTTCCTTTATAGTAACAATGCTCACAGCTAACACGGAAGTATTTATTCTAAGAACTGAGCTACACACTTTACATATATTATCTTTAAAACTCGCAGAGCAGGGCCAGGCACAGAGGCTCACACCTGTAATCCTAGCACTTTGAGAGGGCGAGGAGGGCAAATTACTTGAGGTCAGGAGTTCGAGACTAGCCTGCCCAAGGTGAAACCCCATCTCTACTGAAAATACAAAAATTAGCTGGGTGCTGTGGTGTGCGCCTGAAATCCCAGCTACTTAGGAGGCTGAGGCAGGAGAACTGCTTGAACCTGGGAGGTAGAGGTTGTAGTGAGTCGAGATTGTACCACTGCACTCCAGCCTAAGCAACAGAGAGAGACTCCATTTGTAAAACAAACAAACCTTCCCAGAGCAACTCTTGGGTAGGTGCTATTAGTATTCACGTTTTACAGATGAAAGTATGTAGGCACAGAGAGGTTAAGTAATTTGCCTCAAATCACACAGCCTGATTCTAAAACTTACGCTCTTGCTCCTGTGGGCTGTTAACAACTACCCTCGGGTCTGTGCCCCACAGGTTTCCAAAATTCCCTCTAGGAGGCAACACCACTTCCATCGAAGGCCCTGGAGGAAAGCAATCACTTTGAGCTGATCTTTGGCCTGGGGTGGGGACAGGGAAGAGTAGGGAAGCAGAGTTATCTGAAAAGCCTGGGTTCCTGGTGTAAAGTCCTCCTGCCTGGGTTCCTGGGTTCCTGGTGTAAAGTCCTCCTGCCTGGGTTCCTGGTATAAAGTCCTCCTGCCTGGGTTCCTGGGTTCCTGGTGTAAAATGTCCTCCTGCCTGGCTGTCTGTGACTCTCTGAGCTACCTCTGTGACAACTCTACCTTTGAGATTCATTTCCAGGTTGGTACCATGCCCCCCACTCCCCAAACCTCAAGATGCTATTTGTCCCCTGGTTTTACTTCCCCATACACCTTCTCTGTCTCTCTTGACTCGACTCCAAGGAAGCCTACCTTGACCTAACCATCGTCCTCCCCAACGTTCTCCGATCCAGGTCCTCTCTGCGATAGGGCACTTAAGGAGACAAATGGGTCTCCTGCTGATGAAAGACATCCAGTTTTCAAACTCGTCCTTTGCCTGTGTGGGCCCATTTCCCCCCTACACACACCCTGCCACAAGTGGGTAATGAATGGCTCACTTGTAAGCTCATTACTGCAGGGCCTCTAAAGAAATGGAAATGCTCACGGAGCCAGAGACATAAATAAGGAGAGGCGCCTGTAAATAAATAAATACAGACGCATATACACACACACAAACCCAATTAATTTCTATCATCTGAAAGCCGGAGCCATTTGGGATGGGGAGAGACTGAAAGAAATAGGCTCCTAATATTGCCATCCATGTGATTTCAGAACTGAGCTCCCCAACAGCTGCTAATAAATTATTTTTACTATGCAGAGGTACAAATGAATATGCTGCTGTCACCCCCTAAATCTCCTTTATGAGCATGTGTTTGCCTTGGCCCGGCCTACTGGGGACAGGAGCTTCCCAGCAAGCTTTCATTGGCCACGTTTCTGAAGGACGCTGCCATCTTGAAGGTCTGCTCTCTGCAAGCTGCGGGCATCCCACTGGCACTTCCTGTTTATACCTGAGGTTGGCACGGCCTGCAGGACACCCCATGTCTACTGGAAGCCCACAGGAATCAAAGCGACGGCAGTGCTTATGCCCAAGCTTTTGGAACATGATTTCTGCCCCCCGGGACTGAGGGCTGCTGTTCACAAGATGTAACGTATCCCTCTTGGCCACGCAGTTCGATGGGTCCCGACACTTTCTATTAAGTTTCAGGGTGGATATGTGAACACCTGATTGCTACCAACTTTTACATGCACTGTCACCATCCAGAAGGGAACTCTGGTCACTCCCTTTGGATGCAATGTATCCAATGTCCAGTTCTCGAACTGTTCAGAGCAAGGAGGCGGCCGTGGAAATCATGATATGCTACCACCACACGCTGGGCACCATCCGATGAAGTCGTTACCAACGCCTGCTCTGGAGTCACTCTTGAGGATTTGAAATCTGGCTCTACCACTTCGCAGCTGTGTGACCTAGGGAAAGTCGGTTACCCTCTCTGAGCCTTGCTTTCCTCCTACGTAAAACATCTATAGTATGGAAATCTCATAGGGCTAAAAAGGTATGTTGGCTTAACCAGTGTAAAAACACAGTTCAGAATAGTTAGCGGTTAATAAAAGGTAGCAGTTACCCACATCATTTCATGCAAACTCCTGTAACGACCTTTCATGCATTCATTAACAGATATTTACTGACTGCCAAGTACATCTTTGGTGCTGGGGTATGTCTGTGAATAAGATAGACGCCTGCTCCTATGGAGCTTACATTTTAATAGAATGAGGCAACCACCCTACCAATAACTCAGTCAACAGATTATATCGCAACGTGGGGCATCTCTTACTTATTTTTATCTAACTATTTTATTTTTAGAGTATCAACTTTTATTTTAGATTCTGGGGCTATCTCTGCAGGTTTGCTGCATGTGTGTATTGTGTGATGCTGAATTATGGGGTATGACTGAGCACATCACCCAGGTAGTGAGCACAGTACCCGATGGTTAGTTTTCTAACCCTTGCCCCCTCTAGAAGTTCTCAGTGTCTACTGTTGCCAGATTTTTGTTGTTGTTGTTTTCATACAAAGTCTTACTCTGTCACCCAGACTGGAGTTCAGTGGCGTGATCTCAGATCACTGCAGCCTCTGCCTCCCAGGTTCAAGAGACTGTCCTGCCTCCGCCTCCGTAGTAGCTGGGATTACAGGCACGTAACACCACGCTCAACTAATTTTTGTATTTTTAGTAGAGACGGTGTTTCACCATGTTAGCCAGGCTGGTCTCAAACTCCTGACCTCAGGTGGTCCACCTGCCTCAGCCTCCCGAAGTGCTGGGACTACAGGAGTGAGCCACTACATCTGCCCTACTGTTCCCGTCTTTATATCCATGTGTACTCAATGTTTAGCTCCCACTTGCAAGGGAGAACATGTGGTAAGCAGTCTTCTGTTCCTGCTTTAATTTGCTTAGGATAATGGCCCCCAGCTCCATCTGTGTTGCTGCAAAGGACCCGATTTTGTTCTTTTGTATTATCCACCCATTTTACAGATGTGGGAACTGAGGCTCACAGCCATTATCTCAGCAGGTTTACCAGCCAGGGTTGTCCCACCCAGGAGAGTTCTGCAAGTGAAAAGAGCAAACAGCAAGAGAGGCCAGCTGCCTTGATGACAGGTGAAAGCTTTGTTTCCACCTCCTCCTGCCCCTCCTGCCATGTTCTAGAGAGGGAGACTCCTCCCTGGGAACATGTACCATTCAGGCTGGGGAGACAGTTTGGTACTGGAGAAGTTCCTTATTCAAGAGGCTGAGCAGTGGCAGTTTTTCTGGTGTGACCAGCCAGCCGTGCCCACACTTCTGAAGTCTGGCTGGATGCAGATACCAAATTCCCTTTAGTCCTCAAAGGACCCAGGAAACACTGAGCACAAGGCGGTTCCCAAAGACCTGGTGGACCACAGTTGCTCAGGCCACTCGCTGGCTCTTGCTGTGAACTTAGCAGAGAGCAACCGGCAGCTGCACCTACATACTGGAGCTGGGCTCCTTCGGGGATGTATCTCCAAGAAGTTCTTCACTGCTGCAGGCAGGTCACTAACTCTTCCTTTAAAGGGGTATTCCTACAAGACTTTTCACTTAAGAGGACTTTGACAAGGCGAGACTGGGACTTCCACACTGTCTACTAAGTCAAAGTCACTGCAATTATGCAACTTTCTGCTAACTTTCCCAGCTTCACGGGAATAGAGCTCCACACTTCTAACTTCACATCATCCCATCAGAGACAAGCTCCATATGAGGGCACCTACTGTTTACCCAATATTTTCTTGTTTCGTCCTCCTACTTATCTTTGGTGGAGAAGTTTTTTTGTTTTTCTTTTGAGATGGAGTTTCATTCTTGTTGCCCAGATTGGAGTGCAATGGCGCAATCTTGGCTCATCGCAACCTCCACCTCCCGGGTTCAAGTGATTCTCCTGCCTCAGCCTCCCAAGTAGCTGGGATTACAGGCATGCACCACCACACCCAGCTAATTTTTGTATTTTTAGTAGAGACGGGGTTTCACCATGTTGGTCAGGCTGGTCTTGAACTCCCAAACTCAGGTGATCCACCCACCTCGGCCTCCCAAAGTGCTGGGATTACAGGCGTGAGCCACCATGACCGGCCAATCCGATTAGATAGAAAGGTAAACCGTGGCACAGAGAAGAGGTTACATGAGTCTGGCAAAGTCACCCAGGAAGCAAGGGGCAAGGCTGGGATCCATCCCAGGTCTGTCTGATTCCAAAGCTTGTGCTCTTCACTTTACAGCTTCATCTATGTACAGGGAAGATCCTCCTGAGCTCTGCAAGTGTCCAAACTTAGAGTGAGCCACCAAGGCTGACTGTGAACATTTCCTACCTGGTTGGGCTTCAGGAAGAGAAGGGAAGTGTGCCTGTTACCTCTATATACCTGCGGAGACCAGGCGAATCCTAGGTGATATCAGTCATTCAAAGATTTCATGACTCCCTAATGCACCTTTCAGCGCTGCTACTGGGACAGCGTTTCCTGTGCCTTTTTATGGTTTTAGTTTTGTTTTGTTTCGAGGCAGAGTTTCGCTCTGTCGCTCAGGCTGGAGTGCAGTGGTGCGATCTCAGCTCACTACAACTTCCGCCTCCTGGGTTCAAGTGATTCTCCCACCTCAGCCTCTCGAGTAGCTGGGACTACAGGCACCTTCCACACTCTCAGCTAATTTTTGTATTTTTAGTAGAGACAGGGTTTCACCATGTTGGCTAGGCTGGTCGTGAACTCCTGACCTCATGATTTGCCAGTCTCGGCCTCCCAAAGTGCTGGGAGTACAGGCGTGACCCAATGTGCCCAGCCTTCCTGTACCTTTTAAAATCTAATCCTCTTCACAGCCCTCTCAAGAGGCAGCATGGCGCAGCAATCAGGGTCATGAATGCTAAAGCCAGACTACCTGGATCCCCAACTCAGCTGGGCCATTTTGAAGCTGTGCAACTTTCAGCAGGTTTCCTAGCTGTAACAAGCTCACGGAGTTAAAATGAGAATTAAATTAGGTGTATGTTGGGAAAACACTAGAACACAAACTGTAGCCATTACTAGTATTATCATTAACAGTAGTATGTACTTTTTTTTTAAACACATGAGTAAACCGAGGCTCAGAGAGGTGAAGACACTTCTTCAAGGCCACACGGATCAGGGATTTAAGCCACAGCACCTGAACCGAGAGCCCAGATCATAGTACCTCCCCAACACAGCCCCCTCCAGTCCCAGGCTGGAAATGAGCTGCCCCTTGTTAGGAGTGAAACACCTAGAAAATTGGCTAACAATTTATAGAGGGCATCTTCAACAAGTGTGCCATTCTGGATACACCCTGGGCTCACTCTTGGTGCAGAGAATGGGCTGAGGGGTCAGCTTCTTCAGTGCCCGGCTTAATCCATCCTTGGGTCATTGACGGCTTCCAGCAAGATGGCCAAAAGTGACCAGGAGAGTCAGGCCAGGCCTCCTCCTTCCTGTATTAACTATAGCCAAAGCAAAATGTGGCCACGCCAGTGGTTATGGGACAACAGGATCCTGCAAGTCCTTAAGAAGTCAGGCAGAGAGTACCCTTGCCCTCTGCCCAGCACAATCTTTTGTGACATTGCCAGGGACCTCAGCAGATGCAGACCCCTGGATGTCAGCCTGTCTCCTCCTCTGGGTCTGTTCTCTTTCTGCCCCTCTGTTCGTCCTTCCCCCATCTCTTAACCACTCTCCATCACTGCAATCAACATCCTGCTCATGGCCAGGGCCACCTAAAAAGCTATTCAGACTGGGTGCAGTGACTCACACCTATAATCCCAGCACTTTGGGAGGCCGAGGCAGGTGGATCACTTGAGGTCAGGAGTTTGAGACCAGCCTGGCCAACATGGTGAAACTCGTTCTCTACTAATAACACAAAAATTATCCAGGCATGGTGGCAGATGCCTGTAGTCCCAGCTACTCAAAAGGCTGAGGCAGAAGAATTGCTTGAACCCAAGAGGCAGAGTTTGCAGTGAGCTGAAATTGCACCACTGCACTCCAGCCTGGGCAACAGAGCAACACTTTGTCTGGAAAAAAAAAAAAAAAAAAAAATTAGTGAAAAGCTATTTATCATCTGAAGAACGGAGGTGTCCAAATTTTATTTTGTTTTTACTATTTTCTGAAATGTACTTTAATATTTTTCTATTACAAATATGCACCAGGTATAAAAATTTCTAATACTATCTAGATTCATGAAATAATTGAAAATGTACTAAAAAGTACAGAAAAATAATACAATGTCCCTCCATGTACTAATGGAAATGGTAGTACTTTATTCAATTCTTTAAATAAATTAGATTTTGCAGAGACAACTGAAGTTCCTCCCAACTTTCAACCACCACCTCTCAACCTAGAGGCCACTTCTATCCTTCACATTCATGTATCTATATTTTTATTTAATACATATGTGTCCACATAAAATGTATAGTGTTGTTTTGTGTATTTTTAAGCTTGACAAAAGAACACCGTGCTGTAAATATCCCCTTTGCGTTTGCTTGTGTCATTCAATATTATTAGCATTTGTGCCCCATCTCCTCCTCCCTCCACCTTTTTTTTTTTTTTTGAGATGGAGTTTTATTCTTCCGCCCAGGCTGGAGTGCACTGCAACCTCTGCCTCCCGGGTACAAGCGATTCTCCTGTCTCAGCCTCCCAAATAGCTGTGATTACAGGAAACCCATCCAGGGGAATGGCAGATGGACAGTACCAGAGCTAGAGGTTGGCATTGGAGCCCCAGTGCCTGGTCACACCCGGGTTGTGACTGCTTGGCCCCATGGCACTCTGCAGGCCCTGCTCCCCTCATCTATAAACTCAGTGTGCTAGATGAGGGCAGTGCATTGTAATGCTTCTTCCTTTCACTGGGTGATTTTACTCGGGTCACATTTAAATGTAAACATTTATGTTGTTAAAAATAAATAATGGTCTCGATTCCTAAAATTCAACAAGAAGGAAAAAGGAACACTGCTATTCAACCCCAGCTAGACAAAGTTGCCAGGCTAAGGCTCTGAGCTGAGAGAGCCGTTTCTTTGTTACACAGAGAAATGTGTAAGTACTGGTGAGGTGTTAAGGACACATCAGCACCGTGCTGAGACTTTCTTACTGGTTTAATCCAAGAGATTGCAGGAGCATGGAAAAGGCAGTCCGCTGGGTGTGGTGGCTCATGCCTTAATCCCAGCACTTTGGGAGGCAAAGCAGGTGGATCACCTGAGGTCGGGAGTTCGAGACCAGCCTGACCAACATGGAGAAACCCTGTCTCTAATAAGATACAAAAAATTAGCCGGGCGCAGAGGCGTTTGCCTGTAATCCCAACTATTTGGGAGGCTGAGGCAGGAGAATTGCCTGAACCTGGGAGGCAGAGGTTGTGGTGACCAAAATTGCTCCATTGCACTCCAGCCTGGGCAACAAGAGGGAAACTCCAAAAAAAAAAAAAAAAAAAAAAAAAAGGAAAGAAAAGAAAAGGCAGTCATTTCCTCCCTGGATGATTCAAAGTTATTTAATGTCCATGGAGCCCCTTCAAATTACCTTGGGAGCCACCATGGGCCACTTCCTGGAGACACATGGAACTGGTCAGTCCCTCTGGTCCCTTATCATGTGGATGCTGTAGGGATCTATAGGTCTAGGGGCCATACCTGCGACTACATTACAGGGGAAAGAAACTTCCCTCCCTCCTCTCTCAGTCTCCCAGAATGGGGATGGATGAAGAGATGCAGCATGAGCTACACTTCCCCTCACCCCACCCCAATCTCGCTGTCTTCCGGGCGACAGCTCTCCAGTAACTCCACCTTCTACCTCCCAGTAATGATGGTAGTACTAAGTGCAGCACTTACTATATGATGGGAACTGTTCTAAGCACCCTGCATGATCTAATTCTTTTAAATTTCATGGTAGTCCTAGGAGGCAAACAGTCAGACTCCCATTTCAAAAATGAAGAAACTGAGGCATGGGAAGGCAAAATGCCTTACTGAAGATCCTCACCCCAGTCTCCCACTCCCCCACCTTCTGGCCAGTAAGTAGCCACCAATGACTGTGCTACAATGCCCTTTCCAATGGCAGGGTTAGGGGGTAACAGCTGTCTATTTGCTCTAAAGACATGGCTGCTTCAGGGAGCAAGTGAGCAGAGGGAAAACATTTTTAGAAATTATTTCCAACAGGTGACCAGATACTAAAATAACAACATTTGGTTTGCCTTGCTAGCCAGAGGCAAAAATCAGCTCAGGTGGGAGGGTGAGGCTGCAGGCTAAATGCAGACAAGGCTGGCTTGCCCTGAGTTGGCCCAGTTCTAGGAAGGGCACCAGCATTTCCACCATTAATTCATGCACTGGGAACCCCCAGCCTGGGTTTCCTTAAGGAGGGCTATGGGGGAGAAGGAGCTAGGTCTTTCATGGAATAAATGTGAAAATGAGAACCTCCCAGGGGTTGCATATGAAGTCCAGTCCGCTATTTTAGGGACAAAGGGTACAACTGTGGAAAATATTTATAACAAGGAATGGGGTATATATATGAATATTTTTAGTAAAAGCAAGAATATTTACTAGACACTTACTATATGCCCCGGTTGCAAGGGCTTAACATGCATTACATTATTTCATCCTTGCAAAGATCCTTAGATATAGCTACTATTGCTAACTCCTTTTCACAGACAATGAAACTGACACACAGGTGTGGTAAGTCACTCGCCCTGAGTCACACAGCTCGTAAGCAGCCCGTTCAGAGTATAAAGCCTAGGGCTCATCACCTCCAAACTTAACATATTGCAGGCAGAGCCCCACATTTCCAGAATGCCTAAGAAATTCCCAGTCATCCAGCATGAGTGGATGGAAATGAAGGGACACGTCCTGTCCTCGCTTGGAAGGAAGAAGGAGCTGGCCTTGGAAAACAGACAGGCTGGCACGTCTGGAGGCAAAGCCAAGCCAACGGGAGCAGATGGAGCCCAGGCAGCAGATGTTAATACAGTTTGCTTTTTCCATATGCTTTTCTGTTTAGCTGTAATAAGTGAATTGTTCTTTAATATCTGTCAGGAGCTTAAACTCTGAAGGCCAGAGGCAGTTATAGCCACTCAGAAAGACACAAAGGGAAGCTGGCCGGCCATCTCTCTTTTTTTTTTTTTTTTGAGACAGTCTCACTCTGTCACCAGGCGCCAGGCTGGAGTGCAGTGGCGCGACCTCGGCTCACTGCAACCTCCGCCTCCTGGGTTCAAGCAATTCTCTTGCCTCAGCCTCCCGGGACCACAGGTGTGTGCCGCCACGCCCAGATAATTTATTTTGTATTTTTAGTAGACATGGGTTTCACCATGTTGGCCAGGATGGTCTCGATCTCTTGACCTCGTGCTCTGCCCTCCTCGGCCTCCCAAAGTGCTGGGATTACAGGCGTGAGCCACTGCGCCCGGTCCATCTCTTTATATCTCAGAGGAAGGGTACGGAACATTAAGAAAGATATCAAACACAGCAAAGTCCAGGTCTTTGTGTGCACACACACACACGTACACACACACACACGTACACATACAGAGACACGTGCCCACACTGCTCACCTGCCATGACAGTCAGAGTCTCACTTGACATTCTAGAGTCTTTGAAATCCCACAGCAGCACTCTTCCCCCTCAGCAATAACAACTAAGTGGAATTTTCAGATTTTGCCTTTGAAATGACAATAACAAAAAATCCAATTTGAAAATGTATAAAGCGCTCAATGGCTTTGCTCCTTGGGACTTCCAGAGCAACTGCAACTCATTTCCTTAATCAAGAGCAGCAGGGGAACCGCAGAACCCTGCCTTCTGTCTTAGGATACTTCACTTGTCTTGGGACATCCAGACCAATCACCATTATAACATAGGGGCAGGTGTGACAGTGACGTCTGCAAACAGTATTTCTTCATTGATATTTCCATTTCACAACCATGAACTATGACTCTCAGACATAGTCTCACCACCTTCACCTTCTTCCTAAAGACCCAGCTGTGATGCCGTTCAGCACACCACCACCGTACACCCCCCAGTCAGAGAATGAACACAGAGGGAAGGTCTCCTGGTCCTCCAAGTTCCAGCTCCACACAGGGCAGAGGCTGAGTTCTGAGATAAACCTCAGCATTATCCCTTCATAGCCTCATGACTATGAAGGAGTAACATAGCAAGTTACTTCTGACACCTCTAAGCCTCAGTTTCTTCATCTATTAAACAGGAAGAAATAGCACTTTCATCCCTCGACAGTTCTGCTGCAAAGATCAAATGATAAGAAATGCAGGTGAAGTATTCAGCACAGCAACTGGTACAGAGCAAGCACTTTCTAATGAGCAGCTATTTTCTTATTACTTCGATTTCTCATTTATTTTTCCATCCCACCAATATTGGAGCACCTTCTTAGGCACTGTCCTAGGTGCTGAGTAGTGAACAAAACAGATTCAGCTCCTGCCCTCATGGAACGTACATTCTACAGGGGGAGAGATAATAGAGGAACAATGGTTGTCCAATATGACGTGACTTGGGGATGAGTACTTTAAAGAAAGACAAGACAGGAGATAGGCAAGGGATGCATTTCGGGTGGGGTTAAGAAGGACCTTTCTGAAGAGGTAGCATTTGAGTGACCCAAAGGTAAGATGGAGCTTCTCCAAGAACATCCTGGGCAAGAGGTACTAGGCAGCAGGAATGCTAAAAGCAAAGCCCTCACAGCTGGGCATGGTGCTGTACACCTGTAGTCCCAGCTACTTTAGAGGCTGAGGCAGGGGGATCACTCGAGCCCAGGAGTACAAGGCTGCAGTGAGCTAAAATTGCACCACCACACTCCAGCCTAGGTGACAGAGTGAGACTCTGTCCATAGAAAAAAAATTTTTCTAAATTAAAAAAGCAAAGCTCTCGAGGCAGAAATGAGGTAGGACTGGTCTGGCAGCAGGAAGAGGAAAGGTGGGGCTATGATATGGAGGATATACGCATGCAGCACAGGAAAGTAAGATGGGGCTGAACCTGGGTCCACAGAGAGAAGTCCATATCTCATTCTAAGTACTTGGGGAAGCCACGGGGAGCTTAAGCAGGAGAGCATACCAGATCTGACTTATGGATCGTAGAGGAGCCCACTCACCCACTGCTCACATATGCAGGGAGAGAAAGCAGGGGTGGAAACAAAGGTAGATGCAACCCCGGCCAAGTCCAGGCTGAGAACAGAATGCATTGCCTGAGTGCTGCTCCGGCCTCTTCTCTCTGGGGAATTGTCGAGGAGGGGCTAAGGAAAAGAGTAATGATGGGAATTTACTTAGCAGTCTCTGGCTGCAAGCTGGGGTGACTATCATCACTCAGAACCCCATGGTAGTGGCGGTCTCACACCAGCAAATGGATTTAAATCAGAATTCAAATGACTCAGGCATACTGGGGTATAGCGTGTAATTTAAAGCATCCCAGAAGCCCAGGGAACTCGCGCTAGGTGCTTCTTGAGCTGCTCTCAGGGGGTCTCTGGCATCAATCTGAAGAGATCCGGTAGCATAATTAATAACTCTGGCATTTCCCACCTGATCTGGAGCTCAGATCCTTCCTGCCCCACGACGGTCTCAGAACGAGAAACTGAGGGACAATGGGCACTGCACATGTGCCCAGACCAAGAATCAGCATTTAGGCCTAGCTGTGAATTTCACCCTAAAGCCTGGGGGCCCTGCTTTCTGCTGATGCCTCAGCCAGGAATGCCAAGCCCTTCACCCCTCACCCAGGCTTGCATTTAAATGAACCCTGCCTGTGTTTCCCTCACCAGACTTTCTCCTCCTGCTCTACTCCTGCAGAACCCTGCTGCCATCTCCACTACAGAACTTTCTACCTGAATTGCTTAACATGAATAGAGCCCCCTAAAAATGTGCCCTTCTGAGGAGCAGGACTTATTCAAGTTTAGAACCCCCAAGGGTCTAGCTCCAAACCTGGCACGTGTTTGTGTGTGTGTGATACACACAGAGAGAGTGTGTGTGTTGTGCCAATACCAACATAAACAGCAGCTAACACAGTGTGAGTCTGGGCCCACGTGCCTCTCTGCTAATCATTAATTTTCATCATCTTCTCTGACCCTGACAACAGACCTGTCATAGAGGATCTATTATTACTCTGAAGATACTTGGGCTCAAAAAGGCTAGGACATTTGCCCAAGGTCCCGGCATTAGTAATTGGTAGGACTGGAATTTGAACCAGGCTCATGTAGGCTCATAAATCAAGACCCTTCTCCACCACACTTACTTGAAGGGGTAAACAGACCGGGTGGGAGGTGGGAGGAGTGGCTGGGAAGTTGGGGAGGGAAGTAAAGAATAAATAATCAGGGAAGAGGATGGCAGATAGAAGTCTGAGATATTAATACATCCAAGAACGTCTTCAGGGTTTTGGTCAAACCATGGAGATGTGTGTTGGCTCACCAGTATACAGGCGTTTCTCCTTGTCATCCCACACCATTCACCTTCAGCTATCCATGGTACTTACTCATGGTGAATTCTTAGCCCAGATAAACTTGTCACCCACGTGGATCCTTGATCAAAGCAGTAGTAAAATTATAGGCAAAACTGGCATAGCGATTATTCATTAGCTAGCCATGCTTAGTCACATTATATACATTAGCTTCTTTAATCATCAGAACAGTCCCATGGGTAGGTGTCATCATCATCATCATCATCATCCCCATCCGCATACTAAGGTCTTGCAGCAACCAATGGAAGAGGGGGACCTGAACCCAGGTGATCTGCCACCTTCACCACAAAGTAGAGCCATCCTTTACTGTGTCCTTACACTGCTCTAAGCACTTCCCCATGTCTTCTGTTTTAAGCAAACTTTTGAGACTGGTACTATGTTCACTCCCATTTTAAAGGTGAGGAAACTGATGTTCAGAGTTCAAACCCTGAACTCTGTTCATGGGAGGTCAAAGCCACCATCACCACCCAGCCAAGGCCACAACCATCCCCTCATCCTGCAGCTTCATGAGTGATTAAAAAAAAGTTCCCCTTACCCTGGGCAACTGCCGCCCTGAGTCTCCTGTGAGCCTTGATGACCAGAGTGCAGGTAAATTTGGGCTCCTACTTAACTCCCTCCTGCAGTGACATGCTGACCAAGCATACACAGAAACACTGCAGCCAGCTAGAAATCAGCAGAACTGAGATTGCAACCCAGGCCTGGCTTGGATCTAGCTCTTCATTATGTACCTGCTCCATCACCCACTCAGACACCACCCCGCTTTTTAAACCCAGTTTGAGATTCCACCCAATCCAAGGCTGCTCAGTAAACGCTCAGTGCAGTATCCTCAAGTGGACAAATGCTCAGAAGATAGATGGATCCCCCCAGATCACACCCCTCCCATCCCCAGGGGCTGTGGCCGCTTCATCGGTCTCAGAAAAGAGCCTGGGCTTGCAGAAGGTAACTCTGCACCATGAGACAGTTTGTCGAATCCTTGCAGCCGGTACTGTGTGTGGCCAAATCTCCCCACCCCAATCAGGCAGCCACTTCACACAGTGACCTTTCCTGATCTGCACTGTCAGGCAGCAATTTAGCCATTCTGAGGACTCTGCTGGAGGCTTCCGCAGCCAACAGCTTGCCGCTGGGGAACCCTCCCAGGGCCCTGGACTCCGTTCAGACGTCACTTTGCATTAAGGGCCTACTGCACGGGACTCCTGGAGAGGAAGACAACAAATCTGTGCTGAATGTCCCCGAGAGAGGAGTCAAATGAGGAGCAGGGGAGGCAACGGAGAGACAGACAGATAGACAGACACCGGGCAACCAAAGAAGGGGTGGAGGATGGGCAGTTCCAACTGGCAGCAGAAATAATAATACCAGGAGCTGAACACTTAACAATCCCTTAGGAAAAAAGATTAATACCAAGTGAGAGTTGAATACGTGCCAGGATCTCTATTAGGCATAATTCTTCTTTATCCTTTTTTCTCTTGAGACAGGATCTGGCTCTGTTGCCCCGGCTGGAGTGCAGCAGCATAATTTTAGCTGACTGCAGCCTCACTCCCAGGCTCAAGTGATCTTCCCACCTCAGCCTCCCAAGTAGCAGAGACTACAGGCACACATCACCACACCTGGCTTTTTATTTTATTTTATTTACTTTTTTGAGATGGAGTCTTGCTCTGTTGCCAGACTGGAGAGCAGTGACGTGATGTAGGCTCACAGCAAAGCTCTACCTCCTGGGTTCAAACAATTCCCCTGCCTCAGCCTCCCAAGTATCTGGGACTATAGGCACATGCTACCACACCCGGCTAATCGTTGGTACTTTAGTAGAGATGGAATTTCACTATTTTGGCCAGGATGGTCTCAATCGCCTGACCTCATGATCCACCTGCCTCGGCCTCCCAGAGTGCTGGGAGGATTACAGGGGTGAGCCACTGTGCCCGGTCTATTTATTTACTTTTAGTACAGATGAGGTCTCACTACGTTGCCCAGGCTGGTCTTAAATTCCTGGGCTCGAGCCATCCTCCTGCTTGGGCCTCCTAAACTGCTGGGATTATAGGTGTGAGCCACTGGGCCCCACCTAGACATCATTCTTCAAGTGGGAGCCTTTAACAGTTACTCCTCCCTTCTCCAATATAAAAATAGTGTAGTGCCCAAGCAGAGAGGCTGCAAGATAAACCAATTGCCAGAAGAATCCTTGGTGTATAACCTAGGTATACACTTTCACTTACGGCAAGAGTAACAGCAGCTGGGATTTCTTATGTACTTCCTACACGTCAGGGATTGTGTGTGATTCTTTTGTTCCTCTGGGGGCTTGTCTTATGATTACTGTGGACTGACTGCACTGATGGCCCCAAGCAACGGCCTGCTGAATGCACACCCTTGGCAATGTGCCTTGCTGCTTCTCCCAATGAGAGGTTGAGTTGACTTGTCCACACCTTGAATATGGGCAAGTCATGCGATTTGCTTTGGCCAGAAGAAGGTAGCAGAGGTAATCCCGCTAAGCTTGGGTTCTCGGTCTTGGAACCCTGTCACTGCCATTTGGATGCTCTACTAGAGGATGAGAGACCATGTGGAAGAAAGTCCAAATGACTTTTCTCCCAGTTGAAATAATCCTAGATCAGCTTAGAAGCAGCCAGTCCCAGACCCAAGAGCCCAACTGAGATCAGGAGAATTGACACTGGTACCAGAAGAACCACCCAGCTCACCCAGACTTCTGAACAGTAGCAAATAAAAATTACTTACTGTTTTACCGCACTAAGTGTTGGAGTGATTGGTTAAAACACCCCAAGAGGCCAGGTGCAGTGGCTCACACCTGTAATCCCAGCACTTTGGAAGGCTAAGGTGGGTGGATCACGAGGTCAGGAGTTCAAGATCAGTCTGGCCAAAATAGTGAAACCCCCGTCTCTACTAAAAATACAAAAAAATTAGCTGGGCGTGGTGGTGGGTGCCTGTAATCTCAGCTACTCAGGAGGCTGAGGGAGAACAATCACTTGAACCCAGGAGGCAGAGGTTGCAGTGAGCCAAGATTACACCATTGCATTCCAGCCCAGGTGACAGTGCAAAACTCTGTCTCAAAAAAAAACAAAAACAAACTAACAAACAAAAACCCAAAAATAAATTAATAGATAAAATAACTAATAACTAAGCCTCAGAGACATAAAGTCATTTGTCTAAGGCAACCCCGCTGATAAGAGATGGACGTGGGATTCCACACCATTGTTAAGAGTTGTCACCCATGATGATATATATCTGGGGTCAACAAATCTTTTTCTGTACAGGACAGGCTAACAAAGATTTTAGGCCTTGTAAGCCACACGATCTCTACCTCAACCACTCAACTCTGCCATTGTAGAACGAAACCAGCCATAGACCATATGTAAATGAATGGGTGTGCTGTGTTCCAATAAAACTTTATTTCTGAAAACAGACAGAGGGCCAGATTTGGCCTGTGAATGGCAGTTTGCTACAGCCTGCTCTAGACTGCTTCTCTGCATCATCACCATTTGCGTCAGTTATTTTCCCCTTTCCTTGTCTGTTGCCTCCCTCTTTCCTGGAATTTCCACATAAAATCCCTCAATTGTCTTCTGCCATGTTTATGCTCTACCCTGAGACATGTGACAAGTAACTCTCAACTCAGGGGCTTTGGTTCCCCAGCGTTAAGTGTGTCTCGACTCCCTGATTTCATAAATCTACGTCATTTTCAGAAATCAGTTTGACTGATGTGTTTTCCCAATGTTAGGCTGATAGCTCTCTGGATTCCCTAGGAATGGGGATTTTAAAAGTTCTGATTGCATTCTAAATCCAAGACCCAACATCATCAGAGTGACAGTTGGGAATGCAAATGACTTCTAGTCAGAATATCAAAAATAAAAGTTTCAGTTCTACAGCTGTGAAAATTTCACTGGCTGCAAACAAAAGTTTGCAAAACCGAAATGAAAACAAAGCAACCCAAACATGCTAACAAAAACAGAACCCGAAACCCAGAGTGACAGAGAAGTCAATGTAAGAGCTGTCTCATGATCTCACACACCCAGTCTCTGGGGCAACCTCTCTCTGAGAAGCACGAAAGGAAGATGACCGCGACTTTCTGCAGAGAACAAAAATTTGGCTTAAAGCAAATGAAATCCCAGTGATTTTCCATTTTAAGGATATCTATCTCATCCAAAAAATAAAATGTTATAATAGATTTCATTTTTTCCATCCTTTTCTTGTTCTTTCTGCATCTTAGCTGTCCTACTGAGAATATCGAACCACGCTGGCAATTAAAGTAGACTCTGAACTTGGCTACTTTCTCCCCAGTTGAACGTAAAAAGAAGTCGTCGAATTGAGAGTTTAGCAAAGGAGCTCATCCAATTTAGAGGCTGAAGGCCACATTTTGAAAATTTCATCCAAGTCAAGTCAGGGTTACTGTCAAACTTTCCGCAATTTTTAACAACTCTCTAAGTAAAACTAAAGATGTCTACCTGGACTGACTTTAATTTTAAAAGTCTAAGGCACAAAAGGCAGCGGAAGGTCCATCTCATTTTTCATTATGGTTAAATTCTGTTTCCAAGAACCACCAACCTCAGTCCCGGGACCTGGCCCGGATGAAGCTATTTCTGGAGGCCGCCATGACTCTCGGAGCCAAGAACAAAGTGTAAGGAGACGCCCTGCAGGCAGGGGCCTTCCACCGCATGGAAGTACCAGCAGATCCTGTGTTCAGCATCCCCGACTGTACTCTTAGCTCCCCAAACCGTCGAATCAACCCAAGGAGGTGCCAAAGCCTACCATGGAGCATGCACTTGTAGATGTCTGCAAATGACATGGGCTTTCTCAGTTTCAGATGTGGAATAATCACTTCTAAAATAATTATCTCCATTATACAGATGGAGACACTAAGGCAACGTCCAAGGCCCACAGCTAGTGAAGGGCAGAGCTGAGATTCACAATTCACAGTCAGCTCATCCGATTTTAGGGCCTGTCTGAAACATGACAAAATAACTGACTTGGTGAACGATCCTGTTAATGTGGGTGATCAGGCAGAGGTGGTTACAATGTCTGGGGGTGGATCAACACCCTGGCTCTGCCACCAATCCTGGTCATCCTCAGGCCACCTCACAACTATCTTATTTTATTCATTTATTTATTTTTGAGAGAGGGTGTCTGTCACCCAGGCTGGAGTGCAATGGTGCATTCATCACTCACTGCATCCTCACCCTCCCAGGCTCAAGGGATCCTCCACACCTTAGGCTTCTGAGTAGCTAAGACTACAGGTGCATACCACCACCCTAATTGACTTGTGTTTGTTTTTTTTTTGGTAGCGACTAGGTTTATATAAGGTTTAGCAGGCACCACCATACCCAGCTAACTGGTTAATTATTTCTGAGTTTTTTGTCCAGGAGGAGTTTTATCACGTTCCCAGGGCTGGTCGTGAACTTCCAGACTCAAGTTCAAAAGTTCCCGACCAGCCCTGGCAACATGGTAAATGGTAATTTTTTTTCCTGTTATTATCTCTTTCATTCAATGAGCAGCCTATGTAAGATAGGCGATCCTCCTGCTTTGGCCTCTCAAAGTTCTGAGAATACAAGTGTGAGCCATTGTGTTTGGCCTAATTATCTCATTTCAAAAGAACTTTCATTCAATGAGCAGCATATGTAAGATATGCACCATGTGAGGTCGGCAGGCTGATGTTATTTCCCATTACACAAATGTGGAAACTGAGGCCCAGGGGACCCACCCACAGTTACCCACCCAGTAGTGGCACAGTAAAGAATGAACAACAGGGCTGGATGAAGTAGCTCACGCCTGTAATTCCGGCACTTTGGGATGCTGAGGTGGTCGGATTATGAAGTCAATGGTTCAAGACCAGCCTGACCAACATGGTGAAACTCCATCTCTATTACAAATACAAAAATGAGCCGAGTGTGGTAGCACATGCCTGTAATCCCAGCTACTTGGGAGGCTGAAGCAGAAGAATCACTGGCACCTGGGGATGAAGGTTGTGGTCAGCTGAGATCATGCCACTGCTCTCTAATCTGGGCAACAGAGCAAGTCTCCGTCTCAAAAAAAAAAAAAAAAATGAACAACAGATCCTGTGTGTCCAGCCCAGAACCAACACAGGGGTTTGGACTGGGGTGGGGTGGAGTAGACCCACCTTAATTTTCCCAGCCTCTGTCCATTCTAAGGCCAGAAATCCTGTGAGCCCCTTGAGCTGTGTTTTCCTAAAGCTTTGAAGGTCAAATATGCTCCTGAGGACCTCATACTTGAAATGTGCTGAGAAGGGCTACAGGAATGAAAGCTGCTTGCTTAAGTGAAAGACATATACAAAAAGAGTTGGAAACTGTATTCCATCGCAATAGCTATTTATTCCTGCTGTTCAGTGTTATAGAAAGGCCATGTAACACAGAGGCTTAAACAAAAGACACTGTTTCATTTACCAAAAATTAAACAGATAAAACACAGTGTGGGGACAAGGTGTGGTAAGGAAGGGAATCAAGAGAAAAGAATATGGTAGCATGGCCAGGCATGGTACCTGAAACCTGTAATCCCAGCATTTAGGGAGGCTGAGACCTGTGGATCACTTGACCCCAGGAGTTCAAGACCAGCCTGGGAAACATGGCAAAACACCATCTCTACAAAAAACCTATAAATAATTAGCCAGCTAGCGAGGCGTGGTGGTGTCCACTAATCCATTTGTATATATATATATATTTTTGAGACAGGTTCTAAGTATTATACATATTACATATACATGATGGGAAATTTAATTTGCCACCAGAAACATAAGCATTTAAAAAAATACCATAGGTTTTATGACAGAAATGACCTCTGTCTCTGAGCTTGTGAGACATGTGAGAGAGATGAATTGTCGTTGAGTTTCCTAGCAGGCAATGCAAAGAGGGAAATACAATTGTTATCTGGACTGTGTCACAGATGAGATTCCTCATTTCACAACAAAGACTCTCCCATCTCTTATTTTTTTGTGTTATTATTTCTGGATTGTGTTCCATTTCTCACATATTAGTACTGTCTGTATATTTGCTGAGCTTCTCTCTGTATCCAAAATGACCTGCTGCAGGGCTCTTCTGAATAACCCCTGAAATTCAGAGAGGCTGGCTGGTCTGGGTCCCTGTGCAGCCCTGGTGTAGTCAAGTGTTTATTTATTGAGCGTCACCTGAACAGACTGACAACGAAGGAGAAGTTTAAAATCACTTTGGTAAGAGACAATGCCAGAATAGCAATGGGAAATGAAGCAGAGAAATCCCTGACATTAAAGTCGAAGTGAACGAGACAAAGCACATTTGTGCGGATATCATCCCTGCTGGCCCACACACGGTCTTTCAGAAACACTTTCCTGCACAAAGCGGGGCACGTGGGAATAGAGAGACCACTTCCGTACGTCCCTCCACACTTTCCCCAGTCCTGCTGCCAGGGATGAGACGTTCTTCCAATTCATCCCAGCCCTGAGCACCAAGGGGGCCAGAGTGGGCAGGGTCACTGTGTCGGAGCCTTAGGAACCAAGACTCTGACACTTGCTGGACAGCTCTATGTGAGGGAGTTGTCCCGCATGGGAGCATTCCAAAGCCAAAATTCCCATCTGCAGCTTCAAGCAAAGGAGAGTGGAGGTCCTACTTCAGCTAACCCGCTGAGTGGGCACTTCGAAGCAGACTTTTACCAGAACTCTGTGCTAGAAGACTGGGAAGTTGACTGTCTGCTAACCTTGCTGATGCCTAGGGTCCTGGAGGGTTGGGAGGGGAGGGGAGGTGACTGCAGGACAGGGTATCATGGCATCCCTAAGTTTTACCTCCATCAAACACACCCGAAACCTCCATTTAATACCCAACAACTGGTATTTAATCTTTCATTCTGCTGACCTGGGAGCATCTCCCTAATGGAACTTCCACTTAACGTAGCCACTGTAGTTCCCCAAGGATAGTTGTACCAATTAAATAATGTGACACTTTGGAGGTGTAAAGCTATGTATTTACTCCCGAACCAGAGGCTTGGGTGGTTTTTAACATACAGATTTTCTCCTTTTATTAACAGTCTCCTTCTGCAGTGCAGCGGCACAATCCCAGCTCCCTGCAACCTCCTCCTCTCGTCTTCAAGTGATTCTCCTGTCTCAGCCTCCTCAGTAGCTGGGATTATAGGTAAACACCACCATGCTCAGTTAATT
This sequence comes from Saguinus oedipus, assembly GCA_031835075.1. Classification (NCBI taxonomy): domain Eukaryota; kingdom Metazoa; phylum Chordata; class Mammalia; order Primates; family Cebidae; genus Saguinus; species Saguinus oedipus. Next base: position 16,456,276 of record CM063179.1, on the reverse strand, counting down.
TGTTTGTATTTTTGGTAGAGATGGGGTCTCATCACATTGCCCAGGCTGGTCTTGAATTCCTGAGCTCAAATGATCCTCCCACTTCGGCCTCCCAAAGTGCTGAGATTACATGTGTGAGCCACCGCACCCAGCCAGAATCTCCCTCTTAAAAGTCACCACTGGTCACTACAAAACTCAAGAGGGTGTGTAGGGCTGACCAGTAATCTTTCTATCTTTTCCTTAGTCCAAGCATTCGCCAAGTGTCTGAAGTGCCTCTCCTCACTCCTCAAGCTTCAACACCTTCTCTACCCGTCTCATCTCATCTGAGGACCTTTTTTTCTGACTTTTCCTGCACATGCCCTGATAGGGATATTTAAATTTATAACTCTTTTCCCTGAAAAAAATAAATTGAGTTTTCTTTAAAAAGAAAAAAAGTCACCACTAGTGCCCACTGTTTGCTCTTCAGAAAGGTCTTTGCAGAGCAGCAACAGGCAAAGAAACCCTGGACGTGTCTTGGAGAAATGCATCTAAACAACGCAGAGCAGAGGATGGGAGAAGGTCATGCTCCGAGTACAAGCTCTAGGGTCAGAGAAGAATGGGTCCAGATCCAGGCTCCACCTACTGCTCCATGGCTGTGCAATCTTGAACAAGTTGCTTAACCACTCTGTGCCTCACTGTTCTCACCTGGTAAAATGAGGTGTGCCTGTGGCATTCGGAATGCCCTAGACAACCGTGCTGAGAATGCAGGAGCAGTTACAAGACTGAGCAGCTGCTCCTCTGCAGAGGTTCCCTGCCCAGCACAGCCTTGAAATTGGGTCCTGTCCCTATGCTTAGGGGTTTCTCACAAAGCAGGGTGGGGAAGGACAAAGGAGGTTTCTGGAGAAGCCAGTGACCAGGACCGAGGCCAACTTCCGGGTACCACATACAGGTGGCAATGCCTGTCTGAGGACTGGGGCATCTCCCAGGCTGTTTCTAGGCTGCTCCATGTGAGGGAGAAATGATGGGCTTTGCGGGCCAGCCCGACAGCGTCAGAAGACGTGTTACTGCTCGAAAGTACAAAATAAGCAGAGTGCGGGTAACTAAACATTATTTTTATCATCTTTCCGCCATGCTCATGCCACAGGGAGATGTTTATTCAGCACATGGGGGGGGCCTGAATACCAATGGGGCCAGTGAGAGTCTGGGTTGTAAGGGTTCCCAGGGGACAGCGCCCAGGAGGGCCATAGCAGCCACCCTCAAGGCTGGCCTGGGAGACAAAACACCTTCCTCCCCAAACTCAGCCCTACACCCTGCTGCCCCAGGTGATGCCCTTGTCTTATCTTTACCCCACTAAGGAATCTGCGAAGGTCTCTTTCTCTTAGCATTAGGAACAAAGCTTATCCTCCAGCTCTGGGCAAGAAGGTTCTAAACATGACAGTTCTAGGGCCGGCCGGGGTGGTTCACACCTGTAATCCCAGCACTTTGGGAGGCCAAGACAGGCAGATCACAAGGTCAGGAGCTCAAGACCAGCCCGGCCAACATGATAAAACCCCGTCTCTACTAAAAATACAAAAAAATTAGCTGGGCATGGTGGCAGGTGCCACCCAGGAGGCAGAAGTTGCAGTAAGCCAAGCTCACACCACTGCACTCCAGCCCAGGCGACAGTGCAAGACTCCATCAAAAAAGAGAAAAAGAGAAAACAGTTCTAGGGTCCTCTGGGGCAGAAATAAGCACCCTTATTCCTGGTGTCCAGACAGTGTGTGGTGTAGGTATACAGGTACAAGATGAAGATTCCATAAACGAAGTAACATCCAAAGGCATGAGAGGCATCTATGAAGAATGCCGACAAAATCTTTGCCTTCACAGAATTTTATTCCAGCCCAGGGAGGCGGAAAGTTGACAGATAAAATCAATAATGCACAGAACAGGGTAGAAGAGAGAAGTAAATGGTTAGGATGCTGCAATGGTGCATTTCTTAATAACGTGGTCAAGGCAGGCTTTAGACTGAACGGGTGAGGTGTAAGCAAAGACCTCAGTGTGTAACTTAGCAGGCTGCATGGCTAACTGGGAAAAAGCATTTCGGAGACAGAGAACTGCTGTGCAAAGGCCCTGAGGTGACAGCAAGCCTCACATTGCTGGCGGAAGCCAGGAAGGCAGCCAGAGTGGAGGAATTAAAAAGATGAAAAACAGAAGCTTAGGTCAGAGGAAAAACAGGGATAGATCAGATCACACAAAACCTTACAGAGCCCTGGTTAACTCTCTCTCTTTTTTTTTTGAGACAGTCTTATTCTGTCGCCCAGGCCGGAGTGCAGTGGCATGATCTCAGCTCACTGCAACCTTCATCTCCCAGGTTCAAGCGATTCTCCCACCTCGGCCTCCAGAGTAACTGGGATTACAGGTGTGCAGCCACCAGGCCCAGCTAATTTTGTACCTTTAGTAGAGATGGGGTTTCACCATGTTGGCCAGGCTGGTCTTGAACTCCGGACCTCAGGTGATCCGCCCGCCTCCGCCTTCCCAAGTGCTGGGATTGCAGGCATCAGTGAGTGTACAGGCTGATTACAGACTTACATAGATGGTGATGTCTGGCCCAAGAGCCAGTTCTTAACTGGGGTAACTTTACCCACTTGGACATATTCCTCTATCTGGAGACATTTTTGCTGTCACACTTGGGGAAGGAGAATGTTACCAGTAACTAGTGGGTCAAGTCCAGAGATGTCGCTTAATATTAATATCCTGTAATGCACAGGACGACTCTCCACAACTAAGAATGATCTGGCCCCAAATGTCAACAAGTTCAAATCCAGACCACGTAAGGCCTCTGGCTTTCACTGTGAATGAGCTGAGACTATCTAGCCAATGAATGAACCCCCTCATGTTTGCACTGATCATCACACAGACTGTAAATCCGGAGGTGTTTCATCTTCCTCCAAACCATTCCTCACATTCAGAGAGTTAGAAAGAAAGACAAGACACCTTTTTTTATTTCTTCCCCCTGTGCCAAAATCACAGAGTGGAACTCCCGGTTTTGAAATGTCCTATTTTACGTGGGACCTAAAAGGATGCCAACCGTCTTCTGGCCTAGTGACAACAGAAGTCGCTTCCTGGAAAGCTGCGGTAACATGGAGGTGGATAGGGAGAAGCCCAAGGGAAGAAAACAAAACAAAATAAACCTCAACCAAAGCATGTTTAGCAAGACCTGGGGGTGTTGGGGTCCCCACAGGAGGCACGCTCCACGTTTGTTTTTCCATGTAAAGATTGCAGAGAGGGGACTGGGGCTTCGAGGGTGATTTCTTTAGCGCTTTCACCTCTAATCTGCAAATCCTAGCCCCGCTCCTTCCAGAAACCTACAGCCTTGCCTATGTCTCATGTGGGTGATTAAAGCAGAGGACCTGATTCCCCGTTGCTGCCTCTCTGTTTGTGAATAATCAAAGGCTAATTAGCCAAGGCCCCATGGGACAAGAAATTAGATGTGCAAGACACCAAAGAGGCTCTGAGAACACGACTGCGAGGAGGGTCTGACGAATGCCAGCAGGGGTTTCTGGGCTGAGATGGGCAGGAGCGCGGAGCCCGGGGCCAACTGGGGACGGATTTCTCCAGGGCTAGATTGACTCCCGGCTTACACCAAAGGCAGAGAAGGACAGGCCGCCAAGAATCTGGCCTTTCTCCATCAGCTCAGGGATCAGTCAAATTAAAGCATTAAGAATCCAGGGTGATCTCTGAGATTAGTGAGGGCAAAGGGGATATTCTCCAGACTGACACAAACCACTGGGGTTCAAATCCTGGCGCCTCCATTTCCTAGCTGTGTTAGAGTCTAAGGCCTTTGGTCTCATCTGTAAAATGGAATCAAATACAAACAATCAGGAATGACCTTCATAGTTTCTTTTGGTAGAAGAGTGGAAATGAATGGAGAGGAGGAAGCAGTACTGCTGAGTGACTCTTGCGGGCTAGACATTGTGCCCGATGCTTTAGATTTCTGTCTATTGAATCCTTGTAACAGCTCAATGCAGTATTGGGTATTCCATTTTAATATGAAAATGCCGAGGTCTAGAAGGATCAAGCACTTGCCTGAGTCAGGGAAAGGAATCCCCTTTCCATCTGCCTCCAAATCCATGTTTTCTTGGTAACACCACCTTACACAGAGCACTTTTAACTTCTTGTGTATACTGCCATGCCAGGTCCTCATAACATGTGCTGGGCCGGTGGCCGGGCGTGGTGGCTCACGCCTGTAATCCCAGCACTTTGGGAGGTGGAGGCGGGCGGATCACGAGGTCAGGAGATCGAGACTGTCCTGGCCAACATGGTGAAACCATGTCTCTACTAAAATATAAAAAATTAGCTGGGAGTGGTGGCATGCACCTGTAGTCCCAGCTACTCAGGAGGCTGAGGCAGGAGAATCACTTGAATCTGGGAGGAGGAGGTTGTAGTGAGCTGAGACAGAGCAAGACTCCATCTTTTAAAAAAAAATGCCAGGTCAGGTGCAGTGGTTCATGCCTATAATCAATACTTTAGGAAGCCAAAGCAGGAGGATTACTTCAGGCTAGCAGTTTGAGAACAGCCTGGGCAACAAAGTGAGAACCCCATCTCTACAAAAAGAAAAAAAAAATTAGCTGGGTGTGGTGGTGCATGCCTATAATCCTAGCACTCTAGGAAGCCAAGGAAAGAGGATCACTTGAGGCCAGGAGTTCAAGACCAGCCTGGAGAAAAAGTGAGAACCCCATCTCTACAAAAAATGAAAAAAAAAAAAAAAAAACTTAGCTGGGTGTGGGGGTGCACACCAGTAGTCCCCACTACTAGGGATGCTGAGCCGGGAGGATCACTTGAGCCCAGGAGGTCGAGGCTGCAGTGAGCCATGATAACCCCACTGCACTCTAACCTAGGTGACCGAGTGAGACCTTGTCTCTGTAAAATAAGACAAAAATATATATATATTTTTGCCCAGGGAGCCAGTGTTAAGAGCTATCATGGCTCCATTTTGCAGATGAGAAAACCAGAGCACAAACTTTAAGTTCCCACTTTCCAAAATTTTTGTCTCCAAGAGAAAACCAGACCCTCCTATAAAACAAGTCCAAACAAGCATAAAATCGGCTCAGTCAGGTGACAGCCAGGAGGAGAGGGGTGGTGTCACATCAGGGGTTGGGGAGTGAGTGGGCTGGTGGTATACTGTGTCCAGTTTCAGGACCAAGGAACCCTGGCCCATAACTAATGCTCCCTGCACAGCCACCCCATGCCACACACTGAGCCCAGGAGACCTCATCTCACTTTCACAGCATGCCTGGTGGTGTGAGCCCTCATTGCTCCCATTTTACAGATGAGGAAGCTGAGGCTCAAGGAGCTAAAGTCACTTAAGCTATGCTGCTATCAAGTGGAGGACTGCAGCGTTCAATCAGGTTGCTTGTCACATTTCCTGCTACTCCTACGTCCCTCAAAGCCTCTGTGAAGCATAGGGATGGCAGCTGGGAGTCCTGAAAAACTGGTCTACCTGCTGCTGTGGGAGGTTGCGTGGGGATGATCAGCTCTCCCCTCTCTGGCTTCAGTCTTTACCTGGCAGGGAAAGGACTCCACTGAAGGTCCTTCAGCTCTGACCTCCTGTGCTGTTGTTCTTCATAGATCGTCAACTGCTGCTTCCCAATGCAAATGCTATCACCTGCCTCGGCCTTTGCGCTTGCTGTTCTCCATGCCTCTCAATATCCTCATGGTTCACTCCTCAGGCAATTTGTTGGAGGACATGCCCTATGACAGCCACCACCCCTGCCCCATTGGCATTCGCCATCCCTCTAATTATGTTGCTCCTCAGGCCACTATCGCTTTCCAGGATATTGTAGATTATAATCTACAACATCTAATTTTTTTTTTTTTTTTTTTTTGAGATGGAGTCTCACTCTATCACCCAGGCTGGAGTGCAGTGGTGTGATCTCAGCTCACCGCAACCTCTGCCTCCCAGGTTCAAGTGATTTTCCTGCCTCTCAGCCTCCTGCATAGCTGGCATTACAGGTGTAGCTAATTTTTGTAGCCACAAACCTTTTAGTAGACACAAGATTTCGCCATGTTAGTCAGGCTGGTCTAGAACTCCTGACCTCATTATCTGTCTGCCTCGGCCTCCCAAAGTGCTGTGATTAGAGGCAGGAGCCACCACACCTTGCCAGTATAGATAATAATATACATTTGCTTACTGTCTGAATCCTCCAACCAGAATGCAAGACGCTTTGTTGTGTCCGTTCAGTGCCACAAACCCTGCCATGTGACAGACACCAGGTAAATACTTGTGAAATGAAGGCCTGGATACATTAAATCCACTTCTGCACAGCAACTGCACTTAAGGCAGAGGGAAATTGCATGTGGTTAAACACCTCCCACCCCCACCATCACCAGAGCATCCAGCTCCATGCCTCTATCAGCCTGGCCACCATGTTTAATCAGCAAACCTGAATTGGGGGAAATAACAAACAGAATGAGGAGGGGGTGGCCGTAATCCCCAGCAGGCTTCATAACCAAATGACAGATTCCATTTGCACAAAATACCATTCAGCCCTCTCCATCCCGTTAACCCGCTCTTCCTCAAGGAACTTCCAGAACAAACCGCTGCCAAACACCATTGAGTTTAATTACTCAGATGATTTTAATAGTGCAGCAAGCTTTAATTACAGGTGATGCTGCTGCACGGGGATAAAGACACCCTCTGAATTTCTAGCGTACTTTCCACTTCACTTTAGCTAAGGTCGCCGTATGTGGGAGCTGACTTAGCCCTGACTCTGCCATAGAGACTGATCAGCAAGGTTTAGGAGGAGAGAATTTTCTGTCCTTAGAACTGAATGTGGACCACACATGCTAGATTTCCTCAACTGCTAGAAGATAGTTTTTTTTTTTTTTTTTTTTTTTTTTTTTTTTGAGATACAGTCTCACTCTGTTGCCAGGCTGGAGTGCAGTGGCAAGATCTCAGCTCACTGCAACCTCTGCCTCCCGGGTTCAAGCAATTCTCCTGCCTCAGCCTCCCGAGTAGTTGGGATTACAGGCGTCCATCACCAGGCCTGGCTAATTTTTGTATTTATTTATTTATTTTTTAGTAGAGGTAGGGTTTCGCCACGTTGGCCAGGCTGGTCTCGAACTACTGACCTCAGTTAATCCGCCTGCTTTGGCCTCCCAAAGTGCTGGGATTACAGGTGTAAGCCACCGTGCCCGGCTGAAGATAGCTCTTAGATAACAATGGCCCAGGAAGGTCTGTAGAATGAGACTGGCTCAGGTTCTTTGAGAAAGTTTCAGAAAGATGAGGGACACAGGAAGCATTCTGCTTTTTCCCCTATCCTGGCGGACATAGACCCAGGATAAACCACGATGCTGCTTTTTAATGACCCCATTTCAAAGCATCGACCCAGGCAGCAGGAATGGAATCTGGCCGCCTAGGCTTTCTGTTAATGAGATAAGAACTGAAGTTCAAAAATAAACTGTGGGAAGCCTGGTAGGGAAATACCAGATGACAAGGGGATAATCCGGTGACCAAAAGCATAAAAGGTGGCGGGGGTGGGAGCCCACATCTAAATCAATAACCAGGTCAGGCGGAATTTGGGGGGTCAAGAGAGTGGCTTAGTTGTTAAGAACATGGTGAAAACTGACCTTGGATGGCTCCTTAAGAATCTTAGCTTTGTGGAGATATTTTCGTGCCCCTGACAAAAGCTATCTTTTAGGAAGTGTGCACAGTCTCCATTTCTAGGCATTTAACCTTCACATTGACTTGAACTGATGCAAAATGATATGCATGTACAGAGGATTGTTATGGTGGGTTTTTAATTGCCAAAGACTGGAAACCACCTCAGCCTCAGCAGTCGTGTTACGGTTAAATAAACTATGCTATGTGAATGCAAATGAAAAATAATGCAGCTATTTTTTTTTCTTCTTTTTGAGATGGAGTCTCTCTGTGATTCTCCTGCCTTAGCCTCCGGAGTGACTGGGATTACAGCAACGCACCGCCACCACACCTGGCTATCTTTTGTGTTTTTAGTAGTGATGGGGTTTCATCACCACACTGGCCATGCTGGTCTGGACCTCCTGGGCTCAGGTGATCTGCCTGCCTTAGCCTCCCAAAGTGCTGGGATTACAGATGTGAGCCGCTGCACCTAGCCTAATGCAGCTATTAAAAAGAATGGGGTCCTTACATATGTACTGAACCAGAATGGTCGATGAGATAGATAGGTAAGTGACATAAGCAAGACACACAAAATAACAGGTACAGTTTGCTGCTATGAGTTAAGAGGAAAGGCTCAAAGCACAGTCTAGAGCAATCTGTAAGACTGAATTCAGACCCTTCTCATTAGCTGTGCAGCTTTGGATAAGTTACTTAACCTCTCTGGGCCTCCATTCCTTCATCTCTCAACTAGAGCCTTAGTAGGAATTAGTTTGTATATCTGAAGCACATATTCTCAATGGGGATGATATCATCCCCACAAAGTGAGCAAAATGTGGTTGAGTATGTGTGTGTGAGGAAGAAAAAAAATAATCTTAGGCTGGGCGCAGTGGCTCATGCTTATAATCAATCCCAGCACTTTGGGAGGCTGAAGCGGGTGGATCAGTTGAGGTCAGGAGTTCGAGACCAACCTGGCCAACGTGGTGAAGCACTATCTCTACTAAAAATATAAAACAAGCCAGGCATGGTGGCAGGCACATATAATCCCTGGGCAACAGAACAAAACTGTCTCAATAATGATCATCATCATCATCATCATCATCTTGGATATTGCAATGGTTACTGCCCCTCCCCCCGAAGCTCAACCCTACCTGATAAAATCTTATCCTATAATATTTAATCTCTCTCGCTAGGGAGAATTTAAATTAAATTTTTCTGCTGGGGAGGGTGATAATGAAAGAAAGCTTGAGTAATATTGAGCTAAAGTACTCAGAACAGCGTGAAGCAGATGGGGATGACATTTACCTTGCAATGTCGCTGCCAAGCTTAAATACAATGATAGATGCAAAGGTCACGATGCTAAGGCGTTTCATCAGACCCCACCACAACAACAGGTGGCGTATGCTAATCATCAACTCTCACTTCTCAGATGAGGAGTCGGAGGTCTACAGAAGTGGTAAGACCAGCACCTAAGCTGGAATTTTCACATGATCTCTCTCTCTCAGACTAAGAGCTTCCTCTTTATGTTCCAATGGTGCTTGAAAACCACATGGTCTGTCTGTTCTGGTACCATCCCTAAAATACATGTCAGGGCTGGGCACAGTGGCTCACACCTGTAATCTCAGCACTGGGAGGCCAAGGTAGGTGGATCGCTTGAGGTCAGAAAAGTTCAAGGCCAGCCTGGCCAATGTGGTGAAATTCCACCTCTACTAAAAAATACAAACATCAGCCAGGCATGGTGGTATGTGCCTGTCATTCTAGCTACTCAGGAGGCTAAGGTGGGAGAAGAGCTCGAATTCATGTGAGGTGTATGTTCCAGTGAGCCAAGATCACACCACTGCACTTCAGGCTGGGCAAGAGAGTGAGATTCCATTTCAAAAAATAATAATAAAATAAAATAAAATACATGTCAAGGTCAACCCAGGCCCAGGTATCAGGATGTGTCCTCACTCTGCTGAGCATCAGCTTAAGACATTGCATCTAGACCAGGGGACATTATCGTAGTGGACAGCCACAAGCACCTCATCCTATCTGCTGTTGGTAAGCTGCAAAGCCTCCTGGTCCTTCCTCTTCCTTCTCTTGTGAGGCCCTTTGGAGAAATTTCCATCTGAACTGAGCACTGAGAATAGATCCACCTGCCATGAGTAATGGCCTGTGTCAATTATTTGGATACAGGGCAGTGGAAGGGACAGATGTGTTTTCCTTGATGGCAGCCAGAAAGCTCTTTGTCAGATCTCCAGTTCCCCACCACGGTGCAGGTGTTAATATACCTATTCCAGCTCCCAGGTATGATGGTCCTATGGTTGTTTCCTTCCTTTGTGTCGGTTTTAATGTCGGTCTTATTTTGTTTTGCACACCCTCGCAGACTGCCATAAACCCTTCCTGAAACAGGGATGGTGTAAAGAGATGTGTCAACAAACACACAGAACTTTAAAAGGTTCCAGAAAAAGCTACCACTGGCACAAGAACTGGTTACCCAATTTCCCCAAGGCTTTTGAGGAAGGCTGGGGAAGGAAGGGGTTGGCCTTGGGTCTAGATGGGTGAGGGGGGAGAGAAAAGAGAGAAACAGAGCACAACATGTGACCATGACCTTGACGTAAGGTGATAAGCTGGGGTGGGAGTGGCTGGATGGGTAGGGAAAGGGAGTACATGGGATAGGAAAGGGGAGGACTAGAGCTTTAGTCATGGTGGCCTCAGAAGACAGACCACCCACTGATTCTTTGGTTTACTCATTCATTCATTCAAGAACTACCATGGGCAAAGCATTGGGCTTCCTGCATGAATATGATGATGAAAAAAATATGACATGGTCCCCTTGGCTGGGCACGGTGGCTCACGCCTGTAATTCCAGCACTTTGGGAGGCTGAGGAGGGCAGATCGCCGGAGGCTGGGAGTTTGAGACCAGCCTGAGCAACATGGAGAAACCCCTGTCTCTGCTAAAATTACAAAATTAGCTGGGCGTGGTGGTGCATGCCTGTAATCCCAGCTACTTGGGAGGCTGAGGCAGGAGAATCCCTTGAACCTGGGAGGCGGAGGTTGCAGTGAGCCAAGACAGTGCCATTGCACTCCAGCCTGGGTGACAAGAGTGAAACTCTGTCTCAAAAATAATGACATGGTCCCTGCCCTTATGGAAATCATATTTAGTTTAGGTTGGCAAACAAACTACAGCTTTAAGACCAAATCTGGCCTGCAATCCTCTTTCGAGAACCAAAGTTTCATTGGAACGGAGCCCCTCTTGTTCATATGCAACTTATCTACACCTCCTGTGCAGACACTCCAGCAGAACTGCTTCGTGGTGACAGAGCCCACATGGCCAGCAAAGGCTCAGATATTTACTAATCTATCTGGTCCTCCACAGACGGTTTGTACACGCTGTTTTAGCTGCTATTACTGTTGCTGTTCCTTTTTATTGTGGGCATATAAAAATGTTTCCAATAAACAAAGAGACATGCTGATGCCCCCTTGAGTCCCCAGTTTTCTCTGCCATAAAACTGGCCTGATAAGAGGGCCATTGTGAGGCTTCTAGGAGAAGCTCTAAGAAAGAAGCCCAGAACACAGACACCTGCAATCCTTTTACATTTTCATTACTATTGATATTACAATGGCTATGAGTAAGAGGAGGAATCACATTTAACTCCACATGTCTGCCTTTAAATTCCATTTGACCCAGCAATCCCATTACTGGGTATATACCCAAAGAACTATAAATCGTTCTACTATAAAGACACATGCAAACGTATGTTCACTTCAGCCCTGTTTACAATAGCAAAGACCTGGAACCAACCCAAATGTCCATAGATGATAGACTGGACAAAGAAAATGTGGCACATACACACCATGGAATACTATGCAGCCATAAAAAACGATGAGTTCGTGTCCTTTGTAGGGACTTGGATGAATCTGGAAACCATCATTCTCAGTAAACTGACACAAGAACAGAAAGCCAAACACCGTATGTTCTCACTCATAGGTGGGTGTTGAACAATGAGAACATATGGACTCAGGGAGAGGAACATCACACACTGAGGGCAGTTGTGGGGGTAGGGGAGAGACAGCGGGGGGTGGGGAGGCAGGGGAGGGTGGGGAGGAATAACGTGGGGAGAAATGCCAGATACAGTATGCACCTAAAGTAAAATAAATAAATTTTTTTAAAAAACACACACACATCCAGACTTTTCACTCGGATTCTAGGAATAGGTAGGATTAGTTGATCCTTGGGACCTGGATCTAAATAATGCAAGCATTTTACCACATTCTCTTGATTTTTCAGATGAAGTTTTTTTTTTTTTTTTTTTTTTTTTTTATAAAAGACTAGTCAAGTGCAGTGGTGAGAAGGGGGGAAAGAGTAGAACAAGGAGTTCGATCTGTAACTGACTGTGAACAATCAATTGAGATAACTCACTACGTTCAGACCAGCCTATTTTTCAGACGAAGATTTTTTCCCATCATGTTGACATTTCTGAAATTGGAGCTTATCTTATAATCATTGTATACATATGATTTATTAATTTGCATCTGTTAAGAGCAAATGATGTGGCAGTCACTCAAGATACATGAACAAAAAACATATGTGAGCAATCCTTGTGTGTGTATATATGTGTGTGTGTGTGTATACAGGTGTGTGCAGATAGATATGACAGTTCATCAGGCATCAATTTATGATTACACTAGAACAGGGAAGACAGGCAGTAAAAGCGCAAAATCTGTCAACTGGTAATAACCTTCAAACAAAGTAATCAGAGGAACAGAGGGCAACAGCAGTTTGCAATTTTCAGAGCAATAGCTGGGACGGCATTCCTCCCAAAATGACCTTTGGTCAAAGACCTGTGGCAGGTGAGGAGCAGATGTTCTGGAATTTTGGCTTCAGGCACAAGTAAGGGCGGGTGCAAAGATGACTCTCTGTCAAGTGTGTCTTTTCTCTCCCCTTCTTCCTCCCCAACGCTGTTGCCAACACAGTGCTATCCTCCAATCTCAGAAACACTGTATTTGGATGGTATAAGCACGGTGCGAAAAAACGGTGCAGGGATTTGGACCCAGCAGGGGAGGGTGGTGAAGTGATTGTAACATGTTTCATTTCAGCTGGTACCTCAAGTTCGGCACCTTTGAAATAGCTGACATGTTTTCTTGGTCCTAAACCTGCTGTAAGCCTATGTCCAAAAGCATTGTGTCAACAACCTGGTAAATCCACAGTTAAGATGTTTTTGTATTTTTTTCCACAAAAAGTCATGGGAGCCAAACAGGTTGTAACCAAAGTTGCTGGACCAGTTAAACCACTATCAGTTACTTCTTTGCCCATGGTGAGTAAGGCTGCTTGGGAAGGTCATCTATTTCCCCCAAATACTCTCAAAGCATTCAAGATACACACATCTATTCGTTTGCATCTCCCCCAGCTTGGCACAGATGAGGCCTTGGGTTTGGATAGTAAAATTTACACACTTCCCTATGACATTTCAATGCTAGGTTTCTTGGCAAACTCACCAAGATTGCAGCTACAGGCCCAGAAAAGAAAGGGGGACAGCGTCTTTATGCCACAGAAGTGTTCTGGAAGTCCAGGCACATTTACAGTGCCACTCACTGCCGCGGGGTGCCCACTGCAGGCCGGGGGGGGGGGCATATTTAATCTCATTAACTCCTGATCATGACCATGCATCACCTCCCCATTGTACAAAGGAGGGGATGGGCTCAGGAAGGTGCTGACTGCAAAGCCATCCCAGTTCCCTAAGTCAGGATGCCCCCTTGCCTTGACAACCCAGGACGGAGCCTTACTCACCATGGGCAAAGAATGAGGTGGAAGGCTCATTCTCCAACTTAGATTCCAATTCATGTGTCCAATATGAGCCTAAGACTACAGTAACTTATCTCACTGCCTTCCCTATCTAGTTTCCAAAACAAAATGTCCTCTGGATAAGAGTGAACAGCAGAATGGGGGGAGAGAGAGAGAGAGAGAGAGAGAGAGAGAGAGAGAGAGAGAGAGAGAGAGAGGGAGGGAGGGAGAGAGAGAGAGAGAGAGGGAGAGAGAGAGAGAGAGAGGGAGAGAGAGAGAGAGAGGGAGAGAGAGAGAGAGAGAGAGAGAGAGAGAGAGACAGAGAGAGAGAGAGAGAGACAGAGAGAGAGAGAGAGAGAGAGAGAGAGAGAGAGAGACAGAGAGAGAGAGAGAGAGAAGAGAGAGAGAGAGAGAACTCTGTGTGTGTGTGTGTAGCTTTAGTTTTCTTAACGTTTACATATTATACAGAATACCTTCTTTCTTAACAGCACTGAACAAAGTGTTGCTCAACTAAGCATTTGTAACTCTAAGGACCCAGCAAACCCCAGACTCTGACTTCCAGAGAACTTTATTCCCAGATGAAAAGAGCCCACACATGTTAGAAACAGTCAGCCCTGTGTTCAGATTCCCCTTCCCCCAACGTGGCCGCTGTGGGGAGTCCCTGTGGGGGCGTTCACTCTTTTCTTCTAACCTGCGTCTGACTCATCCTCTCACTCCTCTGGCTAAAGACAGGAAGGGGGAAGGGACAGTCCCCTCTGAGAACCTGCTGAGATCTGCTGTGATGTCCCTTCTCTGACCCACAAAGAAGGAGGTACTCCTGAAAAGGAGAAAGGACTGAAAAGCCAACCCAGAGAGAGCCTCTGGGTGACAAAGGATGGCGGAAGCTCTTTACCTTCCCTTTGTACGTGTAAATTTTGGGGTAACTTACCAAGTGCATTTTTCTCTTAGAAGTCACACTCTGTGTATTCAGATTGGGAGAATGCAAATATAAAGCCGTTGGGGGAGGGAAGAAGAACTAGAGAATAGGAGCAAGAACACTGGAGAGAGAGAGAACAAGAGACCAGGGAATAGATGAGAGGAAAAAAATTCATGCTGTACACAGTTTTCACCCCATATACTGAATTTCAGCCTTCAAGTCCGCCAGGCGCAGTGGCTCACATGGTGGCTTCTTTCTTAACAGCATTAAACAGACGAAACGTAGCTCAACTAAGCATTTTTCTAAGGACTCAGCAAACCCCAGACTCTGACTTCCAGAGAACTTTATTTCCAGATGAAAATAGCCCACACATGTTAGAAAGAACCCTATTTGGGAGGCTGAGGCGGTTTGGGAGGCCGAGGCGGTTTGGGAGGCCGAGGCGGGAGACACGTGTAATAGTCCCAGCTAATACATGGGAGGCTGAGACAGGAGAATCGTTTGAACCCAGGAAGTGGGGCTCCACTGCAGCTGAGATCATACCACTGCACTCCAGACTGGGCAACAGAGTCGAGACTGTCTCAGAAAACAAACAAACAAACAAACAAAAAAACCCCTAAAAGTCTTAGTAAGATGCAATTCCTCTATATGTATGTTTCACTTTATGCAATAGACAGACTTCTGAAAAACTGGATATAATTTTTAAAAATCTTTTTTATATACGTGAAAAGTCAAAACTCAAAGGTATCCCATTCATGGGGACATGAATCCTTCGGCAAGATTAAACAGTTTCTGAATCCCTAGAAATATATCCCCTTGGGAATTTTGGGTTTCCAAGTCTTGAATGTCCTTACATTCCTGAAGTCAAAAGGGTAGTAGAGGCATCTCTTCCAGCCCCTTCACTAGGCAGAGGAAGAATCTGAGGCCCAGAGAGGCAGAGTTATTGGCCCACGGTCCCAGAGCTGGAGTGAGTCAAAGCTGAACCCTGAACCTGGAAGTGTAGTCTCTGTAGAGGTGCACGTACTGGCGGTTACTCGCTTGTGCTACCTGAAATAAATGGACCCGAGAATCTGACAGTTACATGAGCCTGCAGTTTTAATGCCCTATTTTCTGGAAGTCAAAACTGTATCACTGAAGTGTTTCTCTTTTTCATTACAGTAGTCATCTCTATTTTATTTGTATTTTGCAGTAAAATAATTTAAATCAAATGTGCTTGGGTGCAGAGGAAATCTGACCTGAAAGAGAGTTTTTGTGGCAGAAAGAGAGCCAGCGGATACTTATTTCCTGCCTTGCAGAGGCCAGTAACATCCTGGTACAAGGGGATTCAATACATCTTTCATAAGAACTTCTCTGCACAGTGAGGTAGAAAATCTTTCCAATGACTCTGGCTCATTTGTAACTTTGCCCTGAATAAAAGAGGGGATTGATAGGGGCTTGGAATGCTTCCATACCCAGGGGCCTTCCTGCACCCCAGGAGGCAGTATAAATGGAATTCAACTGGGCAGGAGAGAGAACCCAGTAGGGGTAAGCAAAGCCTCTAAGGACCGGGCAGTAAAGGGTTAAAGGTGCACCGCCTTCCTCTGCTGGGGTCTGCAGAGGGACTGATGCCTGGAAGTCTCTAAAATAAAGAGGCTCAAAAACAGTCACAGAGACTTGCCATCGGGTATTCTAGGGACTACAGATCCATTGCCCTCTCCATGATCTGCAGTGTATGTTGGCAGCAATGGGATACACCCTCATGGCATCCATCAGTCAATCAGCTGGCATTTCTCAAGATCTTCAGTGAGCCAGGCAGACAGAGAGCTTGAGGGCTTCATAACATGGCAAAGGGGCATGGGCAACTGAAAAGCACATCCAGTTCCTGTAGACACATCCCACAACCCCAGCCTCCCAAGATGGTGCCAGTAAGCGTTCTGTTGGCTGGGAGACCAGGAGGCCTGAGTGCCACCCTGGACCACGCCACTAAGTTAGCAGCTCTTAGGGAAATAACTTCTCCCTTTGGGCCTCAATACCACGCCCAAGTTGACTAAGCCCAATTTAAAAGTTACTTGGAGAAGTGCTGAGATGCTTACATAATGACAGAGTCCAACACCAGGCACAGGACAGGCCCTGAATGAAGAGATCCCTTCCCTTCTCTTCAGAACCTTTCCTTACCCACCTCCCTGTAAGGTAAAGATACAGCGCTAACTACACAAAACAGTCACTTCTCTCTTCTGTGAACCAGGGTAGTTTGGGTTCAAAGACGGAAGGTCTATTTCTACCCTTGCAAGCTGGTCTGCTCCACACTTGCTTTCCTACCCAAAGACACCACACTCCCTAGCTTCTTTACAACTTCCTTGGCACCTGAACTTGAACAACACCCTGCTCTTCTCCAAGACCCAGTTTCAGGGTAAATGGGGTTAGAAAGCCTCATTTAAGTCAGAGTTGCTAGGAAGATTACCAGTCAATAGGCTTCCCAGTCCCTCACACATGGCAGATGCTCAACAAACGAAAAGTATTATTTTCTGCAGGGAAAATCACATCTATCTCCTCTGTCATGAGGATCAGAAGCAAAATACTAAGAGAACTTAGTGCAGTGCCTGGTGAAAAACAGCAGATACTATACACATCTTGGAGGATGGAGACAAGAGATCAGAAGATGAATGTAAACATGAGCAAAAGCCAAAAAAAAAAAAAAAAAAGGTGCAAGGAAAAACAAGTGTCTAGCCCAGTGTCTAGCAAACAAAGAGAGCCAGAAGGATGTGTGTCTAGTGCAAACTAGGAGAGGTGGGAAGGAGGCTCAGAGACAGGCCAGGGTCTGTAACAGTTTCTCAACCTTGGTGCTACTGCGCTACTGACATTTTGGGCTGGTTCATTCCATCTGGGGTGAGTGCTGTCCTGTGCAGTGTAGGAAACTCAGCAGCATCTGTGGCTCTACCCACTAGATGCCAGTAGCATCTGTTCCCCCAAGTTGTGACAACTAAAAAATGTCTCTGGACACTGCTAAATGTCCCTTGGGGGAGCATAATTTCTCCCAGTTGAGAGCTGCTAGTCTAAAATAGTGTCTGACACACAGTGGGTCCTCCCTCAGCAAATATTTGCTGGAAGATGGCAGGGATGGAGGGGAGAGGGATCAGCGCTCACCACCCTATACCTGGGTAGGGCAAGCCCTCTGGCTTCCCTGGTCTGCATCAGCCATAATGAATGAGGGGGAGGGAGGCTCTTCACAGGCATACACCAGCTTGGTTTCTCTGAAACAGGCAGCTGTTCCTAGAGTGTACTGTCTGTGCTGTGCCTTGTTAAGAGGGGAAATTTTCCAAGAACCTATTTTTCCAGAGCTGCAGATTTCACGTGGATACAGCCGTAAACATCCACAGCTCTGAACCTGCATCTCTTTCCTCTGCCTTCAAAGGGATTCTTTGGAAGTACTTCTCGTCCCAAATGGTTTAATGCCTCTATTTCGTAAATGAGCCATTGCACTCAAGAAGATTAACACGGTTAAGATGTATGCTTGTGGTTCTGGGCTTAGTGGTGGAAAAACCATGCCTGTTGCATCTGAACTTAACCTTTTGGTGGATGGTAAGAAAGGCGACATGGTCGGGGTTGGGGGGGGATGTAATACACAGGTCACTGGGGTAGGGGCCACAGGGGTCAGAGGTGGTGGGGGAGAGGGGTCACGTGCGCTCAAAGGCAGTTGAATTTGGAAGCTGGGAGTAGGAACACATCACCCCTATAAAGATGGGATCAGGCTGAAACTTCTGGGACTTGCTTTCAGGAATGAGCTGCAGCCAAAGGCCTGCAGACTTCTTGAACACCATCCTCTTCCTTCCCACCTATAATCCTTTGCTGACTCCTCAGTCTCCCTTGGGTTCATCCACTTCCATCCAGCCCCACTTTTCCCTTCTTGCTTCTGGGCATCCTCTTTAGCCATTACCAGGTTTTCACTCACACCAGGACCTTTGCACACGCCACTTCCTCTTGCTATATTAATCTTTAATCAGTCTATACTGAATTTCAGCTTAAGTGGCACTTCCCCAGAGAAAGGCTCCTGTTCCCCTTGGGTCAAGACTCACAGCCATACAGTCTCTGTACACTGGGACTTTCATCCCATTTCACTTACCACAGTCCCACCCAGTGACTGGCAACTGTCCCCACCAGATCGTGATGTTGCCTGACAGCAGGAATTGCATCTTTCACTCAATAGTGTGTCCTCCTCCTACTCAGGGTCAGTAAACATTTGTGGAATAAGTAAGTGCATAAGCAGAGAGAAGGAAGAGAGAGCTTTGTTTCAAGTGTGGACAAAGAGTGTTTCTTTCAGGGGTCATGTCTCAGGGCTCCATTCCCAGACATCATTAGAATGAAACAGCGCATGGTGTCGAGCATGAAGGAACAGGTGAACTGCCTTCTGACTCTTCCTCTGCAGCTCACATGCCTTTTCTTTCTAGATCCAAACTTGATGAAGACGGGTCCCACCCTGCCACTTGCCTTCAGCCCAGGATAATCACCTGCTGTAAAGTCACCCACTGTTTGAACTATAACAGCAAGTCATGTCTTATTGTGGCAGTAGCAGAAGGGGTTACACCAGAGTAGACGACATGGACCCTGGCCTCAAGGAGCCCAGCAGCATCAGCACTCAGGAGCTGGTTAGAAATGCAGAGCAGGCTTCACCTGAGATGGGCTGAATCAGAACCCACATCTTTAACAAGGTCCCCGATTCATGTGAGAAGCACTGGGCTTGAGCAGCCTGCTCATAAGAATCACCTAAAAGATTTGTTATAGTACGGATAGCTAGACACAGCCCCACTCCACCCCCCACCCCTCAGTCCCTCCACCCCTGCCCTCACCTACCCACAGTATGCGATTCCAGGGGTCTGGGGGTGGCAGGTAAAGGTGCATTTCCCTCCAGTTACCACGTGATGCAGCTACAGTGTTTCAGGACTATGCTTCAAGAACAGCTGCCCTACTACTGAGACCCATGCACACAGCTTGGTTTCTAGCTGGATCCTTGAGACTGTGGGTGAATTCTTTCCTTCTTCAACAGCATTGACGCTGCTATCATGCTGTCTATGCAACTTCGGCAAGAAGTTTCCCCCTTACTGGGTGCCTTAGTCTGTTCTCACACTGCTGATAAAGACATGCCCGAGACTGGGTAATTTATCAAGGAAAAGTAGTTTAATAAACTCACAGTTCCAAGTTTCTGGAGAGGCCTCACAATCATGGTGGAAGGCAAAAGGCACATCTTACATGGCAGCAGGCAAAAGGAAAATGAGAGCCAAGTGGAAGGGGTTTCCCCTTATAAAACCATCAGCTCTCATCAGACTTATTCAATACAATGAGAACAGTATAGGGGAAACTGCCCCATGATTCAATTAGCTCCCATTGGGTCCCTCCCATAACATATAGGAATTATGGGAGCTACAATTCAAGATGAGATTTAGGTGGGGACACAGCCAAACCATCTCACTGGGATTCTAAGCAGAGGTCTTTAGGCCTGGAAAGGCTTCTAGAAGAGTCAAGGCATGAGCTGGAGGATGAAATAGAGCTTGCTGACAGACAAGGGGAAAAGGGGCATTCTAGGCAGAGAGTGCTAACCAAGCAAAACTAAATGGGCTGGAAGCCAGGCCCGCCCAGGGAGTGAGTCATCTGCTGAGCCCAGAGCTCAGGCCAGGTGGGAGGGAGACCCAGGGGAAGGGTGGGTCCTGGAGATCACAGAAGCTCGGCTTCCTGTTACCTGCAAGATCCCTGCTGGCATAGCACTGCAAGGGACTGAATGAAACATCCCTGAAGCCCTCCTCCTCGTCATCAGGGCTGACATTCCTGTAGTACTTACCATGTATGGGCCCTGTCTTGGGTCCTGACCCACATCAACATATTGTTCTTTCCTTTTAACTTAAACAAAATAACAACTATAGACTCACAGGAGGTTGCCAAGACAGCACAGAGTTGTGTTATCTCACTCAGTTTCTCCGATAGGTGACATACAACCAGAGGGCAATATTAAAACCAGGCAATTCACATCAATACCGGACTGTTAACCAGACTGCAGATTTTATTTGGTTTTCACCCATTTTCAACAAACTCATGTGTGTATCCATGATTCTACTTTCTGTTTAATCTTCCCAACAACCTTTTTACTCCAGTTTACAGATGAGAAAACTAAAGCACAGACAGAATGAAGTGAGTTGTCCAAGGAGCAGCAGGAGGCAGAGATCAAATTCAGGAAGTGTGGCTCAGAGCTGCTATGCAGTATTATTTCTCTGGCATGTTCCCGTAACTAGTGCAAACTCACTCACGGATCAGAGATGCTTCTGAGGATGCTCACATTTGAAAAGGACTGCTCAGGGCCCAATGTAGGTTCCAGACCCATCCTGAAGAACTAGGTCCTCTTGAAAAAGCCCCCACTGGCAGGGGCTGAGCAGGGACCCCCGCCGGGGCCATGGCCACAGATACCTGGCCTTGTCAGCTCCTGGACAGTCTCTATCCCAGCTCCTGTCTGCCCCGTCTGCTCTCAAGTCTCTGGTTTGGTGATGTTCTCGGAATTGGCCTGGGCTGCTGGCCAACATCAAGAGCAGACAAAAATCCGTAGTTCTGGGCCCCAACCCCTGCCCTGGAGCCCTGGCAACGTCACAGAGATCTGCTTGTGAGGTCAGGAAGCAGGAAGCGGGGCTGCTCAGCCCTCTGCCAAACCCCAGGGCGCTAGCTGCTGGGGCTGGAGGAGGGAGAGAGAGGAGGACAACAGAAAGGACATACAGTAAGGCTGTAACACCACCAAAAAAGGCCTCCCTCACAAGCCAGCCTTGGCGGCCAGCAACCTACCAGATGAGGCCCCCCCACTTTCCTGCTGACTTTTATGGCGTTTTGGGCTCCTTGGAAGGGAATGTTCCTTGTGCTTAGAAATATGTAGAGATGATCTATGCATGCGGACAGGGACTGCTTAGACCCACGCACACAGCTTGGTTTCTAGCCAGATCGGTGGGCCTGTGGGTGAATTCCTTCCTTCAGCAGAGTTGATGCTGCTATAATGCTGCCTGTGTAACTTAGGCATGTAAAGGTTTCCTTTCATTAGAGGGGAAAACATTCAAACCATTAAAAAAATTCATAGAAATCCATGATAGCATTGGGAGTGGTTCTGCCCAGACATGGGGCGACTGTGGTCGGGGCCCAATAAACAGCCTCATCTGTTAACCTCTCCAAGCCTCAGTACCCTCAGCCGAAAAGTGTGGATTAGGCCGGGAAGATTACAGCCCAAACTATGAACTTACAGGGAGAATGGGAATAAGGCGATACAAATATAAATTTTATCTATATTCTGTCCAGAGATTCAAAACACAGCTGCCTCAGACAGGACTCAGCCACGTGTCAAGGACAGCAATGATAAATCATTCCACCCTGGGAGGATCAGGACACCGGAGAGGGTCTGTCCAGCCAAACGAACACTAAAACTCAATTGTCTGAAGACACTCTGCAGGCCAAACCAAACTTGCCCACTCACCTAGTTAATAGCTTTGACTTTTAAAGTCAACTCTTGTCCAGAAATCATTTCAGGAGCTCCAAAATCTCCAGATCAGGAGATCCTAGAGAAAGATTAGAAGCAACAGGCTCAGACTGGGTGTGGTGGCTCACACCTGTAATCCTAACACTTTGGGAGGCCAAGGAGGGAGAATTACTAGGTCAAGAGATCGAGACCATCCTGGCCAACATGGAGAAATCCCCTCCTCCACCATCTCTACTAAAAATACAAAAATTATCTGGGTGCGGTGGCGTGCACCTGAAGTCCCAGTTACTCAGGAGGCTGAGGCAGAATTGCTTGAACCCAGGAGGCGGAGGTTGCAGTAGGTCCAGATCATGCCACTGTACTCCACCCTGGTGACACAGTAAGATACCGTCTCAAAAAAAAAAAAGAAAAAAAGGCAGCAACAGGCCCTGTGGCCCTTGAATTAACACAGTCCCTGGCTCTCCAGCAAGGAACCTGGTGGATCCTGACTTCAGGAGCCTCCTGAGGCCCACTCATCACTCACAGAATAGCACCTTCGGGTGCTGCAGAGAAGGAGAAAAATGCTTAGTCAGTCCACCCTGCTGAGTATTGCTGAGTCAGTCATTTTCTAGAGCCCTGTAGAAACCACTAGGTTCCAGGTCCCAGAATGTGCTTTACCACAGGCTTCCCTTGGAGCACTAGAAGTACCTTCACTCCCACCAATTGCTCCTCCATGAATGGCAACCATCCATCCATCTGCTGTCCGAGAGAACGCATACTGGGTGAAAAAACGTATGCACAATCAGCTGAGAGCACCACGCGAAACCAAGTTATTATTTATACCTTCCCATTCCAGGGAAGAACGGTCTGTGAGGAAAGACACAGAAACCAGAAAACCGCTACACTAGTGAGAGAAAATCAACAGCCAAAGTGAGAGAGGGAAAACCTGACAAACCAAAGCTAACAGGATAATTTTGATTCACATTAGATGAGGCTCTGAGCTCCCTGGTGGCCAAAGCAAAAGGGGAAGCTTTGTATTATATACCTCATATATAACCTGATAGATGGAAACTTGGCCAAAGAAAAGAGAAAAGTTCGGTCCTGGTACGAGCGCGTCAGGCAGGTGTGCAGTGGGCAGGAGGTGGTAAGGTAGAGAGGTGAGTGGCAGCCAGGTCAAATGCAGTCTGGTGGGCCACTGGCTTATATTGCAAGTAGCCAGAGGAGCCATTTGCTAGGTTTTATGCAGAGTCAAGACTTCATCTGACTCATGATTTACAAGAGCAGCTTTGAGAGTTGTGCTGGGGATGGCCTGCCTGGGGAAAAGGCAGAAGGAGGGAGGAAGATTTAGAGACTACAGAAAAGAGCCAGGCAAGCCCTTAGGAGAAAAGCCAGTCTCCTTCCTGGGACTGACTTGCAAAGCTCAGCATATCCTGAACCTGACTCTCCATCTGACCCAAACTCATGCCTCTTTCCCTTCCTCCAGCTCCTCTGGTCCCTGTCTATTTATCTATTTCCTGTCTTGTGCAAACTCTTTGTCACCACAGTCGTTTGTACATATTCTTCTGTCTCCTGGCATGTTCTTCTCCCCAGTCTCATCCTTTGCATTTCAGCAGAAACACCAGTTTGCTGGAGATGATGCTGAAACATTTCCCAAACCCCTATCACAAGTAAAGGATTCTCACTCCCCCAACCCACGATTCTAGAATATTCTGCTTCCATCTCAGCACTAGTCACAGCAGACCGTCTCTGTAACATTGGTTTATCTAAGTGTTGGTTGGTTGGTTTTGTCCCATCTCTCTACCAGGATGTCTATTATTCTAGGAAGTCAAAGTTAAGTCAATTTCCATTGTATTTCTTCCAGCCCCATAGCACAAGACTTGGCACAAAGTGGTGCTTAATAAATTCCGGTGAATAAATGGACCTCATGAGGCAGACACAGAATTAGCTTCAGGTTAGAAAACAGAAGCTCAGAGAGGTTCAGGCAACTTGGCCAAGGTCACCTGGTGGTGGAACTCAAGTCTGACTCCAAGGCTATCTCCTTGAGCCTATACCCAGTTTCTCTGAACTCAAATTAGATGACCTTGCCCTGATCATGCCTCAGCAAGTTCCTGGAAGGAGGTCCTTACCATTGCATTAAACCAAGATCTTAGTGCTCTGACAAAGGGCCAAGAACATGAAGATGATCTGTGAAGTCCCTAGAAGCAGCCAGGAGAAGGAAACTGGAGCCACACCTGGGTCAGATCCCAGCAGAGCACAAGAGCAAAGGGGCAGCAGGAAACAGCCCCCTGGCTGGCCACACTACCTCCACCTTTCACCACGCACAACACAAACTGTTCTCCCCGAAGCGCACAGCTTTTATCTGATCAATTTTCTAGGCTGTGGCAGCCAAACAGTGGAATCCACAGGAAATTAAGCTTATTGACTCAGTCTTTCAACACCACATGGAGAAGAGATATTTACACATGTCATCTGAGCCCCGGGGACTATAGGTTATTGGCAGCGTGTATTTACAGAGTTTCACCCAACAGTGGAGGTGGGGAGAAAAACTACCATGCCTCCCGCTCTATGCAGATTTGGAGAATTCAGACAAGTGAAACAAGAGTTGGGACCCTTTCTCTCTCTTTTTTTTTTTTGTTTTTGAGACAGAGTTTCGCTCTTGTTACCCAGACTGGAGTGCAATGGTGCGATCTCGGCTCACCGCAACCTCTGCCTCCTGGGTTCAGGCAATTCTCCTGCCTTAGCCTCCTGAGTAGCTGGGATTACAGGCACACGCCACCATGCCCAGCTAATTTTTTGTATTTTTAGCAGAGACGGGGTTTCACCACGTTGACTAGGATGGTCTCGATCTCTTGACCTCGTGATCTACCCGCCTCAGCCTCCCAAATTTTTTTTTTTTTTTTTTTTTTTTGAGACATAGTCCTGCTCTGTTGCCCATGTGGGAATGCTGTGGCGTAATCTCTGCTTACTGCAGCCTCTATCTCGTGGGCTCAAGTGATTCTCCCACGTCAGTCTCCCAAGTAGCTGGAACTACAGGATGCCTGGCTGGTTTTGATAATTTTTGTAGAGACAAGGTTTCACTATGTTGCCCAGGCTAGTCTTGAACTCCTGGCCTCAAGTGTTCCTCCTGCCTCAGCCTCCCAAAGTGCTGGGATTACAGGTGAGCCACGGCACCCAGCTAGGATCCCTGCTCTTCAGACTCTGTTTCCATTCCACTTGGCTGGTTCACACAGCAGAAAGATTGCGGGAGAAAGCTAATTTTACACAGACCCTTTCTGAAAGAGCTGACTTTGAAACCCCAGGCAGACTTAATGAAGCTCTCAATGCTGCAGCGATAAACTGTGATCTGATTCCCTATGTAGGTGTTTGCCTCCTGCCATTTCTTCATGGTTCCTTGAGCTGTAACTTCTCTTTGGGTCATTTACAACTAGAGAGGTGAGGCAACCTTTGACATTCTTGACAGGTACCCCGGAAGCCTGGTAAATGAATGCCCAAATAAAAATTAACCACAATAAATAACGGCATCGAGTGAGATGCAGTGGCTCATGCCTGTCACCTCAGCACTTCGGGAGGCCTAGGCAGGAGGATGGTTTGAGCTCAGGAGTTCAAGATCAGCCTGGGTAACAGAGTGGTACCTTGTCACTACAAAAAAAAAAAAAAAAATACAAAAATTAGCTGGGCGTGGTAGCATGCGTCTGTAGTCCCAGGTACCTGGGAAGCTGAGGTGGGAGAATGACTTAAGCCCGGGAGGTTGCGTTTGCAGTGAGCTGTAATTGCACCACTGCACTCCAGCCTGGGCAACAGCGGGAGACCCTGTCTCAATAAACAAACAAACGAACAAATAAAGGCATCAGCAGCTAGTATTTATGGCACACAGTATCTCCCTTCCCTCACATGTTAAATCACATATCCTTCTGTAATGAGAATAAAATCCAAGCTCCTTACCATGGCCTATGCGGTCCCACAGGATGTAGCTACTGCAGCCACCTCAGCCTCCCAAGTAGCTGGAACTACAGGTACCTGCCATCATGCCTGGCTGGTTTTGTTAATTTTTGTAGAGACAAGGTTTCACTATGTTGCACAGGCTGGTCTTGAACTCCTGGCCATTCCTGCCTCATGGCATTTGCACATGCTATTCCTCTGCCTGGAATTCTTTTCCCTGCATCCTTGAATATCTGTCTAGTTTATTCTCATTGCTCAGAGCTGGGATCACATATTACCTACCCCACACCAGTCATTACCCATCTCGTCACCCTGTTTAATCATTACCGCAGCACCTTTTCACTTGTTTGAAGTGTTCTTATGTATGTATTTGCTTATGTGTTTATCATTTGTTTTTTTCTTGCTAAGGTTGGTGAAGCTGGGACCTTGGATTTCCAGATTTTGAGATTCCCAGTACGTCTAATGCCCGACGTGACATCAACACATAGTCGAGGCTGAATAATACTTGAGAAAGAAATGAAATGGAGAAGTGGGAAGTGGACCCTGGCTTTGCTTGATCTCACTCTAAATCCAGGGTTCTTAACCACTGAGCTACACAGCCTCAGCACAGGATATCCTGTGAATCAGCAGCTCCTGTTCAAACAGCTGGATTTCCAAAGTCAATACCAGCACGTGGCTTTTCGCAGTAGGAGTACACTTCATCACAAGGCCAAGACTGTATTTTGTTTTGGAAATCACTTCCTAAGAATTACCAAGGCTCGCACACCAATGAACGCTTCCTCCTTTCCTCCTGCAGGATATAAGGTCCTGGCTTGCTTCTCCAACTAACTAAAGGTCTGTTTCCCCCATGCAAACATCATGTTTGTGCTTTAGCAAAATGCAACGCCATGCAATGCTGGGATCAGTCATATAGATCCGAAGTGCTACTGGAACTCAGAACCTGGTTCCATGAATTTGTTAATTGAGTCTAAAGATGTACATAATGAACTTCCAGACACTCAAGATGACACAGAGGAAAACCAGAAAACCATAGTGGGAAAAGCAAGGATTACGATGATAAGAAGTGTATGTAGTTCCATCCTGGGCCAGTTGAGTCTCCTAGGATGTAATGCAGTGACACAATCTCAGCTCCCTGCAACCTCTGCCTTCTGGATTCAAGCAATTCTCCTGCCTCAGCCACCCGAGTAGCTGGGATTACAGGCATGTGTCATCACACAGGGGTAGTTTTTGTATTTTTAGTAGAGACAGGATTTCACCATGTCAGCCTGGCTGTTCTCAAACTCCTGACCTCAGGTGATCCACCCGCCTTGGCCTCCCAAAGTGCTGGGATTACAGGAGTGAGCCACTGCACCTGGCCCCTGCTTACTCTCTTGCTGGGTGAACTTGAATGAGCTGTCTCCACTTTCTAAGCCTCAGTTTCCACTTACGTATAAGGGAGGCAATGACTGTTACATTTATTGGGAAGGGCTTACTTTCAAGGCCACATCAAGAAATACATGAAAAATATCTATCAGAATGCCTGGAACTTACAATAAATGATCATGAAACATGTGTTAAATGTCTACCGTGTTCAAAGTGCATCAGGCTGCCTTGCTTGAGAGATTCTAAAAGTATGACAGAAAGGGTCCTGTCTCTATTACATTTCCCAAATTCCACATCAGAACACCCAGGCTCACCAAAGAATGGGTCAGAGGGTATGAAATAGGGGCCAATCAGAACATCTTTTTTTTTTTTTTTTTTTTTTTTGAAATGAAGTCTCTATCACCCAGGCTGGAGTGCAGTGGCATGACCTTTGCTCACTGCAACCTCTGCCTCCCCGATTCATGTGATTCTCATGCCTCAGCCTCCCATGTAGCTAGGATTACATGCATGTACCACCACGTCCAGCTAATTTTTGTATTTTTAGTAGAGGCAAGGTTTTGCCATGGTGCCCAGGCTGGTTTTGAACTCCTAGCCTCAAATGATCGGCCCACCTTGGCCCCCCAAAGTGCTAAGATTACAAGAATGAGCCACCAGGCTCGGCCTGGTAACATCTCATATCAAGACACCAAGCCTGGATTTGAATTCCAGCTCTGACATTTGAAGCACCCCCCACCCCATTTCTGGGCCTTAGTTTCCTTAACCACTGAATGGGGGATAATGACCTATGTCATCTGGCTCTTTCTTACCCCTCCACCTTCTTCCATCCCCCTTTCACAGCACCCTTCGCCACTGGACTCCTTGGAATCTTCAGCCATGCTAAGCCCCAGGGAGTTCGCACGTTCTGTTCCTTCTGCCCAGAACAGCCTTTCTTCTGGCTCTGCTGGACTGGCTCCTCCTCATTTTTCAACCCTCAGTCTTCCCTGGCCATCCTATATAACACAGCCCACTCCATTTGATTTGGCAGTAGCTCCTTCTTTATTACCACTAATCAACATCTGTAGTGATATACCTATTGTTTGTTTCCTGTCTGTTTCTTCCCTAGACTACAGAGGTGGTAAATATTCAGAAAAAGGAACTCTGCCTTTTTTGATTAGCAGTGTATTTCCAAAAACCTAGTGCAGTGCCTGGAGCACAGAAGGTGCTCAATATAGGTTTGATAAGAGGGTGGGTGAAGGGTTGGCACCTTCTCCAATCTATCACATCAAGGCCTTCATGTAACCCACTCTGAAAAACCCCAAACACACCATTCCCAATGCTTCTATCCAAGACCTCTTTCTGCCCCACCTCCTGAGGTAGTGAGGCATGGGTTGTGAGTTTTCTTAGCTGGGTGACCTCGGAAATGTTTCCTAACCACTCTGTGGCTAGGTTTTCTTACCACTGAAATGGTGTTAATGATAACAGTACTTGCCTCATAGAATTGTTGTTGGCATTGCATGAGCCAACATATAAAGGACTTCTATAAAATACATGTAAGGCACTTAGCACTTACTATGCCATGTACATGACTAAGTGTCATCTAGTAGTGGTAGTTGCACCCCTGTCTCTACCGTTCCCCAAATATCTTACTTTTCACATGGGTATGTTAGCTCCTCATCTAGAAAGTGCTCTTCAACTCTGGAAGCCCACTGGGAATCACCCGGAGAGCTGTGAATGACCCTGGAGTTACATCCATATCCACACCACAGACTGCAGTGGTGCAGGCCTTACACTTGCTTTTTACTCTCCCCAAGTGATTCCAAAATGGAGCAGAAACTGAAAACCACAATAAACGCCTCATGCTCAAAGGATCTCACAACTGTCCACTGCACAATGCCCACTCCAACAGACTTTACTATTTTTACTGTAATAGCCTACACTGGACAGTTCCCAAAGTACCAACTAGTCTTTTTTTTTTTTTTTTTTTTTTTTTTTTGAGACAGTCTCACTTTGTCATCCAGGCTGGAGTGCAGTGGCATGATCTCAGCTCACTGCAGCCTTGACCTCTTTGGGTCAAGTGATTCTCCTGCCTCAGCTACCTGAGTAGCTGGGATCACAGGAATGCATCATCACGCCTGGCTAATTTTTGTATTTTTAGTAGAGACGGGGTTTCACCACGTTGGACAGTCTGGACTTGAACTCCTGACCTCAAGTGATCTGCCCACCTCAGACCCCCAAAGCGCTGGGATTACAGGCATGAGACGTCACACCCAGCTATCTGTTCTGTTCTCCTTAGAGCAGTGGTTCTCAAGTGGGGGCAATTTTGCCCTGCAGGGCACATACGGCAATGTCCAGAGACATCTGAATATCCCGGTTCCAGGGAAAGGGTGCTCTTGGAATCTAGTCAGTAGAGACCGCAGATGCTTCTAAACATCCCACAGAGCACAGGGAACCCCTGCACACAAAAAAGCCTTATCCAGCCCCAAATGATATGGTGCCAAGGTTGAGAAACCCTGCTGTGGAGCTATCCTTTCTGTGAACTTGGGGAGGACAGCACAGCCTCGCAAACAATGGGAAGGGAACTTACATTACTGACTTTCAATGCCAAACACATGCCAAGCAGATGTTGCATGAATAATGACGATAGCCACTATTTTCTGAGCACCAAACAATGGCTTATAACAGAGCAAAACCCCTGACATCTCTTACTTAACCCACATGGGAACTCTGAGTTCCTTGACTCTGTTTTCACTTCATGCATAAGACAGCAGGGAGAGCAAGGTCAGGTAACTAGGCCAAAGTTGCAAGGCTTGAACATGGCAGATTTAGATTTTAACCTATTTTGTTAAACTTTAAAGAGAAGGCTACTCCAAGAGATTAATGATGCCAGCTCACATATCCTAAGTCTCACTATCTACCAGGCCGTGCTCTGAAGACCTGACAAGTAGAAACTTAATTCATTCCCATGAACTAGATAATATCATCATCTCCATTTTACATCCAGGGACACTGAGACAGAGTGCTGTAGTGCCCTTTGAAGAATTTCACAGAGCTAGCAAGTAGCAGAGATGGGGCCTGAACAAGGGGCTTAGATCCGGAATCTGGCTCACTCCCATCATATTCTCCTGCCTCTAGTAGAGCAATGAGCAGAAAGGACTGAATTCCAGCCTGCCTCGGGACCTTTGCACATGCTGTTCCTGATGACTTACATGTCTTCACTCTGGTCTCTGTCTTGCTGACCCTTTTTTACTCATGAATCTCAGTTTATACTTCAATGGTCCATGACGCCCTCCTTGCCTGCCAACTGACCAGGTAAGTTAACCCTATTAAATGCTCTCCTCGTTCCCCTTCATAGCATTTCATGCTTTAAAAGAACCCATCACTTGTGCAAGTGTTGATGACCATCAGTCTCCTCCAGACTGCAGACCCATTGAAGACAGGGATGGTCTCAGCCTTGTTCAGTGCTGTATCTCCAGGCCCCTGGCATGATGCCTGGCACAAAAGGGGTGCTTGATGAAAGCTTGCAGCTGAATGCATGAAACAGAGAACCTAAAGCCAAAACAGCAGCTGGTGCCAATCCAGTCCATTTCCTCATCCCCAGAGAGGGACAGGGCCATCCAAAGGGTCCTAGCCGAATGCCTTCATGGCAGGTTGGGGCTACAGAGCTCTCCAGGAAAGCTGGCAGTGGGGGCCATAAACTGACTCCTCAAAGCCATCTCTGCTTCATGGTGGCTGGTCTTTATCATTTTCCAATCAACACTGGTTGAGTCCTAATTGATTTTCTATGATATCCCTCTCCAGAAGGGAGAAAGGCTCTGTTTACTGGGGCAGTACGTAGAGGACAGGCCTTTTCTTCCTGCTGTATTTAATGCTGCTGCTAATCACGGAGATTAGACTAAAACAATTACAACAGCTAATTAAAGAACAATGCGGTTTTTGGCATCTTCGCACAGACGGCACCATTGGGAATTCCTAACTCGGGCAAAGCAGGGATAATTAAAACCCACAGCTCCACTCTCCCCACTCCAGCAGCTGGATCACGCTGATTAAACTGCAAATAAAACACATGAAACCAACACTTTGTAGTCTATCCAATTTCACTTAAAAGGGCTTTTAACTGATTCATAAACAGAGAAGCCCTAAACAGCAAATTATTTAACTAAAGCCAGTTATTTCGTCATCACAGTTTGCTTTATTCCCAGCTCTGGACTTGTACACGTAGCCCAGGGGACATTAGGCTGATGGGGCCTGAGGAACCACTCCAGAGCTTAATGCCTCTTCCTCCTGTTCACTGGCAACAGGACCTCACCAATGTGCAGCTGCTTTCTCTGGGCTTTTTCTCCTTTTGAAAAAAAAAAAAGATCAGGTAGTGCCTAAGTCCTCGAATGAATATGCCCAGGTCAGTTCAGACTCTGCTCTTGATTCTAGGTCAAGAGTAGATGGCAGAGATACAGCAAGTTCCAAAGTGCAGAGAATATTAAAAACATCATATTTAGCTTTAAAACATTTAACTTATTCAGAGCTGGCCAACTTCAGGTCTAAAAATGCAACGCGTATCTACTTAAGTATGAAACGGACTCGTTCTCAAGCTATGAGAAGACACGTCACAATAGCTGGGTACAAAGCACGTTTGTTTTAGACAGGCACACTCTGAGGCCCCAGCTCAGGTCCCATGCACGCATGCTTCCAACCTCATCCTAACAAGCATGGTCATGGGGTTTGCTAGCTCTCTCTCCACCCTGCCAATCTGGAGGTAACGGGAACAAGGGAGGAAAAGAGAAAGGTCAAGGGAAAAAGAAAAGGACAGAAGAGAAAGGGGAAGAAATGGTAACACTAGAGACAAGCCCACCGGGCGCAGCAAGAAAAACATACAGCAAGAAAGCAGACACAGGGATTTTCAGAGCCCAGCATGACACATGCAGCGAGGACCTAGGAGCCAGCACCTGTCCCTTTGCTGTGGGGCCAGGTATGATGGTCACGTTCCACATCCATGGCAGTGCTCCTCAATCCAGCTGTGGAGAAAGGCCTTTGTGTGTCCAATCTACTGCAGGCTGCTCATTTTGTAAAACAAAACGAAAGAGCAGCATTAAAAATAAAAGACTGACGTGCTTAGGTGCCATGCCATGTCCAGCTACTATAAAAGCTTCTGAAAGCTTGTCCTCAGTTTTTGAATGTGTCTTTGGACACACAGTGAGAAACCCTGGGGGTGGCACTGGTCCATGGACCACACTATGAGTCGTCTTTTTTGAAAAGATCCCCCACAGTCATTGGGAATAAATGTAATCAGATTCATAGTATTCTGTTTAATGTGCACCACATGTTTTCAGTGAACAAACGTAGGCTTTCAGATGCACATAAATGTAGAAAACAAAGACCAGAAAGAAATGCGTCAAAGATTTTATTTCAGAATAATGATTTCACTGGTCTCTTTTCTTCTCTTTTTTTCAAGCTGTTATAAAATACTCATGAAAGTTATTTTGAAAAGAATATTCCATTTATGAAGGCTAAGAAAGAAGATGCTTTATTATAACATGATTTATAGTCATTTATATATAATTACGGATCGTGTTACAATTATTTATTTATAAGTATCTATTATGTGGTTCAAAAATGCTACGTAACTGCATGCAGCCTCATGAAAAAATTATACAGCCAACAAATATGATATTTAAAAAGAATACTCGGGGGGGGGGGCAGGTGCAGTGGCTCATGCCTGTAATCTCAGCACTTTGGGGGGCCAAGGTGGGCAGATTGCCTGAGGTCAGGAGTTCGAGACCAGTCTGGCAAACATGGTGAAATCCTGTCTCTACTGAAAAGACACAAAAATCAGTCAGATGTGGTGGTGTGCCCCTGTAATCCTTACTACTCAGGAGGCTGAGGTAGGAGAATCCCTTGAACCAGGGATGTGGAGGTTGCAGTGAGCCAAGATGGCACCACTGCACTCCAGCCTGGGCAACAGAGCAGGACTCTGTCTAAAAAAAAAAAAAAGATAAGATACTCTGACTGTAGGAGATTATTTTGCAATTTGGTTGATCAACAAATTGCCAATATTGACCCTTCTTTGACCAATAAAAACAGCAATATCATAAAATTTAATCTAATATAATATTAAATGGGATCTAAAAAGTTCACACGAATAGAATTTGAAATCAATTATGTAAAAAATGCAAGGTTGGAAAAAAATATGCAAAAAACTGGCATGGTGATTTTATTTTTTTCCTTCTTGGTCATTTTCCAAATTTCCAACCATGAGAATATACTGCTTTACGAGTGGGGAAAAAAATTCCATTCAAACACTTATTTCAGAGAAATTGCTAGCATTTTTGAGAGTCTTATCCTAATATTTATACCATTAATAAGGGAAATTCCATTACAGAAGATAGCCACCTTCAAATACTACAGCAAAATCTGGCTACTTACTCTGTGTCTATGTGTACTGAGAGAAGTGATATAATGAGAAATTTAAATTCGTAAGTATTAACTGTTAGATTATTATTAAATTAGTTCATCATCTCTAAGTATGAACTGGGCAGGAAGCATCGTGTCTATGCAAGAGAAAGTCTCTATGTTCAGGAGGGACCTGAGACCAGTGCTCCACTTGTCGGAGTCTGCCATCCGTTATCCTGATCGTTTTTAAACAGCTTTATTGAGGTATAATTGACATATAAAAAAGTGCATGTATTTAACATATGCAATTTGAAGAATTTGGACACATGCATAGACTCATGACACCATCACCACAATCAAGGTAGCAGACATATTCGTCACCTCTAAAAGTCTCCTTCTGTCCCCCCTTTTTTGGCGGCAAGAACATTAACATGAAATCTCTCTTAATAACTTTTTAAGTATACAATGCAGTATTGTCAACCACAGGCACTCTGCTGCCCCGAAGATCTCACAACTTACTCCTCTTGCAGAACTGAAACTTTATACCAATTGCACAATTCCCCATTTTCCTCTCCTCCCGACCCCTGGTTAACCATAAACTCTTTTCATCCATCCTCCTGTGAGCTTGGGCAAGTAACTCCTTCTTTTTGGCTTGAGTTCTCCCACCTTTAAAACAATTTTGAAAGGCTGACCTCTGAGCTCCTTCTGCCTTTGATATTCCAGGCTCCTATTCCACGATGGCTGGAATTGACACCCTAAGTCATGAGAACCAATACAAAATGAAATCGCAGGACCTCTTATGCGAAAATAATGAAGAATTTTAGTTTGGCGACAACAGAAATTCAAACAAGTGCAGAGCCCCACTGGCTGTGGAGCTGTGTGTGACTGCACAGGCTGCATATCCATGAAGCGGACCCTGCTGATGGCAAAAGGCAAAGGACAAACGGCACCAACCGAAATAAAAGACTCTCCATTACACGATAGACAAGTTCTGAGGAGCTAATAGACAGCAAGGGTGGGGAATGATGTGTTCATTCATTTGTGTAATGTCATCGTTACACAATGTATGTGTATATCAAATCATCACACCTTGAACACACTGAATCTATTCAACTTTTATATTCCAATTAAATGTTTTAAATTATTTTTTTAAAATGTTTGAGAGGCCAAGCATGTATATTTAAATAAGAATCCCTCACAAAGTAGATAAAACACCTGTCAACAAAAACAGTTAACGATACTCGGGCGCAATGATTAAAATGAGCAACAACCACCTTTTCATACTTGATCACAATCACATAAATGTGTCTTGGAATATGCAACTGTGCTTAGATTTCACAAGTAAGTCTGCACTTTACCCAAGTCTTAAATTCCATCATGGTGAGCCAAACTCTGTCAACCTTTTCCCTGCTAACATCTGTGATCAAGATTAAAGTAACTAACAGCCAGCTTTGGCTACTGAAGCATAACCGGAGGATAAGATCAGGTATTTGCAAAGTGTGAGGCTCCAGCCACACTCATTATCTGCTTCAAGGACTTGATGTTGCTTTGACTATCGTTAATCTGAACACTGGGACACGAGGACCATCGTGGAGGGAGAAATTCAGTCCACCTCCGTCTTCTGAATTAATTGCAGGAGGAAACAAGCACAGACAGAGTGATCTCCCTTCCATGGAACTAGGCTGCACAGAACAGCCTGGAACAGTAGGGAGACACAGCTGCCCCGGGTTTACCACCACAGCCTATTGGCTCTGTATACATTTCTAATGAATTTGATTATTTATCGGGTTGACAAGCAGGGCCAGCTGACTGTCACAATCAGGCACATTCAAAGTCGTGATATGGCTGGGAGCAGTGCCTCACACCTGTAGTCCTAGTACTTTGGGAGGCCAATGCGGGTGGATCATGAGGTCAAGAGTTCACCTGGCCAACATGGTAAAACCCCATCTCTACTAAAGATACAAAATATTAGCCAGGCATGGCGATAGTGCATGCCTGTAATCCCAGTTACTCAGAGGCTGAGGCAGGAGAATTGCTTGAACCCGGGAGGTGGAGGTTGCAGTGAGCTGGGATCGTGCCATTCACTCCAGCCTGGGCGACAGGGCAAGATTCCATCTCAAAAAAAAAAAAAAAAACTATGATAGGCTGGGCGCAGTAGTTCACATCTGTAATCCCAGCACTTTGGGAGGCTGAGGTGGGCGAATCACCTGAGCTTAGCAATTCGAGAGTAGCCTAGCCAACATGGCAAAACCCTATCTCTACTAAAAATACAAAAAGTTAGCCAGGTGTGGTGGTGTGTCCCTGCAATCCTAGACACTTGGGAGGTTAAGGCAAGAGAATTGCTTGAGCCCAGGAGGCGGAGGTTGCAGGGAGCCAAGATCATGCCACTGCACTCCAGCCTGGGTGACAGAGCAAGACTATCTTTAAAAAAAAAAAAAAA
Organism: Saguinus oedipus; assembly: GCA_031835075.1. Classification (NCBI taxonomy): domain Eukaryota; kingdom Metazoa; phylum Chordata; class Mammalia; order Primates; family Cebidae; genus Saguinus; species Saguinus oedipus. The sequence goes on along the minus strand of CM063179.1, from coordinate 16,420,469 downwards.
AAAAAAAAAAAAAAAAAAGCCACGATAAATAGCATTGGGCAAGAAATGGAAGAGCAGGAAAAAAAAGATTAAAAAATAGGCAGATATTTTTTAAAAAAGGGACTCCAGGGTCACTGAAGAAAGAGCAACAGCATTTTTGATGCCACGCACGACCATTAGTGCTTTTAGCAGAATCCAAAACTTACTGCTTGAAATGATGTCTGGATTCTTCAAGGAAGGCTTCACACAAGCCCAGCATACTCTGTTTAAGAAGGCAGGAGAATAAATTTGTGATGTAGTTTAGGAAAATTCCTTAGATGTAGAAAGCTTAACTCTCCAGAAAATCAGGCCCCCAAAGCCTCCAAAGAGCTCCAGATGGCTGAAGTTTTGCTGGAGGTATGCATACGTGCATGTTCACATGTTGTAGAATTTCTATGCACTTATTTTCAAAGCACATCCTTATCACAGGCCTTCTTAGAACAGGGGCTCGCAAACGTTTTCAGTAAAGGGTCAGTTAAGATTTTCAGCTTAGCAGGCCATGTCATCTCTCTCACAATGGCTCAGCTCTGCCGCTGTGGCTCAAAACAGACATAGACGAGTATGCAGTGAACAGGTGACGCTGCGTTCCAATAAAGCGTCACTTAGAAAAACAGACAGCGGGCAGCATTTAGCCCATGAGCCATAGTTTATCAACCCCTGGTCTGCCACAAAGAGCACAGGCTCTAGACAGGGCAGGATCTGAATTCCAATTATTTCAATCCACCACTCTGTAACTGTGAGACTCAGTTTCCCTCTTTCACCTAGGGGGGATACAACACACACATTGGTGCGTTACTGTCAACACCAATTGGAAAACATGGTAGATACTGGATAAATGTTAACTTCCTTCCTCCAGTAGTCAATCTTTCCATCTCTGGTTCTTTTCCTAGTTCTTTATCTCTATGGTTCTTCATCAACATGGTTCTCTTAGTCAAAAATGGCCTTTCTCCAACATTACCTCATTGTCCTACCCTTTTCTCCGCTCACATTCCACAAGGCTAGTAGACGGACACTACTAACTGCTTTACTGATAAAGAAATAAACACTCATGGAGGTAGATACGCTAGCCAGGGTAAGGGATTACGCGATCTAAACCAGCAACCTGTGCTTCTGAGTCTGCCACTTGCACAAACTTGGAAACGCCCATGTTTCCAAGTTTGCAGACACGCCCACTTGGAAATCTACACACAGATGCAGAAGACTCAGTTAATCACAGGGAGGGACTGGGTCTGGGTCCCACCTTGGTGACGTACAGGTTGTGAATCCCCAAGCAAGGCACCTGACCACTCAGTCTGGGTTTCATTTATGAAATGAGGCTAAAAATGGGTTAGGTTCCAGATGTTTTTACCTCAAAATCCTAAGCACATCGTGTAATACCCAGCCCAGAGTAGATGTTCCGTCAATAGCTGTTGAATGAACCAATGTGATGGTGAGGGTTAAATGAGAACAGTATTCATAGCCCCAGCATGCTCGATAAATGGTCACAGCTCTGCTAAGTGGCAGATCTATGCACACTACTTATGGAGGTAGATACACACTCGTGTGCGTTCACGTGCGTGCACACGCACACACACACACGGTTGTCAGCTCCACATGGGCAGGAACCATATCTGACGAACAGCATTTATTCATTACAAAACTGTGTGTTCACTTATGAACATACAACACACTTGTGCATATAAACAGATAAATGCAAACAGCTGATAAACTGGATTGAGCTCCCCAAGGTCAGTACAATTCTCTATCTACATCCACTCAACCTCCAGAAGGAGCAGAACAGGTTGATCCAGACCTTGGATGATGAAATTCTGCTGGCTCTTTGCCGAATTCCAGATCCCACCACCCATACTGATCAAAGAACCACACTGTTTCACTCCCTGGGCTACAACTTCAGGGTCCCATGAGGTGGCCCAGGCTAGGGGTGCCATAGAAAATGTCCCTATTAGGCTGGGTGCAGTGGCTCACGCCTGTAATCCCAGCACTTTGGGAGGCCGAGGCGGGCGGACTGCAAGGTCAGGAGTTCAAGACCAGCCTGGCCAACATGGTGAAACCCCGTCTCTACTAAAAATACAAAAATTATCTGGGTGTGGTGGTACATGCCTATAATCCCAGCTACTCAGGAGGCCGAGGCTGGAGAATCGCTTGAACCTGGGAGGCGGTGGTTGCAGTGAGCCGAGACAAAGCCACTGCATTCCAGCCTGGGTGACAGAGCAAGACTCTGCCTTAAAAAAAAAAAGCCCCTATTAAGGTGTAGAGGAGCACGGGGTGGTGATGCCCTGAATGTACATATCAATGGCTTTTGAGCACCTGCAGAGTCTCAGGGACCATTACCCCTGAACTGCAGGGATGAGGTTCTGCCTTTGAACAAAGATGGTCCATGCATTTGGAAAGAAAGAGCTGACAGATGCTCCACTGCCCTGCACAAAGGGAGAGCTGATGCTCAGCCACGTCCTGGCCATTCCCCTGGGCAGGGCAGACAGCCGCTGTGCAGTGCCAGCCCTTCCCGATATCTCCTCCGAGTCCCACAGCCCCTTGGCTCCGTGCACAGGCGAGGCCGCCTCTGAAGCCAAGAAGGCAATGAGCCAACTCTGGAGGAGGGGGAGATGGCTCCAGCTACAGCACACAGGCCTTCACAGGGCTGCTGTGACCATGCCGGCCTCACTCCCAGGCAGGCGCCTTCACCACACCAAGGTAAAGTCCTTGGAACATGGACAGTGGCGTAAGAACAAGGGTGGAGGCTGTGTCCTCTTAGCATGACATCAACTAACAGCCTGGCTCCTTGGCCCTGGAACAGAATGAGCCAATGTCTGCCTCTGGCCATGCAAAACCAAGTCCTCATTTAGTCTGTGGAAATAGTACGTGGAAGGCCAGATGTAGCCTTTGGCTGGAAGAAATGCGTTTCCTCAACTGACACATCTGTTTTCCATTCAATGCTCTTTTTGATTTGGTTGCGGTTGTACTGCTGTTGTGTAAAGGAGGGAAGGATTAAACCACCCTTTTTGAGAGGATAAATGTGTGGTGGGTATGTATAGATTGATGATAGACAGATACATACACATATGGTAGATGTTAATAAGCCCATTTTACTGATGAGCACACTGAGGACTGACGAGGTGAATGACTAATAAGCAACACAGCTAGGACTCAAACTGAGACATGATAACTGCACTGACCACCTTTCCCCGCCACACTGTAAGGTAAGGCCTAAAATTACCATTATGTGCTATCTTGACACCTGGGGAAAGCCAAGTGTCTCATATGGCCTGAATCTAAGTTTCCCTGTCTACGCTGCTTCCTCAAATAAGGTCCTCTAGCCAGATAGCCACCCTTTTCTCAGCAAGACCAGGGACAGTGCCTAGCTCTCCCTGGAGAGTGGGTTTCTGTTCTCTGCCAGCTGCTGGGATTATTCAAACAAAACAATCATATCCCCTTGTGGGATGCAGGAATGATCGCACTCCCTTGCTGCTGCACAGTCTGCCTCTCACGATCCCTGGATGTTCACCCTGTCAACAGATGCAGCCCTGTGGCCCCACACGGTGCACAGCATCTGCTTCCCCAGGGCTGAGTATATGTGACTCATAAACTGCTGTCCATCTGGTCTGTCCAGCATTGGGTGTTATCCCCATAGGGTGGGAATCCACTTCACCAATCGGGTGAAGAGGAGGCAATCAAAACACACATCAGGCTGGGCGTGGTGGCTCATATGTAATCCCAGCACTTTGTAAGGCCAAGGCGGGTGGATCACTTGAGGTCAGCAGTTCAAGACCAGCCTGGCCAACATGGTGAAACCCTGTCTCTACTAAAAATACAAAACTTAGCCGGGCTTGGTGGCAAGCACCTGTAATCCCAGCTACTCAGGAGGCTGAGGCAGGAGAATCACTTGAGCCCAGGAGGTGGAGGTTTCAGTGAGCGAAGATTGTACCACTGCACTCCAACCTGGGCAAAAGAGCCAGACTCCATCTCAAACACACACACACACACACACACACACACACACACACACACACACACACCACATGGCTTCCTGAGCAAAGTGAGACTACGATGACATCCACAGAATCATATTACAAAGTCCCTTTCCAGAGGTCAGCTTGCAACATGCCACCCCACAGGTGGACACCAGTCAGTTTTGGAAGAGACAGGAGTCAAGGACTCTGGCCTTCAGGTAACTAAACCTCAAGTTTATCCCCAGACCGGCTGGCCATTTACAGTCACCCAGTAGACACTCCATCACTCCACTGTCACCCTTCCACCTGGTTGTCTGCAGGAGCTCTGGATTCTGCAACCTCCGCCTTTCTGTGTGCAGCCCAGGCAGAAGCCACAGAGAGGGCATGAGCAGTCAGTAACAAGGGCAGAGTGTTTGCAAACCCAGGAAGAGGTGACAGCACAGGCAATTAGAGGCCGAACCCTGATTAACTGAGCCCAACTAACCAGAACCAATTAACTAAAATCTTTTTTTTTTCTTTCTCCTCTCTCAGGAGACTGAGATCAGGAATTGAGAAAATCACAATTTCAAAAAAGAAAAAAAAATGTGTTCCGGGCTTTTCCCTGGTTCAGCTCTGATCCAGGTCCATCTCCTTGATCCTCAGCAAGCCACATGCACATCAAATTTTCTAGTAACTGTGTTTTTTTTTAAAAAAAAAAGTAATAAGAAATGGATTAATCTATTTGATTTAAGTGAAAACATCCCAAATATTGTCATTTCATCATGTAATTCATATGAGAAAGTATCACACCTAAACAAATTCAAAAATTTATTAAGGAGCTATTTTGTATTCTTTTGTTTGGGCTAAGTATTTCTCAGAGCACAGCTCAGCTGAAAATGGCTGCATTTAGGGTGCTCAGAAACCCCATGTGGCTGTTGGCTACCATATGAAACAGCACAGATCTGGGGCTGAAGTGTGAAGTGGTTGTTTAGAATGATGATTCTAGAGGGTTGCTAGGTTTCAACATGTGTCCCCTCCAAATTAATGTTGAGATTAATTTTTGCTGTTGAGACAAAGTCTCGCTCTGTTGCCCAGGCTGGAGTACCGGGGCACCATCAGGCTCACTGCAAATTCCGCCTTCAGGATTCAAGCAATTCTCCTGCCTCAGCCTCCCAAGTAGCTGGGATTACAGGCATGTGCCATCACACCCAGCTAATTTTTGTATTTTTAGGAGAGGTGGGGTTTCATCATGTTAGTCATGCTGGTCTCCAACTCCTGACCTCAAGTGATCTGCCCACCTCAGCTTCACCGAGTGTGAGGCACCGTACCTGGCCTCATGTTGAAATTTAATCCCCCAGGCAAGAGTATTAAGTGGTAGTGTTTTTAGGAGTTGATCAGACAACAGTTCCGCTATCATGCATGGGATTAGTCCCTTATAAAAGGGTATGGCCGGGCGCGGTGGCTCATGCCTGTAATCTCGGCACTTTGGGAGGCCGAGATGGGTAGATCACGAGGTCAGGAGTTCGAGAGCAGCCTGGCCAAGATGGTGAAACCCCATCTCTAAAAATTAAATAAATACATAAATAAATAAAAGGGCATGGAGAGAACTACATAAACCCCTTCTGCCCTTCCATCCCTTTCACCATGTGAGGACATAGAGTTCATCCCCTACAAATAATATAGGCACCATCTTGGAAGCACAGAGCAACCCTCACCAGACCCCAAACCTGCTGGCACCTTGATCTTGGACTTTCTAGCTTTCAGAACTGTAAGCAACACATTTCTATTGTTTTTAACTTACCCAGCAGCATGAACAACTTAAGCCAGGGGTTTAAAACCATTCGGTCACTAGTGAATAACAGCAGCTTACGTGTTTCTTCCCAACAGTGCCTCATGATTGACAAACTGGTCTTGGGCTCACATGGGTCTATCAGGTCCTGGAGAAGAGACTGCCAAGTCCCTTCTCTACAGCCGGGACCTTTCTTCACAGGGAAGTGACTGCAGTAACAGCCACCTGCCATGACCTCCACCCCATTAACTACCTCTTTGTCCGATTTGCAATATGCAAGCATTCGCCATATCTTCTACCTAAATGATGAATTCACACTTCAGACCAAAAAAAAACAACAAAAAAGGAAATCATCTGAAAAGGCCCTTTTTCTACGAACCACCCAGGAACATATAGGTGTAGCATTTAATAGTGCTCACAAAGTCCCTCCATGAGGGGACCTGGCAGTCTAGCAAGGACAGTGAGAAGCACACATTTTAAAAAATCGATTATTTATGGGTCCAATGAAAACTAGCTACTGGGCCAGGCATGGTGGTTCAGACCTATAATCCCAGTACTTTGAGAGGCTAAGGTAGATGAATGGCTTGAGGCCAGACGTTTGAAACAAGCCTGGCCAATGTGGTATAACACCGTTTCTACTGAAGAAAATACAAAAATCAGCTGGGGGTGGTGGCAGGCGCCTGTAATGTCAGCTACTCAAGAGGCTGAGGCATGAGAATCACTTAAACCCAGGAGGTGAAGGTTACAGTGAGCTGAGCTCATGCCACTGCACACCAGCCTGGGCAACAGAGTGAGACTGTCTCAAAAACTAAATACAAAATCCCAGCAAAAACTAGCTACTGGCCACTCGGAACAAGGGTTAACTAACACACGAGGCAGCCCATCTTATTGGTGAGAAAACTGAGATCAGAAATATGATCAATAATTATTCACCTACCTCAGTAGGAACTGCAGAAGGGAGAGCACAGCACGGAATAGAGCCAGGCTTCCCATTTTAAAATCATTCATCAAGTGTAGTCCCAGCACTTTAGGAGGCTGAGGCAGGCGGATCACCTGAGGTTGGGAGTTCGAGACCAGCCTGACCAAGACGGAAAAACCCCATCTCTACTAAAAATACAAAATTGGCTGGGTGTGGGGGCGCATGCCTGTAATCCCAGCTACTCAGGAGGCTGAGGCAGAAGAATCACTTTAACCCGGAAGGCAGAGATTGTGGTTAGCCAAGACCATGGCATTGCACTCCAGCCACTCCAGCCTGGGCAACAAAAGTGAAACTCTCTCTCAAAAAACAACAACAAAAAAATCATTCATCAACTAACTTTTCCATTGTTGCCCTATCCAGGTAATGTCTGTTGTTTTATTTATTTTCGGGGCTCTTTAAATCAGCTCATCTATATTTTTACCTGAATAATTTAATTTAAAAGGGAGACATTACCCCTAAATTAGTGGAAAACCTAGAATAACTTGCCATAAATGGAAGGTAGCTAGAAAAATATACAGAGAGCTATTAATTTCTATCAACTCTGTTAACATATCACTTAAAATCATCTTGTGAGCCACCTGCTTGCATGCAACACTTTGGAAAAGGCTGCAACGAAGAAGTAGAGATCTACACTTTGCCTGGGTGGCTGGGAAGACTTTGTAAACTCAGAGGAGGAGAGGAACCCCAGGCATGTGCACACAGCATGGGGAAAGGCACGCAGGTGGATGTGGACGGGTGGCGGAGTGTGTGTGGAGCACAGAGAGGAAACTGACACTTGCCCGATTACACCACCCAAGCACATTCAGTTCCGTGCCATGGATTTCACATGGACTCACACATTTTGGAAATACTTTCAAAGCAAGGTTTGCAACAACAGTGTTTTTGTAACTCCTAGTTAACAAGAAAGACAACAGATGCAAGCCCCCTTGGCGGTTCCCCTGTTTCCCAATACTGTTGTTTGATTCTGCTTTTCTATCAGGGATATAAAATATCCCACGTCCTGCATGATGGTGAGCTCTGAATGCAGCTGTCCAAGGTCGGGGGAGACAAAGAAGAAAGAAGCACAAAAGAGGCAGGCAAAAGCCAATGAGATGTTGAGTCTGGGGCCCCGTCCCTCATGACTGTATGGTTGTGTGGGTGTGGGTATGGGTAGAAATAATGGATGCCGGTGCATACATGTGTGTGCATGAATGTGTGTGTGAGAGAGAGAGAGAGAAATTCCTCCCAGGGTCACCCCAAGCCATCAAAGAGACACAAATACCTTGCAAAAGATCAACTTCTAAATTGGTCGAGTCAAGCCCAGCCAGTCTGAATCCCACAGGGAAGGGCCAGCCTGACTTCTGCCCCTGCCAAGCTGATGTCCCCAAACACAGGGACTTTTGTACGTATGTCCAATTGGCCTCGCTCCCTGCCAGGGGCTGCCTTCTCAGAGCCAGAAACCTTGATCGTGTCAAGGAGTCCTAGAAAAAAATGCTCACCCGCTTTCTCCAATGAAGTGCAGTAGGATTCTCTGGCCTGCACAAAGGCATATATTCTGCAATACAGTATTTGTTGGACACTATCATAGCATTTTATAAGATCGTATGTAACCCGAACTGTGGCTCTGAACAAAGAAATATGGTTCAGCCCCAGAAAGGCATATAAATCCCTACAAAGTACACGGTTTGTTTTTTTAAGTCGTTAAATTCTCACTATTTTTTGCCTTTGTTCAGTGCAGGGAGATAATGGTCTGCAAGGGTGGTCTGTAACACTGACTTCCTGAGAATCTTTTTTCTTTTTGAGATAGGGTCTTGCTCTGTCACGCAGGCTGGAGTGCAACGGCACAATCACTACTCCAGGTAATCTACCCGTCTTGGCCTCCCAAAGTGCTGGGATTATCATTCACCCTTTAAGGTCATGCTGTGGGCAACAACTCCTCCAGGAAGCCTTCCAGGAATGTTCTAGGTTATACTGCCCACTTCTGCGTCATCATCTCACTGTAGCCTCAACCTCCAGGGCTCAAGCTAGCCTCCCAAGAATTGCAATGCTGGAAGTTCAGTTAAAGATTCTTAGGAGGCAGGGGTGGTGGCTCACTCCTGTAATGCCAGCACTTTGGGAGGCCAAGGCTGGTGAACTGCTTGAGCCCAGGAGTTTGAGACCAGCCTGGGCAACACACCGAGACCCTCTCTCATCTCTACAAAAATTAGCTGGGTGTGGTGGCCCTGCAACCTCCACCTCCCAAGTTCAAGCAATTCTCTTGTCTCAGCCTCCCAAGTAGCTGGGACTATAGGCATGTGCCACCACACCTAGCTGATTTTTGTATTTTTAGTAGAAACGGGGTTTCACCATATTGGTCAGGCTGGTCTTGAACTCCTGACTTCAGGTAATCTACCCGTCTTGGCCTCCCAAAGTGCTGGGATTATCATTCACCCTTTAAGGTCATGCTGTGGGCAACAACTCCTCCAGGAAGCCTTCCAGGAATGTTCTAGGTTATACTGCCCACTTCTGTGTCATCACAGAACTGATAACACTCCACAGGGGGAATATCAGAAATTGATCTTACAAAAATTCAACTATAAACAGTCAGGGGGAAAAATAAGGAGAAAGTGAGACAAATCATTTAAATCATGTCAAACCCTGTGCACCACGTGACTGTGAGTATATACCCTGTCGTGAATATCTTGCTATGATTTCTCACTCCTTCTAGCCCAGGATCATTGTTATAGAATCTGTAGGTTTGGGGATCTGTGGAGAGAGACTCCTGTGGGGTCTTCACACTTGTACAGAGTCACTGTGGAACTTGAATATATTCATAGTTATTTTCACTAACTAACTGAAATTTAGCATGCCCTTCATTTATGAATACAGGCAACAGAGTGCAGTGGGATTAGCATTACCTGTGACTTTGGCACCAACAAAAACTGCAGATATTTTCATGTCACACTGCTTTGGTGGCAGATGACTCCAAATATTATTTACATTTGTCAGGACTTCAAAATTAGTTACTAGACTTGGTGCCAAATCTAGCTTAATGTGTTAATAAAGAAGCAATGCATTATTAGCCCACAAATTTATAATTTTTATACACACTTTGATAGCTGTACTTCAATATAACCACTTTCCTTTTGAATCCTCTGCATTTTTTTTTTTTTTGCATTTGAAAGTATTCAGAGAAAAGGGGCATAATTTTGACGAGATTCCAAAGGGATCTACAACACAGAGCAGGTGACACTGTCGTGCTCTAGATGGTGAGCTCCCAGGAGACAGGACACCAGGCCCTTCATCTTCCTATCTCCAGCACCTAAAGCAGTGGTCAGTATACAACCAGAATTTTACAAAATGAACTGAGATATTATATCTACCTATCCTTTTCCCTTCCTTCTTTCTTGTCTCCTTCCTTCTTTCCTACCTTCCATCTGTGTATCTATCATCATCCATCCATCACCTGCCCATCCATATATCATCTATCCATCCATCATCCATCATCTATCCATCCATGATGCATCCATCACTCCTTGTCCACCCATCCCTCTATCCACCCATCTATCCCTCTATCCATCCATCTATCCCATCCCTCCATCCATTATCCACTTATCTATCTACCCACCCACCCTTCTATCCATCTACCCACCCATCCATCCACCCATCCTTTATCACCCTCTCATCCCTCCATCTACCCATCCAGTCATCTATCCATCCATCCCTCCCTCCATCCAATGTATATCCATCCATCCATCTGATTCAATCTACAGTCCTAACAGTTGACACCTCTACAGTTGATTTCCCAGATCCAGTTCCGCAGCTGGATGGAAACTCCCTAAGAAGGAAAAGTGACGCACTGTGGGAAGAGGTGACACTATTTTCTTGTATGGCCATGGGCACATCACAGAACATGCCTGCGGAACAGCTGAACACAGAGCTCTGTCTCCAGCTGCCACACCCTGGGCTGGGGCCCCAGGCTCAGGCATCGTGCCTTGCCTGCATTCAGATCATTTCCTTGCAGAAGCCCAGGAACATTCTGGTTTTCTGCTTTTGAGGTATCACAGAACGGTTAAATCTTCAACCACAGTCGCTGCCATTACCAAATACATGAACTGCATAGAATGGTGCTAAGAGTTCTGTGTAGGTCCAAAGACCAGCTCCCCACTCACTCCCTACATGACCTTGGATGACTTAGTTAACCTTCTCCTCTCTGTGCCTCAGTTTCATTATTTGAAGGAGGGCATAACAACCATACCTCACTTACACAGGTTTATGGGGTGATTAAAGACAATCTTCCTTATGGGAAGATTCAGTGAGTTAATCTATGCACTGTGCTTAGCACAGGGGTTATCACATAGTAAGTGCTCAACAATTTTTAGCCATCATCACCCAGGACATGTCCTCTAAAGAGGCAGAGAATCAGAACATTAGGACCCAGAATCCTGAAAAATGGAGCTAAGGAATTAAACAACAAATACTACACGTTAAAAATGCTTAAATCCCCTCATACCTAAAATTCAAATCAAAACAACAAAATACTGTTTTCACCCATTGATTTGTTAAAGACTACAAAGACTGATAATAACCAATGCTTTTGAAAGACAAAACAGGAAATGAAGAAACTTCCTTATAGGACAATATAAAATTTAAAATGCACACACCCTTTGAACCAGAGATCTTAAATCTAGTCACTTACTCTACGGAGGTACTTACCCTACGGAGGCACTTACTTACCCTACGGAGGTACTTACCCTACAGAGGTACTTACTTACCCTACGGAGGTACTTACCCTACAGAGGTACTTACTTACCCTACGGAGGTACTTACCCTACAGAGGTACTTACTTACCCTACGGAGGTACTTACTTACCCTACGGAGGTACTTACCCAACTGAGCAAACATGTATTTACAGGAATGGCTAAAGGCAGCAGAGTCTAAAATAGGGGGAAAAGACAATCTGTCTACCAACAGGAAATCAATTAAATAGATGATGAAATATTTAAGGCATTTGATTTTTATTGAATAGCCACTACATCTGAGAGACTGTGACAGGTGCTGAAAACTGAACTGGACAAAATAGAAAAGTTAAAAATAATGAGCCAGAGTGATATGTGCTGACAGGAGATGAGTGACATGATGTAGAGAGAGGAAAAGCAAGCTATAGAATATGTTTCATAAAGTACGTATCATAGAAAATGAGGTTCCATTTCAAGGACACAAAGTCCGGCCAATATGCTCATGAATACACACACGTACGTATACGAGGTTGGTGCACAAGTCATTGCGGTTCTTGCTATTACTTTCAAATGGCAAAAACTGCAATGACTTGTACGCCAACATAATACAAGTCGCAATGCAAAGAAAAAGTCTGGACGGAGAAGTAAAAAAAAAATAAATTGCAGTTTTCTCTGATGAAAAGGTATAGGAAGGGATGTGCTTCTCAACTGTTTAATTTCTTTCATCACGTGCTTGTGCTGTATTCATCCTCGGTGGGTCCCATAAGCCCTGTCCACTCTCAGAAGACATCCAGCATCAAACCACTTCTTTTGTTTATTTCATTTTGACTTTTGTGTGCACGGAATAGGTAAAAACTACTTTTGGCTTTCACTGTTAACACTCTGTTCCAACCCTCCCAGCCACAGGACCCCCACATATTACAGCAGCCTTCACCCTCAACCATCCCCCTGTCCTCGCCCTTGACCCATTGCAGAACATTTTCAGCAGGGCAGCCACAAATCCCATTTTGCAAGGTAAGGCCATGTCGTTCCTCTTTAAAATCCTCTGAAGACTTCCCAGTGTGGAGTGAAGCAAGGACCCTTCTAAGTTCCCCCAAGGCTAATAATCTACCGGCACCTCCACCACCCCTCTTTCCCTTATTCATGCTGTTCTAGCCACAGCAGGCTCCGCTGGTGACTGACATGCCAACCACACCCTACCTCAGGGACTTTGCCCTGGCTGCTCCCTGCTCCTCCCTGTCTACAGAGCTCCACCATGCTTTTACGATCTTTGCTGCAACGCTGCTGCACGGAAATGTCTCCACCAAAGTAAAAGGTTACCCCATCTCCAACCCACCTGACCTAGCCCACGGCCCTCCCCTGCCTTGCTCTCCCATGCTGTTATCACCATCTGACATAACACATCAACATGCATTTCTTGGCTGGGCGTGGCAGCTCACACCTCTAATCGCAGCACTTTGGAGGCCAAGGCGGGCAGATCACATGAGGTCAGGAGTTCAAGACCGGCCTGGCCACCATGGTGAAACCCCGTCTCTTCCTAAAAAATACAAAAATTAGTCAGGGGTGGTGGCATGTGCCTGTAATCCCAGCTACTCAGGAGGCTGAGGCGGGAGAATTGTTTGAACTCGGGAGGCGGAGGTTGCAGTGAGTAGAGATCGCATCACTACACTGTTGTCCAGCCTGGGCAACAGAGAGACCCCCTGACTCAAAAGAAACGTGCCTTTCTCATTTACGACCTATAGAACGTGAGCTCAGAAGAATAAGGACCTCTGTTGTGTTGGCTATTGTATCTCCAGCCCCTAAAACAGTATCCAGCACATAGTAGGCGCTCAACACATATTTCCTGAATACACTGATCAATATAACGTGATAGATAATGATACGCTACTGATAACAGCAATGAAAAATAAATCCAGTAAAGAACCTCAAGTCCCAAAAGAAAAACTTTTGTAAAAACAAAACATAAATGTTGCAAAACATGTTTCCAGTTACAGCTGCCCACAGAGAACATGGTGGGAGGAACAGCCAGCAAGAAACTAACACGTAAACACCTCAAGGCCAACACGGCCCACAGCGGCCTGCTTGTCTCAGGCAGCGGCTCGGCACACAGGACTCTTTCACAGAGTCCAGGGAGTAGATGCCAGCAGGGTTTGCACATGTTACAACGTCAGCCCCCGAAGCCACAGACTATTTTCGGGTGTCAGGCAAACCCACAATCTCCTGTGACAGCCAAAGTACTGCAAATCTGAAAACCATCTCCCTGCGGTCTTTAAGGGGACAGGGCTCCGGGATTGTGCCTGAAACTCCTCTTGCTGCAAGGCATCCAGTGCCTGCTGCCACAACAGTGACTCAGGCATGGGTGGGCTTGGGGTCTCCATCCCCCAAGTGTGAGCTGGAGACCCTACATCATTTTGTGCCTCAGGCTGTGCTGGCTTTGTATTTTTTTAATTAAAAAAAAAAAAGGGGGCCGGGCGCGGTGGCTCAAGCCTGTAATCCCAGCACTTTGGGAGGCCGAGGCGGGTGGATCACGAGGTCAAAAGATCGAGACCATCCTGGTCAACACGGTGAAACCCCGTCTCTACTAAAAATACAAAAAATTAGCTGGGCATGGTGGTGTGTGCCTGTAATCCCAGCTACTCAGGAGGCTGAGGCAGGAGAATTGCCTGAACCCAGGAGGCGGAGGTTGCGGTAAGCCGAGATTGCGCCATTGCACTCCAGCCTGGGTAACAAGAGCGAAACTCCGTCTCAAAAAAAAAAAAATACTTTGAGACAGGGTCTCATTTTATCACCCAGGCTGGAGTGCAGGAATGCAATCACAACTCACTGCAGCCTCCACCTCCTGGCCTCAAGGGATCCTCCCACCTCAGCCTCCCAAGTAGCTGAGACTAAAAACATGGGTCACTATGCTCAGATCATGGTTTTTTGTTTTTGTTTTTGTAGAGATGGTCTTGCTGTGCTGTCCAGGCTGATCTTAAATGCCTTGCCTCAAACAATCCTTCCACCCTGGCTTCCCAAAGTGTTGGGATTACAGGCATGAGCCACCACACCCAGCTGTGCTTGGCTTTTTAAATGAGAAGAGGAACATGAGCGCGTTCTTCCACATCTCATCACACCCACAGTGAAACACTTGGCACATGCTATCTTGTTTGTTAACTTCAGCTCACATGAGGTCACTTGGAAGCAAAAAAAAATTAAAACCCAGTGACATTTACAGGGAGGCGTTCAACCAGCAGATTTCACTTAAACGTCACTAGCACCGTTTCATTACAATGGATGTTGATTTTTACACAGTCTCTGCAGCCCACACTCAGGACAGCGGTTTTCAGCCCATGGGTGATTTTGCTCCCAGGACACATTTGGCAATGTCCAGAGATATTTGTGAGACAAGTGGAGGAGAGACTGTCATTGACATCTAGCTCGTACAGGCCAGAGATCTGCTAAACATTCTACAAAGCAGAGAACAGCCTCACAACAAAGAATAACCCTGTCCCAAACATCAGTAGTGCCCAGATCAAGCGGCCCCAGGTTAGTCAGTCCACAGGGAGAACAAGATGGTCCTGGGGAAGGGAGACCCTTATGCATGGTAGACAGGCTAGAGGCAGAAGGACAGGACTGACAAGATCTGGTACACCTTGGAGCTTCTGAGATGTGTCTTTGCTGCTAGCTGTCTAAGATTTATTATTATACTTTAAGTTCGGGGTACATGTGCAGACTGTGCAGGATTGTTACACAGGTATACACGTGCCATGTGGTTTGCTGCATCCATCCCCCCGTCACCCACATTAGGTATTTCTCCTAATGTTCTCTCCCCCCAATCCCCCTGCCCCCTGCTATCCCTCCCCTAGCTCTCCCACCCCGAAACAGGCCCTGGTGTGTGATGTTCCCCTTTCTGTGCCCATGTGTTCTCATTGTTCTAAACCCACTTGTGAGTGAGTGGTTTTCTGTTCTTGTTTCGGTTTGCTGAGAATGATGGTTTCCAGCTTCATCTATGTCCCTGCAAAGGACATGAACTCATCCTTTTTATGGCTGCATAGTATTCCATGGTGTATATGTGCCACATTTTCTTTATCCAGTCTATCATTGATGGGCATTTGTGTTGGTTCCAAGTCCTTGCTATTGTAAACGGTGCCACAATGAACATACGTATGCATGTCTTTATAATAGAAAAAATTATAATCCTTGGGGTATACACCCAGTAATGGGATTGCTGGGTCAAATGGAATTTTTTTTTTTTTTTTTTTTTGAGACAGGGTCTTGCTCTACTGTCCAGGCTGGAGTACAGTGGTGTGATCTCAGCTCACTGCAATCTCTGCCTCTCAGGTTCAAATGATTCTCCTGTCTCAGCCTCCCTAGTAGCTGGGACTACAGGCATGTACCACCACGCCTGGCTAATTTTTATATTTTCAGTGAAGATGGGGTTTGGCATGTTGGCCAAGCTGGTCTCAAACTCCTGGCCTCAAGTGATCTGCCTGCCTTGGCCTCTCAAAGTGCTAGGATTATATATAGGCGTGAACCACCGTGCCTGGCCTGAAGATTCCTAATCACAGGCAGATCCATTACCTGGCCATGTCTGAACACATCCCAGGCTAGAAAAGGAGCTTGCCCGGCCTGTCAATGGCAGAGGTGAGGCCCAAGGGGCTGGCTGTTGGCCCATTTCTTCCTTAGAGTATATCTCTGCCTCTGCCACTCTGACCACTCGGCATCCAGGCAGTTCTGGGCTTCACTCGAGGTGATAACGGAGTTCACCTCTGAACTGCATGTAGGCAAAAAATGTCCCAGCTTGATCATGAGACAAGCACCTAGCCTGACTGCCAAAAACATCCCGATATTTCAACTCACGCTGCTTCCCTCTTTGCAAAGAGGAAACCAGCTACCTAAACAGAGCAGGAAGACTGTTCCAGAGAGGTCACAAAGCAAATCCCTGCAGAGAATGCCAATGTCTTTGCCCTCTCCGTGGTATAGTGACGCAGGAGGCAGTGCACGAAGACTGGAGGGCCTCTGCTCACCAAGCCTGCTTCTTCTGCAAAAGGCAGGGGGTGATGCAGCTAGCATTCACAAGTGACAAGAGGGTGTCTTCAGCTTATCCTCTTAGCAGTCCTCATGACTGCTTTAACTAGTCGGGAAGCTGAAGCTCAGAAGCTAAGTCTTTCTCAAAGATGACGAACTGAGCAAGTGAAAAAGTTGGGATTCGAACCCAGGACTATGAAAGCAATACTAAGTGCTTAGGTGCCAGGCACTGTTGTGTTGCTTAATGCACATTAACCCATTTGATCATCCCAACAAGTCTAGGAGGTGACTACTGCTGTTACTTCGAACTTTGTTTTTTTTGAGACCGAGCCTCGCTCTGTCACCCACGGTGGAGTACAGTGGTGTGATCCTGGTTCACTGCAATCTCCATCTCTCGGGTTCAAGTGATTTCCTCCCGCAGCCTCCCAAGTGGCTGGGATTACAGGTGCCTACCACCACACCTGGCTAATTTTAGTATTTTTAGTAAAGACAGGGCTTTGATATGTTGGCCAGGCTGGTCTTGAACACCTGACTTCAGGTGATTCACCTGCCTCAGCCCCCCCACCCCCAAAGTGTTGGGATTATAGGCGTGAGCCACCACGCCCGGCCTACTCTGACCATTTTTAAAGAAACTGAGACACAGAGGGATCTCGGCTGGCGTGTGGAAGGTCTCACAGCAGCTGAGTCATGAGTCAGGGGGTCTGCTACAGAGACTGTGTGTGACCTGCCCCTGTGAGGCCCATTCTCACCTCTCCAAGGGGCTCCTTGGGGTGACCAGGCCCAGACTGCCCTTGTTCACTTTGCAGGTGAGACCCTAGGAGGATCCAGAGTCCTGACCGTGCAGGGGACAGGACAAACGATGCCCAGGGGACTGTCACTGAGGTGAATGAGCACAGCAAACCAGGTGGGGACTTCTCTGAACAAGTCACCCCATCCCGAGGCCCCACCCAAGCGGGGGCAGCTTGTGGTCACTAGTCATTGACATCTAGAGGCTCAGAGTGGTTTTAGTCACCAGGGTTTCAAAAACCTTCCAACCCCACTCTTCCCCTCTCTGAAAATAAAAATTAAAAAAATCTTCCTGAGGCCAAAGGCAACCCATGTGCAGGTCAGAGATGGTCACGAGGAGGCCCATGGCACAACTGTGAGTCCGGGGCCAGGAAGTGAGAAAGTCACCTCCTGCGCCCATAACTGGTGGCCGATTCTAACAGGGCCAGTGAACGTGGAGACTGTTCATCTGGCCAAGAACTCTCTTAAAGCCCCTTTTATAGCTGGATGTTCCTTCTTCTGGCATTGAGCTAGCTGGGTTTTTCCTTCTCAGGACAGTAAAACTACATTTCTGTCCTTGACCCCACCCACCTGGCACCTGCACCACACTCACTTCAAGTTTTCCACCCAGGTCTTTTTTGTTCAGTGGAAAAATGAGCCACAGTTCCCAGAAGAAAATGAGAACAGGATTGTTATTAATAAGATGCTCTTTTTCAGAAAGGCAGTTGAAGGCAGCAGGGAACATCACATTGAGGGTGGAGCCAGAGCTGGCCCACTGCCGCTCGCTCCTGTAGGACCACCTTGTCTGGAGAAGCAGCTACGTTGGGATTCAACGTACGCTGGCACCAAGCAGAAGTGGCGGCATTTCTGGGAAATCAGATTCAAATACTAGGACAGTTCATACTTCCTGGAGGTGTGACCAAGAACCAGAAAAGGTGATTTTGTGAAGGCCTTTCTTGCAGGCAGAAATAACCTATCTTCTGTCTGTCTGCCTGCCCTGGGGGCTATAGGAGGGAGCTGAAGGCCTGTCCCCCGCCTCTCCCACCACAATGCCCTAGACTTGAGTCCTTCCCCAGTACCACCTTGGGACAGACAGAAGAGCACGAATGAAGGACAGTACTCCAAGCAAACTGACCCCTGCCTGGGGCATCTCTTCTCAAACATGTGGCTCCTTTGGTGCTTTATTTAGCATGAGGGTGTTTAGAATGTTTATTTTTGGCTCAGTTTGAGGGGACAGTTTTTACAAATAGAATGAAAGCAATGATCTTCTCTCTTAAAAAAAAAAAGCTCTCATACAACCCACAATTGAGCATTCAGTTTCAAGAGCTTCACTGTCCCATTGTCTCCATTCTGGGACCTCTCCTCCATTTGAAGATCCCCTACTTTAATTAAAACATGACACAAGATGACAGTGACTTCCCCATGCCAAGTCCCACTGGCAGTGCTGAGCCAGCGAGGGAGGGCTCGGTCAGGGTCTATGAGGGAAAGAGATGTTACTCTCCAAACTGAGGAGACTTCACAAAGAGATTCTTTATAAGGAAAACTAACAAGGGAGGTGCTATGCACCAGGGCTGACCACAGCCAGGAGCTGTCACCACCACGGGGTCTGAAGGGGAGTGGGTGGTGTTCTTGGACCCTGGAGAGAGTAGATGCAGCCAAGGGGGAGAGGGCAGCCCCACAGCAGCTATGACCCTGTTAGGAGGACATGGCCAACCCATGAAAACCCTCATCTCATCTCCTCCCACCTCCTATCTCCTACCAGTTCCTCTCCTTGGCCAAAGCAAAGAGAAGTCCTTTCTGATGAAGCCCATCAAGGTCAGCCTCTGGAGGCCCAGAGAAGAAAGGATAGGGGTGGAGAGTGGATCTGGGGCTGGGAGGTGGGGTGGGGGTCAGAAGACACCCAACATCTTGCTAACGCCCAACATGGAGACAGCAGGAGGAAGCACAAAGAGGAGGTGTGGGGCTGTGGATCTTCTGTGCTGAGACTCCACCTCCCATGGTCCCTAAGCAGCAGAGGAATCCTAGTTTGCTACTAAGATGCTGAGCAACTGGGCAAAGTGTTCAGATGCTCTGGGTTCCTGGTTTCCTTCCATGGCAAGTATAAAGGCAGAATCCAACAGGCCCTAAGGTGTGGGAGTCACACCCAGCACTGCAGAAGAGGGAGGCCTGTGCGTGGGCCCGCTCAATGCCACTCCAGAACCCTGTGGTCTTGGATCAGGTACTAAGACCTCTCCATGCCTCAGCACCTTCACTTACAAAGGAGGGGAATGAGCACAACTTCCCCCCAAAGGGCTGCTGTTATGAAGAAATGCGATCATGCATATGAAGTGTTGAATGACATCCCAGGCACACAGAAAACCTGCCATCACCCCTCCAGCTCTCCCATTCCCCAAATTTGGACCTTGTTTATGGATTTTTACATCCCTCATACACCTGGACCTCCCTTCTGCTACTTTTTTGTGAAAGCGATTTTCTTTATTGAATGATCCCATTAACTAGAACCTGAAAACCCAGCCTGAACATTCTAGCATCGGAATCTTCTCTTTTAAGCACCGCGGTCGACACAGCCCTGCCACAAAACCCCATGGAGAAGATCGCCTCAGCTTCAAAGACCTTGGTGCGTGTGCTATTTATGCCAAATGTTAGTGATGCCTCCTCGCTGAGCCTCCGGCTTGCAAGTCAATGCAAAACCAGCCACATAGCCTTGTCGCTCAGCAGCAGCACCACGGGCTCCTGCCTCAGCACTTGAAGTGAACGGTGGTGGGGGTGCCCCAAGAGGAGGTGCGTGTGCTGGAAGGGAAACGTGAGCATTGCCTCCCCGAGGTGCCACTGCTGTGCTCACCATCTGCAGGGCAAACCCTGCCACAGCCTGGGGCCTCAGCTACTCGTCCCAGAATCCACTCTGTGGAGGTTTCCAAGCCCATGTGCTTTGAATTGTCAAGTGAGTGATCTATAGCAATCTAGATATAATCTATATCCATATCTAATAAATATCAAAGCTCTGTATCAATAGATACCGAACCTCTATGTCAATTCTTTGTGTCAAATTTGTCTGTATCAAATCTCTATCTAATCTTCTTTCTGTATCTTATTGCTCTCTATGTCTATCTTCGAAACATAGCAGGGAAGGAGACAGTGTTTTCACGTCACCTGGCTCTAGAGTTCAGGTTCTATCACTTACTGACTGTACAGCTTTTAAAAGGAAACTTGGTCTCTCTGGCTTCAGCAGGCTCCTCTGTAAAATGAGGTTAAGGTTAGTATCTCCCAGGGTTATTTCCCAATAAATGAAAGCTAAACTGCTAGCTTCAAATCTTGTTGCCTTTGCTACCTGTTGGACAAGTAACTTCACCTGGTTGAGCCTCAGTTTCTCATCTGTAAAATGGGGAGGACAGTTATATCTCCCATATAAGACAGTTGTAAAATGCAAAGGAGCAAATCCATGTAAAGAACTGAACTTAGAAGCGTGTCTCACATGCAGCATAAACGCTTCCTTCATGTTAGATAAAAGTGCTAAATACACGTCCAATATACAGTTCCCATCTCAAGGAAACATCTATTCAGTGTATGCAATCATTATTGACAAGAGAAATCATTTTAAGTGTTCTGAATTAAGGGCTTAAATTACAAAATTCAACGTCTGGGACGAAGAGAACGGCCAGCTCTGCAAATTCTCTGCCCTAGTACACCACCAATCTCTCAGGAAGCCATCTCTTCTGATGAGGTTTCTTCTCTCATACTGATCAGACAGGACTGAGTTTTTACACACATGATGCACATGCTCCTGCGTATCCTGGGTCACTGTGTATCCAGAGTCATTGTCAACACAGGCCTGGACACATGTGCCACTCCCAACCAGGACAGAGGAATGGTGATCTCAACACAATCTATTTTTTGAAATGGTGCATGCGGCTGCAACTTTGGGAAACTTGCTGGTTATTTGCAGAATGTTGCATCACATCATTCGCCCTGAGTCATACAGACCAGAAAGTATCCCGTGGTCAGGGGACCGCAGATCCTCCCTGACAATGACTCCGTGGTCCAAGTCCAGACTCCCTGTCTGCTGAGCCATGTCTTTCCCCAGGCAGTGGACTAACTGTTCACCTCCCTGCCCCACCAGGGCAGCAAATCAGAGCCAACAGAAGATTTTGGTAAAGCGATCTGGTCTCTCCCCAAACTAGCTTTCTCTGCCTCAGAGAGGTTCTTCTCCCACAAGGTGGCTGATGGGGAGCGGGGGGAAGACAGATGGGCTGAGAAGCAATTTAGTCTCACCATCCTCTCAACAGATGCTGGGTACCGTAAGAATTAATGGGCTGCAGACTCAGGTAAGAGCCATTCAGAAGCTCCCTGATTACTCCAAAAACCACTCTATGTGGAGGAAAAGGTTAATCGAAGCCCAGAGCTGGAAGAGCAGACAGCAATTGCTTTAATCTTGGATTGGGGAAGAGCTTCACAAGAAAAAAGTTTGCACAAACCAGCCTGTGGTCTATCACTCGAAGAAGAATCAGGCCTAAAGATCAAGATATTTGAAAGGTCTTCCCCCATCAGTCCAACAACGCTGGCAAACCCCTTTCCCACCCCCAGCCAAGTAGCTGGATTAAGCAAAAAAAAATGTTTTTTTAACTCTGCACATTCTCTGCACTATTAAGCCATAAATCTCTCAGGAAACCGTTTCTTCTCTTCCGATGAGGTTTCTCCTCCTATAATGATCCAACAGGATCTGGTTTTTACATACAGGATGCACATATTCCTGTGTTTCGTGGGTCACTGTGTACCCAGAGTCAGTCACTGTCAGTGCAGGCCTGGACACATTAGAAGATCAATGTATCGGCCAGGTGCGGTGGCTCACACCTGTAACTCCAGCACTCTGGGAGGCTGAGATGGGCAGATCACGAAGTCAGGGGTTCGAGACCAGCCTGACCAACATGGTGAAACCCCACCTCTACTACTAATACAAAAATCAGCTGGGTGTGGTAGCATGTGCCTATAATCCCAGCTACTCAGGAGGCTGAGGCAGGAGAACTGCTTTAACATGGGAGGCAGAGGTTGTGGTGAGCCGAGACTGCGCCATTACAGTCCAGCCTGGGTGACAGAGCAAGACTCCATCTCAAAAAAAAAAAAAAGATGGTGAATGTGTTAGCATCTCAGCCTACAGCTAGCTAAAGTCGGACCTTAAACTGGGCAGGGTGATGTTTGAACATAAAAGAACAAACAAGGAAAATCACAGTTGTAAGGCTACAACTGTCTTTGTTAAATAAACTGTCCTCAGAACAAATGGGGTTAACTCCAGGGTTTCTCTGACCTTACTAATATTAACATTTGAGGCTTTTTAGAGTTAGGGGTGCTTTCCTATGCATCATAGGGTGTTTAGCAGCATCCGTGATCTCTACCCACAAGATGCCAGTAGTATCCTTCACTCCAAAATTATGATAGTCAAAAATGTTGGGCCAGGTACAGTAGCTGACACCTGTAATTCCAGCACTTTGAGAGGCTGAGGCATACAGACTGCTTGATTCCAGAAGTTCAAGACCAGCCTGGGCAACAGAGCGAAATCCCACCTCTACAAAAAATACAAAAATTAGCATGCACCTGTAGTCTTACCTACTTGGGAGGCTGAGGTGCGAGAATTGTGTAAGCCCAGGAGGTCGAAGCTGCAGTAAGCCGAGATAGAGTCACTGCACTCCAGCCTGGGCAACAGAATGGCAGAGCAAGACTCTGTCTCAAAAAAAAAAAAAAAAAAAATGGCAGGGCACAGTGGCTCACGCCTGTAATCCCAGCACTTTGGGACGCTGAGGCAGGTGGGTCACTTAAGGTCAGGAGATCAAGACTATCCTATTCAACATGATAAAACCTCATCTCTACTAAAAATACAAAAATTAGCTGGGCGTGGTGGCATGTGCCTGTAATCCCAGCTACTCAGGAGGCTGAGGCAGGAGAATTGCTTGAACCCGAGAGTCAGAGGTTGCAGTGAGCCGAGACTGTGTCACTGCACTCCAGCCTGGTGACAGAGTGAGACTCCGTCTCAAAGCAAAAAAAAAAAAGGAAATCAAGTCTCAAGTCATTGCCAAATGTCTCCTTGGCAGTCATAATTGACCTAGTTGAGAACTACTGGTTTATACTGAAGTTTAAGTTCAGCTGAACATCAGTCAGCTAATTATTAGCCAAATTTCAGACATCAGCCCCCAGCTCAGCATAATGTCATTAAGATCTAAAGTTCTTTCAGCCCGCCGAATGCTCACATCAGTATTAGTTTGACAGGACGGCCCTGAACGTAAGCCCCTCTTCTCTCCTACCTCTTTAGTCCTTTTCCTTCTCCCCTGCCTGATAAAGTAATTCTTTATTCATCTTGACATTATAACAACACAAAAGCATTGAGGGAGCGAACGCCTTAATTGAATCTGAGGAAATCTGGCATTATTTTTATAGGAACTCAGACATACTATGCCAAAAATTCAGAACTCTGTCATTGCAGTCTTCTTGCAAGGTTAACTCTTAAATGCACTCTTTTGAGCACATCTCACCTCCTGGGCTCAGAAACTGGAACCCCGCCTCTCCAGCTCAGATCCCCCTACCTGAAAGATTTTATAACCACCGCCAGCCCAGTCACTCTCTTACAAACATGCTTGTCTTATTTCCATCCAACTTACTACTATCTCAAGTTGCCAATGCATTTACTATCTATTTGTACCTTTTTCATCTGACTCTCTTAGAATGGATGCTCTCTAGGCAAGGAAACTTCTGTTTTCCTCTCTGCTGTATCCTTGGTATTTAGCACAAGGCTTGGCCTCCACATGGCCCAATAGCGATTTATGGAATAAGGAAATAGATGAACGCCTTTACACAGATAAAATTTTTTAAGTATTAACTTCCATTCACAGCCACTACTCATTTTCTACAATAGCTTTGTTCACAATCCTCACGGCCCAGCCTCATCTATAAATAATGTGAATGTCATTCCCTTCCCTCTACCCCTAGTTAGCTGATCAAAGAAATGCAAGTATCTGGTCGGTTTTAAAAATTGAGAAGCGGGGAGTTTCCCTCCTGCCCTTGATCTTCAGATCCTGAGTGGGATCTCAGGATAAACGAAGACCTGCTCCCCTCTAACTCCAGCCAACTTCACAAATACTCAGATTGACCAATCTTCACTCTGCAAAAAAGCTCCTTTATTACAACTCCCAAGGTATCTCAGGGTTTGAGTGGAGGCCATTAGCTAATTGACAGAGAGCCTGTTGAGCGTTGGGGGAGTGGGGGAAGGAGGACGCACAGAAGCTAATATTAAATGACAAGAGACTTTGCCAATCTGAGCAGATTCAGAAATGATCAACTGTCTTGGGGATGGATGAGAATGAGAGAATCAAGTAATAAGTATTCAAATTTATCAAAACACTGTTGATGTACAGGGATGTGTTTCACTTTTTCTCTTTTAAAATAAATTTTCATTTGGGTCCATTGCTTAAGCCATTTTTACCCCCAAGCCCTCTGCCAAACTGTCAAAAGATAACTCACTGTGCAAAGCACTACATCTTTTTATGTATCTACCCATCATGCATCTCTCTACCCATATATCTAAGTATATCTGTGGATAGTTGTGCTAGGCACTGTATCTGTCCATCTGTCTATGGGTGTTGGATTGCATATACCAAGCCCATTTCTCCAGCATTGCCTGACCATTAGCAAATCTTTCTACTAGTCAAGGCAACTTTATATTCTTGCAAAATAGGAAAGCAGTTAAGAAGATAAGACTCTGATGTCATGAAACTCTGAATCTAATGCCCATCAATGCTGACCGCTTCCTGTGTGACCCTGGGCAAGTTACTTAGCCTCTCTGACCCTTAAGTACTTCATGCGAAAATCGGGTATCATACAAACAGCTGTGTAACTATGGCATTTGCAGATAAAATAGGAGAAGTCAGTTCTTGGCAAATGGTAAATGTTAGCAAGAACAGGGATAAGGATAATGCCACTACACCACTCACTGAACTCCTTTTTTTTTTTTTTCACTGTTTTGTTTAAATTTTTTTTTATTGTACTTTAAGTTCTGGGGTACATGTGCAGGTCTTGCAGGATTGCTGCATAGGTACGCACATGCCATGGTGGTTTCTTTCTTTCATTTCTAGGTCACCTGGGTGATCACCACGTGGAGACCAGAGGAGCATTCACCACTGCAAGTCAGGGCTTCCTTGGTGCCTCCCCAGGGGCAGACTGCTGAGGGGGAAGCTGACACCAGGGATTTAAACCTTCCACGGCTTCCTCATTCTATTAATCTGACCGTTAAGCATAGAGTCCTGCTGATGCCAACAGATGCCAAGCTCTGCCGTGCTAATGGCAAAGAGCATTGGAGGAGTCCTCAGCAGCCAATCAATCCATCTCCCCCAACTCAGAACAGCTGCACAGAGACAGATTAACCAAGCGATACGCGGGAAAGAGATTGGTGAAGGAAAGGACCCCTGCATGTTCTAATAATGCAGGCCAGGTCTTGGGTAAGCAAAGCAGCTGATGCATCATGCAAGACACAGCTCTCAGTGAAATCTAATAGGCAGGCTCACCTGTGGCAGCTGGGCTCAAGGATGGAGCAGGCAATGCCGTCCTTAGAAGCCAAGTGCACTGAAGGGAGAAAGTGGGAAGTGACCCAGGGCTCAGGGCACATCTGTCACCTAACCTCTGCAGAGTTGATTCTTCCAAGCTCGGCCACATCTGCCATCTTGCTCATGGCATAAGGGTAACATTTGAGGCACTGCTTCCTGCCAGAAAGGGACCTGACCCCCTTGTCTGACCTGCCTGCAGGCAGCTGAACAGGATCCCATCCTTCACCCCACAATGGGCTGAGGCCCAGCACAAAGTCAGATCTGGCCATAGGCTTGTGCCAACAGTCACACACACAAAATTGTACTTTGGTTGGGTTCCAACATTCTTTAACACGGGAAATCAGAACTCGGGGAAAGACAACAATATTCCCAGGCTCCCCAAAGACAGGGAACCAAATGAGACTGACGAAGCCTTGTTTGCAGACAAATTGAAGCCTTTTTCCCCAATGGCACCGCAAATGCTGAGGGCCTACCTCATGCCACTGCTGGCTGCAGATGGAGGCTCATGTACCCTGGGCTAACAGACAGGACTTTAAGAGCAGTCACTGTGTAAGGGGCTGCTAGCAACCTCAGGTGCCGGCCAAAGCCACTGGCCCCTGACTGCTCTTTCCCATGTGGGTTTTGAAGGGCTGATGGGGTGGTGTCCAGAGTGAAGGGTACAGGAAGGTCAAACACAGAACCATCTAGGGGTACAGTTGTTCCACTCCCAGGAGATGTGACTTCCAGAGTTCGGGACACAGATGTCTGCCCATGGGTTTTCCTAAGTGTAATAGGCTTTCCTTTTGGGGAAGGATGATGAGGAAGAGAAGGACCAACATTTTAAAAACACACCCTGGAAGTTCTCTCATAATCCATGGGGTAGACTGGGAAGAGACGCATTTCCCAAAGGGTAGCACATCCATCTCTGATACGCGTGTATTTAGGTGACATCAGAGGGTGCCTAAAGAAACATTATTTTCACAGTTTAGTATTTTAATATTGGGCAAAAAATTATATAATTGGCACTTCAGACATGTGATTCCTCCGATATTATTGCTTGAGACAGCATTTCTCAATCTCAACAGCTTCAGTATTTAGGTCAGGATAATTTTTTTTTTGGAGACCGAAACTTAACTCCGTTACCCAGGCTCGAGTGCAGTGGCTCAATCTCGGCTCACTGCGGCCTCTACCTCCCTTCAAGTGATTCTCCTGCCTCAGCCTCCCAAGTAGCTGGGATAACAGGCATTTACCACCACGCCCAGCTACCTTTTGAGTTTTTTTTTTTTTAGTAGCAATGGGCTTTCACCATGTTGGCTAGGCTGGTCTTGAACTCCTAGAAACAAGTGATCCACCCACCTGGGCCTCCCAAAGTGCTGGGATCATAGGCGTAAGCCACCGTGCCAGGCCCAGGACCAGGTAATTCTTTTCAGTGAGGAGCTGGCCTGTGTGTTATAGGATATTTAACAGCAAATCAGGTCTCTACCTACTGGATGCCAGTCGGAAACCCCCAACCAGCTGATACCAACATCAAATGTCTTCAAATGTTTACAAATAACCACTGGGAATGAAAACCACCTTCTGACTGAGAACCACTGGATTAACATAAGTCTACTTCTGAAAGCAAAGTAGGTTAAGAAAAAACTTACGTTTTTTTTGTTTTGCGATGAACTATATTACTGTCACCCAGGCTGGAGTGCAGTAGCACGATCTCGGCTCACTGCAACCTCCGCCTCTTGGGTTCAAGTGATTCTCCTGAGTAGCTGGGACTACAAGCACCTGCCACCACACTTGGCTAATTTTTTATTTTCAGTAGAGACAAGGTTTTACCACGTTGACCAGGCTGGTCTTGAACTCCTGACCTCAAGTGATCCACTCGCCTCAGCCTCCCAAAGTGCTGGGATTACAGGCATGAGCCACAGCACCCGGCACTTTTAGGTGACTTTATAGGACAGATGAAATTCAAATAAGGCAAGTATGGTCAAGGTGATAAGTACAGACAAAACCAAATCAGGGGGCGGCCAAACAGGCAGAGGAAACTGAATCCTTTTCCTCCTCAAAACTGCACCTTCTATTCTTCCCTGTCAGCCCTACTGCTTGGTCAGCCCTATGGCCCATATGGCTGCACATGTGCCCAGAGGACAGAAAAATACAAGGAAACCCTGATCCGCTGGCCTTCTCCAGCAAGGAGGAAGCAAGGTGGGTCTCCTCATTCCTCTTAGGAGACCCAAGCAGAGATGCCAAGGAGAGGGCAAGGACCCAAAGCAGAGGGGGCAAAGGCCAGGGGAGCAGATGGTCTCTTCCAGTGCACTCCAGAAACCCTTGAAACTTGCAAGCATCATTCAGCCTTGAAAAGTTCAAACAAGTTTGAATGTGTCTGACACTTGTAAACTCTTCACTGTGGGGCTCGAAATGAGGCCCATCCTGTCTTCTCTCTTTACTGTCAGACAAATCCAAAAAGATAAAGAAATGATCAATCCAAAGATAAGAGATATCCATTTCCGGCAGGAAAGGTAACAGTTCTACTGGTTTAAAAAGGTACCACTCACAAGCACTTAGCACATACCCCAGACTTTATAAACATCATGTCCTGTGATTCTAAAACACAACCCTGCAAGGTGGACACTATCATTGGGGTAACGTTCCAGATGGGAGGACAGTGGCTTAGACGTTATGTGGCCCCACAAATGTTGCAGGGCTAGAAGACACAGAGGTGGAATTCCACCTGGCTCTGCTGACCTCCAAGGCCTACACTCATAGCTGCTGCACTGTCCTATCTCCCAGGAAGGCAGAAAGCAGAGTCAGGACTGTGCTGTCCCTTATGAGATCCACAGGCTGTCATCCTTCCCACATGGAAACACCACCACAATCACAATTCCTCAGGATGACCTAACATGCAAGTAGATGAAAGTATGCAACTTCCATCTGCTGCCCTCACTGCCAAGGAGAAAAAGTCCTCCAAATTCAGGCATCAAAGAGCAACATTGGGCCAGGCGCAGTGGCTCATGCTTGGAATCCCAGCACTTGGGGAGGCTGAGGTGGGCAGATCACCTGAGGTCAGGAATTCAAGACCAGCCTGACCAATGTGGAGAAACCGCGTCTCTACTAAAAATACAAAATTAGCTGGGCATAGTGGCACATGCCTGTAATCCCAGCTACTTGGGAGGCTGAAGTGGGAGAATCGATCACTTCAACCCAGGAAGTAGAGGTTGTGGTGAGCTGAGATCACGCCATTGTGCTCCAGCCTGAGCAACAAGAGTGAAACTCTGTCTCAAAAATAAAAAAAGAACAATGTCTTCCCACTTCATGGCTCCCCCCGTCTCCTCTCTCCTTTGCATGAAACTCCTGATGATGGTTGGGCAGGAGCAAAGGACAGAGAAAAACTCAAAAGAAACAAAACAAATGATAACGGCTCTTGCCACAGGAGGGAGGGGCATCAGACACTTGGGTGTGAATATGTGCGCACATGCACACACGCGCTATTGCACACATGTGTACACAATCTGCCAGTGTGTAGATATACATGTGTAGGCACACACACATCCAAATGTGACACGGGATAGCTACGGGCCTGTCCAGGCTTTTGGAGCCACAGGACAAGTCCCCTTGAGAGCTGGAATATCAAGGCTGAGGTAAGTGGCAAAGACAAGAAAGTTACTCACCTGAGTCTCCAGGGTGATGAGCGGACTCGGGTGTGGATCCTGTGGGATGAAAGCAGAAAATGCAAGTGAGGGGTGGAAAAAAGTTAACTTACTACCCCAGTATCACTTTTTCTTTTTCTTTTTTTTTTTAAAGAGACAGGGTCTTGCTCTGTTGCCCACGCTGGAGTGCAGTAGCGTGATCACAGCTCACAACCTTGACCTCCAGGGCTCAAGTAGTCCTCCCACCTCAGCCTCCCACGTAGCTAAGACAACAGGCATGCACTACCATGCCAGTCTAGTTTTTATTATTACTTTTGTAGAGATGGGGATCTCGCTATGTTGCCCAGGCTGTTCTCCAACACTTTGGCCTCAATGATCCTCCCACCTCGGCCTTCCAAAGTGCTGGGATTATAAGCATGAGCCACCATGCCAAACTCCCAGCATCATTTTCAAACAAAGCTTTGTTTCCTCAGTGCTCAAGTCACCCCATAGGGAGGGTAGCCTAACCCTCTCTCCTCCATTCTACAGAGACGTCAGGACGGCGTGGCCCAGTCTGCACACCGCCCCAACACTTCCTTTCATGTCCAAATGATGAAGGAGGCTCAAGTTTTCTGTGAAGGAAACACCCACATAGAGATCATACAGACAACAAAGTGTAAAGAAAAAAGAAACAACACACCCTTGCCAAATATCTCAAAGTGCATCCAAACCCTCTATAGGAAGGAGACTCTGGCTCTGTAAGCGGAGTAGGAACAAACTTGAAAGAATATACAGTTCTAACTAGGGCCAAGGCCATCTATTTGCTTCTGATCTTGGAAAGGATGAGGGAGGGAATGAGAGTGAACAGCTTACTTTCTGGTTTGAGCAGCACATTCCAGTGAGCTGGAGAAGGTCGTTTTTAGGATAGAGAAGGCCAGAGAAATGTCCTATTCATTCACTCTCTACAAAAGCCGATTGACTGGGAATGCTTGGTGGTACTGTCTCAGGTCATTAAGCACGAACTCTTTGGGTTGGAGGAGAGACAGGGTGGGTATAGGAGGAGGGAAAGACTGATGGGAGGAGGTGGTAGTGTCTAGTGAGTGGTTTCCAAAGAAAATAGCAAGCCCAGTCCATGAAGGCTATTTCTGTCTACAGCATGTCTGCTCTGAACTTAACCATCTTGGATTTATAATTCTGGAAAATACAACCTGAAGATGCCTCCTACGGAAAATGGGCATGATTTTATGGCCCTGAAGTACAGAGCCAGTTTGAAGCTTTGCTTTCTCTTCGCATTTCCACCACAGACTTTTAGGAAGCCATGCAAATTAGCACCAGCCCACTGACCCATACTGGGAAGAAGAAGGCAATGCAGGGAAATCGGAACATTCTAAACCCCTCCTCGAGGTGAGCTGCCATTCGCTGTCTTGATGACTGTTCCATGATATCTTTAAACGATGCCCAATTCTGAGGAGTGTAAGAGGCACAATCTCAGAAACATGGTGAGCTCTGCTCAGCTCTGTCCTTTGGAACAGAAATTCATCATTCCCCCACTCCAACTCCCGGCAATTCTCCATTGGTGTAACTGAAAGGAAACTGCCAGGAGAACATCCCACTCTAATTCTCACATTGCCCCAGGCACTGAGTCTTCCTCACACTCCAGAAAACACTGAGGGGAACATGTTCTCCCCCCTCCCCCCATATTGCAGCGTTGACCTATAAAGGAATCTGGAGAAGTCATGAAGAAGCTGTTTTAAGCCTGGCTCTTCAAATCCTTACTGTTTCCTTCCCAGGGCAAAGAAGTGGCAGCTAGGATTGGTAAAGACACAACACTCATAGAGCAACTTTTTTTTGGATCAGGCATTCTAAACCCCTGTTGTGTCACGCCTATGCAGTAAGTGTCTACTCTGTACTTCCTGTTTCCATGTGTCAAGCAAGCAAATGGGGCAGGACTCATTTTTGTCTTTGGGAATCAAGACCATCCTCCTGGTCTGTGGGTGGCAGCATAAGTCAGACTTGGTACATGCTACTTAATGGGTGAGAGCATACATGCAACATCTGCTATTCAGGTCAGAGTAGTCTGTATGTATCCGTCCATTCAGATCTTACCACCTCGATTCTGATTATAAGATGAGAAGCTGCATCTCAGCCTCAAAATTAGCCTTAATCTCCAAGCCAAGTCCTAGCAAAGCACCACACTGGGGTGTTGAGTGTGTGCCCAGATTAATTAAGCTGTACTTCACAGCCCATTTGGCTACTGTCTGAGACTTATGCTTCATTGCTTAGAATCTCTACAAGGTTGAAGAGGAAGAATGCCATCCTGAACCCCTAAAAGCAGCTCCAATGGATAAGACTTTCCTTGGGAAGTCACAGGAAATCTCTGTTAACTGTGTTGACAAAAATCAAGAGCCTGATCCCTAGATGCAGTGAAGCATCAACTCTCTATTTGATGTTGCAAGATCAGAGACCTTATCAGTGCATGGTCAGGGATCCAAGATTAAGAAGGTTCTGGAAAGCAAAAGCACAAATTCTATCTATTTAGCATCTCCATTAACTAGCCGGGAAGAAGATAAAGTCCTCACAAGCAGCCACATCATCAATACTTAGGATTCACTTGCCAAGATTATTTCACTCTTCTCCCTCCACGCACAGTGGAAGTGGAAGACTCTCCCTGAAGAGCCTTCCAGTCCAGAGGATTCAAGGTATGACTATATATCTGCAAGGTCTCACTTTCAGCAACAACCTCCTTAATTGGAAAGGCTAACGAAGTGGAACCAGGTCAATGATGCTGTCTGCCTAATCCATCGTATCTGTCTAAACTGGGACTCTTTGGTTTACAATAGAGTAAATTCCTGTCCATCAGAGGAAAGCCTCCTGGAGACCAAAGGGGAATTTGCAACGTGTGTGCATGCTACAGTAGAGTGCTTTCAGAATCTTAACGCAGGTACCAGTAACCGTGGAACTGCCTTCAACAAGGGAAGCCCTTTCATATCATCTACTGCAATAGCTAAGTTGGGGAAGTCAGATGGGGGAGTAGGTGCATTGAATTGGTGGCCCTCATTTGTCACAGCTCCTAGATCCACGCCCTCTGGTCATGTGACTCTGCAGTTCTTTGCTGTGTGCTTCTCCATCCCTTCGGCTTGGCTTTGCCCATTTCACTGTTTTGCCCAATGGGAGGTTAGCAGCTGTGGCATAAGCGGGAACTTGAAATATGCTTGAGTGATGAAGTGTGGCCTATTGTGTTTTTACCATTACCACAAGAGATCATGTCCTGTCCCCAGTACCCTGCTGGTCCACGGAGGACAACAGACACACGGAACAGACCTGTACAAAATCTGTAGCCTGGAGCCAAGCCTGGCCTAGATCAACCAACCCCCTGCCAACACTCAGAAAATGTATGCTTGCTTCAAGCCATTGAGTTTTGAAGTCATCTGTTACACAGCATTACTGTGGCAGTAACTGATATACTTTCTAAACACTGACTTTGATAGATCAGAAAGTGTTATCACCAACACTCACAGACTCAATACCTAAATAATACATGCTGTTTTCTTTTTTTCTTTTTGAGATGGAGGCTCACTCTTTCATCCAGGCTGGAGTGAACTGTAGAATCTTGGCTCATTGCAACCTCTGCCTCCTGGGTTCCAGTGATTTTTCTGCCTCAGTCTTCCAAGTAGCTGGGATTATAGGCACCCACCAACATGCCTGGCTAATTTTCGTATTTTTAGTAGACATGGGGTTTCACCATATTGGCCAGGCTAGTCTCGAACTCCTGACCTCGTGATTTGCCTGCCTCGGCGTCCCAAAGTGCTGGGATTACAGGCATGAGTCACTGACCCAGACTACATGCTCCTTCTCTAAGTCTACAAATGCATGCCAGGAACCTGAATTAACTACAGCTAATAGCAATCATTTATAGAGGGCCTACTAGGTGCCAAGCCCTGTGTGCTAGCTGTACCTTTACATCAAGCAAGGAAGTCAGTGACCATCAGGACCTTTCATGCCTCTGAATTAGCCTTCATCCCTGTGTGCCCGATATTCCAGTCCTTCTGAATATGTTACTTAGATACCATCGTAACATTACAGGAAATGATTGCTCAGAATCCTTTTGCCAGGAAATACAGTTTTCATTCCTTTGGTTTATTCTTAACTTTGTCCTATGGGACTATTACTTGACTGAGGTTCTGAACGTTGAATACTAGCAATAACTGCCATTTGTTAAGTTCTTACTATGTTCCAGGCACTGGGCTTAACTTCTATGCATATATCATTTCATTTACCCTATAATAACCCTAAGAGGTAGATACTATCATTATGACTATCATTAATATAGAGATGGAGAAGCTGATGACCAGAGAGATTGGTAACTTGTCTGAGTCACACAGATGCTGCTGAAAGCCTGGATTTGATCCCAGCAGCTTAAACTTGAGAACTCTGGGTTCCACTATTTTACAAGAGTTCTGTTGGAAAATCCATTTTTACTTTAAACAAAGTCATCCTGCAATTTTTGGATAATGTCTATCAAAATCAAGAATACTTATAGCAAATAAGCAGTACCACCTTAACAAATACTAGAATCCGTTTTTTTTTTAATTTTTTTATATTTTGAGATGGTGTCTCACTCTGTTACCCAGGCTGGAGTGCAGCCTCCAGCTCCCAGGTTCAAGCCAACTTCCTGCCTCAGCCCCCTGCTAGTAGCTGGGATTACAGGCATGTACCACCATGCCCAGCTAATTTTGTATTTTTAGTAGCGATGGGGTTTCATCATATTGGCCAGGCTGGTCTTGAACTCCTGACCTCAGGTGATCCACCCGCCTTGGCCTCCCAGAGTGCTGGTATTATAGGCTTGAGCCACCGCACCCAGCCACCATCTGTCTTTTTTAAAAAGGTAGTGGACACGGTTGATAGAAATTAGCACACATATCATGACCAAAAACAAAACAGTCACTTTGCCACAGTAAGGAACCGTGTCGTGAGCTAAATCAATCCACACATGTTTACTAAAGTTCCAACTCAGTCAGTAGCTAGCTCTATGCCTGGCAGGTGCCACGACGGGGACAGAAATGAGTTTAAAGTGACTCTGTGTACACTGCTATTCCCAAAGCTAACTGTTTAAATAAGAGACAGGAGCCCGATTACAGGTCCCAGAGAAATGAAACTTGTCTACACCTCAAAAGTCTTACTTGTAAGAACAGGAAGCCAGGCTCAAGGCCAAAGGCCTAATTTTAACAAGCAATTAAGCCCCAACAAAGAAAGTAGAGGAGGAGGAATTAATTCGTTGTCAATCCACGTATGCACCAAACCTGTCTGGCGCTCCTGGCAGATTCTGAGCCCTGAGCTAAGCCTCAGCCACTGGAAAGGGTGTTCTCTTCCTTTGCTTTGAGGATGTTCAGACAGTACTTGCTCCTGGGTGTTAGGCAGTGTCATTCGTATAGAGATAATGAGCCTGGGACTCATGCCTTCAGAGCCAAATTTCTCCGTGAGGCCCACCAAATCAATGACATAGACAATGGACCTTTACACGCCACCTTCTTCCACAGACGCTCCCAGGGAACACTTCAGAAGGCAGGCTTGGTGCTTTCTCTCCCCAAGGGCCTTCTAATTAAGGCCAGGATGGAGAACCTTCCACCATCAGAAAGATGGAGTCTCACTGTTACTCATCACCCAATTACCAGACAACGTGGAAAATCTAAGAAACTCTTCATGGGATCGCAGACCACAGCAAATGAAAACTCACTCCTGACACTAGCCTGCTGGAGAATGCCGAGCTGAAGCCAAGTTTGAATGCCCAGCCAGAAACCTAGAGATGCTGTCACTTAGCTGCAGGCCTGGTAAAGGGCAAAGAGGGATTGTTCGGCGGGATGAGAGTGCAGGTTTAGGGCTCGGCCCAGGGTTCAAACCATGCATCACCACTGTATTCATTCGCTAGGGCTGCTGTAACAGTACACAGGCTAGTTGGCTTAAACAGATTTATCTTTTCACAGTTCTAGAGGCTGAAAATCCAAGATCAAGGTATCTGCAGGTCTGGCTTCTGAGGTCTGACTCTCCTCTTAGTTTGCAGAGATGGTGGCCTCCCCATCATTTCCTCACAGTCTTTTCTCTATGCATGTGCATCATTGGTATCTGTGTGTCCAAATTTCCTTTTTTTGAGGGGGTGAGGGGGAAGATGGAGTCTCACTCTATCACCAGGCTGGAGTGCAGTGGCACAATCCCAGCTCACTGCAACCTCCGCCTCCTGGGTTCAGGTGATTCTCTAGCCTCAGCCTCCCGAGTAGCTTGGATTACAGGTGCTTGCCACCATGCCCAGCTAATTTTTTTAAGGTATTTTTAGTAGAGATGGGTTTTCATCATGTCAGCTGGCTGGTCTTGCATTCCTAACCTCAAGTGATCCACCTGCCTCAGCCTCCCAAAGTCCTGGGATTATAGTCATGCGCCACCACACCCAGCTAATTTTTGTACTTTTAGTAGAGATGGGATTTCACCATGTTGGCCAGACTGGTCTTGAACTCCTGACCTCAGGTGATCTGCCCACCTTAGCCTCCCAAAGCCCTAGGACTACAGACGTGAGCCACCACACCCAGCCCAAATTTCTTTTTCTTATCAACAAATCAGTCAGATTAAATGAGGACTCCATTAATTTAATCACCTCTGTAAAGGCCTTATCTCCATGCAGTCACGTTTTGAGGTACTGGGGTGGGGGTTAGGGCTTCAACATATGAATTTAGGGTAGGGGCACAGTTCAGTCTGTAACAACCACCTAGCACCACTTGTGACCTTGAGCAAAGACCTTAGCTTCTGTGATCTATTTTTCTTGACACTATGTAAACAAGTAGGATTATACTTGCCAATAGAGCTACTGTAAGAAAGTGAAAAACAGAATTTATTTTCTGGGGTCTTTTTGTAAGGGACACAATTAACAATTACACAAGCTTAAGAGGTATAAAGCTCAGGTGTCCCAGGAAACCCTAACAGAAGGTCTCCTCCTAGTCTTGAACGTGGGATACCACGACATCCTGAGTTGTAGTGAACATTAAATACAAATACTGTACATAGTTGCAATCTCAAAGTTCTCACTCATAGGCAGGTGTTGAACAATGAGAACACAGGGACACAGGGAGGGGAGCATCACACACTGGGGTCTGTCACGACGGACTAGGGGAGGGCCAGCGGGGGGTGGGGAGTTGGGGGTGATAACATGGGGAGAAATGCCAGATATAGGTGATGGGGAGGAAGGCAGCGAACCACATTGCCATGTATGTACCTATGCAACAATCTTGCATGTTCTTCACATGTACCCCAAAACCTAAAACACAATAAAATATATACTTTTAAAAAAATGATCTTCTGTTTGATTTCTTCCTCCAAGCTTACAAAGGCTGAGACATATCACTCTATACTCAACCCTGCTAAACCACAAGTCTTCTGCACTGCAAGTTACCATAGCCACGAGTGCAACCCGTGTCGTATGATGGCAGTGAAATGAGCAAATTTAGCTAATTCGTTTTGAATGCTTACTTTGTGCCAAGGATATGAAATTCCTGCAACCCTGCCAAGGAAGGTATCATGATCCCCATTTTATAGATCAGATAACTGATGCTCTCAGAGAATCATCTGCTCAAAAACACAGGACTAATCACGAATAGAGCCAGGAGCAGGAAGCAAGTTTCTAAGTTGCCAGAAACTAGTCCTTTAACCAATATCCTGCTGTTTCTCAAAAGTATGAACTTACCGAATCAGAATCTCTGGGCAAGGGTCCAAGGAATCTACACTTTTATTAAACAGCCTTGGGGGATTCTTATGTACACTAAGCCGGAATGCCTCTACATGATACCTAAACTATACCATGCATAATTCGAGACTGAAAAAGCTTCCAAAGTGACAAAGAATACGACTCCTGCCTCTAATCCTCAGCCAACCACCAAGTGTTAGGTGCATGCATGAAAAGTTTGAAGAGGGGTGGTGTTCACGCTCTGCACCCCCAAGAAATTTCCAGTATGAGTGCAAGGTGTTCCTTTCTCCCCACTTCGGTGAAGGGATCTGTCTTGCCCTAGAAACCTGGCAACCACCCTCCTCTTTTCTAGCATTTCCTCCCCAGGGAAACGGGACTCTTTCTCAACTCCTTTTCAGGATCTCGACGTAGGAATCAAGGTGTTGCATAATGGGGCATTCTCTTCAGATGTCCCTGTGGGATTTCACAGCTGCTCCTAAGACGAAGGCTGGGCACGTGCAGGGCAGGCGGCATTGGGTGATGAGGGAAGGATGCCAGTGACACAGAGGAGTCCTTGTTCTCTAAAAAAAAAAGCCTCATTTGGAATGGGAATGCCAGCCAGAATCACACAGCCCTCACCTTGTTGAAAAATGTGAACTCACCTTCAAATAGGGCTCAGGGGAGAAAACAGAAACCCCACAGAGAGAACAAGGGGATTCTCAGTGTTTTACAGAAATGTTGGCAGATATCATTAAGCCCTTTAAACTGGGCATATTGCTCTCTTTTGTATTCAAAAAGTTTAAAAAGTTGGTCTTTTTGCTCTCCTACACAGACCCCAGCAATGAGCAGTACAACCTTTAAATGAAGGCCCTTGGAGATGGTAATCACCCATAGCCTTGGAAGATAGAGAAACCACAGACTCCTGGAAACATGGGAATCATTATTATTATTATTTGAGATGGAATCTCACTCTATCACCCAGGCTGGAGTGCAGTGGTTCGACCTTGGCTCACTGCACCCTCTGCCTCTGGAGTTCAAGCGATTCTCTGTCTCAGCCTCCCAAGTAGCTGGGATTACAGGCGCCCACCACCATGCCCAGCTAATTTTTGTATTTTTAGTAGAGATGAGGTTTCATCATCTTGGCCACGCTGGTCTTGAACTCCTGACCTTGTGATCCACCTGCCTTGGCCTCCCAAAGTGCTAGGATTATAGGTGTCAGCCACTGTGCCCGGCCAGGAATTATTTTCATGCTTCTCCAGCTTGGTATGTGTATCCTTGAGCACAAACGGTTATCAAAAATCTAAACTCCTATATATAATACTTTGTTCTGTGTGCGCCTCAAGAGGTTTTGTAATTCTTTAAAAAGTACACAAAATTACCATCTTGGAATTACAAGGTTTTGAAGAAACCTACCTGGAAAGATTAGAGGCTTGAGCTACAGAGTGTTGAGAGAGGAATGCCCTACTGGTGGCCTG
The DNA here is from genome assembly GCA_031835075.1 of Saguinus oedipus. Taxonomy (NCBI): domain Eukaryota; kingdom Metazoa; phylum Chordata; class Mammalia; order Primates; family Cebidae; genus Saguinus; species Saguinus oedipus. Next base: position 16,381,930 of record CM063179.1, on the reverse strand, counting down.
TGGGCTTCAAGCTGGTTTGCTGTTTTTTTTTTTTGGCCTGCAGCCTTGATGAAATACTTGAAATCATTGCCAATGTTTTAAAACCAGGACACTTCACAGGTAAAACCAGATTCCTCATTTCTCCTTTAAGAGCAGAAGATATAGCAACACTAGATGTGTATTGTCGCAAGAAAACAGCTCCAGACCGAGTAGCTGGCCTGGCTACTGCAAGCAGCAGAATTTAACACCCCCATATTAATGCAAATTGCCTAAGGCCACACAGCTAATCAATATTGACAATAATCAAAATAATAGCGAACACTGTTCTCACACTGAAAGCAAGGTATTACCGTAAGGGGTGTGTAAATACTATCTCATTTAGATCTTACAAGTGGCTGGATATGGTGGCTCACATCGGTAATGCTAGCACTCTGGGAGGCCAAGGTTGGCGGATCACTGGAGGTCAGGAGTTCGAGACCGGCCTGACCAACATGGTGAAACTCTATCTCTACTAAAATACAAAATTAGCTGGGTGTGTTGGTGCATGCATGTAGTCCCAGCTACACGGGAGGCTGAGGCACAAGAATCGCTTGAACCCGGGAGGTGGAGGCTGCAGTAAGCCAACATTGTGCCACTGCACTCCAGCCTGGGTGACAGAGCAAGATCGTATCTCAAAATAAACAAACCTTACAACAACTCTAGGAGACAGGCATCAAAAGCCCTATTTTACAGATGGTGCAACTGAGGCTCAGAGGAGAAGTAACATTTTGAAAGTCATTCATTACGGGGTGGTGAAGCCAGGATTTGAAACAGGGCATCATTTTGGACCACTAAGCTACACTGCCTTCCAGTGGTACAACCACATCTTGAATTGGAATCATTAAACCACAGTTCATGGTTCTAACAGCATCTCGGAATTGGATCAGATACTTCTCATACTAGACGTTCCCATTTTCTTGCTGCAAGTCTTCGGGTTGACTACTTAGCTTGTTACAGTGGTCAGTAGTGATAATAATCACCATCATCATCTCACAGTCACTGTAAGCATGACAAAGATGTTTTACCAGGGCCTGGCTCAGTCCTGACACAGTGGATGGGCCACCAATGTTAGTTCCTCTTAGAAGGCAATTGCCGGCACTTTACACTATTTTGCTTTTCACAGCTCAGAGGCATTTCAGGCCATAAACAAGACCTGCCACGTGCCAAGAAAGCAGCCTCTACACGACAAGGCCCAGACAAGAAGTGCTGGCTAAATTCCACCAGGGCTGCACATCTTTCTAGAGGTGGCCACCCAGGCTCTGAATGAACACACATCTTCCTGGAGCTGGGAACACAAGCCACAACTCTACCTCGGCCCGATCATTAGCTTTTCCCATGCACAGGCTGCAGCACCTATCAATTTTGCACCCACTTGCTGTGGTCACCAAGATGGCAGGTAGCCCAGCTGGAACCAATACTGCCAAGTGTCCCACAAACATAGTCTGGAGTTCCGATGATACTATGTGGCCTCTGCAGGGTGAATCTTCTGTTCAACAAGAAAATAGTTCAGATTTGAGCTCCAGAATCCAAAATTGTGAGTTCAAGAAAAGCACTTAGAGATGTAGACCAGGTGAGCAGCTACTTCCCTATAAGTGACCCAAGGCTGCTATTACTAAGCAGTCCACCTGGTCTCAAGTTCTCAATATGGCCGGAGGAGCAGATATTTATTTTCTCATAAATTCCAGTTTCCCTAGATTTCAGCTCCTGACTTGAATCAAACCCATCCATGTCTGGAGAGGCATGGAAGATCCAGGAGAGGCATATTTCTTAAGGGCCACATACAGTTTGGATTAAAATTCAGTATAGAATCACAGTTTTTTGACACCAAATCCGGAGTTCATCTCATTTTGCCAAAATAAATTTCTATGCACATCCCTCCCCGCTTTTCTTCACTTCCTCCCCTTTCCTTCACAAGAGCCTCTGACCAGGACATCTTTTGTTCGAAGATACAGGAAAACAGTGATTCAGCAGCGCTTCGCGTCTGGAATGTCTCCAAGAGGCCACACACAGAACAGCCGACGCAAACCGTGGGGGAAGAAAACAATCCCAGGAGGTGAGGAGCGGAGGGCTTTGCAGTTCCAGGCTACAGCTTGGAGTGTGCCTTCCTAGGCCAGCTGCCTTCCTGGTGCAGAAGAGAGATGCTCAGAACACCTGGCTGGCAGGTGGGCCTGCAGAGGACAGACGATGGGCCTTCTACATTTAGAGTCAGGGTAAAGTCAGAAAGCTTCGACAGGGGAGGGACTCTGCCTGCAACCTGTCCCCTCAACCTCCTCCAATATTTCTTAATAAAAGGATGATGACAGTGAAGATGACAGCCTTGAGGACAGTGCCCAGCATACAGCCATCACTGGTTATATCCTTACGAGATACCATCATTAACAATTTATGGGCATTACTTCAATAAATCCACATTCCATCCTCATGAAGTGGCTGTTCCTGGAAGGCCATAAAGTCTGGAAACAGATTACTGGTTTTCCTTTTTTTTTTTTTTTTTTTTTTTAAAGAGACAGGGTCATGCCCTGTTGCCCAGATTGGAATACAGTGATGCAATCATGGCCCACTGCAGCCTTGAACTCCTAGGCTCAAGCAATCCTTCCACTTTCAATGTCCCAAGTAGCTAGGACTACAGGTGTGTGCCACCATGCCTGGCTAATATTTTATTTTTTCGTAGAGATGGGGTCTTCCTAGGTTGCCCAGACTGGTCTTGAACTCCTGGTCTCAAGTGATTTCCTGACTTTGCCTCCCAAAGTGCTACAGGCATGAGTCAATGCGCCCAGTTTGCATTTTCTTTTGATGGCATTACGTATTTCCTTGTTCTTAGATTACGGATACTCCGAGGTACTGTTCCTAATTTATATAGGAGGAAATTGAGGCTCAAGAGTGTTAAGATTTGGTGGAAAGCCCCAGAGCCAGCCCATTTAACCTTAATTATCTTCAGAGAAGATTTTTTTTTTTTTTATAAAAGGTAACCAGAACACTTGGAAGTGGTATGGTTTGATCTGCACTGAAACACTTTAAATTTTTTTAGATGGAGTTTCACTCGTCACCCAGTCTGGTGCAGTGGCGCGATCTCCACTCACTGCAACCTCTGATTCCTGGGTTCAAGCAATTCTCCTGCCTCAGCCTCCTGAGTAGCTGGGATGACAGGCACCTGCCACTACTCCCAGCTAATTTTTGAACAGTACATTTTTTTAAATTAGGTGCTAGCATTTAAAAAATTAGGGTGAGTTCACAATATTCTGATTTGTGGCTTTTTCTTGAAATGTGGGAAGATCTGACCCACGGGGGAGACAGGTCCACCTCAGGTGAACATATCCCCAGCCGTTTGCCACAGCCCCACCCTGCCCACTTGGGCTGAGCCCCGAAAGCATCTAATAAGTGTATGACCTCCCTATTTGTTCACCACCACACCTTGTCCCTCCCCACAAAGGAAGGTACCATGTTACCCAGTGAACCTGACTCCAACCCTCACTGCCCCTACCAACCTCAAGAAAGAAAAGTTCAGGATCCCGTAACTTGACAGCAGAAAGAGAAAAATTAAAATAATCCTTGAGTAAATGGAGCACTGAGGTTAATTCACATGGAAGCGTCTTCCTTGAGCTCAAGAGTCCTGACTTTTCATGGCCATGACCCAGGAGGGAGGTGCCCGCGCAGAAGACAGAACAGGAAGAGGTTCTTAGAACCCACTGTTTTCTCTCTTCCTGCACAGCCGCCTCATGCAGCTGCCTGCGAACAGCCTGGCTGTTTTTTTCCCAACTCTCGGAAGGAAGCGCTCTCGTCACCCACGACAACAGAGTTGGCCCGCGGAGCCAAAAACGTGCACCGGGGCTCCGAGCCCAGCTCTCCTTCTGTTCAGGGCAACCTCAGAGACGGGAAGATGGGAAGAAAGTAAAGCCTGGGATAGAACATCCTGCAAGCCACTTACAAAGCCCCAGCTGGGGAGTGGGGGAAGGGAATGACAGGAGGGGGACCAGAGGAAGGGGGTCCAGGACACATCAACTTTGTACAATGAGCTCCTTTCATCAGTGAATAGAGGACTCTCCTCAACTCTGTCTCAATGGCTTTGTTTCCGAAACGATCAATTCTACACCCAGAAAGCCAGATTTGCCAGACCTCGTGCCAAGGTCAGACAAGAGCCTGAGATCCCCCAAGCAAGTTGATAATCAACACGCAGGAGACGACGCTATGCTAAGTCCCGTTTGGCGGATCCAAAGCTTACAATGATCCGCTTTGATTTCCACACTTTCTGCGGTGGGGCGGGGCTGGGGGACCCTCGCTCACATGCGTGCCACACTTGATGGAACTGTAGGCTCTATTCAGGAGATTAAGTGTTACTTTCCCAGGGACTTCGTTGAGGCAACTGAGGGGAAAGGTGGGTGGGATGAGAAAGAGCTGGGGAAACAAGATGCGAGGTAAAGTGTGTAGTTTCGAATTGAACACATTCACGAAGTAGTGGGAAGCATCCGTAGTGACTCAGCAGTGGCCGCTGCTCAGCCAGGCCTTTGGGAATATGATCTTCATGGGCTGACTGCAGAGGTGGCCAACAGAAACTGGAATCTACACGCAGTATTCAGCTCAGGCATACTTTGTTCAGCCTGCACAATGTTTGAAAAGAAAAACAAAAACCTACATAGGGTTCCAATACTTCACATTCAGGAGGTTTCACATAAAACTGCAAAGTTCTGGCATTTCTTGGAAAAATCAGAAGACCTGGCTACCCAAATCCAGCGTTTTCCTAAGGGACTGCGTGTCTGGCACTGAGAAGCAGCCATCCCTCTTAGAAGAGTCACAGACCCTCCAGCTTGCCACCGTTTCTGCCCCAGACACATGTCCTTCACTTAAGCCTGCTGGTGTGGCTGCTGTGGGCATTGGAGTTTGTAATCTCTGGTTAGTGGGTCCCAAGCTAAACCCAGCACTTTCAGCCGGAGGACCTGAGGTTAGACAGAAGAATGGGATACTAACCATAGACTGGTTGTAAAGTAACGTGGCTGCAAAGTCCAAGAATAATTTGACTCAAGAAGCACATATGAACACACACCCAAGAATAAAGGCCGAGAGCAGAGTTTACTCCCATGGACAGGGGTGGGAGTCCAATCTTCTCATCAACCCCTGCCATATGCTCTTTTGACGCCTTGTCTCATTTCCCCAGGACCAGGGACAATCTTTTTCGTTCTTATGCTTAATGAGACCCGGAGACTGCCACATAGAAAGCATTTGGTAAATTCTTGTTGAACCCAAATCCATTGAAACCCAAGTCATGTTAGGTTGGAATCTAAGAGATGTATGCTGAGAACTCAGCCAACTTTTGAGCTATAGGATGTCTTCCTGACTGTAAGTCAAGGCACATCCTCCCTATAAAGAAGACTTCAGGGTGTAAATGGCACAGAAGGAGACAAGCTCGACCTACTGATTGGCTATGTCTGAGACGAGGAAACAGAAAGGTTAGTCTTTATGGTATATGCAGCATATGTGATGAACTATGGTCTGTTAGGAAGATATTACATGTGCTGACTTCATAAAATTAAAGTATGTTCTCAACTTATCAAAGGATGCAGAACTCAACAGAAGCAAAAAGGACCTCAAGCGGTGGCAGATGCAGCATATTTTACTGTGGTCTTTCCAGGTCTAAAAAGGTAAAATGAGGTTTATCACATCTGCTTCTGCTGTGTGTAGCCATGGCCACACACAGCTCTGTGTATGTGTGTGTGTGTGTGTATGTGTGTGTATGTGTGTGTCTGTGTGTGTGTGTGTGTGAGAGAGAGAGAGAGAGAGAATATGCACACGGGTACACACACATTTGTGAGCATTCACATGCTCATACAGGTATGCATCCATGGTCTCTCGTATTCAAAACCCCCCTAAAAAGCTGCAATGGGATCTGCAGATTTTGTTTGCCGAGTATCCCTAATTTTGGAATTCCTTCTGTTCTAAGTTACCCCATTCTTCGTAATAATGTCGGATGGCTGCTGGGGGAGAGAAGCTAGCTTCGGGCAAGATTCCACTAAGCAGAGTTTTATTTCTGAGCTGGGACAGAAGCAGGAAAGAATAACAGGAAAAATATGCAGCATCCCATCTCTGCACTTTGCTCTTCGTTATAATTATTCATGCAGGAGCACCCTTAAACACCAAATGAGGGAAATATTACAGTTGTTCTGATTTCACATGCTAACTGTGTTTACATGCTAATAGCATTTCTCAGGGACAATTATCTTATTACTAGTGCACTAATCTTTTCAATCTTTTCAACACAGTTTACAGCTGCAGACTTCAAAAATTAAGGCTAATTAAGACCCTGCTTTCAGCAGGTACAGTAAACTACTCACACATTTCAAGAGGGTAAAAGAAAAACCAGTTTAGGGGAAAGGGCATTAGAGGGGCGCAGTGTTAAAGCTTAGAGAAGACATTAGATAGCTTCCATCAGTTTGAGGACTGCAACTCTCCCATTGCTAATGAACGTCAAGAACAAGTTCCATTAATAGAAAGGCCTGTAGAATTCAGGACCAAGGACAGCCAGTCTGGCCCATTTTTAGGATAAAGTGGGTATTTTGCATTCAATTATCCATTTCCATTCATTATATTCTTCCATGTGACTTCAGCATAGAATAGTGGCTAAGAACATAGAAACCTGTACCAGAATATCTGTGTACAAATGATGGCTCAATTATTTTCTGTTTGAACTTGAGCAAATTACTTGAGCTCTTGGTGCCTCAGTTTCCTCATATGTCAAGTAGAAATAACGATATATACCTACTTCCCAGGCCTGTTATTAGGATTAACGGAATATCTTTAAAGCACTTATAATAACATCGGATTATAATAACCCTCAAATATGTATTCCTTTAAAAGTGTAGTCTATAAGGACTAACAACACACATCTGTTTTCTAATACGTTCTTGACCTCACATGTATTCACCACATTATGGGCCATTTGAAGGCTGCTAATATACAATCATAGCTATATTTATTGTGCCTGTTAGCAATACATTCTCCAGTTATTTGCCCTGCTATCTAATTAGCTGCCATATAAAACCAGTGCCTTGAATCATCCAATATTACTTTTTGTTTTGTTTCATTTTAAATCACAGAGAAGCAGAATGCTCTCCAAAGGGCTATTATTGCGATCCAAATTCACAGTCCACCTTCTCAAATCCCAAGCAAAATCTCTGGCATCCCAAGTTGTAGCATCTAAGAAACCACTAATCAGTGTTTGCAGTTCTTGGGCCACTGAAGTTCATCAGGCACCTACTGTGTGCCTGGACCTAGGCCTGAGAGGCTGCATTCTGAATGCTCACACCAATAATTAATGCTGTCCCCGTTTTATAGCTGAGGAAACTGAGGCTTCAGGTTATTTTACAGCCACAAAATTTGCGAATCAAGCAAAGTTACCATGCAGTATACGTTTCATTGTCTCCAACATTCTTTTAACCTAGCTGGCGGAATTTCTCAAGATGATGAATACTAGTAGTATCATTATTACTAGTTGTAGAACTCATAGTAATAGTTGTTACCATCAACACCAACATACACTATGTACCAGGCACTATTCTAGGCCTCTGACATCTATTACTCATTTAATTCTCACAACTGTCCTTGAGGAATGGACTCCTATTAACCTGTATTTACAGATGAGGGACCCAGACTCAGACAGGTTATTCCTCCTGCCCAAAGTGACAAAGCTGCACAGTGTTGGAAGTAGAATTTCACTGAATCCAGGAGAACTGGCTCAAGACTACTGCTTGTGAACACTCTGTTCTCCCGCTCTAACACCTATAAAAGTCAACAACTGTCTTTTTTTTTTTTTTTGAGATGGAGTTTTTCTCTTGTTGCCCAAGTTGGAGTGCAGTGGTACGATCTCAGCTCACTGTAACCTCCACCTTCCGGTTTCAAGCAGGTCTGCCTCAGCCTCCCAAGTAGCTGGGATTACAGATGCCCACAACCACGCCCGGCTAATTTTTCTATTTTTAGTATAGACAGACTTTCACCATGTTGGCCAGGCTGGTCTAGAACTCCTGACTTCATGATCGACCCACCTCAGCCTCCCAAAGTGCTGGGATTACAGGTGTGAGCCACCACACTTGGCCAACAACTGTCTCCTTTTCAACGTACACATAAGGTATAACAAGATAGCTAGAAGGACTGATCCCATCATCTTATATTAAACCACTGATTGCAAAATCAGTGATTTTGTTAGATCTGTGACAAATGCTGCCAAAGGGGAGAATGTAGGGACAGAAAACACGGAAGCTTCATCCTGAAGAGAAGATCAGAAAGGTTCTTTCAGAAAGGGAGAAATAAACTGGCTCCAAAGAATGACTGAGAATCAACTTGTCCAAGGTAGAAGAGAAGGACAAGCATTTTAGGCAGAAGCAAAGGCTCTAAGGTGGGCAGGCACTCCTAATTTTGAGGACACAAGGAAAGGAAGTCTGCATCTAGAATCAACATTGAGAAGCATAAGATAAGGAGGGAGGACCTGGCGTAGGGGCTGCTAGGCCAGGGAGTCCCTTTGGGTGCTAGGAAGGAGCTTGGATCTTATCCAAAGAGCAACAGGGAGTCACTGATGAGGTTTATGTGTAGATTGACTTGAATCTTCATCAGAATCCGCTTTCAGTCCTACTACCTAGATTATAATATTTGGCTTTTATATCATCAGATCCAAAGGTACCTCTGAAAAACCAACTCAGTGAATCAGCACACTGAAGATTTTCAAAATGAGTCCCAAATAATTCCTATTCCCCATTTTTAGGGATCCTCACACAACCCACACGGTCTAAGACATCAGCTTGCTACTACCCACCATGCCTTACAAATTAGTCAATCCTCAGTACTGTTATTACAGACTGAAAAAAAATCAAGAGACGATCATTGTAACATATGAAAGCTGAATCTTTTTTTTTTGTCTAAAATAGACCAAAAAAAAAAAAAAATCAATCTAGGTTAGACAAATGTCAATTTGCAAGCGAGTTCTATGGCTTAGAAAAATGACATGAGCATTTATAGGCCGAAAGAAATGAGTAGCTGAAACATCCCCCCACCACCTGCCACACATAACCTAACAGTACAGACTACAGCCGGCATGTTTCCATTCACCGCACCTGCAATGTGCTAGGTGCTATGGTTTATTTCAACCCTGGAACTAGTGTGACCAAGCATCCCAGCTTGCCTGGGACTGAGGATATGGGATGTTCAGCACTAAAACTCAGGCATATCCCAGACCAACTAGGACACACTGGTGACTCAACCTGCGACAACCACAGATATTAACATAAAGACGACACAGGCTCAGAGAGGTAGAGATACTTGTTGACATCACACAGCAAGTAAGGAGCAGAAACCAAGATTCAAGTTCCAATCTGTGCAACTCCAAATCCTACTATGATAACATTTCTTAGCCGCTTACCATTTAGCAGGTACTGCCTCAAGCCTTTTAGAAGCATTATAAGCATTAACTAATTTAATCTTACAACATCTCTATGAAGTACGTACCATTCTGGGTCTTGTTTTATAGATGGAAAATTTGAGGCTCAGATTAGCTAATAACTCACCCAAGATCTCCCAGCCAAGAAGAGGGCCCTGGTTTTGGTGCCTATGTTGTTAATCTGCCCATCAAACAGACCCCTGGGCAAAAGCCCACCTCCCATCACAATGCCAAAAAAAAAAAAAAAAAAAATTAAAATTTCAGTTGTTTTCTTGCTCAAGATAACATTTTAAAAAAACACACACATAGAAAAGATTAGAGTAGAGGTTTGGAAAAAAGTTGCTCTGAGTCTTACCGCCACCATAAAGCAGGAATTGCTAGTGGCTGCTGATTTTCAAGACTCTCTGGTGAATTACAAAACCGGAAATACAGTAAGTTGAGATAAGGCCGGTCAAGTTCAGTGCTCAAGGGCAGTCCATGCTCCAGAGATGCCTGGAACATACTCCTGGGGCTTCGTGCCCATCAAAACAATCTCCACCGGCCAGGTGGATGGGTCTCCTCTTGTGACAGGCAGCCTGGCACCACATTTCCACACTTCAGATAAAGAGGGCTTCAGGAGCCTGGTCTTTCAATACCATGCCTGGGGCATCACAGGCAAAGGCCCAGACTTGACCGGCTAGAGCCGCTGGTGCCACTATACTGTGTGTGCAGGGGGAGGTGGCAAAGTTGAAAAGCGATAGTCATCATTGCACCATCACTGTTACCATTAGCATTGATCACCGAGTGCTTCTGCTTCTGTCAGAGCCTGTACTATTAATAAATTGTGATCTGCATAGCAAACCACTTTACAGAGAAGGAAGTGGGACTGTGGATCACAGTCAGTGTTGCCCTAGAAATTAGAGGGGACCGGGCCGGGCATGGTGGCTCATGGCTATAATCCCAACACTTTGGGAGGCCGAGGCAGGTAGATCACGAGGTCAAGAGATTGAGACCATCCTGGTCAACATGGTGAAACCTTGTCTCTACTAAAAACACAAAAATTAGCTGGGCATGGTGGCGTGTGCCTGTAGTCCCAGCTACTCGGGAGGCTGAGGCAGGAGAATTGCTTGAACCCAGGAGGTGGAGGTTGCGGTGAGCCAAGACCATGCCATTGCACTCCAGCCTGGGTAACAAGAATGAAACTCCATCTCAAAAAAAAAAGAAAGAAATTAGAGGGGCCCATTCCACTGTGCTGTCACAACCTGGTGGCAGTGGTTCTCAGAGAACATTTGACACTGTCTAGGGACACATTTGGTCAACATAACTTGAAAGGGAGGGTGTACAGGCATCTAGAGGTTGGAGACAAGGATGATGCACCGTATCCTACAATGCACAGGTTAGCTGCTCTTTTATCCAGCCCCAAACATCTATAGCGTGGGGCTGAGAAACCCTGACCTAAGAGGACAGAGGCAGGCAAACCATAGCCAACCAAGCTTGCTGGCTTTGTCTTTCTAGACCCTTCCCCAGGGAACTAGCCACTCAAACTAGAAGCCAGTGCTCAATGGGATACATGATGTCTCGTTTGCTCACAGCTGCATCTGCAGGGCCTAAAATGGATTTGGTGTCTTGTCTTTTCTGTTGCAGAACAGGGACCTGGCTGGTGCAGTGGCTCACGTCTGTAATCCCAGCACTTTGGGAGGCAGAGGTGGATAGATCACTTAAGGTCAGGAGTTCAAGACGAGCCTGACCAACATGGTGAAACCCTGTCTCTACTAAAAATGCAAAAAAATAGCTGGGCACTGTGGCACACACCTGTAATCAAAGCTACTCAGGAGGCTGAGGCTGGAGATTCGCTTGAACCTGGGAGGTGGAGGTTGTAGTGAGCCAAGATCACACCACTGCACTTCAGCCTGGGCAATGACCATCTCAAAAAACAAAAGAAAAAGGACCAAACGATGAATGAACAAGAAATGCACCCAACCAGGCCAGGCATGGTGGCTCATGCCTGTAATCCCAGCACTTTGGAAGACCAAGGCAGGTCAATCATTTGAGGTTAGGAGTTTGAGACCAGCCTGGCCAACATGGTGAAACTCTTTCTCTACTAAAAATACAAATATTAGCTGGGTATAATGTAATGGTACATGCCTATAGTCCCAGCTACTCAGGAGGCTGAGGCAGGAGAATCACTTGGACCAGAGAGGCGGAGGTTGCAGTGAGCCGAGATCGCACCACTGTACTCCATGCACTCCAGCCTGAGCGACAGAGCAAGAATTTGTCTCTTTAAAAAAAAAAAAAAAACAACAACACTGCACCCAACCAGAATGCACAAGCTAGCTAGGTGTCAGAGATGACGATAATTAGCACAGGAAATTGCTTAATAGGGATTAGGGGCCCAGAATTTTGGCAACTACTAACTGGGATCTCGGACAATTTATTTAATCTCTGTAATTCAGTTTCCTCATTTATAAAATGTGGATAATAATACAGTAACAGTACATACGTGATGCAGGCGTTACGAGGAATTAGTGAGACAATGGGTGTCAAGTACACAGTAAATGCAAAATAAATCCCTGCCTCCTCCTCCTCCCACCATTCTCCAGATGGGTTTTAACCATCTAAAATCCTCACTATCATGGAGCTACACAAAGGGTATACTGAGAGACAAAGGGAAAGACACACTTTGCCATCTTCTGCTCCCCTGTAAAAGAATGAAGATTTTCAATTCTTTTTAACCCAGATGTAGCTGTCAGGGAGAAGGGGGTTCCTGGAGAACTGGTGGGGATCACTGAAAGAAGCCCAGCTGTGTACGGTGGCTCATGCCTGTGATCCCAGCACTCTGAGAGGCGGAGGTGGGCAGATCACTTGAGGTCAGGAGTTGGAGACCAGCCTGGCCAATATGGTAAAACATGATTTCTTCTAAAAATACGAAACTTAGCCAGGCATGGTGGCACATGTCTGTAATCTCAGCTTCTTGGGAGGCTGAGGCAGGATAATCACTTGAACCCGGGAGGCAGAGGTTGCAGTGAGCAGAGATTGCATCACCACACTTCAGCCTGGGCCACAGAACAAGACTCCACCTCAAAAAAAAAAAAAAAAAAAAAAAAGAAGTAGGTACTATTCTGGGTCTTGTTTTTAATAGATGGAAAACTTGAGGCTCAGATTAGCTAATAACTCACCCAGGATCCAGATTGGTTTAGCCAGGAAGGAGGACTTGGTTCTAGTGCCTTTGTAGTTAACCTGCCCATCAAACACACCTGTCGGGACCTCATGAGGCCAGACACCAAGCCCTCGTCCTCAGCTAAACATGGTGATAGAAGTCCCACTGTCTGGATGGCAGAATCTTCCCATCACAGCAGTGGTTCAAGAAGTCCAGGCTCTTTGTCTGATGGGACAGCCTGACCGCTCTATTCCCAGAGGACAGGCTTTGAGACCTGCTTATTTGGCTCACTCTTCCCTCCAAGATCCTTACCACCCCAACCCCACCCCTGCCCCACAAACACTCACATTCCTATCAGGAAGACTGGATGACCCTGCCTCCCATGGAATGGAAGCTATGATCCCATTCATTCAGTCCAGCCTCTCATAAATGCTCTGTTCCAAAGTCAACCCGAACAGTCAGGGAGTCCTCCAAACCCAGACATGACTTATTTTCTATTTCTATCTTAGCCACGTGATGCCTGGGAGTTTTAAGCACTCAGGCATCCCCATTCATGCTGGCACCATCTCATCTAGAAGCGGGAGGGTGAACAAGCAGCTCTGGATCAGCCCACTGGGGTTCAGAACAAGGAAAAGAATTTCTTCACCTCCCTTGAGTTCCAGCCTCAAAGAGGAGCAAAGAACCTGGAGACCATTAAATCCAGCTGTGCTCATGAAAGGGCAGCACTGAGGCTATGGAGGACAAAGACGATTCCCAGATGATCTGCATTGCTCCTTTTCTCCCTTGCTTCTTTCTCTCGTGTTGAATTGGAATAGGTCAAACCTGTCTACAGTATTCAAATATCGAGGGGGTTTTCCCCACTAGGCACAGGGCAGAGCTCACGCTCCATAAATGTTCAGAGAATGAACAAACATCAGCAATTACTTAGTAGGCAACTTTGGAGAGGATTTCACTTCCTCTAAAATTAAATACAACAACTGGCATGAATGTTGAAGGGACAATATGCATGAGTGTGCGTGTGTGAGAGAGAGGAAGAGACTGCAATCCCTATACCAAATGGCTATTCATTTGTTCCAAGACTTTTTTTTTTTTTTGACATGGAGTCCTGCTCTGTCACCCAGGCTGGAGTAGAGTGGCATGATCTCGACTCACTGCAACCTCCACCTCCCAGGGTCAACTGATTCTCCTATCTCAGCCTCCCAGCCAGTAGCTGGGACTACAGGCATGCGCCACCATGCCCAGCTAATTTTTGTATTTTTAGTAGAGACGTGGTTTTACCATGTTGGCCAGGATGGTCTCAAACTCCTGACCTCGTGATTGCCCCAACTCGGCCTCCCAAAGTGCTGGGATTAGAGGCATGAGCCACCATGACCGGCTTCCAAGAGTTTTTTTTTAACCAAAAAATGCTTTAATATAATCACCTTTTAAATCATATACACTGTCAGCTTGATTACCTCCATTGGGCTTACGCAAACAGGCCAGGATCTTGCAGAGAAATGGGCCCGAGGTTTCCTTCTGCCAGGTCACCAGTAAGTGGGTATTTCCCAAAAGGAGGACCTTTAAATATGTCTGTATAATTTAACCTAAAATCCTAGTTAGTATTCTAGCAAGATGTTTCCTTCTAATTAAGGTAATTTCTAGAAATAGATTGCTAAAAGTTTCCTTTTCTTCAAATAAAGCAGTAACTGCTATTTATAAAGCATGTATTCGGTGCCAGGTACTTCAGTGTCCTTAATTCTTTGTAACTCATGTTTTCACCGTCATGAGAACACAATAAGGCAAACATGACCAGTTCAGTCACAAAAACTGAGCTGATGTGGGAAAACAACCAGCCCAGTGCTGCAGAACCAGTAAGAGGCTGAGCTGGGGCTGGAACCTAGGACTGACTCTGAAGTCCAAGCTCTTTATACCATGTTTTTTTTTTTTGTTTTTGAGACAGAGTCTTGCTCTGTCACCCAGTCTGGAGTGCAGTGGTGTGATCTCGGCTCACTGCAACGTCCACCTCCCAGGTTCAAGCAATTCTCCTCCCTCAGCCTCCTGAGTAGCTGGGATTACAGGCGCATGCCACCATGTCTGGCTAGTTTTTTTATATTTAGTAGAGATGAGGTTTCACCATGTTGGTCAGGCTGGTCTTAAACTTCTGACCTCCTGATCCACTTGCCTCAGTCTCCCAAAGTGCTGGGATTGCAGGTTTGAGCCACCATGCCTGGCCACCATGTTCTCTTAAGCTCAGATTAAAACCCATCCCATCCCCTACCTTCTTAGTATTTCATCATGGACAGAATATTTCAAGGAACTTAATTTTTACCAGAAGGAATACAAAATAAGGGATCAGAAGTCCTCTGTCTTACCTCAGCTTTATCACAACCACTTTGCAAAGTTACTGAGATTCAACTGCTTCGTCTGCTAAATGGGCATATTGCCCTTCAAACACCCCTTTGCTTTGTTGCCAGAAACAAAGGAAAAAGCAGAAAAACAGTGCCTGTTTCTTCCAGAGCTGTCAGAGGCCAGCAGATCTTCCTGCAAGGATGTCAGCCTAAGCAATCTTTCAAATGCTCCCCGGGCAGGCAGCCCAACCCACCACGCTCCACTCCAAGGAGACACCTCCTAAAATAAACCCTGCTAACTTCAGTTAGCTCACCCTAAAGACTATATATAGAAGAGAAGACTCAGGAGTTCCCAATTGGCAGCAGCTTCTCCAAAACTCAGCCCAAATGGCTGATTTCTAACTTAATCTTCAACATCTGACAGGCAGTTTTAAATCAGGGAGGCCGGCTGAGAGATGGAAAACCCCTGTGAGGCCAGCCCAGTCTGTCTGGGGGCAGAGACACCCCAGGGCTTTTCAGCCATCTAGAGTGGCAAGAAAATGGGAGCCTGGCCCTGGGAGGGCGCAGGAGAAAAATTAGACAAGGTGTGGTGGGTGGGAGCAGGATCTAGCCCAGCCAGGCCACTGGGCACGTTTTGAGGTAGCTGGGGGTGGAGGACAGTGATCTGTACAGAGGCACTGTTGTGAGTTCTGAATCTTGGTGTCTTCTGAGTGGCATGTTATCCTAGGGAATGACAGGAAGCCAGGGCAGGCTGTGAGATCCCCCATCTATGAAATGAAGGGTATGAGACAGACACACACACAAATTACATCCAGACAGCCATACATTCATTCTCAATACACCTTTGAAAATGTTGGCTCACTGCGACCTCCACCTTCCGGGTTCAAGCAACTCTCCTGCTTCAGCCTTCCAAGTAGCTGGGACTATAGGCATCCACCACCATGCCCAGCTAATTTTGTATTTTTAGTAAAGATGGGGTTAATTCATGTTGGTCAGGCTGGTCTCAAACTCCTGACCTCAGGTGATCCGCCCGCCTTGGCCTCCCCAAGTGCTGGGATTACAGGCATGAGCCACCGTGCCTGGCCCAAAGACCAACATTTATATTTGTATTTGAAAGATTGCTAAGGTTGAATTTCTGCAGGAAGATCTGCTGGCCTCTGACGGTTCTGGAAGAAATATGCACTTTTGTCTGCATTTTCCTTTGTTTCTGGCAACAATGCAAAGAGGTGTTTGGAGGGCTGGACTCAGTGGCTTACACCCGTAATCCCAGCATTTGGGAGGCCAAGGCGGGTGGATCACTTGAGGTTGGGAGTTTGAGACCAGCCTGGCCAACATGGTGAAACCCTGTCTCTACTAAAAATAAAAAAATTTGCTGGGCACAGTGGTGCACGCCTGTTAATCCCAGCTACTCAGGAGGCTGAGGGAGGAGAATCACTTGAACCCAGGAGGCAAAAGTTGCAGTGAGTCGAGATCACGCCACTGAACTCCAGCCTGGGTGACAGAGCCAGACTCCATCTCTAAATAAATACATATTAAAAATAAAAACAGGCGGTTGGAGGGAGATGTGTCCTTTAGCAGACGAAGCCATCGAATCTCAGTAACGTTGCTAAGTGGTATATCCCACAGAAGTATATACAAAAAAGTGTTAGCAATGATTCCTTTAAAGAGAGAGACTAGAAAAGGTAGAAGAAAGAGAAGTGTCCTTATTTTAATCATTCTCTCATGGGGGAATTTTCTTATCACATGCTGATACTACTTATATTTAAAAAGCTAACGTCACTTAAAGATGGAGGGATTATAAGGTGGTTTCTCAAAAAATTAAATATAAAATGCAATATAATCCAGCAATTCCACTTCTGGGTTCACAGCCTGGTGAAGAGCAGGGGCTTGAACAGCTATTTGCACATCTATGTTCAAAGCAGCATTACTCACAGTAGCTAAAAGGGGAAAACAAGCCAAGTGTCCATCCTGGATGGTTAAACCAAATGCAATATACACATACCACGGACTAGTCAGCTTTAAAAAAGGAAGGAAATTCTGTCCCACACCAGATAGGGACAAAGCTTGAAGACATTATTCATGCTAAGCAAAATCAGCCAGTTACAAAAGGGCAAATACGGTATGATTCCACTTATAGGAGGTACTCAGAGTAGTCAAAATCATAGAGACAGAAAGAAGAATGGCAGTTGCCAGGGGCTGGGAGTGAGAGCGGGCGACCAGGAGCTATGGTTTGTTGTTGTTGTTTGTTTTTGAGACAGAGTCTCACTCTGTTGTCCAGGCTGCAGTGCAGTGGTACAATCTCGGCTCACTGCAACCTCTGCCTCCTGGGTTCAAGTGATTCTCCTGCCTCAGCCTCCTGAGCTGGGATTACAGGTGTGCACCACCACGCCTGGCTAATTTTTGTATTTTTAGTAGATACGGGGTTTCATTATGTTGGCCAGGCTGTTCTTGAACTCCTAACCTCAAATGATCCATCCGCCTCAGTCTCCAAAAGTTCTGGGATTACAGGCATGAGCCACCACACCCCGCTGCAATATCTTAAAATAGTAAAATGAATGAAAACTGAATTATTAATAGAAAATGTCTAACATTCTAGCTCTGACAGTCTATGAAATTATGGTTCTAAATCTAGGGAAACACTACAGGAGAACCTAAGATTTCTAGGAATGAATTTATTTACTTAACAGTGGCAATTGATGTGGGCTAACAGTGCACTTAAACTTTATCTCAGTTAATCCTCACTGCAAGCCCATGAAGCAGCTGTTGGTATTTTTCCCCACTGAACAGGTGAGAATACTGTGGCACAGAGAGACCACCTTACAGAATTGGGACCAGGGCAGGAATGATTCCAAGGTCCATGCTCTTACCCACTGTGCCGTGCCCCCTCCCTCAATTGTCACTGGCCACCGCTATATCCTGGGCACTCTCTTGGCCAGATTCATAGTGACAGAAGCCACTGTGAGCCAAAAGCCTGCAAGAAGCAGCAAATGGAGATGCTGGTATTTGGGCATCTCCATCTTTCTAGGGTGCAAAGCATCACCACGCATCATCCCAGGTACACAGAGAGCTCCACGGTGGGCCCATTTCAGCAAGAGGCATCTTCAGGTCCCAGGAATTGTCCAAGGTATTGCTGGCCAATAGAACTTTCTGTGATGATAGAAACAGTCTCTGTCTCCACTGTCCCCAGTGGAACTCACCAGCCACACGTGGCTGCCAACCACTTGAAACGTGGCTGTTACAAAGGTGGAACAGCATTTCTAATTCTACTTAATATTAATCAATTTCAATGTAAACGGCCCCACACAGAGTGGATTGCACAGTGCCACTGTGTCAGCAGAGCACAGCCTGGAGATCAAAGCACAGCACGAAGGTTGACATCTCAGGACCTGGGGCGGGCCAGCCAAGAGTGCCAGCCAGCGCAGCATGTGGGAGATGAACTTGGCCCTGCAGAGGAGCCAGTGTGAGTGCCTCTGAATGCCCCCCATCTACGTGTGAGTCAACCAGGGTACTGAGAGCCATATGGAACCCAACATACACGCTCCAGATAACAGTCCCCATACTGGCACTCAATATCCCAGAGGTCTTGTGCAAGAGGTTTTAATGCATTACTTCCTACAGACCCCAAGAAGGAGTAACTCTCATCCCCCAACCCAGGTGAGGAAACTGAGGTCCAGAGAAATGAAGCAACATACTCAAGGTCACAGTCACTGGCAAAGACAGGATTTGAATCCAGGAAGTTTGACTGCAGAGGACAAATTTCAAACAACTATCCAGTCCCACTTCCCAAGACAGAGTCACACCTTGCCACCTGTCCTGAGACCCATGTACTCACTTCCAACAAGCTGCAAGCAGAGGCTTTCATTTTGGTAGAAGGAGAAAAGTGAGGCTTCCTGTGGAGAGTGTTGAGAAAGGTACAGTCAGAATCCCAAATGCAGAGACAGACAGTTACTTCTTTTCTTTTCTTTTTTTTTTTTTTTTTTTGAGACGAACTCTTTGTCTCCCAGGCTGGAGTGCAGTGGCGTGATCTCGGTTCACTAAAACCTCCACATCCCAGGTTCAAGCGATTCTCCTTCCTCAGCCTCCTGAGTAGCTGGGATTATAGGCAGTACCACCGTGCCAGGCTAATTTTTGTGTTTTTTTTTTTGGGGGGGGGGGAGAGATGGGGTTTCATCATCTTGGTCAGGCTGGTCTTGAACTCCTGACTTCATGATCTACCTGCCTCGGCCTCCCAAAGTGCTGGAATTGCAGGTGTGAGCCACTGCGCCCAGCCCAGACAGTTCCTTCTATACCACAGTCACTAGCCACAAACACGGGAAAAGCACTGCAGCTTCCCATCTTCGCCTCATTTTTCATGGCTCATTCTCTCCACCAGGAATCCCTTCTTCTCTAGCCCACCTGGAGAATGCATATTTATCCTTCCCAATTCAAGACTTTTTCTTGGAAACCTTTCCTGACTTCCTGAAGATAAGCAGACTACTCCCTCCTTAGCTAGCTGGTTGCGGTCACCACCACCATGACTCTGACCTGTAATTACTTCTTTCTAAGCACCCATCTTCCTCACTCCACTGTTCAGATTCGAGATTCCTTGTGGCAGGGGCTGGGTCTTATCCACTTGTTTTCCCAGAGCTAAACAGGGTGTCTGACATATGGTCCTTGCTCGGCAACTGTGGACTTGCAATGGCAATGACAAGATGAATGATTTCAACAAAAGGAACATTTACATTTTAAGAGCTGAATTAAGAACTGGCTTATGTCAAAGGAAGAGAGTAGTGAGTATCTTTCAACGTCTTGGGCCCTGGAGACAGGCCAGGGTGTGCTTTCCAACTCAGTTACTTTCTATAATAGCTGTGTGACCCTAAGTGATGTTTTAACCTCTTAAAGCTCTCCAGTTTCCTTCCATAAGATGAGGATAACATTAAGACCTGACTCTGGGGGTTGCTGGGAGGATCACCTGGGTTAATGATGTATGTAAAACACCTGGCATAGGACCTCAGCTTCAAAGAATCAGAATGAAAGTGAATCGGCAGGTAGGAGTTGACACTGTACAACCAATCCCAGGTCAGTAGGTGGTTTTGCCAATTTCTTCTCTTTGATGTCCCACCAAGTTCTGAAAGACCCTGGGTCAATTCTATCTCTTGGCTGGCCAGACCTGGTTTTCAGGGGCCCTCAGAAAAGGGGTCACTCACTGTCACCCTATTAGCTGCATCTGACTCTCAGATACATTTTGTTTTGGCCTGCAAAGCGTTTTTAAATTTTTCAATTAGTTGCCCATGTTGGAAACTCAGCAACACCCGGCAATTCAAATTCTGGATGTCTAACCTTCTTTGAAAAAGTAGATCTGGACTCACTGGGTTCGTATTTTGAATTGACAGAATCTCAGAGCAAAATTGTCTACTTCAGATGCAGCGTGGGAGCTTCCGGTCCCCATGTGGCCAGAACACCCGTTCTCATTACCAGCCCTGCCCAGAAGACATCTAACATTGCAACTCCTGCCCGAGGGAAGACAGTTGGCCAGAAATAGGCTGTTTTATTTAGCAAACCTGTTAGCTAAAAGTGGGGAGCCGCTAGCTCTGAGAATGAGTAAAAATCCACATTTCGAACTCATCTGACTTCTCTTTGACATAACTGGTATGTAAAGACACAGATGAATTAATGATTCCATTTAATGATCAACTAACCCTATTGTTGCTGCCTCTCTCATGCAGAAAGCGAAAAATCAATCGCTGGTGGCAGCACTTCTCAATCTACACCTGAGAGGCAACAGTTGGTGCTGTCCTAGTCCCAGCGTTGGTCTTGGAGGAATTCCTGATTTTTAGGTGGCTGCAGAGTCCCTGAGGGAGGTAAAAGCTGCTCACAGACATGACCCTGACGGTTCTCTGCATTTACTCACAAAAAGGAGATGATGAGGCAGAGAGATACGATCAGATGAAGAGACAAACCTGTCCATGTCACTCACTTTCATGTCTTATCTGAAGTGTCACCTCTTCATAGCTGTGACAAATTAGCCTAGTAAACAGAGGCCCCCATTGTCTACTCCTGTCCCCATAACACACATAAACACACACATAAACACACACCCATGCACTCCCCTGTCAACCTCCTTGGAACATTTCCCAGAGGCTGTAATATCTTATTATTTGTTCTCTTGTGTGCTCTTTTCAGCTAGATTATACGCTGTACGAAGGGAGTAGCCTTGTCTGATTTGGTCAGTTTCCAGCTACTTGTCTGTTTCGGGCACCTCATGTAGCACTTGACGCTGAACAAGCCCTTCCTGAAAATTTCCAAATGCATTTTTGACACAATACACAGTACTCTGTAACGTTTCCAAACTTCCAATGCCCATCCACTGGTTTCATGATTTTTGCCATATTTCTGTACCTCCCAATACAGTAACTTAGTATTTTCTTTGACCAACTCTCATTTTTAATGAAATAGATCTATTTTTAAAATAAAGCTTTGGGACAGGTGCAGTGGCTCATACCTGTAATCCCAGCACTTTGGAAGGCCGAGGCAGGCAGACCATGAGGTCAGGAGATCGAGACCATCCTGGCTAAAAGACATCTAAAACCCCGGGAGAAAAGACCTGGTGAAATCCCATCTTTACTAAAAATACAAAAAATTAGCCCAGTGTGGTGGTACACACCTGTAGTCCCAGCTACTCAAGAGGTTAAGTTAGGAGAATTGCTTGAACATGGGAGGTGAAGTTGCAACGAGCTGAGATCATGCCGCTGCTCTCCAGCCTGGGTGACAGAGCAAGACTCCATCTCAAAATAATAATAATAATAAAATAAAGCTTTATGGCCATGCATTCAGTCAATAGAGAGATGCCTGTAACTGGAGAGCTCTGGAGTTGACCATCACCTATGAGCAGTGTGACCTCGGACAAGTGAGTTTCCTCATCTGCAAAACAGTACCAACAATAGCGCCTACTGAATACAGAGGTTGTTCAAGGGTGAATGACATAAAACATGTGAAGTTAATCCATGGCAAGTGCTTCAAATAATGCCTGCCACAGAGCCAGCACAATAGGACTACTACTCGTATCAGCATTATTTAGGGGGACAAAACTGTATCACTTTAAATAAATACATGACAATTAAAAGAAAAAGTCACTTATGCAACAGCTGAGAAACACTTGGAGACACAGGCTAAGCCTGGGTTTTACTGCTACCCAGATGTGAAAAGCACCACCTTCCCCAGGACCCTATCTCCCATCTTTTAAATGAAGATGTTGGGCCAGGCACTCTAAGATTCCACCCATCTTCCAGTTCTGAATCTCTGACTCTCAATCACGGATAACATTATCTTAAAAGAAATAAAATTGGAAAAACCTGAATTTACACAATAAGCTCAAATGGAAAGAGCAGGAGTGGGGAGGTTATTCACATTCCCAAAGGATTTGCTTTTACAAAGGGATTAACAGCAGTGTTGCTTTAAATAGCCGCTTAAGCCTTGTTTATGGATTACTAGATACTTGATGGAGAAGTGGAGGGGGCAGAAACTTGGAACAAAAGCTTGGCTACACCCAGGCAGAAATGAAACAGTGGGTATGTTTTCTTTAAAATTACAATACACATCAACAGGAGAAATAATTCCAAGAAACCTGATTCCTACTCTATATTTCCGCTGCATGTCAACTGCATACAAGAAGGTATGCCTGTATCCACGAACCAGTTTAGAGCAGTCATCTGGAGTTTATATTTTTAAGCCCCTATTACAAGAGTATTGATAATTTATTAAATGTCCCAGGCACTGTTAAGCATATGACATACATTATTCATCGAGTCATCACAGTAACCCAATGAGGCAGGTGTAATTGTCATCGAACTTTTACAGATGAAGAAACTGAGGCTAAGAGAGAAGAAATGACTCACCCACGACAAAAGATGGTGAATAGTCAAGCCGGAGCACATGAACCAGGCACTGAGGTTGGATTATAAAAGGTAAGATCCTTGCCTCAAGGAGGGCACAGAACAGCCACGGAGGTCAAAGGACTCAGAAGAGGATGTAAATGTCCCAACAGACACCTTTGAAAAAGCAGAGGAAGGGGACATCAAGGGCTAAGGTGTGCCCAAAGCCAGGTGTGACCGTGTCTGACCCCCAGGTGTCCATACTCCAGCATCTCTAAACACTCAATGTCTAGATTCCTATCCTCCATCCTTAATGCACAGAGACCCTCTTATCTCTCCCTCCCTGTGCTCGAACCAATCTGTCCTAGGCCACTCTATTCCCAAAAGGTGGGCTGTGGGCCTGGAGGCAAAGAGAGAAAGAGGAACTGTTGCAAGGTCTCTCCCACCACCCACAATGCTTCACTAGACTACCTGAGAGCACCCTATTGCCTGCTTTTCCTCCTTTGAAAAATGGGGATATTAGCTACCCCCCATCTCCCTTAGCGGGGAAGCACTAGTGATTAATTAGCTAACATCTGTGAAGCACTCCCAGCTTTCCAGAGAAGGGCACCTTGGGAGAAGAGCTATAAAAACAAGAGGCATAGGCTATTATCAGCATGATCATTATCATCATCATTGTCATCATGACATTCTCCAGCCCAAAGACCTGCAGTGGCTCCCCACTGCCCAGAGATGAAGGTGCCTGGCTGCCTGGCAGGCAAGGCCACCAGAGCCACTGCAACACTCTCCCTGGACTCTCTTACTCCCATGCATCTCTACCCATTCATACCCTACACATGAGTCCTGCAACTTCCACGTGGAACCCTTTCTCCTTGGAGTGGCTCCAGTCTTGGCCAGTCCAAGAACCTTTTCTAACCATGCAAGCTGGAAGCTCGACATTCATGAGTCTGTTTTTGTTTTAGACACTATTATTTTTCTACTCCTGAAGATGCTATTCATAGGCATACACAAGTGCATAAAAAACAGTCATACTGCATAGGTTTCTCTTTTCCCAGAGCTATAAAACAAAGATGCTACACAAACCATGACTCAATATCTTAGACTGACGCTCGTGACTTATAATGGGTTACGTCCAATAAACCCACTGTAAGCTTAAAATAGCATAAGTTAAAAATGCATTTAATGCACCTAACCTATAGAAAATCACAGCTTAGCCTAGCATGTCTTAAACATGCTCGGAACAGTGACCTTAGCCTACAGTTGGGCAAAATCATCTAATACAAAATTATCTGATACAAAGCCTACTTTATAATGAAGTGTTGAATGCTGTACACAGATGCTTTATAGATATGATAGGAGGCTAAAACACAAAACACAATGTCCAACTGCATTGCTAGCCTGAGAAAAGATCAAAACTCTAAGGTTTCTACTGACGATACATCACTTTTGTACCAATGTTAAGTTGAAAGTTGTAAGTGAAACCCATTGCCAGTCAGGGACTGTCTGTATCTCCAACTAGATGACAAGCATGTCGAGGACCAGATAGAGCTCAAATAAAGTCTACAACTCATGACCAGAGCCTCGGGAACTAGTTAAGGGCGCAAGCACAGTCTCTGGGTTCAGACAGACCAGAGCTCCCCATTCTGCCTGTCCCCACCTCCTGGAGCCCCAACTTCCTCCTCTGCAAAATGGAGACCGTCATACTTAATACCAACTGTTAAAGGAAAAACTAATCCGGATTAAGTAAGAAGCAACATCATTTGAAAGGATTATTGCGAAGGGAAGAAAGCAGCAATTGCGCTAGGGAGAGTGCTTTACCCTAAGATCTTAAGGATCCTGCAAACATCTCAAAGGCTGGGCAAAAAGGAGTTTTCTTTCACAAAAAGGAAAAAACAAGAGCAGGTTCGGGGAAGAAAGGATGGGGTGATCAGAGAGTAGACCAGAGAATGCTTTACCCTGATGCCAGCCTTTTCTCAGGAGGGGCTGGTGCTGGCTCAGCCTCAGGGTGGGTACAGGTGAAAGCACCTACAAGAAGAGGGTCGTCGGATCCAAAGTCTGGTGATCATGCATGATGTTCTGATCGATCAGTGGGAATCAGCAGCCCACTTCATCCTTTATAAGGTAACAAATGGGAATTTGCAGGGTCTGGGTCTAGCTTTGTCCTGGGAAAACAACAAGGTATCCACAGGTTGTATCTAAGTCACATGGGGAACACTGGTTCTTTGCAGTGAGGCATTTCCTGCAACACAAAGGGGTGGGGGGATTCCTTTAACCTTTGTGCTCTTCCAGGAGCACAGGGCTGATGTACGATTCAGCATTGCTGATCCCCAAAAGTGGCTGTGTAGATTCAATGTGACAATGCATAGAAAGCGTTTAACAAATCTCATTTTTATTATTTTCATTTTTCTTAGAGATAGGGTTTCACTTTGCCACTCAGGCTGGAGTGCAGTGGCGCGATCATGGCTCACTTCAGCCTCAAATTCTCGGGCTCAAGCAATCATCCCACCTCTGCCTCCTGAGTATTTAGGACTACAGGTGCCTGCCACCATGCCTGGCTACTATTTTTTGTTTAATTATGGTTTACGGCCAGGTACAGTGGCTCACGCCAGTAATCCCAGCACTTTGGGAGGCTGAGGCGGGCGGATCACGAGGTCAAGAGATCTAGACCATCCTGGCCAACATGATGCAAACCCATCTCTACTAAAAAATACGATAATTAGCTGGGCGTGGTGGCACACGCCTGTAGTCTCAGCTACTCGGGAGGCTGAGGCAGGAGAATTGCTTAAATCCGGGAGACAGAGGTTGCAGTTAGCTGGGATCGCGCCACTGCACTCCAGCCTGGTGACAGAGTGAGACTCCGTCTCAAAAAAAATATGAAAGAAAATTATGGTTTACCTGCAGGATAGTAGAGAAGAATAATTATAAGAGGCAGAGGTTGTGAAAGGAATATAGGCATTCTGGAACTGTCTTACAGATAAATACGTAGCGCACGAGAGGATCTGTGTTTAGTCAGCAAGGCACAGAACATTACTGACTCACATTGGGCTTGCCATCTAATCAGCCCCAGGATATTTTTACATCATCTTCTCTTAAGCAAGACAGATCTTCAGCCTAAAACACATCCAACATCGTCCCTGGCCATTGAAAACTTAAAACAGAAATTTAAAAAGTGAATGAAATATACAGCCCACCATTGCAATCCATCCAAGAATCAAAGGGTGTAGGCTTCAAGACAAGACGGAGAACGAGGAGTTAAACAAAATTCTCCACTAACTTTTTATCCTCTGCTATAATCAGTGGCACGCAAACCTGTTTTAAATTTACCGACAGCTTAAGCTGCCACCCAGCTCTTGAGGTATTTTTAGTCAAGTAGAAATTCATTTAGAGCCTGAAGTCGGGAAAGGGAATCGTGTCAGGTGTGGCTCATGCAGGATTCCGGTCGTGCCCTGTACCTGCTTTAGTCACCACTCCTCATTTGCACACAATTAAATAATCACTTCACCCCCCACCTCTTCAGCATCTTCGGCATCTCCCCACAAAGAGCAAGAGGTGGGGATGAAACAACAGGGAAGTCAACCGTAGGTTTAAGAAATCTATTCTTAATCTGAACATCAATCAGTTCCATTAGCAGAAACAAACTCAACTGGGGGAGGCGAGCACAAGGAATACAGGGCCCCACGCTGAACCAAAAGAGAACAAATTCTTCTCTCCCCACTCAAAATGGGCTTCTCCATTAAAGCTGTGGCTGTATCTACCTGAATAAGCTGCCAGAACGAGGCAGACACAGGAGTAAGGAAATTAATACTTCGGCGTGGGGAGCCATAGGAAGGTGCCTAAGTCGAAGGCAAAAACCACCCACCCTAGTGTTCAAGCCAACCATGTAGGAGCCACCGCCTCTGGCTAGTTTATACTTTAAAACGTAACAGTCCTTCCCTAAAATGAAATCATCTTTGTAAAGCTAATGTAGGTCCATTAGGATAGAAGGATAAGAGGAGCTTGAATTCTGCCTAAGGTGTAAAGGATTACCAGCCACTGAGGTCACAAGATTTGCAACTTCCCCGATTCCTCCTTCAGATAACATCACTCTTGTAGAACCTATGATTGGCCTTTTGAGATGTCTTTTCAGGTTTTTGCATTTATTTTATTTAACACTTGATATGGACTAGGGGAAGATTTTTGCATTTCTGACTATGATGACTCGACCCAGACCCACCAACCAGTACTGTGGCCTCACCCAAAAGAGGATCATTTTCCACACCCCATGATTGCATCCCCAGCCAATCAGCAGCACTCATTCTCTTGCCTGCCAAACTATCCTTGAAAAACTCTAGCTTTGAAATTTCCAAAGAGACCAATTTGCATCATAAAACTCCAGTCTCCCATTCAGCAGACTCTGCATGAATTAAACTCTATTGCAATTCCCCTGTCTTGATAAATTGATCCTGTCTGGGCAGTATGTAAAATAAACCCACTGGGCAATTACAAACTGTCCACTTCTGACCTTGACCATGCTAGCCCAAGTTCCAGTCATCTTGGATCCCAACATCCCTTCACTCCCAGGGTCCTTTCTTCTTCCAGCAACCACCAGAGGGACTGATATGGTTTGGCTGTGTCCCCACCCAACACTCATCTTGAATTGTAACTCCCATAATTCCCATATGTGGAGGGAAGGACCCAGAGGGAGATAATTGAATCATGGGGGCGGTTTCCCCCCATACTGTTCTCATGGTAGTGAATAAGTCTCATGAGATCTGATGGTTTTATAAGGGATTCCCCCTTTCACTCAGCTTTTATTCTCTCTTACCTGCCACTATGTAAGATGGCACTTTGCTCCTCATTTGCCTTCTGCCATGATTGTGAGGCCTCTGCAGCCATGTGAACCTGTGAGTGAGTTAAACCTCTTTCCTTTATAAATTACCCAGACTCAATGTCTTTATTTAGCAGCATAAGAACTAATACAGGGACCCTTATAAAATCATAAACCAAAGAACACACAACATAGCAATTCATAAATCCAACAGGACTTCTAAGGTGTCCCCATCTCACAGGAAATAAAATCTAAACTTCTCACCTTGATCATAAAGCCCTACAGGATCTTACCCCTGCCTGTTCCTCAAGCTCATCTCACACCATACTTCCATCTCCCTCCATGTCCCAGCACTGATGGCCTAAGATTTCTAGAACATTCCATTCTCTCTGCCACCTCAAAGCCATTTCCCTCTGCTGGGAGGCTTCTCATCCAAGTTTGCAGATGGCTTCTCTGGTCATTCAGGTTGAGGGCCAAATGTCACCTCCCTCAGGGCTCTCTTGGGACCACCCTCTTCAACACATCTTCCTATTTTAGTCCCATGTATATAACATTTACCATGTTAATAGGTTCTACCTTTTCTGGTCTGTTTGATCTCTGTGTCTTATTCATTGCTGCATCCTCATCATGCACACTAGTTGGCACTCAAAAAATATTTATTGAATGAATAAATGGCCATCAGAAGGGGAAATGAAAGCCCTTCTGTCTTAGGACCCCAAACTCACCATGCCAAATGGGAGAGTTATGCTTGGAAACTGAGTCATGCAAAACACTGCCTTTCCCTTTATTCCTAAACAGATAGTTGCGAGACAGAAGGGACCTATCTCCCCAGGTGGCCTCCCTTGCCTTAGCAATGTAAATTAACAGCTTATCTTCAGAGATATGGGACAAAAACAAGACCAGAAATCATCCTGCCCATCTCAAGACAAATGTATTTTTGACGTTTCCCTCTACTTTATGTTTACTTTATCCCATGCAAAATGCGAATTTACTGAGCTAGAGAGGATTGCATAAAGGACTGTTCCTTACCCGTCCCGTCCCCCCCCCCCCCCCCCCCCCCGCCGCCTTTCACATGCAACATGTGGATTCAATGAGACCTAATCAAAGCCTCATAAGAAAGTGACCTCTTACCTCATTGCATACCTTCCCTCTTTTCTTTCTTTCCTCCTTTCCCTCCTGACCACTTTTTCCTCTTTAAATACAGAGTCCTCAAAGTCCTCTTTGGGAAAAGCACAAGCAAGATTCTCCAGTGACATTTGTCCCTTTTTCCTGGGGATGTCCTCAACCTTGGCAAAATAAACCTCTAAACTCATTGAGACATGTCTCCGACATTTTTGTTTGCAGAAGAAACCACAACTGTAGCACATGATGTGAGTAGGCGATTCTGAAGGGCATTGTGTGTATTTTATATGACAGCATACCTCAATATATTTATTTTTGATTTCTATAAATGTAAGGAGTATGGGTGAAATTTTGTTACATGGATGAACTGTGGAGTGGCGAGCACTGGGCTTACCCCATCACCGAAATGGTATACATTATACATATGAAGTAATTTCTCATCATCCCCCTGCCACCACCCTCCCACTCTTCATGGTATCCAGTGTCTACCATTCCACACTCTATGTCTGTGTGTACACATATTTAGCTCCCACACCCACTGATAAGTGAGATCATGCTGTCATATCTCAATATAGATGCTAAATGTTTATCAGCAAGGCAGGCTCCATCTTTAGAGTTCAGAAAAATGTCAAATAAGTCTGGGTGTGGTGGCTCACGTCTGTAATACTAGTGCTTTGAGAGGCGAAGATGGGAGGATTGCTTAAGCCTAGGAGTTCGAGACCAGTCTGAGAAACACAGGGAGACCCTATCTCAAAAAAATTACTTAATTGATTGATTTTCTTTAAATGTCAAATGAAGAAGTAAATTCTTAGGCCCAAGTTGTTCCAAACATATTTAATAACTGAATCAAGTATCAGGTTTTAGATTTAAATTAATGAAAATGAAATAAAAGTGAAAATTCAATTTCTCATTGCTCTAGCCACATTTCCAGGGTGCCTGATCTAGCCCCATGCAGCTGGTGGAGACCACACTAAATGGCACAGGGGTGGCTCATGTCACCCACCACAGCAGCCATCATCATTGCAGTTCATGGAGAAGAGATTTTTACTCTGCCTTCATGGGAGTCTCTTCCCCATGGGAGGCACAGGTGGTCTCCACATGATCCACCAAGTCCAACCCTGCCAGCTCTTTCCTTCTGCCCTCTCAGAGGAGCTGATGTGGCCCAGTGATTCCAACAGGGAGCATGTGGGCAAAGTGCCCTGGAGGCAGGAGTCCATTCTCACTGACCCCTGGCACAACTTCACCCACTGTGCAAGAAGCACCTAAGCTTCCATGAAGGACCATGGAAGAGGACAGCATTTCTGCAGATAAATAAGGCCATCATGCTTAGAGAAAACAGCACAGGAGTGTGGGAAGAGCTCTGGCCCTGGAGCTAGACTGCCTGGGTTCGAATCCCAGCAGCGCTACTGACCAGCTATGTGACCTCGGGCACATAATTTAACCCATGACTCAGTTTACCTATAGGCAAAAGGTCAGCACCTCCCCCATAGAGGAGTTGAAAGACACAGGTAAAACAGAGTATATAAAGCATTTTTTGGGATGGGCATAGTAGCTCATGCCTGTAATCTCAACACTTTGGGAAGCCAAGGCAGGAAGATCACTTGAGGCGAGGAGTTCAACACCAGCCTGGGCAAGAGAGTGAGATCCCTGCCTATCCCCTCTGTGTTAGTCAATTTTCACACTGCTATCAAGAACTACCTGAGACTCAGTAATTTATATTACAAAGGAAAGAGATTTAATTCACTCACAGTTCTACGTGAGTGAAGTTCTTCCTCTTCTACAATCACAGTGGAAGAGGAAGGAGAAGCAAGGCACATCTTACATGGCAGAAGGAGAGAATGAGACTGAAGGGGGAATTGCCAAATACTTTTAAAGCATCAGATCTCATGAGCACTCATTCACTATCATGAGAACAGCATGGGGGAACCCTCCCCCATGATCCAATCACCTCCCACCAAATCCCTCCCTTGGCACATGGGGATTACAATTCGACATGAGAGTTGGGTGGGGACACAGAGACAAATCATATCACTCCCCACCCGTGCCAATCTTTTAAATATTAAAAAAATGAAATGGTGGTACGCTTCTGTAGTCCCAGTTACTTGGGAGGCTGAGGCAGAAGGATCACTTGAGCCCAGGAGTTCAAGGCTGCAGTGAGCCATGATCGCACCTCTGATGTCAGAGCAAAACCTTTTCTCTGTCATCAGAAATAATCCCATAAAACAAAGCATGTGTCACAAGTGCTTGGCACAACACAACGACTCCCTATAAATAATCATAATTATTCTTGCTTATTATAATACTTTGAGCTCTGCTCACAGAAGTACAGAATAACACAGATGCCCCTGTTAAACTGAAGCCAAACTTCTAAAGGAGATCATTCACAGCATAAAGGATTCCCATCGGGGACTCCTTTAAATACAGTGAAATCTGTGAAGGGCTTTTCAAATAGGAATCAATTTACCATATTGACATGAAATTCTTCAGGGACCCTTCCAGGAAGGACTCAGATGTACAGTGTCCTCTCTGTCACTCTCATCTGTTGGTTGGTGAACAGCGGACTCTGTTCACCATCCCTCCAATCAGCCAAGGAGGGCTGTGATGGTTCACGAGGCACCACCAGACAGAGATCAAAGTGGTCATGGGTGCTGTTGAATTTCAGGCTGCTTAGAGAACCGCATATTTAAAAGCAGCCCTGTGCAAGCCCAAGCCAGAGCTGCCAAATTCTCGAGGCAAGGAAAACAAAGGCAGTCTGGGTTGGGAAAGTTTGCTCCAGGCAGACTCTCCGAGTCTATTTAGAAAGTGTTACAAAGCAATGTTTTTATCTACACCCCTCCTGTACAGGTTTGCAAAACCGGAAACATGATGCCTATCACTCATGCAGTGACTCGTGGGCACAACCCAGAGCCAGTCCCTGTGCTGGGCACCAGGGAAATACACGAGATGAAGTGAAACATCTGCTGGCTGAGCCACAGAAGCAAAGTGTTAAAACGGTCTGACAGCTCAGCTGGGTGACCTTGGGCACACTGCTTAACCTTTCACAATTCAATCTTCTCATTGTGAAACGGGGATAGCAGCAGGACCTTGCACATGAATGAACTCACTGTGAAAAATGGGTAAAGATAAATGAAGGGACAGCTCCTGGCACACAGTAAGTGCTCAATAAACGTGTTTATTCTTAGTTGTGGTAGTAGACTGCTGGTAAGAGGCTAAATTTAGGGTGTTAGGGTAGTACATAAAAACAGGTATCTAGGTTGGGCGTGGTGGCTCACACCAGTAATCCCAGCAATTTCGGAGGCTGAGGTGGGCAGATCACTTGAGGTCAGGAGTTCGAGACCAGCCTGGCCAACAGAGTGAAACCTTGACTGTGCTACAAGCACAAAAAACTAGCCAGGCATGGTGGCACACCCCTGTAACCCCAGCTTCTCGGGAGTCTGAGGCAGGAAAATCACCTGAACCCAGGAGATGCAGGTTGCAGTGAGCTGAGATCACACCACTGTACTCCAGCCTGGATGACAGAGTAAGACTCCACCTCAAAAAAACAAAACAAAACAAACAACAACAACAGAAACAAGGTATCTAACTAGGAAATCAGGAAATGATTACTATCCCATAGCCAGATTCAGCTCGTGGCCTGTTTTTGTAAATAAAGTTTTATTGGCACACAGACACATTCATTTGTTTACATATCATCTCTGGCTGCTTTCCTGCTGCAGACACAGAGTTCAGTAGTTGCCAAGGAGACTGAAGGGCCCTCAACATCTAAAATATCTCTTATCTGCTCCTTTACAAAAAGGCTGGCCAACCTCTGATCCAATTCAACTCAGGAAGGATGTGATCAAGGCAGGTTTCCTGGAGGAGGTCACAACCTAACTCTTCCTTGGTTAATACTGACTCTTGCATTTCAGAGTTACTGAGGAGGATGCTTAGACCAGCAGGTTTGGGTAACAAATTAAAAATACAAAACAGAAAGGAAATAAGCATTGCCATTGACCTCTATCTGTATCGAATTCTATAGCAAGCATCACAGAATGGTGGATCACGGAGTCTGCAAGAGTCTGCAATCTAATTTGATATGAACCTGTGGTGCTTAAAAACGCCTGAGACAATACTGGATGGCTGGAATACATCATAGTAAACTGCCTTCCTGGCTTCTATTAAAAACTCTGATGATGTGGCAACCCTGGGCCCACCCCTCCCAGGGAGACCCCTTTTGCTGGGTTACCTGTTCTCCAGATCATGAGAACATTTTCATTCCTCCCTTTTCTCTGTGTCTACAGCCTCTGCTCCTGCTCCGATGCTATCAAAGGCCTCTCACACACATTGCTTCCCTGACAACCCATGAAGCAGACAAGGCAAGCATCACACCTTTACAGCTGAGAAAACCAAAGTTCAGAGAGGTTAAGTGATTTTCTTAGAGATATCCAGCTGGTAAATGATAACGCTGGACCAGAACCTGAGCCTTTGAATCATGCTGACTGTCCCTCTTCAGACATACAAAGAGCAGAATCAGTCATCACTGCTATTCTACTGGGGCACTTCATAGTTTGACTGGCTTTTTTTTTTTTTTTTGCGACAAAGTCCGGCTCAGTCACCAGGCTGGAGTGCAGTGGTGTTACTTACCTCAGCTCACTGCAACCTCCGCCTCCCTGGTTCAAGTGATTGTCCTGCCTCAGCCTCCCAAGTAGCTGGGACTACAGGCACATGCCACCACACCCAGCTAATTTTCTGTATTTTTAATAGAGACGGGGTTTCACCGTGTTAGCCAGGATGGTCTTGATCTCCTGACCGTGTGATCCGCCCTCTTGGCCTCCCAAAGTGCTGGGATTACAATTGCGCCTGGCCTTGGACAGCTCTTTCACATATATGAGGCTTGATTAGAAAATGCAGACCTTGGATCCATGGAGACCACAAAAATATTGAGGGGGCAGATGGTCACCAAAGGACTGACAAGAGGCAAAAACTCCAGAAAGATAAGGACTAGAGGTGGATGTGTCTCATGAGTCAGAGTGGGCAAATCTATTGAATCCAACAAGCACTGCCTAAGCGCCTGCTGGAATCAAGACACAGAAAGAGGCTCAGTTCCCCTTCTGGGGCTCAGAATGTCACAGGGAAGATGTCACCTGTAAAGTAGCAACACAAGACCAAGTGTGTTTCTGCAAGACTAAAGGGCAGTCACAGCTGAAACTTCAGTGGCCTAAATGGCAGATTTTATTTATTTATTTTTGAGATGGAGTTTCACTCTGTTGCCCAGGCAGGAGTGCAATGGCATGATCTCAGCTCACCACA
This sequence comes from Saguinus oedipus, assembly GCA_031835075.1. Taxonomy (NCBI): domain Eukaryota; kingdom Metazoa; phylum Chordata; class Mammalia; order Primates; family Cebidae; genus Saguinus; species Saguinus oedipus. Next base: position 16,347,966 of record CM063179.1, on the reverse strand, counting down.
ACCTCTGCCTCCCAGGTTCAAATGATTCTCCTGCCTCAACTTCCCGAGTAGCTGGGATTACAGGCATGCACCCCTACACCTGGCTAATTTTGTATATTTAGTAGAAATGGGGTTTCTCAGTTGGTCAGACTGATCTTGAACTCCCGACCTCAGGTAATAAGCCCACATCGGTCTCTAAGTGTTTGGACTACAGGCGTGAGCCACCGCGCCCGGCATAATGGCAGATTTAAGGCTTTGCTTAGGGCACAGCTGGAGACATGGCTTTGAGTGGGGATGAATGATTTTTTCCAGGTATACATGTTGGGTGAACTGTGGTCCTTGGATGATGTATTGGTTTCTCACTGGCTGCCATAACAAAGCAGCACTAACTGGCTTAAACAATACAAATGTATTGCCTCCCATTTCTGGAGCCTAGAAATCTAAGATCAAGGTGTAAGTAGGGGTGGTTCCTTGTGAAGCCTCTGAGAAGGAATGTTTCATTCCTCTCCCCTGGCTGCTGGTAGTCTGCTGGCCATCTCGAATGTTCCTTTGCTTATAGATAACGTCATGCCCATCTCTGCCTTTGACTTCTCAAGCTGTTCTCCCTGTGTGCATGGCTGTGTCCAAATGTCTCCCCACCCCTGCTTTTTTTTTTTAGACAGTCTCCCTCTGTCACCCAGGCTGGAGTGCAGTGGCTCCATCCTGACTCACTGCAACCTCCACCTCCCAGATTCAAGTGATTCTACTGCTTCAGCCTCCCGAGTAGCTGGGATTACAGGTGGCTGCCACCACGCCTGGCTAATTAAAATGCCCCCTTTTCATAAGGGCACCATGAGTCATATTAGCTTAGGGACACACCCTCCTCTAGTGTGACTGCATCTTTGCAAATTACATCTGCAATGACGGTCTTTCCAAATAAGGTCAACTTCTAATGTACTGGAAATTGGGAATTCAACATCTGAATCTGGGGGCGGGAGAGGGGATGGAATTCATAATCCAACCCATAACAGATGACTTCCTCAAGGTCACTGAAAAACATGGCAATGGCGGCTGAGATGCTCAAGTCAGTCTTTGAGGCTCCTGCCCACACAGGGTAAAGACCCGGGTTCTCCCTGGCCTTTCCGGGCAGAATGAGAGTCTCGGGAGGTTGGAAGGATCCTAATTGTCGAGGGAAGGAGTGTGGATAACTCCAGGGCTCCCCCGCACTGGCAGCAGGCCCCCGCACTGGGAGCAGGAGGGAAGCCCCTCTCCCTCCTCATTACACCATGGAAAACAGAAAACTCAATTTATTTAAGAATAAACAGGCTTTAACCTGAAGTTCATTCTCCCACTCCATGATGCTTTAGCATCTACATGCAACTGCAGCTGCCAGCATCATGCCCCGGCTGCACAGTCCGAGGGACCTATATTGGAAAAATAATGGCATTTTCTCAACAAATTATCTCACAGCTGAAGCAATAACTTGTTTAGAGATACGCCAATTCAGATTTTCATCCCCTTAACCTGCTGCTAAAAGAAAAGTGGTGTCATCCCCATGGCAAAATGGGGCAGTTTAATCACTCCTGCACCCCTGTCCTCCGGCCCTCACCCCCCAAGCCAGTCCCCCACCCCGCCCCGTCACCATCCGCAGCTGCACGTTTATTAATTTTAAGCTGCTGACAGACTCTCTTTGGAAACTATGTTTTTTTACTTCTGAGGTCAACATCCTCCAGCTCTGGTATAATAATGTACACACTGCCAGAGATAAAGCAAATATTTCTTTGGGAAAGGAAAACAAAATAGAGCCGCTGTGTTTTCAACACAATCGCTAAGGATCCAGCCAGCAAAATTCTCCAACAGCTGCCATCAAGTTAACTGGCCCTCACCAGGCTTCTCATTTATTTGGTAACAAAGAAATCATAGCTTCAAACTCTCTCCTGGCACCAGCAGCTTTCTCAGTTTTCGGCCAGGTAGACAGGAAGGACAGGTGCCCACAGTGAAAGGAATGCAGGAGACACATCGAGTATTTAATCAACAAACAATGAGTGCAGCTGACCATGTGCCCAGCAGGATGCTAGATGCTATGTATCTCAGTGACTAACACAGATTACGGTACCTACGGCCCTCATAGAACTTGCAGTTTAGGGGCTGGGCGCAGTGGCTCACACCTGTAATCCCAGCACTTTGGGAGGCTGAGGCGGGCAGATCATTTGAGGTCAGGAGTTTGAGATCAGCCTGGCCAACACGGTGACACCCTGTCTCTACTAAAAATATGAAAATTAGCCGGGCCTGGTGGTGCATGTCACCTAGCCACTTGGGAGGCTGAGGCGTGAGAATCGCTTGAACCCGGGAGGCGGTGATTGCAGTGAGCCAAGATCGCAGCACTGCACTCCAGCCTGGGCAACAGAGAGAAACTCCGCCTAAAAAAAAAAACAAAAAAAACAGAACTTGCAGTTTAGGAAACACAGGCAATGAATCAACCCAACAACCTTCAAAGTCAGCTTGTAATGAAAGCTAGGAGGAAAGAAACAAGGTGTCGAGTTAGAGCAAGGAAGGGCAGCCGGAGGAGCGGACACCTGGTCTGAAATTTGAAGGATGAGCAAGAATCAACCCTATATGGGGACAGCAATAACCCTCTGTTGGGAAGAGGAAAAAAGGGAGAAAAACAGAAGTAACAGCCAGAGGAATGAATGACGTAATCCAGTTCTGTCTCTCTTCCACATACATACATATACACACATATACAATCTACTCTTCAGAGTCAACTCTTCGACATTAGTGCTTGACAAAATGCAACTCTCCCTGGAATGAATTCCAGTCAGCTCCACCTCAGTGTGGAAGAGATTTTTTTTTTCATTATTGGAGTCTCGCTTTGTCACTCAGGCTGGAGCACAGTGGTGTGATCTCAGCTCACTGCAACCTCCGCCTCCTGGGTTCAAGTGATTCTCCCGCCTCAGCCTCCCAAGTAGCTGGGACTACAGGCATGCACCATCACGCCCAGCTAACTTTTTGTATTTTAGTAGAGATGAGGTTTCACCATGTTCCCCAGGCTGGTCTCGAACTCCTGAGCTCAGGCAGTCCGCCTGCCTTGGCCTCCCAAAGTGCTAGGATTATAGGCAAGAGCCACGGCGCCAAGCCGATGAGTTTTTTTCAGAGAACGCAGATGGAAAGGGTGGACGGGAGATGACAGTGCACAGGGACGCTGGGCCCTTGAGGCGAGGGATGGTACAAAAGAAAAGGTACAAGGAAGCAACGGAAAAGACTTCAGAACAATTTCCCCAACTCCCACCATTCTGCGCTGAGGTTGCTGGGAATGGTGCCACCCGGTGTGGGAGTGTCTTCCAGAAGAGCCAGAGGGACTTCCTGCAAGTTCAATCACTGCCTAAATTTATACAGGGAGATGTACTTATGGGCACATATTTAGCATTTACAAGCTGAAGTTGTGAAAATGGCTCAAGAAGTGGCCAGGGCAACTTTGAGCTTACCCGTGTAACTACGTGTAGTTTCTGCCACTGAGTTTTTTGAGGGAAGGGATGGGTTCTTCAACATCCTCTTCTATGTTCTTGGGAAGGTAATTATTATTTTTTTTTTTTGAGACAGAGTCTCACTCTGTCTCCCAGGCTGGAGTGCAGTGACACACTCTTGGCTCACTGAAACCTTCACCTCCTAGGTTCAAGTGATTCTCCTGCCTCAGCCTCCCAAGTAGCTGGGACTACAGGCTCACGCCACCATGCGCAGCTAATTTTTGTATTTTTAGTAGAGACAGGGTTTCACCATGTTGGCCAGGATGGTCTTGATCTCTTGACCTTGTGATCTGCTCGGCTCCACCTCCCAAAGTGTTGGGATTGCAGGTGGGAGCCACCGTGCCCAGCCTCCAGGTAATTTAACCTTTCTTTGTCTCTGTTCCTATATCTGTAAAATGGGAATAATAACATCCCCACCTCAAGGAGCTGGGAGTGGGGGAAATTTCCAAATCTATGCTAAAGCACTCAGATAATTATGAGTGCCTGGCCTAGCTGTTCAATGAAGGGTAGTGGCTATGGCTGTTATTATTTCTGTTATTACATCAACTTCTGCAACATTTAGGAGCACTAAACATTTATAAGCTGTTTCTTGGCCAGTGAGCTCCTGCTTAAAAATTACTACAGAAATAACTGGAAAATAAAAGCCTTAGGCCCAAAGATATTTACAACATTATTCAGAATATCAACAAAAAGGCCAGCACACGCCTGTAATACCAGCACTTTGGGAGGCCAAGGCAGGTGGATCACGAGGTCAAGAGATTGAGACCATCCCGGCCAACACGGTGAAACCCTGTCTTGACTAAAAATACAAAAATTAGCTGGGCATGGTGGCACAAGCCTGTAGTTCCATTTACCTGGGAAGCTGAGGCAGGAGAATTGCTTGAACCTGGGAGGTGGAGGTTTCAGGGAACTGAGATCGCACCACTGCACTCTAGCCCAGTGACAGTGCAAGAGTAAGTCTCAACAAACAAAAGGAATATCAACAAAAATCTAAACGTTCAACCATTGAGCGATGGTGACATTAACTAAGGTGCATCAACTCCGTGGTGAATTATGCACGAATTAGCATAATCAGCATAGAGATGACAGAAATGCTTTAAAAGTGTTTACAGGCTGGGCACAGTGACTCATGCCTATAATCCCAATACTTTGGGAGGCTGAGATGGGTGAACAGCTTGAGCCTGGGAGTAGAAGACCAGCCTGGGCAACATAGGAAAGCCCTGTTTCTACAAAAAATATAAAATATTAGCCAATCATGGTGGCACACACCTGCAATCCCAACCAACCAGGAGGCTGAGGCGGGAGGGTCCCTTGAGCATCTGAGGTCGAGGCTGTAGTTAGCTCTGATTGCGCCACTGCACTCCAGCCTGGGTGACAGAGACCTTGTCTCGAAAACAAAATAGAAAAAACGGTGTTTACAAAGCAATATTAAGTGAATGTGAAAAAGACCAAAGTGTACACAGTTTAAAAACAATGGGTATAGATAAATACAGGAAGAAACTGAAGCAGTGAAAATTGCAGTTGGGTTATGGGTAGTGTTTTTAAAAAGATGGTTTAGTCTGGGCTTGGTGGTTCATGCCTGTAATCTCAGTCCTTTGGGAGGATGAGGTGGGTGGATCACATGGTCAAGAAATCGACACCATTCTGGCCCAAATGGAGAAACCTCGTCTCTACTAAAATTACAAAAATAAGCTGGGCGTGGTGACGCACACCTGTAGTCCCAGCTACTCAGGAGGCTGAGGCAGGAGAATCACTTGAACCCAGGAAGTGGAGGTTGCAGTGAGCCAGTATCTCACCACTGTACTCCAGCCTGGCAACAGAGCGAGACTCCGTCTAAAACACAACAACAACAAAAAAGATGGTCTAAAATAGGAAAAATACAAAATAAACTGCTTGTGGGAAAAATAAGGATTCCAACTTATGAGGTCTTTATTTGGGGACTGTTGGAGCATACATTTCTCCTTCAAGGCATGGACAAAAAGAAGCTCCTTCTCTTGTCTCCATGGCAAACACCTACATGGAAGGTGAAAACGTCCTCCTTAAGTTCTCGTGATATTGAGCTTGTCTTACTCTACATACACAGTGTTTGTTTTACTATGTCCTATTTTTTTTCTATTTTTTTTTAAGAGATAGAGTCTTACTCTGTCACCTAGGCTGGAATCCAGTGGCACCATCATAGCTCACTGACACCTTGACCTCCTGGGCTCCACTCAAGCAATCCTCCCGCTTCAGCTTCCCGGATAGCTGGGACTATAGGCAACTTTCACCACACCTGACTGTTTCTAAAAATTTTTTAGAGACAGAGTCTCACTCTGTTGCCCAGGATGGATATACCCTATTTTCTGATGAATTAATAGATTAATGAATCACAAAATATTTACCAAGTGCTTATGATGTTAAAGGTTCATGCAGAATGACCACCGTTCCGGCTTCCAGAGTGAGGACCTCAAATGTGAAGAAGATACATAGAGACAAGCAAGTAACTGAAGGTAGTAAGACAGCCACGGCTAATACTTCCCACTGCTTCCTGCATGCCACAGATCACTCTATGGGTTTTATGGGAATATCTGCCTTTAATCCTCATATCCAACCTTGGATGCAACTATAGCCATTTGACAGATGAGGAGACACGCTCAGAAAGGACAGGCATCTTGCCCAAGTCACACAACCAGTAAGTGGCAAAACTCCGATTTGAACCTACAAATCTTCCTCCAGAGCCCACAGTTTTCCCACCTGTATTAGTCTGCTTTCACGCTGCCGACAAAGACATACCTGAGACTGGGTAATTTGTAAAGAAAAAGAAATTTGATGGATTCACAGTTCTGTATGGTTGGCAAGGCCTAACAATCATGGCAGAAGGTGAAAGTCACATCTTACATGGCAACAAACAAGAGAGAATAAGATAACTTGTGTAGGGAAGCCCCCCTTTATAAAACTATCAGATCTCACGAGACTCACTATCACAAAAAACAGTACGGGAAAGACCCGCCCTCATGATTCACTAACCTCCCACCAGGTTCCTCCCACAACACATGGGAATCATGGGAGCTATAATCCAAGATGAGATTTGGGTGGGGACACGGCCAAATCATATCACTACTCTGCCTCAGAAGAACAGACATGAAAGCTGTTCACAGCAGGAGAGGCAAAAGGCCGTTTCCTCAATGCCCACCGGGGAATAGCTCACCCCTGTTTCTATTTCAGAAACAACTCTCCATTGAGAGCTGTCTTCCAAGACCTCAGGTCCATAGGGGTTAGACAGGCAGCTTGAAATGCTGGATTTGCCCTTTGGAGCCAGAGGTCAGGCCAGGTAGCAACCATCCAATAGCAGGTTAGGGACAAAGAGATTCTGTGCAGTTCAGACCACAGCCATGGAGAATTATTTAAAGCCCTCATGGGAAACAGCAGCAATGTCAGACAGATTCAATGTGTGTGACTGTGTGTAACGTGTGTGTGTCTGTGTGTGTGTGTGTCTGTGTGTGTCTGTGTGTGTGTGTGGTGTGTGTCTGTGTGTGTCTTTGTGTGTGTGCATGTGCGCGCCTGTGTGTGGTTGGGGATGCTTAGGGAGGTGTCACAAGCCAGAGTGACCCAAGAGGAATGCAGGGCCCAGGGAGGATTGGATACCCCTCCCCTATCCAAGTGCAATGGAGCAAGCTAAGCAGCCCCTGATGAAACCAAAGGAGTCTCAGATCCTGTCCCTTTTCCTCCTCAGAACCCAGAGCACTGGATCCTTTGTTCAGAAAGCAACAGAAAACACTAACACAATTCCTGTTCCAGCTGAGGACGGGGGCGTGGAGCAGGTCACACAGACACATGAGCAGGCCTGCCAAGTCAAAATGGTAACAGCAGTAGTAACTGACACATGTCAACAACTGACCTGGGGCCGGGTGTTGCCCCATTGAACCTCCAAGACTCTCTTGTGAGGTGAGAACCATGATCATCTCCATTTTACAGGTGAGAAAATCGAGGCTGACGGGAGTTCATCACGTGGTGCATAGGTAGCAAAGCCATGATTCAAATCCAGGAAGCCTCTCTGTCTTAGGAACACATGTGCCCACTCATGCACACAACAATGGATGCACAAAGAACAATCGGAGTTGGCCAGGCACAGTGGCAGTTGCCTGTAATTCCAACAACTTGGGAGGCTGAGGTAGGAGGACGGCTTGAGGTCAGCAGTTCAAGACCAGCCTGGGGAATATATTGAGACCTTGTTTCTAAAAAACAAAAATTTAAAGAGAAAAACATTCAGAGTTGTGTGCATTAACAAAAGGCATGCACATGTAGCACAGGGATAGAAAGAGAGGATAAACGTGTGCAGAGAGCTGTAACCATGTGCATCTGTGCCTCATCTCCAAATAAGAGGTGACTCTTCGCATACCTCCAAGGGGTGCTGTCCACACAGAATACAACATAAACTTGTAATATTGCTGTGCGCGCACACACACACCACACACACACACACACACACACACACACACAACTTCCTGGAGGGATGACTCAAATGAGAAAAACAGCATTTAGAGTGCCCCTGGTTAATCAAACGGCCTTGCCACCCCGCGCCACCTTTCTACACAGCTGACATTGCTGATCAATGTCGCGGCTGTGCAGAGGGGGCATTTGATACCACAAAGGAAGCCAACTCCTGCTGAGGCATGAATGTGGCGCTTGTCAGCTCTGCCCCAGGCAGGAGCACAACACGATGCCCTGTTTCTCCTGGAATTGGAGCCCTGCGTCCGCTCCAGCCCTCATTTTCACGTCTTCCCAACAGACACAAGGCCGGCTCAGTTCTGGAGAAACAGTGTGGCTGCCAAGGCCCAGTGAAGGGAGAAGGCCTTGAAAAGCCACTTTATAAAGCATCCCTGCTCGCAGCAGCCAGACCACGAGGCCGGAGCGGCTGACTTTCCATTTGCCACACACCCCACCCAAAGACAAGAACTCTGCCACAGCCAGCCCTTGTTCTCACCCACTGGAAGCCCAGGGGAGTTGGAATCACAGGGACAGAATCAGGGAGCTCTTGGCAGCAAACCCTGCTCCTGGCATCTTCCTTGGCAGCCACAGCTTGCTATGGTCAGCCGAGCCAGTCTGATGCAAGAATCGAATAACGCCCATTCACTGTGGGGCCCTTGTGAGCTGGAAAATGCCCAGTCTGAGACTGGGGCAGGCAGGCTATCTGTCACCTGCAGAGGCTGAGACAACCTCAAGGCAGGAAGAGAACCCAGGGCCTGAAGCTGGCAGAAGCCAGGCCCTGGGGCCCCTGAGGCTTGATGAGAGTGAAAAAGAAGGGCACAGTGATGGAAACAATTCCTCCATTTCACTGCCCTGCTCTTAGTTACCACCTATCCACGCAGAGGGGAGGATGAAGACTTTTTAAGACTCCACTATTCGGCTGGGAGCGGTGACTCACGCCTGTAATCCCAGCACTTTGGGAGGCCGAGGTAGGTGGATCACTTGAGATCAGAAGTTTGAGACCAACCTAGCTAAGATGGTGAAACCCTATCTCTACTAAAAATACAAAAATTAGCCAGGGGTGGTGGCACCTGCCTGTAATCCCAGCTACTCAGAAGGTTTAGGCAGGAGAATCGCTTGAACCCGGGAGGCAGAGGCTATAGCAAGCTAAGATTGCGCCACTGCACTCCAGCCTGGGCAACAAAGTGAGACTCTGTCTCAAAAAAAAATAAAAATAAAAATAAAAAAGACTCCACTATTCATGCATTCACATGCTCATTCAACAAATATTATTGAGCACCTACTATGTGATGGGTGTTATTGTTTTAGGCACTGGGAATATGTTAGTAAAAGAAATAGTCACCATCTGCATGAAGCTTGTTCTCAAAACTCTCAAGCTTTCCAGCCCTCTCCATAATGAACAGCTGTGTGACTTACAGCACACTGCTTCCCCTCTCTGCGCTCCAGTGGGGTCTCCCCCAGGGTTCCTGTGAATCACCATCTGGGAGCCAGCAAACTCCCCTGTGGGGCCTAAACTAGACTAAGTTGGTTTCTATCACTCACAGCCAGAAGAGTTCTGCCTAAGAAATTGGGAAAGAGAGCCGAGAAGACAAAAAGCAGGTTTGGGAAGGTTGCAGGGAGCTGATGAGTCATTTGCTCATCTGGAAGGCAGATGGGAAGACACGACACTTGGAGACCAGGAGGCCCTGGGGAAGAGAAGCTGTGTTCACTCCAACCTTCTTCAGTAGGCCTCAAAAGCTAGGGGTCAAAAGGGACCATAAGGCCCATTTAAATAAGGAGGAAGATGCCAAACAGTTAAAGCATTCATTCAAAAAGAGAGAGAGAGAGAGAGAGAGAGAGAAAGAACAAGTGGCCATTTCTTCTCCTTGTTCACTCCAATGTTCCTTCAACAAATTATTCTGTGTACTTAGAATATATGACGCCCTGGGCTGGGTGTGGTATGCAACAGAAAAATAAAACCTAAGAACACAGTATGTCTCTTCCACAGGGTCATACGCTCTTTCAAAAGTCACCCTTTTAATTTTAAACCTTTTGCTGCTTCTTTTATTTTTATTTATTTGTAAGATGGAGTCTCACTCTGTCACCCAGGCTGGAATGCAGTGGCACAATCTCAGCTCACTGCAACCTCCGCCTCCCAAGTTCAAGGGATTCTCCTGCTTCAGCCTCCCAAGTAGTTGGGATTATAGATGCCCCCCACCATGACCAGCTAACCTTTGTATTTTTAGTAGAGATGGGATTTCACCATGTAGGCCAGAGTGGTCTCTAACTCCTGATCTCAGGTGATCCTCCCACCTTGGCCTCCCAAATTGCTGTGTGTGTGTGTATACATACATACACACAGGGTATAACACAGAATTCTTTTTAAGGAATAAGTGATATTTTGCTTTTAAAGTGTCCACTAAGCCCAGTGACATATGCTTGGTTAGCAATCACTAAGTGTGGACTCATTATAAATCCTCTCTATATTTTATAGAGATGGGGTCTTGCTATGTTGCCCAGTCTGGACATGCATTCCTGGGCTCAATTGATCCTCCTGCCTCAGTCTCCCATGTGCTGGGATTATAGGCATGAGACACCAGTACCCGGTTTTTTTTTTTTTTTTTTTTTTTAATTTCTCTGCCTGCTCCCCACCCATCTGTGGGACGCCTACTGAAATAACCACTATATGGTGTTTGGGGAGGAGTATGGCCTTGGGATTCAGGCAGGTCTGCATTCTAACCCAGGCTCTTCTATTTTCTGGCCATGTGCTCCTAAGCAAGTAACTTGGCCTCTGCTATGGCTTAGATGTGTGTCTCCTCCAAGCCTCATGTTGAAATTTGATCCCTAATATTGGTGGTAGGGCCTAATGGGAGACGTTTGCGTCTTACAGATCAATCCCTCATGAATAGATTAACGCCTTCCCTCTATTAGTTCTACAAGAGGTGGATGTTGACAAGCAGCCTGGCCTTCCCCTCTGTCTCTCTTGCTTTCTCTCTTGCCTGTAATGTCTGCACATGCCAACACCCCTTCACCTTTCACGGTGAGTGAAGCTGCCTGAGGCCCTTGCCAGATGTAGATGCCTGATCTTGAACTTACCAGCCATCAGAATCACTAACCAAATAAAAATTTTTTAAAAAATAAATTACCCAGCAGTTGGTGGCAGTGGCTCTTGCCTGTAATCCCAGCACTTTGGGAGGATGAGGCAGGCAGATCACCTGAGATCAGGAGTTTGAGGCTAGCCTAACCAACAAGGAGAAAACCCATCTCTACTAAAAATACAAAAAATTAGCCAGGCCTGGTGGTTCATGCCTGTAATCCCAGCTACTTGGGAGGCTAAGGCAGGAGAAACACTTGAACAGAGGAGGCAGAGGTTGTGGGGAGTCGAGACTGCACCACTGCATTCCAGCTTAGGCAATAAGAGCGAAACTCTATCTCAAAAAAAAAAAAAAAAATTATCCAGCATCAGGTATTCCTTTACAGTTACACAAAACATACTATGATAGCCTTTCACAGTCTCAACCACCTGCCCTGTAAAATGGGTACAACACAGAGTTCTTTTTAAGGAATAAATAATGTTTTGCTTTTCAAAGTGCATGCTAAGCCCAGTGACATAGGCTTGGTAAGCAATCACTGAGTGTGAACATATTATAAATTCTCATGAAACTCAGCGCCAAAGCCCTGGGAATGTCACAGTACTAATCTTCTAAAGTCAGTATCAGCTTTCTCGTGGTTCGGACTCATTCCTGAGTTTTGTGCTTGGATACTCACAGTTACTTACTCATAAATTTCCTAACCAGTTACCCAACGTTCTGGAAAAATTCCTCCAGTATACTGAAAACTCATTGCCTGGCATCACAATATCCTTGGTTGATGTGTTTCTAGCTGCTAAAAGAATAACAAGTGTTAAGATATTGGTGGGGGTGGCATCAGAGGGACTTTGTGTGACATTCCCAGGTCTGTTCTGAGCGCAGAGGCCAGATTTAGACAGCACTGAGAACCCAAATGAGGCTCCAGAAACTGGGCCAAACAATGTGCCCTTAATGACACATGTCAAAACTGGAGAAGGCCTTAGTCAGGGGAAAAAAGATGCCAATTACAAAGACCTTCTTCAGAGCCACCTTCTAAAAGTGAACAGAAAGAGCAGGAAGCTGCCAAAGTATACCAGAACCTCCTCCTTCGAAGCTAGAAAGAGTAACAGGTCAACCTCCAACTTGTAATTTAGTTCTATTTTGAAGGTTACTGGAAAGCAGAAAATAAGAAGGGACTTGGGAGAGTCTGGAGGTTTGAAGGCTAGGAGGAATTGAAATATACACGTTAGACCTAAGAACACAAAAGTCCTTGCAGCTTGGACCTGCTATTTCTCGACAGTTCCTCAAGGCTTCTTACACACAAGCCAATCAGCAATGCTGTGCCTATTTCAGCAGTAATATGCATAACATTGATCCTGAACCACAGCTACCTTCCTAGTTCCTTTTGTCAGGAGAAAAGATGGGGTAGTCACACATTTGAGAAAGAAAGTCCATTAACATTACTCAATTGGTTTTAAAGTATTGAGACACCTGGTTTTTTTTTTTTTTTTTTTTTTTTTTTTTTTTTTTTTTTAAATGGAGTCTCGCTCTGTTGCTCAGGCTGGAGTGCAGTGGCGGGATCTCAGCTCACTGCAACCTCTGCCTACTGGGTTCATGTGATTCTCCTGCCTCAGCCTCCCAAGTAGCTGGGACTACGGGTGCCTGCCACCACGTTCAGCTAATTTTTGTATTTTTAGTAGGGACGGAGCTTCACCGTATTGGTCAGGCTGGTCTCGAACTACCGATCTCAAGTGATCTGCCCGCCCTGGCCTCCCAAAGTGCTGGGATTACAGGTGTCAAGCACCAAGCCCAGCTGAGACACATTTTTAGGGTGTGTGTAAGACAGAGTTTTATGGTTGCAAACAACAGACTCCATGCTGCCCATTTCAGGTATAAAAGGAATCTCCTAAATGACGCCAAATGTTGTGTAGGATGCTTGGGACAAACAAAGCCAAATGTGGAGGCTTTACTGTGGGAGATCACGTCCCAACCACACAGGCAGTGACCAGCACAGACCCTGCCCCTGCTGCTACTGAGTTCACACTGCCACCACCAGGCACAGACCGAAAACCTGATAGCTGCTGGCTGCCGATTTTGCCAGAATGGATTCTGTACCAGGCTGGTTTCCCCACACAACTTAATCTTTCAGGAAATCCAAAGAAAGGTGTATTAGAGCCATAAGGGCACAAAGAGAAAAGCGGGGACACTACGCTTCAACTCTCCATTTCCTGTTGTATTTATTTTCACGCTGCTGATAAAGACATACCCGAGACTGGGCAATTTACAAAAGAAAGAGGTTTATTAGACTCATAGTTCCGTGTGGCCAGAGAGGCCTCACCATCGTGGCAGACGATGAAAAGCACATCTCAACATGGTGGCAGAAAAGAAGAGTGAGCTTGTGCAGCAAACTCCCCTTTTCCAAACCATCGATCTCATGAGACTCATTCACTATCATGAGAACATCACCTCTCACCAGCTTCCTCCCACAATACCTGGGAACTGTGGAAGTTCCAATTCAAGATGAGATTTGGGTGGGGACACAGCCAAACCATATTACTTGTCATTACTCTTTTTTTTGAGATGGAGTCTCACTCTGTGGCCCAGGATGGAGTGTAATGGCATGATCTCAGCTCACTGCAACCTCTGCCTCCTGGGTTCAAGTGATTCTCCTGCCTCAACATCCCTAGTAGCTCAAATGACAGGCATGCATCCCCACGCCGGCTAATTTTGTGTTTTTAGTAGAGATGGGGTTTCACCATGTTGGCCATGCTCGTCTCCAGCTCCTGACCTCAAGTGATCTGTCAGCTTCAGCCTCCCAAAGTCCTGGGATTACAGGAGTGAGCCAGCACATTGGGCAGCCTATTATTACTTTCATTAGCACCAGGCTTCTTGGATATTTTACAGATTGCTGTCAATGGTCTAATAAACCAGTGTGTTAACATAACTAGCAATAAAGAACCTGGGCCCTAGAACCTGCCTGCCTGGGTCTGAACCCTGCTCCCCAGCCCTTACTTGCCGGGAGACCTTGGGAAAATTATTCAACTACCATCCGAGAATGTTATTCATAACAGCACCCACCTCGTGGGCAATAGCAAAACTTACAGAAGTTAATTTACACCAAACACTGAACACAGTACTTGTAATACGAGTTTGCACAAAAGTATCAGTTGCTATTGTTGATGTTGATAATAAAAGCTAAAATGACATTATAACTCCCTTCACATTGGTAGTTTATTCATAAGATGCCATTAAAGAGCTACCTACTTAATGCAATTTGCTCCCTAATTAATTAATTATATCCAAATTGTACTGTGTTGTGTCATTCTGCTAGGAATGCTGCTATTATCACCTTGGACTGCTAAAAAAAAATGCCCAGTCACTAAAAAAAATTGCTTAGACGGTATTCCCTGTCATGTCACCCAATGAATAGACAGTTTATTATTTTTTGAAGATGTCTTTTGGCTGTGACAATGAGGCCTCATAACGCTGAAATCAGAAAAATCACTTCCAAACAGCAGCTGAAAACACCCCTTGGTGGGCTCTGAGTTTGGAGGTCACTGATCAGGAGGGTGACTTTTCTGGGGCCTCTGATCTCTTAATAGCCGTAGTTCAACAAGAGCAGCTGTGGTACATTCAGCTTCACCTTCATGGTGGGAGAGCAACCAAATGCCTACCTGTTTTGAAACCACCATCAGGGGCTCCAGAAACGGTCCAAGAAGAAACTCCAGTGCCCTGAAGGCCTCTCATGTGCAAGAGAGTCACATTATTGACTTTGATGGACACAGTTAATTCAGGTGCTAACTCGCAAAACCCACTTCTGATTCACAGTCTGGCTCTCAGTCGGTAGGGGCCAGGAGGCCTAAGGTGGAAAGCATGTTTTCTTTCTGTGGGCATATTTTCAGAAAGCCAACTTAAACTTCTTGGTGCAGTAAGAGGGGGCATAAAAGGGGGAACAAGATCTTCCCCACTGCAATATTCAAGTTTTAATTAGCAGGTGTCCAGAACCTCTTATCTTGTATCGACTCGAAGGGCATGTGCAAGAAGTATACCAACAGTCCTTATCTGAGCCCCAAAATGCCTCCCCCAGAAATGCTGGGCACAGCTCCTGGAGGTGAAGATCCATGTCCTGGTGGTGTAGAGTGTGCATCCTCATGGCCACTGTGCAGCCCAGGTCCATGGGCATCATTCACATGGGAAACTATGTAAACAGCACCCCTGGGGGTACACAGGTACACAGGGAAGAACCTGGCACAGAATACCAGGTCCCCATGAGAGGGTCCTGGTGCACACATATGCACACAAACACACAAACCCCACACACATACCAAGAATTCCAGAATTCTAGGCTTAACTCAGCCTAGACTCTACCACATTCTTCATTCTGTAGTTAGAGGCAAAAATAAAAAACTCATGTAAACAGATTAAATACCATGGCAACAAAATTCAAACCAAACACCAAGGATTGGGGGAAAAAAATAGTCTTACTTTGAAGCATTTGGGGGCATGGGAGTGGGGAAGTAAAGAGGCAAAGAGGCTCTAAAGATTCTAAGACATCAAAGTTATTTTCCTGATTTCCCAATGGAAACAGAACGGTCTCATGTACTAGGTCTCCCAGTGGATTGCCATCCGCCATCTTGGAAGGCAGTCCAATGACAGAGTCCCAATGAGACCAAATGGAGATTCACTCTCCCAAAAGAGGAATACTTCAACAGGAGTGCATCTACAGCTGAGGAATACTTCAACAGGAGTGCATCTACAGCTACCGTGCTTAATTACTGTCCAAGATACTTTCCTGATGGCAGCACTGCTGGGGAGAATCAGGGAAGGATGTATAACTGGTCAAATCCTGAACATGATTTGCAGTCCAGCCCATGTTCACAATGTTCACATCTGCTGAGCACTCACTCTGACTTCTGCAACCAACATAGGCCAAGTGTGGCAGGAGAGAGAATACATATAGCCACATTCCCCACCTTTTTTTCCTTAAGACCAGTTCAGACCACAAGCTGGATGAGGTCAGAAACTATGTCTCATTTTTTTCATGCTCAGTGCTCAGGCTGGTGCTCGACACAGTAGGCAGTCAATGAATACAGCCCAAAGAGAGGTAGGGCCCCAGTCATCCTATTTGTGCTTCCTGGACCTGGTACTCTGAAAAGATACATATCTAATGTATGGTATGCAGGCACACTTCAATGCCACACACTTCTGCACTTAGGGTACACTGGGCTGGCTTCACACCCTTCTAGGACTTTAAGCAGTCACTCTGGGTGCCCACACATGAGCCAGGAAGAGGGTGTTCTGTGTTTTCATAGATAATGTATTTGTATATCTGCCATCCATTCATCACAGGGCTAATTAGTTTATGCTTTCTTATTTTCTGTCATCATTTTTTCTTTTTTTTTTTTTGAGACAGGGTCTCACTCTGTCACCCAGGCTGGAATACAGTGGTGCAGTCTTGGCTCACTGCAGCCTCAACCTCAACCTCTCATGTTCAGTTGACCTCAGTGTTCGGAGTAGCTGGGGACTATACAGGTGCTCGCCAAGATGCCTGGCTAACTTTTGTATTTTGTGTAGAGATGGATTTCACCATGTTGCTCAGGCTGGTCTTAAACTCCTGTGCTTAAGCAATCCGCCTGCCTCAGCCTCCCAAAGTGCTGAGATGACAGATTTTCTGTATTGTAGATGCTCTGGCATTAGGGGTCTCGTAGAACTGGGGAAGCACTTTCCCTCCTAGTTCTTGCACATTCTTAGAGATAGCAAAGGGCTCAACCAGCAGCAAGCCTCACATATGCAAACCAACCAACACAAAGTCCATACCCCCCAGCCATCACCTTATCTAACTGTCACAGGCAAGCCAATTTTCCCCTGCCCTCGACCATCCTGGGGGCAGGTACCAGGCAGCTAGAGCCCCCTCTAGAGCTCAAAGCACTCCTGAAATTATTCAAACCGCTCAGTCCTAACTGTTTGCCCTGCCTTGCCTAAACTTTCCTGTGGAAACTCCAGTAAAGGTTCTGGCCTAGACTTTCTTCTCACTCCTGTCTTCTGCCTCCAGACCTAAAAAACCAAGGCCTCCTGCTGTGGCCCTGCAGGCATGCTGTGCCTCTTGTTTCTAGGGAAATCAAGTCACACTAAACTTTTCTTTCAAGGGACCTTTATTTATTTATTTATCTATTTACTTATTTATTTAATGGACTTTATTTATTTGTATACTTACTTTTTAGAGACAGGGTCTCTCTCGCTCCATCACCCAGGCTGGAGTGCAGTGGCACGATCATAGCTCATTGCAGCCTCGATCTCCTGGGCTCCAACAATCCTCCAGCCTTAGCCTCTGGAGTAGCTGGGACCACAGATGCACACCACCATGCCTGGCTATCAGACATCTTTATAAATTAAGACCCAGGCACAAAACAGGACAGACTTGTGAATGGGTCGCCCTGCCTTGCTTTCTCTGCTTCCTCCCACACTCGATTTGGCACCCACAGGAAGTCCTGACACATGTAGTGAGAAATGAGAAAAAGAACATTTCTGCAAAGAGAGATGAAAAACAAGTCTTAGTGGAGTGGGGGATGTCCTGGTGAAGGCTGTGGAGCTGGGTGGCCTGGGTTTGCTTGAAGGTCACCCCTGCTACCACCTCCTCACTGTGTGTGCTGGCACAGCCCCTCACCACCCTGCATTGCCATTTGCTTGGCTATAGAATGGGGGTCAGGACAACACAAGATGCTATGTGATGAAAGTGCATGAATACACAATGGTGATCACTGTGTGGATGGACGTTGACCACGACAATACCTCACTCTGCCTTCTCCAAGGGAGTCAGAACTCCAGACCCCCTGCAGAGAAGAACAATCACACCCTTCATTCAACACTTCCTGTGTGTCTGACACACCGCACACACAGGCCAGGGGATAAACACCAAAAACCGTCCTCACAGAGGGCAGGATGATCATCATTCCCATTTTGCAGAAGGGAAAATTGAGGTTCAGAGAGGTTAAGCAGGTTTCCCCCAAACCACAAAGCTGGAATTGGTGTGTACAGCCAGGATTTCTGACTCCAAAAACTTTCTTCTCTCCCTACTTTCAGTCTCCCCCATTTCTCATCAGCCCACTGCAACATATATATATTGAGTGCCTACTGCATGCCAAGAGCTGGTGCAGGAGATGAGAACACAGCAGAGAACAACACTGCTAGAGTCCGAGGTCTTTAAGAATCCTACAGGCCAGTGGGAAAGAAGTCACTGAGGGGTAATCTCAGAAATAAATGGAGGCCGGGTGCAGTGGCTTGCGCCTGTAATCCAGACACTGTGGGAGGCCAAGACGGGCGGATCGCCTGAGCTCAGGAGTTCAAGACCACCCTGGGTGACACGGTGAAACCCTGTCTCTACTAAAAAATACAAACACTTAGCCAGGTATGGTGGCATGTGCCTGTAGTCCAAGCTACTCAGGAGGCTGAAGCAGTCTCACTTGAGCCAAGGAGGCAGAGGTTGCAGTGAGCCAAGATCACAACACTGTACTCCAGCTTGGACTACAGAGTGAGACTCTATCTCAAAAGTAAATAAATAAACAAACAAACAAATAGAGAATTGCAGATGGGGATGAGAGCTATGGAGGAAAAGCAGAAGTTGCCGTGGTGAGAGGGAATACAAGATTCCATCTAAAACCTGGGATCACAGATCAGCAATCAGGGACAGCTTCTGTGGGGAAGAACATTCTGGAGGGAAGAGCAACTGTGAAGGTCCCCAGACGGGACAGGGTTGGGTCCATTTGAGGAACTACCAGAAAGCCAGCAAAGCAGTGGCACAGTGACAAGAGAAAAGCGGACAATGAGAGAGCAGCAGGGGTCCAAGGCGACTCTCCCGACCAACCACCGTGTGGGCCGGATCACTGCTGTGGTGCTGTCCTGCACTCCCTAGGGTAGAATGTTTAGTGGCACCCCTGGTCTGTACCCAATAATTCCCAAGGCAAAACCTGCCCTGTTCTGCCAACCAAAAAAGTCTCCCGCCATTGCTAACTATGCACCCCAAACCCCTGCAGGGATAGACTGTGATGCTGTTTCAGCACCAAAAAGAAGCTTGTGCTTGTGGACTAGAGACGCCCTTGCCACAAGAAGATGGGCTCTACTCATTTGGGGGATTATTTGGGGAAAACTGTCAACTCCCTAGCTCAGCAGACTGTGAGCTCCCTAAGAAAAGCCATGCATCCTGGTGCCTCATACAGGGCCTGAGACTCGAAAGCACAGAGGCTACCTGGGAGGGACTGAGAAAGGAGGGGACTGTGGGATCCAGGGGGCACATCCCTATCACAATCACCCTATGTAGCTAAAAGGCTGCACATCAGCAGATTCTGGCTTTGAAAATGACCAGGTGAGCGCAGTGGCTCATGCCTGTAATCCCAGCACTTTGGGAAGCTGAGGCGGGTGGATCACCTGAGATCTAGAGTTTGAAGCTAGCCTGACCAACAAGGAGAAACCCTGTCTCTCCACTGCCATGTGTGTACCTATGCAACTATTTGCATGTTCTGCACATGTACCCCAAAACCTAAAACGCAATAAAAACAAATAAATAAATAAATAAAAATAAAAATAGTAGCTGGTGTGGTGGTGCATGCCTGTAATCCTAGCTACTCTGGAAGGTGAGGCAGGAGAATTGCTTGAACCCAGGAGACAGAGGTTGCAGTGAGCCGAGATCACATCATTGCACTCCAGCCTGGGCAACAAGAGCTAAACTCCGTCTCAAAAAAGAAAATAACCCTGGAGGAGCTGCGGCTCCTGCCGGCATGTCAACAGCCTCTACCCTCCCCAGCTCCTGGAATGCTAGAATTTAGATTCTCAGTTCTACAGGAGAGCAGGACAGATTTACGGAATTCTCAGCTGCTGCCTCCACCAGAGGTTGCCAGGGGCACACACCTGCACTGTGATGAAACATCTCTTTGAACAAGGAAGTGAGAGTGAAGATGTGCGTTAACTACGTGGGATGTAGGGGGAGGAGAAAGCCATGCAAATGAACGTGGACAGCCAGCAGAGACTGGTCTTGGTGCTGCTAGAGTACCCACAAGTGCGAGTGAGGTGGCTGGTGTTGCTTTAATAATCAAATATCCAGGCAAGGGTTTAGATCTGTCTTGGGCCCCTCACAAGTCCGTGGACTACACTTAACACTTCGGTAAGACTTTATGGATAGCTTGCAAGTCTGAAGGCGTAACTTGCAAGCTCAGTCTTGACCCTGGAGAAAGGAGGTAATGAGTAAGACAGGGACACCAAAAAGAGGTCAGGTGGTATGCTTTTTTTCACTGACTAACCAGCCATTTCCAGGAGAAAAGAAAGTATCAGTGTGCAATGCTCTGACTTTCTCTTAATTTATCCTCGCAACAGCCTTGCATAGTAAGCATTACCCTATTTTATACAGGAGAAGAATGAAGTTTAGGAGCTTGGGAAATTTGGTCTTCATTATTCAGCTACTAACCCTTGGCTTCCACCACAATCCTCTCATTCTCTCGGCTCTGGTCCAGGTTGAGAACGTTTTGCAGTCCTGCCCCAGGACCTTGGCATGGTTTCCTGTGCCTGGATTACTCTGACCACCCTTCTTCACCTGGTTAATGCCACTTAACTTTCCCATCCCTGCTTATTCATCTCCCAGAGCCTCCTCTGGGCTTTTTCCAGACCAAACTACTCTATTAAAAGCTCTCTTAACATCAGGACTGCTTCTTCGGCAGCAGGACTGGTCGAAGTTCCAAATTAGCAAAGAAGCCAGCATGTGCTAGTTCACCACCGTCAGCATATGTGTCGGATTTAAGATGCCCACAAATCCTTTGACATGCCCTTCATTGAAAGGTAGGGTCTTATTCCCCTCATCTTGAAGCCAAGGTGGTCTTAGTTGACTCAGCTGACCAATAGCACGCAGTGAAAGTAATGTTCTGGGAATTCCAAATCTCAATAATAACAGACATACCTTTGTAGCTCCTGTGTGACCTCTTAGAATATGCACTCTGGGGAAACTCCCTCTTGGATCCCAGCCACCATGTGCCAAGAAGCCCAAGCCACAAAGGACAGACCACGTCTGATGCAGCCAACAGCCCCAGCCGAGCTCCCAGCCAACAACCATCACCAATTGCCAGGCTTGTGCATGAGACACCTTGGGCATCCACCAGAGCCAAACCTTCAGATAATCACAGCCCAACCCATAACATTTCTGTAACATATGCAGAAATCCAAGGAAAAAACCATCCGGCCAGGTCTAGTCAACACACAAAACCTTATACTAAATAAAGCATTGTTTTAGCCATTAAGTTACGGAACTATTTGTTACACAGCAGTAGATGATCAGAACCCTGTAACATCCAGTATAATAAACAGCTGCTCAGCTTGTGCACACCTGAGGCAGAGGCTAGGACTAGATGCTTAATAAATATATTATTTATGGATTAAACAAAGAATTTAGTGTGTGAAAAAATTAAGGTGGAAGTGGGATTTATACCGGTTATATAACTCCCAAGTTCCTCCTCTCTTTTCTTTTTAAGCATAATCGAATGCTCCCTTAAGAACAATAATTCAGTGATGGGCAGCTATCTTAAAAAAAACAAAAAACAAAAACAATAACTTTTTTTTATTTCCAGCCTATCATATTTGCTGCAGGTTTGGGAGGAAGAATACAATATTCAGACCGAACCATGTCACAACAAAATGGCGGCTTTGGTTGCTTGTCATGTCTGGAAGAAGTTCAGAATTAAAACAATAAATAAATAAGTAGCCGAAGACTGGGTGTAGTGACTCATGCCTATAATCCCAGCATGGGTAGATCACTTGAGCCTAGGAGTCTGAATCCAGCCTGGGCAATAAAAACCCTGTTTCTACAAAAAATACAAAAATTAGCCAGCCATGGCAGTGAATGCCTGTAATCCCAGCTAGTCAGGAGTCTGAGGTGGGAAGATCGCTTGAGACCAGGAGGTTGAGGCTGCCGAGAGCCACGATGGTACCGCTGCATTCCAGTCTAAGCGACAGAGCCAGATTCTGTCTCAAAAACCAAAGACAAAAGATATGTTGCTCTTATGTCATTACACTCATTGACATAGCACAGGGGTCTCGAT
This sequence comes from Saguinus oedipus, assembly GCA_031835075.1. Lineage (NCBI taxonomy): Eukaryota > Metazoa > Chordata > Mammalia > Primates > Cebidae > Saguinus > Saguinus oedipus. The sequence continues at coordinate 16,325,895 of CM063179.1, read as the reverse complement.
GCCCTCTATGCAGTTATAGCATGAGCGCTGTTATAGACAATATGTAAATGCATGGTTATAGCTATGTTCCAATAAAGCTTTATTTACAAAAACAGGCAGTGGGCCAGATTTGCCCATCTCTGGTACACAGCATAATACAGTCATCTTTCAATTTAGCAGTAATCACGCAGTTTGTAAACTCAATGAAACAGGCAATGTCTTCAACTGAAATGACTCTTGGTACTTGATTCTGCATTTGAGACAACATCTTTCACTGCACTGTCACATGCTGAAGTGGGTTCAGATGCCAAAAATGTAAGAAAAAGTTACAGTAAAACAACAAAACAAAATATTTTTTATAGGAAAAAGTTAATCCACTGACCTCTTTTTCCTCCTGAAAATGGAAAGGGAGGGAGCCTGCTTCCTTTGATTTGAGTGTGGAATGACCTTGGCTAGTTCATGAAGGCAACAACATTCCATGAGAGAGGCGTTAAGAAACCACAGGGTCATTCACAGCAAGGAGAACCCCTCATAGGCCCTGAAAGAACTATTTGTTGATAAATAATGAATCGAAAATCGATTGGAATGAGAGTAATCCACTCATACTGTTAGCCCATTCAGTAGGGCTCAATGACTGGGTAAAGTTTATTCAAAGCAGCAAAATATCATCTAATGGCTCACTCTTCTGTCTTTGTAATATTAAGCCTTTCATTTTACAAAATGCTACCCATGATAGCCAAAACTAGCAAAAATAACTTAATTAATGTATATATAACCACAAGTGCCCAGATTATAGTTTGTGCCCAAACCCTAGTTAATTCTAGAGTTATACAATTAAGTTTTTAAATTGTGTATTTTGAAGAAATGATAGATCCTATACATTTCATTTTTAAATAAGCCAGGAAGTAATGGCTAATGTTAATTTTTATGCAACAGAAATGTGCTATACTAATTATTATCAGCAATAATGGCTCAATAGGTAAAGAACTTCTGAACTCAGAAAGCAATTTTTATAAACAATATTGTTTTCTTTCATTCCTAGAGGAGTCCCAGGGTTAGGTAAAATAGGTGTAATTTTTTTTTCATTTTATACGTGAATAAAGAGAGATGCAGGGTAGGTGCTCATAGTCATAGCTAAAAAGTAGCCAGGACCAGGTCACAAACCAAGCCTTCTTAGATCTGGAACACTTCAAAACAACAGGGTAACTCCTCTCCACATATAATTAATAGGCAACATCTCTTCCTATTATTCTTTGTGAAGTTTAGCACTATCCAAAAAAAAAAAAAAAAGTGCTGGGCTAATGATTCAGATCTTTCTGCCAAGGGTGCAAATGTTCTTTCTATGGAATGTATGTGCATGTCATTTGTTACAGCACATTTTTAAAGGGAGACTAATGTCTAATAATGACCCCAGGGCTTAGCTTTGAAGAAAATTCCAACCAAAAATAACATCCATTTACTGTCTGAGTCTGTCTCCATTTCAGCAACCGAATCTTTGTAGCTGGACTCAGTAAAACACACTTCATATTTATAATGTCAGGATGGGAGATGAGCTGGTCCAAGCTAGAACCTCTTGTCTCCGAGCCCACACCTAACACCAAACATGAGTCAACCACTCCTGCACCATCACAGATATGCATGTATTAATATCGTCTTTCTTTCCCACACAGCTGTGACTTATACAGAAATTATTTTCACTCTGCAAGCTTCCTTACCTTATTAGAGTAATCCTTTGGCTCAATCATTAGGACTCCATGAAGAAGCCATGGAAAATCAAGACTCAAACATAGAAATTGATCTTTGGAGAACATGCCTTTGCTCTGTCTGTCATTATTCTTTTTATGAGAATCTAAGGGAGTCCAAGATAGAAGAATCACTATGAGGCTCCTCAAAAATCTCTGCCGATTAAGGAGCGACAGACTGCATTTTCCAAAGATGACTGCGGCTATATTTCCTATCCCATATGCTCTTCTGCAAGGTGACTTTGCCATCCCCATCCTTTCAAGAGGTAGGACTTATTTTTCCAGTCCTTAGAATCTGGACAGGCCCTGTGACTGCTTTGAGCAATAGAATATGGCAAGAGTGATGCTGTGCCAGTTTTAAGGGTAACCCTTAACTTTCTGGCAGCTTCCACCTTCCTGCCTGTTGGAGGCCAGCCACCACATCGGAAGTGACACTACCCTGAGGCCATCTAGCTGTGAGAAAATCAAGCCACAGGAAGATGCTTGATGCTACATGGAGAGAAACACAGAGAGGCGTCAAGGAGGAACAAAGCTCTACACAGAAGGATTAAAAAGTCTTAGAAGAGGATCCTCCAGCCCCAGTGGACACCACATGGAGCCGAGACAAACCTCCCAGCAGAGCCCTTCCTAATGCCTGCCTTGGCCTTCCAAAGTGCTGGTATTACGGGCGTGAGCCACTGTGCCTGGCCTCACAGATTTTTTTTAATTGAAACACAAGTTAGATCTTTTTTGGGGTCACTGAAAATAGTTGTATGATTTGTGGACCAGAAAGCGGCAAGTAAGGGCTGACCAAGCAGTGCTTTGCTCACCAAGCCCTGCAAAGGTGACCACATAAGTGCTTACCCAGAGGGACACTTTCTCTGGTCTTGCTAAGAGGGTGGCTTTTTTTATTTTTGTGACAGAGTTTTACTCTTGTCACCCAGGCTAGAGCCCAATGGTGCGATGCCAGCTCACTGCAACCTCCGCCTCCCAGGTTCAAGCAATTCTCCCGCCTCAGCCTCGCAAGTAACTGGGATTACAGGCATGCGCCACCATGCCTGACTAATTTTTTGTACTTTTGCAGAGATGGGGTTTCATGTTAGCCAGGCTGGTCTTGACCTCCTGACCTCGGGTGATCCACCCACCTCAGCCTCCCAAAGTACTGGGATTACAGGCGTGACCCACCACGCCCAGCAAGAGGGTGACTTTTTTAGCCCTGCCAAGTTCCCATGCAGACTAGGAGCAGTAACGATGACCTAAGAGTTGGATGGAGCAAGGTGATTATTGCTGCCAAATGCAGTTTCTTCTTCCCTGCTACTATCCTGGTCACCTACCTGGGCTTGCCAACTTTATCTGGTCCCTTCCTCCCCTGCCCCAAGCTGTCACTCTTAAACTGGGTGGGTGCTTTCACTGCTCAGGGGCGTCGCCCATCTCAGCAGGCCTCACCAGCAGTGCCTGTTGTTTGATCCTGTGTGAAACTGCCCCAACACAGAATCAGTTCTGCACTGGGCCAACACTGCCTCACTTCAGGGGCAGCTGAGTCTGCTCCCTGAGGCCTTCCAACACTGGCTGGCAGTAGGGCTCATTCAGAACCAACTTAGATGACTTTTTTCCTCCAGGACACTTCCATGAGGGCTGAATGCTAATCAGCCTGCAGTACAAAGGAGGGGCCCCTTGTCATCCTCAGGGTTGTACAGTGGCTATGTGGGGACAATCCCATGTGCTCCCCCTAACCTCGCTTTCCTGGGCTTTTGTGCAGGAGTCAATGTTGATTGCTGTTATTTCTTTTTTGAGATGGAGTTTCACTCTTGTTGGCCAGGCTGGAGTGCAATGGCGCGATCTCAGGTCACTGCAACCTCCACCTCCCAGGTTCAAGGGATTCTCTGCCTCAGCCTCCCAACTAGCTAGAATTACAGGCACCTTCCACAACACTCAGCTAATTTTCTGTATTTTTAGTAGAGGCAGGGTTTCATCATGTTGGCCAGGCTGGTCTTGAACTCCTGATCTCAGGTGATCTACCCACTTTGGCTTCCCAAAGGGCTGGGATTACAGGAGTGACCCACTGCCCCTGGCCAGAGACTACTGTTATTTCATGGGATGACTACAGGCTCATCATGCTATTGCAGTGGTGCCCCAAGAACAATTGCCACAGCATAAGCAAGTCCTACAGCAAAATCCATGGGAACCTACAGGATAGTGGCCGAAGCCATCTCTGCCTCCTAAGAAGGCGCAGGAAGTCTCACCGGCCTCAGTCTAACCATTTATTCCTGTCTCCTTCCAACCCAGGAGACACTTGGTCATCATCCACCCTTTACTTCTTTCGAAAAGCTGATGCACATAACTTGGGCTTTAAAACCTGAAAAGATCCGTGTTCCCATCCAGACTCTGCCACTTCTCAGCTGTGTGATGTTGGGTGACTGTCTAAACTGCTCTGTTTCCTCACCTGTCAAATGAAAGCAAGAACAGCTTCTAGCAACCCTGAGAGAACGGAACAAGATAAGGCCAAGTACCGGACAAGTGGCATGCATAAGTTACTCCATGTGATTCACAAACAGCCTTTTATTACAAATTCCAACCGTCACGTGTCTGTGCTGATGTATTAGAAGAAGATGGGCTTCATGAATATCATGATTTTATGGACATTATAGCTTAGGTTGAGGCTAAGTAAAAAGTAAGTGGATGTAAAGAAAGATATGAAGTAAACTATTACTGGAGAGTGTTATGTGCATGCCATAGAAACACTGAGAAAATAAGACATATGGACACACACCCGAACACTGTACCACATCCAGGTGTAGACATTACCACCACCTGTCATATTTTAGGTGCTGAATAAGCATCTCTGTCTCCTGTGACCTCTTGTAGCATCAGCCTCCACCCTTGAACTTGGCTCCAGCCCCATTAGGGTTTGGCCAAGGCTTAGAAGAAGTGGACTCCCCACAGTCTTGGGGACGGCTCCCCTTGCCAGGGTGGTAAGGAGAACAGTCTTTAGCTTCGCAGGTCATGGTCTCCCTTGAAGCACCTTGTAAACAGTGGGGCTGGCTGGCCCACCTCAATAAAATTTTACCCAGTGATTGCAATCCCCTCCCCTTCCACAGCCAGATGCTGCCCTTTGCTGTGTGCTTAACTCCCCGCTGACAACTGATGGGATTTAGATGCATCGCAGGGTGAGACCCAGAAGTCTGCTCATTAACATCGTCTATATATTTTAAGAGCCAAGAAACCATTTTTCTTGGACCTACCAATTATGTAGGACACCAGGTAGCTCCCTTCCAAATGTCGACCCACTCTAGATAGCGGAGGCTAAATCAACCAAGACGATGTATTAGCCTTGGCCAGACCCATGGATGAAGAACGCTTACACTTCTAGGGAGTGATGTAAAATTTTGCTTCCCAGAAACCAAAGCTCACATTTAAATACATGGCACCCAAGCCCTTATTTCAGGAAAGGCCCTTGGTTAATCGTTCACAGGAAACCAATCCAATAAGGTCCCCAGCTTCCTGCTGCTGTTCATTCCATCTGCTGCTACACCTGGGCTTATTTATTCCATCCACCCTGAATGGTTTTCTTTCCCCCAGCATGCAGCCAGGCTGGTTCCTGCCTCCACGCCTTGCCCAGGCTGTTCCTTGGGTCAAGAATGCCCTTCCTGCCCCTTCCTGTCTACCAAAGAGCTTAAATCCATCCTTCAAACTCAGCTCAGATAGTGCTCTTTCCAGGACTCCACCTCTAACTTCTGGAGAGTTAATGTCCTGCCACCCTGTGCCATTTCCTACCTCGTTTAGCACGGCATGTTGTACCACGACCTGCTTCCATGTCTATATGTGTATTTGGCCACAAGATCTGCTTCCAATGTTTTACATAAGTCAAGGAACAAAGTAAGTGAGCAATGCATGACTTGAAAATAAGTAAATTCAGGGGTCCCATGAATGATAGTATCTATGTAACAAATATTCACGGAGCACATACTAAGTGCTAGAGGTTGAGGATACTCCATTAAACAAGAAGAAAGGACAGATTCCTGTCCTCGTGGGGTTTATGTTCTAGAGAAGGGGAGAGAAAGTTACATATAAATAAGCAAGAGTATTTTAGATAGTGAAAAATTTATGACAACAATAAAACAAGGCAATAGCATTACAGCTGGGCACGGTGGCTCACACCTGTAATCCCACCATTTTGGGAGGCTGAGGCAGATGGATCACTTGAGGTCAGGAGTGGGAGACCAGCCTGGCCAACAGGGTGAAACCCCATCTCTACTAAAAACACAGAAAGTAGTGAGGCATAGTGGTGCACACCTGTAATCCCAGCTACTCAGGAAGCTGAGGCATGAGAATAGCTTGAACCCAGGAGGCAGAGGATGCAGTGAGCTGAGACCTCACCACTGCACTCCAGCCTGGATGACAGTGTGAGTGACACTCCGCCTCAATCAATCAACCAAGGCAATAGCATGAGCAGAGATAGGCAAACTTTGGCCAGTAAGTCAGATCCAGTCTACCACCTGTTTTTGTAAATAAAGTTTTATTGACACATAGCCAGGCCCACTAAGTTACCGCCTCTGACTGCTTTTGTACAATAGCAGAGCTGAGTGGGTGTAACAGAGACCCTATGGCCTATAAGCCTAAATATTTCCTATCTGGCCCTTTACAGAAAACATTTGCAGACTTCTCACATGGCTAAGGAGAGAGGAAAAACTTTAAGTAGGGTGGAAAGGGAAGGCCACTTTAAGAAGATGACAGCTGAGTGAAGACCAGAATGCTAAGAAGGTGTCAACCACACAAAAAATGTAGTGTGAAGCACCCCAGACAGAAGGAGGAGCAAGTGCAAGGGCCCTGAGGCAGGACAGAGACAGAGAAAAGGCAGTGTGGCCTGGGCATAATTAGGTGGTGAATGGTTTAAAGCCCGGCATCTTGATAGGCGGAGCAGCCCATGTGATGTGGAACCTCACAAGCCATGGTAAAGGCTTCCTGCTAACTCTCATGAATAATTCTGAAAGGCAGTCAAGCTGTCTGTGATTTGGGCAACAAGTGGTAAGATCGTATCCATGGAAGAGAAGGGGTACCACCATCATGAATGTCTAAAATGTTGACGCTTGGCTCAAGACTTCTTTGTCACCATAAAGATCTCCAAGTCAAGCTCTGCTTTTTGTTGTTGTTTGGTTTTTCTGAGACAGATTCTGGCTCTGCCACCCAGGCTGGAGTGCAGTGGCGTGATCTCAGCTCACTGCTGCCTCCCAGGCTTAAGCAATCTTCCCACCTCAGCCTCCTGAGTAGTTGGGACTACACGTGTGCAGGACCACACCGGGCTGATTTCTTATTTTTTGTAGAAACAGGCTCTCACTATGTTCTCCTTCTTGGTCTCAAACTCAAGTGATCCTCCCATCTTGGGTCTCCCAAAGTGCTGGGATTACAGGTGTAAACCAGCGCACCTAGCTCTGCTTCTCCGGTGTGTTGCCCCATAAACCCAACACAAGTTTGTTCCAACTGTGCACAGAAGATGCTTCTAGAACAGCTGAATCAGCATCCACATGTGTCTCACCCACACTCTTATTTGTATATAAAAGACTGTTTCTTTTCTTACATTCCTGTTTTAAAAGGAACCATTAGTTCACTTTAAAATCACAGGTTTAATATGTCAGTTACATACATTTCATTTAAATACAAAATAGCGTTGTTGTTTTTTTAAAGTTCACCCGTCTACCACTTAAAATCATCTCAGGGCACTCTGGGAAACAATTATGTACAGTTCCAACCTTAGGAACTTCATTAATTTCAATCCATACCCGACTCCTGACTATTGAACAGGCAGGGTCTGAAGGGCCTTTTTTTTTTCTGAGACGGCGTCTCACTCGGTCGCCCAGGCTGGAGTGGAGTGATCTCGGCTCACTGCGACCTCCACCTCCCAGGTTCAACCGATTCTCAGCCTTCCGAGTAGCTGGGATTACAGCCACGCATGACCACACACAGCTGGTTTTCTTTTTTTATTTTTAGTAGAGACAGGGTTTCTCCACGTTGGCCAGGCTGGTCTTGAACTCCTGGCTTCAGGTGATCTGCCTGCCTTGGCCTCCCAAAGTGCTGGGATGAAAGGCGTGAGCCAGTGTGCCAGGACTGCAGTAGCTTTTGACAGGGACAGTGAGGACAGAGGGCAGCTTGAGGGTGCAGCACAGGCTCTGGAGGCACAGCTTACTTATACCTGACCCTGTCACTCTCCAGCTGTGTGCTCCTGGTGACATTAAATCTGAGAGCCTCAGATTCCTGTCTATAAAATGAGCCAGGCGGAGGGGCTATTGAGAGAATTAAGAGATGCACCTGACTTGGCCCAGGACCTGACCCATGCTAGATGCTCAATAAATGGTCAGAGCTCTGATTCCAAATGCAAGATTATTTATGGTCATAATGATGATCATCAAATGTCCTTTGGTCTCTCCAAAAGTGCTAAAAGCATCTCTTGTCATCAGTGTGTCTGAGCTTTTGAGACATCTGCAGCCCCAGCCCACTCACCAACTGATGTCCCCTTGCCGCCAGGGGTTTTCAGAAGCTTTCAGTAATGTGGTAGTTTTCCACTGGGTTCACCAAACTAGGTCTCTTTTTTTCTTGCTTTCCTTTTATGTTTTGTTTCCAAAAGGTTCCTGATTAACAATCTTTCAGAGGGGGAGGAGGAAAGAAATTACAGCAAATGTTCCTTTACTCTGGTCCCTGCTGGGCTGGGAGGCTGCTATTTCAGACTCAATCAGCTACCTGCAGGGTCAATGGATGAAATGCCTCCCCATAGGGATCGGGAGGATGCAGCGCCATTGGGAAGCTTCCACAAGAGACCTGTGGCCTAAAAACCCCAACTGCTCAAAAGACTCAAGGACCTCAAGCCTAAAGGGGATGGGAGCCCAATTTCTTTAAGAAGCACCCATCTTTGAAAAGCAGCATTTCTCACTCTGCCTCTGCAGGGGGGAAAGGAGCAACGTGCATCCCCTGCAAGTAATTACATTCAAGTTGTGAGGATCAAACATCATCCTTAACTGGAGATAATCCAAAATTCACTTTGAAACCCCCTCTGCCTGAGCAGGCTTAAGTCTCTAACTGCTTAATTCAAGAAATCATTAAAAGTGGTCTTTCTTCCCTGGGCACAGAGTAAGGTGAGAGAAAGACAGCCAAGAAACCTGTTGAGTTGCTCATGAGAAATGCGACAGCAATAAAATCACTGGCCCGAGAGAATTCTGCCGCAGGTTAACTCGACAGTGAGTGTGTTGCTCTCACCTCCAGGGATGGTGACGTTTTTAGTTCTTTTGTTCTAGTCACCATCTCCCAGAAATGGCTACGTTAAATTGCAGGGCCCATGCAAAACAAAAGTGGCGGCTGGGCTGGTTACTTCTGTGTGCCAACTTGACTGGGCCATGGGGTGCCCAAATTAAACATGACTTCTGGGTGTGTGTGTGTGTGAAGGTTTTCTGGATGAGATTAGCATTTGAATTGGTGAACTCAGTAAAGTGAATGGCCCTTTGCGATATGGGTGGCCATCAGCCAGTCCATGGAGGACACACAAAGAGAAAGACAAAGACATTTACCCTTTTCCTGCCTCACCGCCTGAGCCAAGACATCCATCTCAACTTCTCCAGCCCTCAGACCCAGATTTACATTATTGGCTCTCTTGGTTCTCAGATCCTAGTCCTGGGACTGGGTTTCATGACCAGCTTTCCTGGGTCTGCAACTTACAGAGAGCAGAGGCAGGGACTTCCCAAAATCCATAATCATCGGAGCCAATTCCCATAATAAATACCTTTTTTTTTTTTTGAGATAGAGTCTTGCTCCGTCACCCAGTCTGGAGTACAATGGTGCAATCCTGGCTCACTGCAACGTCTGCCTCCAAGGTTCAAGTGATTCTCCTGCCTCAGCTTCCCGAGTAGCTGGGATTACAGGCGCCCACCACCACGCCCAGCTAATTTTTGTATTTGTAGTAGAGACTTGGTTTCACCACATTGGCTAGGCTGGTCTTGAATTACTGACCTCAAGTGATCTCCCCGCCTCAGCCTCCCAAAGTGCTGGGATTACAATACACAGGTTGAGCATCCCTAATCCAATCATCCAAAATGCTCCAGAATCTAGAACATTCTGAGCACCAACATGATGCTCAAAGGAAATGCTCACTGGAGCATTTTGGATTTCAGAATTTCAGATTATGGTAAGTAATCTACCAGTAAGTATAACGCAAAATATCCCAAATCGGAAAAGTAAGTAGAACGCAAAACATCCCAAATCCAAAAAGATTGAGAATGCACAGATTCGGGTCCCAAGCATTTTGGATAAGAGATACATGGTTTCAGCCTACACACGGTTCTGTTTCTCTGGAGAACCTAACACAGGTGCTCAAAAATTACAAATTTCAAGACGGCGGTAGCAGAACATTAAAGCAAGGGCAGGGCCTTTCCAGGAGGGGGCCCCCAACAGTGCCTGCTTCCCTTCCCAGGGTGCCTCCCATGCCTCCTCTCCTTGTATTTTCCCAACCTAACTGGACCCTATGATTTCACAAAAAAATTCATTTTTTCCCATCCTAATTTGTCAATATTTATATATGGTCTTCCAGATTCACAATCCATAAACCCCCTCTCTTGCGAAAAATAAAATGACAAGAAACAGCGCTTACCCGCCACACTCAGGGATCCTCAAAACTTTTTAGTTTGTAGAGCAGAACCTGAAGCCTGAGCTTTTCCAAATTTTCATTTTTTTTTATTCTAAGAGATAGGATCCAAAGTGGGGCTGAACAGCACTCATAACTTAGCTGAAAAAATAAATGTGGAATGACCCAAAATGTATAATAAATGCAAAATGGGAAAAGCTAAACAAAAAAAAAAAGCTAGTAATTTAAGATATATATAAGTAAATAAATGTAAAACCATCTCCAGAGCAGAGGTGGGCAAGTGTGCTCTATAAAGATCCAGGAATAGACATTTTTGGCTCTGCAGCCCATAAAGTCTCTGTGGCAGCTACCCAGTTCTGCAGAGGAATGTCGAGTAGCCACAAAAACAATACTTACATGAGTGGGCATGGCTGTGTTTCAATAAAGCTTTATTTATAAAATCAGTGAACTCATTGGATGTGGCCCTCAAGGCCTTATTTTGCTGACCCACAGCTTAAAGCACTGCTTCTCAAACTTCACATGCACATCCATTGCCTGGGAGTCTTGTTAAAGTGCAAACTCTGACTCAGAAGGTTGGGTGGGGCTTGAGATTCTGCATTCCTAACAAGTCCCCAGGGGATGCAGATGCTGCACATCCAAAGATCCCACTTTGAGAAGCAAAAGCGTATCCCCAGAAAAGAAAAGAAGAAAAATCTACCAAAGAACTCAAATTTAAGAAGCAGTTGGCAGAACACAGCATAGAAAAGTAATTTATTTTCTCATCACCAAGGAACAGAGTTATGCAATTTAAGTCTATCTTCAGAAGGGGAATACCATGTCATTGGCGATCAAGGATGGAGTTAACTATCATTATCAGAAAGCAAAATGCTACACCGTTTTTAAACACCACTGTGCATTTTCTGGTGGCAGTTAACTCCGACATATAGCAATCAATGCAGGTAAATGAATCCATTCGAAGGCAGGCCACGGATGGTAAATCACGTTGTCCAATAAAGTTGCTAAATTAGCAACAGCATGACACAGAGCATTTTTTATGAAAGCGAATCCTTTTTGGAAGGAGATGGACTGCAGGGGCGTGTGGCTAGCAAGACTGGAGGGTGGAAGGGAGCAGAAGCCATGGCTGCAGATCCCTCTGGAGTCTGGAAGCTCTGAATTTTGCTGGGGGAGCTAATGTGAAAACTGGTGTACAGGCTTTTCCTGTGTGGCTTTTCAAGGCCCCAGTGAGGGTCTGTTGCCCACAGGCAGGTACTAGCGCTTGAATTTCACATACAACAGTGCCTAATAAACCCTTCACCATCTAGTTTACGATAAGATTAAAAGTGGCTGGTTCTAGGTCGGGCGCAGTGGCTCACACCTGTAATCCCAGCATGCCAGGAGCCAAGGGCAGGTAGATCATGAGGTCAGGAGTTTAAGACTAGACTGGCCAACATGATGAAACCCCTCTACTAAAAATACAAAAATTAGCTGAGCATGGTGGTGGGTGCCTGTAATCCCAACTACTTGGGAGGCTGAGGCAGAGAACTGCTTGAACCCAGTAGGTGGAGGCTGCAGTGAGCAGAGAATGAGCCACTGCACTCCAGCCCAGGCAATACAACAACACTCCATCTCAAAACAAAACAAAACAAAACAAAATAGCTGGTTCCACTCAAACACTGCTCGCAGGAATGCAGAATGGCACAGCCACTTTGGAAGACAGATCAACAATTTCTTTAAAAGCTAAATATAAATTTGCCATGTGACCCAGGAATCCTGCTCCCAGGAATCCACCCAAGAGAAATGAAAACATATGTCCACACAGAGACTTCTATGCAAATGTTCAGAGCAGCACTATTCACAATAGCCAAAAAGCAGAAACAACCCCAGTGCCCATCAACCAGTGAACTGGTAAATAATGCGCAGTACATCCTTACAGTGGAATACTATTCAGCAACATGTCACTACACATATAGACCTCAAAAACATCATGTGATAGCCAGTGCAAAAAAAAAAAAAACACATATTGCATGCTTCCATTTACATAAAATGTCCAGAATAGGCAGATCTATAGACAGCAGATTAGTGGTTGCCTGGGAACGGACTCCAATCGGCATAAGAAGTCTTATCCGGGTTAGGAAAATGTCCTAAAACTAGATTATGGTGTTTACACCATAGTTACAGCTCAGTAAATTTACTCAAAATTACTGCATGGAATCCTTGAAGTGTGTCAGTTTTACAGTATGTTAATCATATCTCAATAAAGTCATTTAAAAAATAAGGTTCCCATTATATCTTTCCCTTTTTTATCTTTCACCTCTCTAGTCCTTAAATCACTTGGAGATCTTATAAACTGCAATAAACCAAAGACATGCTGGTTGTTCTAGAGGAGGCTGAAGCAAGCCCTCCAGCCCAAGCAGATATGCTGGAGATGGCACATCGACTGTCTTGTCAAAGAAAGAAAAAAAATCACGCAAGGATCAGGTGTTTGATTTTTAGAGTGAACGCTGAATTCATCGGTGGTCAGAGCATCACTAGGGCAGAGGCAGGCAGTGCCCTCAAAGATGCCTCCAATTCCAACCCGATCCCAGCCCATGAGCTTCCAAAGACCTAGGTCCAGAGGAGAATGAGAATCAGGAGTGAGTGTGATGATGACAACGGTGTAACCCATCGGCTGTGTTAAAAAATGGAAGAGAAAACTTGCTACATGGAGAGAGCCACATTCACCTCACCCCACACTCAGCCACACCCAAAAACTATCACACCCATCCAACAAGCCATTTCTTTTGAACCATGCTGTCACCCCGAAAAGTGACTCTCTGAAGTCACACTCCAATGGCAGAAAAAATTCTCATGTGCTTGGAAGGAAACGAAAACTCTAGTGATAGGCTTGAGTCTAAACTCTAGGCTTGCCTCCAAACGGTGCAAGAAAATTTAAGAAAGTTTAGATATTGCAACATCCCCTTTTTGGGAAAAACAGTATTTCCAGCAGATGGAGAGTCATTAAAAATAAAGAAGCAGGGTTGGGAGGAGCTGCCTCGAATGAACCACAGTGTCTGCAGTGGCTATCTTCCCTTAACCCACTTCTGAATCCACAAACACGCCTGATGGTAGCAGCCAGCTCAGGTCAAAGGAAGAACTTGGGGATCGAAACTAGGACTTGGGACAGCCCACAAGTGGATCCAGCCATCACCCTGGTCATCTGGGTGCTGGGCCCAGGTAGTTGAGCCTATTAGGTACAGAAGAAATCCAGCCTACAAGGCTTTCGGGCCTGAAGAGTAGAATTTGGGCTCTATCGGGGACTTAATAGCATTTCCTCTGTAGCCTCAAAGGTATTTGAATCAGGAACACTAGCTTCACAGCCAGAGGCCTGATAATCTCCTTCTCCCCTTTCATTGAAAAAGAAAATATCTAAGATACTGGGGAATACAGTAAAATCCTTAACTCCATTCCACGCACCCCCCAACCCCGCTTTTTTTTTGCCTTCGTTCCTAGTGGCAAGGCTGGATAAGCTTATCAAGAGCAGGCAAACTACATCTTAGCTCTGATCCTTTCAAGAAATCCATTTGGCGCCTTTAACGTTTCATTTGGCAGATTGAATTTCGGACATGTATTTATGGGTCTGGGTTTGCCCTTAATAGAGTATTGCATAAATCCCATTAGAGTATCCACTTCAGCATGTTTGGGGTTTTCTAAGCCAGGGCTTTATCTAAGTGGACAGCATGGGAATGACCCACTCTGGCTCAGAAACTGCCTCCTCTCCCCCAGAACCAACCTCTGCAGATTGTCTCCATCATCCTCAATGTCAAAGGATGTTTTGGGAAAAGTTTAGGGATGGCCAGAAAGAAGCATATCACATCCACAAAGAAGATGCTGACTAGCGTGGCATCACCTGCCAGTAAATTACAGGATTTTCTTCCAGGAACCACCTGGCTCCATATCCCTATTCCTTCTGGCAACAGCCAGAGAAAGTCTGTTATCCATACAGTGCCTTTCTGCATTTCTTAAGTATGCAATGATGAAGATGCATTACCTGTAATTTCTGAAAACAAAACAATTGTAAAGAAAAGTGAGCTATAAACAAAACAGATCAGGCTTGGCAACCCTAAATAAACCAGTTCTCTGTAACACCCAAGTTAATCATTTAAAAAAGAATTGGACCAGGCACAATCGTTCATGCCTGTAATCCCAACACTTGGAGACACCAAGGTAGAAGGATCACTTGAGGCCAGGAATTCAAGACCAGCCTGGGTAGCATACCAAGACCCCATTTCTATAATAATAATAGTAATAAAAAATTAGCCTAGTGTGGTGGCATGTATCTGTAGTCCCAGCTACTTGGCAGGCTGATGTGAGAGGTTCTTTCAAGTTCAGGAGTTCAGGCTGCAGTGAGCTATGACTGTGCCCCTGTACTCTAGCCTGGGCAACAGAGCAAGACCCTGTCTCTAAGAAAAAAAAAAAGAATGGAATTAGCAATCCCAACAGAACATGTGTGGAATTTTAATGCAGGTGAAAGGAGGGAGCATGCTTAGCTCACAGGAGGTGCTCAGTGCTGCCTGGCATACACCTTAATTCATCTTTCATCTTTCCTACCTGGCTCTTTCCTGGCAGAACTGGAGGCCACTTACTTCCCAGGCAATGAGGCACAGATGCCTGTAAGATACCTTCCGAGACACCTTCCAAGCTCAGGTCTGGTGTGGCATGCACCACATGTAAGAGTCGGAGGTTACACCAGGCTGAATAGTCAGTGCATTAAGAACCATTTCCATCCTCCTGGGATCTGTCCTGGAAGCACACAGAAAACTCTCTATTCACTGACTTTTCACATAAATAGACTCCAAAGCAGAAATTCAAGGAAAAGGACTGACAGTGGACCTCAGAGCCCCAGGTAAAGCTAAAGGAAAGCCATCTGGCCATCTGGAACCTTCTTTTAGCAAGGTACACTCTCCCCTCACCCCTTACAAGAACCCAGCAATCCAGTGTCTGGTCATTTTCTTCTACGACACAAGCAAGTTTTTAAAAACAGCAACAGCAGCTGCAGTAAATGAAGAAGTGTATTCATGAGGGCCCTTTGGGCTATTTCAGGCTCTGTCCCTGTCTGAACATGGCTGTGGGTTTGGTTACATCTAAGTTGGGCCTCAGAGCTTGTGAAGGTAAATGCTTCCTGATGAGAAGGAAAAAAAAAATTCTAAGGAGCCTTCACTGATTCATTCAACCAACATCTACAAAGTTCCTTCCATGTGCCAGGCTCCAGCAGGTGGCTAAAGGGAACCCGGTGCACTAGAAACCTGGTGACCTCTCCCCAGGGCTTAATCGTCTAAGGGTTCTCTCATTGACTTTATTTTCATTTTATATCACCCGTGAGCAGCTGGGGATAGATGTACAGTTACTGAGGAATTTGTAGAAAGCATAAAGAACGCATGGCTTTATTTACTTCCAACTAAAGGCAGAAGACAGTAATGATGTCTCCATCTGATATGGTTTGGCTGTGTCCCCACCCAAATCTCATCTTGAATTGTAATAATCTCCACATGTCAAGGGCGGAGCCAGGAAGAGAGAACTGAATCATGGGGCTGTTTCCCCAATCTGGTTCTCAGGGTAATGAGTAAGTCTCATGAGATCTGATGCTTTAATAATGAAAGTTCCCCTACACACATTCTCTTTCCTGTCACAATGTAAGACATGACTTTACTCCTCATTGGCCTTCTGCCATGGTTGTGAGGCCTCCCCAGCCATGTGGAACTGTGAGTCCATTAAACTTCTTTCCTTGGTAAATTACTCAGTCTCAGGTATGTTTTTATTAGCAGTGTGAGAACAGTCAATTACACCATTTAACAGATAAGCATGTCAAGGCTCAGAGATGAAGCGACTTGCCCAAGGTCACACAGACAGGAAAGGTAAAGGAATGTGAACCAAGGCTGCTTGGCTCCAGAGTCTCCACTCATCGCCATGATGCCACCTTGTCTTTCAGGAGTTTGCTGTGGTCTGATCTCAGCACACCACCACCGTGGCAGGCACACAGTAGGGGCCTGGCCAGCATTGGTGAAACTGAACTTGATTGTCTTATTTAAAGCTACTGCAATCACACTCAGCTTTTAAGCTACAGGTTGGGAACGAGGTCATTCTATAAAAATGGAAAGCAGAAATTTACCCTGAGGAATTTTTTAGAGTTAGGGCTAGAAGTCCAAAAAGGAATCTACTTCAAATGACCAGAGAGCTAAGACATGACCTCAATACAATATGATTAAATGAGATGCAGCAGAGAATTACGTAACAGTTCAGAAACACAATTTAAATCTCCACTGGTGCTTTCCTTTTTATTAAACTAGGATTTCTGTTGCGCTGACGATACAGAAGACAAGGTATTCTGCATGGCTCACATACAGGCAAGAGAAGTGAAGACTTATTCCATTAATTTGGTAACCTACGTGTTTCCCAGAGAGAAAGCACACAAGGCCATGCATGTGAAATGGGTGATAATAACAATAATAATCGCTGACCCTCTTCAGTGCTTCCTGGGGGCCAGACCCGTGCTAAATGATCCACCTGCATTATCTCATTGAATCCTCACCAGAACCTTCTGTGGCAGGCAAACAATATGGGTCCCATTTTACAGATGGGAAAACAGAGTGAAGCCGAGCTCTAAACTCAGGCCATCTCTCTGAGGGCTCTCAGTCCTTAGATTACATTTGGAACACTTTCCTCAAAGAACAACAAAGTTTGTGATAAGGAAAAAGAAAAACTATGCTTGCCAAAATCCAGACATCTCAGATATGAAGGCAAGAGATCTGAAACCATCTGGGCCCGTGTAGGGTACAAGCTGACTGCTTCCTACTTTCAAACCATTCCCTTGGGCTAAACTCCCACATGTGGCCACAGAAACCCACTTTTCAAACCCAGCATCCTCAGCCTCCAATGATATTTGGCTCCACAGAAGCCAAGAAGGCATCTGGGGACAAGCAATCTTTATCTGTACCAAATGTTTATTGGAGCCACTCCAGGAAATGGTCCCACATGAAGCCAATGTGCACGATGTCACCCACATCTGCTTGGAATGCACTTGTATCTACATTGCAACATTTGGAATTATATCTCCCTTGAAACACCATCCTGAACAGATATCACCAAGTCCAACAAGACTAACAGCCTACTTTTTTCATGGAGCACTTACTTAGATAAAAAAGAAGAGAGGGAAGGAGGAATCAGATTGCTCCTTTGAAATATCTCTCCCTGTGCTCCAATTACAGAAAATTGTTCTGGGAGGCAGGAGGACCTTTCAGAAGAGTTTAGAAGCACAAATCTGGCCAATTTCAAAAACACACTGAAATTTACTTTCCTGAACTCCAGGATCATGTCCTCAAAACTAAATCATACTTTGCAGTATTTGCAGCAAAGAGGCTGAATACTGGTTACTGCACGGTGCAGTCAGCCTTTCTGGATAGGATCATACAAACTTACCAATAGAATTCTTGAGGTTTGCAGAGGAACCAAAATTACAAACTATCAGAAGAAGAAAAACCCTCACATCAAATGCCAATGGAACATATAGGAAGAAAGAAAGGATTAAAGAAATGGAAAAGATGAAAACCTTTCCCCCTGGGTAGAAGGAAGAAACACTGGTTTCTAAAACCTTAAGGTCCTTAATGGCCAAAGAGGGAGAATATTTAAACAGGTCTGCAATTCTAGAATTTCTCATACAGTTGAGATGGGGCAGTTGTGAGAGGAACCTAATGGCAGAGGAAAACAGGAAGAAGATGATGGTGTTAATAGTGCTATCCCCTAACTTTTGTTTGGTGGCTGACCCATTGCAAAGCATTTTTATAGCCACTATTTCATTCAATACGGTAATTGGGAGGTTAGCGACAGCATGAATGACCACTACTATTTTACTTCACCAAAAGAGTCTGTTGTGTGGGACACTGAGGTCCTCATTGAGAGTAACTAAGGTAAATGTCAAGTGGGGGCCAGATTAAACATACACTATGTAAGAGTGCGGGGCTGCTGGATGGTTGACTATATGTAAGGTAGACACTGAAGGCATGGGTGCCTGAATCAGACTACCAGGGTTCACATCTGTATCAGTCCATTCCCGCATCACTATAAAGAACTACCTGAGACTGGGTAATTTACGAAGAAAAGAGATTTCATTGACTCACTTCCACAGGCTGTACAGGACACATGGCTGGGGGGCTTCAGAAGACTCACAGTCATAGCGGAAGGTGAAGGGGAAGCAAGCATATGCTGGCAGAAGAGAGTGAAGGGGGCGGTACCACATACTTTTAAACCATCAGATCTCATGTGAACGCACTCACTATTACAAGAACAGTAAGAGGGAAATATGCCCCCAGGCCCTTCCCCCAACACTGGGAATTATAATTCAACATGAGATTTGGGTGGAGACACAGAGCCAAACCACATCAGCATCCAAGCTCAACAGCTCACTTACTGTGTGATCGTGTGTGAGTCACTACACCTCCATGTCTCTGGTTTCTCATCTATAAATTAGAGATGATAACTGAACTTGTAAGAGTTGTCTTAGGAATACAACTTACAAGGAACGTAAGGGACCTCTTCAAGGAAAACTACAAACCACTGCTCAACGAAATAAGAGAGGACACAAACAGATGGAGAAACATTCCATGTTCATGGTTAGGAAGTATCAATATCGTGAAAATGGCTATACTGCCCAAAGTAATTTACAGAATCAATGCTATCCCCATCAAACTACCATTGAATTTCTTCACAGAACTGGAAAAAACCACCATGAACTTCACATGGAACCAAAAGAGAGCCCGCATAGCCAAGTCAATCCTAAGCAAAAAGAACACAGCAGGAGGCATCACACTACCGGACTTCAAACTATACTACAAGGCTACAGTAATCAAAACAGCATGGTACTGGTACCAAAACAGAGACTTAGACCAATGGAACAGAACAGAGGCATTGGAGGCAACACAACATATCTACAACCATACAATCTTTGATAAACCTGACAAAAACAAGCAATGGGAAAAGGACTCCCTGTTTAATAAATGATGTTGGGAAAACTGGCTAGCCATGTGCAGAAAGCAGAAACTGGACTCCTTCCTGACACCTTACACTAAAATTAACTCCAGATGGATTAAAGACTTAAATATAAGACCTGGCACCATAAAAACCCTAGAAGAAAATCTAGGCAAAACCATTCAGGACATAGGAGTAGGCAAGGACTTCAAGAACAAAACACCAAAAGCATTGGCAACAAAAGCCAAAATAGACAAATGGGACCTAATCAAACTCCACAGCTTCTGCATGGCAAAAGAAACAGTCATTAGAGTGAATCGGCAACGAACAGAATGGGAAAAAATTTTTGCAGTTTACCCATCTGACAAAGGGCTGATATCCAGAATTTACAAAGAACTCAAACAGATTTACAGGAAAAACAAACAAACAAGCCCATCCAAAAATGGGCAAAGGATATGAACAGACACTTTACAAAAGAAGACATACATGAGGCCAACAAACATATGAAAAAATGCTCATCCTCACTGGTCATTAGAGAGATGCAAATCAAAACCACATTGAGATACCAACTCACACCAGTTAGAATGGCGATCATTAAAAAATCTGGAGACAACAGATGCTGGAGAGGATGTGGAGAAATAGGAACACTTTTACATTGCTGGTGGGAGTGTAAATTAGTTCAACCATTGTGGAAGACAGTGTGGCGATTCCTCAAGGACTTAGAAATAGAAATTCCATTTGACCCAGCAATCCCATTACTGGGTATATATCCAAAGGACTATAAATCGGTCTACTATAAGGACACATACACACAAATGTTCATTGCAGCACTGTTTACAAAGGCAAAGACCTGGAACCAACCCAAATGCCCATCGATGATAGACTGGACGGGGAAAATGTGGCACATATACACCATGGAATATTATGCAGCAATCAAAAATGATGAGTTTGTGTCCTTTGTAGGGACATGAATGAATCTGGAGAACATCATTCTCAGCAAACTGACACAAGAACAGATAATGAAATACCGCATATTCTCACTCATAGGTGGGTGATGAACAATGAGAACACATGGACACAGGGAAGGGAGCACTACACAGTGGGGTCTATTGGGGGGAATAGGGGAGGGACAGTGTGGTGGGGGGATGTGGGGAGGGATAGCATGGGGAGAAATGCCAAATGTGGGTGAAGGGGAGGAAGGCAGCAAAACACACTGCCATGTGTGTACCTATGCAGCTATCTTGCATGTTCTGCACATGTACCCCAAAACCTAAAATGCAATTAAAAAAAAAAAAAAGAGTTGTCCTAAGGATGAGTGCAACTCCTGGTAAATACTGAGCACTCAGGAAATTTAAGCTCTTATCTAATCACTGTCAACATCATAGTGGATAAAAGTAAGTGAAGCAATGATTTATATCAGGTATGGCAGATACATGGCATACATGGCACCAGTTCTTCCTCCTGCATCCATGGCAGACATAGCTAGCTGATTGCAGAACTTTGCCTTTAAACTCAGAGGCAGCCTCAGAATTCGCCACATAGAGTTCCAGTCATCCCCAAACAAAGCTGAGAGAGAGATGGGTGAAAGAAATATTTTTTGCTATCCTCTAGAATGTCATCAGAAACCAGATAAAACCAGCCACTCCCAGAGAAAGTCACCTCTTGTTGGATGGTTGAAAAGAGTGGCTCCCTAAACTACAGTCATCCTTCCAAAGACCTACATAATTTTTCCATATCTGCATACATTGTATGCCATTATTTATGCAATATTTATTTGAATACATTTAAAAGAGAAACTTATTTTGTGTCCTAAATGAAAAAGGAGTTGACACAAGCCCTAAACAGAAGATAATGTGGAAAGAAAGAAAAGAAAGGAGGAATGGTATTGTTGTAATCTGGCTAGAAACCATTGAAGCTGAAGGTTCCAAATGTCTGTTTCCCACTGTTAAAAAGGGAAATTGAGAAGTTTTAGAAAGGTGGTAAAGATGTGTTAATAACAAACTGAGACTTCATCTTTGATTCAACCACCTCCTATACAATTCAATGTTATTTATATAGTGCCAGGGTACTTGTGGTAGGCAGCTCCTAAGATGGCCTCAAGGATACCCATCCCAGTATCCCCACTCTCACCCAAATTTATCCCATGAGTGTGATCCAGATTAAGTTCACTTCTAATGAACGGAAAAAATACAGAAGTGATGGTATTCCATGTTCGAGGTTTGGTTACAAAAAGACTTTTGAGCTTCTTAGGTGTGTCTTAGGTGCTCTCTTTCTCATATTCTCTCTTTCTTAGATCCTGGCTTTTGGGGAATCCAATGCCATGTTGTGAGCTGCCCTATGGTTAGAACCTAAAAGAGGCTTCCAGCTAACAGCCAGCAAGGATCTGGAGCCCTTGGTGCAACAGCCCATGCAAAACCAAGGTCAGCTAACAACTATGTGAGTGAATTTGGAAGCGAATCCTCCTCAGTGGAGACTTCAGGTGAGACCAAAGCTCTGGCCATCAGCATGAATGCAGAATGAACTGATAACCTTTATTACATTTTCTAATCAACACATATTCATTGAGGAAGCAAGGGTTCAAGAGATGCCTTGAATCAGAGTACCCTGCTTGCTCACTCATACAGATAAACAATAAGTTGTAAATATCAGAATGACTTTCTAGATGAGGATTTTCATGTACACTTACACACATAATTAGAGTCAGCACAACTGCATTCAACATCAGCCATTTCTATCAGTTCTCATTCTTTGATCTTAATTACATGGACAAGTAGCAAGACCATGAGCCTTAGAGGCCTGCAGACCTGAGTTCCAGTTGCCCTCTGCCCCTCACAAACTGTGTGGCCTTGAAACAGAAATGGAATCTTACCTGTTCATCTGCAGAATCTGGATACTAAGTTCCACTTCATCGTGTCAATGAAAGGGTTAGATGCATTTGCATTTGAATGTGATTAGCATAATCCATGGTTGCCCAGATTAAATATAAGCTTCCTAGTGTAATCTCCATGGACTACTGCTCTCTGCTGTAATCTAGGATAACCCAGGCTGGAGAGGTCTGGTAGGGGTAAGTTTCACACTTTGGGTGAGGGTAGTCAGCACTGCATAGAAATTCAAAGCAAACGTGGCTGAATGAGAAAAGCTAAGTTCCAACACCTACTGATGGCATTGCCATTAGCACGGTACTGACCCCTCATGTGTAAAATGGACATAACCAGTCCAGCCTAACTATGTTCATTCTATGACTGAATGAGAAAACATAGTTAAGGATTCAGAGTAATGCCAAGCACAATAAAATAAACAAATGTTAAATATTTTGTCAAAATTATCATTTATTTTTTTGAGACATATTCTTGCTCTGTCGCCCAGGCTAGAGTGCCTCAGCTCATGCCTCTGCATTCCAGCCTGGGCGACAGAGTGCCTCCTGGGTTCAAGTGATTCTCCTACCTCAGCCTCCTGAGTAGCTGGGACTACAGGAAAACATATTATTGTTATTATCACTATCATAATTTAATTCATAAGTGGTTACATAGAGACCTTTATGATAAATCCAGCTCACTGAAATGTTTTGTTTGGTTCAGTTTATGTTATTGAAAAAAACACAAACCTGAATTACTTGTCAATATTTATCAGAGATAGCACTAAAAAAATGGAAATTTCTGGTTGCTTTTAAAACCTGAAAGAATGGATAACCCTGGGCCTGATTCTCTTATAGCCACAGGCAGTGGAGCCAAGAGCAGTTGCCCACTAGCTCTGCTCTTCTGCCCGCTGAAGTCCTCATCTCCCTATCGCCCTGCACCTGTCCTAGAGTACCTACTTACCTCTCCTGGTCTCAAATAAATTGGGGTTTTGGACTCTTGTTTTAATTGTGTAAAGTTCTGTCTTAAATTTCAAATTATTGGATGATTTTTGTAATACCAGGTACTCTGAGTAGCAATGGCAAGAACAGATCTTGAATAAGATTAAGTGTCCCTCAGGAAATCCTCAGCAACACTAAGTGTCAGATAATGGCTGAGGATAAAGATAGCATCATTATCAAAAGGAGGATAAAGATCCAGCTCTCTACAATAACCCTCCACACGTGACCCAAAAATGAGCTTCCAGAACTTAAACGTCAAAGCTAAAGTTATTTTTGCCATCCCTTCTGTGATGGTTAATTTTATGTATCAACTTGACGCAGCCACAGAGTACCCAGATACTCAGTCGGTGTCTTCTAAAGTGTCCTCGAGGATATTTCTGGTTGAGATTAACATTTGAACCAGTGGCTGACCCATGCCCATGTATGGTGAGCTCCTCTGCCTGGCTGCTTGAGCTGGGACACCAGTCTTTTCCTGCCTTTGAGTTCAGACAGAAACACTGGCCCTTCCTAGGTCTTGAGACTGCTGGTTTTCAGACTGGAATGGCACACAACTGGCCCTCCTGGAACCCCAGCTTGCCTTGGGACTTCTCAGCCACCATACTTGTGTGAGCCAATTCCTTATAATAAAACCGTATGTTTGTGTATCACATACATCCCATTGGTCATTTCTCTGCAGAACCCTGACTAAAAAAGTTATCAAATTGATCATGCAGAGCTTACAACTGATGGCAGATCAGAATCAAAAGTGTTAAAGTGATTTTTGCCCACCCTCCCACCTCCATGATGGTTAATTTTAGGTGTCAACTTGACTGAGCCATGGGGTGCCCAGATATTTGGTTAAACATTTCTCTGGCATGTCTGCGAGGGTAGTTCTGAATGACATTAATGCCACATATTGCCCCATGTCTTCCCAGGAGCCAGGTTTAAATTGAGGAGCCTCAACTCCCTGCAGGCTCATCACTGCCACAGGTTGCCTGAAGCATTCATTTTAGACCCTGGAGATCCCACAGCTCTGGATTCTCAATGAGCCTGTGGATTCTCCTGCCTTGAGAGAGGGGCAAGGACCACCCCCAGAGGATGCTGGGAAGAACTGCAGAGCATCCTCCCAAAAGCCTTTGCAGCTCTCTTCCCACATCCCTCTCTCCTGAGCCCAGTTCTCCGTACCCTCAGTCTTTCGGAAGAAAGACAAAAAACAAGATTGCCTTATTCCTACTCAAGTTAGCGACTTCATGGCTTAACCTTCTTCCAAAACTAAACTGAGAGTGGCATTACAGGGAATTTAGATTTTCTTCTTCATATATTCATCTTCTAAATGTTTCTCAGTGAACATGTGTTACTTTAATCAGCAAAGATGATACAAATTATTGATTCATTCGAGAGATAGAGTTAGCTCAGCATTCAAAGACTGGAAGCATTGGAGCCAGACTGCTTGGTTGCAAATCTCAACAACTCTGCAACCTTGGGCAAGGGTCTTAAATTCTTTCATAAAATAAATATGAACATCGTAGTTACCTCACAGGGTGGCAAAGATTAAAATAGTTAATTCAAGCAAAGGAATTGGCATGTACTTGACAAACAGTAAATGCTCAGTAAGCACTTGCTACCTCTATTAACATTATTTTAGAGTATATATATATATATATATATATATATATATATACATATACACACACACACACACAATTATATGATATAAAATATAAAAATACATGGTACAGTATCTGATATGATTTGGCTCAGTGTCCCCACCCAAATCTCATCTCGAATTGTCTTCCCCATATATCCAGGGAGGGACCTGGTGGGAGGTGACTGGATCATGGGGGTGGTTTCCCTCATGCTGTTCTTGTGGTGGTGAGGGAATTCTCATGAGATCTGATGGTTTAAAATCAGCAGTTTCCCCATGTTTGCTCTCTCCTGCTGCCATACTTCTCTAAGTGATGGAAATACATCAGTGAATAGATCAAAGGTGACAGGTGATCCTGGAGAAAAATTATGGCAGCCAGGGACACCCAGTGCTAAGTGGGGGTAAGTGGTGTTAAATGTAATGGTCAGGGGGGACCTTGCTGAGAAGATGACATTGGAGCAAAGACTTGAAGTTGGTAAGGAGGTGAGCCACTTGGATACCTGGGGGAAAGCTTCCAGCCAGAGGGAATAGCCAGCACAAAGTTTAGGGGCTGGAGCAGGCCTGGTGTAACTGCATATGAATGTATAATTATATATTACAAAATTTAAAAATTTTAAAGTATGCCAATTAGGACACCCAAGTTCATGCAATGGAAAGGTCAGAGTCAAGGAGTGAGAGGAACAGCAGTAGGACCTGCGGTCAAGGAGGTGGGAGCAGGATATGTGAACCTGTAGGACATTATAAAGTCTTTGTATATATTCTGAGCAAAATTGAAAGCCACTCGAGCATTTTGAGCAGAGGAGGGAACTGATATAACTTAGATGGGAAGAAGTCTCCTGTAGTTGTTGCATTGCAGGAGGCTGTAGAAAGGCAAAGAAGAAGCAAGGAGGTCACTTAGCTGGCGAGGTGGAAATGACCTACAGCAAGCGCCGTGGACCACTGGATAAGTGGCCTCCTTGCTTTTTCTTCAGCTGGTATGCATGGCCTAGATGATAGACACGCTCAACCACCATTTCACCTTGGCCATAGACACTTGATGTGCCATTTAGAGAAATAGTCTCCTTTGCAAACACGAAAAAATAGTAAAATAAAGCCATGATTTCCACAGTTAGATGAGTCTATATTCAGTCAACTCTTAGTTCTAAAACTTCACCCTTGACCTTGGGAAAATTCTTTTATTTCCCACTAAGGTATAGTACCCTCACTGTAACTGAATACTAATAATCTCCTCCATATAGGGTTACGGGACACAGTTATCACAATAATACATGTAAAGTATCTCATATGTAGGAGGACTCCAAAATGCTAGTTCTAGTCACCATCCCTCATTTCTAGTCTGTATTTCTGTAACTCATGTTTATTTCTTTTCAGCATTTTCTGATTTGTGATTCTGAAATTAAAAAGTCTTTTGTGTTTAAAAAAAAAAAAAAAAAAAAATGTGCCTGGCTTCCTCTTCACCTTCCGCCATGATTGTAAGTTTCTTAAGCCTCCCCAGTCATGTGAAACCATGAGTCAATGAAACCTCTTTTGTTTATAAATTACCCAGCCTCAGGTAGTATTTTTGCAGCAGTGTGAGAATGGACTACTAGAGCATCTATTAAGATTGTGCTACATGGCAGGCATTAGAAATACAGTAATACAATTAATCACCGAACCCCATGGGTCTTAACCTATCTAGTAGGAGTGGTTCATTATGTAAATATACACCTCTTTCTGTTCCAGGGTCCAATCCAAACTGCTTTGGATTTTGTCATCACTTCTAGACTAGAGGGTTTTCATTTTGATTTCCTGCTTTGAGCTCCTAATGCTTTTCCATGATACCGTGAATAAAGTCCAAACTCCTTGCTTTGGTCTCAGTCTCAAAGCTCCCCACATTTTTCACCCACTGACCTCTCTCCCTTTCCCCCACCCAGGTTCCCCTCACTCAATGACCACCAGGCACAATGGCCTTTCATCAATCATAATCTTCCTCTAGTCTTCATGTTTTCTGTGACTTCTGGCTGGAAATCTGTTTTCTCAGAGGTCCTCATATGTTTCCTCTTCATGTTCAGGTGTGAGTGTGAATATCACCTCCTCAAGGAGGCCTTCCCTGGTCATCCAAGCCACACCAGCCTCAGCCCACCTGTCACTGTCTAACTCATGGTGGTCTTTAAAAGACCACTAATTGTTACCTGAACTAATTCTATTTGTATTTTTATAATTTACAGTCTAACCCCAGTACTGGAGTATAGGGGCCTTTTCTATCTTGTTCATCACTTTTTTTAGTGTTTTGAGACAGGTTCTCACTCTTGTCACCCAGACTGCAATGGTAATAACAGCTCACTGTCACTGCAAACTCCTGGACTTAAGTGATCTTCCTGCCTCAACTCCCAAGCAGTTGAGACTGCAAGCACATGCCACCATGCCCAGCCAACTTCTTCTTTCTTCTTCCTTTTTTTTGTAGAGACAGAGTCTCACTATGTTGCTCAGACTGGTCTGGAACTCCTGGTCTCAAGTGATCCTCCTGCCTTGGCCTCCAAAGTGTTGGGACTATAGGCACAAGACATCATGCCCAGCTCACCATTTTACTGTAGGTGCCTAGGACAGCATCATGCATGTAGTAGGTGCTCAATAAATATTTGTTAAAATAAATACCATTTGAAGGAATAAATGGATGAAGGACAAGTATATGTTTTCAAATGTTCACAGATGTGTCCCAAGAACCTACTACAGTGCCTGGCACATAGTAGGTGCTCAATAAGTACTTGTCACAATAGAGATTGAAGGAATGAATGGATAAAGGACAGACATGCACTTTCAAATGGTCATTGGCATGTCCCTAGAAGCTAGCTATGATGCCTGGAGCATACACAGTGTATGCTCACTAAATAAATAAAAATGGGTTAGAAGAATGAATGGATAAAGGGAAGACATTGTTTGTTTTTTGAGACAGGATCTCACTCTATCACCCAGACAAAAGTGCAGTAGCATGATCTCAGCTCACTGCAACATTCACCTCCTGGGCTCAAACAATCCTCTAACCTCATCTTCCCAATTAGCGAGGACCACAGGCATCAACATGCCAGGCTAGTTTGATTTTTTGAAATACATTTTCACTATGTTATCCAGGCTGGTCTCAAGGATCCTGAACTCAAGCAATCCTCCTGCCTCAGCCTCCCAAAGTGCTGGGATTACGGGTGTGAGCCACCACACTCGGTTAACTGATACATCTCAAGAACCTAGCCCAGTGCCTGGCACATACCGGGTGCTCAATAAATATTAGTATTTGTCAGATGAATGGCATTTGAGTGAGCACCATTCATTGTCAAAGAAAGAGATGACCACACAGTGAGTTGACTGAAGGCCACTCTTCTGCCCAAGGACCTCTCACTCTCAAGAAGTTACTAGCAATGAAGGCCAGGAGCCCTTCCTGACAGCTGCCAGAACATCTGTCTAGAGAGGCCCCGGGCTCACCTGGGCTGCATGGAGGACTGGGCTGGGCCCTTTTGGGCGACTCTCACTGCTGACTCAAGAAGTTCCAGCCAGCGCTGCCCCAGCGTGGAAGCTCCTCTGCAGCCGCAATGCAAACTCGCCTCAGAAAAGGCAGCTGATTAATACGTGTAGAGGGTCTATTGTCTGAATTTTGTCACCAGCGGAGAAACAGCTGTTTATAGTTTGTTTATTCCTCTTCCTCTGGAGCTCCTGGGAGGAAACACAAACGCTTGTTCTCCGGGGCACCATTCAGCAGCTGAAGTGAGCGAAGAAAACAGTGTTTATTTTTAACAGGATAAAGAGCGGGAACTCTCACGAAGTTTGGACACTAGCAGGAAGACCGCTCTCCGGGAGGCGCCAGACCTTGTGGCGATGTGTTGCACCCTGCGGGATGCTCAAGAGTCTATTCCAACTCCCAGCTGGGAATTCAGGCCTGAGA
This sequence comes from Saguinus oedipus, assembly GCA_031835075.1. NCBI lineage: Eukaryota > Metazoa > Chordata > Mammalia > Primates > Cebidae > Saguinus > Saguinus oedipus. The sequence goes on along the minus strand of CM063179.1, from coordinate 16,297,206 downwards.
AATGGCGGTAAGCCAAACAGTAGGCTAGGGTGAGCACCTATACATATGAGAGATCTAGAAAAGTTCTTTAGGCTTGAAAATGAGACAGCAAGATTCCTATGGAGAGCAACCACCTGCTATTTAATGTAAGTGACATCCTACAAAGGGCCGCCAATCACAGTTGTGCAGGCTGAGCACTGCACAAAGGTGTCCAGCGGAGGAAGAAATCCAGCCTCTGTGAGCTGCTCGTCAAGCCATGCTCCACAGTTTCAAAAAGAAATACATACATAAATAAAGATGACTAAGTGATAAAACAGCAGTGGGTTTATATGATGGATAAATGTATTTAGGGATTTCATCTGTAAATGTTTACTTATTGAATCTTCACAATAACCCTTCAAATTAGGGACCACTGTCATCCCCACTTTACAGACGGCACACTGAGACAGAGAGAGAGAATCTGACTGTTCCAAGCTTATCCAATTAAAAAGGGGTGAATACAGGATTCAAACCCAGGCTCTTAGTTCCCATCAACAGGTGATGCTGCTTCTAGAAAAATAAATAAATTGGCTTAACAAGCCCCAGAGTGTCATATTCAGAAAATACGGTGCCCCTCCCAGTCTTGGGAAGTCAGACCTGCTTTCAGAAACAATTCTTCCCCCTGAATTCTACAGGTGATCAGGCTGGAAGGAGGTGGGAGAAGACCCCGTGGTCTGCATTATAAGGACCTCCTTCTAAAGACTCAAAAGACTTGCTCTGAACTGGTGACAGTCTGGGGATCCCCACTCAGCCTGGAGACTCAACCGACTCTCTGCGGGGAACAGCCCAACCCAACCAGAGCCAAGGCTACCTGCTCCCTCCACAGGGCCCAGGGTCAGCCACGGCCATTTCCAAGTGTAGAGGACTGCAGCCAAACTCACTGAACCAGACACGGGGGAGCCCCAGAGGAACCCCCGGACTCAAGGGAAGAGGACGCCCTCATCCCTATCTACTCCCCGACCCTCTTGCTCCCCTCCATCCCTCCTCCCTCCTTGGGAAAGCCTGCAGATTAGAATCTCCAAAAATGGTTTTCACAACTGAGTTAGCAGCAATCAATTATTCACGACCTCGCTTCCCCACAAACTCATAGACTGTCACTGTTAGCAAGATAATTTCTGGACTCTGCCCAACAGCCTGGCTCTAAACTGTCAGGCAGCCTGCTATTTCTTCTCTTCCCTAAACACCCTTGCAAAGCCCACCAACCACTATCCTCTCAACACAAGACAGATAGGCAGATGGGAAGTCCCCTGGGTGCCTGCAGCCCAGGAAGGACCTGAGAGCCAGGGGCTGCTCCCAGCCCACGTGATACGTTTCAGGCTCAGGACAGAATGTCTGACCTTAGTTTAATCCAACTGGAAAATAGGGCTCAAGCATTCCAGACCCTGTGCCAGGCTCTGGGACAAATCCCACGTTATTTTATAAAATGCTTTGGGCTCTGAAAACATTGTGTTCTGCACAAAGCATGAACTGGGAGGGTCTCCCAGACATGCCGTCCTGCTGTGAGGTCATGGTCAAAGACATTTGGAACTTGGCAGGAGCTCACATTTTAAGACCACCACTAGCATTTCCATCCAAAAAGCTTGAAGCTGACTTGAGGAACACATTCCCACATCCTAGGAAGAAAGAGAGAGATGCTTACTGGATGCCCTTGGAGAAAGAGTTTCAGGCTATGTCATAAGACACATGGAGGGTGGCTGGATACCAGCTACGCTGTGTGGACGAGTGACCTTCCATGAAAGCCACTTTTTTACCCTCTAAGCCTCAATCTCCACACTGGTAAAATGGGAGAGTATCGGTACCTATCTCTGGGGCTGCAGTAAGGATTTTAAAAAAGTGAGGCCTTTACAAAACACTTAGTACCCTGCTTGGCACACTGTGGACACGGTGACCTCTTTGCTTCATTGTAAGACCCTGTCATTTGTGAAATGCATCATGATTGAATAACAATTTTGGGGCAAAAGGATGTGTGCTGAAACATTAAGGAAACCTACATGTCAATTATAAAATTCATCCCAATTTTCAGAAATACTATTTACTAAACATAAAATAATGTGCATCTTTGGCCAGATATGGTGGATCACACCCGTAATCCCAGCACTCAGGGAGACCAAGGTGAGCGGATCACCTGAGGTCAGGAATTCGAGACCAGTTTGGCCAATATGGTGAAACCCCGTCTGTACTAAAAATACAAAAATTAGCCCGGTGTGGTGGCACATGCCTATAATCCCAGCTATGTGGGAGGCTGAGGCAGGAGAATCACTTGAACCCAGGAGGTAGAGGTTGCGGTGGGCCGAGATTACACCACTGCACTCCAGCCTGGGCAACAGAGTGAGACTCTGTCTCATAAGTAAAATAAAATGGCTGTGAGCCTGGGGGACCCAGTAAAACACCATCTTGAAATGAAGCGTATTATCATGATTGTCATTATTACAATTGCTGCATTCATTTTAGGTGGGAAAATGCATACAGAAGTTATGTGACTGACCTCAGGCCACACAGCCAGCAACAGTCTAGCCCCTACACAGCTCCAGAGGAAGGAGGGAGACGAAGAGGCAGAGTTGACCAGGCGAATCTCCCTCGTCCAATTCCTCCTCCTCCTCCAAGAATGAACAGTAATAATAACAAGAACAATAATAAAAAGGAGAAGAGGAGCCAGGAGCAGCATGTTATGGCCTGTAACACAGGCCCAGGCACTGTGCTAAATGAAGGGCATGCATTCCAGCACTTTGGGAGGCCGAGGCAGGTGGATCACGAGGTCAAGAGATCAAAACCATCCTGGTCAACATGGTGAAACCCCGTCTCTACTAAAAATACAAAAAATTAGCGTGCCTGTAATCCCAGCTGCTCAGGAGGCTGAGGCAGGAGAATTGCCTGAACCCAGGAGGCAGAGGTTGCGGTGAGCTGAGATCGAACCATTGCACTCCAGCCTGGGTAACAAGAGCGAAACTCCGTCTCAAAAAAAAAAAAAGTGCATGCATTAAGTCGTGTATTTCTCCTGACAATGCTTTAAAGTAGGTATTATCATCCCCATTTCACAGAGGAAGGAGCTGAGGCACAAAGACTTCGGTCACACAGCTGTTCAATGGCAGGGCCAGGCTGTGAACGCAGGCAGCCTGGCACCGAGTCCCCGTGCTTCTCTACTGCCTTGCACTTCATTCACCAACTGAGACAAACAGGGACAGTTTGGTAGAGAAGGAAGTGGCATATAAATGTCATGCCATGCCTGCTCACACCCACACAACCGAGGAAGTTCCTCTGAACCCACAGAGCACGCCCTGGGCTCCCTGTGATGAAAGCAAGTCCTCCACTCTCTGCTGCTGCCCCAGGCCAGCTGAGCAGGCCAAAGGAGGGTTGGGGCCAAGTCTGCAGCCCCATTCTGGTATAAGGCTCTGACCATAGCAGCCAGCTGCTCACCGCTGTCTGCAGGATCTCAGCAATTCCACAGACACAGAGAAGAGGAGCCCCTGGAGAGGGGAGGAAGGGATTGGGTGTCTGCCAGGCCTGCAGCTGCAGACACTTCCCCTGTAGGCTGGGGGGAGGGGACAGACCCAGCACCTGCGAGAGGGCCCCTCCCCTGGTTTACCTCAGTCTGGCTGGTCCTCAGTCTCATCAAGAGGATTTAGCATCCAGGGACGTGGTAGTTATGCGCATGGGCTTACGGGGAGCTGTGCAACCTTGGAGAGTTACTTCCCCTCTCTGTGCCTCACCTCCTCTGTCCATAAAACAGTGGCTCTGACAATGCTCACAACACAAGGTATTGGAAGCACTAAATATAAAATGCTTAGCATGCAGTATGTGCTTAATAAATGACAGCTGCTATTACTATTTTTATTTTTGAGATGGAGTCTCACTCTATCGCCAGGCTGGAGTGCAGTGGTGCGATTCCGGCTCACAGCAACTTCCGTTTTCCACTTTCAAGCAATTCTCCTTCCTCAACCTCCGAAGTAGCTGGGACTACAGGCTCAGCTAATTTTTTTTTTTTTTTTTTTTTTTTAGTAGAGATGGGGTTTCACCATGTTGAACAGAATAGTCTCGATATCTTGACCTCATGATCCGCCTGCCTCAGCCTTCCAAAGTGCTGGGATTACAGCCGTGGACCAACACACACAGCCAGCTACTATTACTATTATTTACCATCACCAACAGGACTACATGTCAAGCACTAAGAACACAGGTGGACCTTAAGGTGCCATCAGTACAGGTGAGGAGCTGACAAGAACCCACGCAACAAGGCATGATTCCTTGTTCTAGAATATCTTTGGCCTCTGGATCTTAAAATGTCATTTTAAAGTGGGGTTCCATGGCTATTGCTTTTAAGGCATTTCCTCAACTGATTTTTCAGGCAATTTCTGAAGGAAACAAAAACACTTTCTGAGCACTTACGATGAGCCATTCACTGTTTCTACCACTGGGAATACCCTGGTGGAGTTAATGGATCCAAGACCTGCTATGACGGTGATGGGAGCTCCTAATAAAGGTGAGAAGGGGGCTGGGCACAGTGGCTCATACCTGTAATCCAGCACTTTGGGAGAGCAAGGCAGGAGGATCACTTGAGGTCAGGAGTTCAAGACCAGCCTGGCCAACATGGCAAAACCCCGTCTCTACTGAAAATACAAAAATTAGCTGGGCATGGTGTCAGGCACCTGTAATCCCAGCTACTCAGGATGCTGAGGCAAAAGAATCGCTTGATCCCAGGAGGCAGAGGATGAAGTGAGCTGAGACTGTAGCACTGCACTCCAGCCTGGGGAATAGGGTAAGACTCTGTCTCCAAAAAAAAAGAAAAAAAAAATGGTGAGGAGGATTCTAGAGTTTATTATTAGGTGGGAGGGGGAGATGCTGGGTGGAAAGAACCCTTCTCTGCTGACAGTCACACCGAAACAGCCACATACACATGGAGGTGGGAAAGGACACGTGGCTCACACACACGACTGGAAGAAGAGCCACGTGCAACCGGGGCACAGGTACCACAAGAGACCTAAAAGTTCACAGCACAAGGGACCTAGAATCTCTTAGTCCATTTTAAAGATGGGGAGACAGAGACCTTGAAAGGCAGGGAGTCCAAAGAAAGCCACACGAAGCAAGATGCAGAATAGGTTCTAGAATCCAGGTATCCTGACCCCTGAAACTCCACTTTGTCTTGCTTTGTAAACAGACTAAGACATTCCAGCACAGCACAGTCCCCCATCACAGACAGACACTGATGCCAGGTCCGGCCAGGCAGCCCCCTCTGCCATCTCTCTAAATCAGTGTTACCAAGCTGGAGGCAGTGCAAGACACCACCACCCTCAAAATCAAACACCTTCGGGACAGGACCTAGGACAGGCAACCTTTGATGTGGAGATGAGAGAAAAGTTCTGAGTTGGGGACATCACCATTCTGCAGGGGCAGGTGGGGTGCCCTTGCAAAGGACAAATGTTCTCCCGTTGGAGGTGGAGTGCAGAAACTGTAGAGGGACTCTGGAAAGGCTGCTGGACACAGAATGGTTTTGTCTCCAAAGAAAGTGGTCACCTTTTTGCAAGTGTTCAAATTCTACCTCCAAATCATCTAATTTCTAACCCAGTCAACTCTTCCAGGTTTTTAATAAAATGGAGATGATGAACCCATTAGCAGGGCTGTTGGGAGCCTCACCCAAGTGAATAGTTGACAGCGGCCTGGAATCCCCTGCAGGCTTTGGTTCTTGTCTTTCCTCCCAAATGACTTTCATGTCCTTGCTCCTGATGATCACACGTTTACCTCCTCTTCCTGCAATCCATGCCTGACTACCTTCTCTTTGTTTCATCTTAAATGTCACCTTGTTGGAAAAGCCTTCCCAGAAGACCCTTTCTCCATGACTCACTGTCCCCTCCACCAGAAGCTGAGCTGCAGGAAGTCAGGGACACTATTTTATCCACTGCTCCAACGCCAGCTCCCATGCTGTGCCTGGCACCTAGCAGGCTCTTGGTAAAATCTGTTGAATGAATGAATAAGTATCTGCAAACATCCTGGGTACATCTATAAAGCAATATATTCATAGAAAACTTCTAGTACATGGCCAGGCATGGTAGCTCATGCCTATAATCCCAGCACTTTGGGAGGCCAAGGCAGGTAGATCACGAGGTCAGGAGTTCAAGAACAGCCTGGCCAAGATGGTGAAACCTCATCTCTATTAAAAATACAAAAATTAGCCAGGTGTGGTGGCACATGCCTATAATCCCAGCTACTTGTGAGGCTGAGGCAGAGAACTGCTTAAACCCGGGAGGCAGAGGTTGCAGTGAGCCGAGATCGCGCCACTGCACTCCAGGCTGGGTGACAGAGCAACACTCCATCTCAAACAAAAAAAAAGAAAGAAAACTTCTAGTACGTAACACACAGTAGCTTATCAATGGCTATTGCTGGGAGGACATCAAAGTCAATTCCAAACCAACAAGGTCGGCTTCCCATTTCTGCTATGCAGTGTCCTTGTGCTTAGTGAGATAGAAAACTCTTGCCTGTCACCCCAGGGACCTGCTCCCCAAGGCCCAACCCACCCCAACAGAGCACTGAGTAACAAGGGGAACCCTGGCTTTACAAGACACAGGAAGACATGAAAACTCGGTGGAACGTTCACTGGGAACCTGCAGGACACTAAAAGTCTTCTACAAAATGACAAGACACCCTGTCATTCTTACCTAGTCTTGAAAACGAGAGGAAACTGATCAGCAGAAAAAAGATGCATGAAGTACCTTTGCTTTGATGTGGGCAGGCTAAGTGATAACTTCCCCTAACCCGCCCACACTAGTGACATGAAACTAGTGACGCCTCTGGCTACTGATAGACTCCCTTACTCAGTGGCTACAAGAGAAGCACTGAGCAAGCACTGAGGATTGAGGAACCTGCAGCCTATTCATAGATTCCAACCCTGAGAGGAACACAATTAGCACTTTGTAAGGTTGGGTCATTATAGGATCTCACAGATTAATACTACCACATTTGCATTCTATTTCACGAATTTCTGCCCTTATTTTTATTAATGTCCCTTTCCTTTCTTTTGTTTTATTCTTGATTTTTTTCCCTTTTTTCTTTTGTTTTTGTTGCAGACAGGATATCAGGCCTGGCACCATGGCTCATGCCTATAATCCCACAACTTTGAGAGGCCAAGGCAGGAGGGCAGCTTGAGGCCAGGAGTTCAAGACAATCCCAGCTTCAATCAGTTTTTTAATGGACTTTTAATTATTTTACTCTTTCATATTTAATGTCAAAACCTAAAGTGCTTTTAAAATAGACTACCAATTTTCCTCTAGGCACAGTTTTAGCCTTATCTCAAGTTTTGATATGAAGTATTTTCATTTTTACTAATCAATATGTAATCTGAAATGTCAAATGTAATCTATTCATTGATCTAAGAATTACTTAAAACAGTTTTGATTGTTTAAACTTCTATGTGAATGTCTTTTAGATGCTAATTTTCAATATATCTTATTGTTTTATGAAGGAAGCCTGGAAGATTACTTTTGAAATCTGTTAGGCTTCTTTTTAGACCAAATTAACTATCAGTTGTAATTAGGGCATGTTACATCTAGAAAGAAGTCTTTAAAAAGGGAAAGTCTTCCCCTAGAATACACACACACACAGCTCTGTAAAGAGTTTCAATGAATACTTACAATTCTAAAGTCTTATCTCTTCAAAAGTAAATATTCCAACAGACAAAGTAGAGAAAACCATTAACCCAAGGGAAAGGGGGCAAAATACCAGAATTTAAGGGTTAAGTTTCTCATATCTGGGGATTCCACACCCAAGAATCATAACCACAATAGGCTTGCAGCTTTGCAGCCCTATTTTAAAGATGAAAACTGAGGCTTCCAGATTGAGTCAGATAGAAAAGATTTTAGCTGAGACCAAGGGTTTCAAGTCCACGAATCCTTTCTGCACTAAATTCAAATTTCGTTCCAAAACAGCAGCTGACAGTCTTCTCTTGTGACATTCCTGAAGTATGTTCATTGCACCAGACAGAATCAGAAGATAGGATCCCAGCACAGCCAAGACTTTACTCCTGGTAAAGTAGGTTGGCTTAGATGAGAAACTGACAGGACTCAGACAAGCCCTGGAAAGGGTATTAAGTCGTTTTTCAGCCAGTACCAAGCAAACCTCCAAGAAGGGTGGATCCTAGGGAATCCTGACATTATTCTCCCAACCCTGTCAGTGCTTGTGCCAAAAAGTGGAGCAGCAAATGGGAAGTGACCAGCATTCAGAAACTGACGCAGGATGCTGCGTTTCTAAACAATGCTGACAACGCACACCAAGGCAGCTCCTCCAGGGGACGTCTCTGTGCTCCGATGCTGTGGCCGTGTACAGTGTATGTGGTCCCCAAAGGGACATTTCAGCACAGAAATTCAATGTAAAATGACACATGCTACTGCAGGCTACAGATCTTACTGGAGACACAGGGCTATATTCATCTGCTTTCCTGTAGAAAAACCCAGAAAGCCAGAGATAAACAGAAGTCAATCAAAGCAGAAAGTGACGTCTAGAAAAAGATGCCCGATTCTGCCAGACCTATTTTGCTGAATAAAGATAACAGCCCTGCGGACAATATGGCTTTGGTATAAGAAATTAAATGATGGCACCATTCCCGAAAGCAACTAAAGCAGTTGACGTCGGGCGTGTTCCCAACAGCCTGGAAGGGACTGAGAATGGAAGAACAATCGACAATTAAGAAATTGTTTCTACGAACTCTGAATTTTGTAAGACTTATTAGGAAAATAAGCCTTGTTACTGAGTTTCAGCATTTGAAAGTATTACTGAGCTTTACTTCCTACTCCGAAAGATTTCCAAATTAAAATATAATTGTCAATTGGTTTTTTTTAAAAAAACACTGGTTAAATTCCACTCCTAGGTATATACTCAATAGAAACGTGTGCATATGTTTACAGAAAGATATGCACAAAAATGTTCACAGCAGCACTATTTATAATGGCCCCAAACTGAGAACTTCCCAAATGCCCATAAACAGAATGGATATGTAAATTGTGGTATATTTCACAATAAAATAAACAATGCAAATGAACAATTACAGTGCCACGGAACAATATAGATAGAGGGTTAGCAAACTTTTTGGTAAAGGTCCAGATAGTAAATATTTTAGGCTTTGGGGCCATGCAGTCCTTGTTGCAACTACTCAATTGTGCTGTTACAGTACGAAAAGCAGCCATAGCTGATATGTAAATGAAATGGACATGGCTGTGTTCCAATAAAGCTTTATTTATGGATATAATTTTTTTTTTTTTTTTTTTTTTTTTGAGACAGATTCTTACTCTGTCACCCAGGCTGGAGTACAGTGGCACAATCTTGGCTCAGTGCAATCTCTGCCTCCCAGGTTCAAGTGATTCTCCTGCCTCAGCTACTCAAGTAGCTGGGATTACGGTCATGTATTACCATACCCAGCTAACTTGTTTTGTATCTTTTATTAGAGATGGGGTTTCACCATGCTGGCCAGGCTGGTCTCAAAACTCCTGACCCACCAACCTCGGCCCCACAAAGTGCTGGGATTACAGGCGTGAGCTACCATGCCTGGTCAATTTGCGGACACAAGTTTGAATTTCATATGATTTTCCCCCTCCCCTACTATTTAAAAACATAAAATCCATCCTTAGCTCACAGGCCATATGGAAACAAGCAGAGGACCAGATTTGGCCTGCAAGCCAGGGTTCACCAAACCCGGATAGAGATGAAAGTCCCAGATACAATGTTAACCAGAACAAACCAGGCACAAAAGAATACGGACTGCATGATTCCATTTCTAAAAAGAGGCAACAATAACTGTTGGGGTTAGAAGTCATGGTAGAGACCCCACCCTTGGAGGTGTGGGGTCAGAGTAGACATGGGAGGGATTCCAGGAGGCTGGTGGGCTCCGAAGTCAATTGCTGGTTAGTTGGGTGTGATCCCTTTCTTGAGCTGTTTATTCATGATTTCTGCATTCTTCCTAATGCATGTTCTACTTTAAGATAAGTGTAGCAAGTTTTTATAAGATAGCTCACAATTCGATCAGCTTCAAAAACAGCAGAAGTGTAAAAAGAACCAGAGTAATCAAATTAAATTAGCTCTGACTTCTTCATGAAGCCCAGGTACCAGCCAATGCTAGAGTACTTAAGAATATTTCATAATAATTGCCGGGCGAGGTAGCACACACATGTAATCCCAGCCCTCTGGGAGGCCTAGGTAGGTGGATCACTTGAGGTCAGAAGTTTGAGACCAGCCTAGGCAACATAGTGAGACCCTCAACTCTAAATAAATAATAAAAGGTAGATTTAAATTGTTTTCCCCTATTACTGTGTTTACTTCCAGAATGAGGTGTGTTTCATGGTTTAAGGGATGGTGCTACCATCAGAATCCAACCAGGCCATTTTCTGCGGCATCTGTGTGTAAAGATGATATTCACTCAATTACCAGCGCGACTCCTTACATGGAAATCTGCCATCAATACTATTAACATAAACAGCATCTGGCAAAACACATGGCCTTCAACTTGCAGCAAAACCTGTGCTGGACTCTCACAAAGGAAAAAGGCCAGGTCTGGCTTCCATTTGATTTCCAGAGAATATGCAATTAATTATTTTTTCTCACAGTCAGCAGCTGAGTCTCACTGAAATCTGTGCTTGTAATTATTGCTGTAATTATTATTTTAATACAAATCAGCAACCTATCAAAATATTACGCATTAGGTGCTACCTCTCTGCTGCAAGACTATGGATGGAAGGTGGAGACCGTCACCCCAGCTCCGCTCTGTGCACACAGAGGGTGGGAATCAGGGTGAGGGTACCTCTACCAGAGCCAGACTTCCAGCTTCATAGATACCCACGTCCACAGTCAGTTCCACGCTCGCTCGTTTTTTGTTTTTTGTTTTTTTTGAGATGGAGTCTTGCTCTGTCACTCAGGCTGGAGTGCAATGGCGTAATCTTAGTTCACTGCAACCTCCGCCTCCCAGGTTCAAGCAATTCTCCCACCTCAGCCTCCAAGTAGCTGGGATTACAGGTGCACGCCACTGCCCACACTCAACCTCTTTTTATAGGCAGTAAGTCACTCTGTGCATTTTACATAATGATTTGACTTTGGGCAATTCAATCCACTCACTGCTGGGTCTCAGTGGTTCAGTGGTTCCATCCACAGAGTGGGCAAACAGCACAAACCTTTTTTTTTTTTTTTTTTTTTTGAGACAGGATCTTCTTGGTCACCCAGGCTGGAATGCAGTGGTGCAGTCACAGCTCACTGCAGCCTCAACACCCCAGGGTCAAGCGATCCTCCCACCTCAGCCTCCCAAGTAGCTGAACTACAGGCATGCTACCATGCCCAGGTGATTGTTTTATTTTTATTATTTACTTATTTATTTATTTTGAGATGGAGTCTTGCTCTTGTTGCCCAGGCTGGAGTGCAATGGCACAATCTCAGTTCACTGCAACCTCCACCTCCTGAGTTCAAGTGATCCTCCTACCTCAGCTTCCCAAGTAGCTGGGATTACAGGCGCCTGCCACCACACCTAATTGGCTAATTTTTGTATTTTTAGTAGAGACGGGGTTTTGCCATGTTGGCCAGGCTGGTCTCTTGATCCACCAGCTCGGCCTCCCAAAGTGCTGGGATTACAGGCATGAACCACTGCACCCGGCCTGTTTTATATTTTGGTAAAGACGGGGTCTCACTATGTTGCCTAGGCTGGTCTTGAACTCCTGGGCTCTAGCGATCCTCACACCTAGGCCTCCCAAAGTGCTGGGATTACAGGCATGTGTCACCCCGCCCAGCAACTGTATCAACTTTCTGGAACACCTAATGGGGGTTGCTTGGTGACACCTTTCTGTGTGGCACATACATAGCCTCTGGCACACAGGCTTCTGAGTCACGCCGGCTGAGTTGAAATTCCAAGTCTGCTCTGTGACTGTGACTGATTCCCTACCTGCTCTATGCCTCAGTTTCCTCATCTGTAGATGGGAATACTATCAGCAGCCACATCATAAGGCTGCTGTAATGATTACAATAATCCAGAAGATTCTGCTCAGGACAGCACAGTGCCTGGCACACAGTGACATCTAATTCGTAATAGCAATTATTATTATTACTATCATTATCATTCTGAGAGTTGCAAACTCAAATCCCAACAGCCATCCTGTAGGTAACACAGATAAGCAAAGAGACCTGGTGGACCCACGTAGAGGGGCAGTCGCATCCCCCCTCATTCAAATGAAGACCACAATTTCTCATTTCTGAATAGGCACTTCAAATTTGATTTGGATTGGAAATCATTGATTTTGGCTACTAATTTAAGTTTTAGTTTTTAAAAGTTACCTTTTCTTTAATTAAGAAAGGAGGAGGAAGAGGAAAGAGGACCTTATGCTGTCATTATTCTACCCGGACCCCAGACCTGACTCACAAAGTCCTAGGTTTCCTTCTGGCTCACGTATTCCCCATCACTGCTTTCTAGCACCCACTTTCGCTGAAGGCTGCATCCACCTGCTCACTCCAATAAAGAGTCAGTTTCCTCCACAAGTTGCTGCTGTGCAGTTTTTGTTTGCTTTAATCCTAAAAGAAAGCCAAACAGCAGTCAGCCTCTAGGCCTAAGAAGAATGAGTAACCTAACCTCTACCCATTTCCAAACTGCCCAGTCTTTCACTGAATGTCTTTCCTTAGGAGATGTTTATCTTAACATCTCTACCTGCTCTCTGGCTTTAACTCACCTTCTAAACAAGAGAAATCAGACATAACCATTTGAAAACTATCCCTCAATAGGATCCCAAGAAAAAGCAGGCAATAAGAGCCTTTTGCATCGAAAATGGAATCATCTGCAATACTTGATGACAAGCAAACGGGGTTCTCAGTGTCTTTCAAAACAGCTGCCCCTTTTGAGCTGGGATAAAAGAAAGTGCAAAAGACAGACAATGAATAGGCTTTTATTTCAAAGAGAACATCTGCAAAGCATCGTCCTCCATTAAAAAATAAACGGAAAACAGCCACTAGTCTAGGAAAAAAAAATTAAGATTTCCCATTACATCTCTAATTAATAAAGCCCCATTTCACAAGGAAAGAAGAAGAAGAAAAAAGAGAGAATAACTTTTTCACATCCCTAAAGAAAGGATGCTTAATGAGGTATCTGCTGTATTCCTTGATCCATCTAATCCAGTTTTAATACTATCCTTAAATAATGTATACATTAGCTTTCCATTACCAAAAACATTTGTTTATTTTATGAATGCAAGTCCGGTTGAGAGTTGAGACTCTGCAAAATTATCATGCCGTCCTTGGGCTCCCGGCTTTTAGTGCTTCTCCCCTCGCTCATTATGAAATGATTAGTTGTCCCCGCTGCCCTTTTGAATTGCTGCTAACGTCGTACTGCGGTTCTGTTACCCTGGTTCTGAATAGGAGAGTCTTGGTTCAGGGTTAAGTTAATGTAGTCATTACTGGCCCATTTGGGGACCCATTCATCATGGTAATTTCATGTCCAACGCTTGGGGGACTCGAGTACAAATACTCAATGTGAAGTGAACGCAGAGTGAATCCGAAAGATGCGCATGAAACGTCCAGACCTCAGTCACAGAAGGCAGGCACTGGGAGCCTCTGGGGCCATTACTTCCAGAACTATGGGACGAAGGCAGACATCAGAGAGGGCCTCTGATGGGCACTTCCTTTCCAATGGACCCAGAGCACAGCTCCTCCTAACATCTAACCTCAATCCATTGAACTGCGGAACAAAACAGTACAGCTGTTTACTGTTTTGTAGGAGCAAAGACTCTTCAAACAGGTTAAGCTGACACTGACCAAACCTTGGCCATCTCAGCACTTCCTTGATCATCATTAACCTACCAAGTTGCAATCAGGGTGTGAAATCCAGTTAGGGTTTGCTTATGCATTTTCATTTTGGTAACCAACTTCTTTTTCCTTAAATGTCACTTTACCTGCATGTTCAACAAGAAGAGCCTTGAAGCTGCTGTCTTGATTGGCTGGTTATATTTCTGTATATTCCATAATATACATTTAAAGAAATATACAACTATTAATGATTTCAATAGTCACCAAAGAAGCAGAAGAGAGGTGCATCCGGGATGGTGTCTATGACTCCTGGTCTAAGATACTCGGATGTGTTTGGTTTGCAGAAATTCATCAAGTTGTACATTCAGAGTAATACTTATATCACATGATTTTGTTTGGGGAAAAGCAGCTAAAAGAAGATAGACGATATTTAAGAAGTGGGTCAGGAGTGGTGGCTCATGCCTATAATCCCAGAACTTTGGGAGGCTGAGGTGGGAGGATCACTTGATCCCAGGAGTTCCAGACCAGCCTGGGCAACATAGCAAAACCCCATCTCTTCAAAAAATACAAAAATTAGCCGGGTGTGGTGATATGCACCTGTAGTCCCACCTACTCAGGGAGCTAAGGTGGAAGGATTGCTTGAGCCTGTGAGATCAAGGTTGCAGTGAGCTGAGATCACACCACTGCATTCTAGCCAGGTGACACAGGGAGTCCCTGTCACAATAAATAATTAAATTTAAGAAGTGAATAAATGTTATACAGATATGAATACTAACTCTTTATAAAAAGCTATTGAAGAATATCTGTCCCTGTAGCACCTCCAACCACTGGTGCATCATGACTGGTGTCTATACCATATTTTGGATTCCTGGGGCTTGTTTGGAACTACAGTGGCAAAAGGCATGATCCAAAATAAATCCTTACCCTCAAATAAGTAAAATAAGTCCACCCCATCCAAAACAAATGCTAATCCACAGTCCTTTCTTTTCATTCAGCTCTCTAACCATTTCCTTCACTGCACTGGTAACAATTTGATTTTTTGACATGTTCTTGTTTGTTTTTATTGGAGGGGTCATCCTGCCCCCAAACCATAAAGAGCATGCGGGCAGGGTCACATCTGTCTTTCCACCTGCTTTGCATAAGGCCCGGTATACAGCAGACCCTCAAACAACATCTGATGAATGAACTGATGAGCAGGCGGTAAATTTCCAGTGGATTTCACTCATTCACTCTCTCCCTGTCCCCTATGAGTTACAAAACACTGTAGGGAAGGAACACAGAAAACCCCATCTGAACACTCCCACATTCTGCAGCTTGAAGACATGAGCCCCGTCTTACATTCACATGGGGCTTTTGGAGCTTCAAAGCACTTTCTCATCTGTTTATCAAATTTAATCCTCACAACTCGGGGAGGGAGGCAGGCTTATTAGCATCATATGATGAAGCGCCAAAAAGACACAGAGATGAAAGTCACGGTCTGTCCCTGACAGCATTGGGACCAAGCCAAGGTACTCAGGAATGTTCTACTTTTCACCTCCCCCTTGTCTCTAAATACTCCCAACTTCCCAGTGTGTGTTAGTGGGGGACAAGGTCACGGGGAACACAGAGCAAGGGGCAGGTGACTCAAAGGAGCCCATCGCTCACACTCCCTGCAGAGGGGAAACAGGTTTATCAAATTGCAGAACTCATGAGTCTATTTCTGTGGAGGGCATTTGCCTTCAGGATGGCCTCATGCTTATAAGAATTTGCATATTCTGGGTCTCCACCACCAGCAAGAGGGGGGACTCCATCATGCCTAGGGCAAGGCACAGGCAGTCAGAAGCAAATAAGTGCAGTGAATAAGCCACATGGGGATAGAGTGACCACAGATATTTATTTTTATGTCTTCATAGTGAACACAAGAGGGCTTCCAAATGGGCTGCAAACTCAACAGCCAAGAGGAGCCAGCCAGGTGGCACAGGTGACAGGAGAGATCTTGGGGGGACTCTTGGGGACCCACTGGGTCTGCAGTGTCACCATTCCTCAGCTTGGCTGTTTAACAGTTTAACACCAAGCAAGCACACGTGGACCCTGCATTGCTAGATCTTATGACTTTTAAAAGAATTCCAAAAATCTACACTGTCTCATGGCATATCCTAATCCTTTTTTTTTTTTTTTTGAGACAGTCACACTCTGTAGCCCAGGCTGGAGTGCAGTGGTGCAATCTCAGCTTGCTGCATCCTCTGCCTCCCAGGTTCAAGCAATTCTCTGCCTCAGCCTCTCAGGTAGCTGGGATTACAGGCACCTGCCATCAACACCCAGCTAATTTTTTTTGTACTTTTTTTTTTTTTTTTTTTTTTTTTTTTTAGTGACGGGCTTTCACCATCTTGATCAGGCTGGTCTTGAATTCCTGACATCATGATCCATCCGCCTCGGCCTCCCAAAGTGCTGAGATTAGAGGCATGAGCCACCGCGTCTGGCCAGCATATCCTAATCTTTAAATTCCAGTGCCTATTTATTCTAACACACCATGTGGGCAAAATCAAACCCACCCATGGGCCACAGATTTGAAAGTCCCCCTGGCTCTAGCAAACATCTCCTATGATATGGTTGCATCAGGGGGTAGAGCAGAGCACTGACCATGACCCAGAGAGGCAGCTGCCTCATCACCAAGCCCTGCCAGGTAAGTGCCTACATGGCCTTTGTGCTTCAGACAAGGAGCCCCAGAAAGGCAAAGTGCCATATCACAGATGATGTCAGAGCACCGTCTTCTTTCACAACATCACACGACCTGCCTCTAAGGCCCCACAGCATCTGGCCATCTGCTCCCCTGGATCACTTCTAGGGTTGTTTCTTTGGCTGCAAAAGAAGAGCTTGAGCCCTATGAGTGGAGCAGCCCAGGCCTCGTGGACAGTTCTGGGATGGCAGATACCTCGTGGCTTCCGGGGCCCTGAATCATACTTCTTACTCCTCGCCCTGACCTTCCCAGAGGACACTTCCCTTGTGTGTTCAAGAGGTCCCTATAGGAAAGGGTAGAGGCAATGAACCAGGCTGGGATGTGAGAGTGTTCTCCCTAGAAATTGGCCGCTTATCAGCATGGGCTCTAACTCTTGCCTGCTTGACTGGTCCTCCTGGAGGGCAAGAGGCATATGTGTCCTGTTTACCAAGGTAGTTCCGGTGCTAGACACAGGGACTGGTACCTTCTAACTGCAGGGGTGGAGGATGGGTGGATGGGTAGATGGGTGGATAGGTGGGTAAATGAATAGATGAGTAAATGTATGGTTAGATGGATGGATGAATGGACCAATGAATGGATGAATGGACCTATGAATGGATGGATGGATGGATGAATGGTCAGACAGATAAATACATGAATGGACTGATGGATGGCTAACTGGATAGATGGATAGAATGGATGGACGGATGGATGGATGGATGGATGGATGGATGGATGGATGGACAAATGTATGCATAAGTGGATGGAGGGAAGGAGAGAATGAGGGTCTAGAGTCAACGAACTTACTGACTCTGAACTGGGTAGAGACTAAGAACACAGCCTTTGGAGATACCACCCAGCTTGAATTCCTAGTTTGGACATTTCTTACCTGCTTAACTTTCATCCAACTTATTGCCTTAGTTTTTATTATTTCAACCGGTAAAACAGATATGAAAATAATAGCTCATAAATTGCCAGATGTTATAAGGATTCAATAAACCATGTCTTTTTAGTCCTTCCACAGTGTCTGGTGCATTCAATAAAGAAGTTCTCCTCCTCCACCTCATCATCACCGCAGTTGCAACATTTGTCCCTCTTGAGTAGGGAACGTCTGCACAAACCTCTCCACCCTACACATTCATCTTAAACTGAGACCATGCACCTTGGGGCCAAAAATTATGGCAAAGTATGACCTGGGAGGAGAAACAAACACCTGTTACCACATTACCTCATTAGCATCCGCTGACACATTAGCCTGCAATAGATGTCCAGATAAGCAGTTAGTCACCTGGCTGGGACAAACCAGGCCTGGGAGAGGACAAATACGTTCATTGCCCCTAGATGGCCCTGAAAGATGAGACAACCCCATCCACACACTCAAAGCTCGAGAATGAGTCCCACCCCTTCCTCATCTGGCAGGGTGCTGGGCTGGCAATCTCTAACACTAATAATGCCAGTGTCTAGGTTCAAGCCTAAGGTGACACCCTGCCCCACACCCCTCTTCTTTATGATGCCTCTGGCTTCCAATAAGGGAGGGGCAATCTAACCCAGAGAGCACACAGGCACCATCTGATGACTATCTGCGGGCAAACGAGTAGTTTCTGTCGCAGGCGGAAGGAAGTGTCCACAAGATGATCTGGACCACATGTTCATTGAGATAGCTCTCTCTCTCCAGTGTCCTGCAGACCCAGGCTCTCAGGTACAAGTGGTGGGGTCCTCAGAGGGCCAACCACAGAACGGTCAAAAGGAATGAAGCAGCAGGAAGTCTGTTGTGGTTGAAATAAAAGCCATTTTCCCTCACCAAAGAACCCTACACAAAATATCCTCTTGCCCCCGTCTCCCCTTCTCCCTGGGTTAGAGAGAGCCGAATTCAAGACTTCCTTCTCTAGCCAATTTCAAGTTTATTTCTTGATTGCTGAAAATATATTACACGGCTTGCAGGATCAAATGAGTTCATGCACATAAAGGGTTTAAAACAGTGCCCGGCAAACAGAATAGAGAACCCAAATATAAATCCACACTTTTACATCAACTCATTTTTGACAAAGGCATCAACAACAGACCCTGGGGAAAGGAAAGTCTATTCAATAGATGGTGCTGGGAAAACTGCATAACCATAACCTATGGATAACCTTCAGAATGAAACCAGACCCCCGTCTCTCACCAAATACAAAAACCAAATCAAAACGGATTAAAGACTTAAATCTAGGACCTGAGACTATGAGACAACTAGAAAAAAACACTGGGAAAACACTTCAGGACCTTGGTTTGGGCAAGAACGTTTTTGGGTAAGACCTCAAAAGCCACAGACAACAAAAGCAAAAATAGACAAATGGGATTACATCGAGCTACAAAGCTTCTGCATAGAAAAGTAAACAATCAGCAAATTAAACAATCTACAGAATGGAAGAAAACATTTGCAAACTACCCAGCTGACAAGGGATTAATAACCAAAATATATAAAGAACTCACAACAACTCAATGGCAAAATACAAGTAATCCAATTTTTTAAATGGGCAGAAGAGCTGAATAGCTCTTTCTCAAAAGAAGACATACAAATGGCCAATGGATATATAAAAATGCACAGCATCCCTCATCACCTGGGAACTATGACTCAAAAGCACAATGAGATATCATCTCACCCCAGTTGAAATCGCTTTTATCAAGAAGACAAAAAATAACAGACGCTGGTGAGGACGTGAGTAAGGGAACCCTTGTACATCATTGGTGGGAATGTAAATTAGTACAGACACCATGGAGAAGAGTATAAAGGTTCTTCACAGTCTAAAAATAGAACTACCACATGATCTGGCAATCCCACTACTTTGTCTATGCAGGAAAGGAATTAATTATCCAAAGGAAAGGAAATCAGTACGTCAAAGAGCTATCTGCACTCCGTGTTTACTGCAACGTTCTTCGCAATAGCCAAGATGGAGAATCAGGAAGTGCCCATCAATGGATGAATGGATAAAGAAAATGTGGTACAGACACACAATGGAATATTAGTCAGCCGTTAAAAAGTGAAATCCTGTCATCTGCAGCAACATGAATAAACCAGAGGCCACTGTATTAACTGAAATAAGCCAGGCACTTAGAGACAAATATCACACATCCTCACTCCTATGTGGGAGCTATATATGCAGATGACAAGAAGATGGAGAGTAGACAGGTGACTGGGGGAGTGAGGGGAGCAGGGAGGAAGAGGTTGATTAGCAGTTATAAAAATCCAGTTAGATAGAAAGAACAAGCTCTAGTGTTTGGTAGTCCAGTAAGGTGATTACTGTTAACAATAATCTATTGTATATTTCAAAAGAGGTAGAAGAGCCAAGCACGGTAGCTCATGCCTGTAATCTGGGCACAGTGGCTCACATCTGTAATCTTGGTGCGGTGGCTCATGCCTGTGATCCCAGCAATTTGGGAGGCCAAGGTGGGCGGATCACATGAGGTCAGGAGCTCAAGACCAGCCTTGGCAACATGGCAAAACCCTGCTCTACTAAAAATACAAAGAAAATTAGCCAGGTGTGGTGGCAGGTGCCTGTAATCCTAGCTACTCAGGAGGCTGAGGCAGAAGAATTGCTTGAACCTGGGAGGCAGAGGTTGCAGTGAGCTGAGATCACGCCGCTGGACTCCAGCCTGGGCAACAGGAGCAAAACTCTGTCTCAAAAAAAAAAAAAAAAAAAAAAAAAAAAAAAAAAAGCTAGAAGAGAAGAATTTCAGTGCCTCTGGCAAAAAGGAAAGATAAATGTTGGAGGTAATGTATAACCCAATCACTTTGAGTTCATCATTACACATTATATGAACATATCAAAATATCACATCGACCCCCAAAATATTTAAAACTATTATGCATCCATTTTTAAAACCACCTAACACATCATAACTGCTGTGCAGGCATTATCATTGTTACTACCCTTGTATCTGCATCATGAGTTACGTGTCTGATTCAATGTAAACTGCGTTGTCTGCTTCTTTTCTAAGGTCTGTACTTTCTTAGGAATCTGCAGTAAGAAGTGAGAAAAGTAGAAAAAAGATTTGGGGGGCCAGGCGCAGTGGCTCAGGTCTGTAATCCCAGCACTTTGAGAGGTCAAGGCAGGTGGATCACTTGAGGTCAGCAGTTCCAGAGCAGCCTGGGCAACATAGGGCAACCCTATCTCTACTAAAACGCAAAAATTAGCCAGGGGTAGTGGCACGTGCCTGTAGACCCAGCTACTGCAGAGGGTGAGGCACAAGAATTGCTTGAACCTAGGAGCGGAGGTTGCAGTGAGCAGAGATGGCACCACTGCACTCCAGTCTGGGTAACAGAGTAAGACTCTGTCTCAAAAAAAAAAAAAAAAATTGGGGGAAATGACATAGTTGCATGTGGAGCTTATCAATAAACCATGCAGAAGAAAAGCAGCTGAAACAGGTGCTGTCACTTGGAAAGGGGCAGGCCTGGGTTTGCATCTCAGTTCTGCTACTTGCCAGCTCTGCAAACTTCATGAGCAAGCAGCTTCACTTCCTTGAGCCTCAGTTTCCTCCTGGGGACAGCAACAGTCCTATCCCACAAAGTTGGGAGAATTCAACAAGACAGTAAGGTAATATTTACTAGTCCCTCCATTATTCCTGCCACATAATAAGCAATCATAAGACCAGCGATTTCTAGCTGGGTGTCCACAATTTCAACTCAACTTTATATCAGTTGTGTAATACCATCTTCCTTCCTGGAAAGCTTTTGTTTTTTTTTTTGGGGGGGGGTGGCATGAGCATTTAATGACCTAACGTATGCAAAACGCCCAAATGATGCCCGGCATACAGCAGGCACTCAATAAATGTCAGTATTCCTTCTTCTACCATATCCCCTCCTGATCACGGAGAAAGAGCTATATTCATTCTACTGCCTTGGATTTACTCACACTCTACACTGTGTGGGAAAATGAATAACTGGAAGAAACTGCTTATTTTCAAACATACCAAGAATTTCCTTTTGAGAACAACAGCTCACTTTTGAGCACTGATTAGGAACCAGGCCCACATCAGTTCATACGTATTGCTACATTCCCTCCTCATATAGTCCTATGAGGTAGCTCAGATTCACAGAGCAAAATGACAGTGACTTGCCCAAGGCCAGGGACACAAGAAAGGGCCGAGCCTGGAGGGGATGTCAGACTGGAGGGTACCACACAGAGGCCTCTTTCATTTGTGCTAGGGCCTGGCACACACTTCTTGGGACTTTTTCTCCTGTTACCACACTCTTACCTTAGAATGCAGGTTTTGTTAAGATTGAGTTTTGTTTTTACTTATTTTTTATTTTCCCCAAGGCATTTTCTCGTTGTTTCTGGTAGATGGGGATCTGGGTAGGTAGAAATGGGGAAAGGCAAAGGAAAGGGAAAGAGAGATATCATAAGTGACAACTCTTGGGGCAGCCCTGGATAAAAGATAGAGACCCTCAACCTCACCTGTGCAGTCCAACGAGTGTGTGTGTTAGTTCTTCTGTACTGAAACACTAATATAGATAGATTTATGACTTTATCCTGAATCTGCCTTCAAAGCATCATCTCAGCAGCCCCGGCAGGGTTTTGAAACAAACCAGAGAGGGGGACAGACTCTTATTTCAAAGACATCCCTAAGGATATGTTTGCTTTCTTTCTGGGGATACACACACATACACAATGACGCAATGATGTCAAATCTCTGCCACCAAATTTACTCTTTTTATAAAACCGTGAATCAAAATTGAACAGTCGCCAGTAAATAAGAACTTATGCCACGGCTGGCTTCCTAGCTGAAAAATAGCAAGCATTTGACCACCTAACCTTCGGGAAGATTTTTCAAAAATGAATTGATAAACTCAAGAGAATGTCTGAAGTGTGAGAAAACTAGAAGGAAAGTGAATAGATATATTAGAATTTATATTACAAACATATGTATACCTATGCATCTAATTTCTACTTTTATTTATCTATTTTAACATTTTCCAGTATATGATTTAAACAGATGGCAACATTTGCAGTAAAATAAATATTGTTCAATTATGCATGTTTCTGTATACAAAGTGTAATGCGTTGCTCAAACAAAATAAAACTCCATTGAAAGTGTGAAAAAAAAAATGAACCATCAATAAAATACCCTGTTTTCTGTGGTCTCAAAACATTTGGAAAGAAAGAAACGCTATGCCTCCAAGGCTGTTTGTTAGAAGCAGAGGTGATGGAAAGCCAGTGAACCAATCTTTCAAAGTCACCGCCGATGCCTAAAAAAGTCCCAAGTTATCTGAGTAATGTGAAGTATGAGGAATTTCTGCCGAAAAATCAACATTACAAAGGGGTGGGATAATACAGAAACCCCATTCTACTTTGTGTATTTCTGTGGGGCGGGGGTTGGGGAGTGGGTAGGGTAATAAAAAATTAGATTTCTGAGATGAAACTAACAGTTTATCCAAGAAAACAAGCAATAACTGTGGGGACTTCAAGAAGAGAGTCACTGAGGGAAAGAAAATAAACATTCATTACATGAACACATACAGCTCTCTTTCATTTGCTCCAAAATCTATTCAGAACCTGTAGGCTGATCCTTGTGACAGCTTTCCCAATATTTTTCCTCCCTTTATAAGGGAGCCTGTCTGTTTCTTAAATTCTGAGATGACAGTAAAATCCACAGCTCACTGGAGACCCAGAGAAGGAATCAGTGTCACGGCCACAGAACAGCTGCAATCCACCCAGTAATTCCAATATTTAAGAGCTTTGAAAGAGGCTGAGAGGAAAAGGCGAGCTTGCAAATCTTTTATGGACATGCCCTCTGACTCTGACTACTTGAGAAACGGGGTGTTTCCTCTCGGCCTCTTAAGTGCACCAAAAATACAATCAGGGCCTTCCACCGAAGCACAGCTCCCCAAACATAAAAAGGACAAATGCTCTGAGACCGTGGGCATCAGGAGGCAGGAAGATCTGCCTTAGAAAATGCTCTATACATAACGCCTGCCTGACACACTCTGCAAAACACCCACCAGCAGCCCAGGACACAGGTTCCCTCTAGGTGCAAGAGTCAAGACTGTCCACCCCACCCCATCCCCGCCTGCAACAGAGCACTGAGCTAAAGCATCTTCTCCTACACGTGTCTAACTAGCTCTCTACAAGCGCCATCTGGAAAATCACGGGGATTTGTGTCTTTAAATGTCCCACTCCCGAATTTCTCTCCAAAGCATCATTCCGGCAGCTCCGGCAGGGTTTGGAAACAAACTGCACACTGCAAGAGCCTCTATTGCTTGCAAAAAGGTCTGGTCCTCTCCTTGCCTGCAACCCAAGCTCCAGGACTTTGGGAACAGCCTGCCCCCTTCTGGTCTCCTGGAGCTCCATGGAACGGCAGGAACTGGGTGGGCACAGCCAGAGTAGGCAGACCCCGGGCTCCAGCCAGCTTGTCTGTACTGTGATTTCAGGATTTAGCAGGCCATGGAATAGATGTGGGGGAAGAGGAAAGAAAGGAGAGAGACAAGAAAATAAAATAAAATAAAATACAAATCCCTGAGCGACAATAATCAACAGCATGGTAGACAGCTACCAGGAAGAGAACCAAGAGAAAAAAGCCAAACACGTAAATGTCTATCTTGGAAGGTAAAGAAATTGAGACATAGGACATGTAGGTTTGGCGAGAGTAATTGAACTTGCAGTTGGAAGCAGAGTTTCAGAAAAGCAAAGCAACTCCGCTGCTGGAACTGAAATTCCAAAAGGAAGTGAGAAGAAAAATGGTGTGTTCCCACCTACCTCCACAACTGCAAATCTCTCAGAGGCTGAGTTGGGTGAGAGAGGGTGAAACACTGAGCTGGGCACACAGAGAGGCGCTGGGGATGGATGCTCACAACACAAGGGACCTATGAAGAAATCGGCCAGCCCTGCCTCCTTCCTTCTCTTCATTTATTTCAACAGGTGCTACGTGCAGCCTAAAGGTCCCTCCTGAACCCACTCTGAAACCCAGACGCAAAGGACGTGGTAAGTCCCATGCGTCCCCCACCATGTCTACCCTACACACTCTTACACTGGACCAGCAGGGCGCACCCCACAACCCTCCCATCCCACCTCCTGGGCTCTGGATGCAGAAAGAACTTCTAATTGCATTTCTGCCGGAACCCATCACTATCAACTCCAGGAGTTCAAAGGAAGTGTCTCAGAGGGACCCCTTCCTGTAAAGCAGAGATCGCTGGACAGGAGGAATGTTCTGGTTCTCCATCAGGAAGCTCACGCCACTCTCCTCCCCGCAAATGAGGGAAAGACTTCTGCCTGCTACCCACACAGCAACGTGAAATGTCATCACATCACGTCTTGGGGCTGGCTCAGCCCGCAGGCATGAAGAGCTGCACTCCGGCAGAGAGGGTGGCACGGACTCCGAAGAAGTTTAGCAGCTCAGAAAGCATCACGCTGTGTACGAAGGCAGTCTACAGTGAGGACTCCCAAAGTGAAAAATGATAGAGATATGCATTTGGTCCTCAGGATCCGGAAATCACCCCCCTGGGGTCTAATATCCGTTAGCGGCTAGGCGAATCCTAGCAGGCAAGTGGTGTGATGAAGAAACAGACACACCACACACTGGTTATGCCCTAAGGCAGAACTCACACCCACTGGGAGCTGAGACCTCGGCTCTGAACTGCGGACTCCGGCCTCCTACCCCACGTGCTCACAGCTCAGTAGGCTGGGCAAGGCAGCCCAGAGAAGGTGGTGGGAAAGGTACCCCTGGAGAATTTGGGACACGGTAGGCAGACAAGTCAGTTCCGCACCCAGATGGCCCCAGACCTGCGGAAGAAACGGTTTCAGAGCCCCGATTGTTCACACCCACGGAGGGCAAAGAAATCCCACAGGACTAGAAGCCTGACAGTGTGGTCGGAAACACAGCTGGTGACCCGAACCGGCCGCAGCAAGACAGAGAGACAACTAGCTAGAAGGAGCCATCGCCTGAAACTGGAGATGGGGAGGAGATAAAGTCAGAGAGGGCACTGGAGACGGCAAGGTTAGAGACAGAGAAGGTGAAGACGGGAGGCTCAAACATTCAGAGAGGAGAAACAGGAGACCCAAAGTCAGCCCAGACACCCCGGACTGAGTATTGATTCAGGGGCACGGACGAGGACTCCGGACGCCCAGCCCATCCCTCACCGCAGGCCAGGACGAACAGAGGGCTCATCTGTCTGCACCCAGCTCCGCAAAGAGCAAAGAGATGCTGCTGCGACAAACACCCAGGAGCAGCGGCTGAGGAGATCCACTCACTCAGGCAGCGAGAGAGCGAGGCACGGAGACCCACACGCTGGGAGCAAGTCAGCTGGGGTCCTCAGCAAGAGCGATGGGGAACAGGAGCCCAGCAGGGCTCCGGTAACCCCCAAAGCGCCCCCACTGGAGATAACTTCCCCCATACCCCAAGGGGTCCGTGCTCAGACTCTGGATGGGGCAGCCCAGGACCCCTGAGCCTTGGCAGGGACCCCGCCTGGCTTCCCGGGGAAAGAGGCGCTGTGGAGTCGGCAGGCTTGCGGAGTACCAGTCTGATGACCAGGTTCAAGGGCTAGGGGGGCGTGGGGTCGGGCTGTTTTCCTCCTTCCCTCCCTCCCCGCCGGGCGCGAGCCGAAAGGGCATCTTACCAGAGCCCGGGCGGGCAGTGCCCCCCGGCTGGCCGGCTCCTGTGCCCGGGGTTCTCCGGGGCCGCCTCCTCGCGCCCGCGCCCGCGCCGGGGGCCCCCGTCCTCCTCCTCCGCCGCCGCCGCCGCCTCCTCCTCCTCCTCGGGCTGCAGCCGGCTCGGCGGGCAAGTCCCGGCGCTCCCGGCGCGGGGCCGGGGCCGGGGGCGGCTGCTCCCCGCCGCCGGCCGCTGCGCCCCCGCGGCGCTCCCCGGCCCCGGAGTCGAGGCTGCTGAAATTCCACACGACCAGCGTCTGCAGCAGCAGCACCGTGAGCGCCGCGAGCAGCGCCGAGTGCGAGCGCCGGGCCAGCCTCCGGGCGCACGGCGCCGCCACCATCTTCGGAGCGCGGCGGGCGAGCGGGGCGCGGGGACCCCGGCGCGCTCCGGGCCGCCCCCGCGCTCCCCGCGGCTCCCGCGGCCGCCGGCTGCCGCTCGGGCTCCCGCTCGGGCCGCCGCCGCCGCCGCTGCCGCTTCGGCTCGCCGCTGCTCCTCCTCCACCGCCGCCGCCGCCGCCGCTGCCGCCGCCGCCGCCTCCACCGCCGCGGCGCGGAGTTTTCAGACGGGCAGGGACCCGGACGTCACCAGGAGGAGGAGAAGGCGGGGAGGCGGGAGCGGGGAGGCCGCGGAGGGGGGCGCCGGGCGCGCGCTCGGGGACTGGGCGCGCAGGGAGGGGCGGGCGCCTGGTCCGCACAGCGCCCCCTCCCCACAGCCCAGTCCCCGCTGGAGGGGCGGGTGATGGGGAAGGGGCCGGAGGGACGCGGGCCGGGGCGGAGAGGGCGGGGCCTGGGGGCGGAGCCGAGGGAGGAAAAGGAGGAGGGAAGAGAAGGGGGTGGGGGCGATCAGAAAAGACAGACACCCCCCAGGACGAGAGTGGGAGTAGGATGGGAAGAGAGGGGGACAATTCCCAAGGCGGAAAAAGAGAGGCGAGGCAGCAAAACAGGGGAGCTTTGGTTGAGGGTGGGCCCGCTCAGAATCTAGGGGAGGTCAGAAGAGAGGTGGTCCTGAGGTCCTGTTTTCCATGTGGGCAGCTGGCAGGAGGCAGTTCGTGCAGGAAGCTCCTAGCTGGGGAGTTCGCGGTCCGGGAATCTTCTGTCGGTACCAGACCGGTTGGCAGGTGGAGACATGAGAAACATTTTAGGAGCGTCAGAGCCACGGAAGGTCCCAGCTCACACACTCTGATCCCTGAATCCTGGGCTTATTGAAGGGAGTGGGGAGGAGGCTTTGGGTGAGTTTCTGGAGTTAATCAGCACAAGCTCTGGGAGTGACTCCTGAATCACACACACAATCCCCAGTGCCAACGATGTACTAACTGTTCACTGAGTCACTTCTCTGGTCCCTGAGGACTCACAAGGCAAGAGACTCCAAACCCAGTTGGCAAGTGGTATAGCGGCAAGAGAGAGATCCGTGGAGTTACTCAACCTTCACAGGATGCAAGTCCGAAGGCTGGCCCCGGAGCCTCCCACCGCATCCTTTTCCCCATCCATCCTGAAGTCCGCCTTCCTGTCTGCACAGGGCCCAGGTCCTGGGGAAACAGGTCTTGCTTTTGAAAGTGGAGTTTTTTCCCATCCTGGCTGGTCTGTCCCCGTGACCTTGAGCGAGGAGGAGGAGGACTTCTCCCTGGGCCCAAGCTTCCTCCTCTATCGATGGGGGTTTAGACAGAATGATCCTAACGGACTCAAATTTCATCCCGAGCCTCCTCTGACTCAATCTTTCCAGTTTTTCCCTCCCTTGTCCTCTAGCCCAGGGCTTTATACACAGCAGTGCAGAACAGTGAGCATATGGGATGGAGCTGGTGTCCCATACGGGACCTAGCACTGTGAGACTACAACAGCAGATCAGATCCTCAGTTTGTGAATTGAGGACTTGGCATGAATGCTTTGCATCTTGTCTGTTGTGCTTTTTCACCTCATCCTAATTTACGAAGGGAAGAAAGTAGAGTATAATGAAGGCTCCTCAGACAATGAGGCAGGGAGTGGGAAGAGATTGTTTCATATGCTCCACAAGCATCCGCGAATGCAAAGCTTGTGTCAGACACTGGGCCAGATGCAGGCATCCAAAGGTGAATGAGGTTTAATCTCATCTTCAGCCAGCTCGAGGTCTAGAGGAGCCTGATGCAGATGTTAATCATTAAAATGTAGTGATACAGGGCCGGGCACGGTGGCTCATGCCTGTAATCCCAGCACTTTTGGAGGCTGAGGTGGGAGGATCACTTGAGGTCAGAATTTGAGACCAGCCTGGCCAACATGGCAAAACCCTTCTCTATTAAAAATACAAAAATTAGCCAGGCATGGTGGCACACACCTGTGATCCCAGCTGCTGAGGAGGCTGAGGTAGCAGAATCGCTTGAACCTGGAAGGCAGAGGCTCCAGTGAGCCAAGATCACACCACCGCCCTCCAGCCTGGGTGACAGAGCAAGACTCCGTCTAAAGGAACAACAACAACAAAAAAAATAATAATAATATATATATACACACACACACACACACACACATTTTATATATGTATATATTGAGATAGGCATTGCTATAGAGATGTGCAAAAGTGCTAAAGGTTCATGATATCAGGACAGGAGTAAACACCAAGAAAATGCTTTCTGGACCCATGTAATTACCCAACCCACTTCCCTGGACAAGGGAAGTCTAAAATGTCTGCTAGTGGAGGTTCTAAACTTCGAACCAGACAGCCTTAGTTGTATCTAAAGCTTGGCGAGGCACGTAGCCAGGCACAGAGGCCTTCCCTTTGGGCTCAGCACCCTTAACTGGGAGTATGATAAAAGACCCGAAGCAAATCATTTCTGGATATTTTGTTTACAAGCAATAAAACCTATTACTAACAATAATAGGACATATTCTGTCTTTTTTTTTTTTTTTTGACACAGTCTCACTCCATTGCCTAGGCTGGAGTGCAGTGGCATGATCTCGGCTCACTGCAACCTCCACTTACCAGGTTCAAGTGATTCTCATGCCTCAGACTCCAGAGTATCTGGGATTACAGGCATGTGCCACCATGTCCAGCTAATTTTTCTATTTTTAGTAGAGACAGGTTTCACTGTGTTGGCCAGGCTGATCTCGACCTCCTGACTTCAAGTGATCTGCCTGCCACAGCCTCCTAAAGTGCTGGGTTACAGATATCAGCCACTGTGCCCAGCCCTGTCTTAAAAGTAGACTTTACTGGATCATGTACCTGAACATTGCAGAGAAAAGGCTTCAGGTGAGGGTTGATTCAGCATCTCAGAACTATCACCTGGGATTCCTTTTCTTTCCATCTCTCCTCTCTACCTTCCATGGAGTCTATGTTATTCCCTCTTCATGTCACACGATGCCTGGTCTCACCTGCTGAGACCACTTTGTATCCTTTGTTCATTTTTAGCCCTGGGGAAGGCGGGTCAGTATTTCCCAGGATTTTCCTCAAAGGTTCAGAGATTTTTTTTTTTTTTTTTTTTTTTTTTTTTGAGACAGAGTCTCACCCTGTCACCTAGGCTGGAGTGCAGTGGTGCAATCTCGACTCACTGCAACCTCTGCCTCCTGTGTTCAAGCAATTCTCCTGTCTCATCCTTCCAAGTATCTGGGACTACAGGTGCACCCTGTTATGCCAGGCTGATTTTTTTTTTTTTTTTTTTTTTTGTATTTTAGTAGAGACGGGGTTTCACTGTGTTGCCCAGACTGGTCTCGAACTCCTGAGCTCAGGCTATCTGCCTGCCTTGACCTCCCAGATTTCTGGGATTACAGGCGTGAGCCACTGCGCCCGGCCAGGACTTAGATTTCTTTAGGGCCAAATAAGGGGTTGGAGATGGCCCCCAAGATTTGACATGTTGCCAGAATGCTCCCTTAGTGTCTAAGCAGAGCTTCTCAACCCAGCAGAGGCTGCTCTGGCAACTCTTGGCAACCCTGCCCTCTGGCTCATCTTTGCTTCAAGGTCTCTGGCTGCATTTTCCCCGTTAGCAGCAATGATGTTATCTGCTTCCTGCACATGGCACATTTAACCACAGTCCTTTGGGGCCCACCCCCTGGTTCTGCTCCCTCCGGTGCCATGGGCTTAAGGAGTAAGGTTAAGGATCTGGGCTCCAAGTCACTGGAGAGAGAGAGTTGATTGTTTATCTCAGACTCATAAAAGACCACGCAAGAGAGAGGTTTAAAAGCTCCAGGCGGGTTATGGACGCCATAAACAGCTTATGTGATGGTTTTAGGATGAAAAATCACCTGAGATTGGAGAATAGGATGCAAGCTTGTGGGGTCACTGGGCTGTCTTCCCGCACCTCAAAAATCTTTGGGTGAGGGGGTGAGGCAAAGATGAGACCAGAACAGCAGATGGCTTAGAGTGGGAGAAGGGTGTGAATTTTGACGAATCTGAAATCCAGATACATCTCAGTACGAAGGGGCACAGTTAGTTCGAGTAGTGCCAGAACCCCTGGGAGCAGGGGCCTGGCATCATGTCTTCTAAGCCAAATCAAGCAAAAGCAGCCACTTTGCATTCGAAGGGGCCCTGCCTTTGGCTTCTACCGTGGTGTAAAAGCAAGACAGGCAGAGTTTGATGTGTAAGACACAGCCGAAAGTACCACCTAAGACTCCAGTGGCAGCCCTAGCAACAGCAGTGAGATTCCTTAGAATTTTTAAAGCTCATTCAGTCATTCAACAAAGATGTACTGGACCCTATTATGTGCCAGGCATCATGCTAGGCAAGCAAAATATAGGCATGTAGAAGATTCCCTAAGGAACTCTGCTCTTAAAATATCGTTCCTACTCTCACTTGACCAAGAGCCAGAGCTCTAAAGAAGCCTCAAACTGATTTGTGGGATTCCCTCCCCACTTCCACCCCAAATCTTGTTTTATCACCATTCTCCAGTGAAGGTGGAGTAAATCAGTTAATAAGTAGTTTTCAGTTCCTGGGTGTGTCCAGCATTGAGCTGGGGACTGTGAGAAAAAGCAGGGAAGGGGAACAAGAATCTTGCCCCTCAAGGAGCTGTCAGAGGTCAGGGGACAAGAGAGACATGGGATGAGGGTCGGAGGGGGCAGCCACAGCCAAATCAGTGTATAAAATGGTTAAGAAGATTTCCCGGGTTTGACTCTCAGCTCTGCTTTTTTTTTTTTTTTTTTTTAAGTCTCACTCTGTTGCCAGGATGGAGTGTAGTGGCACAATCCCAGCTTACTGCAACCTCTGCCACCTAGGTTCAAGCGATTCTCTGCCTCAGCCTCCCAAGTAGCTGGGATTACAGGCACCTGCATAATTAGCCACCTCACCCAGCTAATTTTTCTATTTTTAGTAGAGACAGGGTTTCACCATCTTGGCCAGACTAGTCTTGAACTCCTGACCTCGTGATTTACCTGCTTTGGCCTCCCATAGTGCTACGATTACATGCGTGAGTCACCGCGCCCAGCCCCTATCTGTGCTACTTTTTGACTTGGACTTCTAAGTATCAATGGTTTGCCTCCAGGCCTCACTTTTCTCATCTACAAAATGAGGCTGATAAAAAGGCCTTTCCATAAGTTTCTTATAATAATTCAATGAGATGAACCACAAGAAAGTTTTTTTTTAGTATAGTGACTGACACATAGTAAGTGCTCCATAAATGTTAGATGATATGTGTTTTATTATTTACTTTATTTATTTATTTTGAGATAGGTTCTCACTCTGTTTTCCAGACTGGAGTGCAGTGGCACAGTCACAGCTCACTATGGCCTCAAACTCCCAGGCTCAAGCAATCCTCCCGCTTCAGCCTCCCAAGTAGCTGAAACTACAGGCGCATGTCACCACATCATTTTTTTAAATTAATAACAGTAGGGCACTGACAATTAGGAGCATCCAAATGTATCAAAAAAAAGAAGGGAGTGGTCAAGGAGGGCTGCCTGGAGGAAATAGCACTAAACCTCATCCTTGACTTTGATAGAAGATTACACTATACGCCCAAGGGTTAGGACCACATCTCATTCATCTTTACTTTTTCTGGCACTTTGCACAGTGCAGGGCACTGAATCAAATTTAGTGGTGGAATTAATCCCGATCATATGGGGAAGGCAGGAATGAGCCTGGGATGCCGGCAAGTGGGAACCCGGTGCTTACAAGTTCAAGGAACCCAGGTTCAAACACCATCATGGCAACTTATTAGTTGTGTGATGTAAAGCAAGTTACTTAATAGCACCAAACCTCTATGTTCTCAACTGTAAATGGTGAAGAAAAAAACTAATGTGGTTTTAAGGCTGGGGGGCTGGAGGCAGAAAAATGGGCCAGTGTGTATAGCAGAGTGTCATATAGTTTATATAAAATGATGGCACCCACAAATCACAGTGTTGAGGGAATATTAGCCTGGTTACACTGGCAGGCTGGTCTGTAAAGCAATGTTCTCCCCTTCCCTCCATGTTCCTACCCTGGATGCCAGAGAGCTACAGCTAGACATGCCTTCTGCATTTAAATAAACTTTGTTCACAAGCAAAGACTTGCAACCAACCCAAATGCTCATCAATGATAGACTGGATAAAGAAAATGTGGCACATATATACATGGAATACTATGCAGCCATAAAAAAGAATGAGTTCATGTTCTTTGCAGGGACATGGGTGAAACTGGAAACCATCATTCTCAGCAAACTGACACAAGAACAGAAAACCAAACACCACATGTTCTCACTCATATGTGGGTGTTGAACAATGAGAACACATGGACACAGGGAGGGGAACATCACATGCCAAAGCCTGAGGGGTGGGGGACTAGGGGAGGGATAGCAGAGGGTGGGGGGATTGGGGATAGTATTAGGAGAAATACCTACTGCAGATGATGGAGCGACGGATGCAGCAAGCCGCCACCATGGCACATGTATACCTATGTAACAAACCTGCAGATCAGCATGTGTACCCCAGAACTTAAAGTATAATTAACTTCAGCAACAGTTAAATTTAGTCAAATACATTTTTTAAAATTTCAATCATGCATTTATTTCTTTTTGGTTTATTAGAGCCTGTTTTTACCCAGACTCTACAAATTGACCCTGACTTTGCTCTTGAAAAATTAAAAAATTCCCCCTAGGTTTCACTTCTGCATCAAGACAGAAATTATGAACAGGTGGGTCACTCTGTTTCCGAGTGTCGGCGAGTGGTGTGCAGAACACCCTCCCACCCCCACAGCCCCCCAGGAATCCCAGAGTCTCTCTAACAAGCATCTGCAAGCAAAAGGGTTCCACGTGGAGGTCACAGGAGCCAGGACCTCAAACGTCCCTGGAGCCCCCCAACAGCATGTGAGGTAGTAGACAGACAGGCATCACCTGTACCCCTTTCCCCAATCCAAGAGAAAGAAAGAGCCTCTGATCAGACCACAGGCATAGGCAGGCAACCAACCCCGCCAGGAGCCCAGCTGTGCTTCTGCTGAAACCTGCAGGCTTCCAGGCTAATCTTCTACCCAATGCATCAGCAGAGGGAGCTCTAGGTAGTAAATAACCTTCCTCTGACTGCAGAGTTTCCTGTAAAAAAGATCTGGAGGGAGCAAGGGAAAGCAAGATCATATGTGGAGCTGGCATCTATGATGTGTGCAGAAGAAAATCCCCATTAATTTGCTAGAATAGGGTGTTAAGGGCAGGGATGGGAGATGGGAAGGAGGGAAGAAAATAGAAAGTACCACGTTGCTTAAGAGATGATTTGAATTTGCTTTGTCCCAGCACTTTGACCTTCTGAGGACTCAGCCTCTGTGCTACCCTTGCAAGACTCTGATGTTTGAAAAAGGAATGCAGTCCAAGTCTCAGGCTACATTGGCAGACATGTTTTAAATTTCTCTAAATGTTGATTGTGGGCCAGGTGTGGTGGTGCATGCCTGTAATCTCAGCCCTTTGGGAGGCTGAGGCAGGTGGATCGCTTGAGGCCAGGAGTCTGAGACCAGCCTGGCCAATATGGCAAAACCCTATCTCTACTAAAAAGACAAAAATTAGCCGGGGGTGGTGGTACATGACTGTAGTCCCAGATACTCAGAAGGTGGAAGTTGCAGTGAGCCAAGACTGTGCCAGTGCAGTCCAGCCTGGGCAACAGAGCAAGACTCTTGTCTCAAAAAAAAAAAAAAAAAAAGAAGTTGATTATGTGTGTTATGGGTGTCTAACGACAAGGATGACGATGACAGCAATGAGAGCAAACATTTATTGAGCACTTACTAGGTACCAAGCTGTATATTGAGGACTCCAACAAATCATATTCACCAAATATTTATTGAGAATTGATTCAATAGTTAGGACGGTGTTCCTGCCAAGGATTCATGTGAATTCAACCATGGGTAAGACACAGAAAGTCCCTGCTGTCATCAAGGTTGCACTCTAGGGAGGCAGACAGGTCAAGACTAATACATGAACAAGTAATATCAGAGAGTGATAAGTGCTATGAAAAAAATAAAAAGAGGCTGGGTGTGGTGGCTCACACCTGTAATTCCAGCACTTTGGGAGGCTGAGGCAAGGTGGGAGGATCGCTTGAGTCTAGGACTTTGAGATCAGCTTGGGAAACAAGAGTAGGGTGTTGAGGATGGGGGTGGGAAATGGGAAGGAGGAAAGAAAATCAGAAAGCACGCATTTCTTAAGAGATGATCTGAAATTGCTTTGTCCCAGCACTTTGACCTTCTGAGGACTCACAGCCTCTGTGCTACCCTTGCAAGGCTCTGATGTTGGAAAAAGGAACGCAGTCCAAGTCTCAGACTACATTGGCAGACATTTTTTTTCTTTAAATGTTGATCATGGGACAGGCGTGGTGGTTTATGCCTGTAATCCTAGCACTTTGGGAGGCCAAGGTGGGTGACTTTGAGATCAGCTTGGGAAATGTAGCCGGACCTCTTTTCTAAAATAAAAAAATTAAAAACTAGGTATGGTGGTACTCACCTGTAGTCCTAGCTGCTTCATTGCTTGAGCCCAGAAGTTCAAGGCTGCAGTGAGCGATACTGCACCAGTGCACTCCAGCCTGGGTGTCAGATACAGACCCTGTCTCTAAAAGAAAGAAAGAAAGAAAAGGAAGCTGACTTGCTAGAGTGACTAAAATAGGACTAGTGGAAACAGGCTGGTCAGGGCAAACCTCATCCAGACATTGACACTAGAGCATTCATAACCATCTCAAGAAATGCGGCTGTTTAAGAACTCTTATTCCATGTATGCATCAAGCATCATCTATTGACTGAACAAATAACTGTAGATCTATTTTTCAAATGGGTGATGTATAAATGATGCTTAAGGCATTGTCATTCTTTGGGCGTTTTGAATTTTCTCAAAGTGATTAATAATAGGTCAACTATTTCCAAGGGTGTGATGACAGCTATGGAACAGGTTAAGAAGAAGTCCACCAAAAAAGAAAGAGTTAAAAATATACTATCTTACCAACGAAGAATTGAGAGTGACTGATGTTTTCAATCTCAAATATTTTTGGTCCAAATACTTTAATATATATATATATGTTTATATATATATATATATATGTATATATATATGTTTATATATATATGTGTATATATATGTTTATATATATATGTGTATATATATATGTTTATATATATATGTTTATATATATATATGTTTATATATATGTGTATATATATATATATAATATATATATATATTATATATATATATATATATATATTATATATATATAATATATATATATATAATATATATATATATAGAGAGAGAGAGAGAGAGAGAGAGAGACAGAGTCTCACTCTGTCACCAGGTTGGAGTGCGATCTCGGCTCACTGCAACCTCCACCTCCCAGATTCAAGTGATTCTCCTGCCTCAGCCTCTCGATTAGCTGGGATTATAGGCACCTGCCACCACACCTGGCTAATTTATTGTATTTTTAGTAGAGATGGGGTTTCACCATATTAGCCAGGATGTTCTCGATCTCCTGACCTCAGGTGATCCACCTGCTTGGCCTCCCAAAATGCTGGGATTACAGGCATAAGCCACCTCACCTGGCCACTTTTGTAATTTCTTTTTTTTTTTTTTTATTTTTTATTATTAAAGTTTAAGTTCTGGGGTACATGTACAGAACATGCAGGTTTGTTACATAGGTATACACATGCCATGGTGATTTGCTGTAGCCATCCCCCCATCATCTACATTAAGTATTTCTTCCAAAGTTATCCCTCCCCAATCCCCACACCCCCTGCTATTCCTCCCATAGCCCCCCTCCCCCCAAATAGGCCCCAGTGTGTGATATTCCCCTCCCTATGTTCATGTGTTCTGTTGTTCAACACCCACTTATGAGTGAGAACATGTGGTGTTTGATTTTCTGTTCTTGTGTCAGTTTGCTAAGAATGCTGGTTTCCAGCTTCATCCATGTCCCTGCAAAGACATGAATTCATCCTTTTTTAAGGCTGCATAGTATTCCACGGTGTATATGTGCCACATTTTCTTTATCCAGTCTATCATTGATGGGCATTTGGGTTGGTTCCAGGTCTCTGCTATTGTAAACAGTGCCGCGATAAACATATGCGTGCATGTGTCTTTATAATAGAATGACTTACCCTCCTCACTCCTCTCAAAGGTTCTGTTTGCCAAAGATGTTTCTATTTAGCCCCTGTATCTTTAAGTCGGCAGGCTCAGCCCTGTGGTCCCCAAATTACTTCTCTCATCTTGCTTGTAGCTTCTTTGCACCCCAATGTCAACACGTCCTGCACCTATTGCTATTTCTGTCTGTGTCTCTCAAATCTCTTTTACCTGCACCCCTAAGAACTCTATTCCAACCCAAGAATGACCCCCATATTAGTTGGAACCATTCAGGCTGGGTTTCTGTCTCTGTTGCTGGTATAATGAAGTGTCTGATAGAATGGAATAGTCTAAATTAAAGAAGGTCAGGGATAGATGTGAGGTTTGGGAAGAACTGGAACAAGCGACCCAAACACAGAAGTCACCCTCTTTATCTCTTGCTCTGCTTCCTTCTGCGTGTTTGGTTAATTCTTCCTCCTGGCAGAACAATGCTGTTCACATGGTAAGAAGTGTAACTGCCACAGCTCCTGAGTGCCACATTGCACAGCCACCATAAGGGGACAGGTTCTCCCTCTATGGCCATGAGCTGCAAGGGGATCCTCAGTGCTGCCTCGATCACTGTATTTTGCTGGTCTGGTCACTCTCCCATGCCCAAAGCCACTAGCTCTCTCTCCCCTCCCACCTCTGACTTTCCTCCTTCTCCACTTGCCTGAAGACCTTGCTTTCTGGGTTGTTGAGGGAGGGAGAAGGAGGCAGAAGAGAGCTCCCACCAAGCTCCTGCCACTTCATTTCCCCACTTTTACACATCAGTGTTGCAGACTGTTTTTATGAACGAACTTTCTAGGCTGCAGGTTGAGACCCGCTCCTCCATCTGCCCAGGAGACCCTACCCTCTCTCAATTGTCTGCAGATATCACGCCAACACTTCTCTTATCTCCTTCCTTTATCATCAGTTATTCCTCCCAAGAGCAGCATTTCCTCCAGCATTTGAATTCTGCAGCATTTCTCTGGTTAAAAACCAAAGTTCTCTCATGGCCCCACAGCCCTCTGCAGCTTCAATCTCATGTTTCTCTTTCTTTTGCAGGAAAACTCCTCAAAAGTGTTGTGTAGCTCACGGTATCTCCAATTCTTCTCTTTCCATCTTCTCAAATCTTTCAAACGCGCACGCACACACACACATGCTGCTCCTAAGCTCATCAGTGACCATTACCAGATCCAATAGTTACTTAGCCTGCTGCAACAACAGTAATGATTATCTCTTCCTTCCTCCTTATTGGCTTCCAGGATGCTCTCTGGGTGCTCTCCTACCACACAGCTCTTCCTTCTCAGCTTCTTTGGTTAATCCCCTCTTTTCCCTCTGTCATCTTTCCTATCTTACCCCACTTTTCTGTGCTGGCTTTTCCCAGGTTTTAATTCAATGACTTTTATTCTCCACCATCCAGATGCATGGCTGTAAAAATCCTCTAACTCACATGCTTATATTTCCAGCCTGTACTCCTCCCCTGAACTCCAAGTTCATGCACCCAGTTTCTCACCCAGCATCATCACTTGGATGTCTAATAGATGCCTCTGTCAAGAACTGAAAAGGTGCTGGGGATTTGACCCTACTTGCAAACTAACAAGATATTCTGCCACAGCTTCATGAATACTGGCAAAAGACATGAGACTCCTGGTTCAGAGACAAAAAATCTTATTACCCACCTCACAGCAGGCAGCATAGCTTCATGTTTGCATCACTTCCCTCCCTGTAACTCCCACCAAGTCCCTGGGGTGGTGCAGAGGGAGTCAAGGCAGATGCTCTATGCATGACTGAGAATCCTGGAGTTTAGAAAAACCCTGTATTTTATAATGAGCTGCAAGCAAATCTCTTCAATCTTGGCCCCAGCAGGAGACATTATCTTTATTAGCCTGAATAGCAAACAAATCTGCCCTCTGCCCAGAAGAGAGACACTATCTCTATTTTCTAAGGCTGTTCACTATACAAATATATACAAATATAAGGTTTATATGCCTCTTGAAAAGGTCATCCAGAGCCCAGGCATGGTGGCTCATGTATGTAATCCCAGCACTTTGGGAGGCCAAGGCAGGTGGATCACTTGAGCCCAGGAGTTCAAGACCAGCCTAAGCAACATGGAGAAAACCCATTTCTACAACAAATACAAAAATTAGCTGGGGCAGGCACGGTGGCTCACGTCTGTAATCCCAGCACTGTGGGATACTGAGGTGGGTGGATCACCTGAGGTCAGGAGTTCAAGACCAGCCTGGTCAACATGGTAAAACCCTGTCTCTACTAAAAAATACAAAAAATTAGTCCAGCATGGTAGCAGTTGTCTGTAATTCCATTTACTCTGGCGGCTGAGGCAGGAGAATCCCTTAAACTTGGGAGGTGGAGGTTGCATTTCTTGACAGAGACATCTATTAGACATCCAAGTGGTGATGCTGGGTGAGCAATGGAGGTTGCAGTAAGCCACAATCATGCCACTGCACTCCATTCTGGGCAACAGAGAGAGACTCTGTCAACAAATCAAAACAATTAGCTCAACATGGTGACTGCACCAGTAGTCCTAGATGCTCAGGAGGCTGAGGTGAGAGGATGGCTTGAGCCTCGAAGGTGGAGGTTACAATGAGCCAATATTGCACCACCGCACTCCAGCCAGGGTGACAGAGTAAGACTCTGTTTCAAAACAAACAAACAAAAACAAAACACAAAGCAAAGTCATACAGAATAGAAAGCCACGATGTGCAGAAATACAAGCAGCCCACGGAGAATTACTTCCCAACAACAGTATTAAACTTATCATATACAAAATGGAATTACTGAACTTCCTTCCCAGCTCATGCCACCAAAAGCTTTTCCATATCAAGACCTTTGAGTCATCACAGCTCCTCTCTTTTCCTTGTCGTACACACCCAATTCATCAGCAAATCCTGTTGGCTGTATGTTCAAAATATTTCCCAAATTGGACTGCATCTTACTGATGTCCCACGACCATCACCCAAATCCAAAACACATCATCTCTCCCTTGACTCCGCAGTCACCTCTTAACTTGAAACCCTGCCTCCCACCTTGTTCTGTTCTCTCCACAGCAGCCAGAGGAAACCTGATTAAACTTAGCTGCAATGTTGTCATTTATTGGTTAACAGCAGCATCAAAGGCATCCTCATTTCTCTTAGAAACAAAGCCAGTGTCCATATAAGAGCCTGCATGGCCCCCTCCATCCAGCCCCCAGCATCTCTCTCACCTCCACAAGCTATTTTCCTGCCCTTTCCTCACACCTTTCCATCACCCCGGCTTCCTTTCAGTTTCTTAAACACACCAGGCAGGTGGTCACCTTGCAGCATTGCCCTGGTTGTTCTTTCTGTCTGGAATGCTGTGAACCGAGG
This sequence comes from Saguinus oedipus, assembly GCA_031835075.1. Lineage (NCBI taxonomy): Eukaryota > Metazoa > Chordata > Mammalia > Primates > Cebidae > Saguinus > Saguinus oedipus. The sequence goes on along the minus strand of CM063179.1, from coordinate 16,257,305 downwards.
TATCTGTCTCCCTCTCAACTTGTCTCCCTCCCTCTTTCAAGCTTCTGCACAAGGTGTCATTTTCCAGTTACAGTAGTTAGCTAGTCAGATACGAGAAGGGCAGGAGAGGGGAATCCCTCCCCATCACCAGGAATGTCAGGCAACCATCAAGTGACGTTCAGGAGGTTGTTAACTGTCTCTCTAAAATAATAATTGATTGAAGCCAGCACCAGGGAAAAGCAATTTCCCAATGAGCAGGAACACCTGCAACTGGTGATCAGCAGCTTCCCAGTGAGATCTCAAGAACTGGGCAGGTAGGCTCAAGCAGGCACATTAAGAGGCAAAATGGCAGATTTAACTTGTACATGACCTCCTGGGGACATTTGGTGTGGGAAGAACGCCTTAAACGAGCATGCTTACAGCTCCAGTAAGCACACTGTTCATGCTCCTCTCCTAAGCGCTAGCAGGCCACTGCTCCTGCTGACAGCCCTTTCCAAGGGAAGAATCAGGACAGAAGGGACACAAGACCCTAGAAGCATGCCAGTTTATAAAACCCCAAGTCAAGGGTCAAAGAGCGCAATTGATCTCTCAATTCGCTTGCCTGATCCTCTTCCAAGTGTACCGTTGTTTCCTTTCATTCCTGCTCTAACACTTTTTTTTCTTGAGATGGAGTCTTGCTCTGTTGCCCAGGCTGGAGTAGAGTGGCTCGATCTCGACTCACAGCAAATTTCCCCTCCCAGGTTCTAAGCAATTCTCCTGCCTCAGCCTCCGGGGTAGCTGGGATTACAGGCTTGCACCACCACACCCGGCTAATTCTGTATTTTTAGTAGAAATGGGGTTTCATCATGTTGGCTGACCTCAGGTGATCTGCCTACTTCTGATTCTGAAGTGCTGGGATTACAGGGGTGAGCCACCGCACGCAGCCACACCCGCTCTAACACTTTTTAATAAACTTTCACTGCTGCTCTAAAACTTGCCTTGGTTTCTCCTCCTGCTTTATGCCCCTAGTTGAATTCTTTCTTCTGTAGAGGTAAGATTTGAGGTTGCTGCAGACTCATACAAATTCACCGCCGGTAACATTCTCATTTAAGTGTTTCCCGATTACTCCAGTGGAATCACAGTGCCTCAGCCAGCAGCCCCGATTGCCTTGACTGTTTTATTGTTTTCTGAGCACTGACCACCTTGTGCTTACTTATTCTATTTCCTGCTGTCTGTCTCACCCCATTATATTATAAAACCCATAAGGGCAAGGTTGTGTCTGCTTTGTTGACTGCTAAGTGATTGGCACGTGGTAAGAGCTCAGTTAATTTTTGTTGATGAATTGAAGTTGAAGTCAGAGTCCAAAGACATAGCAGAAAACAGCATTGATTATCCTGACTCGCCTGGGGCCCACTGACTGGAGTTACAGGAAAGGGGTCACATAAGAAGACAGAGAACGATCTGGTGTGGTGGCTTACACCTATAATCCCAGCACAACATGAGGCTGAGGTGGAAGGATAGCTTGAGTCTGGGATTTCAAGACCAGCCTGGGCAACATAGTGAGACCCTGTATCTACAAAAAATTAAGTTTTTCTTTTAATTTTACTTTGAGTTCTTGGATACATGTACAGAATGAACAGGTTTGTTACATAGGTATACATGTGCCATGGTGGTTTGCTGCACTTATCAACCGGAATCTAGGTTTTAATCCCTGAGTGCATTAGGTATTTGTCCTAATGCTATTCCTCCCCTTGCCCCCACTCCCCAGTGAACCCCGTGTGTGCCATTCCCCTCCCTGTGTCCTCATTGTTCAACTCCTACTTATAAGTGAGAACATGCAGTGTTTGGTTTTCTGTTCCTGTGTTAGTTTGCTCAGGATGAGGGTTTCCAGCTTCATTTATGTCCCTGCAAAGAACACGAACTCATTCTAGCTGGCTGTGGTGGCTGTGCATCTGCAGTGCTGCTATTCAGGAGGCTGAAGTGGGAGGACTGCTTGAGCCTGGGAGGTTGAGGCTGCAGTGAACCATGATCACGCCACTGAACTCCAGCCTGGGCAACAGGGTGAGACCCTGTCTCTTAAAAAATATGCAAAAAAGAGGAGAAAGAACATAAGAACATATGTTAACAATGTAATGAAAAGAAGAGATGAACATGAGAACATATGTTAACCATATAATGAAAAAGCCACTGGCAGGAAGGGGAGGCCAATCAACCATGCTGCAGATGTCAGAGGCAGGGCAACAGTGGGGAACAAGACTCTGGACCCAATCCACTTGGGTTTGAACCTCACATGTACTTCTTACTAACTGGCACACTGGAGAGATTGTTTCACGTTCTCCTTTCTTTTTCATCTGCAAAACTGGGAGAACATGGCATCTCCCTCCTGCGATTGTCAGGGGGCTTAAATATATGAATTAATGTTAAAAAGCACTCAAAGCAGCACTCAGCACATAGTAACACACAGTACAAGATCTGAAAACTAGAGTGGCGATCATTAAAAATCTGGAGACAACAGATGCTGGAGAGGATGTGGAGAAATAGGAACACTTTTACACTGCTGGTGGGAGTATAAACTAGTTCAACCATTGTGGAAGACAGTGTGGTGCTTCCTCAAGGACCTAGAAATAGAAATTCCATTTGACCCAGCAATCCCATTACTGGGTATACACTCAAAGGATTCTAAATCATTCTATTATAAAGACACGTGTACACGTATGTTCATAGCGGCACTGTTTACAACAGCAAAGACTTGGAACCAACCCAAATGCCCATCCACGATAGACTGGACAAAGGAAAATGTGGCACATATACACCATGGAATACTATGCAGCCATAAAAAACGATGAGTTCATGTTCTTTGTAGGGACATGGATGATTCTGGAAACCATCACTTTCAGCAAACTGACACAAGAACAGAAAATAAAACACTGCATGTTCTCACTCATAGGCAGGTGTTGAACAATGAGAACACATGGACACAGGGAGGGGAGCATCATGCACGGGGGTCTGCTGGGGGGGTGCCAAGGGAAGGACAGCAGGGGGTGGGAAGGTCAGGGAGGGATAACATGGGGAGAAATGCCAGATGTTGGTGATGGGGGGACGGAGACAGCAAACCACATTGCCATGTATGTACCTATGCAACAATCCTGCATGATCTGTACATGTACCCCAGAACCTAAAGTACAATAAAAAGAAAAAAAAAACAATGAGAACTTGATAAAATAAGTACACAAATATCTGAAGAAATCAATATGCTTCTTTTTTTCTAGCAGGTAGATAAATAGAAAGAAAAATGAATAAGGACATAGAGAAATTGCACATTGCAACCTACAAACTCTTAATAGATACATAGAGAAACACCTTTACAGAAAGATTATTTTCTAATATCCACGGAATCTGTCAAATACCTAAACATAAAATAAAACTCAACAAATGAAATAAAAAAGATTTTTCTCAAGCCAAGTTCTCGCTAATCATAATCCCATAATATTAGAAGTATTTTATTATTTGTTTTAATAACTTAAAAAGTGAGAAACACCATCCTAGATAATGAAATTTAATCTTTTCTTTAAAAAGCAATAGGAGAATTTCACGAAATCAACAGAATACAACAAAAGCTGTAGCCAGAGGAAAATTAACAGACTGCGAAAACTTCATTATGAAGAATGACTAACAAGACAGTGAAGAAACATATGAGCCCAGAGGTTAGAATAAGAACAAAAGAAACTAAAAGGAATTCTACACAAAAAAATAATAATGACAGAAGCTGAAAGTAATGAAATGGAAAGCATAAACAATAGCAGAAAGTAAAAATCAACTTAAAAGCTCATTATTTGAAACACCAGATTAAACTCCCGGCAAGCCTGATTTCAGGGGGAAAAAAAGTATATGTAAAAAAGAAAACTTAGCCAAATTACAGAAGTAAAAGAAAGTAAAAGAGAGTATCACATGCATTTTTTTTTTTAGAAGGAGTCTCATTCTGTCACCCACGCTGGAGTAAAATGGCACAATGCTGTAACCTCCAGCTCCCAGGCTCAAGTGATTCTCCTGCCTCAGCCTCCCAAGTAGCTGGGATTACAGGCATGCACCAACATACCCTGCTAATTTTGTATTTTTAGTAGAAATGGGGTTTCACCATGTTGCCCAGGCTGGTCTCAAACTCCTGACCTCAGTTGACCCACCCACCTGGGCCTCCCAAAGAGCTAAGATTACAGGCGTCAGCCACCACACCTGGCCTATCACATGCAATCCAATGCAATATATTTGATAACCTAGATGAAGTGGCTAATTTCTTGAAAAAAAAAACAAAAAAACAAAAACAAAAAAAACATTAAAAATGACCCAAGGCCGAAAACTTGGAGAAACCAATGACCAGATAGAAATTAAACATTTACCAGATCAGAGAGGTTCAAAGCTGAGTTGTATATAACCTGATGTGGAATAAAAAAGATTGCTCCAATGTTACTTAATTCCCAGTTGTACACAGTCGTTCTCAGACTTGAGAGAGAACAAGACTTGACTGCATGGTGGAGTCATGCTGGTGAGATTTATAAGGCTAATAATGTCCAAATCCCACACTGAGAAATATCAATTCAACTGGTGTGGGGTGTGCCAGCTATCAGCAACTTGAAACAGTTCTCCAGGTGATACACATGCGTAAGCCAAGTGTTAAATTAAGTGTAGCCTAAAGGTGCCTTCTTACGTATTTAAGTTTGGCCTAAAGGTTTTTCTGTACCTAGTGAACTGTGACAAGTGGAGGTATAAACAGACCATAGCCTACACTTGTGACAGTCACCAAATTTTGGCCAGTTTAAAGTAGCCAACTGTTTGGACCATGTTCAAATAAAGCAAACATGGGCTGTAACCAACCCAGCTGTTTTCGTCCCTCACTTCTATCTTCTGTATATCACTTGCCTTTTTCTGCCCACAAACCTTCTTCCACCCCACGGCTGTGTGAGAGTCTCAGAACCTACCCTGGCGGGAAGGCTGCCTGATTCATGAATTGTTCACTGATCAGTTAAACTCCTTTAAATTTAATTTGGCTGAAGTTTTCCCTTTATCACAAGGTTGCTAATCTCTGCCACAGAAAGGAATGCAGAACTTTTCAACTAAGAAAAAAAATAAATTCTGGTAAAGATACCACCAGAAAAGAAAACTGTAAGTTAACTTTACTTACAAATAAAAATCAATCTTTTGAATAAACTACGAGTGTCAAAGGAATCATGCATTATGATCAAGGTTATTCCAGGAATTTAAATCTGGGTTGATTCAGGTGAGGTATCAATATAATCCATCAATTCCATTACTGTATTAAAGATGAAGCTGAGAAACCATTTGATGACATGTGGGAGTCATTCCTAATAAATCACCAAGCAATCCATTAATAGAAGGAAATTAAATATAATGCAGGCTATGGAACAAAAAATTACTCAAAATGGCAAAAATTAAAGGATTTAAAAGTTATCATAAATGCATTAAGAAAATAAAATAATCTGTAAGTATTGCAAAAGAAAAGCTAAAACTCTTCTTTTTTGCCATTGGTTTGCTTGTATACTGGAAGAGTTCTCCATAGATACAGAACCAATAGGATACACATACAGATAGATATAAATACAGACGTAGCTACAGATACATGAGACAGGGTTTACCAGAGGCATCAGCTCACCACACGATTATGGAGGCGAAGTCTCAGGACAGGCTGTCTGTTGGCTGGAAACCCTAGGATGCCAGTAGCATGGCTCCATTCAAGTCCAAATCCTCAGTGTCAGAAAAGCCAATGCTGTAACTCTGTCCAAGGCCAAAGGCCTCAAACACAAGGGGCATTGAGTAAGTCCTGAAGTCCCAAGGCCAGGCAACCTGGAGTTCTGATGTCAAAGGGCAGGAGGAGAGTCACCCACCTCCATGAGAGAGAGAGAGAGAGAAGAGGAGGTGTATTCATCTGTTCTCATGCTGCTAATAATGACATACCTGAGACTGGGCAATTTGTAAAGGAAAGAGGTTCCACACAGCTGGGGAGACCTCACAATCATGGTGGAAGACGAGGAGGAGCAAAGTCACGTCTTACACAGTGGCAGGCAAGAGAAAGCTTGTGCAGGGAAACTCCTATTTATAAAAGCATCAGATTTCATGAGACTTTATTCACTACCATGAGAACAGTATGGGGTAAACTGCTCCCATGATGTAATTTTCTCCACCTGCCCCCACCTTTGACACATCTGGATTATTACAGTTCGAGGTGAGATTTGAGTGGGGACACAGGCAAACTATATCAGAAGGAGAGGAGGAGAGTATTCATTTCTCCAGGATAGTGAGTGCATTTCTCCAAGAATAGGGAAGGAAATTCTTTCCTCTCTTATTTTTTATTCCACCTGTGCTCCCTGCTTATTGGATGGTGCCTGCACACTTGGAGGGTAGATCCTCCCCAACGAATCCACTGAATCACATGCCAGCTTCCTCTGGAAGCACCTCACTGACACTCCAGAAGCAATGCTTTACCTCACTTCTCTAGGCCTTCCTTAATCCATTCAAGGGTACACCTAAAATTTACCATCACTTATACTAAAGAAACCTCTAGTTAAAAAACAACAACAGCAACAACAAAACCCTACTAGAATCAATTAGAATTTGTAAGGGAACTGGAAACAGTAAACGTATACAAATATTAATAACCTTTCTCTATACTAGCAATAAGAATCTTGAAAAGGATATAGGAGAAAGTTAAATGGAAAAATATTATGGTCACAACAGCATGAACTATACAATAACTTGGGAAACCACTTAAGAAAAGAGACTTAGGAATGATAAGAAAACTATTTGTAAAATAATTCCCTAAAATCTTATTGAATTTCATAAAACACGATCCATACAAATGAAAATAAATGCTCAGTCTTGCATGGGTAAGTTGATATAAATCTTACAAAAATCAATAAAATTAACTTCAAGTTCCAATATCAATAAAAATATCAACAGCTTGCTTTTAATGGTGGTTGGAAGGGAAAAGGGAGATTGGTTTAAACAAATGGAAAAGGAAATACCCTTGAATGGCCAATGGAAATAAACACAAACATACACTCATATATGCATACAAGGCAGACATAAACTTAACATATATCAGAATATACTATAGAGTCAACAATAAACAAATAAATATGATGTTGCCAATTTAGAAATAAAAATATAGATTAATATAACAGAACTCAAAAACAATATTTGAATTTGGTAGAGAAATATGGTTTATTTAAAGTATGTTCCTAGTCCAGCTGATTTTCCATTGAAAGAAAATAATGTCAAACTCCTACTATATACCAAATATTGTTTTAGAAATCCAGGCTGGGCATGGTGGCTCATGTCTGTAATCCCAGCACTTTGTGAGGCCGAAGCAGGTGGATCACCTGCGGTCAGGGTTAGGAGACCAGCCTGTACAACAGCAAAACTCCGTCTCTAATAAAAATATAAAAAAATTAGCTGCACATGGTGGCACATGCCTATAATCCCAGCTACTTCAGAGGCTGAGGCTGAACTGCTTGAACCCAGGAGGTGGAGGTTGCCGTGAGCTGAGATGGTGCCACCGCATTCCAGCATGGGCAAGAGAGTGAGACTCCACCTGAAAAAAAAAAATTAAAAATGTTTTAAATTTTTTTTTTAAATTCAGATGGAGTAAAATCTTAATGTAAATAAAACAAGGTTTTTATAATTTAAATTAATTTTTAAAAATAGAAATATTTGGTTCAATCAACAAGTGAATAAAGAAAATGTGGTGTCTATATATACCATGGAATACTACTCTGCCATACAAAGGAACAAAGTAAAGTATTTGCAGCAATCTGGATGGAATCGGAGAGCATTATTCTAAGTGAAATAACTCAGGAATGGAAAACCAAACATCATATGCTCTCACTCATAGTTAGAGCTAAGCTCTGAGGATGCAAAGGCTAAGCAAGATACACTGGACTTTGGAGACTCCAGAGAGGCGGCAGGAGCAGAGTGAGGGATAGAAGACTACACATTGGGTATAGTGTACTCTGCTCAGGTGATGGGTGCACCAAAATCTCAGAAAACCACTAACGAACTTATTCATGTAACCAACCAACCAACCAATGAAGAATTTAGAAGATAGAGAGAAAAATAAAAAGGAAAGCAGCACTTTGGGAATAAACTATGAAAGGATGCAGTGGAGGTTATGAGAGGCTCGAGGAAGAAGAAGACAGTGTTGAACAATGTGAGCCCTATAAAATGGGGAAGAATGAGAAGGACGTATAGCATAGTGGATCTGTGCATGGTACAGCGTACTACTATTTAGCGAAGCAAAGGAATGAAGTACTGATTCATGCTACCATGTGGCAAGTCTCAACAAAACATCATTATGTGCAGGAAAGAAGCCAGACACAACAGACCACATGCTGTATGATTTTATGTATACGAAAGGTCAGGAATAGTCTCCTTTCTGTCTCAACGTATTGAGACATGGGTACATTGTTTTGGAGGTGACAGAAATGACCTAAGTAAAATTAGGTTTTGGTAATGGTTGCAGAACTCTATAAATACACTGAACCAGGTGAACTTTACGGTATGTAACTTATATCTCAATAAGGCCATGAATATATTAATGCCACACTACAATTACATTTGTTTATTAACTATGCATAGGATGTCCTATTCCACCAAGGCTAAAAAGTACACATTTTGTGTGTGTGTTCGTGTGTGAGTGGGCACACACCATTTCAAATTGGTCCATTTTCAGAAATTGAAATGGGCGATCAGTAAACTGCCATCACCTGAAACTTCAAGGAGGCATGTGACTACCTTCGCAAAGGTACACATGGCGATGAAATATGCTAGCTTTGGAGGCAGACCACACTGGGTTCAAATCTCATTTCCAAACCTTATTCCTTGTGTGGCACAGGTGTCAGTTTTTTCATCTGTAAAATGGGAGACGGTTGTTGTGAGAATGAAAAGAGGTGATGTGTATAAATAACAGGTAATCCTCTGCACACAGTAGGGCCTCAACAAAACTAGTAGTGATGGTGGTGCTGGTAGCGACTAGGATTAGAGCAGAGAGAGGAATAGAGGAGTCTTATGAGACGTATTTATTTTTACTCTTAATTACCTTTTATTTATATGGATATATTTGCATTTATGGACATTTTACCTTAAAATTCACACTATTATCCATGGTGAGTTGCCATGTAAAAGTTCCAAAATTGCTAGAAAGAGAGAAAATTACTGGCTATCGCCAAAGTCATTTATATGCTGGGGAGAAAAAAATGTGCTTTCTTTAAACTTTCTCATCACTCTACCTAGGACAGAGGGAAGGGGACTCAAGGCCATTGTGGAGCTGGAACAGCAGTGCCCCCACCCCAGCACTTCCTTTCACAGACAGTGGAAACAGCTCTGAAAAACTTGCTTTTGGAGGGATATCCGGCATGCTGAGGCCATCGCAGTGGTGCTAAAGGAAGCTATCACTCATACTACTGTAATCTACCACAGTGATCGAGTTCTGGGTCAGATAAGACACTGCTAATTTTTTAGGGCAAAGAAAGAGATGTGTTTCTCTGTAGGCTGTTAAGTGTTTGTTTAAAACTAATGCCATTCCAGCCTGGGCAACCTAACAAGACCCAGTCTCTACAAAAAAAAAAAAAAAAAAAATTAGCCAAGCGTGGTGGTGTACATCTGTTGTCCCAGCCGGCCAGGAGGTTGAAGTTGTAGTGAGCCATGTTTGCACCACTGCACCACTGCACTCCAGCCTGGACAACATAGAGAGACCCTGTCTCAAAACCATAACAATAACAACAATAAATAAATAAATCAAACAGTCAATCAAACAAACATGGAAGGAATTGTTTTGGGGTGCTGGAAATTATATATACCCTTGGTTTGGGTAGTGGTACACGGGTGTATACATGTGTAAAAATTAGCTGAGCTCTACACTTAAGTTGCATATGCTTTATATATTTTATATTTCAGAGAGAGAGAGAGAGAGAGAGAGAGAAATGGAGATTAGAATCGAGTTCAAGGAAACATTCCTACACACAAAAAAAACCCTTACATGCAAAAATACTCATCATAGTATCTTTGCAATAGCAAAACATCTGAAACAATGTAACTTTCAATAATATTGTCTAATAGTTAGGTAAATTGTAGCATATCCACTAATTGAAATATTTATGTAACAACTAAAACATTCATGAAGAGTTTGCAAAAACATGGAGGAATGCTATGTTATAAAGTTAAATGAAAAAAATCAGGAGCTAAAATCTTTATATGTGATACATAAACATAATTATATTAAAATATGCATAAAAATGATGAGAGAAATGCCCCAGGCTTTAACACTGACCATCTTTGGGTGGTGAAACTATGGAGAAAGAAGAAACTTTCTTCTTTCAAATGTTCTGCATTTATAATAAATATATTTGTTTTTCATAATTGCATAAACATAACTAATACTTTTAAGTTTACAATACAGAAAGCAAACATTGGACCATGAATCAATCTTGCAGTGATTAATAGCATGGGATGCTTGCAATTGCAGACTTGATTTCAGACGCTGGTCTTTTGCTTTAAAAGGGCAGTCATTCCTACGGCTAAAACCAATTTCCTAAGGAGATCACCATCAGGCTTGGCATTACAGCTCTGTTGAAGCCTCCTGACATACAGTTTTGAGATGTGCCTCCTGGTCAGAAAATAGTCGGCTATGTTCTACCAATTAAGAATTTCTCCTTCATCACCAGAATAAGCTCTTCGGATAACTTATACTTCCAAGAAGTTTCTGTGCAGCCAGCACTAGATAAAAATTCTATCACTAAAGAAGTTTAAGGGAGGGGAGCATCACACACTGGGGTCTATAGGGGGGAAATAGGGGAGGGACAGTTCGGGGTAGGGAGTTGGGGAGAGATAGCATGGGGAGAAATGCCAGATATAGGTGATGGGGAGGAAGGCAGCACATCACACTGCTGTGTGTGTACCTATGCAACAATCTTGCATGTTCTTCACATGTACCCCAAAACCTAAAATGCAATTAAAAAAAGAAGTTTAAATCTCTCAAGATGAGATTATATCAATATGCAGTCATCCTTGTTGTCTGGGGGGAACTGGTTCCAGGCCTCCTCCCTCCAATACTAAAATCTACAGGTGCTCACACCCCTTATATAAAATGCCTTAGTATTTGCATATAACTTATGTACATCTGCCAGTATGCTTTAAATCATCTCTAGACTACTTATGACACTTTATACAAAGTAAATGCTATGTAAATAGTTGTTATAATATATTTTTTCATTTGCTTTTCTTTTGGTTATATTGCTACATATTTTCCCTGAATATTTGATTTGTGGTTGGTTGAATCTACAGATGTAGAACCCAAGGACATTTCCAGAGGAGGCTCCTTTGTACGTAAATTTATGAGCCTTCCAGGTGTCCTCCAAAGCCTTCAACTATTAAAGGAAGATACACATTTTGGGAGGAAGAACCTGGAGGAATTTGGGCTTGATCTTTGAACAAGATTGCCTGATGAAGACACAGATGATAGCAGTATTAAATATCTCACTTAATATTTATCATTTATTCTTTAGTCATCCATTTAAGGATATTAAGTGTTTACTGAGAAGCAGACCTTGTGCTAAACTCCATTATTTTTAAGCTTACACTAGGGGTTGGCAAATAACTTTCATCCTGTATGCCTAATTTGATGGGTTGCTAGTGGTGCTCTCAAGTGCCCTCCCGGAAGATTCTGGGACTGGATCCAAACTCAAATGAGAAGAGCAATGATCAATTAGTAATGTCTGCCATCTTGCAGAAAGGGAAATGGTGGTATATATGCCATGCCAGCTGGATTTTTTCTGCCAGCTTGATGACTTTCACTTAAGCCTCGACACATGCTCTATTTCCTTACAAGTTGAAGGAATGAATTTTCTATCCAAGTTAATGTCACCGGAGAAGCACTAACAGAGGGGGAAAGAGACATGTTTGTTAGCAATCTACTACATTCTGGACCTTGTATAGTTCTCTTTACATATACTGAGTCATGTAATCTTTAGGACATCCCTTCAAGGTAAGCATCCTTATCTCCTTTTTCATAGATAAGGACCTAGGGGAAGAAAAGCAAAATAATTTTTCAAAGTCTCACAATCAGTCACCGCAGAATCACTCTTCCATCCAATAAGAAACCCAGGCTTAATATGCAACTAAGTAAGATAAGACAATGTCCCCTTCTTCTTAGAAGGCCATAAAATTCCTTCTACTAACTTTTGATAATTACTTGAGTTACATAGGTCCATTTGGAGAAGTATTCAATCAAGTTTGTTCATCAAGACAAAAGGAGGCACAGTAATTTTCACTTCCTTTTTTTTTTTTTTGTTTCTGTTTTTTTTTGTTGTTGTTGTTTGAGACAGAGTCTTGCTCTGTTGCCCAGGCTGGAGTGCAGTAATGTGATCTCAGCTCACTGCCACCTTTGCCTCCCGGGTTTAAGCAATTCTCCTGCCTCAGCCTCTGGAGTAGCTGGAATTACAGGTGTGTGCCACCACACCTGGGTAATTTTTTTCTTTTTTTTTTTTTTTGTATTTTTAGTACAGGTGGGGTTTCACCATGTTGGCCAGGCTGGTTTTGAACTTCTGACCTCATGATCCATCTGCCTCAGCCTCCCAAAGTGCAGGGGTTACAGATGTGAGCCACCGCACCCAGCCCAGTTTGACTTTCTGCCCACTCCTATGCAGACAAGTGCTGGTGTCGTTCAAAGCGGGTGGTACTCCTATCATCCAAGCAGCAAGATCAGAGCATTTTGATCCTGGATACAATTCCACACTCTGTGGATAAGCTCCAGCAAATTCAACTGACCCTGTTTTTCAGTGTGGTTCAAATGTCTGTGATTATTTGGTGAAGCAGTCATGATCTCATAAAATTACATATAATTACAAATTTACTAAGTGCCAATTCCTCTGCTAAGGACTCCAGCTGCACTATGGCGTTGCCTCCTCACACTATCTCTGTAACAGAGGTGTCATCATTATCCTGATTAGACACGTGGAAAATATGAAACTTTAGAGTCACGTAATCAGTCAAAATCACATAGCGAGTAAGATAGGGCTGAGACTCCAGCCCAGCCCACCAGACCCCAAAGTCTATGGCTTAACTTCAATTTAAACTGTTGATTTTAATCAACTTTCAGTTCTGGTTAGTTTCTAGTAGGTCTTCCCTAGAGAGAAGGAGACTCCGTGACAATAATTTCAGTGTAAGTTACATGTTTCAGTAGGGATCTCAGGAGATACCAGAAGGGGACTTCAGAAAGTGAGACAGGGAAGGGAAGGGAATTTATCTAATCAAGCAACTTCCTTTTTGGTAAACTGGAGTCCAATATTGCTTGGAGAACTCTGGGTAACAAGGTATTAAATGTAACCCCAAAACAAGGGAGCTGAGGTATTTATACACCCTTTCCTAGTAATTATGGGTTGAGATCTGCTCTCACAGAACATGAATTCTCTGGCATTTCAAGTCTGCCACACATGTGGACAGAAAAGATGCTTGTGGCCAGAAAGCAACCTTAGGCAAAGAGCCCGAGGACTGAAGTTAGAAGCCAGCGAGCCTAAGTAGGAATATGTGGGCTAGGAAATGTGGGCAGGGAACCAACAACTGTCAAAGTCTACCTTTGCTTTCTTCTGTTAATTTCAATTTTTAATGTCTATTTTTTTTGGAAACAGGTCTTGCTCAGTTGCCCAGGCAGAAGTGCAGTGGTGCAATCACAGCTCACAGTAGCCTCGACTTCTTGGGCTCAAGTGATCCTCCCAGCTCGGCCTCCCAAGAAGTTGGGACTGCCCGTGCATGCTTCCAGGCCCAGCTAATGTTTGCAATTTTTTTTTTTGTAGAGATGGGATATCACTATGTTGCCCAGGCTAGTCTTGCCACTTGGCCTCAAGTGATCCTCCCACTTGGCCTCCCAAAGTTCTGGGATTATAGGCATGAGCAACCACACCTGGCCTCTCTCTCTTTTAAATAAACAACTTGATTGAGCTGCAAATTAGAGATCATAACATTTACCAATTTTAAGTGTATAATTTAACAACTTTTAGCAAATTTACTGAATTGTGTAACCATCCAACATCATCTATTTTTAGAACATTTTCATCACCCCAGTAGGATCCCACATACCCATTTATAGGTACCTCACATTTTCACTCCCAGCCCAACAAAACCACTAATCTACTTTGTCTCTATGGATTTGCCTTTTCTGGACATTTTATTTAAGTGGAATTCTACAACGTGTGGTCCTCTGTGTAAATAAGAAATTCCCTCTCCAAACAGATCAGATTGTAGAAATGAAGAAAAAGAGAGAGAGCGAGAGAGAGATTTCTAGCCAATAACTTCTCCATATGCAAGGTGGGAATATTCTATATGAAGCAAACAATGACTATAACGCAACTGGCAATGAAGAGACACCCCCTGCTCGGCGTGGAATCTCATGTTCCCCAGGATGCATTTGCTTATACAAGCTTTTGAGTGAATATATTTTGAAGAAATCTTTTCCACACAAAAGACTAGCAGGCAGCAAGCTGTTGGTTAAGAGGCTTTGAAGCCCATTAAACTATCAACCGCAGCATGGAAATGAATGGGATCAAAGAGTTTCTGTAGGTCTCAGGAGCTGAAGAGGGTCAGTCTTTGGGAGTGACTCATGTACAAAGGAATCTCAGCTTCTTCTCTGGCTTGCCAATCCCTTCATACTTTCCCCCAACCTTGTAGATGTTAATGAAATTGACAAAACATTAATGGAAGGCAACTAGCAGAGAGAGCTGGCCAATTGGTCAACCACCATGTGTCACCAGAAGAGCTGCCATCCAGGGAACTGAAGCCTCCTGTCACACAGGCTTTGTGTCTGTTGGGTAAACTGGTTAAAATTCCCCATGCAGAAGGCATAATTGGCTCATGACTAACCGTCTGCAGACACAACCACTGATAAGTGCCAATAAGATGAGGGATGCGGGATGCAGTCCACCCTGTCTTATGCAAAACAGACTCCAGCCTTCTGCTGAAGGTCAATTTCTCCAAGCTGTTTCAGCTCCTTGATTCTGGTTCAACCCATGGAATAGAATTTTGACTGTTGTCCATCTGGGGATCCCTGTCACGTGCTACTTAGAACCATTCATTTTTTTCTTTTGCATCGTGAACAAATTGAGGAATAAGCATAACAACAAATAACTGGCGAAAATACCAGCTTTATTGTTGGTAATGCCTGGCTGGAAGTTGAGGCTTGTACCTACAACCACAATGTGGCTCCCTAATACATACCCCTGAGCCTGGATACTAAAATCCACTAAAGAGAAACAGCAGAAGAACAGCTGCAAAGAAGCTATTCTGGGCCCCAGGAGTAGAAACAGAGAGAAATAAACATCTACTCCTGTCTCTGCAAGGCCAGCCCCAAGCCTTGCCCCTGTCATGCTGATGCCATGTAGGACACCATCATCCAGAGACAAGCCCAGAGCTCCAAAAGAAAGTCCAAGTGACTGATGCCCTCCACCCTGAGATTTCTTCTTTCCAATCTTTTCTTATCAGATATGTAATTTCTCCACTCTTGGAGAAAAGACAGGGACCAGGCAAAGGAAAGGATAGACGCTTCCTTTTGAATAATTCCAGGAGATAGAGGTTGTGGTGATGAAAATTTATATTACTTGGGCTAATAAAAATTAAGAAAAGAAGGGCCAGGAGTAGCAGCTCATGCCTGTAATCCCAGCACTCTGGGAGGCAGAGGAAGGTGGATCTCTTGAGCCCAGGAGTCCAAGCCCAGCCTGGGCAACATGGTGATATCCCATCTCTACCAAAAAAAAAAAAAATAATACAAAAATTAGCTGGTTGTGGTGGCACATGCTTATAATCCCAGCTACTCAGGAGGCTGAGCTGGGAGAATTGTTTGAGGCCAGGATGTTGAGGCTGCAGTGAGCCTTGATTGTGTCACTGCACTCCAGCCTGGGGGACAGAATGAGACCCTGCCTCCAAAAAGAAAAAGAAAAGAAAAATTTGCATACACAGGTGTGCACATGCACGCACATACGCACGTGCACACACATACACACACCACATACACATCAGGAGTTGAAGAACTTGGATTCTGGTCCTGCAAAGGAGTGTTTCAGCCCTATATTCCCATGATTCCAGAATCTATAAAAGCCTTATCTTAGAATCTACCAGCTGCAGAGTGTGCTCTTTGCAGAGGCCATGTCCATCTCTGCTGGTGCTTCCAGCAAATATGTAGCTCATGCCCTGTCCACTCAAGCCTCCAGGGGTCCGGCAGGTTACTGAAGCTAATGGAAGGGGCCAGCTGTAGGAGAAATGGCAGCCGTTGGGGACTTTGGTGCCCTGGAGAGCACAGGCTGCCTTGCTCCAACTCATTACCATCCTGTGGGAATGCAGGCTCACTGTTGCCCAATCTCTCAGAGGCTCAAGAGAAGGAACCCATCAGCGTTTATTTTTGTGTGCAAAATCCTTAGATGTTTAACAGCTGGCTCTGTTTTTCAAAAACATCGCTTGTTTGGGCCAAATGAAATGCATCTGCCAACTCCATTTAGCCCGCGGTCAGCTGCTTGTGATTCTGGTGTAGAATGGCCACACAGGCAGTGAGCTCCCTGCTTCTGACATCTTGGGCCAGCCGGAAGGAAAAGCAGAAACTTGCTGTGCAGGCACTGGTTTGGATTAGTGATCCCCAAGGCTCCTCGCTATTGCCTGTGGTGGTGTCTCAAACTCCACCGACAGAAGTGTATTCCCTCAAGGCTGGGTGCAGTGGCTCATGCCTGTAATCCCAGCACTTTGGGAAGCTGAGGAGGGTGAATCACCTGAGGTCAGGAGTTCAAGACCAGCCTGGCCAACATGGCAAAACCCTATCTCTCCTAAAAATACAAAAAAGGTGGCAGATACCTGCAATCCCAGCTACTTGGGAGGCTGAGGCAGGAGAAGCGCTTGAACCTGGGAGGCGGAGGCTGCAGCGAGCTGAGATTGCACCATCGCACTCCAGCATGGGTAACAGAGCAAGACTGTTGCAAAATATTGAAAAGTGTATTCCCTTGAATCCTCAGGGATTATCTGTGTCCAGAGGACTGCAAGTGTCCCTGGGTTGTGTCCCACACTGGTAGGCAGAGGTGGGTGGATCTCTCGAGCCCACTGGTCTAGTCCACTTCTAGAGAACTGCACACATAAAATTGTGCCATCGGCTTCTGGGGGCTGTTCTTACCATCATCCAGTGCCCACCTTGGAGATTATAACAGCATCCCCCCATCCTCAATACACAGACCCACACTTAAAAGCATTGATGAGTGACAGATTTGAGCACAGTTTTCTTGAGAGATGGAGCAGAGGCTGACAGTGTCCTCTGGACATCAAAACTTCCTCCTAACCCCCTCTGAATATTCTTCATTTCCAATGCCACATACAGGGTTTTTAAAAAGTCCCTCTTATTTTTCCTTCTTAGGGAAAATGCTCCATCTGACCAATGCCTTACAAGAAACAAACACACAAATAAAATCCTCCCAGTCAGTGGCTTCTCCAGCCAAATTGGTCCTGTCAACCTTCATACACCTTCAGGAAAGCAAACATCTGCTAATTTTAATACTGACAGCCAATAGCTATGGAGTGCTTAATGAGGCAGGCACTGTTACTAGCACTTTTCAGGTATATACCTATATATGTATGTATGATTATTATTATTTCCAATATTTACATGAGAAAATGAAGGCACAGAGAAGTTAAGTACCTTGCTCAGATCATACAGCCAGTAAGCAGAGGCATGGGGATTGGAAGTCACGTAGTCTTACTCCCGAGTCTGTGCTCTTGAGACAAGGTTGGCAAACATGTAAAGGCTCCCATAGTAAACATTTGTGGGCCAAACCATCACTGCTGTAACTAATCATCTCTGTTGTTGCGGCATAAAAGCAGCCACTAACAATATGTAAGTGAATAGTCGTGTTTCAATGAAATGTATTTACAGAAATAGGCAGCTGGCCAGGCACAGTGGCTCACGTCTGTAACCCCAGCACTTTGCGAGGCCAAGGCAGGCAGATCACAAGGTCAAGAGATCGAGACCATCCTGGCCAACATGGTGAAACCCCGTCTCTACTAAAAATATAAAAATTAGCTGGGCATGGTGGCTTGAACCGCTTGAACCTGGGAGGCGGAGGTTGCAGTGAGCTGAGATCATGCCACTGCACTCCAGCCTGGTGATAGAGCGAGACTCTGTCTCAATAAAAAAAAAAAAAAAAAAAGAAAGAAAGAAAGGTAGCCAACCCCTGTTCTCAGCATATTGTACAGCAGGACAAACTTCAGACTGGCCGGGGACTGACCACCTATTCTTCCTTCTACCTCTCACCTTCCTCCACTGCAAATAATCAGTGACAGCCACAGCATTTGTAGAACGCTGGCCTGAGACAGGCATGGGCGGTAATTGTATGTCAGGGTAGGATGAGGGCACCATGATTTATTTCACCACCAGTGGGCAGGTGTGATGGTTTTACGCATCAACTAGAAGGATGTTTCTGGATGACACGAACATTTAAATTCAATAAAGCTAATTGTTCATCATATGGTGGGTGGGCCTTATCTAATCAGTTGAAAGCCTGAATAGAGCAAAAGCCTGGGCCTCTCCAAGCAAGACAGAATTCTCCAGCAGACCACCTGTACCATCCTCTCCTGAGTCCCCCACCTGCCAGCCCCCAGATTTGGACTCGGCAGCCTCCATCATCATCTAAGCCAATGGCTCATCATAAATTTCCTTCCACATGTATGCATATCCCATTGGTCTGGTTCTCTGGAGAACCCTAATATGGCAGGTGAGATCTTAGCTAGAAGGTTGAAGATACAGAACTGCTTGGGAGTGGGAAAAGGGTAACAAGTGGCAGAAACAGAGGGCTGAGCACCAGCAGATATCCTCTTCCTGGTTTCCCTAAGGTCTGGCTCAGGTGACTGTAGTCATCTCTCCATGGAGCAGTCTGTCACCCCTGACCACTGCTGGATTGATGCAAGCCCAGGACAGCATTTGCTGTCTGATGGGTTGTGGGTCCCTGGTTTGTGCTAAAGGGGAAGGGAGGATAGGGTAGTAGCCTCCTGTTGCTGTAATCTCTCCCTCCATACACATTTTTTTTTTAATTAAAAAAAAGAAAAGAGAATTGATTCCATGGCCTTTTTTACTTTCTTTTTCTTTTTCATCTTTTTTTCTTTTTGAGGCAAAGTCTCACTCAGGCTGGAGTGAGACTTTCACAATCTTGGCTCACTGCAACCTCCACCTCCCAGGCTGAAAGATATCTCAACCTCCAGAGTAGCTGGGACCACAGGTGTGTACCATCATGTCCAGCTAACACTTTTGTAGAGACAGGGTTGTGCTATGTGGCCCAGGCTGTTCTTAAATTCCTGAGCTCAAGTGATCCACCCATTTCAGCCTCCCAAAGTGCTGAGATTACAGGCATAAGCTACCACATCTGGCTCCTCCACATACCTTTTAAAGTAGGATTTCTAAAGAAGGTTTGCCTGTAGTTGCTAAATTCCATTACTTCACACTCACAGGCAAAATACTCAAAAATGCCTGTAATCCCAGCACTTTAGGAGGCTGAGATGGGAGGATCACATGAGGTCAGGAGTTCCAGACCAGCCTGGCCAACATGGTGAAATCCCATCTCTACTATACAAAAATTACTCAGGCATGGGGGCACACACCTGTAAGCCCAGCTACTTGGGAAGCTAAGGCAGGAGAATTGCTTGAACATGGGACGTGGAGATTTCAGTGTGCTGAGATCACACCATTGCACTCCAGCCTGGGTGACAGAGTGAGACTTCGTCTCAAATAAATAAACAAATGAAAATAGAGAAATAAGAAAGATGCCAGGGAGAGATAAGAAACAGATCAGGGAAAAGTTGCAGACAGACCTGAGTTGGGAAAGAAAAAAGAAAAATGGGGAAGAGAACCAGAGGTAAGGAAAGGAGAGAGGGAATAAAATACGGAGAGCGAGAACACCAGGAGATATTTACAAAGAACGACAGAGAAAGGGAGAGGAAAGGAGGCCGAGGGAACAAGAGACATGCAGAAGACACGAAAGGTAGGGAGAGAAGCCTGCAGAGAACCTCAAAGAAACAGCCCAATAGAGAAAGGCAAAGACAGCTGATAACAATCAGAATCAGAGGCCAGGTGTGGTGGCTCCCGCCTGTAATCCCAGCACTTCAGGAGGCTGAGGTGGGCGGATTACCTGAGGTCAGGAGTTTGAGACCAACCTGGTCACCACGGTGAAACCCTGTCTCCACTGAAGATACAAAAATTAGGTGGGCATGATGGTGGGCGCCTGTAATCCCAGCTACTTCAAAGACTGAGGCGGGAGAATAGCTTGAACCCGGGAGGCAGAGGCTGCAGTGAGCTGAGATCACACCACTGCACTCCAGCCTGGGCGACAGAGCGAGACTCTGCCTCAAAAAAAAAAAAGGGGGGGGTGGAGGAGAGAAAAAACCACTCTGCCTCAAAAAAAAAAAGGGGGGGGGTGGAGGAGAGAAAAAACCAATCAGAATTAGAGAAGGATAGAGACAAAGAATAAAGAGAGACAAAGAGAGATGAGGAAATGAACAACCTACTCTTACTTCAACAACAAAGGCTTCTGAGTACCTCTAGGATTTCTTAACTTCAGCCAATTGACATTTAGGGCTGGATACTTTCTTGTTTTGTTTTGCTTCCTGAGACCAAATTTTGCTCTGCTGCCCAGGCTGGAGTGCAGTGGGGTGATCTCAGCTCACTGCAACCTCCTCTATCTCCTCAGTTCAGGCAATTCTTGCACCTCCGCCTCCTGAGTAGCTGGGATTACAGGTGCAGACCACCACACTTGGCTAATGTTTGTAATTTTACTAGAGACGAGGTTTTGCCATGTTGGTCAGTCTGGTCTTGAACTCCTGACCTTAAGTGATCTGTCTGCCTTGACCTCCCAAAGTGCTGAGATTATAAGCATGAGCCACCACGCCCAGCCTGGCTACTGTTTTGTGTTGGGGACTGTCCAATGCCTTGTAGGGTGTTTAGTAACATCCCTGGCCTCTACCCACTAGATGCCTATAGCACCGCCTCCCACAATTGTGACAATCAAATATTTTGTAAATGTCCCCTGTGGCAAAATCACCCTTTGTTGAAAGCCACTGAGTTAAAGGGATGTAATTTTTCATGCTTTTCAGAGCTCAAATTATATATAACCAAGGGAATGATGGGTTCATGGCAGAGAATACTTAAAACCCATTTTTCTGGAGCACTAATTGTCCTTGATGGTAATTTAAAGCATTATTTTTATATTAAAACAAATGTGGATATATTACAGAGTAGAATCTCAAATTTAAGGCTTGGAAGAAATTTTATGTCTGAGGTGGGGTGACTTTGGCTATACTCCCAGAATCCTTGGCAGGTACACGTTTACATTTCTCTGCCTTGGAGGAAGCTAATAATAGCTACCATTTATTGAGTGCTTATATAGGCCAGGAGCTTTAGAAAATATTTCCCATTCGAACCTCACTGGGTGTTCACTATTAATCCCATTTTACAGATGAGAAGAGTGAGGTCCAGATCGTGAAACCCCATTCAAGTACTGACAGTGGCTAAATGATGAAGCTGGCATTGGAATCAAAGAAAGTGTTTCACTAAAGTGTCTCCCACAAAGCTTATGGCAAGGAAAAGGTGAGCAGTGATAAACCACCAGAGTCGATATCCTAGTGCTAATCAATAGGATGGCTCAAGAAAAAGAAACTGGCAAATTCTTAACCTGTCTTGGGTGGAGAGGGAGAAAAAGGGATAGGGGTTTAAAAAAGCGGGGGGATTCTGAAGGTAGGCACCACCTCTCAAGTTAGAAATAGTAAAGCAACCTGATAGCATCAACTTAAAACTCCAGGCTGGGTGTGGTAGCTTATACCTGTAATCCGAACTTTTTGGGAGGCAGAGGTGGGAGGATCACTTCAGGCCAGGGGTTTGAGACCAGCTTGGCACAAAGTGAGATCCTGTCTCTATAAAGAGTTTAAAAATTACACTGGTATGGTGGTTCCCACCTGTAGTTCCAGCCATGTGGGAGGCTAAAGCAGGAAGCTCACTGTAGCCAGGAGTTCAAGGCTACAGTGAGCTATGGTTGCACCACCACACTCCAGCCTGAGCGGCAGAGTAAGACCCTGTCAAGAAAGAAAAAAAAAGAAAAGAAGAAAGAAAGGAAGGAAAAGAGAGAGAGCGAGAGAGAGAGAAAGAGACAGGAAGGAAGGCAGGGAGGGAGGGAGGAAACAAATCACCTAAATCTTAGCCTGAGATCCCCCATGCAATCCCCAGCTGAGACATCCCTCAGGAAATTTCCCTCCTCATCCTCTGACCTATGGACTCTTTCTATTTCAGCAGTGCCTATGGCTGCAGTATTTCCCCACCTCCCATCATCATAGCACCATTGACCCAGGCTGTCAGGTCCATGGACCACTCACTCTGATTTGCTTACTACTTTTGTTGCTTTAATGAACTCAGTCTTTCACAAAACATATTTATTCAAAAGGGAAGAAGCTGTACATCAGTATTTGAAATGAAAAGGCTGCTTTTCCTTACCAGGACTAGATTGCTAGAAAAATAAGTGCAGCCAGGCAGGGTGGCTCACACCTGTAATCCCAGCACTTTGGGAGGCTGAGGCGGGTGGATCATTTGAGGTCAGGAGTTTGAGACCAGCCTGGCCAATATGGAAAAACCCCATCTCTACTAAAAATATAAAAATTAGCCTGGCTTGGTGGTCTGTAATCTCAGCTACTTGGGAGGCTGAGGCAGGAGAATAGCTTGAACCCGGGAAGCAGAGGTTGCAGTGAGCTAAGACCATACACTAAACTTCAGCCTGGGCAACTCCACCTCAAAAAAATAAAAATAAAATAAAAGGGAAACTTTACATAAGTATCTTAAATGAAAAGGCTGCTTTTCCTTACCCTGACTAGATCACTAGAAAAATAAATGCAGCCGGGCACAGTGGCTCACTGTTGTAATCCCAGCACTTTGGGAGGCCAAGGTGGGCAGATCACTTGAGGTTGGGAGTTTGAGACCAGTCTGACAACATGGTGAAACACCGTCTTACTAAGAATACAAAAATTAGCCAGGTGTGGTTGTGCATGCTTGTAACCCCAGCTACTTGGGAGGCTTAGGCAGGAGAATCCCTTGAACCCGGGAGGTGGAGGTTGCAGTGAGCTAAGATCTTTCCACTGCATTCCAGCCTGGGCAACAATAAAAAGATAATAAGTAATAAAAGGGAAACTTTCCATCAGTATCCAAAATGAAAAGGCTGCTTTTCCCTACTCTGACTAGATCACTAGAAAAATATATGCAGATGGGTACAGTGGCTCACACCTGTAATCCCAGCACTTTGGGAAGCCAAGGCGGGTGGATCACTTGAGGTCGGGAGTTCAAAACCAGCCTGACAACATGGTGAAACCCTGTCTCTACTAAAAACACAAAAATTAGCTGGGCGTGGTGATGGGTCCTATAGTCTGAGCCACTCAGGAGGCTGAGTTGCTTGAACCCAGAAGCCCAAGGTTACAGTGAGCAGAGATCATGCCATTGTGCTCCAGCTTGGGTGACAAAGGGAGACTCCATCTCCAAAAAACAAACAACAACAAAAAAGAAAAACAAATAAAAATAAAAATAAACAACAAAACCGAAAACCAAGGGTATTAAATTTAGTTAGCTAGCTAGCTGTCTTTGTTCAAAGGGGATGCTTGCTAGCTTCAGAGAAGGGCTCAAGTCCTTACACTGAGCTGAGATGTTCTTGGTGCGGTCAGAGCAACTACTTTCTCTAGATATAAGTCACTGCTGTTAGTGTTCAGGTTATACCTGAAGCCATCATACTTCAAGGATGGTATGTCCCATACCTGAGGAAATACAGGTATGGGGTTCGTTATGGGTTGAGTTGTGTTTCCCAGAAAGTCATACGTTCAAGTCCTTACCTAATTGAAGGTTCTCAGTATCTCAGATGATGACTGTATCTGGAAAGATGGCTTTCAAAGAGGTAATTAGGTTAAACTTCGGCCATTAGGGTGAGCCTTTATTCAACCCAACTTATGTCCTTCTAAGAAGAAGAAATGTGGACATACAGGGGGCACCGGGGACACACACAGAGGAAAAGCATGTGAGGATATGGTGAGAAGGAGGCCAACTGCCAGCCAAGAAGAGGCCTTGGGAGAAACCAATCCTGCTCTCACCACCATCTTGGACTTTCAGTCTCCAAAACTGTGAGAAAGTCAAGTTCCATTGTTTAAGTCTGTGGTCCTTAGTTATGGAAGCCCCAGTCAACTAACACAGGGGTTCCCTGAGTGCCCACCTGCATTCCAACAGAGGCAGGAGAATAGGGTTTTCAGACCAGGAACATAAGGTCTTCCCAGACGTAAATCAAATGAAAACACTTTGGCTATGACAGGAAATATCTTCTCCATTTACACAGGGAGAAGTTGAATAAATGACTTTGTAACTTTACTCCATCCTCTTAATTTACATAGGGTGTACACCAAGTAACCAGTGAAAATTTGGGGGGGCATTTAAACCTCCAAAAATTCTGTAATGGGGGCTCTAGAGTTCCTACGCTCCGGCCCACTCCCACACTGTAGAGTGTACTTTCGTTTTCAATAAATCTCTGCTTTTGTTGCTTCATTCTTTTGTTGCTTTGTGCATTTCATCTAATTCTTTGTTCAAGACGCCAAGAACCTAGGTGCCCTCCACCGGTAACACAACCACCTGGATTTGAGTCCTGCCTCTGCTACTTACAGCTGTGAGACCCTGAGCAAGTGACTCTGCCTCTCTAAGCCGAGGTTTCCTCATCTCTAAGTTAACATTACAGTCTGCATTCTGTGTGAAGGTTGGTCATAGAACTGGGTCATTCTTGTCATAGCCAACTAAAAGAGAGTCAAAAGCTTGGGGGTAAAAAAAAGCAGTCAGAGCACATTACATTGCTTCCAGAAAGTAATCAACTGCCTGCTGTAACCTGAAATGTTTTATCTAATGACTACTGGAAGAACCTGCTGCCACCTTAAGACGAGTGTCACCCATAGCCATCACTTACCAAACAGAGCTTGCCAGCCCCCACAACCTTATATTGCCAATGAACTTTCTCAAAGAGCAGTATGTAACATTTCCCCTTTTCTAAAACACCTCTAAACTTCTCTTTGTTCTCCGGATGTACTGAAGACCACCAGATCTATGTGTATGCTCTGCATTGCAATCCTTTCCTCCTAAAGAAAACATTTTAGAGATTTGTCTCGGTATTTGATTTTCACCTACGAAATTATTAACAGTATACGCAGTATATGCAAGGTAGTTAACAAAGTTTCTGACACAGAATAGGGCTCAAAACAGCAACAAAGCCGAGTGTGGTGGCTCACACCTGTAATCCCAGCACTTTGGGAGGTCAAGGCAGGTGGATCACTTGAGGTCAGGAGTTTGAGACCACTCTGGCCAACATGGCAAAAGCCCATCTGTACTAAAAATACAAAAATTAGCCAGGTGTGGTAGTGGGCTCCTGTGATCTCAGTTACTTAGGAGGCTGAGGCATGAGAATCACTTGAATCCGGGAAGCAGAGGTTGCAATGAGCCGAGATTGTGCCACTGCACTCCGGCCTGGGCAACAGAGTGAGACCCTGTCTCAAAACAACAATAAAAACCACCATCAACAACAAGAAGCTACTATGACAACAAATATCGGTTTACTTCCTGGCCCCTAGTAGGTTGGAAGGTTTTTTTTTTCCTCCTCCAACAAGGTAAGAGGTAGGAATCTTGGTACTAGGGACTAAGGGCTCCATCTTCAACACTAACCAACTACGGGGATACGTGGCAAACAAAATAATCATTGCTTTTGCTTCCTCACTAAAGTAACGCAGATGTTTTAAAACCACCTAGCTAGTGTCTGATGTACTCCTTCCCCATTTATTCCTCTCTCATCAGGACTGTCCCCCTGGAAAGCTTCTCAGCAACTCTTTGACCCTCCTAACACTTCCACCTCTCAGACTCCTAGAGCATCTTACCCAGGTCCACCGCCTGCAGATCTGCAAAGCCAGGCTTGCATCCCAGGCTTCTGTGATTCATGACACATTCCACAAGTGACAGAGAGATGCAAAGAGAGCTTTCATTTGCCAATGACAATAATTAGTCACCCATTAAATATAATTTATAATCATTAATTATAGTGACTCATATAATGATTAAGTATAATTCGAAGTGCTTGCCTTCCACAGTAAGGGTGGCTATCTCTCTGGTTAGTGCCACACTTGCTCTGCGCCTGTGGTTCCCATGTCACCCCACAGATTACTCTCACCATTTCTTTACAGCAATGATTTTATAACTCGCATTTGATATACAAGGACACTGAAACGCAGGGAGCCCCATGTCACCACCAGTACATCCACTGCTTAAAAGACTCTGGGGGAGATCAGAGGGTAGAGAGGGAAAAGAATGAAGATAATGGTAGAAAGAAGGCAGAAAGGGGTCGGACGCGGTGGCTCACACCTAGAATCCCAGCACTTTGGGAAGCAGAGGCAGGCAGACCACTTGAGCCCAGGAGTTTGAGACCAGCCAGGCCAATATGGTGAAACCTTGTTTCTACTAAAAATACAAAAATTAGCCGGGCATGGTGGCGCGTACCTGTAGTCCCAACTACTGGGGAGACTGAGGCAGGAGAATTACTTGAACCTGGGAGGCAGAGGTTGCAGTGAGTGCCACTGCACTCCAGCCTGGACAAGAGAGTGAGACTCTGTCTCAAAAGTAAAAATAAAGGTCAGAATGAAGAAGGAGTATTTTTCTCACCTCCTCTTGTGTCCCCTACTCCACAGCAGGGCTATGGCCTCCAGATTTCTCTGCTTTAGGAGAGTCGGCTAATCCTCCACCCTGGAGGCAGGACAGTTCATAAGGATCACTTCATCTTCTCCTGATCTAATCCAGCTGGGTTAGTTTGCTGCAATTGCTGTAACAAAGTCCTACAACCTGGGCGGCTTACACAACAGAAATTCATTATCTCACAGTTCTGGAGACCAGATGTCCAAATCAAGGCATCAGCAGGATCGGACTCCTCCGAGGGCTGTAAGGGAAGAATCTATTTCCAGGCTTCTCTCCTCATCACGCAGATTGCTGTTTTAGTCTGTTTGGGCTGCTATAGCCAAATACTGTAGCCTGGATAGCTTATAAATGAAGAAATTATTCCTTGTGGTTCTGGAGGCCGGGGAGTCCAAGATCAAGGCATGGACATATTCACTGTATGCTGAGGGCTTGCTTCCTGGCTTGTAGACTGACACCTTCTTGCTGTGTCTCTGTGCACAGCCTTTCCTTCATGGGTGCTTGTGGAGGGAAAGAAACATCTCTCTCCCTTTTCCTCTTCTTCTAAGGGCACGAGTCCCAACATGAAGGCCTCACTTTCATGACCTTATCTAAACCTAATTATCTCAAAGACCTTACTTTCAAATACCATCAAACTGGGGATGCAGGCATCAAACTGTGTTCACATATGAATTTGAGGGAAGAGGCATAAACATTCAGCTCACAACAATGGCCATATTCTCCTTGTCTCTTCACAGTCTTTTCTCTGTGCAAGACTGTCTCTGTTCAAATTTCTCCTTTTTATAAGGATACCAGTCTTATTGGTTTAGGCTCTACCCTGGTGACCTTGCTTTAACTTGATTGCTTCTGTAAAGTTGTCTCCAGCTGGGTGCAGTGGCTCGCACTTGTAATAACAGCACTTTGGGAGGCCCAGGTGGGCAGATCATGAGGTCAGGAGTTCGAGACCAGCCTGGCCAATATAGTGAAACCTGATCTCTACTAAAAATACAAAAATTAGCCAGGCAAGGTGGTGCACATCTGTAATCCCAGCTACTCAGGAGGCTGAGGCAGGAGAATCACTTGAACCAGGGAGGCAGAGATTGCAGTGAGCCAAGATGGTGCCATTGCACTCCAGCCTGGGCAACAGGGTGATACTCCATCTCAAAAAAAAAAAAAAATCTGTCTCCAACTAAGGACACATTCTGAGGTGACAGGGGTTAGAACTTAAACATACAGATTTGGAAACAACACAGTTCAACCCATAGCACCAGCCACATGGGCACACATCTCAAGTTTAATGATTTTCCTCAATAGCCCAACTTCACCAGCATCTGACATCTTTCTCCAACAGGAAAATATTCCTAATGTTACAGTTTAAGCTAATCTTCCATTATCCTGAAATACTAATATCCTTTGTCTTTCTTCTCTTTCTTTCCTTCCTACCTTCCTCCCTCCCTCCTTCCTTCCTTCTTCTTTTTCTCATTTTCCTTCCTTCCTTCTCTTTCTTTTCTTTCTTGCCTTAAGTTTTTGACTTTCCTCATAGCAGAACAACCACTTTTCCTCCTCCAATCACAGTATAAAATTAACGAAATTAAGAAGAGAGCTGGGGAGGGGAGGACATTCACATCATTCTCTTTAGTTCAAAATGAGAGCCAGCTGCTATCAAGCACTGGAAAAGGAAGGTATGCTCATGGTTGCAGTTCAGAAGCCTGAGAGCTTTGGTTTAAAAATAGGTGAACTGAAATAAACACTGAAAGCTACTCAGATGGCACTGAAATAGAGTGGTAATTGATCTAATGCAACTTTTGCCTCAGAGAACATCATTATTTGTGAAATTATGTCAGTGTTGCTACTGCCAAGTCAGCAAGCACTTACAGGACGTGACTTCTAATTTAGGAATGGGACTATTTGTGGCACATCTTCGAAGACAGCAGGAACTCAGTGGACACCCAGTAGCCAGACTTCAGAGAGCCTTGGTTTGAGTGTGAAATTCAGAGGGCTGAAGTGCCCAGGAGTGCCCTGTCTTGATGACCCTTCAAGGAAAACACTTGCTGCCCAGCTCTAGGAAGTGTGGGTTGCAGGTGGCTGTCAGCTGTTTGTTCCTTTAGGGTCTTTCTCAGCTGCAGAGATATACTGCCCCAGGTCATGCCATTCTGGGGCAGCCTCAGCCTGTGACTTACTGAAACAGGGGTATAAACTAACCCCTGGGCACTTTGACCCACTTGGGTCATTCTGATATGATCCAATACTTGCTCCAGAGCTTCCTGCCAGGTTGCATGAGGTTTTGCTCATCCCACCTATTATAAAATACAGTTACAGTCTCTCTTTCCCCAGATTTGCTTTTTCCAGGAAGGAGGCAACAACCCCTTACGTGACTTACTGATTCCCAAACTGCTTTATCCTTTATTTCCCAGATATTGTTCCCGAATAAACACTTGTACCCAGACTCCAATTTGACGTCTTCCAGAGGACCCAATCTCGGACAGATGTCTAGGTAGTTTACAAAGTCACTGCACACTTCCTTTCTATCCGTCATGCTCCATGCACAGTGGGTGACATTGTCTCTTCACGCCCTCACTGAGTTGGCTGTAGAATTCTTTTGTGGAATTTCAAGTGGAAGAATCTTTTAAATTATTTAAGAATACAGTACCAGATTTTCATCTATTTCACCTCCATGAAATGAGGTCCATGTGCAAAAATTATGGTTAGAACAGCCATTTCTTTATTCACTATTTTTTTTTTTTTTTTGCACAATTGCAGTGTCTCAGACACTGTTCAAGGTATTGTAAATATCATGGTGAAGAAGACAAAGATTCTGAGAGCTTAGGTTCTATGGGAGCAAATTGACAATATACAAGTAAACAAATACCTTGGTGAGGAAGTATAGATGTAACTGTAGTATGTTCATTGGCTGATGCACACAATGAGTCAATATGCTGAGAAATTGGGTTGCAGCAGAGAAACAGGTTTAATCATAGGGTCACTGAATGAAGAGACGAGAAGAATCCTCAAATCCATCTCCCTGAGAAGTTTGGGTTTGTGTTTTTAAGGGTTTTGGAGTGGGTTGGTGTATGGAGATTGTTGATTGGTGGAAAAGTGCAGCATGAAGTCAGGGTACAAGGAGATGAAGAAGCTGTATTCTGGTTGGGGGCAGTAGCTCATGCCTGTAATCCCAGCACTGTGGGAGGTGGAGGCATGTGGATCCTTTGAGCCCAGGAGGTCCAGCAGTGAGTTGCGATGGCACCACTGCACTCCAGCCTGGGCAACAGAGGGAGACCAGCAAAGAAGCAAACAAGAAAAGAAGCTGTATTCACTTGCTGATCCCCTTTCCTCTGTGGGGGATTTTCTAACACGTGGCTAGAATTCGGGGTCTGAAAAACATCTTTAACCAAATTCTTATGATTCTAATGTCAGAGATCTAGTCTATATGAATGAAGGGGATGCAAATCAATCCTTAAACAATCTCATGAAGCTAATGTCTGAAATCCCTCTATAGGAACAAAGGGAATGCAAATGGTTAGCATCCAGTGCTACAAGATTTTTAGCAGCAAGGAACTTAGTCAAAGCGCAGCCTGATTAATGCTTAATTATAACTACATTTATGTACAGAACCTGGTATGCAATGCTTTTCAAACCCCGGGGGGACAGTTTAACAGATACTAAAACCTGTGAAGAAAATAAAGCAGGGAGGATAGTCGCTGATGACTGGAGCGTGTGAAGATTCTTTTGATCAAATGATTAGGAGGGACATCTGAAGAAGGTGACAGTAGTGTTGAAACCTGACAAAGAGGATCCAGTCTTCTGCAGATACCATGTTATCTGTTGGAATTGAAAACACCGCAAGTTCTACTTGAAGTTGAATTGAACCAATGGCATCATCTAACGGATGGAGATAACACAATTTGTTCAGACATGTTTGGAGTACCTGCTGTCATGCCAAGCTCTGTGCAGGGCCATGGAAACAGAGCTAAGCCAGGAACAGTCCAAGAACCTGAGCCATTCACAGGCAGAGCAGAGCAGAGAACCTCACCTCGGCACCTTGACTTGAACCGCACTGTTCATGCATCTGTTCAGAGCTGTCAATCAAAAAATGTTCAAAGTACTCTGGTTGGATGAGACCATCTATGTCTGTATGTCCCTAGAGGGGAAAGGCAAAAACATTAGTTATTGTCTCTGTTTTCCCAGATTTCCTGTCTTTTTCCAAGTAGGAGGCAACAGCACATGACTTGCCCATTGGAAATGAATGGTGTTGCTGAAGGCCCAGCTCAAATTCTCAAGCTACGTGTGCAAGGAATGTGCATTAGGCCCCATGAGCTGGTATTTCAAAGTCAAGATACAATGCATTTGGGTACTTCTTTTTTCTTTTTTTTTTTTTTTGAGACAGGGTCTTGTTCAGCTGTCCAGGCTGGAGCACAGTGGTTGAATCATAGCTATAGCTCACTGCAGCCTGGAATTCCTGGGCTCAAGTGATCCTCCTGCCTCAGACTCCTGAGTAGCTGGGACTACAGGCACACAACACCATGCTTGCCTCATTAAAAAAAAAAAAAAAAAAAAAAAATATATATATATATATATATATATATATATATATATATATATACACACACACATATATATATATAGTATAGACAGGGTCTTGCTATGTTGCCCGGGCTGGTCTCAAACTCCTGGGCTCCGGCTATCCTCTCATTTTGGCCTTATGGAGTGCTGGGATTGCAGGTGTGAGCCACTAAACTACTTGTGTCAGTTGGCTCTATGCTTGCCAACATCAGAGGCCAACTCAGGCTCACTTATGTAAAAAAAAAAAAACCTGGCTGGTTTGACATTACTTATCCAGCCACATCTCCTATTAATTCACTCCTCATGCCTTCATCCTTTTCCCTGCTGTTCCCGCTCTGTGGTGCCTCTGCTTTCCTGATGCAGTCTTCGTCATTCATATTCTGGATCAAGTGCTCCTTCTTCTGTATATGCCCCCACCCCCAAACACACACAAAGAAAGTTGATCACTCTCACCTCCAACCTGTGCTATAGCTGGTACCTCATGTGCCTCCTTTTCTGTCTAATGGAGATATTGATAGTACTCACCTCCTATGGTTGATCTCAGAGATAAATCAAACAATATATATCAAGATTTTAGACCCACACCTGGTCAACTGCAAGCACTTAAGAAATGTGTGCTAATAGAATTACATACCTCAGTCATGGTGCTTGAAATAATTACTAATAATATCTAACACTAACTGATCAGTTATTATGTGTAGGCACTGTTTCATTTTAACACAGATTCGTAAAAAGGCAACCCTCATAAAACCTGGTGCAGTCAGTGCTATTACTATCCCTACCTCAAAATTGAGAAAACTAGGGTATGCAGTGTTTGCAGATGTTTCCATCTTTTTCTCTTCTGTTAGGCTGTCACCTTTTTGAGGGAAAAGCCTGAAATTTTATTTAACCCCTATCTCCAGTTGTTAGTGTAGCGTCTTTGGGCCAATAAATGTTTGGTAAGTGAGTAAAGGAATAAACAAACTAACAAAGCAGAGAAATTATCATTGTTTAGGAGGTGAACAAATGAGGACGACCCAGGGAAGGAGAGACTGAAGACAAAGGTGCAGCTTTTTCCAATCCAGAGTCCACGTGGTTCTGTACCAAACCAGTGCTTCCCATAGTTGGACGTGCACAGGAATCACCTGGGAACCTTGTGAACATGTGGATTTTGAGCCAGGCGCAGTGGCTCATGCCTGCAATCCCAGCACTTTGGGAGGCTGAGGTGAGTGGATCACTTGATGACAGGAGTTTGAGACCAGACTGGCCAATATGGTAAAACCTCGTCTCTACTAAAAATACAAAAATTAGCTGGGTGGTGGTGCATGCCTGTAGTCCCAGCTACTTGGGAGGCTGAGGCATGAGAATTGCTTGAACCCAGGAGGCAGAGGTTGCAGTAAGCCAAGATGGTGATGCTGCATTCCAGCCTGGGTGACAGAGCAAGACTCTCTCTCAAAAAAATAAAAATAAGAATGCAGATTCTGATTCAGTAGACCTAGAGTGAAACTGGAGATACCGCATTTGTCATAATCTTCCATGTGACACCATTAGTCTGTGATCACACCTTGCGTAGCAAAGCACTAAACTACTTATGTCAGTTGGTTCTACGCTTGCCGACACCAGAGGCCAACTCAAGCTCACTTATGTAAAAACAAAAAAATTGAACTACTAGCGTATGCATGGAGAAACACCCGGAATCCAAGGAGAAGTGCAGAACCCAGCTCCAGCAAGGACAGGAAGTAAAACACTTGGGGCTTTCTTCTTAATCAAAATTTATTTTATTTTTTTAAATTTCCATAGGTTTTTGGGGAACAGGTGGTGTTTGGTTACATGAGTAAGTTCTTCAGCGGTGATTTGTGAGATTTTGGTGCACCCATCATCTGAGCAGTATAAACTGCACCCAATTTGTAGTCTTTTATTCCTCCCTTTCCCTCAAATCCCCAAAGTTCACTGTGTCATTCTTATGCCTTTGCATCCTCATAGCATAGCTCCCACTTATGAGGGAGAACAAATGAGGTTTGGTTTTCCATTCCTGAGTTACTTCACTTAGAATAATCATCTCCAATCCCATCCAGGTTGCTGCAAGTGCCATTAATTCATTTCTTTTTCTGGCTGGGTAGTAAGGAATTAAAACACTTTGAATCCAGACAGGGAGCGAGGGGTCCCTTGCTGTGAATCCCACTGTCAAGAGAAGTCAGCTGCAACTATGCTCTGCCCTTAAATCAGTTCATCCAAAGTTTACATTCCTGAGCAATGGTAACTAATTGATCCTATATGAATCACTTGCCATCCAAGGCAAGGGGAGGGGGCAGAATGTGTTAAATGACATTCTCATCAAGACCATGTTCAATGAAGAATGGGTATTTTCTTGGAGAAAAATGTTGAAGTTTTTATACTAAAAGAAAGGGGGCATTAAGTTACCCTGCCCAAAGTCAGGGCCATCAGCTCTGTGGTGGATTTAAAGATGAGTGTAAGATTTTTGGACATGCCCCCACCTTCCTGAGATGGTCAGCTGGACCACTGAGCATCCCCAATGTCCTTGGCAGAGACTGATTCTATGGTTGGACAGAGATTGGGCTTGGAATGGAAACTGATCATCAAAGTGATCCTTAATTCTTGCATTAGATTTTTATCTAGACATGGTGAGCAAAGTGGCTGGTCTACTCCTCTGGTTTATGTGGTAGGTCATAGGTGGCACAGTGCCTGCTTAGCAAGTGTTTAAACAATCCCTTATCATCTCTTCAGGGCTTTCTTGTTTGATTTTTTTTTTTACACTTTGTCCAATTCTCAGCAACTCGATTTTAAAGGTCATTATATTAACTGCAAAGATGAATCAAGGGATGAGGTCATTTTTCATCCAGGGAAACTCTTTAGTCTTGGATGCTGTCATCTTCACGCTCCATAGATGCTGATCTGGGCTTTACAAAGACAATTCTATTTCAACAGAGTATTTTTTTTGGGGTAAAGACTGCCTTCCTTTCCAAAACTCAGCTTTGCCATTTCATCAAAGGAAGTCTTTGTATCCACATTTTTCTCCCTCATATCTGGGACAGCAGCTGCACACTCACAAGTGCTACTCCAGCCGAAGGGAGTCATGGACTTTATCGTCATCACCTTGTTGAAATATTTGAAATTCTATAGCAAGAGCCTGATTCTATGTTGCCGTAATTTATGACAAAGCCTCAAATAAATCCCCAGACATGGATTTTCTGTGAAATCCTTCCTTGTGAAACTTTGTTGCACTGCAAAAATGAAAAGACGACGGAAAGAAGAGAGAGAAAGGAGGAAATGAAAAGGTCCGCAAGATGCATATAAATCTCTGAGGATGCTGTTTTCATTCATCACCTTTACTGTAAAGACAGGGATTTTATTTGGTTGGAAAAAGAATGAATCAGAGTGGTTTTAGAATCTAATGTGAAAATCGCTGGAAGCATTTTCCTCTGATCCTTTGGCTTCCCCAAGATCATCTGAATACGGAGAGAGGAAGAGGACAAAGAATTCTTTTATTAGCCATAGAAGGTTCTGTATTGGGATGGGCAGCAGAGGATGGAGGGAGGTCTCTTTTTTGTGACTTTTACCTGGGACATTCATTGACCTGTGAAGGTTTAGGGATACAATATAGTGGCATCAGATGCATGTGTTAATAATTTAAGTTATACTAAATGAGGTAAGCAGATGCAAGAACGAGAGAGAGAGAGTGAAGAGAGAGGGAGGGGAGGAAGATGGAGAAGGCAGTAGGGGAAGGTGAGGATGAAACTTTTCAATCATATAGTTTATTTCAACCACCATCCCACTCAGAACCTGAGAAAGTCTGATTCTAGAGGTCCCTTTGTTTCCTCTTTTGTCCCTCATATCATGAACATCTACTCTTGCTAGGTGCCAGACAGCTGTTTTTATTCAGTATGATCCTTTAAACACAAGTCAAGCTCTTCATCAGATGCTCCTCCCAAAACACAGTGGTCTGTTCAAGATGGAGGGAAAATGGACTGTGTTGGACACATTAAGAAACTATCTGCTTATTCATACCATGGGGGACTTAAGAGGACTTTTAAGGGAAATTCTCACTATGTGATTGTTTCTGTATGTGATAACTTTAGAATCTAATTGCCGCTTACAGTTACTCCCTACTGGGGTCCCTTCTAAGTGAGTAGTTCTGGGATGAGCATTATGGTTAGGTCTAAATTTATTCATTAATTATTCACCAGATCCACACGGAGAACCTCCTTTGTGCCGGGCACGGTGGTGAGCTAGGGTGAGATTATGTGGTGCTACAGAAAAGTTTCATACTGATCTTTGCATGCAATCACAAAGTTTAAAGCTGAAAGAACCCTCAGAAGATATCATTTATCAACAACAATGTTGAGAAGCCTTTTATACACAAGCACTGCTTTGGGGAAAATAAACATGCTTTACTCTCTGCATTCTTTTGGTTCATTCATAGTGAAAACAGTTTTATTGAATTTCTTGGCAGGGAGGGAGGACATTCTCGAAACCCAGCTCACCTATTTGATGGAATAGAAGGTCATAGATTAAAAACTTAGCATTGCTTGTGAGCCACTAAAACATAAATATTTGGGTATCTTTGGGAAGTAGTTCCATGAAGGTAGTTTTCAGATTGTCCAATTTAAAATGAGGTGGTGATCTGTGTCCCAAAGTTTAGACAGGACACACGTGGCTCCCAGGCTGCTGGTGTTCATGGTGGAGGTATGAGTGGGAAGCTGTGCTTGGTTCCATTGTAGATCCTCTACAGCATATCACACTATAAGCCTTTTCCGGCTTAGGTGTCTGTTTTATTTAGAGCCCTTGTGGTTGCAAACTCTGAAAGAAATATAAAATTGAAGGTACGAAGTCTCACAAGAATTCAAAAGCCGAGGTGTGAGCATTAGTCATGGCAGAATTCAGAGGTTTGAGTCACGTAATCAGCACTCCACTTTTCCCTGTCCTCCATTCTGCTTTCCTCTCTTGTGGCTTCACTCCCAGCCAGGTGTGCTCTATGTGTGTGCACCCACCACCAGCCTAGCAGACCCAGGCTTATATCCTCCAAAGTTAAGTCCAGGACTAAAAGAGTTGCTTCCCTTTAGGCCATGTTTGCTCCACGTTTGGAACTAGAGCTGATGGGCTCTGCCTAGCCTTGAATCTGTCTCAATGGTCTGATTGGCCATGATAGGTCCATTGGTCAAGGATGAGGCCAAATTAATGTAAAAACATGGACAGAGAGTGAGGATTACTGAATGAAGCCACGTGATTCTGAAATGCAAAGGAAGACTCTTCATCACCTTTTTAATCTGGCCATTCATCTGTGTGTCTGTCCATCCATCTGTGTTTGTGCATCTATCCATCCCCCGACCTATCTACCTATCCTTCCTTCCATCCATCCATCCATCCATCCACCCACCCATCCATCCATCCATCGATCCATCCGTAGACTTAGCTATCTACACATCTATCCGTCCACCCAACCACCTAGCCACTCAGATAACTATCTAGCTAGTGATCGCCTGACTCCTCCCTTACTGTAGAGAGCAATTAGACATTCAGAGAATGGCGTATGTTAGGAGTTCTAAAACTCTTTTGTTAAAAGTAAATGAATAAA
The DNA here is from genome assembly GCA_031835075.1 of Saguinus oedipus. Classification (NCBI taxonomy): domain Eukaryota; kingdom Metazoa; phylum Chordata; class Mammalia; order Primates; family Cebidae; genus Saguinus; species Saguinus oedipus. Next base: position 16,220,433 of record CM063179.1, on the reverse strand, counting down.
TGAATTTAATCTTATTTTCAATTTACACACGTTGTGAAAAGGTGGATCACGACAGCTAATGCCAGAGTTGGGCTCTGCACCAGTCCCCCTAGCTACAGGTTACTCAGGAAGATGTTGCTTCATCAGGTGGGGAATAGGAGATCGCAGGCAAGGCAGATGCATATGAATTATTGCCTAAACACGATGGCATTATGCAAGGGTATACTTATCTGTAGTTTTATTAACCAGTCTTCCTTTTCATCTCAGTATCATATCTATCTTTTCAGGAAAAAGTTTACTTTCACTATAAAGCTACATCTGAGGAAAAAAATGCAAATCATAATTTTAATGTCAAAGCCAGGTACCTTTTCGTTAACTGCTCTGAGGCCTAATCCATAAAGCAATTACCCAAACTATTGAAATATGCCCCGAGGATAGGTATCTCAATAAGGCTTTAGAAATTACCACAACATTTGTGGAGAGAATGAGAATGAAAAAATGCTTAAGTAGAGGTCAACAAAGTTTGAAGGTGTGGGAGCAGGAGGTGGAGTGGTCAAACATCTTCATCTTCATCTTCAGTCATTTCTACATAGACGTGATTTTTTTTTGGGTGAAGTTTAGGTGTCTTGTAAGCCCAAGACTATTTGATAAATGCTTTATTTGAATTACAGCTTGTTATTGTAGTGTTTTTTGCCCGCCAGTTCCAAGATACAAGTTCAGCATGAAATTTAGGATTGACTATTTATATTGTAAAATAATGGGAGTTGGGACTCCTGGGTTCATTCATTTACTCAACGAATATTAACTGAGCATACACTGTGTGCCAGACACTGCTCTGGGATACAACAGTGAGCAAACCAGATGCCAATCTTCTTCCTTGTAAAGCTTAGGCAGTTCAGGGCCAGGCTCTGTGAGGAAAGAACGGTTAGTGCTTTGTCATGCCATTTGCCTTCTGCGGGCATCTACTTTCCTGTTTGTAACATAAGAGGCAAGGGAGCCAGGCGTGGTGGCTCCTGCCCATAATCCCAGCACTTTGAGAGGCTGAGATGTGAGGATCACAAGGCCAGGAGTTTGAGACTATCTTGGCCAACATGAAACCTCATCTCTACTAAAATAAAAAAAAAAATTAGCCAGGTGTGGTGGTGCACACCCATAGTCCCAGCTACTTGGGAAGCTGAGGCAGGGGAATCGCTTGAACCTGGGAGGCAGAGGTTGTAGTGAGCTGGATTGCGCCACTGCACTCCAGCCTGCCTGGAAATAGAGCAAGACTCTGTCTCAAAAAATAAAAATACATTGAAAAAAAAAAGGAGGCAAGGGAGGGAACTCAACACCAAGCAAATGCAAGGAACGACTTAAAAAACTAAGCTTTGGAAAAGGGAAAGTTATGGAGGACAGGTGAACTGTGTCCAAACACTGAGAAAGGTGTTCGGTTTAACAGCAAGGATACTGCCCGATACTACTTGATCTGCGTGGCTCCCAAGGACAGGATGAGGACAGCTAGAGACACAGATCAACCACATATAAGATGCTGAGGAGGGCCGGGTGTGGTGGCTCATGCCTGTAATCCCAGCAGTTTGGGAGGCTGAGACAGATGGATCACATGAAGTCAGGAGTTCGAGACCAGCTGGAAAACATGGTGAAACCCCATCTCTACTAAAAATATAAAAATTAGCTGGACTTGGTGGCACGCATCTGTAATCCTAGCTACTGGGGAGGCTGAGGCACAAGAATCACTTGAACCCAGGAGGTGGAGGTTGCAGTGAGCCAAGACTGTGCCACTGCACTCCAGCCCAGGTAACACAGCGGGACTCCATCTCAAAAATAAATAAATAAATAAAATAAAAATAAAATAAGATGCTGAGGAGGTGGTGTGTTTCTTACTATTGAGACTCTGCAAGAAGAGGCTGGAAGAGAACTTGGCAAGATATTGGAGAAGGTGTAAGTATCAGCCTTCTCAGAACTCTTTAACGTATGAGTGTGTGAGTGGAATTAACAGTACTATCTAACATCTTGGTACCACACCATGAGGACCTTGTGGCCTGCATGTTTGTGGCAATAGGAGAAGAGAAAGAAGGAAGAGGCCTCTTAACTACCTTGACCAGAAAGCGACACCTATCATTTCTGTGTACAGTCCATTCACCAGAATGAGTCTCACAGCCCCAAACTTATATCTAGGAAGGCCAGGAAGCATACACAAAAACACGAATATAAGGTGACTACCATCTCTGTCTAAGGTTTTTAAAATATGGAGAGACATAATAATGTCTATTTCAGAGAGTTACTTTTAGAATTAAATAAGCGAATCCATTGTGTCATCTAGTAACTGACTTTTTTTTTTTTTTTTAAATGCACCTTTCTTTCATCCTCCTTCTATTCTTTGACTTCAAAGATCACCATATTACCTGGCTGGACCAATTGAAAAGATGCTTTATGGATCTCCTGGGAGAAGTCATCAGAAGTCACTGATGAAAGGGATTGCTCTTATATGGACATATACCCACACACTGATGCCTAAAATTCCACCATTAGAGGCACCTTCCTGCCATGTTTCACATCTCTAGGCTTGGGGTAGGCATGGGATGTGAAATCAGGAGGGTGAACATGGAAATTCCAGGTAGGAAGCTGTCAGTGACAATTTCAGCCAGGCTGGCCCTGAGGAGGATGGAGGTGGCATAGCTCAGAAACCCACCACCCATGGATTGCTGTTATATATGTAGTCAGAAAGGCTGTTTCCCCTCGGTGGAGCAACCTAGGGGCAGGCTGTCCATCTGAATCTGAAATGAATTCAATTTAGCTTCATGTAATTGCTTATTTGATTCCTGACGATGACATGTAGTTAGGAGGTAAATTGACATTCTGTCATTTCTGTTCCAATGAACTGAACTCTAATAAGTTCCCTCCTAGGTATTTTGTGGCAGCCGGGCCACCTGCTCTTCTTCTGAAGAGAAAGTAGCGAGCACAGGGAGATTGGAAATCCAACATCCTGAGCCTGGTGCCTTTTTCTTTCAAGTTGTGAGATGAATCACGTAGTCAGACAGGGGTACGCCTGAACTTCCTTTTACCCAGGCGAACACAATAGACCTCCTTTCAGAAAGCATTTGCATGGCTTTCTGCTTTAGAAACACGAATTCTCTCGCTTGTCATCCAGAGGTTATTTCTGTTCAAGGTCAGTTTCGAAAAAAAATTCAAACAATATAGGAGTCAGTTTTGAAAAAAGATTTTAAACAATTTTGGAGACATCTCCAGCAAATCATAAAAGACCTCACCCATTCCAAGCACAGGAATAGGTGTTTGGCATGGCTACCCAATGCTCTCTTTGGCCAAGCCTTTATATAACCACAGAATTCTGAATGGTGCCCACAAGGCTATGGGAAAAGGCAGTCCATTCACGCTAAGGAGAGTCCAGCCAGGCAGATGGGCCAGGGCTTGACAAGCTGCTCAGAATGTGATTGAAGAGTGAGCAAGAAACTTGAATTTTATTGACAAAGGATCAAAATCCTCAGGGGCTTAAATAGAGGCCCCAGATATCAATATCCACAGATACCAAGCCTTCTATGTATACTGGACAGATGTCATTTACATGATCATCCCATGACATGGTGAGAAAAAATAGAATATTAAACCACGCAGCGATGCTTCTCAACTGGGACAGTTTGGCAATACAAAGACATCTTTGGCTGTCACCATGAGAGGAACACCACTGACATTTGATGCTGGAGGCCAGGGATGCGGCTAAGCCTTCTGCAGTGCACAGGATGGCTTCCCACATGATGGAATGAACTGGTCCAGACCATCGATAGAGCTGAGCTTGAGAAACCTGGTAGAGAGCAAGGGGACAAGCATGTGACAGTGTCCACTTAGGAGAAGTGATGGCAGCTGTGTTAGAAAAGAGAGTTTCTGCTGGACTTGGGGAAAGTTCATGCTGAATTGAGAACAGTGAAATCTTCTCATTTAGGATCACAAATCTGATCACATTTCTTCTCTGTTTAAAATAATTCCACACTGTATGAAAAAATCAGGCCAAGCACAGTGGCTCACATGTGTCATCCCAGCATTTTGGGAGGCCAAGCTTGGAGGATGGCTTGAGGCCAGGAGTTCAAGATCAGCCTGGGCAACACAGTGAGACCCTATCGCTACAAAAAAAAAAAAATAGCCAGGCATGGTGGTGCATACCAGTAGTGCCAACTACTTGGGAGGCTGAGGCAGGAGGATCACTTGAGCTCAGGAGTCTGAGACTGCAGTGAGCTATGATTGTGCCACCGCACTCCAGCCTTGGGGTCAGACTGAAATACTGTCTCTAAACAAAACAAAAACCATCAAAACCCACAATACCACCTCGTACTTTATAAATATATGCACCTATAATTTCTCAATACATAATAAAATGTATATATATTTAAAAAAACAGATTTTTATTTAACATTTAAATAGCCTGGGTCAGGCATGGTGGAGGCCAAGGCGGGTGGATCACTTAAGGTCAAAAGTTTGAGACCAGCCTGGCCAACATGGTGAAACCCCATCTCTACTAAAAATACAAAAATTAGCCAGGTTCCTGCAATCCCAGCTACTTGGGAGGCTGAGGCAGGAGAATTGCTTGAACCCGGGAGGCGGAGGTTGCAGTGAGCAGAGACGGCGCCCTGTACCCCAGTCAGGGCAACAAGAGCGAAACTTCTTCTCAAACTAAACTAAAATAAAAATATAAAAACAAAAACCCTGTGTTGGTTTTCTATTGTTTTCAAGAAAAAGTCCAATCTGTATTACACAGTCCCCAAGGCCCTGTGTATAAAGTTCCCTCATCTTCTGCAGGAAGGAGAGGAAAACCAGAACTTAGAAAATGGACACTGATCTGAGCACCCTCCTGTCAATGTCAAGTTAATGGAAAAGGTTAGAAAAGGACACTTAAAAATAATCTGTCATTGCTATACTTGCAAACAATGGGGAAAGGAGGAAGTGGCAGGAAATGAATCTCTCATGTAGACTCCGCGAGTGTTATTAGCAGACTGATCCTCCAAGAGCAACAAAGGTCTGATTTGTTGTTAAGGTACTCAGGTATAATGAAAACAAGAAAGAGAGGAGAATCATGCAGACATCCTTCCCCCTCCATCCTCCATTTATACTCAGAGCCTCATTTCCTCTACAGCAGCTCTTGGGACTCTGGAAAAGAAATGGCTGATGAGGAATTTGGGGAGATTTGACAACTGAGTCCCTATTTCAGTACTGTTAAGAGTTATGCAGAAAGATACATGCCAGTCCTCCTAGCTCTGTTGTGGGTTTTGATTTGTTTCTCTCTGGCACAGTGTCCTGTGAAGACTGGACTACAGGCAGCCTGGTTTCATTCAGGTTAGGCATGGCTCCACCGTGCTCACTGGGCTCCCATGGCACTAGACTTCTCTTAAGGCCTTGAATATCACACTGCAGCTTCCCGCAAGTTCTTCCCACAGCTTGGATTCTAGCCTCTGCCTATGTGTCTTCCCTTATATCCCCACACCCCCCACATTATTTACTCCTGTTCGTCCTTCTGATTGTTGCTCAAATGTTATTTCTAGAGAGAGTTTCCTGATGCTGCCCAATCTGGCTCAGTTTCCTTTTCTATACAGCCCCACGCCCCCGCTTATCATACTTCTATAATGACATATTCAGTAGGCTTGTGTATTTTTCCACCTTTTGACGAACAGCTCCATGAGGCTAGGGACTAGGGCTGTCCTTATATGTACCATATGAAGGGATCTAGTCAAGAGGGCAGTTGGGGCCTAAAAGTAGCCCTCGATTTGCTGGTCTGGCAAGTCTTGGCTATCATGCCAACTGTGGTATCTCCAGCACCTAGCATAGTACTTGACTCAGAGCAGGTCCCCAGGAATTGTGGATTGATTGACACTGTCTGGCTAGGCCCCAGCACCATCTATCATGAGACAGAAAAGAAAAGCCACTTTCCAGGCAGAGCAGCCTCCAAGGCCCACATGGCCCATGGCAGCTCCTCATCAGCATGCACTTCATGCTGGCCAGCCATCAGCCAAGCTGCAATCTCAATAAATCAGGAGGCTGGGGCACCATTTCCCAGGGACCTACCAGAGTGCCCCTGGGTGCTCAATGACGCTGAGAGGCCTGCAGCCTTGGAACTCTCTAAAGCAATTGGTGAAAAACACCAAGGGATTGTGAAAGACATCATCCCTCCTCCTTTCCCCTGTAGCTAGAAGTTGACAGTCACATCTAGTTTCTAGGTCTCTATCTCCTTGCAGTCCCAGGTAAGTAGAATCATCTCTCTAAGCTTTCGTTCCTCCATCTGTAAAATGGGTATGATACTCACCCCTACCATCCAATGTAAGAGTAGAGATCCATATAATGCTCTAATATATTAAGTTGGTGCAAAAGTAATTGTGTTTTTTCCCCCATAAAAGGGGCAAAACTGCAATTACCTTTACACCAACCAAATAGTCTATAGCACAGTATGTATAATGTGTAATATAGTATATAGCACGTTATATACATCAATTATATATACACGTATAAAAATACACACACACACACGTATATAATGAAGCCTCTTCCTATAATGGCACCAGATTGAGCAAAAGAAAATACATAGAATTAAACAATGAGGACAGAAATCTCCCTCTAGGCTGCTTCATTGCTCTGTTCACATTCTCCTACCCAGGTGTGTAAACTCCTATGAGGCTATCTGAGCCGGGACACCTCCCCCAAACCAGAATCCTCATTGCCAATAAAAGAAGAAAAGGGGAATTTGTGGTATTTGTGTGGAATCTGAAGGAGACACATGAACTCCTTGTTCTTCTCAATACAGGTGTTTCCAAGGCTGCTAGAGAGACCCAGAGCTTATGTTGTGATGACTCAAGGGTAGGTGATGTGGACAATGACCTGGACCCCAGCCAAAGCTATCCGCTGTTTACCTGTTCCATAGATGGGTGTTCAACATCAGTTCTTGTCTGTGGGGGAAAGAGATTGTGCTAATGCATAAACATACAAAGTAGACAAATGTTTATCATTCCTTACTAGAATAAGATTCTATGAGTACAAAACCATATAAGCTGTCTGTATGTTTGAGTACAGCCCTAGAAAGACAGAAATGATGGGCTTGGATGCCAGCTTAAAGTTGGGAAATACCATTAGAAGAAATCTCAATTTGAGAATCTTGCATTTTATTGCCAAGTGTTTGATTTTAACAAGAGTCTAAATGTGCTCACCCATCCATTCATCTCTCCCATAAATATTCTCTGTGGCCTACTATGCGCTAGCCTAGCACTCTGCTAGGCTCTGGAAGACAGGCAGAATGATGGAAAGAATCATTTTCTAGAAGTGACTAAATCCTAGTTAAAAGGGGGGAATATTTAAACTATTAGTGGCAATATAATGTATGTATTCAACTAGCACATGTGGAACAAGTCCTGCATTTCAAGAATTATTCTACACACTAGGGATCAGCAGCAAACAAAACATAAAAATTCCTCTCTTCATGGAACTTGTGTTCTAGTGGGAGGGAAGTACACAATAAAAAAATAAGCAAATAAATGCATAATTCGTACTAGCTAGTGATAAGTGCTTTTATAGTAAAGCGGGTAAAAGATGAAGAGTGAGAAGAAGGGGCTACTGTTTTAGATCAAGCAGCTGGGAAAAGTCATTTGGAAGAGGTAACATTTGGGCAAAGAGCTGAGTCAAATGAGGCAGTAAGTCATGGCAGGTGGGAGGGAGGTGTATTCTAGGCAGAAGGGAGCGGGTGAGTAACAGCACTGTTGAGCAAGGTACCTGGAATATTCCAGAAGCAGTGGAAGAAATTAGTGTGGCTGGAGCCCAGGGAGCAGTGGTGAGATACTGGGGAGAGTGATGAGGCCAGATCGTGTAATACTGCCTGCATTGCTCAGCAGCCTTCAACAGAAAGGAAGCACGAACAACAAAAGAATAGTTAACTCAGAAAAAAAAACCAAAACCCAAACTCAGCTGCTACAGTAATGGAATTGGGCAAGCAAAACCAATACACAAGAGCAAGACACCTGAGACATGGCTCACCCAGAAAGGTGTCTGCAGGGATGCTTAGACTTGGAGAAGCAGGGGATTCTCTGTTATTTCCAACTCATAGGAGGAGTCACAGAGCAGAATGATGTGCTCTTCTAGTCATCTCTAGAGAACATCTCTCCTTTTCGATTGCCCAGCACCTACCTATCCTGGGGGAGTCTCCCTTGTCTCTGTTCCCACCTTTCCCTACAGAAGCTGATACCACTTTTCCCAGCTTCCCTTGCAGCTAGGGTAAAAGCATGTGACCTCATTTCCACCAATTAGATTGCTTGCTCCAGGCTTCACCATGGAAGCTGGCATTTCCTTCAATAGTGGTTTCCCTCTGGAGGTTCTAGGAGAGAATTCCGTCTTTGATTCTTCACCTGCTGGTGGCATCTGACATTCCTTGATTTCTGGCCACATCATTCTGATTGCTACCTGCATGGTCAGGCTGCCTTCTCTTCTCTGTGTCATCTCCTCTGATGGTGCTAAGACTCTTTCTGTTTCACTCTAGTTTTTAAAATCTCATTTTTATTTATAAAAATTATTTTTATTTCAATAGTTTTGATTTTGGTTGCATGAAAAAGTTCTTTAGTGGTGGGCTGGATGTGGTAGCTCATGCCTATAATCTCAGCACTTTGGGAGGCCAAGATAGGCGGATCACTTGAGGTCAGGAGTTCAATACCAGCCTAGGCAACATGGTGAAACCCTATCTCTACTAAAAATACAAAAAAAAAATTATCAAGGCCTATGCACCTGTAATACCAGCTACTCAGGAGGATGAGGCACTAGAATCACTTGAAACCCAGAAGGCAGAGGGGTTGCAGTGAGCTGAGACTGGGCCACTGCACTCAAGCCTGTGCAACAGATCAAGACTCTGTCTGAGAGAGAGAGAGAGAGAGAGAGAGAGAGAGAGAGAGAGAGAGAGAGAGAGAGAGACAGACAGAAAGAAAGAGAAAAGACAAGTTCTTTAGTGGTGATTTCTGAGAGTTTTGTGCACCTGAGCAGTGTAACTGTAACTAGTGTGGAGTCTTTTATCCCTCACCCTACTCCCAACCTACTCCCAAGTCCCCAAAGTCCACTGTATTATTTTTATGCCTTTGCATCCTCATAGGTGAGCTCCCACTTATGAGTAAGAACTTACGACATTTGGTTTTCGATTTCTGAGTTACTTCACTTAGAATAACAACAGTCTCCAACTCCATCCAGATTGCTGTGAATGCCATTATTTTTTTTATGGCTGAGTAATATTCCACGGTATATATATACCGCATTTTCTCTATCCACTTGTTGGTTGATGGGCATTTAGGCTGGTTTTATATTTTTGCAATTGCAAATTGTGCTGCTATAAACATGTATGTGCAAGGGTCTACTTCATATAATGACTTCTGCTTCACTCTTACAAGGACACTTGTCATTGGATTTAGGGTTCATGTGGATAATCCAGAATGATTTCCTCATCTCAAGGCCTTTAAGTTATTTCCATCTGTAAAGACCCCGTTTGCCAAATAAGGTCACATTTACAGATTTCAGGGATTAGGACATGGTCATATCATTTAGGCCACCGTTCTACCCTCTCTGCCACCTCTTAGAGCTCTTGTGAGCTAAATAATAACTTCAAATACTTTTCTTTCCTTTTAATTAATACCAGCCTGAACTGGTTTCTGTTTTTTGTCCAACAGAAGCTTGACATGGACCCCACCCTATCTCTGTATTCCCGGCCACCAAAGAGGACAAGGTGTCTGGAATGCAGCCTTGTGTGGGGGCACAAGTGTGAGACTTTGGTTCCAGCTGGCATCCACAACTCTCTGCTTTCCTGTCTAGTCACCTTGACTCCTGCCTGCCTCATAGTAAAAGAATGAAACTCCTGCATCAGCAGCTCTGCAGCTGAGACATTTTCTTTTAGGTTAAAACATGTCTTCTGGGTCTAAGAGACTGAGATGTAAAACCCACCACAAAGAGTGGAGGGAAGCGGGCTGGGTGGTTACCCTCGCCACATCAACTATTTATGGCTTTGTTAAAAAATAAGAACCAGAGAAAACTCACCCATAGAAACCTACAGAACATGGATGAGCCCTTAGAAAACTTCAGGAGAGACAGTGGTGTCTTCTAACCTCTCTGGACACCAGGGGTTTCGGTGCATGGGGTGAGAATGAAGTCTCTCCACGCGAAACTTTCCATGAATACTTTTAGCCTATTATAAGCAAGAAAACGACAGTTCGACAAACACAAGAAGCAATATCTCATGGTGGTCACACATGTGTGCTTCAAAGCCTGTGAGATCTGGGTAGAAACCTGAAACCTGGTACCACCACATACTCTCTGTGTGATCTTGAGAATTTTTTAAAACCTCTCTGAGCCTCACTCTGATAGGGACACTTGTCATTCGATTTAGTTTCCTCATCCTTGAAGGATATGAATGCCTACCTTGTTTGTTTGCCTATTTTATGAGGATTAAATAGATTCAATACATCTCTTAGCTTAGTATTGGCATATGTGAGCGTGTGAAGACATCTTACATCCCTTTGCCTCTATTGTCATACCCCTTATCTAAGTAGCATCATCTTGAATTTAGTTAAATCGGTGGATGTATTGTCTCTTGCTGCATGTGCTGTATTCCATAGTGTCTGATCCCTGACAGGTGACCCATGAATTTTTGGTTTATAAAGCTGTATTCTTTTGATGGGTGTACAATCAGAGTTTAATGGACCAGAAGGTGACAAAATTCAACTAATCCTCCTAGACACGGTGCCATATTTCTCTGGCTCCATTCTGACAACAATGGCAGGAATTTCAATCTCCACCTAAATAAAGCTCATCATTATCACTCCCCCACGATGTCCAGGAGTCCCTAGGGCAATGCCTTGGCTGCTCTTCCATTTCTAGTTTGTGTCGGCATCAGTGACAGCTGCCATTCTTTTTCTGCTCTCCACTGCCCCTTATGGATGAGGATACCATCATTGCCACGGGTAATGAGATGAGGTTGAACCACTGTGATATTCCAAAAAGTCCCCATTGAAGCAAATATCACTGAGCTCTGTGACCCTGGCTAAGTCACACAATCTTTTTATGTCTGAGTTTCATCGTCTGTAAAATGGGGGAAATATATTTCCTCATAGAAATAGTTAATGATTAAATGAAATAATGAATGCAAAGGGAAGAGCCTGGCATGCATTAGGTACTAAACAGATGCCAACTATCATTTTTATTTCCTTGGTAAATTATTTTCCTAGTGACTATATCATGCCATGTGCCAATAATGCCTTTTGGTAGATATGCCACATCTAATTAGATATTTGGGGGTGGTGGGAGAGTTAGGTGGTGGCAAAGAGGGTGGGGACAGAGACTTTCTATTATAGCGTCTCAGAGGAATAAAATAGTAGCTGTCAGAAACACGATGCTATAGAAATCAGCTATAGAACCGGCTATATGGATTGTGAAGTTTTAACTCCAGCACTGTCATTTGCTAGCAGATGCTCTTGGCTAAGTTCTTTAACCTTTCAGCGTCTCAGTTTTTAAATATGCAAAGAGGGATAATAATACCTATTTCACAGGATTACAAGGACAATCAAATAAGTTAATTCATGTCAAGCACTCAGCATGACCTCTGGCATTTAATAATTAATCAATAAATATTGACAACTACTAGTTTCCCAAAGAATCCATCAAGAACGTAAGTTTTTAAAAAAATCCTTAAGTGCCACTCTGTGGCTAGATCTGCTCTTACCGTGTCCAAGTAATCTATGCACCTTCAAATGTTTAAGTTACATTCCACCTAGATGCTCAGATATGCAGAAATTCTTTTTTATTGGAATGTGCCCATATTTGCTGATGACAATTTACTACCTGAAAGGGTTCGTGCAAGTGGAAGATTCTACTGACCATTTGTGAAATCTTGTGTCTACCACCCAGACCTGCGAAGTTCAACAACGTAATGTCTCCTGTCTTGATATTCCATGGAATGGTCAAGGAATTGAAGGGGTTTCTCAAGGACGTTTGGTGGCAAGCCCAAGAAACTGACTGAAATAAGTCCAAGCTTTATTGGAAGTATTCAAGAGTATTCCCTGGAGCACACAGACAGATAGTATAGCTGGGCTCACAAAGTCTAGAATCAGAAACTGAACCTATTAGGGTTCAAGGCAACTCCCCCTCTCTCTGCTCTGGTGCTCTCAGCTAGTTTGCTTCACTTCTTCCTTTGCAGAGTGGCCTTCTCTGCCTCTCTTGCCCACAACCCAAAGACCCAAAGGTGGCCACCCCATTTTTATTTATGTCCTCTCAGTTCTAGTGCCCAAAACAAGCAGGGAAGAACAGCCAATTTCAACTCCAAATTATCAGGGAAATTGATTTGCCAGGAAAAGAGGCCAAAAACTTGTGGTAACTGAAAAAGACTCAGTCTATGGAAGGACCCCTTGACAAAGATCCAAGTCAGAATCCTCTGGGGCATTCAGCTGGCCATTGGCTATTTCAGGTTAGTACACTGTCTTTTGCTTCTGATGTCTAAATCTTGGGGAAGGACGAGGTAGCCCGTTGGCTCATGGGGCTCCATGGATCCTTCTGCACTTCTCCAAAGGGCCATCCTCTTTTCCGGCACCAGAGGCTCTTCTCATACCCTTCCCTCTGCTTCAGACACTTTGCCCTGCACCCTCTCTCCCTACACTTTTGCATATGTGGCTACTCCTCATCTTTCAGGTCTCATGTTAGTTTCACCTCCACGGAAAGCCTGCTCTCCACACCCTACATTTGTAACCTTCTCTGGCTTTCTGTGTCCCATATATGGTTCCTTCATGGAATGGACACAGCCTGAATTAAATGCTTATAATAGTAGCTAACACCCACATGATGTTTCCTACGAGCTTTGTACATGGGAATTTATTTAATCCATCAACAAATGAGCCAGGCATATGGATCACACTTGTAGTCCCAGCACTCTGGGAGGCCAAGGCAAGAGGATCACTTGAGGTTGGGAGATCAAGACCAGCCTGGCCAAAATGGTGAAACCCCGTCTCTACCAAAAAAATACAAAAATTAGCCAGGTGTAATGGCACACACCTGTGGTCCCAGCTTCTTGGGAGGCTGAGGTGGGAGAATCACTTGAACCCGGGAGGTGGAGATTCAGTGAGCTAAGATTGTGCCACTGCCTTCCAGCCTGGGTGAGAGAGCGAGACCCTGTCTCAACAAAGCAAAATAAAGTTACAGAGTTGGCAGTCTTAATCCCTCTTGTTCCACAAATGAGGAAAGTGGGGCACAGAGAGGCTACGTAAGTAACTTGACCAAGATCACCCAGCAAAGGGTCTAGTTCCATAATCTGTAACATAAGCCTCTGCTGCCTCTTGACCCCAACAACATTCTACACCTTATGGGATTGATTAGCTGCTTTGTCTGCCTCTTCCACTTGAGTTTAGGCTCTGTGTAGTCAGCAATTATGCACCGATGATGCCCACTGTGTGTATCTTCATCGCTTATCGGAATTTGTGACCCTTAGAAAATATTTGCCAGATGAAAGAACACATGGAAAATAAGAATACTTTAACTCCCTTAAAAAAGAACAACCAAGATCCCTGCCTGAATGAGAACAAGGAGGCAGGTAAGGTAACTCTTCCAGGACTTTAAGGGGGTGTATGTGGGATTCAAGAGAGGAAGCTTTTCCAAAAATAGCAGCAAGAAAGGACTGAGCGAAAAGATCCTTCTCACAGAATAGCTTGCTTTCTGCTGCTACTGCTGTCATCTTTGTCCTGCGCTCCCCTTCCGCCCAGTCTCAGGTTGCCAATCTGAGCTTAATGGACCTGCTTTCATGCCCTGAGAGGCGGGAGCAGCTGGCCTTAATAAATGGAGAGCCCTTCAAGAAATAAGTGACTAGAGGCTCCTGAGATGTCCCGAGCTTAGGCATGAGATACTGATGGTGTAGCTCCCTCTTGACCTGGATTGTTTGTGGCAGGAAGAATACAGAGGTTGGGGGTGGAAGAAATGGGGAGGGGCATGGGGAGGAAGTTCCACCTCCAAATGTATCCAGAATATTACTTTTGTTTTCTTCACCTTTGTCAGCTGAGCCCCAGTCACTGGGACTGCAATGGCTTCCTAACTGCTCCCCCAACTTTCCAGCACCCGCGACTCTGCTATCTTCTCCACTCAGTCATGAGAGCCGCCTGTTAGAACCTGGAGCCCCCCCAGTTCACGTGGCTTCTCCGCCAGAGCCCTCCAGGGTGTCATGGCATTCAAGGCAAAAGCCAACATTCCCACAGTGCAGCAGAGTCCCTCTATGATCCGAGGTGATCTGGCTCCTACCCCTCCCTCCCCTCATTCTCTCTCTTACCCTGCTCTCATGTCCCACCTGCCATATCCTTGATGTTCACTGAATGTGCTAGTCATAGTCCTACGACCAGGCCCTTGCTCCAGCTGTTCCCTGAACATGTGATTCTCTTCCTCAGAAATCTGCTTCTCCAAATTCCTCACCTTCTTCAAGCCTGTGATCTAAATGAGGCTGAATCATTCCATAAACAGGACTTAGTGTCACTGCCTGCACTTGCATGAAAACACCCTTATGAATGGAGAGTGAGAGCGAGGGGATTATTCTACCTGGGCAAAGGCAGGGTGGCAGGAGAGCCACAGATATGCCAGTATGGCCAGAGCCAGAGGACCCCTGCAGCTGCCGGGGTGAGGCCTTGAGTAATGAGGTAAAAGGTGCATAAATCACATGACTTTTTTTCCTGTTTTCCAAAAATCACTAACTTTTTCTTTTCCTTTGAGACAGCCTCCCTCTGTCACCAAGGCTGGAGTGCAGTGGCACTATCTCAGCTCACCTCAACCTCCACCTCCTAGCTTCAAGTGATTCTCTTGCCTCACCCTCCTGAGTAGCTGACACTACAGGCACACACAACCATACCCAGCTAATTTTTGTATTTTTAGTAGAGACAGGGTTTCACTGTGTTGGCCAGGCTGGTCTCGAACTCCTGACCTCAAGTGATCGGCCTACCTCGGCCTCCCAAAGTGCTGGAATTAAAGGTGGAGCCACTGTGCCTGGCCCCAAATCACTAACTTCGTTAATTCTCATACGGCAGATACAATGATACCATATATATATATATATATATATATATATATATATATATATATATATATATATATTTTTTTTTTTTTTTTCCCCCCATGGAAAAAGGCTCTAACAGGAAGTATATAAATACATAAAGAAAACGTGGAATCACAATCACATTCACCCTAGCTCCTCCCAGGAGATAATCACAGGTCGTGTTTGGCACAGATCCTTCATCAGCTCATTTGCAGGCACAGATATTTTTCCCACCATAAATAAATGGAATCAGACTCTATGCATTGTTCTGCAATTTGCTTTTTTAATTTTAACTTAGCATTTCTGGGAGATTTCTGTGGCACTCCATAGATGTCCATCTCATTTCTATAATAGCTTCCTATTATTCCACAATGTGGATGAAGTGTGATTTATTTAACTTTCCTACTATTAATGGACATTTATATCCATTTGAATTTTTACCTCCTTCTGTGATTCATGGGCTCCAACGGCCCCACTAATGTCAGGCTTTACAACACCGCGGTATAAATGACCACATTTTTCTCTCACGGAATTTGTAAACGTCACATCAACAACAGCATGGGGGTAGACGTGTGAGTTGGCTGCAGATGCCACGTGCGTGGGCAACGGCAGTTCCTTCTGGGGGCAGATGCTGGCTGCCGTGTGCCTGCAGTGTTTCAGAGGGGAAGAGAAAGCTCTCAGAAGAGGGCCTCTTTTCCATCTCAAACTCCCCCTGCCCATACCCCCAGCCATGCCTCTCCTCTCGTAGGCATAGTAAGGAGCCTCTCACAGGCATAGTAAGGAGCCTCGCACAGTTCCTATAAGGATTCCAGGTCAAAGTGCTTCCTGCCTTTTGACCCAAGAACCCTATGCCATTACAAATGGGGTCTTAGTTAATCTTACACTTGTGTTTGGGGTATTTCCCTCAACTACTTTGTAAGCCCACTCTGTATGAATTTATTTGTGGTTTCCTGCCCTCTCTAGTTACACGTCTGTCAATCCCTGTTTCTGTCTGTCTGTCTCCTTTTTCTCTCCTCCACCTTGAGATACAGAATCCCATACTCTGTAGGCAATCGATATATTCTTATGAATGATCATCAGCAACAATGCTTGCAGTGGGGAAGTGGTACCAAGCAACTCTGGGAAAGCGAGACGAGAATTTGTTACTCAACATTTTCCAGGTGCATTATCCAAGACCTCATGTCTGAGAGAGAACTTGGTACCATCCTACTGATTCTAAGATGCTGCCCTTATCATGGGGACATTTCTAAAGCCAGTGTGAGTTCTATCATAAGAGCTTACATTTAATATAGTATTTTTTTAAATAACCAAGAGCATTTTACAGTGTCTCTTTATAATGACTTTTAGAGTAAATTCTTCTAAGAATGACTCAGTAGACCCTTACCCTAGGAACAAAGCAAAGAATGGCTACAAAGGAATTTTGAAGGGTACCAAGAAGCCAGCTGTAGGGCTCCCCTTTCTCCAATGCCCTCATGCCCCTTATGTTGGAAATAGCCACCATTCAGACTCTTTCTTAGGAGCCTAATGGGACTTGGGCTCCAGAGGTGGTCCCCTGGTCTGGTGAACCATAGCATTAGCTTGCTGGCTGGAGTGATTGGTCCAGGCAGAGGCACATTATATAAGTGTGGCCACTGGGAATCCTTCTTAGAAAGACCTTAACAATTAGAAAAGACCCTCTTCCCCATGGTTGGTAATAAGCCAATAAAAGATCAGAGACAGAGGAGGCCATCTTTGCCTTTGAATGAAAAGAACTCATCATGCCTGTAATCCCAGCACTTTGGGAGGCTGAGGCTGGAGGACCACTTGAGCCTAGGAGTTTGAGACCAGCCTAGGAAACACAGCAAAACTACCATCTCTACAAAAATCTTAAAAATCAGCTGTTCATAGGACACATTTCTGTAGTCCTACCTACTATGAAGGCTGAGCCAGAAGGATTGCTTGAGCCCAGGAGGTTGAGGCTGCAGGGAGCTAAGATTGCACCACTGTATTCTAGCCCAGGCAACACAGCGAGAGACCCTGCTTCAAAACAAAAACAAAGAAAAGGACTCATTGAAGATGAGCCAACCCAGGAAGGCAGGGTCCCAAGGTATAGATGGGGAATTCTCAAGGCCCCTGTGGAGCATCTGAATACAGTTCCCTCACACGCTGGACCTCTTTCAGATGCCCCTCACATCCTATTGACTCCCTCCTCAGGATTGATTGATTGATTTTTGTTTTTTTTTTTAAACAGATTCTCCCTCTATTGCCCAGGCTGGAATGCAGTGGCACAATCTCCGCTCACTGCAACCTTCGCCTCCTGGATTCAAGTGATTCTCCTGCCTCAGCCTCCTGAGTAGCTGGGACTATAGGCACGTGCCACCATGCCCCACTAGTTTTTATGTATTTTTAGTAGAGACAGGGTTTCACCATGTTGGCCAGGCCGGTCTTGAACTCCTGACTTCGTGATCCACCTGCCTCAGCCTCCCAAAGTGCTGGGATTACAGGCATAAGCCACCACCATGCCTGGCCAGGGTATTTTCAAATGTTTTCCTTCATTTCTGGAATGTTCCAGCAGTACTAGCTAACATGCCCTACTGTTCACTAATAATTCCATGAGTCCTGACCTCAAAGCCCTGAGCTAGAAGATCTAGGGAGTTCTTCCCTACACAATCCCAGGTAGATCCTGCTGCCTGCTGGCCATTCTTACCACTCTGTGTCCCTTTCCTGCAGCACTGTCCCCATTTGTAAAGACATTTGGTGTATATGTGATAGTCCAGCAATGTCCTTCTTCCCTACTAGACTGTAAGCTCCCCAAGGGTGAAGCCTCTGTTTCTGTTCATCATTCTCTTCCCAGTGCCTCTCAAAAGCCTGGCATTTTGTAGGGAATGCTTGCAAATAAAGGAATCAGGGTCTCGCTGGGGTTGAGGTCAAATGATCAAAGCTCAGACCCTAACTCAGACTCCTGGGTTCCAAGCCTGACTAGCTGAGCTCTTGGGAAAGTCATCCACACTTGTGAGCCTCAGTATTCTCATCTGTGAAATGGGAATAATAATGGTGCATCCCAGGGATGCTGTAAGGATTGCATGAGCTATTAGGTGTAAAGTACTGAGAATGAGACACAGCGCACAGTCAACATGGAGCAGAAGTGAGCTGTGCTTATTCTGATAAGAGACCCTTTAGCTGCTGCTGCTACTGCTAACAGTGAAAGATCCAACCCGGTATTGCCAAAGGACTGATGTTTCACTCTGGGCCTTTGAATTTCTCAGGATGGTGTGCTTCTCCTGTGCCTGAAGCCAGGTATTGAAACAGGGGGAAAAACATCTGCCAAAACTCTGGCGGGATGCTGGGTGGTTTTGCCTGGGTTTGGAGCCCATCACAGCCCAAGGATCCATGGACCAGCTATGTTCACTGAAACATCACACAGTATCTACAGAGTCCTTGAATGCCACACTTGTAACAATTTTATGTGCTCAAAAACAGTCACTGGAGGATCTTTTAAAAGTGCAAATTCTAGGTCTAGGGAGGTGTTCAGATTTTGCACTGCTGATGGGTCCCCAGGAGATGCCTGTGCTGGTCCGTGAACCACACTTTGAGTAACCAGGCAGATGTACACCAAGAAGCAACTCCCATTGTGCCGAGGAAGCGGGCTGGTTCCACTGCCCAGCACTATTTGAAAGAGCGGGTAACTGAAGAGGAAAGAAAACGACCTGAAATGGAAACAAATACTGTGCACCACAATCTCATTAATGTCTAAAATTAGATTAACATAATTAAAAATTTAAAAGCTAGATTAAAGCATGCCAGCCTGAAATCAAGTGCTGAATTATGCTGCAGCTATCTTTGCTTTTTCCTTAACAGTTTGTGCTAATGGGTATTTCAGACTACTGAGTTACATGTTGTTCTTTGTGATTTTTAATTATCACCAAGCATGAGCACTTGGCCCTGTTTCCGAGGAGACGGCTCTCCCAGGACATGGCTACCACGACACTCCAAAAATGTAACAACATGCTTAACCTTGGGTCCTCTCCTCTGACTGCCACGTAGGCTTCTTTGGGGAAAGAAAAGAGGCTTAGTTATTTTCCAGATGGTAGGCATGTACCTGACATATGTCATGCCAGTCATGGTGAGTGACACAAATATTATTGAGGTTCCCATTTTATTTATTTATTATTTTTTTGAGATTGATTCTAGTTCTGTTGCCCAGGCTGGAGTGCAGTGGTGTGATCTCGGCTGACTGCAACCTCTGCCTCCTGGGTTCAAGTGAGTCTCCTATCTCAGCCTCTTAAGTAGCTGGGATTACAGGCTTGTCTACCACTCCCGGCTAATGTTTTGTATTTTTAGTAGAGATGGGGTTTTACCATGTTGGCCAGGCTGGTCTTCAACCCCTGACCTCAAGTGATCCTTCTACCTCAGCCTCCCAAAGTTCTGGGATTACAGGGATAAACCACCACACCCGGTCTGAGGTTCCCATTTTATAAATAAAAAAACCGAGGTTCAGAGAGGTACAGTAAGCTGCTTGAGGTCACACAGCTAATTAATGGAAGGGAGGTGGGATCCTAACGCAGTTCTGTTCTACTTCAAAACATCCATAGTCTTTTCATGGCTTCCCTGAGAAATAAACCATCACATGGTTCCATTTAAGGGGTGGATGCATATGCATGTGTGAGCAGGCAGAATAGTGGCACTGCCAAGAGAAAGGGAGGCAAAGTAAACATCTAATCATAAAATGTCTCTTTGTTTTCGCTCAAGTTGTCATACTGAACTCATTATCACTGATACAACTTACTACATATTTGAACAGAATTGGACTGAGTGATCTGTTCCCTTGTCAGATTCCCAAAGCGCTCATTAGCTCAGGCACTAATTCTGGTCATGGAGTCGTTAAGTCTGTTCTCATCCTCCAGGAGATTAGGTTCCTGAGGGTGAATATTTCCTTGGCGACATTTCAGATGGCCATGGCTTTAACCCTAAAATGGGTACGGTCGTCCTTTCTTCAAACAGGTGGACAAGAGAAGGCAAAGTGGGGTGGGGGGCTCCGTGGAGCTAGGCACGGGTCATCACGGCCAGGAATACATGGGATATGTCCACACCCCCATCAAGCTTCTCTCTTGAGTCCCAAGACTTGCAGTTTGACCAAAACATCTCCCTATAAATCTGATGTCCTTCCAGGAAGTGAGATATTTTGGAAGAGTCCTGGGAGTGAACTTTGCCTAACCTAAGTGACACCGGGAAGATACTCTTGCAGGTAAAGGCTGCTTGTAAAAGGGCTGTTGCTTTAAACTACAGACTGCTATTGTCATCTAGTTATATAAGCTATGTCTGCTGTTTTTGTTTTACAAGTATTTGCTGAGGACCTACTGGGTGCTGGCTAGTCTTCCAGATGCTGAGACTAGAGCAGTCAACACAGTTTGGATACTAGAGGGGAAGGTATTTTTAAAAAACAGCCAAGATGTAAAATGGCTCAGCCACTGTGAAGAGACATCTGTGCTTTCTTAACAAGTTAAACCAAATTACCAGATTACCCAGCAACTCTATTCTTCAAAGGGTTGAAAATGGATACTCAAACTAATGTTATACACATGTACAGAGCAGCGGTATTCACAACAGCCCACAAAGTGGAAACAATTCCAGTGTCCATCAGATGAACAGTTGAGCAAAATGTTATATATCCATACAATGGAATATTATTTGGCCATAAAGAGGAATGGCATCTGACATATGCTACAAGATGCATGAACTTGAAAACATCATACTAAGTGAAAGAAGCCAGATATAAAAGCTCATGTGTTATATGATTCTATTTATTTGAAAATATTCAGAATAGATAAATCCTTAGAGTCAGAAAGCAGATTAGTGGTTGCTGGGGGTTGACAGAGGGGGGATGAGGACAGACCGTGAAATGGGTATAAGGTTTTCTTTTGCAGTGATGAAAGCATCTTGTAACAAGATAGCCGTGGTGAGTGTGCAATATTGTGAATGGACTCAATGCCACTGAATTATACACTGAATATAGTTATATTTGGTAATGTGAATTTTACTTTAATTTATGAAAATGCAGAATAAAGTAATTTCTGATAGTAAGAAGAGTTA
The DNA here is from genome assembly GCA_031835075.1 of Saguinus oedipus. Lineage (NCBI taxonomy): Eukaryota > Metazoa > Chordata > Mammalia > Primates > Cebidae > Saguinus > Saguinus oedipus. The sequence goes on along the minus strand of CM063179.1, from coordinate 16,199,318 downwards.
ATAGGAAAATTAAAAAGGGTAATGGGGTGAAGAGTTAACAGGCATGAAATGTAAGGCAATGTTGGTGAAATGTTCAAAGAGGAACTCCACAAGGGGGCGACACTGAGGAGATATTGGTGACCTGTGGGGGGAACCTCACAAGGATTGGGACAGAGTTTGCAGGCAGGAGGAATAACAAGAAGAAAGGCTGGGAGGCAGGCATGAGCTGGGACAGTTGGATGCCAGTGGGGTGATTAATGCTGGATGCGACCAGAGCCCACAGTGTGAGGCAGGCAGGAGCTGGATCCTGGAAAACTCCCTGACACGTTAGAAACTTGTATTTGTATTTGAACTCAAATCTCGGGGGAAACCATTGGAGAGTTGCAACCAGTGAACATATACTGATCTGCATTTTTAAAAACTGATGTTGGGCTGGGCGAGGTGACTCACGCCTGTAATCCCAGCACTTTTGGAGGCCGAGGTGGGTGAATTGCTTGAGGTCAGGAGTTGGAGACCAGCCTGCCCAATATGGCAAAACCCTGTCTCTACTAAAACTACAAAAAAATTAGCCAGGCATGGTGGTGGGCACCTGTAATTACAGTTCCTAAGGAGACTGAGGCAGGAGAATCACATGAGCCTGGGAGGTGGAGGTTGCAGTGAGCAGAGATTGTGCCATTGCACTCCAGCCTGGGCAACAGAGTGAGACTCCATGTCAAAAAACAAACATAAAAAAATCAATGTAAAATTCACATAACATAAAATTAACCATGCTGAAGTAGACAATTCAGTAGGCTGGGCACATTCCCAATGTTGTACAGCTACCCCCTCTCTCATTCCAGGATATTTTCATCAGCCCAGAAGGAGGCTTTGTATTCACAGCCAGTCAGCCCCCAATTCCCTCTGCCCCAGCCAACAACTAATCTGCTTTCATTCTCTATGGATTTCCCTATTTGGGGTGTTTTTTAAATTATTTATTTTTGGGAGAGGGTCTTGCTCTGCCGCCCAGGCTGGAGTATAGTGGCATGATTTTGGCTCACTGCAACCTCCGCTTCCCAGGCTCAAGTGATACTCCTACCTCAGCCTCTGGAGTACCTGGGACCACAATTGTGTTGCCACACCCAGCTAATTTTTTGTAGAGACTGGGTTTTGCCATGTTGCCCAGGCTGGTATTGAACTCCTGAGCTCCAGCGATCCACCCACCTCAACCTCCCAAAGGGCTGGGATTACAGGCATGCACCACTAGGCCTGGCTAATTTTGTATGATAATGGAAATTTTATTACTCCATAAAAACGTACCAACAATTGAGCAAAGACTTTCCAAAAAATTGTTCCCATCCCCAGGACCCAAATCTCCCCACTCTCTTTCACTTCAAAGTCAGACCACAGCTGTCTTTGCACAATTTTTTTCCCAACATTTAGAATTCCATCACATCTGGAAGTTCTCAGGTCAGGTGATTCTTCAAACAATCATGCATCTATCTGCTTCCGTCAACATTCCCGTCTGCTTCGGCAAATGAAGTCTCAACAACTGTCACCTCCTCTCCAGCAATGGCAACACCCCCTGGTCTGGTCTCCCTACATTCTCCACTCCCCATCTGCAATCTTTTGACATACAGCAGCCAACAAGTTCTTTTGTAAAAAATACGAATCAGTATGTAGGCATGTAAAATGGAACAGCCATTGTGGAAAATAGTTCAGTAGTTTCTCAAAAAATAAAAGAATTATCATGTAGCCTAGCAATTCTGCTCCCAAGTATATGGCCAAAGGAATTAAAAACAAGTGTTCAAACAAATACTCTTACTAAAGTGTTCATGACAGAACTAGCTATAAAGCCCAAAATGTGGAAACAACCCAAATGTCCATCAACAGATGGATGGATAAAGAAAATATGGTATATCAATACAATGGAATATTATTCAGCCATAAAAAGGAATGATGTACTGATACATGCTTCCATGTGAATGAACCTAGACAACCATCTGCTAATGGAAAGAACTCAAAGTCATATATGGTATGATGCTATTTATATAAAACATCCAGGCTGGGCAGACCACTCTGTTTCAAAACAAAACAAGACAAAAACTTGCCATTATCTTACCGGCTAGCTTGAAAACCTCTCTTGGTACCCAAACTGCCTTTGTTTAGGAAAACACCTTAATGAGTATCTGGGAGGAAATGAAACTCTGAAGTTGTCTGTCAGTTAAAAACTAAGCCAGTGAAAATCAGGTATTAATGGTATTCCAGAATTTCCCCCAGTATGGAAGAAAGAAAGGAGAGAGAGAGAGAGGAGGTGAGAGAGGCATCCAGTCACAAGATGTGGCTGCCTGGGGGCCATTAGCCAATGAAGAATTTGGGGTGAATTTTGTTGAATCCTCTGGGTTAATGCCTTGTGAAAAGCTGGGAAAACTCACTCCCAGAGCTGCAAAATGCTTGAAAAAAAGAGGATAACTTGCCACCGTGCACGGTGACTCATGTCTGTAATCCCAGCACTTTGGAAGGCCAAGGTGGGCAGATCACGAGTCCAAGAGATAGAGACCACCCTGGCCAACATGGTGAAACCCCATCTCTACTAAAAACACAAAAATTAGCTGGGCGTGGTGGTGCACACCTGTAGTCTCAGCTACTCGGGAGGCTAAGGCAGGAGAATTACTCGAACCTGGGAGGTGGAGGTTGCAGCAAACTAAAATCGCGCTACAGTACTCCGGCCACTCAAACCTGGGAGGTGGGGGTTGCGGCGAACCAAAATCGCGCTACAGTACTCCAGCCTGGCGACAGAGCTAGACATTGTCTCAAAAAAGAAGAAAGAGGTTAACCGCAAAAACAAAAATCAAATGTCCTTTCAACTTTTCTCCTGCTCTAGAATGTTTTTGAAGCACATCTTTAAAGAGAGACAAATGAATGCTGAAGCTATATTCTCTGTAAATTTACACTTACATAAAAAGAAAACAGATCATCCATTCATTCACCCATCTATCCATCCATCCACCCATCAATTCATTGATATATCAGTTTGTCTATCCATCCATTCATCCTTCCATCCTTTCTTCCATCTACCCACTCATCCATCCATCCATCCATTCTCCCACCCACCCACCCATTCATTCATCCATTTCATCAATTAATAAATATTTTAGCATTTTATTAGCTGGGGTCAGGGATTTTCAGGAGGTAGGCCTTGACCAACCATTTGAATTTTATTCTAACAGTAATGAGATTTTATGTAAGGGTTTTAACCTAAGGGTAGCTTCAGCTTATTTAAGTTATAATGATTACTTTGGAATATGGATGATGGACTAGGTGGGAGCAAAAGCAGAAGTCAGAAAACATATTATCTAAATAACAGTCCAACAATCCTATTGTCTTCAATCACATGGGCTTCTACTCAATTCAACATGCACATTTTTAAAAATTTTCAATAGCTATTTGGAGAAAAGGTAGTGTTAGGTTACATGAGTAAGTTCTTTAGTGTTAATTTCTGAGATTTTGGTTTACCTATCACCTAAGCAGTGTACACTGTACTCAGTGTAAGTCTTTTATCCCTCACCTGTCTCCCACCCTTTCCCCGGAGTCCCCAAAGTCCATTGTGTCATTATTATGCCTCTACATCCTCATAGCTCCCACTTATGAATGAGAACATACAACGTTTGGTTTTCCATTCCTGAGTTACATCACTTAGAATAAGGGCCTCCAATCCCATCCAGGTTGCTGGGAGTGCATTATTTCATCCCTTTTATGACTGAGTAGTATTCCATGATGTGTATATGTATTTATATCACAATTTCTGTATCTATATCACAATTTCTTTATCCATTTGTTGATTGATGAGCATTTGGGCTGGTTCCATATATTTGAAATGGCAAATGGAAACAGGCACTTAGTGAACTGCTACTGAATACCAGGCCCAGACATTTCACGTGGAGAAATGATCACTGAATGTTTCCTTCCCTCCTTGGAGCTGATACTGCAGGAGGAGGGAGAGAAGAAAGCTGACAATGTGACCAGGATAGGACAGCAGATACACAGACGTCAAGAGACTAAGGATAGAAGCCTTGACAGAGCCTAAGAAAGGCAGAGGTAAGCCCTCCAAGAGGGGCTTCTTGGAGGAATTGGTGTTTAAGCTGAGATGTAAGGATGCCTGGGACTTGGCTGGAAAGGGCACTCTTAGCAAAGAAAACAGCATGAGTGAAGGCGCAAGGCATGACACAGCAGTTTGATGTGGGAAGGCACACGTGAGCCCTCGGGGAATCAGGCAGAATATCACTGCGCGGGTACGTGTATGGAGGGGTTGGGGGCAGGCGTGGCTACAGCTGACCATTGGGGTCACTATGAGTGGAAAATGAGACTCGAGATACCAGTGGAGGTTAAGTCATGACAGATCATATGTGGATTGCATCCTGATGGTAGTGGGGAGCTACTGATTGTAAAAGGGAGAGGGTATAAATTCCTCTTCCTTTGCTCCTTTCTGAGTGTGGAACCATGATCTGAGCACACCTGGATGAGACGGAACGTTTCAAGCCTGAGGCCTTAGGAAGCAAATTCCATATGCCATTCGTTGGTATAAGAGGTCTATGTGGGAAACGTATTTCCAGGTACAATTATTTCTCTTGCAGAAACTCGACCTGTTTATCCTATTATACAGTTATCTATTTGTTTCAAAGACTGAGAAAACAGACTTAAAAACATGAATAAAAATTTAAACCTGCAATTTTATCATCTAGTGATAACTTACTATTTTATTGTACGTTCTGTCATTTAAAATGACATAATCATGACTTTTTATATAAATGGGATCACAGCCTGCACACTGCTGTATTAGTTGCTTTTTGAGTTGCCAATACGGCATTAGCAGCCTCTGTGTTTCCTTCCAAGGGCTGCCAAAACAAAGTGAATGGCCTAAAACAGTAGACCAGTATTACAGGTTTGGAGGCTGGAATTCCAAAGTCAACCTGCTTGCAGGGCTACGTTCCTTCCAAACGCTATACGAGAATCCTTCCTTGCCTCTTTCTGGCTTCTGGTGGTCGCTGGTCATCTTTGGTGACCCCTGGCTTACAGTCGCACAACTCCAATTTCAGCTCCCGTCAATGACATTCTCCCTGTCGGTCTCTGCCTTCACATGGTTGCTGTCTCATGACACCTTTTGTCATGGTTCATCGTGCGTGTCACCTTGACTGGACCGAGGGATACAAAGTATTAATCCTGAGTGTGTCTGCGAGGGTGTTGCCAAAAGAGATTAACATTTGAGTCAGTGGGCTGGGGAAGGCAGACCCACCCTTAATCTGGTGGGCACAATCTAATCTGCTTCCAGCGAATATAAAGCAGGCAGAAAAACGTGGAAGGGAGACATGGGCCTAGCCTCCCAGCCTACATCTTTCTCCTGTGCTGGATTCCTTCCTGCCCTGAAACATCGGACTCCAAGTTCTTCAGTTTTGGGACTTGGACTGGCTCTTTTTGCTCCTCAGCTCCAGACAGCCTACTGTGGGACTTTGAGATCATGTAAGTTAATACTTAATAAATTCCCCTTTGTATATGTACATATATATTTTTATATATGTATATATGCAGATGTGTACATATATCTGTGTGTGTGTGTATATATATACACACAGGATATATATATACACACACATAGGGTGTGTGTGTGTGTGTGTGTGTGTGTGTGTGTGTGTATCTCCTATTAGTCCTGTCCCTCTAAGAGAACCCTGACTAATGTACCTTTCATATTGGATTGGGGCCCACCTTGCTCCAGAATAGACTTATCTTCACTAACAACATCTGCAGCCACCCTGTTTCCAAGGAAGGTCACACTTCAAAGTATTAGGGGTTAGGACTTTGTGAAAGGAAAATATCTTGGGCCCCCCCCAAATCATTAAGCTCTAAGGAAAATTCAAGCTGGAAACTGCTCAAGGCAACCCTGCCTCCCATTTTATTCAGTCATCTCTGCTCATGGAGATAGATACATATTCTGATTGCCTCCTTTGGAGAGGCATATCAGAAACTCACATATATGGAATCATTTGTCTCTCACTGGTCTGTGACCTGGAAGCTCCCTCCCTGCTTTGAATCCCCACCTTTCTGAATGGAACCAGGGTTCATCTTACATATTGATTGATGTCTCATGTCACCCTAAAATGTATAAAACCAAGCTGTGTCCTGACTACCTTGGGCATACGTCATCAGGACTTCCTGAGGCTGTGTCACAGGCACGTGTCCTCAACCTTGTCAAAATAAACTTTCTAAATTAATTGACACCTCATCTTTTTTTCTGATGAGACTTGGTTCAACTCATAATAGCCTCACTTGCCTTCTGACATGGTTTTTACTGGCTGTACAATATTACATTTTGTAAATGCCCAAGTGTCCCCGGGTCTATCTTTGTCACACTGAACAAGCAATCTGCTGCATGTCCTTGTCCAGCCGTGTGTAGTGACAGCAGCTATCAGCCTGAGGACTGTGATGCTGGGAACCTTCCAAACTCACCCGATTTTCCGCTCCCTGCTAGTTCCTACTGACAGAAGAAGATATTGGGCTCCAGGTCTCTGAAAATCCTTGCAAACACAAGAGCAAGAGCAAAAAGGAAAACCTCACCTAACCAGAACAGTCAATGGATCAGAATTTTCCCCTGGGCATTCCAGTGCATGTGGATTTGACCCTATTTTGGAACAAAACCTGTTATAAGTGGTCCATTCACTTAGAATAGACCTAAATGCGACCATTATTTTATTCAACCTGCTTTATAAACGTAGGCAAAAAGTTCCAACCCAAATTTCCCAGAATGTCACTCATTGTCCCAGAAGACGTGGCAGTAGCCTAAAAATCAAGTCTTTGTTTTAAATCATAAAACCTCCTTTTTTTGCAGGAGACTTTCAGCAGCACGTCTTCACACACACACAGAGCAACAGTACTTTAAGTGTTGCCTGTTGTGGTTGCAATGAGATTTTCAGGCACACTAGCTCATTTGGTTCTCCAAGTAGTCCAGCTGGAAGGTCCAGACCATTTGTACCTGAGGCTTCGGAATGTCCTGACTTGCCCAAACCTGCTCAGCTTATAACCGTCACCGCCACACATTAGGAATTCAGCCATGTGTAGATAGACAGTCTTATTCATTCTTTCCCCAAATATAAGAAGGTGCTGTGTTCTTCTCCCTTCTAGAAACAAACCCTTGGAAAACACGCTACTGGACTCAAGCTCAGACAGCCAGAAAGTGCTGGAACTGGCTCTTGAATCTGCACTGCCCCTCTCCCCAGGCCAAGCTTGTAACCACAGAATTAACCTGTGTCGGGCTAAGACAGATTTTTAACTCCTTGAATCTTGACTCTTTTTGCCACATGACCTTGTTTGGTTCAATAATGGCAATTTATCTCTATTTAAAAATGGATGCTGGGCCAGGCGCAATGACTCAAGCTTGTAATCCCAGCACTTTGGGATCACCTGAGGTCAGGAGTTTGAGATCAGCCTGACCAACAAGGTGCAACCCATCTCTACTAAAAATACAAAAACTATCCGGTGTGGTAGCGGGCAGCTGTAATCCCAGATAGTCAAGAGACTGAGGCAGGGGAATCGCTTGAACCCAGGAGGAGGAGGTTGCAGTGAGCTGAGATTGCACCACTGCACTCCAGCCTGGGTGGAGAAAAATGGATGCTGGCCGAGTGCGGTGGCTCATGCTGTAATCCCAAGACTTTGGGAGGCTAAGGTGGGTGGACCATCTGAGGTCAGGAGTTTGAGACTAGCCTGGCCAACATGGAGAAACCCTGTCTCTACTAAAAATACAAAAATGAGCTGGGTGTGGTGGTGGATGCCTGTAATTCCAGCTACTCAGGAGGCTGAGGTGAAATCATTGCTTGAACCCAGGAGGCGGAGGTTGCAGTGAGCCAAGTTGCACCACCACACTCCAGCCGGGGCAACCGAGCAATACTCTGTTGCAATAAAAAAATGAAATAAAAATGTATGCTATCACGTATGCTTTAGAGAACACTGTCCCTCACTCTATGGTGTGTGACTGGGTGTTACTTATGCTGAGAACAGGAATAGTATTTAACGATTTTCCAGATCATGGGGGTGAGCACACAGTCACCTGATAGGAGGGAATCTTTACAGGGATCCACAGGGCCCCAAAGTGTTTGAGAATATGATTTTGTGAGCATATGTGCTTTTCTGGGGGTTAGTCCATATTGCTCCTCATGAGAATTTCTAAGGTCCTTGGGACTCAGAAATAAACCAGAACCCATACGACTTCATGTGTGTATGGCACATTTTTGGGAAAAAAACAGTTTTTCCTTCATACATAAAAGTCTATTGTCTTTTTGTATCAGTATCTCAGTGGACAGAGCACTTCAAGAGACTTCCAACCCATGCACACAGCAGGTGCTTAGGGAAGTAAGTGATGCATCTAGGGGTCTGGGCAGTTCATCATCTGAACACCATCACCGAATGCCTCTGGACTATACCTTCAGAGTGGTCCTGGAAACCCTCACCCTCCACCTCACCTCCTGGCCCTCCATCTCTGCTGCAAACACCTTGTTCCATGCCACCGCAGGCCACTGTTGTCACTGATCTGTATGCTTTTACTCTTGGTTTCTTCTCTCCTTTAGCCTCACAGAAGCTGAAATATCTAATCCGGCTTCCCCCTCCCCAACTTTTTTTGGTTGAGATGTAGTTTCACTCTTGTCATCCAAGCTGGAGTGCAATGGCATGATCTCGGCTCACTGCAACATCCGCCTCTTGGGTTCAAGCGATTCTCTTGCCTCAGCCTCCTGACTATCTATGATTACAGGTGCACACTACCATGTCTGGCTAATATCTTTGTAGTTTTAGCAGAGACAGGGTTTCTCCATGTTGGCCAGGCTGGTCTTAAACTCCTGACCTCAGGTGATCAACCTATCTTGGCCTCCCAAAGTGCTGGGATTACAGGCATAGCCACAAGAGGTTTCCCTCTGCCCTAGAATACAGAAGCTCATGACCGCAGCTGCAAAACTGAAATGACCTGCCTAGTCTTTCTCCTCTCCTCTTCCTTCACGCCACTCTGGCTACACTGACTTCTGCCCTTTGAAGGCACTGATTTTGTTACTCCTTGGTCTTTGCACTTTCTGGCATCTTCTGCCCCTAGATCTTTGCAAGGCCACACGTTTCTCATCATCCAGTTTTCTCTGCAATGCTGTCTCCTCAGAGAGGTATCCCTGGACCTCCTTCTAAGGGAATTTGGTGATTGCTTTCCTTCACAATTTTTATCGCCATTAAAGCATGATCTTTTGCCCAGGCATGGTGGTTCATGCCTATAATCCCAGTACATCGGGAGGCCGAGGTGGGTAGATCACAAGGTGAGGAGATTGAGACCATCCTGGCTAACACAGTGAAACTCTGTCTCTACTAAAAATATGAAAAATTAGCCAGGCATGGTGGCACACACCTGTAGTCCCTGCTACTCAGGAGGCTGAGACAGGAGAATCACTTGAACCCAGGAGGCAAAGGATGCAGTGAGCCAAGATCGTGCCCGCCACTGCACTCCAGTCTGGGTGACAGAGCGAGACTCCATCTCAACAAACAAATAAAGCCATGATCTTTTAAAGTTACTTATTATCTGGGATACCTGCTAGGCTGTAGGCTCTGTCAGGAAGTATCTGAAAACTTAGATCCTTGATAAGTATTTGCCAAGAAGGGGAAGGGATGGGTAGATGGGCTGGGCCATCCGCAAAGTTGAAGCTCACCAGACCCCAGCTTCCTTCCTTCTGGGATGCTTGAAACAGACAAGTGTCAACATGTGGAGCAAGGTAAATGACTCCCTCCTCCAAAGCATGGGAGGCTCATTTTCACCCCACTTAGCAGTGAATTATGTTACCTGCTGGTGAGGACAACGCCACGAGGCCCATAATTAGTTCCCTGATTATTCACAATTGAAGCAATCATGGCTAACGAATGGTGTTCCCACAAAAACCTGTAGGAGAGCCAGGCCATTTGGCAGGGATTGCGTTCCCAAGAAGGCAGATCAATTTCCGTTCGATTTGTTTAAAAATAACAGATAAACAATGCAGAGTAGGCTGCAAGGTTTGGGTTCCTCCTTTTCCAAAATTTGGGGAAAGGAAGCTGATTGAAATTACCAGCTAGGAACAAAACAGGCAGACCACATTCGAGGCTCAATCGGATTCCCCTATAATCAGAGCTAATAACTGTATTTTTCTACTACTAAACAATTCCGTTATTTTAAAGCTAACTATACCGAGCTGGCTAAATAATACTCAGGGGCTAGACACAGAGAAGACTCCTCTGAAATACCGCGATGATGCCCATTTTTTTCCACTTTGTTCTAATTTTGTTCCTGGCTGAAGGGTGACCTGCTGACTCTTGCCAGGAGAGAGGCCGGAGGGGTGTCTGGGGAGATTTTCTTAAGGAACCTAGAATTTCACACCTTTTCCTGGAACACAAAGGAAACAGATCCATGTTTTTTCAAGGATCATGAATTTAAAAGGCTTCTCAACCTGAATTCACTCTTAATCTGAGCTCTTTCTCGACCTCTGCTATTCCTCAAATATCTAAATTATGTCCCTTTCTCAGCTAAGTCCTTCAGTGACTTCCCACTGCCATTAAGATACGCCTAAGCCACTTAGGTGGCTGGTCTGCTGGTCCCTCATCTACTTCTTTAGCTCTAACTTCCTCCACCCACCCCCAACTCCCTTTCCTTCATGTTCCCGCTACAGTGAATTGTGATCTGCATGTAGCAGCATGATAGAGGCCATGGGCTCTGGCAGCCAGGATGCCTGCTTCTAACTCTAGCTCCGCCATTTATCAGCTATGTGACCCCTCTGGGCCTCAGCGGCCACATCCAGAACATGAGGGTCATGGAAGTACTTGCCTTGTAAGGTAGCTCTGACTATAGATGCATTAACAACTACACAGTGCTGAGATGTGGGCTGGTGTGCACCCGAGTGCCCGGGAGAGACTGGTCATCAGCACTACTCTTTTTCTTTTTTGAGATGGAATTTCACTCTTGTTGCTCAGACTGGAGTGCAATGGTGTGATCTCGGCTCACTGCAACCTCCACCTCCTGGTTCAAGTGCTTCTCCTGCCTCAGCCACCGGAGTAGCTGAGACTACTGCTACTCAGGCACCTGCCACCATGTCCATGCCTGGCTAAATGTTGTATTTTTTGTAGAAATGGGGTTTGACCATGTTGGCCAGGCTGGTCTGGAAATCCTGACCTCAGGTGATCCTCCCGCCTCGGCCTCCCAAATTCTTAGGATTACAGGTGTGAGCCACAGCGTCCGGCCAGCACTATCCCTCTAAGGTGCTTCATATCCTATTTGCTTATGTGGTTTCTGTTGTCAGGATTACTCTTTGTGCCCCTAATTCTTTGTTCTTTTATTTGACTCATCTTTTGATATTTAGCTTAGACATGACCTATGCATGGAATCCTTCCAGATGCCATAGCCTTCCTCTGGAGCCAACATCTTCCTCAACTTCCTCCATCATAGACATTGTCCCCTGTGTATTTTAATTACCCGTTTGTGTGTCTGTCTCATCACCACCTCAGTGCTACTGACCTAACAACATTTGGGGCCAGATGATTCTTGGTTGTGGGGGGCTGTCCTGTATACTATGGCATGTTTAGCACCACCCTGGCGTCTACGCACTAGAGGTTGGTAGCATCCCTCCCCAGCCCCCAGTTGTGACTATGACATGGTCTAGTGTCCCTGGGTGGGGGCAGATATGAAATTGCCCCTGGTTGAAACCACTGCACCAAACTATAAGCTGAGTGGACAGGAAATGCATCTGTCCTTCTCACCCCAATTCTCTAAGCACCCAGAATAGCACCAAGTGCTTATTTGGTCCTTAATCAATGTCTGTGGAATGGATGAATGGAGATTCTACAATGAGCAGCAAAGCAAGTTCCAGGTGAAAGTGAGAAGACCCAAGTTCACTTCCTGGATGTGCCAGTCCTGACTGTGTGACTTGGAAAGGCCCAAGTTTGGTTCCCTGGAAGTGACTTGAATGCGCATCTTTCTGTGGTCACAGATAGCAGCATCAGCATCACCTGGGAATTTGCTAGAAATCCTCATTCTCTGGATCCCCCTAGACTCAGTGAATCAGAATTGCGGGGAGGAGCTCTGAAACCTGTGTTTTCACAAGCTCTCTAGGAGTTTCTGATTCATTCCTCCCCAGTTCTCAGATCAACCCTGGCTGCTGTTAGGATTCACCTGGAAGGCTTTTTAAGGACAGGATGCTCAGGAAGCTAGATTTCCCCAGTCCCCTTGCACAAGAAGCTCTGGTATTAGGCTGACCGTCGGTAGTTTTCATCTGATTCAGCTGATTCCAGTGCACACACAGCTAGGACTGAGGTGTTCTCAATGTGCAGAGGCTGTTCTGAATCTCTGTGCTTCCCTCGTTAAAACTATCTTGCATGTTCTGCACATGAACCCCAAAACCTAAAATGCAAAAAAAAAAAAAAAAAAAAAAAAAAAAAGCTTTCGGGAACTGCATTAACTCTCTCAGTCCACCAGAGGGCCATTTACAGCACTAAGAAAGGGACGGGGTTATCATTTCAGGGCATGGGGCACATAGAGCCATGGATCGTAAATACGCAGGTGGAAGTAAGTGTCCAAGACCTTCCTGGACACTTAGCACTACCTGGAAAAATACCAGACCATAGTGTGAAGCAACAGAAGTGACTCTAAGGCTTGACTCATGCTCTTGCAATAACCCTGGGACAGCCGAGAGGAACAGTCGAACCGCAACCAAGATTCTCTAGTTAACCCACTAGTTTTAAAAGCCATGTTCAAGTATCCTCTTTATAAATTTGTGTCTGAAGCCCTGGTGTCCCTGGGTTCATGAAAGCTTTTTTGTTCAGAAGGTGGCTGCAGTTTCGTATTCAGAGTGGATGTGAAGTCAGGCATACCTGTGTTTCTGAGAATGCTGTTTCCCTCCTCTGGACCTCAGATTTTATTTTATTTATTTTTTTTGAGATGGAATCTTGCTCTGTTGCCCAGATTGGAGTGCAATGGTATGATCTCGGCTCACTGCAACCTCCACCTCCAGGTTCAAGTGATTCTCATGCCTCAGCCTCCTGGGTAACTTTGATCACAGGTGCCTGACACTACGCCGGAATAATTTTTGTATTTTTAGTAGAGATGGGGTTTCACCATATTGGCCAGGCTGGTCTCCAACTCCTGACCTTACCTGATCCGCCCACCTCGGCCTCCCAAAGGGCAGATATTACAGGTGTGAGCCACCATGCCTGACCTGGACCTCAGATTTTAAATGAGGGTAATGAAGCTTAGCTGGCTCAGCTGCGATGAGGTTGCACATAGGGGAACAGGTGAAACACCAGCCTACAACAATCACTTAATAAGTTTGTTGTTCTGAAATGCACCCCAGGACCAGCAGCATTACCAGGAAACTTGCTAGAAATGCACATTTTAAAATCCTCCCCCAAATATTGAATTGGAAACTTTGGAGGTGGAGTAAATAACTTAGCCTCTCTGAGTGTCAATTTTCTCATTTATAAAACCAGAATAATAACAGTACCTGCCTCTCAGAGACCCACTGTAAGGGTTAAATGAGATATGCACATAAACTTCTTAGCAGAGTTCTGGCATACAGCGAGAGCTCAGTAAACGGTAGTTTTCATTGTTATTTCAATTATTACCGTCTTCCAAGCTCCCTGCCCCATGCAAGTCTTGGAAAGAACCGTTCGCACAAGTATCTCTTGTTGAACTTTGCAAAATGCCGTATTTTGGCTCTGATTGCTCCATGCTGACTACAACTTGCAGAGCAGGAGTTCAGCACACCGATATGTCACGTGACTACCTTGGCCAGCGTTATAACTCATTCTGAGAGGCGCCATCCTGTGTTAGTCCGTTTTCACACTGCTATCAAGAACTTCTCTGAGACTAGGTCGTTTATAAAGGAAAGAGGTTTAACTGACTCACAGTTCTGCATGGTTCGGGAGACCTCAGCAAACGTACAATCACACCAGAAGAAGCAGGCACCTTCTTCACCAGGCAGCTGAAGAAAGAGGGAGAAGCACAAAGGTGGAACTTTCAAACTCTTATAAAACCATCAGATCTCGTGAGATCTCACTATCATGAGAACGGCATGGGGGAGACTGCCCCTGTGGTCCACATACCTCCCTCCCTTGACATGTGGGGATTGCAGGTCCCTCTCTCCACATGTGGGGGTTACAATTTGAAATGCGATTTGGGTGGGGACACAGAGCCAAACCATATCACCAACACTCGGAGCAATGTAACTATTTACCGGAGGGTCCCACTATGGACTGTGATCTATTTAGTTCTCCCCAGCTGTCAGAGACACTGGCTTTCCCGCCACCAACCAACTAGGAAGAAGGGAATGCGCTTGGGGCAGGGAAAAGAACCACAAACAAACAGCAGACAGGACCTGAAAGAGAAAATGGAAAGGATATTGTGGGAGGGAAACTGAGCCAGCTCTGAGTGGCCTTGCGGCAGTGACAGAGAACTTTCCAGACGAATCAATGGAGGCAGAGGGGTGTTTGCAGGCATCTGAAAGCTGTCAGAGAGAGCTGAATTTTCAAGGTTGGAGACAGAGAGGTAGAAGGTGGGATGGAAATTTACCTTCATGCATTGCAAGTTTCGAAAATTAGGGTGAGAAGTGGAGAATCCTCAGCTGGAGACAGTTTACCTTCTGCAAAAGTGGGCTTTACTTTCTCTTTTCTTGCAAGGGATTATTTTCCTGCTCTCATCTCCTGAGTCTCCCCAACTGGCCCCAGGATCTAAGACCCACCTTTTCCTGGGGGCTTAACTGGTCATTAGCTAAAAAGAAGTTGAATGAAGCTGGGGCTCTCTGCAGTTATTAAGGGTTGAGCATGCCAATGCCTTAAGAGGGAGAAATTTATCTAAAATATATGAGCAAGAGCAAACAATTCTCACTGAGGACTGAGGAATGCATACCTCATCTAAAAGCATTTAAATTGAAACACACAATTAAAGCAAATTACACTGATAAAACTAATTACATACATGATATGAATATATATAACACATATTGCCTGTGTGACTTAAATGTGTAATAACAATAGGAGTGGCAGCATGGAACTACATTCCCGTTGCTGTGGCCGCAAAAGGAATGGATTTGGGTGCACCTGTTTCCGCTTCCTGGAAAGTAGTGGCTTTTCATGATCTGTCAGCCAAAGAAACAGCACTGCGCTGCTCTGAGTGGTGCTGACAGGGATTTATTCCAATGTGAATTAGACAAAGCTGGTTTGGACAGGCAATGAGTTGGGGAAAGCTGGGACATTTCCCGTGACAAAGTCCTTCCACAAGCAGAGACTCTCCAGTCCGACAGTGATCCCTGGGCGTTGCAAGAAATCCATTCAGTATGAAGTCTGATGCCAGCTCTGCTACCTTTAGCTGCCTGATATTGAACTTGTTCTTAATGTCTCTGACTCAGTTTCCCCATATGGAAAATTGCAAAGATTACCCTTACCTTTGAGAATTGCCATGAATCAAAGATTGTTGACTAAGTGTCCAGCAGTGTACCTGGCACACAGCAGACTTTCAACCAATGGTTCTTATTGGTACAATTATTAGCATTACTGCTACTACAACTATATCACTCCAAAAATATGATCCAGGATGGGTATATGAAATGGCAGGGTAAATTATTGTTAAGAATGGAGGAGGCTGGGCGCGGTGGCTCACGCCTATAATCCCAGCACTTTGGGAGGCCGAGGCGGGTGGATCACGAGGTCAAGAGATCGAGACCATCCTGGTCAACATGGTGAAACCCCGTCTCTACTAAAAAAAATACAAAAAATTAGCTGGGCATGGTGGCGCGTGCCTGTAATCCCAGCTACTCAGGAGGCTGAGGCAGGAGAATTGCCTGAACCCAGGAGGCGGAGGTTGCGGTGAGCCGAGATAGCTCCATTGCACTCCAGCCTGGGTAACAAGAGCAAAACTCCGTCTCAAAAAAAAAGAAAAAAAAAAAAAAAAAGAATGGAGGAATGGCAGACTACAGAATTTTAGGAGAATGTGTTATTCGTAAGAGATGCATGCTGAGGTATTGGGGTGAAGCATCATGATATACAAAATTCACTTTCAAATGGTCCAGAAGAACATCTGTGTGTGTGTGTGTGTGTGTGTGTGTTTGCATGTGTGTACATGTAGAGAGAGAGAGAGCTCTTGAAAGAGCAGAAAATGCAGTGTCAACAATTTAGAATCTAAGCCAAAGGATATACAGCGGTCACTGTACTAGACTATTCTTTCAGCCTTTGTCTGGAGCCAGGCTTCCTAGGTTCAAATCTTCACCCACTTGCTAGCTGTGTGATGACTTCTGGCAAATGAAAGAAACACTCAGTGCCTCAGTTTCCCTATCTTAAGATGGGAATCATTCAAATGCCTAACTCAAAGGACTTTTGTGAGGATGAAATGAGTTAATGTATTTAGAACCATTTATTGAACTAAGTGCTCAGTATTTGCTAACTCCATGTTAGCTGTTTGTGATTAGATAGATATATGTATAAAGAGATCAGCTGATAGAGAGAGGTTAGTAATAAGATGGGGAGAGAAAGGAGGGAGAAAGAACTAGAAAGAAGGAAGGAAAGGAGGGAGAGCATGAGGAAGGGAGGAAAAGAGAGAAGAAGGAAGGAAGGAAGGAAGGAAGGAAGGAAGGAGGAGAGACAGTTGGAAGATCTCATCACTCATAATGAATAATGTTTTATTTGTAGTTTTCAGTGACCTTCAAGTTTTCTGCACTTGGTATAAATTGCTTTATCAATGAGTTAAACGTTATTACAAGTACATATATAAATTATATAATGCCCCCACCCAGGTTCCAGCCTGCAAATACAGCTGGAAGATGCTAGTCTCTCCACACAGGTGTTCATCACCCTATGTGGGAGTGGGCAGAAGCTTGGAACACCAGAGTTTTTGAGACCTGGAGTGACCCCCTGGCACCCAGAGTAGAGGTGCCCTTGCTCCCTATCTGCTCCTTCTCACCCAAGAAGCCACCACCCTCCAAAGTCAATTTCAGTGCCATCTCACTGTCAGTGGTGCCCTTGTGGATATGGGAGTCCTGTTTGGCCAAGGATGGAGCCTCTCTAATGGTAATGCATGCAGAATAGGGCTGGCACCTGGATTGCATTTTAAACACATCCTGCACCATTAGGCAGCCCTCATCATTGAGCAGACTGATGGCTGCGTTGCAGGGACCTCCACGCCCAGCAAGCTCAGCCAGTTCATCCGGCTGGGGCATCCTGCCAAAAACCTTCAGTTGTGAAGCGGTCACTCTTAGGTTACTAGGCATGGGTGGGGAGACCTGAGGAGGAGACAGCAGCCTGGTGTCTGCCTCCTGGGAATTTAAATCAAGATTAGGGGGTCAAGCCATGAGGAGCATCCCAGCCACTCTCCTGGGGGCACAGATTCTACCCATGGAATAATAAGTGCTTTCTTTTTCACACATCTCTCTCCAACTTGCTCTAGCACTGTAGCCACTCTAACCTTCTTTTCTTTTCTCCAACACAGCTGGAACACTCCTTATGTAGGACCTTGACACAGGCAAATCCTTCTCTCCAGAACATTCTTCCTTCTGCTGGTTTCCTTCTTGCTGTCCAACTCACCTCTCCAGGAAGCCCCCCTAGATCCCATAATATCAAGAGGTTGCCCCCACCTCATTGTCTTATCTTTTTATGAAACAGAGTCTTGCCCCATTGCCCAGGCTGGAGTGCAGTGGCGCAATCTTGGCTCACTGCAACCTCCACCTCCCAGGTTTAAGCAATTCTCCTGCCTTAGTCTCCCAAGTAGCTTTAATTGCAAGCACCGCACCCAGCTAATTTTTGCAGTTTTAAATAGACAGGTTTTCACCATGTTGGCCAGGCTGGTCTTGAACTCCTGGCCACAAGTGATCTGCCTGCCTGGGCCTCCCAAAGTGTTGGAATTACAGGCACGAGACACTGCACCCGGCCTTTTATCTTGATACTTTCTTTTACTCTGTGCCTCAGCTTCCTCCTTTGTAAGTGGGGGTAACAACTGTGTGGAAAATGCTCTCCTTGGTCAACTTTTCTGCTATGTTCTGTGTTCCTTTGGCTGATCACTGGGTTCATATGTCCTCTGGGTGGATTCAGTCAATGAGAGGCAGGCAGAGAGGAGATGGGACTATTGATTGATCCTCTGGGCTTTCCTGCTTACCTGTTGCATAGTGCTGAGTTTCTCGGGCTTTCTGATGGATACCTGTGTTCTTGGTTCTATTAGATTGGGGCAAAATAATTGTGTTTTTTGCCATTATTTATTTTTTATGTATTTATTGTTTTGAGACAGGGTTTCACTCTGTCACCCAGGCTGGAGTGCAGTGGCACCATCTCGGCTCACTGCAACCTCCGCCTCCCAGGTTAAAGTGATTCTCCTGCCTCACCCTCCCGGGTAGCTGGGACTATAAGCACCTGCCACCGCACCTGGCTAATTTTTTATTTTTAGTAGAGACGGGGTTCTGCCATGTTGGTCAGGCTGGTCTCAAACTCCGACCTCAGGTAAGCTGTCCACCTCAGCCTCCCAAAGTGCTGGGATTACAGGCATAAGCCACTATGTCCGGCCTTTTGCCATTACTTATGATTATTATTATACTTATAATACTAAGTATAATAAGTTCTGGGGTACATGTACAGATCTTGCAGGATTGTTGCATAGGTATACACATGCCATGGTGGTTTGCTGCCACCATCCCTTTGTCTCACCTACATTAGGTATTTCTCCTAATGTTATTGCTCCCCAATCTCCCCACCCCCTGCTATCCCTCCCCTAGACCCCCACCTCCAACAGACCCCAGTGTGTGATGTTCCCCTCCCTGTGTCCATGTGTTCTCATTGTTCAACACCCACTTACGAGTGAGAACATGCAGTGTTTGAGTTTCTGTTCTTGTGTCAGTTTGCTGAGAGTGATGGTTTCCACATTCATCTATGTCCCTGCAAAGGACATGAACTCATCATTTTTTATGGCTGCATAGTATTCCATGGTGTATATTTGCCACATTTTCTTTATCCAGTCTATCATTGATGGGCATTTGGGTTGGTTCCAAGTCTTTGCTATTGTAAACAGAGCCACAATGAACATATGTGTGCATGTGTCTTTATAATAAAATGATTTAGAATCCTTTGAGTGTATACCCAGTAATGGGATTGCTGGGTCAAATGGTATTTCTATTTCTAGGTCCTTGAGGAATCACCACACTGTCTTCCACAATGGTCGAACTAATTTACACTCCCACCAACAGTGTAAAAGTGTTCCCGTTTCTCCACATCCTCTCCAGCATCTGTTGTCCCCAGATTTTTTAATGATCGCCATTCTAACTGGCGTGAGATGGTATCTCAATGTGGTTTTGATTGCCATTACTTTTAATCAAAGCATTCCTCCTGTGCTTCTTTGGCACCAAGGGTGGTAACAGCTCCCGGATGCAGCCAGTGCCTAGGTGTCTCTCTGTCCCTTGTAGGTTTCCCTGGGCCCTGCCCATACCTTTGTAAATTGTCCCTTCACTGCACTAACCTTAGTAATCCCTCCGACTGTGTCATCTGCTACCTACCAGGACGCTGACCTAGGTAATAACATCCCCTATCTCATATGTCATGAGGAGTAAGGTGATTTCAGTGCAATATACCTAGTAAACGCTAAGATTATTATTTGCTCTTGTTTTCCTTCCTATCACTTATCACACTTTGCATTAGTTGCCATGCTAACTGCTCACTACTTTTCTCTCTGGTTAATCAACAATTTGCATGAAGAGGGAGTCTCTGTCTGTGCCTGTTCATTCAACCTCGCGATGTTTCCTTGTTAGATGCGAAATAAGCCCTCAGAAAATATCTGATGAGTGAACAAATGAATGAATGAAAGAATGAGGGCTGGTTTTCACTTTCCAAAGCACTTTTATATATCATGATGAATTGTGTGGTAAAGTACACATATTCGATTGTTTTTGTTTTGTAAAGACGGTAATTTCACAAGGCTTTACCTATTACAGCATCTGCTCTGATCCATGAGGAATAGAGTCACAGTTTAGTGAATAATTAGACTGAGAAGAATGGAGGGAAAAGTCGAAGAGCGAAATGCTGCCTGAGAGCCTATGATGTGCTCAGGTTGTCTGTTAGCATTTGATGAACATTATTTATTTTGATTTTCCCAATGGTTATTATCATAACAACAGATGCATCATTATTCCCTAGTTGGAAGACTCACCCATGGTTACTGTATTATTCAGGGCTCTCTAAGGGGACAGAACTCATAGGGTAGATGTACACACAAAGGGGAGTTCATTAATGAGTACTGACTCACATGATCATAAGATGAGGTCTCACAATAACTCATCTGTAAGCTGAGGAACAAGGAAGCCAGTCCAAGCTCCAAAGCCTCAAAAGTAGGGAAGCCGATGGTGCAGCCTTCAGTCTGTGGCCAAATGTCCAAGAGTCCCCCAGCAGAAGAACCTAGTCCAATGTTCGAGGGCAGGAAGCATCCAGCACAGGAGAAAGATGTAGGCTGGGAGATTCAGCCAGTCTATTCTTTACACGTTCTTCTGCCTGCCTTTATTCTGGTTTCACTGGCAGCTGATTGGATGGTACCCACCCAGATTGAGGGTGGGTCGGCCTTTCCCAGTTCACTGACTCAAATCTCCTTTGGCAACACCCTCACAGACACACCCAGGAAGAATACCTGGCATCCTTCAATCCAATCAAGTTGACAATATTAACCATCACAGTCACCAAGCTGGAGGCTCATAGAGCTGGCCTCCATTCCTCACGTGTTTCACTCTAAATGTCGTGCTTTTTCCACACAGCAGTTAACCCACTGAGAGACCCCGGAGAGTCTCTTGTACCTGCATGCAGGGAGAGGTATAAAAAAGCATCTGGCCGGGTGTGGTGGCTCACGCTTGTAATCCCAGCACTTTGGGAGGCCGAGGCGGGTGGATCACGAGGTCAAGAGATCGAGACCATACTGGTCAACATGGTGAAACCCTGTCTCTACTAAAAATACAAAAAATTAGCTGGGCATGGTGGCGCGTGCCTGTAATCCCAGCTACTCAGGAGGCTGAGGCAGGAGAATTGCCTGAACCCAGGAGGCGGAGGTTGTGGTGAGCCGAGATTGCGCCATTGTACTCCAGCCTGGGTAACAAGAGCGAAAGTCCGTCTCCAAAAAAAAAAAAAAAAAAAGTATCTGTTTGTAATAGCTTTAAACAAATGACAGCAACCCCACGTCTACTGGGGGAGAAACAGTAAATAAACGGAAACATTTAAACACTGAAATAGTGTGGCCATAATGTGAATGAATTAGCGGTGCCCATATTGCCTGTAATAGATGTGAAGTAAAAATTAACTCTCAAAAAATACCTCAGTGTAACACCATTTTATATCAAGGTTTACAAATATGCAAAACACTACGTAGTTGGGAGTAGCGGCTCATGCCAATAATCCCAGCACTTTGGGAGGCTGAGGCGGGCAGACAGTTTGAACCCAGTGGTTCAGGACTAGCCTGAGCAATATGGTGAAACTGTCTCTACAAAGAATACGAAAAAAATTAGCTGGGCATAGTGGTGCACAGGTGTGGTCTCAGCTACTCAGGAGTCTGAAGATGGAGGATCGACTGAGCCCAGATCAAGGCTGCAGTGAGCTGAGATCTCACCACTTCACTCCAGCCTGGGCAGCAGAGTGAGACTCCATCTCAAAACAAAAACAAAAACAAACCACCACTGTGCATTATTGAAGGATACAACTATGTCATTACAAAGCACTCAAATTCAAGGAATCACATACACCCAATTCAAAACTGTGGTAGAAGGGATGGGATGCTACATTAGGGGAGTGACTGAGGGGTCTCTGTGGTTCCTGGGATGTTTTTCTTAAGCAGAGAGGGTGTTTGCTATATTATTGTACACTTATTTTCCTAACAGAAATATTTCACTTATTTTAAAAAGTGGCGCCTTGCCTAAGGACACCAGCTGGTTAAGGATGGAGCTGGACATGTCACATAAGCCTTGCGACTCTTGGCTGAGTGCTCTTTCCCCTACAGTGAGCTGTCCAAACACAGGGTAATTATCTCCCTTGTGCAACTTGGGAAGAGGTGAAAGGAATATTGAGTAACCCTTCCTTGCCCCTCCCTTCCTGATTAGCGCCTTACCAACACCCTGGATGCCTTCTTTCCTGTTCATGTTGCTGGCTTCTCAGAATGTAGTTTGGTTTCTGCATGACTTCAGTGCAAAAAAGAGAAACTTCCTTTTATTGACTCAATCCAAAGTCTCAAAAAGATCAGACCAAGTAACCCTCCCATCAAGAAGCTGGCATGGCAGGCACTCCTGTTTGCCGGGTCAATGATCCTATGTTAGCAGGGACTATCTCTTACAACAGAAGTCCAAAAAGGGAGCAACTTGCATTCCCAGCCTCCCTATGGCATGGCCCATTACCTCATCTCCATAAGGGAAAATCTGCTAAGGGATTTCTGGGGAAATACACACCCTGTGTTCCTCTGGGAAATTTTCCTCTGTAAAAAGGAAGAGGTGCAAGAAAAGCTGCCAACTCTCTTTCTGCTTTGTATGTTGTCATGCAAGGATGTGATGTTTGGAGCTGTGGCAGCCACCTTGTGACCATGAGGAAAGGACCATGAGAATAATTGAGAAGCTACTGCTGACCTGTTGAGTGATCTCTGGAGTTGCCTGTCTCTCAACTGCTTCTTAAGTGGGAATAAAAATGAATCAACATTGTTTATCCACTTTTATGCTAGCATTCTCTTACTAGCAAACAAAATCACATCATCAGACTCCCCTAAGGAAAGACAGATAAGCAGGTTTGTGGTCTAGGTACAAATCATCTAGACATACACATTTAGACATCATCTGCACACAAGCATTTAGATGGGATCTGTTAAAAACCATACATAGAAGTTTGCCAATCCCTGTCTTAGCCCCCACCACAACTTCTTCCTGTTCTTTGGATAAGGGTCCAAATCCTTTGGCCAGGTACCATGGCTCACACCTGTAATCCCAGCACTTTGGGAGGCTGAAGCAGGCAGATTGCCTGAGGTCAGGAGTTTAAGACCAGCCTGGCCAACATGGTGAAACCAAGTTTCTATTAAAAATATAAAAAAGTAGCCAGGCGTGGTGGCACGTGCCTGTAATCCCAGCTACTTGGGAGGCTGAGGCAGGGGAATTGCTTGAGCCAGGGAGGTGGAGGTTGCAGTGAGTCGAAATAATGCCACTGCACTCCAGCCTGGGTGATGGAGCAAGACTCCATCTCAAAAAAAAAAAAGAAAAAGAAAAAAAATTCTTGGCAAGACCTTCCAGGCCTAGCCCAACTGGTCCCTGCCTGCTTCCTGCCTCTACCTGGGCCACTCTTCCTATATGACTCATAAGGTTCCCACACATAACTCTTGTTGTTTAATTTTGCTTTGGCTTCTCCAGTTTGCCAAACCCTTGTCAGTTCAGGGCATCTGCATGAGCTTGTCTCTCTGCCTCAAAAGTGCCTTCCCTCACCCCTTGCCTGGATAATTTCTAAATCTTCCCCATTCTTGCCCCAACTATGACTGCTTCTGGGAAATCTTCCCATTTTTGATAGATCCCTAATATTTACATATCTCATACGGCCACTTTTTTCTTCCTAGCCCTGATCACACATTATATTTACTTTTTTTTTTTTGAGACGGAGTCTTGCTCTGTCACCCAGGCTGGAGTGAAGTGGTGCGATCTCGGCTCACTGCAACCTCCTGGGTTTAACCAATTCTCCTGGCTCAGCCTCCCAAGTAACTGAGATTATAGATGCCCACTACTATGCCTGGCTAATTTTTGTATTTTTAATAGAGACAGGGTTTCACCATGTTGGCCAGGCTGGTCCCGATATATTTACTTCTTTTTCTATGCATATATGTTTCTTCGACCTGCCCCTGACAATGGAATTGAATTCCACTGGGGTAGAGACTGTGTTGGTCTTCAGTGTCCCTCCACTGTAACCCAAAATATGTGCCATCACCTTATTTTCTCAAAGTAAAGGTCTGAGCAGATCACCTCCATTCTCAAGATGAGTTAAGATAATAAATGTGGCTGGGTACAGTGGCTCATACCTGTGACCTCAGCACTTTGGAAGGCCAAGGTAGAAGCATTGCCTGAGGCCAGGAATTTGAGACCAGCCTGAGCAACACAGTGACACTCTGTCCCTACAGAAACATTTACCCTCCAGCTACTCAGGAGGCTCAGGCAGGAGGGTATCTTGAACCCAGGAGTTTGAGGCTGCAGTGAGCTATGATCACACCACTGCATTACAGCCTGGTGACAGAGTGAGGGCACCGTCTCAAAAAGGAAGAAAAAAGAAAGAAATGCTAGCTGGTATTATTATGTCTATTCATTGCCTATAGTTTAATTCAGTGTCCTTAGCCTGGCATTTACGGTCACATTTAATTCCTCTCCTTCTTCATTCATTCAGCAAACGTTTATTAAACACCAACGTGCTCCAGGCACAGTTCTAGGCAATAACGTGCCTTTCCTCCTTTATCTTCCCTACACTCCTAAGTCATCTGCCATTCACACCGCTTCATCTTCACTCACGTTACTCAAGTTTTTCTCGAACCCACATGCTAAATACTATTTTCCCCATATTTTTCGCTCAAATTCTTTATTTTGTCTAAAATGCCTGTCTTATTCTGTACCTACTCAATAATTCCTTACCTGTCTTAAACTCTACCCTCAATATTTTACACAAAAATATTTATTAAGCACCTTTGATGGATGTCCTGGTCTCTTGCATCAGACTGGACATGCCAGAGACCAGGACCTGCAAAAAAGGTGCTTGATAAATATTTTTGCAATCGGAGATTCCCGGGGGGGTGCAGGTTACGTATGTGGCTCCTCACTGTACCTATGCAATGCCAGACACATAGTTAATGCACATGGTCTGCTGAATTGTAAGGAGGAGAAAGCTTGAGCAGCCTCTTTTGCTTTAAACGCTTAAACCCTCTGAGCCAAGAGTCTCCAAATATTTTTGATTATGAATACCTCCCTCCAAAAAAGTGAACGGACACCCCAGTATGAAGCTAATTTTATATTTATACATTGAAATTATGTACTCTCCAGATGATGGATAATGCACAAGCCAAAAAAAAGAGACTTTGCAAGCATGAGATTAAAGAAAGTAAAATTCAATAGAAATTCTCACAGTTTTCATCTAGCACTTCTTGGACCAAGTTGGCCATCCCCATTTTAGAGACTGGTCTAACCTCAGAAGATAACTGACTCTCTCTGGCTCACATGGTGGGGCTATGAGAATCATCTGGGAAAGGCAGCGCATTTTGACTGCAATGACAGGGAACTATTTGGCCTGGGGCTCCTATTTCTGTTGCTTCCCGTGACCCTGGCATCTCTGTTCATTGGTGCTTCCTTGAATCTTGCCCCTTGAAACTAACAGATTAGCCACTTTTTTTTTTCCTCCTCTTCCTTGCCTCATCCATGAGCTGGAATTGACCTGCCTATCAAAGAAATAATTGAAATAATTCTTGAATTATTTCCATTATAACTTCATTGAAATAATAAGCAGCAGGCTGTAAATCTGGGTGGAATCTGAGAGCGGTTAGGAAGGTACCAGGCCCTTCTCTTGCTTGGGTTTCTGCTGCAGATGAAGCAGCAACCTTGACTTCTCAAGATAGGCGGGGGATTTCTGCAAACATCTCATGCTTGGAGAAAGCAAACCTGCCAGGAGACATGTCCAGATGCCGTTTCCTTCTGGGCGTCACAACAATTTACGAAGAGCCATACTATCGCAGCCCCCATCCTGCTGGGTCTGCTTCATGGCAAAATGAGTTTCAGCTGCTTCTCCAGGTGTCTCCAACCAGCCCTACCTCTACAGAAAGCAGCCCCCTTAGAAACTGCCCAGACTGCATCTCTGTCACCCTGTCAAGGTCAGCATCCTGAGCCTGGCCTGGACACATCATTTAGGTCTAGGGCTTCAGCACAGACTCTTTGCCACGTGCCCCCTCTTGGAGTGGCCAGGAGCCTGGGAGTAAAACCACCAGATGTCTTATTAAGATAGCCCACTCTTTTCATGGCCTGGGTCCTGCCTCACAGTTAGGGTGACCAATCATCCTAGTTTGCCTGAAACTGTCTCAGTTTAGCACTGAAAGTTCCATGTCTTGTGCTCTCCCTCAGTCCAGGAAGGACTGACTACATAATTTGCAGGATCCATTCAAAATTAAAATGCAGGGATCTTCTTCAAAAATTATGAAGATTTTCAAGATTGAGACAACAGGGTGTTAAACCAAATAAGGTGTGCTTCTGAGCATGGGGACCTATGTGTCTGCACAAGTTACACACTCACGAAGCCATCCCTTGTCCCAGGCAACTCAGGGTGGTTGTTAACTCTACTCCCTATACAGAGATCCAGAAAAAATAATGTATTGTTAATTTTATGAGGTCGTTGGTTTCTTACAGAAACGTGCTGAGACAACAGCTCTTGCTCCCATCTTTCTATTCTCCCCACACCAATGCCAGAACTTTCTGGAAGACGAAATCATGCTACCTCCCATCTTAAAGCCCTCAAGGCCCTCCCACTATCTATTGTACTCTCAAATGTGACTAATACTAATAATACAAATTAGAGACTCCTGGTATTAAGTTATTTTTACTGTACTGTTGCTTAAATATGTGCCAACATAAAACTCAGCATAAACTTTGTACGCTAATAATAGCTCTTATACAATGGTAAAACCACACTTATACATTAAAAAAATAAGATGATAGAACCAATAAAATTCAAATTAAGAACATGCCTTTAATGGGACAGATGAGTTTGTTTTGCCGAAACTAAAATGCGCTCGCAGAGTGATTATGGCCTTGGGTGGGCTGCGGCGAGGTGTTATTTTTCCCGGAAGCGCTTCTTCATGCTCTGGTCACCGGAGGCTTAGCTCCTCACGTGGTATCCAGCTGGGACACGTCTGTTTGAACATCATGAGCTGACACTATTTGAACCTTACTTGATACAAAATCACCCTCTGTAGATCCAATCCACCTCTGATCTTTTCCCACTGACCCATGATGCTGAAAGACATTCCAACTGGCACCAATGGCATCATGAATATAAATGCAAACATGGTCATTGAAATCCCACAGTGTCAAGTTATCAATAGTCCACCCAAATAAACTAAACATGCCTAATTTAAAAAGTATGATTGAAATAAAAAGAATATAATAATAACTAGCATTTGTTA
Source organism: Saguinus oedipus (assembly GCA_031835075.1). Classification (NCBI taxonomy): domain Eukaryota; kingdom Metazoa; phylum Chordata; class Mammalia; order Primates; family Cebidae; genus Saguinus; species Saguinus oedipus. The sequence goes on along the minus strand of CM063179.1, from coordinate 16,172,161 downwards.
AGCAACTACTATGTGTCAGGCACTGTTCTAAGAACTTGGCTTGAGATAACTTATTCCATCCTCACAGCTCTATAAGGCCAGCACTATTACTGTTGCCATATGACAGATGAGAAAACTGAAGCTGAGAGAGTTTATGCTGACTTAACCTGAGTCACTCGCCATGTGTGCAGAAGTTTTCAAAGAAAAGTCCTCAGTATGAACTCACAGACCTCTGATCAGGAATCAGGGATCTTGTGGGGTTCCCAGGCTCCAGCCTGGGATCACCAGGGCTTTCTTCATCTTGCCCTCTGACTCCCTACCCTTTTCTTATTCTGATTCTCCTCTCATTGCACCTCTATACTTCTGGGCTAACTTGAAACTCCAAGAGGACAGCAAGCTCTGACACTTTTCCTTACCTTTGAAGTCTTCCCTCTGCCCGGAATGATCTTACCCCTTCTCTCCTGGAAATGGACTATGCATCCTTAAAAATGCTCAGTGGCATCTCTCTAGGGTGCTGTTCCCAAATACAGTTGACTCTGTAACACAGGCTTGGAGTGTGCTTGAAGTTCTTCTCCATGTATACATGAATCTCTTTCAATAAAACTTATACCAAGTGTGCCTGCCTCTCCTGCCTCCCCTTCCATCTCCTCTCCCTCTTCCACTTCTGCCACCCAGGAGAGCAGGTGCAGCTCCTCTTCTTCCTCCTCTTTCATTCACTCAACGTGAAGATGACAAGGCTGAAGAGCTTTATGATGATCCACTTCCATTTAATGAGTAGTAAATATATTTTCTCTTCCTTATGACTTTCTTAATAACATTTTCTTTTTTCTAAATTATTTTATTATTAGCATACAGTATATAATACATATAACATATACAGTATGTGTTAACTGACTGTTTATTGGTAAGGCTTCCAGTCAACAGTAGGCTATTAATAGTTAAGACTTTGAGGAGTCAAAAAGCTACATGTGAATTTTCAACTGTGTGTGGGGTTTGCATCCCTAATCTTTGCATTGTTTAAAGGTCAACTGCGAGTTCTTTGGGATCTCACCACACCAAAGTCTCCCTTCTCAAAGACATCATTATTCTCTTCACAGCCTGTGCCCTGGCAGCCCTTCAGAGCTGAACCAACCAGATCTTTCTCCCTCTGTGATTTTAAACTAAGACTCCCAAAGCCTGTGGGAACATGAAGTCAGAAGCTATGCTATGCTAACAGCTGGCACTTACTTAATGCTTACATCATGCCAGGCCCTGTATTAAGGACATTGCATATATCACCTTATTTCAAGCTCACAGCACTACTATAAGGTGGATATCATTGTCTCTCCATTTTACAGATGAGAAAGCTGACACCCAGAGAGGAGAATGAATAATCCATGGTTGAACAACAGCAGAGCACCTGCATGTGAATCCAGAGTTCAGGCTTTGAGTTATGACACCTTACTGCTCCAGTGACTGTAGCAGAACTGGGACTGTGGCTGGAGTAATGGCAAAACCACAGCCAATCTGGAAATATACAAGATAAGAAGCTGGAGACTGGGAAATGGAGAAGCTGGTTTATAGTGAGTAGAATAGGCCATATAGTCAGAAAGAAGCAAAGACAGGATAAAAACCAACCCAAGATGCAGAGAGAGTCTCTGTCCTAATTGCCCCAATGCCCCAGCCACTGCTCAGCCACCTGGCACACATCTAGTTTAGAGCCCAAGTCTCTCATGTAACTTTTCCAACCCTTCCCATTGACTGATTTTTAAAACCTGACTCAGACTGAGTGACATATTTTCTTCTTGTCACCAATATTAAAAAATTCCATCCATTGGAAATTCACCAGCTTCAATGAACTCTAAGGCCCTGCTGCTATGCATTTTTGCCAGACCTAAAAGAAAGCTCACCTGGTGGCTCACCAAGCAATATTTGGGTCATACTTATGCTGAATTATTATTTTTTTTGAGACGGAGTTTTGCTCGTTACCCAGGCTGGAGTGCAATGGCGTGATTTTGGCTCACCACAACCTCTGCCTCCTGCATTCAGGCAATTCTCCTGCCTCAGCCTCCTGAGTAGCTGGGATTACAGGCATGCGCCACCATGCCCAGCTAATTTTTTGTATTTTTAGTAGAGACGGGGTTTCACCATGTTGACCAGGATGGTCTCGATCTCTTGACCTCATGATCCACCCGCCTCAGCCTCCCAAAGTGCTGGGATTACAGGCGTGAGCCACTGCACCCAGCCCTTATGCTGAAATTTTAAAGCAGAAGTGTGTCTCATGCAATACTTAGAACGTAACTATACTAAAAACTTATTTGCTGTTTATTTGAAATTCAAATTTAACTGGGTGCTCTATTTTATCTGGTAACCCTAACCTGGGATTATATGAGAAATGCAAACTCTCAGCCTCTAAACCAGACCTAATAAAACAGAATTTGCAATTTTAACAAGATCCTCAGGTGATTCATGTGCATATGAAAGTTTGAGAAGTCTGGCTAAATGATTAATTAAAGGAAGTCCAGAGATAATATAGTACCTCCTTGTCCACCAGGGACCCAAACCCTTCTTATCTTTCCATTCCAATATACTTACCTCATGCTTTCTATCCTTAAGCTCACTTCATGGTGAGCTTCTAGAATTGTCAGCATAAGTCTGGCCTCCAGGTAGAAGCAAAGAGAAGATGCCAACAGACATTTCCCCAATCTCATAGAATGGCCTCCACTCACATCTCATTAGCTGTTCCTATTGCAAGGGGACTTGGGAGATGTAGTTTTTTGGTTGGGCCCAGGATAGTTCTGACTTAAGTGTATGTCTGTGGGATTGATATTCAACAGGAAGCCAATCTCTGCCATTCCTTCTCCCTGAGAGTTAAAGTTGAGAAGATCTGTTCAGGTTGACCAGGGGGTCTGACCAAAGCAAAGAGGCAGGGAACGGAAACTATATCCCTGAAGTAAGATTAAAGAAAAAGAAAGTCCTAGCTGTGTTCTAGACCTAGGATAATCATAGTACTCAGTTCAACAATAGATTCTATGCTTTCACAGAGAATTTGGTATATTTTGGCTGATGTAGAAAGCTCTGGCAGACACAGATACCCTAATACCATACTTGTGCTCCAGAGAACAATGACTGAGTGAAGGAGTACTAGAGTGATAATCTTTCAGGGTCAAGCAGAAAACATGCTTGGACCCCAAGGAAGTGGGGCTGAAACTCAAACAAGTGAGCCAGAAACTCAAAAACCAAACCAAACAACCAGTGCAGCTTCTGTTGGGATTTAGGTTACAAAGGGGAGTGTAGCAGAACTAAGCAGAAACGCTCTTCAACAGTGCCGTCATGTGGCTGCAAGAAGCAACAGCACTGATGGAGCAATCACACTCTAGTACTCACTGCTCATTGTTGAAGATACCTAGTTCCCTTTAGACTGTATAAGCCTTTTTAAGTTTGAGGACCACTGAGGAGGGTCCTAAATGGAGTATCAACATCTCGCTGGTAAAAATATCCACATGTTTAATTGAAAAGAAAACTGAGGTCAGGTGTGGTGGCCCACTCCTGTAATCCCAGCACTTTGGGAGGCAGAAGTGGGTGGATCACGAGGTTAGGAGTTTGAGATGAAACCCATGGTGAAACCCTGTCTCTACTAAAAATACAAAAAATTAGCCTGGTGTGTTGGTGCATCTGTAATTTCAGCTACTCGGGAGGCTGATTTAGGAGAACTGCTTGAACCTGGGAGGCAGAGGTTGCAATGAGCCGAAAGCATACCACTACACTTCAGCCTGGGTGACAGAGCAAGACTCTGTCTCAAAAGAAAAAGAGAGAAACGAAAACAAATATGAGATATAAATATATTTGCACACTGAGATCGAAGAGCAAAAAAAAATTATCTTGGTATTAGGACAGTAAAGAAGATATTATTGGCAAGGACAACCTTAATTTCTCCTCAAATCTAACCCTCCAGGTTTGGTTAATCTAAATCCATAACTGCTCTTGGATCTTTTCCAACCAGATTTCTCAAAACTGAACCGATTCAGGTGTTCGTTATACACCATGACGAAACACACTTCCAATGCAAGAAGCCTTTTTCTTCAAATAGCAGTTGAGCATGGCAAGCAAGTTGTGACTGGAATCAGCCTGTTCTATACTGAGGAGCTTCACTAACAAACTGCCTCTCTTTAAACGACATTTCTTTAGAGGCGATTTGCAGAATAAAGATAAAAATCCCCTGTGCCAAGTTATGACTCCTCCTGGAGGGAGACACAGTGGTCCCACTTATTCTCTCTTTTGTGGGGACTCCAGTGATGTGAGTCTCGAAGTATGAAAAATGGCTTGAAATTTCTGCCTCCTGGCAAGGGAGAGGATGGGCTGAATGAGAAGCCACAGTGGAATGAATCTGGAGGATAATCCAAGCAGTGTCAATGAGATGAGGGAAGCAGAGACTCCAGCCTTGTTGCAGGCAAAGTGCCAGGTGAGCCAGAAACTCAAAAACCAAACCAAACCAAACCAAAGCTAGAAAGCAGAAAATGCTTTCTCTCTTTGCCCATAGAACGAATACTTAGAAGAGAGAGGAGAATCAAAAGGAAAGGGATGGAAGGAAGAGAGATATTGGCTCTGAGGAACTAAAATATATCAATGGGCTGTGCAAAATCCATTCTAGGTATTCAATGTCAGTTGCTCATGTGTTGCAGGTGGCTCCAATTTCCTTTTAAATCCATGTGGGTTTGAAATGCAGGCAGACGAGGGTAGGATGATGGGGATCTTGTATCTCATTGTTTCCCTCAAAACAAAGTTTTGGATATTTTTGGTCATTCCCTCTGGGTTCTCAGTGACTGGTGGATTCAATCAACGGTGGACGTTAAGTCCATTCTCTGGAAAGAAAGGGCTTGCAGATATTGAATGTGGACCTCAGAGTCTCTAATGTGATAAGAGATTGCAACCGACTGGCTTCTGCCTTTTAAGAGGCCCCGAATCCAGGCCCTCTGGAAATTAAATAGGAAGCCCAGCTCACTGCTACAGCTCCTCAGTGTGATTGCCACCCATGATTGGCTCTGAGCATCTCTTCTAAAAAACGCCGGCAACTGTGTCTTTATTTTGTCAACACTGGTTTGAAGGAGGCAGACTGTTTCTGAGCCTCCATAGCTCACGCTTTGAAGAATTCAGAAAGAGAACCTGTGCCTTGGGTGTGATCTTTATGACCTTGCATGACTCAACCCCTTCATCACCTTTCTGACCTCACCTCCTCCACGTTCCCTCCATTCCAACCACTCTGGCCTCCTCAAAATCCCTTGAACATAGCAGACAATCTCCCACCTCAGGGTCTTGATTTACAGTTTCTTCTGCTTGAAATTCTCCTCCTCCAGATACACACACATCCACAGATCTCAGCTTGAACATTACCTTCCCTGACAGCCCTAAAGTTTTAAATCATCTGTGGCTTCCTAACTCCCTGTTCTACTTTACTTTTACCCACCTAAGCATTTATTCCCATGGAACGCAGTATATAAGTCACTGATTTAACTTGTGCCTTAACTATCTGCCCCTAATTAGAATGAATGCTCCATGGAGGGAGGGGTTTGGTCTATTCCATTCCATACTCAATCCCCAGTGCCTAGGACAGAGCCTGGGGCATGGTAGGCCCATTATAAACATGTGTTCAATGAACTGATAAAGCAATACACAGAAATGGGCATTTGGCAATTTCAAAAGCTGAAAGTGTAGCATAGTCTGAGGTGGGCAGTCTACGGAGAGTTGGGGCTAAAGGTGACTGGGTTTCATTTCCATAACGACCTCCTCACTCCACCCTATGCCTATTATAATACTCCCACACTGGTTTACAAGGAAGGCAAGCAGTACCAGGAGTTCCCTAGGGGTGGGATGTCAATTTCCTGTTAGGTTACAGCTTGAACAAAGCCACAGATTTCGTCCCCAGGGTCATTTGCATCAACCTGGCATTCAAGGCCCTGCCCAGCCTGACACTAGTCAGCCTTTACAGCTATGTTTCCAATACTTTTCCATTTGTATTCACTCACCCAACAAAATGTGTCAGGTTTTATCTTAAATCATTCCAATTTGCATTCAACTCCATTAGAGAGTCTTGCTTGGTAGAATAGTAAAAGAATATTTTGTTTCGGCAACTCTGTCTTTTAGCTCAACTTCTCCACCTTCTCAATGAAGGGTCACGAAGTTCCACAGATTCAGGGGTGCAGCTTTCCCTCTCCAGGGCTTTCTCTACATCAAGGGCCCTTGAGTCAACTAAGAATGACTGAGTTTTCTTCCATGGTATTTGCTAAACAATGAAAGCATAATCCTGGAGTCCAACAGAAGTAGTATCTAGCATGTCATTTAAGTCGCAGTGTGTAATTGGTATATCCTCCACATAAACCCCTTAACACATACACAGACCTAACACATAGATATGCAAAAGCAAACATGTACAATGCAAGAAACCAATACATAAACACACACCCAACTTTAGACACATAGGAAGCAAACACCTGTAAATGAAATTTCTTGATCTAAATTCAACAAAGTTTTCCATGTTGTTTAGACTGTCCTGGAAGATAACATTGAAAGGCACCAGCAGCTTCTGCTTGAGGGATAAGACATGGAATCTTTACGCTAATAGGTAGTTCTTCTCCTTTTTCTTTTCTTAGAATTGGCTGTTTTGACCAAATCAAACTCTTGGCTTGGTTTTGTGTTGAAATGATCATAGCTCAGCCTTAGACGAAGCTGTTCTGATATACCCTTTCCTTATCAAATTGTTACTAAGGATTATTATAGAGACTATTTTAGGGAAAAGTGTTTGCACTGGGGATGTGCTGCAGGTAAGGTAGGAAACGAGGGTGTTCTGAGCTCTGCTTCGAGAAGCCATGGGTAATCACAGGTGGGAAAAAAATCAAAGGAGGAACTTTGAATAATCCTTTTTATTTTTTGGGCATAAGTCTTCTAAGGGCAGTTTCCCTCACAGTACAAAATCACCATAACTGAACTCACACAGGAAGATAAATAAGAAAACCCATTTGTTTCAGGGGAGCCAGAGAGAAGGTATCTTTTTGCCTTCTTTCTCTCTCTAGCCTCTTGTATCCTTCCCCTGTTCTAGCTGCTTCTCAAAAGGCTTTCTCTCAAAAAAGCTTTCTCTATCCAGTATGGAATGATTTATCTTAGTCTTGTAACTCTGGGATAAGATGTGCATACGTGTGTGTGTACACACACGTATGCACATACATGAGACCTAACATTTTCAGGAAAGATTTTTATTTTATTTATTTTTCGGGGAGGGGACAAAGCCTCACTCTGTTGCCCAGGCTGGAGTGCAGTGGTGTGATCTTGGCTCGCTGCAACCTCTGTCTCCTGGGTTCAAGCAATTCTCCTGCCTCAGCCACCCGAGTAACTGGGACTACAGGCGAGCACCACCACACTTGGCTAATATTTTGTATTTTTAGTAGAGACGGGGTTTCACCATATTGGTCAGCATGATCTTGATCTCCTGACCTTGTGATCTGCCTGCCTCAGCCTCCCAAAGTGCTGGGATTATAGGTGTGAGCCACCGTGCCTGGGCTATTTATTTTTTAAATGAAAAGCAATGTGATGCTACTTGCAAACTGGTTCATAAGAGGCACATCAATCCAGTTGTGAAGTGAGAACTTTTTAAGGGAAGGAGAAATCGTTCCTATTAAGCCCTAAAACAGAATTCTTTCCCATTGATCATCTAAGCTAATTTGCTTTATGTTGATTGCTATATTAAGAAAAAATATTAGCTGTTGATACCATCCAGTGCCAGTTAGATGGATTTGTTTTTCCCTCAACATAAGGTGCAGTTGTAGTTTTCTTCAATCTCATAATTAAAAAAAGGAGATAAGCTATGTGTTCTGAATCAATTCACTCAGATTTTAAGGAGCATAATAGAACGTCTGTTGCTCCTGGAATAAACAACACAATCTCGAGTACTCAGCCAGCAGGCCTAAGGTGGTAGGAATACCATGTGTTTGTCCTACCAAAGTTCTTTACCAGGGGCTCCCTGACCTGGAAGACATGTGCATAAAATTCAGGGCAGCGTGACTTGGATGAGAAAAATGTGCGTATCAGTTTTAACTAATTTCCACCTAACATGTAGCATTTCAGTTAATTATGAATATAAGCAAGAGTGACAGTGGCAATATTCATGACTTTGAACCTATGGCAACCACAGATAGTTTATATTAGATTACAGGCTTCTTTTGTAAAATTGGATGTCGTCTATTTCACATGCATTTAGAAACGTCATTTTATGAAGGGATCCTTGGTCTTCCTCAGATTGCAAAAGGGTCCATGCCACTGTCAGTGTTAAGACCCCTGCTCTAGGAGATCTGGGTCATTTGTAAAGGTCATGGATGCAGCACAGACCATGAAGGTACCTAGAATCTTACCATCAGGAAACTCTTTTTTGGGGAGCCTTGAAGCCTTCTCACCCATCCAACGAAATGCTTACTCTAATGCCCCAGGTGGAATCTAATGCCCCAGGGTGGAATCTGTCCTTGCTGTGTATATTGAAGCTTCTTCAGAGTAGCAGCAGAGGTGAAGGAGAGAGAGGAAAAGGAGATCAAATACCACTCCTCCATCTCTCCATGTCATTTAATTTAAATATGGAATCATACTCTGTGTCAGTATTTTGTAAACTTTTCTTTCCTTTTTTTGAAACAAGGTCTGGCTCTGTTGCCCAGGCAGGAGTGCAGTGGTGCAATCAGAGCTCGCTGCAACCTCTGTCTCCCAGGTTCAAGGGGTCCACTTACCTCAGTCTCCCAAGTAGCCGGGACCACAGATGTGTGCCATCATGCTCAGCTAATATTTGTATGATTATGATTATGATTATTTTATAGAGACGGAGTCTTGTCATGTTGTCCAGGCTGGTCTCAAACTCCTGGGCTCAAGGGATCTTCCCACCTCAGCCTCCCAAAATGTGGGGATTAGAGGCATGAGCCACCATGCTCAATCTGTAATCTTTCTCTTCTTAATTTTTTTTTAAAATTTTTTGAGACAGAGTCTCCCTCTGTTGCCCAGGCTGGAGTACAATGGCACAATCTTGACTCAATGTAAACTTCACCTCCCGGGTTCAAGCCATTCCCTGCCTCAGCCTCCTGAGTAGCTGGGATTACAGGTTTGCACCATTATGCCTGGCTAATTTTTATATTTTTAGTAGAGATGGTGTTTCACTATGTTGGCCAGGATGGTCTCAAACTCCTGACCTCAAGTGATCTGCCCACCTCAGCCTCCCAAAGTGTTGAGATTACAGGCGTGAGCCACTGTGCTCAGCCTACAATCCTTTTCTTCTTAATACTTTGATAGTACACCTCAATGGAGCTCTTTCTCTGTCCCAAGCACTGTTCTATGCACTTGGCCTGTGTTATCTCATTTAATTCTCACAACCACTCTCAAAGGGGGGTACTATTCTGACCTCTCATAAATTTTGGCTAAATGAATAATAGCTATCACTTATTGAAGACGTATTATGTGTCATTTAATTTAAATATGGAATCATACTCTGTGTCAGTATTTTGTAAACTTTTCTTTCCTTTTTTTGAAACAAGGTCTGGCTCTGTTGCCCAGGCAGAACGCTGTTCCCAGAGTTTTGTACATGATCTCATCTATTCTTCCCCAAAGCCCACAGCTAGGTTTTACTACTTTTCCATTTTACAGATAAGGGAACTGAGGCACAGAGAGATTAAGTACCTTGCCCAAGATGACACAGCTGGTAGGTCACTAGTGTAAACTTCTGGATATCAGTGGAGACAGTCCAACTGCTGAGACTGTGTTGATAACCAGCAGGCAGTCCCACCCTCTGTGGTGGACTTTGGTCACAGTGATTCTTTGAGCATGCTTTAGTGTGTATGGTTGCTGCACCATTCCTGGAATAGGGGATAGCTTTTTCTTTCACATGGATGGATGCTGAAATCACTCTATGTCATTATTTTGTAAACTTTTGGTGAATCTACTCTCACCATAGCATCATTTCTTGGGAAAAAAGAAGAGAAATACAAGATTCAGCAGCATGAGCAGTTTCTCTTCCTACTGGTCTGTAATCTGACCACAACTTTAGGCTGTGGCTCAAATTCCTGACCTTAAATTCCAGCAGCCCCTGATTGAGGGCACCCACCGAGTCAACCTCCCTTCTTGGAAACAAGTCAAACGCCATCTTGTGACTGAATAAAGAATTACATACTTCTTTCAGCCGCAAAGGGAGACCACGGAGAGGAAGCCAGGCTGGGTCAGGAGGAGGACACCCTCTCTGGGCTGATAAAGTTGCAAGTAAGGAAATCACTGAGCCCCTAGGAACTGCACCAGCAACTGGATAAAAGGCCTTCAGTCTTCACTGTGAACACATCTGGTTAGTTGATCAAATTGTTTTCACAGTACATCTGGCTGGATAGACGTAACCACACAGTCACCACCACAGGCTCATGTTAACTGAGCAGTTTCTTCCCAGCGAAACTAACTTCCTGGGAAAAAAAATGCATGAACAAAACATATTTGTAATTTGTCAAATCTAAATAATACCAATAAGCTCAGCGGTTTGCTCTTTTTAACGAGACTGTTTAATGCTAGGAAGCGTGCTGAGTGTTTTACATACGGTGTCTCATCTGCTCTTTTTTTCTTAACAGTTCTGAGAGCTAGAGATTAAATTATTCCTGTGATCAAACTTGAGCTCAGTAAAGCTAAGACACTGTCCAGGTTCCCACAGATGGTGTGTGACAGAGCTGGGAGCTGAATGCAGATCTTTTTGACTCTAAAGCTCAGAGGAGACTACGCTGCTGTAGTTACTGCCTCAACTATGTGCACACAGGCACCGCCACCCCCCCACACACATATGTAAAAAATGCAGAAACTCAGTAATTTAGTTAAGCTACCCTCCATGCAGCAAACATATCATCACAGTGAAAGTCTAGTGATAGTACTATGAAGACAAATTTTATGTAAACAGGAAAGAGAGGGCTAATATCCATTGTTATCATTACAGTGGATTTTTTGAGGATTTGACTTTTATCAAAAATATTGTTTTAAATCCACAAGTACCAGCAAATTAAATTCAACAGCATATTAAAAGGATGATATGTCATGACCAAGTGGGATTTATTCTAGGAATGCATGAGTGGTTCAACATAAGAAAATCAATCTAATGTGTCACGTTAATAGAAAGAAGAAAAATATATATAATCATCTCAATTGATATTAAAAAGCGCATTTGAAGAAATACAACACCCTTTTAGGATAAAAATACTCAGAAAAGATAAAGGAAGGGAAATTCCTCAACTTGATAAAGGACATTTATTTAAAAAAAACCCACAGCTGACATTATAGCTAAAGGTGAAAAACTAAAAGCTTTCCCCCTAAGATCAGGAACAAGACAAGAATGCCTGCTTTCACCAATGTTATCAACACTTCACCAGAAATTCTATCCAGCGTAATTAAATAAGAAAAAGAAATAAAAGGCATCTAAATTAGAAAGTAAGAAGTAGAACTATCGGGCCGGGTGCGGTGGCTTACACCTGTAATCCCAGCACTTTGGGAGGCCGAGGCGGGTGGATCACAAGGTCAAGAGATCGAGACTATACTGGTCAACATGGTGAAACCCTGTCTCTACTAAAAATACAAAAAATTAGCTGGGCACGGTGGCACCTGCCTGTAGTCCCAGCTACTCAGGAGGCTGAGGCAGGAGAATTGCCTGAACCCAGGAGGCGGAGGTTGCGGTGAGCTGAGATCGCGCCATTGCACTCCAGCCTGGTAACAAGAGTGAAACTCTGTCTCAAAAAAAAAAAAAAGCAGAACTATCTCTATTCACAGATGGTATGATCCTATATATAGAAAATCCCAAAGAATCTATAAAAAAGCCATTAGAACTAATGAACAATTCAGCAAAGTTGCAAGTTACAAGATAAACATACAAACCTCAGTTATGTTTCTATACACCTGCAATGAACAATCCAAAAGGGAAATTAGGGAAACAATCTTATTTACAACAGCATCTAAAAGACTAAAATGTCTGGCAATAAATTTATCCAAGGAAGTAAAGGACTTGTACACTGAAAATTACAAAACAATGCAGAAATAAATTAAAAAGATTCAAATAAACAGAAAAACATCCTGTGCTCATGAATTGGAAGATGCAATATTGTTAAACTGTCAATACACCAAAAGTAATCTACGGATTGAATAAAATGCCTATTAAGATTCCAATAGCCTCTTTTTTTTGTGTAGAAATGGAAAAGCTAGCCCTGAAATCCACATGGAATTTCAAGAGCCTCTGAAAAACTAAAACAATCTTGAAAAACAAGAACGAAGTCGGAGAACTAACACTTTCCTGTTTCAAAACTTACTACAAGTCTGCAGTAATCAAAATAGCATAATACTGACATAAGGATAAACATATAGAAAAGTAAAATAGAGAGTTCAGGAATAAACATATATGTATAAAATTATATATCTCCAATTGATTTTTGGCAAGGGTGCTAAGTTTGTTTGGTCGTTCAGTGGAGGAAGACATAGTCTCAATTGGTGGGGGCAAAGCTGAATTTCCACATGCAAAAAATGAAGTTGGATCCCTACCTCACAGCATTTGAAGAATGAACTCAAAATAGATTAATGACCTAGATTCAAAAGCTAAAATCACAAAACTTTTGGAAGAAAATAGAGGTAAATCTTTATGACTTTGGATTTGGCAATGGATTCTTAGACATGATACCAAAAGCACTAGCAAAAAAAGGAAAAATAAAGATAAATTGTGTATGTGTATGTGCATGCGTGTGTGTGTGTGTGTGTGTGTGTGTGTGTGTGTGTGTGTGTGCATGTTTGCTTATTCCAGAATTAGGGTAGGACAAACAATGAGGACAATAACTTTTTTTTTTTTTTGAGACAGATTTTCACTCTTGTTACCCAGGCTGGAGTGCAATGGCGTGATTTCGGCTCACCGCAACCTCCGCCTCCTGGGTTCAAGCAATTCTCCTGCCTCAGCCTCCTGAGTAGCTGGTACTACAGGCGCGCACCACCATGCCCAGCTAATTTTTTGTATTTTTAGTAGAGACGGGGTTTCACCTTGTTGACCAGGATGGTCTCGATCTCTTGACCTCGTGATCCACCCGCCTCGGCCCCCCAAAGTGCTGGGATTATAGGCATGAGCCACCGTGCCCGGCCCGACAATAACTTCTTAGAGCACCTTTTCTCAGGAGTTGAATCACAGTCAGATATGAGACAATGCCAGGAAGAGCTATAGATTTCTTTCAGTATATTGACGTCTTAATATTATTAAGTCTTCCAGCCCATGAACACAGGATGTTTTTCCATTTATTTAGGATGCTGAAACACAGAAAGAAGAACAGATCTATTCATGATCATACAGCTTACAACTGGAAAAATGCCAATTGGAAACCAGGTTTTTAAACCAAAAGTTAAGTTTTCTCTCCCAGGGAATGCTAGGACAATTACTCATTTGTAATTTGTGATAATTCAGGCAAGGACTGATCTCTAGTTTCCCCTGCTCTTGGAAAAATTTTCTCAAAGATGGTGTGAAGAGTGTGGGGAAAAGGTTGCAGAGAGAATGCTTAAACTACTTATAACCAAATTGCTTTTAAGCACACTTCAGCACTTCAGTGGGATCCATTTATATATATTAAGAACAAATATGTTAACTGCAAGCCATTTTTTATGTATCCTTGAGGAATCTCTACAGGACAAGCCTCATTTGAATTACTCTCTTCCTTTAATAAACATCCAGCATTTGAGATTTACTGATTTTTGGCACTGCGTCTGAATTGTTGAGATTTACATTTTTTTTGTAAAGATGGAATTATTAAAGTACGATGAGGATGGATGTTAGGATGCATCCTCACCATCCATGAGCCCTCTGAGCTCCAGGCAAGGAAGCCTTTGTACCAAGCAAAGAAGCCTTTCTTCTCAGCTCATATCTAACATAAAGTAGGATTCACCTCCTTAGCAGATTAACCTCCTCTGAAAACAAACAGATACAAATTCCCCAATGTAATAATTAGAAACAGATATTTTACTGCAATCATGTACTAAAGGGAGCGGTTTCACATCACATACCACACAACATAAAAATCTTTTTTAAATAATTTAAAAAAAAATCCTAGAATCTTTTCTTTTTGCAAGTGGTTTCATTATTCTCTCTCCTCTTACCCCAAAAATCATCACAAAAGAAATGTTTTCTATTGTCCTGAGCAATTCAGTGGTGCCTCTAGATTGTAAACAACCCTCGGGAGAGAAAAAAGTCAGGTTGTTTATTAAACAGATGATCAAAAGTATTTTTGTAGGGTTTGTATGCATGTGTGTGTGCCTGTGTGTGTGTGCTGGGTGGCTCTCACTTCATCTGGGTTCACTTTAGTTATCTTCTTTAAGATAACTAAAACAACCCCAAGAGATTATTTAGTCCCATTTTATAGGAAAAAAGATTGCTGTACAGAATGATTTGGTACCATGCCCAAGGCTGCACCATTTGTCAGTAGGGGAGGCCACAGTGGAATATAGACCTGATTCTAGTATTCATGATGCTAGAAACTGGTCCCAGAAATGAAAGGCTGTGGCTTTCTTGATTTTCATACCAGTGGGTAAATTTTTCTTTATACCACATTGGACCTTCTTCAACAGGCCCTGGGTAAGTGGTGGCCAACCATGTATTAGGGTTACTCAAGAAGTTTATAGTCTAAAGCAGGACTTAGCAAACTATAACTAGTGTGCCAGATCCAGCATGCTGCAGGTAAATACAGTTTCATTGGCTTGCATTAGGCCCATTCCTTTAGGTAGTGTCTCTGGCTGCTTTTGCACTACAAGGGCAGCATTGAGTAGCTGCAACAAAAACCCAATGGCCTCAAAGCCTACAATGTTTTACTATCTGAACCTTGATGAAAGAAAGTGTGCCAATCCTTGGTCTACAGAGTCAATGGACAGATAAGTTGGAAATTGAAAACCAGAGCATTAAGTAGGTGGTAGGGGAGCACAGGAACCATGGAACTGCCAACAGGTGGAACTTTGTTTAAAAACCACTCACGATGGCATGCGCCTATAATCCCAGCTACTCGGAAGGCTGAGGCAGGGGAATTGCTTGAATCCAGGAGGCAGAGGCTGCAGTAAGCAGAGATCACACCACTGCACTCCAGCCTGGGTGACAGAGCGAGACTCTGTCTCAAAAAAACAAAAAACAACAACATCAAAAAAAAAAAAAAAACAACGCCAAACAAACAACAAGCACAGAAAACCACTCATGAGTGATCAGCATCCTTCCATCTCCCAATTCTCCATATTGTTATTAGGACATTGAAAATAACCAATTAATAAGTCACTATATATTTATTAATTGCTTACTCTATGCCATGCTCTGTCATAGGTGTTGTGGATAGAGCTGTGAGCAAAACAGAATTTAAAAAATGCGTGTGGAATATAGGAGGAAGAGAAAGAAGGTTATAAATTACTTAATTGATGCGACTGAGAGCCTGGATCTCAGTACCAGATGAGACTGGGAGGGAGGAGGCAGAGGCTAGGACATAGAAGGCTTTGTGGAATTTTATTCCAGGTAAAATGGTAAGCCACTGAGAAATTCTAGGCAAAGTGGAGGTTGACATTATCATCGTATATAATATGACCACTCCAGCTGCTCTATGGAGATGGAATAATTGGAAGGTGAGGATGGGAGCCTGGAGAATAAAGAGGAGGTTACTGCAGTTATTTAGGCAAGAGGTGGTAGTAGCTTGACTAGCCTGTTAACAGTGGACACAGTGAGAACTGTCTAGATTTCGAATATGTTTAGGGTTAGAGCTAAGAGGACTCATGGATTGTGAGGATGCATCCTAACAAAGAAGTCCAAAGCCTACTTCTAAAAGAACTTAGGAGAACATCACAAATTGTAGTAAGATTTATTATGCGGTTCTCACCTCCTGCCCACACAGGCAGGGCTGAGGCAGCTTGCAGCGCTCAGGTCCTCTGGCATAGAGGCAGCCATTTTCACTCTGGACAGACTCGTTCTGGTGCCTGTGCACCACACCGCTGCAGAAATGGGCAGATGCAGCCTCGAAATAAATGAATCACCTTGTGCCAGGCAGCGGGCCTCCTCATGAAAGGATAAATTGGGCTGGTTAGAGAGATCTTGACACTTGTGTTGCAGATCCATTAATGTCAGCCACAGGTTAATTCTGAGCAGTTTCCAGGTGATCCAATAATTCATTAAACTGACAAAAACAAATCTTTGGAAAATCAAGCTGGTGACAGATAGAAAGCCAATGATTTATTGTCTGGACAGAAATGAGTGTCTCTCATTCCATTCTTCAGTCTGTTGAGTGAATCAGAGTGTGCAGTAAGAACAAGGTAGGTGTGAGTTCTACTTAATGGGCATCATTCGGGCCCAGTGTGGCATAAACTTCACACTGCTTGCTTCATAAAGTATTCAGGGGGAAGGAAGTGTGACGTGGTAGGAAGACCTGGACACGGGTAGAGTAAAACTGAGTTTGATTGACTTCCTCCTCTACTAGTGGTTACCTTCTGTGACCTTGGGAAAGTCACTCCATCTTTCTGAGCCTCCACTGGTTCATCTCTTCAACTGGGGTAATAATATGTTTTCTCCTGTACTTATGTCTGGATATAATAAATAAGTATTATGAAGCCCAGTGACTAGAACATTATAGGATACTCAATAGCTAACATCGTTGTTACTGGTGATAACAAAGAAAATGGGTGAGGTTTTTTGCTTTTGGCGTGTACATTACTTCATTCTCACATTGTTATAAAGACATACCTGAGACTGGGTAATTCACAAAGAAAAGAGGTTTAATTAGCTCATGGTTCTAAAAGGTGTACAGGCTTCTGCTTCTAGGGGGCCCTCAGGAAGCTTATAATCATGGCGGAAGAGGAAGGGGAAGCAGGTACATATTCACATGGCTGGCGGGAGAGACAGAAAGAAGGGGGAAGTGCTACACACTTTCAAACAACCAGATCTTGTGAGAACTCCATCATAAGACAGCAATAGGGAGATGGTGCTAAACCATTAGAAATCACCCCATGATCCAATCACCTCCCACCAGGTCCCACCTCTAATACTGTGAATCACAATTCAACATGAGATTTGGGTGGGGACACAAAGCCAAGCCATATCAATGTACATACATCAATATGAGCCTACAACAAGGCATTGTCTGTATTCAACCTGATGCTGCAAGAATGTCATGGAATAGTTGGACCCATGTTAAGGCTTAGTTGGACCCATGGACCCTAAGAAACTGGCCTAGACATGCAAGGAGAAGAGACATCCAGGCAGCACTTTTTTCCAAGGCAGAGTCTGAGAAAATGTGGGAAATCAGAAGACTAAGAATATGGGTGACAGGATTTGAGGGGTGCTGGTGAGTAGGAAAAGAAAGGGCCGTAGGCTTAAATAGAAGAATTAGAGGACAGATTGGAAACTTACTTCCAAGTGGCAGTGGAGAGGATGAGTCATGTGAAGAACAGAATAATTCTTAGAAAATGATGCTGCAATTGGTTTGAAGTCTGGATGGAGAAGGTGACTTCTGAACTTAGACCTGCAATGTGTCAGGTGTGGAGAAGACCTCAGACACCAAGTGGAAGAAGTGATTTTCTTCAAACCCTTGTAGATTTGGCTGTTCACCATCCTTTTCATCAACTGGCAATAGCATTTCTATATTCCTTAAGAGCCTACCCCTCAAAGGTGCATACATATCTCATTTTCTGTATCCTTTCAGCTTTTATTTATGGAAGCTCTATCATCACTACAGCAATTCTAGACAGAAATTGTGATTTTTCTCAGCTGAAAATACCTAAAAGCTACAAAGATGCCTGAAAGGGATGATTTACCATGGATTACTGTTCTCATAAATGGATTCCTGCTCTAACCAAAATGCATTTAGGGGAGTATCTGTTGGAAATCTGTTAGATAAGGCTTAGTTGGACCCATGGACCCTAAGAAACTTTAAGAGGAACTGTGAAATTTGGCACCCCCAAAGTGTATATAAGAAGCCTTTCACTTTGCCTGTCTTCTAAAAATTAAAAATTAGTTTGAAATCGTAGGAGGCCTGGGAATGCCTAAAGCATAACTCACCCCCACATTGGAAGTACAGTCCCAAGTATTCACCGGTTCTTTCCATAAGAGTATTCACTGGAGTATTTCCATAAGTATTCACCAGTTCTTTCCATGTACCTCTCTGCTGTTATAATGAGACTTGGGCTGCCTTCTGACTGATGGGAGGGTAGACATTTTGACCCACTAATATCAGGTTTGTCCATGTGACTTGTTTCAGCCAATGGCATATGAGTCAATGTACTGCAAACCATGTTCAAGGAGAAGTTTAACTGTATGTTTGTTTTTTTAAAAAATTTTTTATTTCATTTTAGGTTTTGGGGTACATGTGCAGAACGTGCAAGATAGTTGCATAGGTACACACATGGCAGTGTGTTTTGCTGCCTTCCTCCCCTTAACCCACATTTGGCAACTGTATGTTTTTATCAGCCCTCTTTCTCTTTCCCTCTGCCCCATGCATGGCAGTCTTTGATGGGGAAGTGCCTTCAGTCTGGATCCTGGAATGAAAAGATGTATGGAGCAGCACTGCAGCTGAGCTGTGACTACCAGCATATAATGAGAGAGAGAAATTAATCTAAGTTGTTGCTGGCCACTGAGATTTTGGGGATTCTTGTTATACAGTATCATCTAGCAAAAGCTAACTGACACAGAAAGTGAGAGCAGCCGCTAACTCAGAAGCTGAATATTAAACATTATAACAGCAGCCAGAGATTTTTTTGAATGCTAACTCTTCCAACTTAATCCTATGAAATATTAGCCCTGCTCTTTCCGCTGATACAGGAGTTTGATGGCGCAACGGATCTGATCTTTGCGGTCTAGGTGCATGTGAAGTTTGCGTGTGTGTGTGTGTGTGTGTGTGTGTGTGTGTGTGTGTGCGCGTGTGTGTGAAGAAGCTTTTCACACTGTGCCAGGTCAGAAGGACAGTGTTCCTGCTTCAAGTTTACATGACTCTACCTGTAAGAGCTGTGTTTCCCAAAGTAATTATATGTAGTCAGATGTTCATTATTTATTCAGGGGCTGATTATTCCACCTCTTTCTTTCTCAATATAGGTTTGAATTATGCACATTAGCTCTTCAGTAGTGACTGCAAGAAACTAAAGCCCAATGTCACTTACTTGCCTGTTGACTAGTCACTGGCAGAAGGCAGCAACAATTACATGCCAGGCACTGAGTAGGTGCTGACATACATGATTGAATTTAATCTTTATGGCAATTCCTAAGTATCGTTGTTCCCATTTTACAGATAATGGAACTGAGGCTCAGAGATATTTAGCTTCTTGTTCAGAATCACATAACTGGTAGGTAGAGTTGGAATACGGAATAACATGTTTGCCTATGTTTTTCCTGACTTTAGTCAACACAAAAAACCTAATTTAAATGGTAGATAATGTCAAATAAGATGAAAATAACATCTATATACCATTTAGAAGTATTGAGCTGAGGATCTCCTATACAATAATGTGATAGAAAAATGGAAGCTAGGAGGCAAACTCACAGTCCTGAGATCCTAACGAGAAAGAACAAGAAAAATCAACGCTGAAGACCAGCCCTTTTGTCCACTGTGCGTAAATGGGCTTCCTGAGAAGGTCTTGCGGAATGTGGGAGGAATGGAGGGTGAGAAGACTCTATTTCTATTTTGGGAGGTATCTCCTTTCACACAAAGGAAAAAGGCAACAGCTTTCATTTAAACCCCTAAACAAACTGTTTACTCTTATACCTCATGTGAGGAGAAACTGAGAAATGCCTGAAGGCGCACTTTGAATGGTAATATTGTCCTCAGCCGATGTTATTAGTGATGCAATGGAGGCACTTAGTTACTTACCACTGACATATGTTTGTGCTAATTGATAAGACTGGTTAGCTCACACACTGCATTTTAACTCTTGCCTGCCTGGAGAGTTTCTTCTATGTAAAGCAATCACCCAACCTGAAGCAAAAGTAAGAGTGAAAGAAATCCCAGAATGTTCTAGGTTTGGCAAGTGCTGATGGATTACTTAGTTCAGTGGTTCTCAACAAGGGGGGATTTTGCACACTCTGGAGACATTTATGTTTATCACAACTGGGTGAGGTGGGAAAGGTCACTACTGACAGCTAGTGACATCCCTGGTAGAAGCCAGGGATGCTGTTGAACACCTACAATGCACCAGACAGTCCTCCTCAACAGAAAATTGTCTGGTCCGTCTAAAATGGTCCATCGGTAGTGCTAAGGTTGAGAAATCCAAACTACCTCAATGCTTCTGTTTTGATCAACATCCAGAGATGAAAGTGGCTTATTCAGTATCACACAGCAAGTTAGTGCAAGAACTGGGCAGCAGAATAATCTGCAGTTGTTAGCAGCACAGGCTCTGGAATCTGAATGTTTGGCTCTGGAAGCTGAACGTTTGGCTCCAAACATTGGGTTTGATTCTTACTAACTGAGGAAGCTTGAGCAAGTCACTGAGGCTCTCTGGGCCTCAGGTACCTCATCCAGAAACTAGGAGAATAATGGTGCCCAGCAGAAGGTCTTTGGGGAGGATCCAATGAGATAAAGCACATAAAGGACGTGGCATAGAGTGTGTGTACAGGATGTTTTCTGTGTATCATTAGAATTCTGTACTTTGTTAGCAGGATTCAGGTAAAATAACTCATTTTAATTAGCACTAATACAGGAAAATAAATTTCCATGTAAACAGTCAGCTTTTCCTACGTCCTGTTAGGGGAGAAATGTCTGAATCACTAAAGACCAATTCCATGATCTCTTTAGTCTCATGAATGTAATCCAAGGAGGTGCCGCTAGGTCTGAAGAAAGGGTGCATGCAACAGAATGAAACATTTTTCTCCTTTAGTTTGATAACCTCAACACTGCCATGCACCTTCATAAAGTGATGGAGGGTGTAGTATGCTGATTAACAGGACTTCCCTCATCTCATCCCCAAAGATACCCAAGTTCTAATCCTTGGATCCAGTGACTGTTCTCTTATATGGGAAAGGGGACTTTGAAGCTGTGATAAGGATCCTGAGAGAGAGAGGTTATTTTGGATTATCTGGGTTGGCTCTAAATGTTACCACAAGAGTCCTTATAAGAGGAAGGCAAGAAGGTCAGAGGAGGAGCAAGGTGAAGTGAGCATGGAAGCAGGAGGAGGAGTGGAGATGTGATGTGTAGCCATGAGACAAGGACTGAGGATAGCTTCTAGCAGCTGGAGAGGGCAGGGAGACAGATCTTCCCCTAGAGCTTTCAGAGGGGGCCAGCCCTACCAACACCTTGACTTTAGATTCATTTGGGTCTTTTGACCTGCGGAACAGTAAGAGAATAGAATTGCTTGAAGCCACCACATTTGCGGTAGGTTGTTAATTTGTTGATAGCAGAAATAGGTAACTATTACAGAAGATTATTCATAGGTGTAGTGGAGGGCATATTTGCACAGGGGCCTGAGTCCCCTTCTGGGGAGAAAGGAATTGAGATACTGACCCCTTCATTGTTGAGGTTCAAGGTTATCTGATATCTCTGCTGACTCATGTGGCTGTGACTGAGGTCAGCTGGCAGCACAAACATGAGGGACAACAGAGGAGGACTCACTGCAGTGGAAGAGAGAGCTGAACTGGGGATACAGGCAGAGACTAGGCTGAGGTTGTCCTGGGAGGGAGGTTGGTCCTGGAGAGTGTGAGGCCATGGCTGAGACCTTTCTAGAAACTGATGCTGAACATGCCAGATGTAAGTCAGGAACCATGGCCTGTTATGATGAAAAACTTGGAACAGACATTGTCCTAAGATGGGGATCAGATGACCATAAATGATGGACCTGGGAAACCACAGGTTCAGCTTTGGGTCAACGCACAGTGGAAGTGCAGGGTGCTGTTGTGATGGATAGACATGAACCACATCACCTTGGCGGGCAGGCACTGTAGTAAGAGGAAGAGAAAACAGAAGCACCCAGGATTTTAGCAAGTTACCAGGCTAAACTAAGGCAGACAGCAACCCCTCCTGCTATAAACAAACATGGACACGACATCGTAAAGCCATCAAAAGACCCAGCAAAGGCTGGCTCACATCTGTAATCCCAGCACTTTGGGAGGCCAAGGTGGGTGGATCACCTAAGTTCAGGAATTTGAGACTAGCCTGACCAACCCGGTGAAACCCTGTCTCTCTAAATACAAAAAAATTAGCTGGGTATGGTGGCAATATGCCTCTAATCCCAGCTACTTGGGGGACTGAGGCAGGAGAATTGCTTGAACCTGGGAGGTGAAGGTTACAGTGAGCCGAGATCATGAATTGCACTCCAGCCTGGGCAACAAGAGCAAAACTCTGTCTCAAAAAACAAAAACAAACAATAAAAGTAGCAAAGCCTGAAGGTCAGTGAAGGAATTCCTTGGGGGCCAGAGATGACAGCCAGGCTCTAGGGGTGGTGTGTGAGTTTCAGAGATGTGATTATGGGCTAGGAGATTGAGGTCTGGGGTTCAATCACAGAAACAGGGGAAGTGAATTCAGGCTCATGAAAGTCAGAGAACTGGGACAACTCCCCCTGAAGTCTAGAGCAGTGGCTCTCCTTGGGGTAGTACTGTCAGAGGCATGTGAACCAGAGTGACTCCATCTTGAATAGGGGCTGGGTAAAATAGGGCCGAAACTTAACTGGGCTGCATTCCCAGGAGGTTAGGCATTCTTAGTCACAGGATGAAATGGGAGGTCTACATGAGAAACAGGTCGCAAAGACGTCACAGACAAAACAAGATTCAATAAAGAAGCCAGCCCAGGGTCACCAAAACCAAGGGGGTGATGAAAGTGACATCTGGTCGTCCCACTGCTCATTACATGCTAATTCAAATGCATCAGCATGCTAAACGACTCTCCTACCAGTGCCAGTACAGTTTACAGACGCCATGGCAATGTCCAGAAGTTACCCTATGTGGTCTCAAAAGGGGAGGAGCCCTCAGTTGTGGGAACTCCCCACCCCTTTCCCAGAAAACTCATGAATAATCTACCCCTTGCTTAGCACATAATCAAGAGATAACGTAAGTATGCTCATTCAGCAGCTCGTATCACTGCTCTGCCTATGAAGTAGCCATTCTTTTGTTTCTTTACTTCTCTAATAAACTTGCTTTCACTTTACTCTGTGGACTCCCACCAAATTCTTTCTTGCATGAGATCCAAGAACTTTCTCTTGGGGTCTTGATTGGGAGCGCTTTCCATGAATGGACTGCCTCCTAGGGGGACATTTGGGGAACAGGGGTGGGGAGGCATGTTTTTGTTATCATCATGATGGCAGGAGGCTCTAGTAGCATTTAGTTGGTAGGAGCCAGGATACCAGACATCTGGTAGTGCCTGGGGCAGTCTGACCCAAACAAAAACTCTTGCCACCCTGTGCAGAATTCAAATGCCTGCTGAGAATTTGTATAGGCAAAAAAATACATTCATTACTCTAAATCTATTGCTACTAGGTGAACTCTTTTACATATAAACATTAAGACTTTTTAAAATCAGTTTTAATACACACTAAAATTTTCAGAAATTTCAGTACTATGAAAATCAAGGCAAGCTGGTTCTTTATATGTTTAGGACCACCACCATGGAAAATCATGTTACCCATGGCAACGCTGGTCATGGTGTTTGCCTCACCTTATCTGCCCCCATTTCCACCTGCATTTGGAGTTGTCCCAGGCATGGTGATTCTACACTTAGGTTCATGCATTTTATTATTCCATTAAGTCTCACAGTAATCATACCTCAGCAGTGACTTGCCCTGATACTGTATATGTGATTTAGGAACCCTGGGTCTCTGGTGATGAAAAATACATATTATAATAAATTAGTTTTCAATTTTTAATTTAACATGGCATTTTAAAACAACGGAAATCATAACAAACAGTCTCTCAGACCATAGTGCAATCAAGTTGGAACTCAGAATTCAGAAAATAACTCAGAACCACACAGCTTCATGGAAACTGAACAACTGGCTCTTGAATGTTGATTGGATAAACAATGAAATGAAGGCAGAAATAAAGAAGTTCTTTGAAACCAACGAGAATGAAGACACAATGTACCAGAATCTCTGGGACACATTTAAAGCAGTCTGTAGAGGAAAATATATAGCAATAAGTGCCCACATGAGAAGAGTGGAGAGATCCAAAATTGACACCCTGTCGTCAAAATTGAAAGAGCTAGAGGAGCAAGATCAAAAAAGCTCAAAACCTAGCCGAAGACAAGAAATAACTAAGATCAGAGCAGAACTGAAGGAGATAGAGACAAGAAAAACCCTTCAAAAAATCAATAAATCCAAGAGCTGGTTTTTCGAAAAGATCAATAAAATAGACAGACCACTAGCCAGACTGATAAAAAAGAAAAGAGAGAACAACCAAATAGATGCAATAAAAAACGACAAAGGGGAAATCACCACAGATTCCACAGAAATTCAAACCATCATCAGAGAATACTACAAACAACTCTATGCACACAAACTAGTAAATCAGGAAGAAATGGATAAATTCCTGGACGCCTGTGTCCTCCCAAGCCTAAGCCAGGAGGAAGCCAAAACTATGAATAGACCAATAACAAGGTCAGAAGTTGAGGCAGCAATTAAAAGCCTACCACACAAAAAAAGCCCAGGTCCAGATGGGTTCACAGCTGAATTCTACCAGACACACAAAGAGGATCTGGTACCATTCCTTCTGAAACTATTCCAAATAATTCAAAAAGAGGGAACCCTTCCCAAATCATTTTATGAGACCAACATCATCCTGATACCAAAACCCGGCAGAGACTCAACAAGAAAAGAAAACTTCAGGCCAATATCCATGATGAACATAGCTGCAAAAATCTTCAATAAAATACTGGCAAATCGATTGCAACAGCACATTAAAAAACTTATCCATCATGATCAAGTAGGATTCATCCTGGGAATGCAAGGCTGGTTCAACATATGCAAGTCTATAAATGTAATTCACCACATAAACAGAACCAAAAACAAAAACCACATTATTGTCTCAATTGACGCAGAGAAGGCATTTGACAAAATTCAACAGCCCTTTATGCTAAAACCCCTCAATAAACTTGGTATTGATGGAACATATCTCAAAGTAATAAAAGCTATTTACGACAAACCAACAGCCAATATCATACTTAATGGGCAAAAACTGGAAGCATTCCCTTTGAAATCCGGCACTAGACAAGGATGCCCTCTCTCACCACTTCTATTCAACATAGTACTGGAAGTTCTAGCCAGAGCAATCAGGCAAGAAAAAGAAATAAAGGGTATTCAAATAGGAAAGGTGGAAGCCAAATTGTCTCTATTTGCAGACGACATGATAGTATACCTAGAAGACCCCATCACCTCAGCCCAAAAGCTCCTGCAACTGATAAGCAACTTCAGCAAAGTCTCAGGATATAAAATCAATGTTCAAAAATCACAAGCATTCCTATACACCAATAACAGACTTAAAGAGAACCAAATTAAGAACGAACTGCCATTCACAATTGCTACAAAGAAAATAAAATACCTAGGAATACAACTCACAAGGAATGTAAGGGACCTCTTTAAGGAAAACTACAAACAACTGCTCAATGAAATAAGAGAGGACACAAACAGATGGAGAAACATTCCATGTTCGTGGTTAGGAAGAATCAATATTGTGAAAATGGCTATACTGCCCAAAGTAATTTACACAATCAATGTTATCCCCATCAAACTACCATTGAATTTCTTCACAGAACTGGAAAAAACCACCATGAATTTCATATGGAACCAAAAAAGAGCCCGCATAGCCAAGTCAATTCTAAGCAAAAAGAACACAGCGGGAGGCATCACGCTACCAGACTTCAAACTATACTACAAGACTACAGTAATCAAAACAGCATGGTACTGGTACCAAAATAGAGATATAGACCAATGGAACAGAACAGAGGCATCGGAGGCAACACAACATATCTACAACCATATTATCTTTGATAAACCAGACAAAAACAGGCAATGGGGAAAGGAGTCCCTATTTAATAAATGGTGTTGGGAAAACTGGCTAGCCATGTGCAGAAAGCAGAAACTGGACCCCTTTCTGACACCTTACACTAAAATTAACTCCAGATGGATTAAAGACTTAAACATAAGACCTGACCCCATAAAAACCCTAGAAGAAAATCTAGGCAAAACCGTTCAGGATATAGGAGTAGGCAAGGACTTCATGAACAAAACACCAAAAGCATTGGCAACAAAAGCCAAAATAGACAAATGGGACCTAATCAAACTCCACAGCTTCTGCACGGCAAAAGAAACAGTCACTAGAGTGAATCGGCAACCATCAGAATGGGAAAAAATCTTTGCAGTTTACACATCTGACAAAGGGCTGATATCCAGAATTTACAAAGAACTCAAACAGATTTACAGAAAAAAAAACAAACAAGCCCATTCAAAAATTGGCAAAGGATATGAACAGAAACTTTACAAAAGAAGACATACATGAGGCCAACAAACATATGAAAAAGTGCTCATCATCATTGGTCATTAGAGAGATGCAAATCAAAACCACATTGAGGTATCATCTCACACCAGTTAGAATGGCGATCATTAAAAAATCTGGAGACAGCAGATGCTGGAGAGGATGTGGAGAAATAGGAACACTCTTACACTGTTGGTGGGAGTGTAAATTAGTTCAACCATTGTGGAAGACAGTGTGGCGATTCCTCAGGGACCTAGAAATAGAAATTCCATTTGACCCAGCAATCCCATTACTGGGTATCTATCCAAAAGACTATAAATCGTTCTACTATAAGGACACATGCACACGAATGTTCATTGCAGCACTGTTTCCAATAGCAAAGACCTGGAACCAACCCAAATGCCCAACGATGATAGACTGGACTGGGAAAATGTGGCACATATACACCATGGAATATCATGCAGCAATCAAAAATGATGAGTTTGTGTCCTTTGTAAGGACATGGATGAATCTGGAGAACATCATTCTCAGCAAACTGACACAAGAACAGAAAAAGAAATACTGCATATACTCACTCATAGGTGGGTGAGAAAAATGAGAACACATGGACACAGAGAGGAGGTCTACTATACACCGGGGACTGTTGGGGGAAATGGGGGAGGGGCAGCGGGGGGGACTGGGGGGATAGCCTGGGGATGAATACCAAGTGTGGGTGAAGGGTAGGAAGGCAGCAAAACACACTGCCATGTGTGTACCTATGCAACTATCTTGCATGTTCTGCACATGTACCCCAAAATCTATAATGCAATAAAAATTAAAAAAAAACAAAAAAAAACCATGGCATTTTAAAATAGCTATGAGTAGGTTCTATTAGCCGCGATTTTCATTTCAAAATAGTAAGGAAGACAATACAAATTGTTTACTATAAAAAAAGGCCATTGGATCAGGTCAGACCGAAAGTCATTGGTCTGGCATCTCCAAGAGCTGTCCCATCCATTGCAGAGAAAAGGGATAGATGCTGCCAACCAGCCTGGGGGAGCTGCAAGGAGGTTTCTGTCTACTGCTTGCCTGAGTCCTTGGATGCAAGGGAAGAAAAATGTCACCTGTTGTTGGGATACACTCAGGGTGGCTGGCAAAATGTTAGGAAAATATTAAAGTTAAAAAATTATAGTCTCTGAAACAAACCCATTCAAAAGTGGGCAAAGGATATAGACAGACACTTTTCAAAAGAAGACATATATGAGGCCAACAAACATGAAAAAATGCTCATCATCACTGGTCATTAGAGAATTGCAGATCAAAACCACATTAAGATATCATCTCACGCCAGTTAGAATGGTGATAATTAAAAAATCTGGAGACAACAGATGCTGGAGATAATGTGGAGAAATAGGAACACTTTTACACTGTTGGTGGGAGTGTAAATTAGTTCAACCATTGTGGAAGACAGTGTGGCAATTCCTCAAGGATCTAGAAACAGAAATTCCATTTGACCCAGCAATCCTATTACTGGGTATATATCCAAAGGACTATAAATTGTTCTATTATAAAGAAACATGCACACGCATGTTCATCGCAGCACTGTTTACAATAGCAAAGACCTGGAACCAACCCAAATGGCCATCGATGATAGACTGGACAAAGAAAATGTGGCACATATACACCACGGAATACTAGGCAGCCATAAAAAAGGATGAGTTTGTGTCCTTTGTAGGGACATGGATGAATCTGGAAACCATCATTCTCAGCAAACTGACATAAAAACAGAAAACCAAACACTGCATGTTCTCACTCATAGGCGGGTGTTGAACAATGAGAACCCATTGACACAGGGAGGCGAGCATCACACACTGGGGTTAGTTGAAGGGTGCTAGGGGAGGGACAGTGGGGGGTAGAGAGGGTGGGGAGGGATAACATGGAGAGAAATGCCAGATATAGATGATGGGGGGATGGAGGCAGCAAACCACCTTGCCATGGAAGTACCTAAGCAACAACCCTGTATGATCTGCACATGTAAGACAGAACCTAAAGTACAATAAAAAAAATTATAGTCTCAAACGTTTTGGCCTTCCAAAAGGTTTTAACGGAAAGGGCTAAAGGCAGCCAGTTAATTATGTTAGAATTTTAAGTTGCAGGGTAAAATTAGGATAATAAAGCTTCCCCAGTTATGTCTGTTTACCGCACATTCCTTTGTTTCTATTCTAACCATTTACTCACATAAACTTTGTGCTGGATGGTCCTCACAAGGGGAAGTCAAAGGGGAATTACAGTTAATGGTGCTTATTCTGGTCCTCAAAACCAAAACCTTTTATCACTTCTAAATTAACCATGTTAATTATCCACAAGCACATTAACTTAAAACCTCTATTATTAAATTTATGCTAAATAAATGTGAGGAAAAACCTGGAGTCGTGGTCAGTTAGCTGCAATTGCCCTCTAAAAGCAGCTAACAACCATCCTTAACCCACTCAAATTCACTGTATTCTAGTGCATGTAAGTGCATTAATTCATCCAGTCATTAAGTCAGGGTCTGCAGGACAAACCTTTGAAGGTGGTAATCAGCATCTTACGTGGTAAAGCCGATGTGATCCAGGTCTCAACCTGTGAAGAAGTCAACTTCTGATTCCTGGTGGCTTCTGCAGCGTGGAGGAACCGCAGGCTGGGCAATGAACACCATCACCATTGGATGAAGTCATGGTTGGCAAGCTGGGGACAGAGAGAGGCAGGTAAATTGAGTAACCACAAGGCTTGGTGACACTCCATGGGGCTGTCAGCCTTCTGGAGGAGCTGGAGAGGCAGGGAGCTCTGTCACAGAAACTTCTTGGCAGCCCCATAGTCATCCGACAGAGAATTTCAAAGGCTCAGAAATCAGTAATTCATGAGAACCCAACCCTGGGGATGCAAAAGAAATTCTATTATAAATTCACTTTCTAGTCAGGGGGCCGGTTGCTTGGTTCTTTAATCCTTATTTTCTTCATCTGCAAAGGAGGCATGAAAACACCAACTTTGTCAAGATCGGTAACTCATGACTGGAGGAGACTTTCCCCCAAGGACATTCTGTCATGTCTCGAGATATTGTTGATTACCACAGAGAAGGGTGTGCAAGGGTTGCTACTGGCATCTAGAGAGGAGGGGCTGGGGATGTCGCTGAACACCTACAATGCACAGGACAGACCCACAACAAAGAATTCTTTGTTTCCCAAATGTCAGAAGGGCTGAGGTTGAGAAAGTCTAAAGCAAAGAACTAAGGTCATGAGATGATGCTTGAAAAGAGCTGGCATGACTTTAGGCTCCTTATGGGGGCTCAGGAAATATGACTGCCCTGCTGGAGTCTAAGCATCTACAGGTGCTGCTATTTCCAGACCTGGAAGTAAGGGAACACTATCACCACTGATTACATTAATTGCTATAGATACCATCACCGTTGTCCTAGTGATTATTTCTAATGGCTGGTATTTACTGACACCCTGCTTTGCCAGGTCCCATTCTCTGTGCTTTTTACGTTGTGATTTACAACTCTGTCAGGGATATGAGGTAGGTCTTATTATTCCCCATATTTTGCAGGAAAGGAAATTCGGTTTGCCTATATAAGAGGGGCTGACCACAGGCAGTATACTCATATGTCAACCATTTGCATAGCTGTTCGTAGGGTCTTTCTATTTGTAATCAATCAATCAATTAATTAATTTTCCTTTAGTGAGGTATAGTTGACAAATAAAATGGTATACGTTTAGGTGTACAGTATGATGATTTGATATACATATACACTGTGAAATAATTATCACAATTAAGATAGTTAACACATCTATCACCTCACATCTTTTTTTCTTCTGCAAGAACATTTAAGATCTACCCTCTAAGCAAATTTCAAGTATACAATATTGTTAACTATAGTCACCATGCTGTACATTAAATCCCCAGAACGTATTCATCTTTTAACTAACACTTTGTACCTTTGACCAACATCTCCCTGCTTTCCTCACCCCCGACCCTGCCAATCACTCTTCTCCTCTTGGTTTCTATGAGTTTGGCTATTTTAGATCCCACATGTAATTGACATCATACAGTATTTGTCTTTCTCTCTCTGACTGATTTCACTTAGCGTAATGCCCTCAAGTTTCATCCATGTTGTTGCAAATGGCAGAATTTCCTTTATTTTTATGCCTGAGTAATACCCACTGATGGGCACTGAGGCCATTCCTACGTCTTGACTATTGTGAGCGATGCTGCAGTGAACACAGGAATGTGGAGAGCTCCGTCAGTTACAGATTTTGTTTCCTTTGAATAAATTCCCAGCAGTTGGATTTCTAGATTATATGATAGTTTTATTTTTAATTTTTGAAAAATCTCCATTTTCCATAATGACTCTACCAATTTACATTCCCATCAACAGTGCCCAAGGGTTCCCTTTTCTCCACAACCTCACCAGCGCTTGCTACCTTTTTTTTTTTAATAATAGCTATTATAACAGGTGCCAGGTGATACCTCATTGCCATATTGATTTGTAGTCCCTTGGTGATTAGAGATGCTGGGCACCTTTTCAATGTACCTGCTTAACAGTTGTATGGTTTTTTTTTTTTTTGGAAAAATATCTCTAAAAACCCTTGGCCTGTTTTTTAATTGGATTTTTGTTTGTTTTTGATTTTCACCATTCAGTTGTAGGAGTTCTTTATATATTTCAGATATTAACCCTTTACCAAACATATGGTATCTTTTAATCATAAATTATCTTTTAATTTTATTGACGGTTTCCTCTGCTGTGAAGAAGAGTTTTAGTTTGATGTAGCCCCACTTTTTTTTTTTTTGAGACAGAGTTTCACTCTTGTTGCCCAGGCTGGAGTGCAATGGCACAATCTCAGCTCACGCAACATCCACCTGGATTCTCCTGCCTCAGCCTCCTGACTAGCAAGGATTCCAGGCATGAGCTACCATGCCTGGCTAATTTTGTATTTTTAGTAGTCAGAGTTTCACCATGTTGCTCATGCTGGTCTCTAACTCCTGACCTTAGGTGATCTGTCCACCTCAGCCTCCCAAAATGTTGGGATTACAGGCGTGAGCCACTGCAAACAGACTGGCCCTACTTACTTTTGCATTTGTTGCTTGTGCTTTTAGAGTTACATCCAAAACATCAATGCCAAGATCAGTGTCAAGGAGGCTTTCCCCTGTGTCTTCTTGTAGGAGTTTTACAGCTTAGGGTTTTACCTGCAAGTCTTTAATCCATTTAGAGTTAATTTTTGTGAATGATGGAAGATAGGGGATCCAATTTTATTCCTTTTTCATAGGAATCTTCGGTTTTCCAACACAATTTTTTGAAGAAAATTTATCTTTTTCTAGTTGTGTATTTTTGGCAGCTTTGTCCAATATTAATTAACTATTTATGCATGGGTTTATTAGTGGGCTCTTGTTTCATTTTTTCTTTTTTTTCCCACCAGGCTGGAGTGTAGTGGTATGGTTTTGGCTCACAGCAACCTCTGCCTCCTGGATTCAAGTGATTCTCCTGCCTCAGCTTCCTGAGTAGCTGGGATTACAGGCACATGACAA
The DNA here is from genome assembly GCA_031835075.1 of Saguinus oedipus. Taxonomy (NCBI): domain Eukaryota; kingdom Metazoa; phylum Chordata; class Mammalia; order Primates; family Cebidae; genus Saguinus; species Saguinus oedipus. The sequence goes on along the minus strand of CM063179.1, from coordinate 16,140,207 downwards.
CACGTCCAGCTAATCTTTGTATTTTTAGTAGAGATGGGGTTTCATCACGTTGGCCAGGATGGTATCAATCTCGTGACTTCATGATCCGCCTGCCTTGCCCTGCCAAAGTGCTGGGATTACAGGCGGGAGCCATTGTGCTTGGCCCTGGGCTCTTGTTTCTATTCCATTGGTGTCTATGTCTGTCTTTATGCCAGCACCATACTGTTCGCCTACTGTGGTTAGGTAATATACGTTGAAATCAGGAAGTGAGATGCTTCCAGCTTTGTTCTTCTTTTTCAAGATTGCTTTAGCTATTCAGAGTTGTTTGTGGCTGCAAACAAATTTTAGGATTAAAAAAAAATTACATGAAAAACGCTATTGGAATTTTGCTAGGATTTCATTGAGTCTGTAGATTACTTTGGGTAATATGGACATTTTAATAATATTAAGTCTTCTCCTCCATGAACACAAGATATCATTCCATTTATTTGTGTCTTCTTCAATTTCTTTCATCTATGTCTTATTGATTTCAACATACTAATGTTTTACCTTCTTGGTTAAATTTATCCCTAGGTATTTTATGTTTCTGATGCTCTTGTAAATAGGATCATTTTCTTTATTTCTTTTTAAGGGAGTTCATTGTTAGCCTCTAGAAATAAAACTGATTTTTGCATGTTGATTTTTTATCTTGCAACTTGACAGAATTTGTTGTTGTTGACAAACTAAGATTCTAGATTGCCTGTCTTAAACTTCTTTGGTTTCCCTAGAATGTCTAGCATATAACTGGAAAGTAGAAAATGAGAGAAGCTAAGCACTTATGTAGTTCCAAGCACACATTTGTGTACATACATATATTTTTTTCCAGTTGATTCTCATTATTTCCAGATTCTGTATTTGTGATTTTGTCTATTCACAAAAATTTATTTGTAATCCCCAAATGAATACCTGCTGTGCTTTTGCAGTCACTCCCAGCCACGTGCAGAGTTGCGAAAAACTTGAGTCACCCAATGTGCTCATCTAGCTCAGATCCAACAAGTCCAGGATCTGCTTTCTTGGCTCCACTCTCATACTGCAAATGAGTACGCATCTTGATGTTTACGTAGCGCTGTGCTTTTCACACTTTTGTGCCTTTTGTTGTTAATTTTTGCTGTTTAAAATGGTCCCCAAGCACACAATCTTGAGGGGCTATCTAGTGTTCCTAAGCACAAAAATTTTGAATGAATAAATGAGAGTGTGTGTAGATCAGAGTAATGCTAACTCCTTCTAGACCATGGTTTCTCAAGGTTTCTCTGTTTGGTACCATGTATAACAAAGACAAAGATGCAAAGTACAACTGCACTTTGTGATGTGGCTTATGAAGAAAAACACACACGTGTTAGATGAGCTGCGTTCAGGCATGAAGTATAGTGCTGTTGGCTGTACAGTCAATGTTAATGAATCAATATATATTAAATAAGGTGTCTAGACACAGAAATACATAAAACATGGTTATGTATTGATCAGTTGATGGAAATGTCATGATTGGAGGCTCAAAGGAACCAAACCTGTATTTCCCCTAGGAGTAATGGTTCAGTATTCAGTAACTCAGTGGTTGTGGAGACTTATTGAACCTCATTACAACAAATAACAAGAATATACACAAACACACACACAAGTACACATATACACACCATTTTTGGTCTCATTTCATGTTCCCAGAAACCTGTAAGGTAGGTACTATTATGCCCACTTGACAGATGAGGACATTGAGGGTCTGGGAAACCAGGCAGTTTGCCAATGGTCACAAAGACCCAGAAACCAAACCCAGTTTAGCCAAAATTAATTGTCCATGTTATTCTAGAGAATGTCATTTTTTTTCCATTTATTTATTTATTTGAGACAGGATATCACTTTGTCCCCAAGGCCGGAGTGTAGTGGCACGATCATAACTCACTGCAGCCTTGACTTTTCAGGGCTCAGGTGATCCTCCTGCCTTGGCCTGCCAAGCAGCTGGGACCACAGACATGTGTGACACTAGGCTAATGTGGAAAAGTTTTTCTTTTTATTTTTGTTTTAATTGCATTCTGGGTTTTGGGGTACATATGTAGAACGTGCAAGATAGTTGCATAGGTACACACATGGCAGTGTGTTTTGCTGCCTTCCTCCCCTTCACCCACATTTGGCATTTCTCCCCAGGCTATCCCTCCCCATCTCCCCCCGCTGTCCCTCCCCTATTCCCCCCTATAGACCCCAGTGTGTAGTACCCTCTTCCCTGTGTCCATGTGTTCTCATTTTTCCTCACCCACCTATGAGAGAGAATATGTGCTATTTCATTTTCTGTTCTTGTGTCAGTTTGCTGAGAATGATGTTCTCCAGATTCATCCATGTCCTTACAAAGGACACAAACTCATCATTTTTGATTGCTGCATAATATTCCATGGTGTATATGTGCCGCATTTTCCCAGTCCAGTCTATTCTCGCTATGTTGCCCAGGCTGGTCTCAACCTCCTGGGCTCAAGCAGTTCACCCACCTTGGCCTCCCAAAGTGCTGTCATTATTGACGTGAGCCACCACACCCATCCCAGAATTTCAATATTTGATGATTGAATCAAGTCATGTTAAACATGCAAACGTCCTTGCATTTTTAATTAGTTTTTTCTTGTTTCCTTCCCTTCCCAACTCAGAAAGAGGTAGATTCCAGGGTAGATCAGCTTAAGCAAAAGATACTTCCAAGGACTGTTTTCTGACACCTCCTTTACTATAACCCAAACCAGGACAAAGCTCATGCTAGCAACTTGGGGAAAGCAAGTATAAGTTTAAATTCACCGTTCTAATCTAAAAGACAAAGTGAATCTTAAATCAATACAATATCCAAATTTTTACCCTTTTATTGATTTCTTTGTTCTAGTCTGTAAGACAGTTTTATTTTAAGGTTAGCTAACTCTTTTATAATCTTTTAAAGGTTTGTGATTTTAACGCTTTTGTTTGTTTTGAGAACTTAATGACTTCTCACAGCATCTTTTTCATCTTCGTCTGTTCTGATCATAAAAGTGGTCTATAAGCCTGGACCCTCCAGTGAGAAAAAGCTCTACCTAAAGGTGCTGTCTGTATCTGTGCACTGCCACAGGAAACACTGTAAAGATCAGGTCATGTGATCCACAAGTCAGCTGTAATACTCTTCTGGTTTCTTAAAATCGACTCAAGCCCCCAGTTTCATACTTCGCTGGAAAAAATTAATCTCTGCTTCATGATTTCTGCTGCTATCAGCATCTTATGCTTTTATAATTACCTCTAATTCTAATTTACTGTTAATTTCACCAACATTTCATTCTGGGGACGCCAACACAGATGTGAATGTCAGAAACTCTCCTTCAATTTTCTGAGTCCAGAATTTACAAAAGTCATTTATTTAGGTATGTAACAGTCTTAAAGGAAGATTTGAGGTGATAAACCACTTCTACCCAGCTCACAACTTGAAAATTGATTTTTAGGCAAACATGAGCTTAAAAATCCAAAGGACTATAAATCGTTCTACTATAAGGACATATGCATATGAATGTTCATTGCAGCACTGTTTACAATAGCAAAGACCTGGAACCAACCCAAATGCCCATCGACAATAGACTGGACAGGGAAAATGTGGCACATATACCCCATGGAATATTATGCAGCCCTCAAAAACGATGAGTTCGTGTCCTTTGTAGGGACATGGATGAATCTGGAGAATATCATTCTCAGCAAACTGACACAAGAACAGAAAATGAAATACCGCATGTTCTCACTCATAGGTGGGTGATGAACAATGAGAACACATGGACACAGGGAGGGGAGCACTACACACTGGGGTCTATTGGGGGGAATAGGGGAGGGACAGCGGGGGGCGGGGAGCAGGGGAGGGATAGCATGGGGAGAAATGCCAAATGTGGGTGAAGGGGCGGAAGGCAGCAAAACACACTGCCATGTGTGTACCTATACAACTATCTTGCATGTTCTGCACATGTACCCCCAAACCTAAAACGCAATAAAAAAAAATCCTTCAGCTATTTATATTTTGATTTTTTTTTGAAAAATCGACCATTCCTGGCTGGCCCTTTTGTAGGATGCTTTCCTGTGACTTCACTTTTCCTTGCCCTCTTATTTCTCCCAACCCAAATTTTCTGGGTACATCCCTGGTCACCTAATTCTTTGTATTATTGTCCTTACATATTTGAAGCTTATTATTGAGGTGTTTTTCTTAAAAAACAAAAACAAAACACTAGAATCCCTAAAGAAGTATTTTTATGCCAGCTATGAAAATAACATTTTCACCTCTTTTCTATGGAGTGGAAGCTCCTTAGAAGAGAGGGTTTGGATGATTTAAAGAACAAGACGGTGGAGGCAAGTCCAAACATACCAGCATATGAATAGCAATTGTGCTTTGCATCTTTGTTTTTGTTTGACATGACGCTAAACAAAGAAACCTTGAGAAACCCTGGCCTAGAAAGAGTTGGCCTCACTCTGATCTGTACACACTCATTCATTCACGTCCGCTTTAAGCAAATAGTTGTTGAGGCCAAACCATGTGTCAAACACTCTTTAGGTGTTGGAAATAGAGCAGAGGACAAGAGGAACACTTTATCATGGATTGTTTACTTTTGTAAGAGAAATGTAGCTTCAATTCCTAGTCTCGAATGCTATCATTTTCAAACAAAGACGGCAAAATCAACAGAAAATATGACAGTCTGCATTAATCAGCCCATTTTTGCTGTGTGACTTCTCACCATTTCCTGGGCACATGGAACAGATTCTAGTTGAGAAAACATGGCCCTCCATTCTGAATGGAAATACCAACTCTGATCATTACTAATACTTATGTAGTGTTTGCTTTGTGAATGTTTTATATTATTTCATTGCATTACGTAACTCACTTAGTCTTCACCACAAGCCAATGAGGCAGGCATTATTTACATCCCCATTTTATGGATGAGAAAACTGAGGCAGAGAAGTCACCCAAGAGAGTTACAAATCAACACAATTTGGCTCCAGAATTTATGTTCTCAATTGCCACGCTATTCCGTCTCTATATGATTTTTATGAATAGCAATCCCCTGAGTTCAGTGATCCAACACAGAATTATTGGAACACCAAGGTCTTGCAAAATCCTTCAAGTGTCAGCCGAAACACCACTTTCAGAAAGGAGTCTTGCCAGCTCTCATGCTGGGATCATTCCCGTTATCACACATTCTCACTTCACCATGTGCTCTTTGGTGACCTGTATGTAATCAATAAGTAATTATTTGTGTAATTACTTCATCTCTGTCTCCTGAGCTAAAATGTAACGTCCATGAGAAAGGGATCATGTCCCTCTTATTAGCCACTCTATTTCTAACACCTAAAAGAGTGTTTGACACATGATTTGGCTTCACCAACTATTTGAATGAATGAATGGATGAATGCATGCATGAATGAAGGAGGGTGTGCATAGATCAGAGTAATGCTAACTCCTTCCAGGGAGGGTTTCTCAACATGGACACTAGTGACATTTCAGGTCAGAGAATTCTTTGTTGTGAGAGCTGTTGTGTACATTGCAGAATGTTTACCAGTGTCCCGGCCTCTATCTGCAACTCCAGTTTTCACAATGCAAACTGTCCTCAAACATGCATGCCTTACTGATTGAATGAGAGGGTGATAGATGAACAAAAGGACATCTCTTACTCTAGGGAAACAGATAATACAGCATTTTTGATGGTTAAATTTTGCTAATAAGACAAGCTTATTATAAAAATGTACTTTTGCAAATCACATTCTTTGGGAACAAATATAGGAAGGAAGGTTTTATTTAATAACATAAACATCTTATTTAATAATGACAGCTATCACTGTGAAGTACATACTATAAGCCTGTGTTATGCTAAGTGTTCTATATCATTATCATTTAGTTATTTTTTTGTTTTTTTGAGATGAATTTCACTCTTGTTGTCCAGGCTGCAGTGCAATGGCATGATCTTGGCTGACCGCAACCTCTGTCTCCCGGGTTCAAGTGATTCTCATGCCTTAGCCTTCCAAGTAGCTGGGATTACAGGCCCATGTCACCACGCTTGGTAATTTTTATATTTTTATTAGAGACAGGGCTTCACCACATTGGCCAGGATGGTCTCGAACTCCTGACCTCAGGTGACCTGCCTGCCTTGGCCTCCCAGAGTGCTGGGATTACAGGCGTGAGCCAATGCACTGCACAGCTATCATTTAGTTCTTACAACAAGTTGGTGGGTGACAGAGGTCCAGAGAACTTAGTAACTTGACCAGTATCCCACAAATGGTAAACAGGAGAACTGAGATTTGGACCCAGGTCGCTGTAAGTCTTTCCCATTCCAAGTTTATTAAAATTAACTTCCTATTATTTATTAATGGATATGTCTATTTCTTATTTAGTTCTTGTCCACATCTAAACAAATAAGTTTAACTAAGTCTTCAGTCACCAGAGCTTCCGTAGGATCATGCCTTTCACACTTGCCCTTTCACCCAAAACCACTTGTTATTTTTTCTAAAAAAAGATAGTCCCCTCCCTTGTAAGGCAAAGTCATAGTAAAATTCCCACTTTTAATTTGGTAGGGATCATTTCCCCTATTTTACCAATGGGAAAAAATGGATCTGCATTTATTAGTAAGGGGTGGTCCAGAATGATTCTTAAAGCTGATTAATAGATGCATATTTTTTTCTCAGTAAATTCTTTTCTGTATTTCTTTTTCTTTCTTTCTTTTTTTTTTTGAGATGGAGTCTCTCTCTGTCACCCAGGCTGGAGTGCAAAGGTGTGATCTTGGCTCACTGCAACCTCTGCCTCCCGGGTTCAAGCGATTCTCCTGCCTCAGCCTCCCGAGTAGCTGGGATTACAGATGCCCACCACCACACCTGGCTGTTTTTTTGTATTTGTAGTAGAGACAGAGTTTTACTATGTTAGCCAGGATGATCTCAACCTTCTGACCTTGTGATTTGCCTGCCTCGGTCTCCCAATCTTTTCTGCATTTCTACTGGAGACTACGAAAATGAGATATGGAGGATTTCCCTAGCAAACTTAGGCAGGATGATGCCTTCTGACTCTTTGCATTTCCTTTTGGTTTATGTCTGAGGCTCCAATATTCTCTACCCACCTGACTGTTGCTTCAAGGCATTGGGTATGAGCCAAGCAAATCTATCCAACCATTTGTTACATCCCAAAATGGCATTAGGGAGATACAAGGCCCCAAGCTATGGGGCCCCAAAGGCAGATCTAAATATTCTGGTACTTACATTTTAAGAAGAGCAGTGGGATAGATGGCTCCTATGAAGTTTTTGTTGGAAACTGTGCCAAAAAAAGTAAGTCAAAATATAATAATTCTTGCTGTCAGTCCCCTTCCCCTCTCCCCAGTTCTAGCCTGCAACTGGGAAGGATTTGAGTGGGCCACGAGAAAACAGATGGTGTCATCAGAAGAAAGAAACTTGTTGTCTGAGAGTGGTCTTTTGAGGTATAGTATGTTCTTTGAGGGATATATTCCTCTGTGATGGAATCAACGCAGACCGAACATGCTCTCTAAAGTGATCTTCGCTTGGAGCCCAATACTTCTCAAAGAAAGAAAACCACAAAGAATACAATGACTGTCACTTTTCTGCTCTCTAGCTGCAAAAACCTGCACTTGAATGCTACACAAGGATAGTTTTTGGAACTTGCGTAGTACGGCTGAGTACTTTCTGTAGTTTGCAAGAATCTGTGATGTGCCTAATACCTGTTTGGGTACTGGTGCCCCTCTACGACAGTTGGGTCATGGGAGGCAGAGGCTCTGCCTTGCTCATTTTAGAATCCAAATTACACTGAGCACAAGATCAGGCAAATAGAACATACTTAAAAGCAAGAAATGGTGACAGCAGGGAGAGAGGCCAGGTTGTGGAATTAGTATGGAAGACAGGTACATTACCACTTCCTTCATTGTTCCTTCAACCTTTAAACCAGGGGTTCTAACCTTTGTGGCTTGGACCCCTTTGACAGGCAGATGGAGTTTGTGGATTCCTTGTCAGAACCATAAACACACACACACACACGCGCGTGCGTGCACACACACACACACACACACACACACACACATATGTATATATATATGAGACAGAGTGTTACCCTGTCGCCAAGCTGGAGTGCAATGATGCTATCTTGGCTCACTGCAACCTCCAACTCTCGAGTTCAAGCGATTCTCCTGCCTCAGCCCCCGCCAAGTAGCTGATATTACAGGCACGCTCAACTAATTTTTATGTTTTTATTAGAGACGGGGTTTCACCATGTTGGCCAGGCTGGTCTCAAACTCCTGACCTCAGGTGATCCACCTGTCTCAGCCTCAGAAAGTGCTGGGATTACAGGCGTGAGTCACCATACCCAGCCAAAATAATATTTAAAAAAAATACATGAAATACACTGCATTTCAAAGAAATGAATTACACTGAAAAATAGTTATCAAAATATTTAATAAGACAACTGTGTGAAAGGCAATGAATGAGCTTTTTTATTAACACATTAAATGAAAGGATCCAATGTCATGTGTAAAGACTTCATAATTTTGAAATAGTGATAAGGGTAAATGATAGTTTGGAACACCTGCAACACTGTAACGTGGTAATTATCTGTGGTTTCCATTGGCGGCACTGTCCCAGCTACACCACTACTGCTGTGGTTTACTTCCTCATTCATAATTAAGGGACATATCAAATTTCAGTTAGAAGTCCATGAAAATGAAGATGCATTTTATTTTTCCTCTCTGTTTATGACCTTCCTGACTTCGATTGGCAGATCAGGCTAGAAACCTCTATTTTTAATATTAGAGAGACATAACGACCAATTCCTCAGATGCCTTCTTTTCTCTGTCTGTATTCATTCCTCCCACTCTAACTTCTAGTCTCCTGGGTTCAAAAGTATTTGCTTATATGCTAATGAGTCCCAACTTTCTAGAATCTCTCCAGAAATTCTCATTGAAGAGCAGCTCAGCATGAAAGTCTTTCTTTCTTTCTTTCTTTCTTTTTTTTTTGAGATAGAGTTTTGTTCTTGTTACCCAGGCTAGAGTACAGTGGTGAGATCTCAGCCCACTGCAACCTCTGCCTCCCAGGTTCAAGTGATTCTCCTGCCTCAGCCTCCTGAGTAGCTAGGATTGCACCTAGCCACCACCATGCCTGGCTAATTTCTTCTGCATTTTTAGTAGAGATGGGGTTTCACCATGCTGGCCAGGCTGGTCTTGAACTCCTGGCCTCAGGTGATCTGCCTGCCTCAGCCTCCCAAAGTGCTGGGATTACAGGTGTAAGCCACCACGCCCAGTCTCAGAGTCTTGTAGGCAGCTCTCTTAGTCCATTAGAGCTGTTACAACAAAATACCATTAACTATGTGACTTATGAACAAGAGAAATTTACTGCTCATAATTCTGGAGGTTGTGAGGTCCAAGATCCAGGTGTCTGGTGTCTAGAGAAGGTTCACTTCCTGGTTCGCCAATCGTGGCTTCTTGCTGTGCCCTCACATGGTAGAAGGGACATGAGCTCTCTCTGGGGTCTCTTTCATAAAGGCAGTCATTCTATTCACCAAAAGCCACTGCTATTACCACCTCCAAAGGCATTCCCCCATGGGGATGAGGATTTCAACATCTTAATTTTAGGGAAACCCAAAGTTTCAGATAAAAGCAGTTATCTCATCCTCCGTGTGTCAAAATGGGTCTCAGTCTCTCTCTATCATACTTGTCCAACTGCAGTCTTGCCCATCTCAGTAAATGGGACTCCATCCTCCTGGGAGTGTATAGGTCAGACAACTTGGGTTCCCCCTCTTTCCTTTCTCTGTCTCACCTACATCCAAACTATCAGCAAGTCTTTCAGCCTTACTTTCAAAACAGATCCATGCCCCTCCTCTGCTTCTTGCCACCTCAGGGTTACCACCTGGGGAGATGCCCCCCTCAATCCTCACCTAAATGACTGCAATAGCTTCCTAACTATCCCCCTTCTCCTCTTACACCTCCCTAAAGTCTACTGCCAACATGACAGCCAGAGTAATCTTTCAAAAACAAAAGGCCAGGCATGGTGGCTTACACCAGTTATCTCAGCATTTTGGGAGGTCAAGGTGGGATGAACACTTGAGCCCAGGAGTTCAAGACCAGCCAGGGCAACATGGCAAGACTCCATCTCTATTTTTAAAAATATATAAAAGCCACATTTTGCATGCTTATAGTCCTGGTTACTAGGGAGGCTGAGGCAGGAGGATTGCTTGGGCCCAGGAGTTCAAGACCAACCCAAGCAACATAGCAAGACTCTATGTCTGTTTTTTAAAAATAAAAGAAATTAGCCAGGCATAGTGGCAAATGCCTGTAGTCCCAGCTACTAGGGAGACTGAGGAAAAGGATCACCTGAGCCCAGAAACCCAAGGGTACAGTGAGCCGTGATCACACCACTGCACTCCAGCCTGGACAACAGAGTAAGATCCCATCTCTAAATAAATAAGTACATAAATAAATGATACAATCTGTTCAGGTCCTCTGTTTCAAACTCTCCAAAAACCTTTTCTTTCAGCAAAAGTAAAATTCACTCTCCCGAACACAGACTATGAGATTCATACAACCCCATTACCTCTCTGACAATGTTACTCAACTAGCTCCAGTTACTTTGTCTCCAGTAATTCTTCAAATTCACCAAGCCAGTTCCCACTCCAGGGCCTTTACCCATGCAGCTCCTCTGTGAGAACACTCTTCCTGTATGCTCTTCATTCCCCTTCATGCCCTTCCAATTTTTTCAGTTTTCTTTCTTTCTTTCTTTCCTTCCTTCCTTCCTTCCTTCCTTCCTTCCTTCCTTCCTTCCTTCCTTCCTTCCTTCCTTCCTTCCTTCCTTCCCTCCCTCCCTCCTTCCCCTCCCTCCCTCTTTCCTTTCCTTTCCTTTCCCTTCCTTCCTTCCTTCCTTCATTTCTCTCTCTTTCTTTTCTTCTTTTTCTTTTACATGGAGTCTCCTTCTGTCACCCAGGCTGGAGTACAGTACCAGGATCTTGGCTAACTGCAACCTCTGACTCCGGGCTCCAAGCAATTTTCTGCCTTAGCCTCCTGAGTAGCTGGAGTTACAGGCAGGCACTAGCTAATTTCTGCACTTTTTTTTTTTTTTTTAGTAGAGATGAGGTTTCGCCATGTTGGCCAGGGTGGTCTTGAACTCCTGACCTCAGGGAGCCGCCTGACTTGGCTTCCCAAAGCACTGGGATTACAAGCGTGAGCCACCAGGCCCGGCCTCTTCCAGTTTCTGATCAAATATAATCCTATGAATGAAGCTTCCCTTAACCACCCCATGTAAAATAATTCCAGTCTTCCTCCTGGCACTCATCTTTCCTTGTTATCCTGCCTTACTTTTCTTGAAAGTACTCATCACCATTGGATACACTAAACATTTACTTGTGTTATTCATTTATGGTCCTTCCCCTTGTGTTGGAATGAATGTAAATGTTACGATGGCAGAGACTTTGCCTAGACTGTAGACTGATGTGGCGCTAGGACCTAGAGTTGGGTACTCAGTATAATAGTTGTTGAGTGGCCAGGAAGGGTGGCTCATGCCTGTAATCCCAGCACTTTGGGAGGCCAAGGCAGGTGGATCAGTTGAGGGTTTGAGACCAAGAGGGTTGAGTGTTTGAGATCAAGAGTTTGAGATCAGCCTGGTCAACATTATGAAACCCTGTCTTTACTAAAAATGCAAAAAACAAAAAAAGCCCCCAAAACAAAAACAAATCTAGCTGGGCATGGTGGCGGGCACCTGTAATCCCAGCTACTCTGGAGGCCGAGGCAGGAGAATCTCTTGAGGCCGGGAGGCTGAGGATGCAGTGAACTGAGATCGCGCCATTGCACTGCGGCCTGGGCAACAGAGTGAAACTTTGTCTCAAAAAAAAAAAATTGTTGAATGAATAAATGAATGAAAGAAATGGTTGCTTCTCATAAAACTTCTTCTTTACTTTAAAAACAGCACAGGATCTACTGTTAGCACATGAAGCTGTGACTTTGGAATTAGTTAGATCATCCTACATTCATGCATGAATGAATTGAGGCCACTTCACACCTTTTTACTGAAACAACCAAGGTGGTGACCATGGTAATAACACGGATCTAGGCTGGCCCTCTTCCCTCACACCGGAGGCATGTGCTTTCTCAGCTGGGTAGATAGGTGAGGCACTATTTTTAATTGCTACTGATAATATTTTCCTTTTTGGTGTGCTTTCAAGTTTGCAGTCTTTTCCTATATATTAGATTTACTCCTCTCTAGTACCTTGGAAAAAGTTGCTTACTCACTCAATATTTGCATGAGATTTTATTCATACTATGAGCATAGCACTTTAGGTTAGTTACATGTTTATCTACCTCTTCTGCAGGTCTATGAATTTCTAGAAGGAAACAATGTTTATATTCTCAAGGCTGAGCATAGTATCTAGCAGATAGTAAATGCTGATCAAATGTTTGTTGATAGTATTATTATCTAATATTTACAGAGTTACTTCAGTATCCTTACATGAACATGGGGATATTATTAACAGCACCTTTCAAGACTGCTGTGAGAACAGAAGGAGTTAACATAACTAAACCACTGGGAACGGTGCCTGGCACAGAATAAGCATTCGGTATTCGTCATTGCCCCTCTTGTTGATGATGTCATTTGAACATCTATTTAATGTACTAAAGTGCTTTCCTTAAAACAATTACGTGTGATAAGCCAGCCATAATCATGATTACACTGAACAGTTATTGAGCAGCTAATAAATGCCAAGTTTGGGGCTATTTTAAAAATGCATTACCCAATTTTCACAGCAGCCATATGAGATACACATAATTCTCAATTTAGAGAAGTAGGCACAGACTCAGAAAGGCTAAGTCACCTTCTTGAAGTCACACAGCAAAGAAGTGGCAGAGCTGGGATTTGAACCTGAGCCACTCTGACTCCAGGGTGCTAGATACTATCTTATGGCATGTGGCATTGCCCTAATTCTAAGAAAGAAGAAACAGAGATTAGCATGCTCCCCTATCCTAATGGGACATTAAACAGCTACTTACATAAAGTCACAGAGCTCACAAGCACTAGAGCTGAGATCTGTGATGGATACATTTCCTCTGAGCCAGTGGGCCAGAGCTTACTGTCTGGGGTTTGGAATGCACTTCATAATCCCAAGCAGAGACGGAGGAGATGGTCAGATGTTGGGGTCATCCCTGGAGGGTGAGTTAATTTCATGCTGTAGAACAAATATGAAATTTGAAAGCATGCTGAATAAAACCACGCATGTTCCCCCATCCTAATGGGACATTAAACAGCTACTTACATAATGAATTATTTAACTACCGACTGATAAGTGCTGTAAGGTGCCGGGGCTCTGAGAGTTCACGGCAGGAAGTCGTGCCTGCGCCTGGGTCAGAGGAGAGAAACCACAGAAACAAAGTTGCACACCTTGCAGCAGGAGGTTATGGTAACTGGCACAAACCTCACTCTGGTGGCGGCCTGAGAAGAGGCTGAGGTGTGCCTTCCAGGGGAAAAAGGCTTTGGACAATTAAATGATCTCTTGCATTTCCTCTCAATCATATGATGAATTATTGGAAAATGTCCCATGCAACTTTTTTGCAGGGACAGGTGTGTGCAAAGAAAGGTAGGCAGGGTTAATATTTTTTCTTCTGGTTTATGAGTTTCACTGATTTTCCTAGAAGAAAAAGCCTCGTTTGACCTTGTTCCCACAAGCAGGTTTTCTTGGGATGAGAGAAGTCTGGCAGCTGCTCAGAGGCAGAGGCCCCTGGTCTGATGCCCCAAGGGATGTCAAGAGGCAGCGACACAGGACTAGGAAGGTGGAGACAGCTCTGTGCACCTGCAATCCTGGCTTGTCTGCTCCCCCACATCCAGCCCATTACTCAGTTGTGCAAAGTTTACTCCTAACACCCTCCCCAATCTTCCCATTCATCTCAGACCATTGACAGCATCCCAACCCGAGGTGCCATCATTTCTTGAAAGTTAAGACTCTTAACTTATCCCTCACACTCCACTCTTGCTTCCTTACAATATCTTCTCATCTGAGCCTAAAGCAACCTTCTTAATACATAAAGACATAAATCATTGTCACCTCCACCTTCTTGAAACCTTTAGCACTTGGGATAAACATAAAAAAACCTTTCTCCAAAATTGGGCACAGTGGCCTGTTGTGCCAGCAAAAGTGGGAGGATGGCTTGAGCTCAAGAGTTCATGCCTAGTCTGGACAACATAGCAAGACCATATTGCAAATAAATAAATACATTTTTAAAAATGATAAAAGATTAAATGAGTTAACTTCACTTAAAAGACATGGAAGTATTTTTACATGTCAGAATTTCTTTTTCACAAATAGTTTTTCTCATGTGAAAATTACCTAAATGTCTACCCAAGGATAAATGGCTAAGGAAAATGTGGTATATACAATCATTGGAGTATTATTTAGTCTTAAAAAGGAAGGAAATCAGCTGGGCATGGTGGCACATGCCTGTAATCCCAGCATTTGAGGTAGGTGGATTGCTTGAGCACAGGATTTCAAGACCACCTTGGGCAACATAGCAAAACTCTGTCTTTACAAAGAATACAAAAATTAGCTGTGTATCATGGCATGTACCTGTAGTCTCAGGTACTCAGGAGTCTAAAGTGGGAGAATCGCTTGAACCCAGGAGGTTAAGGTTCCAGTGAGCCAAGATCATGCCACTGCACTCCAGCCTAGGCAACAGTGAAACCCTTTATCAAAAAAATAAAGATCTTGCAATATGAAACAATATGAGTGAACCTGCAGGACATTATGCTAAATGAATAAGCCACTCACAGAAGGACAGATAACTGCAGTGTCCTACTTGTATGAGGTAACCAAAGTAGTCAGACTCAGAGAATCAGAAAGTGGAATGGTGGTTGCCAGGGGCTTGGGGGAGGAGGGAGTGGAGAGTTACTATTCAACAGGCATGAAGCCTCAATTACGCCAGATGAATCCGTCCTACAGTTCTGCCCTTCAACATTGTTCTTACAGCCAACAAGAATGCACTGACTTAAACATGTACACTTAAAGATATGTGAAGAGAGTAGATGTCAGAGTGTTTTTACCACAGTAAAACATAATAAGAATTAGTCTAAGACTCTCCTTCATTAATCATTATTTTAGAGTTGAATTTAAGGAATAACCACAATGTTGTGTGACTCACTTTTGGTAGGGTCTACCAAAAAGATAAGCTACATGCATATTATTAATCCAGGCTGGGAAGATATTGACTTGATAATCTGATAAACAATGTTTTTTGTATATTGACGTTATTTGATTAACTTTAATTAAAACATGCATAATTTGTGACACAAGTGAACAACTTTAACATAAATAATTAACTTTATTATGTTTTAAAAAATGTCTTTGCCTGGTCTTCTGCACCTTCCAAGGTCTGGCCCCTTCTCACCTGCCTCATCCTCTACCCACCCTCCTCTTCCTCACTTTGGCATTCCTTCCCAATGTGGGGAGAATTGGACATTTCTGAAGAGCTAGGAAGAGCTGCAGGGACTCTTTCCAGCTCTTCAGAAATGTCCAATTCCTTCCCGCATTGTAGCCCTGAAAGTCTCAACATAAGTGACTTCCTCAAAGAGCCCTAGTCAGACTCCCCCTTCCACAATCTAAATTAGATCACACATCATGCTCTTCATAGCAACTTTTAATTTTCCTTTGTAGCATTTCTCACCCTTTCTAAGCACGTATGTGCCCATGATAATTTGTTTACTGAGTTTCCCCAGCTTGCAATGTTTGCGCCATGAGGGCAGAGACCACTCTGTCTTGTTCATCACTTTATCTCTTATGTCTAGAAGGTTGGATTTATCCCACAAATATTTATGGAGTTCCTATGAGGCACCAGATTCTGTGTTAGGTGTTAGGGATACAAAAGGAAGAAGATGTAGTCTCTGACTATAAGATAGCTGCCAGACAGATCTCTACTGAAGCATGTAAAACTGTAATTTAGACCTGATATGCTTTCTGGTACATAGAGATAATTTAATGCATGTTTAAGGAAGGAAGGAGGAAAGAAGGGAGGGAGAGAGGGAGAAACAGAGGGAGGGAGGGAGGGAAAGGAAGGGAAGGGAGGGAGGGAGGGAGGGAGGGAGGGAGGGAGGGAGGGACGGAAGAAGGAAGGGAAGGAAATAGGAGTAGAGGAAGGAAGGAACTTTAAAATCTGTATGCAAAGAGTACTATGTATGGAAAAGGAGGAGAAAACAATGATTTTTGCCTAGGAACACTGGGGTGGATTCTCAAAGGAGGTGGTGATTGATTTTGACCATAAAGGATCCTAATGAATAAATGGACATTTGTCAGATGCCCAAATTGGAAGGGATGTTGTCTCACCCAGGCAGCAATGCAGGAGATGGTCTGGCTGAGACCGGAGGCAGGGAGACTGGTTAGAAGGCTGTAGCTAGAATTTATATAGGGATACAAAAGGAAGAAGATGTAGTCTCTGACTATAAGACAGCCTGCCAGGCAGATCTCTACTGAAGCATGTATAACTGTAATTTAGATCAGAGATGCTAAAGTCTGTGTGGAAAGAGTACTATGCATGGAAAAGGAGTGGAAAATGATGAATGAGGAGGCCTAAACTGGGCAGCAGCAGCAGTGCTGGTGAGGAGGGGATGGCGGCCAGAGATGCTACAGACACATTGAATTTGCGGATGCTATTTACTTAGGATTATGTGTGGCTGTAAGTGATAGAATTGTAATGAATGGTACTCTAAACAATCCCTTATCTTCCTAACAAGAAGACGGAGGCAGACACCCCAAGGCTAGTTCAGCAACTTGATTTTGTCCCTAAAGACCCAGTTCAACTCCAGTATGGACTTGCATTTTTAGCATACAGGCTTTTTATACTCATGCTGCTTGTCTCATAGTGGCACAGTGGCTGCTGTTGCTCCAGACATCATGACTATATTCAAAGACAGGAAGGAGAAGGTGAGGAGGGAAAGTCAGGGCATTAAGAAATGGAAGACATTCATTTTTTTTCTCCTTTTGTTAGGAATGAAATGCTTTCCAAAGATCTCCAGTGGATAGCTGCTGCTGTTTCACTGGTTAGATAGTCCTACATGGCCATTCCTAGCTGCAGGGGGAGTTGGAAAATTAGACATCCAGCAAAGGGAAATGGGAGTGCTCTGAATGGCTCAGCTTGGTCATGATTCTCATTCTAGAACTTGCACATTGCACTCTGTCCACACCCTGCCCCAAACAAGATGGAGATTCTGTTAGACAGGAAGACTGGCTGTTTGGTACACAACTGACAGTGTCTGACACAGGATGGAAGATGGGATTGGGTTTCATTCAAACAGCCTCCTTCTGGATGTGAAAAACGGCAGGTACCTCTTGACTTCAGTGCTGCAAAAACTACCACTTGTTCCAGCTGAGCCTGCTTCTCTTTGCTTATACATTCCCAAGAAAATGATTGTGCACAACAGTGAGAGCTTCCCTGTTTCTCAGAACATTCTCAAGAAATAAGGCTGCATTAATAATTTGTTTTCATGGTATGGGCCATTTGGTTGCAAAACAATATTCTAGTCATAGCACGATACCTCCCTTCCTCATTTACATTCACTGTTGGTTTAATTATGCTTTTCAGTCAGAATACTTATTAATTTTATAGACCTACCTGAAAATTAAATTGGATAAATTCCTTTTGCCTGGTACCTTGAAGAACGTGTTTTTCCAAGCTGTTGCTGGAGCCTGCTTCAGCCCCATGCAATTTTGTTCCTCTTTAAGTTCATTTGCAAATAACACTGTGTTGGTTTAAAGGGCATTCATCATTTCTGAGCAGGAGAGACACTGCAAACTGCAGCTCAATTCGGAGGAAAGTGGGAGGACAATGGAGAAAATTGCCAAATATTTTATTTTCTCATTGGAGTGAGGAGTCATTGAGTGAGGCATAAAATTTCCCTTAGGATTCCATGAATCTGTCTTGCTGGTGAAGAGAACGCTGTATTGTGCTGAAAGGAATCAGTAAACCACAGGGTACCGAAAGGGCACGGAGCAGGGACCTTCCCCACTGACCAGGGCTGAGGCGGCTCAACGTGAGGACAGCAGGTAGTACATTTATTCATTAGACATTTACTGTGTCTCAGGCATAATGGGGCTAGCAATGCAATCGAGACATGTTACCTACTCTCAAGCAGCTCAAATTTTCATAGGGGTAGATGGACAAACAAATGCACAGTGATAAAGGGTGTCTATCATAAGGCAGAAAACGCACAGAATACTGGGAGATCCCAGAGACAGTACAACACACCCCCAGACTGAAAGTTCCATGCGGATGGGAAATGTATTTATGCTATGCTGTGCTGTAGCTTTGCTGCCTAGCCCCATGCCTGGCATTTAGATATTTAATAATTAGTTGCTGAATTAAATTGAATTAAAATTAATCAGGCCTGGTGGCATGTACTATTTAGGTGTGGTTAGCTGCTGTAATAAATGAATCTCCAAATCTCAGTGGCTGTAACGCAGCAGAAAAATTCATGTGGGTGTGTATGTGTACGTGTGTGTGTGTGTGTGTGTGTGTGTGTGTGTGTGTTTCTTCACAAAGATCACATCAAATCTGAGGTGACAGAGGGTGTCTGTCCCAAGCTGCTATTTGAGAACCCAAACTTCTCCCATCCTGGGGCTCTGTCATTTTCTGAGGCCTCACTTCTACTTAATGAACAGAGTGCAAACCAAAAATAAAATGCTGAAGGCCCCCAACCATCTGAAGGAACCCCTCCTCTTGGCCAAGGGCCAAGTTAACCTGAAAATCAAGTTCAGGCCACGATGAGAAGCGGGAGCAGGACATGCCTCATTATAGCTTTCTCCCTTTTGCAATTACTGATGGAACAGATGCTAAGTCTGGTAAGAAACATTTACAGCCTATTCTTTCTGAAGCCTGATACCTGGAGAGGGAGCTTCCTTTTTTTCCTTCCTTCCCTCCTTCTATCCTCCCTTCCTCCCTTCTTCCCTCCCTGCTTATCTTCCTTTTCTCCCTCCTTCTCTTCCTTCTCTTCTTTCCCTCCCTTCCTTTCTTTGAGACAGAGTCTCACTCTGTCATCCAGGCTGGAGTGCACTGGTGCAATCTCAGTTCACTGCAACCTCTACCTCCTGGGTTCAAGGGATTCTTCTGACTCCAGCTCCTGAGTTGCTGGGACTGCAGGCATATGCCACAACATCCAGCCAAGTTTCATATTTTCAGTAGAGACAGTGTTTCACCATGTTGCCCAGGCTGGTTTCTGACTCCTGACCTCAAGCGATCTGCCCACCTTGGTCTCCCAAGGTGGTGGGATTACAGGCTTGAGTCACGGCACCCAGCCCAGACATTCCTTTCTATTAATAATAACATTTTCAGCCAATTGCCAATCAGAAAATCTTTGAATCTACCTACGACTTGGAAGCACCAACTTCTACCTTATCCCCAGCATTTCCAGTTGTCCCTGCTTTATGGACCGAACCAATATATATCTCACATGTATCGATTAATGGCTTACATATCCTCAAAATGTACAAAACCAACTTGTGGCCTGACCACCTTGGGCAGGTGTTCTTGGGATCCCCTAAGGTGCCATGGGCCATTGGTCACTCACATGTGACTCAGAATAAATCCTTTCAAATATTTTATAGTCTGACTCTTTGTCACCAAGAAGAAAGAGAAAAGAGCCACTGGGGACTCTAAAGGGCTAGGATTAGAAGTGGCACACAATGCTTCCTCTTGCATTCCACAGACCAGCAGTCTTACATGGCCATATCTAAGTATAAGACAGGTTGGAAAATACAATCAGATTGAGTGCCCAGGAGGAAAGGACATAGATTTGGTAAAAACATTACTGGAAAAGGGTGCTGATCCAGACCCCAAGAGAGAGTTCTTGGATCTTGTGCATGAAAGAATTTGGGGTGAGTCCACAGTGCAAAGTGAAAGTAAGTTTGTTAAGAAAGTAAAAGAGGCTGGGCGTGGTGGGTCACACCTGTAGTCCCAGCACTTTGGAAGGCCAAGGCAGCGGGCAGATCACACAGGTCAGGAGTTCAAGACTAACCTGACCAACGTGGTGAAACCCCGTCTCTACTAAAAAAAAAAAAAAAAAAAAAAAATTAGCTTGGTGTGGTGGTGGGCCCCTGTAATTCCAGCAGCTTGGCTGCTCTGGAGGCTGAGGTAGGAGAATTGCCTGAACCCAGAAGACGGAGGTTGCAGTGCGCTGAGATCACGCCACTACACTCCAGCCTGGGTGACACAGCAAGACTCCACAGCTCCCAACCAAAGTAAAAGAGTGAAAGAATAAGCTGCTCCATCAACAGAGTAGGGTGTTACTGAAAGGAAAAGGAGGGACGTGGCCATCCGAGGTACAATGCCTATATATAGGTTAACAACGACAAAGCAACAGGGACATGTGCTCTACCACAAGGGTTTGTGATAGAGCGTTAATTATCTTCATTACTATATTTTGCAAGAATCAATATTATTATCTTCAAAGCAAAATTAGGAATGCTTCTGTCAGAGGTGTGTGAACCACAGCAACTCCATCTTGAATAGGGCTGGGTAAAATAAGGCGGAGTCCTACTAGGATGCATTCCCAGATGGTTAAGGCATTCTAAGTCATGGAATGAGATAGGAAGTTGGCATAAAATACAGGTCATAAGGACCTTGCTGATAAAACAGCTTGAAGTAAAGAAGCTGGCCAAAACCCACCAAAACCAAGATGGAGATGAGAATAGCCTCTGGTAATCCTCACTGCTACACTCCCACCAGTGCCATGACAGTTTGCAAATGCCATGGCAACATCAGGAAGTTATCCTATATGGTCTAAAAAGGGGAGGCACGAATAATCCACCCCTCGTTTAGCATACCATCAAGAAATAACCATAAAAATGGGCAACCAGCAGCCCTCAGAGCTGCTCTATGGAGTAGCCATTCTCTTATTCCTTCACTTTCTTAATAAAATTGCTTTCACTCTGCTCTGAGGACTTGCCCTGAATTCCTTCTTGGACAAGATCCAAGAACACTTTCTTGGAGTCTGGATTGAGACCCCTTTCTGGTATCACTTCTGCTATCAAGATATCAGAACATTCCTGAGTCTGGGTCTATTTAGTAAATGTTATCAATCCGTTCCCTTAAGGCAAACATCCCGAGTGTAGGAATACCTAAATTCCTGGGAATACAGCCTGGCAAGTTCCAGCCTCATTTTCCTAGCCCTCACCCAAGATGGAGTCGCTCTGGTTCAAATGCCTCTGACAAAAACATCACCGTTTCTTCTGTGTAGCTGGAAAACTGGTCCCAAATAATGTTTAAGATGAATAGGAGATATCCCAATGATAAGAAGTCAAGAACACTGCAAGTGGAAGGGTTAGTGTGAATAAAGACAGCCTGGGGTTCATAAATGGTGAAAAATCACATGCACAGTGAGATAAGGCTGTTAAAGGAGGCAGAAGTTAAGTCACAGAAGGGATTTTGCACCATGCCAAGGAGTTTGCACCCTGTCCTAAGGGCAACTGCAAGCCACTGAAGCTTTCTGATTAAAAGTGTAGTGTGGTCAGCTTTGCATTTTAGAACACTGCCTCTGGGCTAGGTGTGGAAGTTGTAGGGGGCTATCATCATACACAGAGATACACAGGATAGATTTGAGAAATACTTAGAAGGTAAAAAAATGGCAGGGCTAGGTGCCTGATTGTGTAAAAGGTGTGTGAACCAGAGCAACTCTATCTTTAAGAGAGGCTGGGTAAAATGAGGCTGAAACCTACTGGGCTGCATTCCCAGATGATTAGGCATCCTAAGTCATAGAATGAGACAGGAGGTCAGCACAAGATACAGGTCATGGCTGAGCACAGTGGTTCACGCCTGTAATCTCAGCAGTTTGGGAGGCTGAGGCTGGTGGATCACCTGAGGTCAGGAGTTCAAGACCAGTTTGGTCAACATGGCAAAACCCCCGACTCTACTAAAAATAAAAAATTAGCCAGGTGTGGTGGCTTTTGTCTGTAATCCCAGCTACTCAGGAGGCTGAGGCAGGAGAATTGCCTGAACCCAGAAGGCGGAGGTTGCGGTGAGCCGAGATCATGCCATTGCACTCCAGCCTAGGTAACAAGAGCGAAACTCTGTCTCAAGAAAAAAAAAAAAAAAAAAAGATACAAGTCATAAAGACGTTGTTGATAAAACAGGTCTCAGTAAAGAAGCCAGCCACAACCACCAAGACCAAGATGGTGATGAGAATGACCTCTGGTCATCCTTACTGCTGTTCTCCCACCAGCTCCATGACAGTTTACAAATGCTGTGGCAATGCCAGGAACTCACCCTACATGGTCTAAAAGGGGAGACATGAATAATCCACCTTCTGTTTAGCATATCATAAAAAAAACATAAAAATTGGCAACCATCACAAGATACAGGTCATGGGGGGGCTGCTCTGTCTATGGAGTAGCCATTCTCTTAGTCCTTTACTTCTTTTTCTTTTTTCTTTTTTTCTTTATATTTTATTACATTTTAGGTCCTGGGGTACATGTGAAGGACATGCTGGATTGTTGCACAGGTACATACATGGCAATGTGGTTTGCTGCCTCCATCCACATCACCTATATCCAGCATTTCTCCTGTTATCCCTCCTCAACTCCCTAACCCATGCTGTCCCTCCCCTAGTCCCCCCACCAATAGACCCCAGTGTGTGATGCTCCCCTCCCTGTGTCCATGTGTTCTTATTGTTCAACACCCACCTGTGAGTGAGGACATGTGGTGTTTGATTTTCTCTTCTTGTGTCAGTTTGCTGAGAATGATGGTTTCCAGATTCATCCATGTCCCTACAAAGGACACAAACTCATCGTTTTTTTATGGCTGCATAGTATTCCATGGTGTATATGTGCCACATTTTCTTTGTCCAGTCTATCATCAATGAGCATTTAGGTTAGTTCCAGGTCTTTGCTATTGTAAACAGTGCTGCAATGAACATACGTGTGCATGTGTCTTTATAACACAATGATTTATAATCCTTTGGATATATACCCAGTAATGGGATTGCTGGGTCAAATGGAATTTCTATTTCTAGGTTCTTGAGGAATTGTCACACTGTTTTCCACAGTGATTGAACTAATTTACACTCCCACCAACAGTGTAAAAGTGTTCCTATTTCTCCACATCCTCTCCAGCATCTGTTGTCTCCGGATTTTTTAATGATTGCCATTCTAACTGGTGTGAGATGATATCTCAATGTGGTTTTCATTTGCATTTCTGTAATGACCAGTGATGATGAACATTTTTCATATGTTTGTTGGCCTCATGTATGTCTTCTTTTGTAAAGTGTTTGTTCATATCATTTGCCACTTTTTAATTGGCTTGTTTTTTTCTTGTAAATCTGTTTTAGTTCCTTGTAGATTCTGGATATTAACCCTTTGTCAGATGGGTAGATTGTAAAAAATTTTTCCCATTCTGTTGGTTGCTGGTTCACTCTAATGATTGTTTTTTTTTGCTGTGCAGAAACTTTGGGGTTTTAATTAATCCCATTTTGTCTATTTTGGCTTTTGTTGCCAATGTTTTGGCGTTTTAGTCATGAAGTCCTTGCCTATGCCTATGTCCTGAATGGTTTTGCCTAAATTTTCTTCTAGGGTTTTTATGGTGTTAGGTCTTGTGTTAAAGTCTTTAATCCATCTGGAGTTAATTTTAGTATAAGGTGTCAGGAAGTGCTCCAGTTTCTGCTTTTTGCACATAGGTAGCCAGTTTTCCAACACCATTTATTAAACAGGAAATCCTTTCCCTATTTTTGTCCAGTTTGTCAAAGATCAGATGGTTATAGATGTGTGGTGTTGCCTCCAAGGCCTCTGCTCTGTTCCATTGGTTTATAGCTCTGTTTTGGTACCAGCACGCTGCTGTTTTGATTACTGTAGCCTTGTAGTATAGTTTGAAGTCAGGTAGCATGATGCCTCCAGCTTTGTTCTTTTTGCTTAGAATTGACTCGGCTATGTGGGCTCTCTTTTGGTTCCATGTGAAGTTTAAGATTTTTTTTTTTCCAAGTCTGTGTAAAGGGTCACAGGTAGCTTGATGGGAATAACATTGAATCTATAAATTACTTTGGGCATTATGGCCATTTTCACAGTATCGATTATTCTTAACCATGAGCATGGAATGTTTTTCCATCTGTTTGTGTCCTCTCTTTTTCCTTGAGCAGTGGTTTGTAGCTCTCCTTTAAGAGATCCTTTACATCCTTTGTTAGTTGTATTCCTAGGTATTTTATTCTCTTTGTAGCAATTGTGAATGGCAGTTTGTTCTTGATTTGGTTCTCTTTAAGTCTGTTATTGGTGTATAGGAATGCTTGTGATTTTTGCTCATTGATTTTGTATGCTGAGCCTTTGCTGAAGTTGCTTATCAGTTTCAGGAGATTTTGGGCTGAGACGAAGAGGTCTTCTAGATATACTATAATGTCGTCTGCAAATAGAGACAATTTGGCTTCCTCCATTCCTATTTAAATACCTTTTATTTCTTTTTCTTTCCTGATTGCTCTGGCTAGAACTTCCAATACTATATTGAATAGGAGTGGTGAGAGAGGGCATGCTTGTCTAGTGCCAGATTTCAAAGGGAATACTTCCAGTTTTCGCCCATTTAGTATGATATTGACAGTGAGTCTGCTGTAAATAACTTTCATTATTTTGTGATATGTTCTACTGACACCTAGTTTATTGATAGTTTTTAGCATAAAGGCTGTTGGATTTTGTCAAAGGCCTTCTCTGCATCAATTGAGATAATCATGTGGTTTTTGTTTTTGGTTCTGTTCATGTGGTGAATTACGTTTATAGACTTTCACATGTTGAACCAGCCTTGCATCCCCAGGGTGAAGCCTACTTCATTGTGACAGATAAGCTTTTTGATGTGCTGCTGCGATGAGTTTGCCAGTATTTTATTGAAGATTTTTGCTTCTATGTTCATCATGGATATTGGTCTGAAGTTTTCTTCCTTTGTTGAGTCTCTGCTGGGTTTTCTTAAAGGATTTTATTTCTCCTTCGCTTGGAAGCTTAGTTTGGCTGGATATGAAATTCTGGGTTGAAATTTCTTTTCTTTAATGATGTTGAATACTGGCCCCCACTCTCTTTTGGCTTGTAGGGTTTCTGCTCAGAGATCTGTTGTGAGTCTAGTGGGCTTCCCTTTGTGGGTAACTCGACCTTTCTCTCTGGCTGCCCTTAGCATCTTTTCTTTCATTTCAACCCTGGTAAATCTGACAATTACATGCCTTGGGGTTGCCCTTCTTGAGGAATACCTTTGTGATGTTCTCTGTATTTCCTGGACTTGAATATTGGCCTGGCTTGCTAGGTTGGGGAAGTTCTCCTGGATAATATCCTGAAGAGTGTTTTCCAGCTTGTATTCATTCTCTCCGTCACATTCAGGTATACCTATTAAACGTAGATTAGGTCTTTTCATATAATCCCATACTTCTTAGAGGCTTTATTTCTTTTTACTCTTTTTTCTCCAATCATGCCTTTTCATTTTATTTCATTGAGTTGATCTTTAATCTCTGATATCTTTTCTTCTGCTTGGTCAATTTGGCTATTGCAACTTGTGTATAGTTTGCAAAGTTCTTGTGTTGCATTTTTCAGCTCCATCAGGTCATTTATATTCTTCTCTAAGCTGTTTATTCTCATTAGCATTTCATCAAATCTTTTTTCAAGTTTCTTAGTTTCTTTGCATTGGATTAGAACATGTTCTTTTAGCTCAGAGAAGTTTGTTATTACCCACTTTCTGAAGCCTGTTTCTGTCAATTCATCAGACTCATTCTCCATCCAGACTTGTTCCCTTGCTGGTGAGGAGTTGTGATTCCTTGGAGGATGAGAGGCATTCTGGTTTTGGGTGTTTTCCTCCTTTTTGCATTGGTTTCTTCCCATCTTTGTGGATTTATCTACCTATGGTCTTTGTAGTTGGTGACTTTCAGATGGGGTCTCTGAGTGGATGTCCTTTTTGTTGATGATGAAGTTATTTCTTTCTGTTTTTTAGTTTTCCTTCTAACAGTCAGGCCCCTCTGCTGTAGGACTGTTGGAGGTCCACTCCAGACCCTGCCTGCCTGGGGATCACCTGCAGTGGCTGCAGAACAGTAAGGGTTTCTGCCAGTTTCTTTTTCTGTTATCTTTGTCTCAGAAGGATACCTGCCAGATGTCAGCCTTAGCTCTCCTTTATGAGATGTCTGTTTGGCTATATGGGGGTTGGGGAGCTGCTTGAGGAGACAGTCTGTCCCTTATAGGAGCTCAAGTGCTGAGCTGTGAGCTCCAGTATTCCATTCAGAGCTGCTGGGCAGGTACGTTTAAGTCTGCTGCAGCGGAACTCATAATGCCTTTTTTTCCTAGGTGCTCTGTCCTGGAAAGGTGGGGTTTTGTTTATAAGTTCCTGATGTGCTACTGCCTTTTATCAGAGATGCCCTGCCCAGCAAGGAAGTAGCCTAGTCATAGTCTGCCAGCAGAGGCATTGCTGAGCTGCCATGGGCTCTGCCCAACTGCTGTATTAACTTCCTTGTGGTTTTGTTTATAGAGGTATAGTTAGAACTGCCTTGGTAATGGCAGTCTGCTTCAGTAAGGGTGGACTGTCTCTGTAATAGTGGACTGCCTCAGTAATGATGTACTGCCTTGGTAATGGTGGATGCCCTGCCCCCTACAGAGCTGGACTGTCCTGGGTCCAGCTGTGCTTGCTGTGAAACTCTCAATACAGAGCATTTCAGATTGCTGGTCTTTGTGGGGGTGTGACTTGCCGAGCTAGATCACCTGGCTCCCTGTTTCTGCTTTCTTTTTTTTAGTTGAATGGGTAACTCTGTCTCCCAGGTTTTTCAGGCACCAGTTGAAACAGCCACCCCTATTTGTGTGAGTTTTTGTGCAGAGACCCACTGCACCAGTTGAAACAGCCATGCTGGAGACTTTTGGCACTTTTCTACCCGGGAATCTCCTGGTCTGTGGGTAGTAAAAATTCATTTGGAAATGTGGCAATCACTCCCACTCTGTGTTCTCCCTGGGAACTGCACTCCAGAGCTGTTCCTGTTCGGCCATCTTGGATCCTCCAAGCATCCTTCACTTTCTTAATCAACTTGTGTTTGCTTTGCTCTGTGGACTCTCCCTGAATTATTTCTTATACAAGATGCAAGAACCTTCTCTTGGGGTCGGAATCAGGGCCCCTTTCCTGTAACAATGCAAAGGAGTTTGCATACTGTCCTAAAGACAGTGGGAAGCCACTGAAGCTTTTTGATCAAAATGGTAGTGTGGCCAGCTTTGCATTTTAAAAGGATGACTTTGGGCTTGGTGTGGAAATTGTAAGGGACTATCATTATATGCAGAGATGGAGAGTAAATAATAGACTTGAGAAATACTTAGAAGATAAAAACTGCAGGGTTATGTCAATCAGCCTCATTGTCCTTTCTGTAAACTCCCTTCCCTTGTCTTCTTATTCTGAGGACTCTAGCTAACCTTCTCCACGTGAATGTTTAGTCCAGGTTGTGACCAGGTCCATTTGGCTCTGGGGCATTAGACTTGTTGCCATTTATGGGAGATATTGGATATATTGCAATCTCGACCCAAGGATCTGGCAGGGCAAAAATTACTACTGAATTTCTAAATTATAGATACATTTATCTAAAATTTATCTGGGAATTCAAATTTATCTGCCCAATCATTGTTCATTTTATGGCCAGCAATTTATAGACAGCCTCATTTTCTGAACAGAAATTCAGAGATATATAAAATTATCTGAATGTGTGCTTTACATTGACAAAGTTGGGGAGTGGGTGTTAGATGGGAAGGAAGTGCTGTGGCTAGGGCAATACCTGCCATCCCTATAACAACAATTGTCATTGGTCTTCCAAAGCAATACTATGTAAAATATGCCATAAAAGGGGGAAAATAGTAACAGAAACTAGCATTGGTGCTAAACTACTTGTTTAGCACCCACGTTATTGCATTAGAGGTTAGATCCTGTTTTCCTAACTCACTGATTGTATGACTTCTGATAATCATTTGACTCCATTGGAGTTCAGTTTTCTCAGCTATAAAAGGAGGTAGCAATAGCGCTAATCCTGCAAAGTAGTTATGAGATGTAATAAGATAATATGCATTCAGTTCTTGGAAGACTGTAGGAACAAATTAAGTGTAATCTTTATGGTGAGAGAATGGTTGCTTTCCCAGAGGCAAGACATTTGATTCAGCTGTCTATGTTCTTTGGCCATATCAATGGTAATAAATATGGGCTGAATGCATTGATTTAGTAATTTAACAAATATTTTCAAATATATTTAACATATATTGTGTGGATAATATGTGCTTGATTTTGGAGACACAGTGCTGAACAAAAAAGAGCAAGCTTCCTACTCTAAGTAAAATTTTACCATAGTGTCAAAGAGAAACAATGAATAAATAACAAATATGCAATATGATGCTAAGTAGTAATACTGTTATGGAGAGAAAATAAAGGAGGGTAAAGGGTATAGAATGTGGAAGGAGATGCTTTTAGGTAGAACAGAGGCCTAACTAATACAATTAATTAAAGGGTGAATGAGGAAATGAATGAGCAGAGGGAAGATAAAGCAGACAACATGATGGTAGCTTCCAAGAAAACTGATAAAAATATCAGTCTAGATAAAAATGTACAGGATAGATTTAGATTTCCAAACATATAGTTAACTTTAGGAGTCTAGAAAGTGATGAGCAAATTAGAGCAAAGACAAATAGAAGAGATTGATACAAAAAAGAGCTGATATAAAGAAACAAAAAAGCAAACAGATAAAATAAACAAAAGCAAAAGTTGGTTCTTTGAAATGACCTACAAAATCGATTAACTCGCAGTTAGACAGCTCAAACAAAAAAGAGAAAACAGAAAATGCCAATATCAGAAATGAAGGAGACACTGTAACTACAGATCCTTTAGACATTAAAAGATTAAGAAGAAAACATTAGGAATAATTGCCAACATATTCAACAACCTATGTGAAATGATGACATTCTTTGAAAATTAAAACTCACCAAAATTGACACAAGATGAAACAGAAAATCTGAATGGTCCTATATCTAATAAAGAGATTGAGTTGATTTGCAAAAACATCCTCACAAAGAAAACTCTAGGACCAGATATATCACTAGTGTCTTCTATTATGCATTTAAGGAAAGAATAATAACAATCTTACATATACTTTATATGAAAATTAAGGATAGAACACTTTCCAACTAGTTTCATGAAGGTAGTAAAACCCTTATACCAATATATGCTAAAGGTATCGAGAAAAAATCAAAATTACAGTGCAATATAATTTATGAATACTTCCTGAAATAAAATATACTTAACCAATTTTTAACATTAAATCCAATAATATATAAAAATAATAATATGTCATGAACAAGTAGAGTTTATCACAGGAATGTAAGGTTGCTAGTTCACCATATTAACAGAAGGGGAAGAAAAATCACTTAATTATTTTAATAGATTTAAAAAAGTATTTACTAAAACTCAACACAAATTCATGAATAAAAACTCTCCACAAATTACGAGTACAATAGAACTTAATCAAATTTGTAAAAAGTATCTATAAAGCCTATGGCTAAACATCACACCTAATACTGAAAGACTGAACACTTTTCCAGTACAGATCAAGAAAAAGGCAAGCCCATATTAACACTTTTATTTGACATTGCACTAGAAGTTATAGCCATTTCAATAAGTCAAGGAAGGGAAATAAAAGACATAAAATTGAATGCTAGGGATAAAACTGCCTCTATTTGCAGATGCCATGATTGTTTATGTAGTAAATACTAAGGAATCTAGAAAGCAACTACTGAAAATAACAAAGCATTTTAGCAAGCTCCTGAGATATACAATTAATATCACAAAAATCAGTTATGTCTTTATATATTAGCAATCAACAACTGGAAAATGAAATTTAAATTTTCACTTAGCCTCAAAAAAACATAATATTTAGGAATAAATTTAATAAAACACAGATGAGACTTTTAAACTGATCTATTAATATAAAAATTCCTGAAATTAAAGGACATTAAATAAATGGATACCTATCTACCATGATCATATATTAAGGAACTCAAAATGTGGTAGGATAGCTATTCATCCTTCACCCAACTCCAACAAAAACACACACACACTCACATACACACGCACACACACACACACACACACACACACACATTGCTTCTTCTCCAGCTTTAAAGTTATCCAACTGAAAATTTTAATATTATTTTATTGGGATAATGTGAGATGAATTAAATGTCTTTTTACTAAAGATGTCTCCCCACCTATAGCCTGTTAACAACCATCACTGTACGAATCACTCCAAAAAGTCACTTTCTCAGTGGTGGAAAAAGACTCTGCACCAGTAGACTCTACATACCTTCCCATCCACCTTTTGCAGATTTACTGAACATTTTGCTTATGCCATCTCTAGTCTACTGGGCTTTGCATTTGCTGTTCCTTCTAGAATATTTTCCTTCTCTCCTGTTGCAAAGCCGTAGGAATAATAAAATGTCTGTCCTTCCTCAGGAAGTGTGCCAGCCCAGTCACAGACCGAACAATCTTTTTATTTTTTATTTTGAGATGGAGTCTCACTCTGTTGCCCAGGCTGGAGTGCAGTGGTGCAACAATCTCGGATCACTGCAACCTTCACCTCCTGGGTTTAAGCAATTCTCCTGCCTCAGCCTCCTGAATAGCTAGGACTACAGGCGTGTGTCACCACACTCAGCTAATTTTTTTAAATTTTTGATAGAGATGGGGTTTCACCAGGATGGTCTCAATCTCGTGATCTCGTGATCCACCTGCCCTGGCTTCCCAAAATGCTGGATTTCAGGCCTGAGCCATGGCACCAGGCCGACTCAATAATCTTTACACATAAACACATTCCTATCTCATTCATGTATGTACAGTTTGCAAGAAATCTGCAGTGCAAATGTGCACATATTTTTAAACAATGCTTGTGGAAAAACATTGTGCTTTGGGTCATTTCAACTTCACAATTGAATGAATCCAATCATTCCTGATATTCTTATGGAATTAATGACATATTTCACAGTCTATGTCAGGAATAAAACATGGCCTCTTTTCAAGAGTCCCAACTACAACCAATGTTTTGGGGAATGTGTTTCACTCCAACATTCAGACTCCTGAAATCTTGGTAGGTATGTATATTGCCTGTCCCATCTCCATTCTCCCCTTCTTTCTTGGTAACAAAGCCCTGATTTTATTCAGAGAAGCAATGCACCTAACGAAAAGTCTGTATCTCCAGCCTTCATTTTAGTAAGGTATGCTGATGTTGACTAAATTCTGACCTATACAGAAGCGTTGGGTGGCTTTTTAAGGAATGTTTCTCAAAGGAAGCTGACTGGGGTGAGAGCTATGTTTTGGGGGGTTTTCCATCTTTTCCCTTCCTTCCCACTGTCAGTAAAGTAACTGTGATGACTAGAACCTTAACAACTGTGTTTGACCATGAAGCTATCTTGAAGATGGAGTTGCTGTGGACTCAGTTATGCCAGAGGAGACAGCAAGAGGGGTAGCAACTACAATGTCGCTCTGGGCAACATACCTCTGAACTGGTTTTCATGGGACAGCAAGTCTTTGAGAGTCTCAGCCATGGCCATTTAGGGTTTTCTGGTATTTGCAGCTGAACCTTATCAAACTAATATAGAAAACTTGGGAATTCAACCAATCAGAACTGAAAAACATGCCTGCATAAGCCTCCAATTATACAGAAAAGGAAAAGGGGGAAGAACAAAGAAGAAAAGGAGTTGAGGAATAGATGAAGATGATGAGGAAGAGGAGGAGGAGGAAGGGGAGGAGAAGGATGAAGAGGAGGAAGAAAAAGATGAGGAGGAGGAGGATGGTGATAGCAGAAAATATATAGATGGCGTGTGTGTGTCAGGCACTCTTACCTATTCTTACTGATTTAATCCTCTCAATAAACTGTATGATGTCACTATTATCAACCCCATTTTATAAATAAGGCAAGTGAGGCTAAGAGAGGTGAAATAAATCACCTGTGGCTACACAGTTTATGGTTGAGATTGCTGCTGAGTTTACTCCTGCTATGATCAAACCTCTTTCCTGTTTCTTTGAAATACTGAAGAGCAAAGGGGACTGCAAGGATTGTAAACCCTGTTTCGAGACTTCAACAACTCTCTTCTTGCTTTTTAGTCTTTCTTGGTCTCGCTTCCCCCAACTCTTTTGTAGATTCCTTTAAAGGGAGGAGAGTAACATGGTATGTGATGAATAAAACAATATAAAAAAGTAAAATGTAATAATATGATATACAATGTAAAGTAGGTTTAAGGATACTTGAAAATAAGTAGACATAACAGAACAAACACGCACATCCAAAAACTAGACTCAAAAGGACAAGGGGACTCTTTACATAACGATCTCAAAATGTCAAAGTTACAGTGAAATGTCAAAATTATACAAATCAGTGGTTTCCAGGGTTAGAGTTGGGAAGGGTGTGCCTGTCAACACCACCGCAGCAGTGTTAGCTTCTTGCGTAAAGAAGGCAGCTTCACTATTACCTCCGGGCCACCCAGGGCACCTCTGTGCTGACTGCCCAGGTCATATTCTGTAAATGCTGTTAAAAGATTTGTTTTAAGGAAAACAAAAGTGACTTTAAACTCACCCTTGAAAAAATTTATTAAAAGACAGTATTTACTTTTCAAAGAAAAGCAACCCAACCTCTTTGCAGAAGTTCACAAAAATCCCTGTACGCATCAAGACTGAGAGGCTTTTCAATTATAAATGAGACTTTAAAAGGTAGACAGAACCCCTGAAGCTTGCACACACCACGCATCATTGTGGCGGATGGAAGGAAAACCGTCTCCCCGTGTTGACAGCATATTTATAATTGAAGAGTTTGAGAATGCAAATGAAAATGAATCAACACCAACAGGGATGCCTAAAAGACATAAGTGAGAATTACGGCAATTAAGAATGTTGTCTCAGAGGAAATTAGACTGGGCCATTAATTACGATGCCTTAAAGGGAAAGAGGTCCCAATGAAAATGCGATAAATTAAAATATCAAAAAGAAAATTTGTGGGAAGGAAAGATGGAAGTACCAAGGAGAAGCTAATCTCAGAGGTGGTGATGGGGCAAAGAGAAGGAGGAAGCATACTGAAAGTGAACATTGAAGACATATAGCAGACCTGCCCAGGTGAAATCCTCCTGCCCTCCCTCCTGTTCTCCTCCTCTATCTCCTTCCTTCCCTCCTTCCTTTTTCTTCTCCTATCCTTTTCTCTCTCCTTTCTTACCTCCCAGCTCTATACTTTCCTTTCTTCTCTTCCTCCCTTTCTCCTTCCTTCTCTTACCCCTCCATACTTACTTCTTTCCTTCTCTATACCCCCTTTTCCCTTCCTTCCCACTATCCTTTCCTTCTTCTGACCCTCTCTTCTCTCTCCTTTTACTTTTTCTGTCCACTCCTTTCTCTGTGACTTCAAAACGTGAAATCCAAAGAGGTGGAGACACACCAGGAGCCATCACTCTGCCCAGGGAGAATTAGAAGCTGCCTTGGGAAGCCTGCACACATCTGCTATTGTCTGACTGCATCTCCCCTGTCCTTGCCCTTTAAATCAGCTGCCAGGCTCATCAAGGGGAGCTACTACTAGACCGTCCCTGGTGAAAGACCCAGTTGTCCCTGCTCACTCTTGCTCCGGTGACACTCTAATGCTCCTTGACTGTAAGTTCTCAGAAATCATGTGTATTGCTTTTTCTCCTCAACTTGGCAGGAAAAAGCTTAAGCGTGTGTGTGTGTACATGCACATATGTGTGCCTGTGTGTGTGTGTGTGTTTTGTTTTGAGATGGAGTCTTTCTTTATTACCCAGCCTGGAGTGCAGTGGTGTATCAATGCAACCTCCACCTCCCAGGTTCAAGTGATTCTCGTACCTCAGCCTCCTGAGTAGCTGGGACTACAGGCATGCACCAGGCCTGGCTAATTTTGCATTTTTAGTAGAGACAGAGTTTCACCATGTTGGTCAGGCTGGTCTCAAACTCCTGACCTCAGGTGATCCATCCACTGCAGCCTTCCAAAGTGCTGGGTTTACAGGCATGAGCCACCATGCATGGACAGCTTTTTTTTTTTAAATTTTTATTGCATTATAGGTTTTGGGGTACATGTGCAGAACGTGCAAGATAGTTGCATAGGTACACACGTGGCAGTGTGTTTTGCTGCCTTCCTCCCCTTCACCCACACTTGACATTCATCCCCAGGCTATTCCTCCCCAGCCGCCCCCCCCCGCTGTCCCTCCCCCATTCCCCCCAATAGACCCCAGTGTATAGTAGACCGCCTCTCTGTGTCCATGTGTTCTCATTTTTCTCACCCACCTATGAGTGAGTATATGCGGTATTTCTTTTTCTGTTCTTGTGTTTTTTGATACAGATGCTAACCAGACCCCCTGGATGTGGTGCCTCCTCTCTTCTGGGTGTTCTTCCAACTCTACACCACGGCCATCCTCCAGCCCTACCTTCCCACAATTCAGCATTCCCCTCTGTCTCAGGCAGGAATGACCAGTCCTGGTAATCTCCAATCTCCTCACCTGTCTAGGCCTCCAGATGACATTCTCAAGTATCTATCACAGGTGGAATTTCTGTGTTGCAAAACTGCCAATTTCAGTGGTTTATGCTTTTTTCCCCATAAACACTTTTCACCCGCATAATGATTCACTTAATAACACTTTCTAAAAACTAGCATTAAATTTGTTTATAAAAATGTCAATAGTTCTGAGGGAACAGATGTTTTTATTGATAAGTTCTTCAGGGATTTCTGAGATTTTAGTGCACCTGTCACCAGAGCAGTGTACACTGTACCCAGTCTGTGTGGTCTTTTATCCCTCACTCCCCCTCTTGACATTCCCCCCTTGAGCTCCCAAAGTCCATTATATTATTATTATGCATTTGATTCCACACAGCTTAGTTCCCACTTATAAGTGAGAATATATTGTACTTGGTTTTCTATTCCTGAGTTACTTCATTTAGAATAATGGCCTCCAGCTCCATCCAATTTGCTGCAAAAGTCATTATTTCATTCCTTTTTATGGCTGAGCAGTATTCCATACTGCGTATATATCGTATTTCCTTTATCCACTCATTGGTTGATGGGCACTTAGGTTAGTTTACTTTCTTTGCAATTAAATTTCCATTTTATTTATTGAGATGGAGTTTCACTCTCATCACTCAGGCTGGAGTGCAATGGCCTGATCTCTGCTCACTACAACCCCCGCCTCCCAAATTCAAGCAATTCTCCTGCCTCAGCCTCCCAGGTAGCTGGAATTACAGGTGCCCACCACCACGCCTGGCTAATTTTTTTATCTTTAGTAGAGACGTGGTTTCACCATGTTGGGCAGGCTGCTCTTGAACTCTTGACTGCAGGTGATTCACCCATGTTGGCTTCCCAAAGTGCTGGGATTACAGTAGTGGACTACGCCCAGCCAAAAATTCCATTATTTTAAATTCAAATATTTTAGCCTCACCTGAAGCAATAACATCTGTGAAACTAAGGTGTTTCTGTGCAAGTGATGTATCTTTTTCTTATAAATATTAGCATAAACACATTACTACACAACATAAAATGTCCATCCAGTTTCCCTAATGGGTTTGACTCTTGTGAGTAGCAACACTTTTTGTACAAGAAACACTGCTGGGGTGAGAAAGTACAGGATATGAATTAAATACAATCCAATTTGGTTTCACTACCTGCTCTGGGATCTTGCAAAAACTGGGTATTACCCTGGAGCCTCAGTTTCTCCATCTGCACATTGGGCATAACTATATTTGTCTTTCTAATGGTTGTATTAGGACACGTATGTATTTTCTTTCTCCATGACTATAACTTCTGTCTTCCCATTCTGTGTGTTCAATTCACTGGGAGACTGGGACAACTTTAATACCAATTTAATTTTAAGTACTGGTCAGATGTCTAGCCCCATACCTCATGTTTGCTTAAGTGGTGGTATGAGAAAGGTGAGGGCATCTGAACTTCTTTCAAAGTAGACCATAAGCTCTTTGACAAGTGGGCAATATTTCACGTTTCTTTGCGTCACCATGAATCTTGCCTGGTGCAAAGCATATGGTGGTGCTCCATCAACACCTGCTGAGCCACTGATTGATTTCCCATCCTAGCCAGAACTCTGAGCACTGCCAGTCTGGGGCTCTGCTGGGGTGTGGAGGTGAGGTCGGCTAACGGCTTCCAAGCAGCAGACCTGGCTTTAAGATCCGGCTGCAAATAGTTCCCCAAGCTCTAAGGCTTGCCAACTCAGCTACCATTTCCCATCTGTGTTTCTATTTTTCCTGTGAGAGTGGCTTTATTGATCTCATTAATTCTCTTTTCCATCTTTGGCACGGGAAGGTGATATTATCCACGCTTTAATGCCTTCTGTGTTTTGCAAATTACAGGATTACTATAGATGGAATGACCAAAAACAAAAAACAAAAAAACACTATTTTCACCAAATCGTGGCAAAAGCCATGAACTGTCCTTCATTTAAATGGCCGGGGGTAATCTGTCCTGGGGGGGGGGTCCATTCACCCAGGTCTGAGGTCCACAAACACTGATGAAGAATTTTCTGTGAGTTATTTCTGGGTGAAGCAACACGAATAATTTTTTTCACTTCAACATTTTTATTTTTGAATTCCTGAAGGCAGTAATAGGTTTCCTTTTTTTTTCTTTTATGGCAATTACATTTGACTATTATTTCTTCTCTTCATTGAACATTAGTTTTAGAAGGTCTTAAAAGGCTTCATCTGAGGAATGCTGTAGCTCAAGGTCTGGAGTTCAATAAGTACTTTACAAAAAAGAAATCTCTGGCTCTGCTGTAAAGACAAGGAAAAGTCTCTCTCATGCAAGTTCTTTTAGTTCGATAACTAATTAAAATCACAACCACCACTAACAGGAAAGTTTCTCCTGATCTTATCTATTACTTAGGACTCTTGGCAAGAGGAGGAAGAAAAATAAAATAAGTGATTTCCCCATAGACTGCAGGTCTCCCAGAACAGGTCTCCTTTATCTTTATGGGTCTCCCAAGGGCCTAAGTCAGTGCCTAGAACTGAGAAGGCACCTAATAAATGCTGACATCAAAACAAAATGAATGAACTTGCTTTCCTTTTAATTTTTAATCACCACAGATTCCACAGAAATTCAAGCCATCATCAGAGAATACTACAAACAACTCTATGCACATAAACTAGTAAACCTGGAAGAAATGGATAAATTCCTGGACACCTGTGTCCTCCCAAGCCTAAACCAGGAGGAAGCCAAAAATATGAATAGACCAATAACAAGGTCTGAAGTTGAGGCAGCAATTAAGAGCCTATCACACAAAAAAAGCCCAGGTCCAGATGGGTTCACAGCCAAATTCTACCAGACACACAAAGAGGAGCTGGTACTATTCCTTCTGAAACTATTCCAAATAATCTGAAAAGAGGGAATCCTTCCCAAATCATTTTATGAGACCAATATCATCCTGATACCAAAACCTTGCAGAGACTCAACAAGAAAGAAAACTTCAGGCCCATATCCATGATGAACATAGATGCAAAAATCTTCAATAAAATATTGGCAAGCAGATCACAACAGCACATCAAAAAACATATCCATCATGATCAAGTAGGATTCATCCCAGGGATGCAAGGCTGGTTCAACATACACAAGTCTATAAATGTAATTGACCACATAAACAGAACCAAAAACAAAAACCACATTATTATCTCAATTGACACAGAGAAGGCCTTTCACAAAATTCAACAGCCCTTTATGCTAAAAACCTTCAATAAACTCGGTATTCATGGAATGTATCTCAAAATAATAAAAGCTATTTATGACAAACCAACAGCCAATATCATACTGAATGGGCAAAAACTGGAAGCACTCCCTTTGAAATCCGGCACTAGACAAGGATGCCCTCTCTCACCACTCCTATTCAACATAGTACTGGAAGTTCTAGCCAGAGCAATCAGGCAAGAAAAAGAAATAAAGGGTATTGAAATAGAAAAGGAGGAAGTCAAATTGTTTCTATTTGCAGACGACATGATAGTATATCTAGAAGACCCCATCGCCTCAGCCCAAAAACTCCTGAAACTGATAAGCAACTTCAGCAAAGTCTCAGGATATAAAATCAATGTGCAAAAATCACAAGCATTCCTATACACCAATAACAGACTTAAAGAGAGCCAAATCAAGAACTAACTGCCATTCAGAATTGCTACAAAGAGAATAAAATACCTAGGAATACAACTTACAAGAAACATAAGGGACCTCCTCAAGGAAAACTACAAACCACTGCTCAACAAAATAAGAGAGGACACAAACAGATGGAGAAACATTCTATGTTCATAATTAGGAATAATCAACATCATGAAAATGGCTATACTGCCCAAAGTAATTTACAGAATCAACACTATCCCCATCAAGCTACCATCGACTTTCTTCACAGAACTGGAAAAAACCACCATGAACTTCATATGGAACCAAAAGAGAGCGTGCATATCCAAGTCAATCCTAAGCAAAAAGAACACAGTGGGAGGCATCACACTACCAGACTTCAAACTATACTACAAGGCTACAGTAATCAAAACAGCATGGTACTGGTACCAAAACAGAGATATAGACCAATGGAACAGAACAGAGGCATCTGAGGCAACATAGCATATCTACAACCATACAATCTTTGATAAACCAGACAAAAACAAGCAATGGGGAAAGGATTCTCTGTTTAATAAATGGTGTTGGGAAAACTGGCTAGCCATGTGCAGAAAGCAGAAACTGGACCCCTTCCCGACACCTTACACTAAAATTAACTCCAGATGGATTAAAGACTTAAACATAAGACCTGGCATCATAAAAACCCTAGAAGAAAATCTAGGCAAAACCATTCAGGACATAGGAGTAGGCAAAGACTTCGTGACCAAAACACCAAAAGCAATGGCAACAAAAGCAAAAATAGACAAATGGGACCTAATCAAACTCCACAGCTTCTGCATGGCAAAAGAAACAGTCACTAGAGTGAATCAGCAACCAACAGAATGGGAAAAAATTTTTGCAGTTTACCCATCTGACAAAGGGCTGATATCCAGAATTTACAAAGAACTCAAACAGATTTAGAAGAAAAAAACAAACAAGCCCATCCAAAAATGGGCAAAGGATATGAACAGACACTTTAAAAAAGAAGACATACATGAGGCCAACAAACATATGAAAAAATGTTCATCATTACTGGTCATTAGAGAGATGCAAATCAAAACCACATTGAGATACCATCTCATGCCAGTTAGAATGGCGATCATTAAAAGATCTGGAGACGGGGACTTCCAGGATGGTGCGGTAGGAACAACTCAGGATTGCAGCTCTCAGTGAAGGTGCAGAGGGTGAGTCCTAGCCGCATTTTCAGATGGACCTTTGTTGCCCACAGAACGGGGAAATTCCCAGGTGTAGGAGAGACATGGGACACCAGCATAGCCCTTTAGGCTTGCACAGCCATTTCAGCTGATGCTGCAGTGCAGCGGCACCCTGCACAAAACTCACTGGTCTGGGTGCCTTGTTAAACTGGCAATCTGAGACTTGGGAGGGCAGATTAACATATCCATCTGATTAAATGGGACTTGGACAGTGAGCAAGACCAGGAGATTCCTGAGAAAAAGCATGATTTGAGCTGGTGCAGTGGGCCGCAGCACAGGAAATCACACAGATCCTGGTGCCCTATCAGCAGGCGACTGAAACACCTGTGAGAGAGTCAACCCTTCAACTTAAAAAAAAAAAAAAGAAGAGAGAGAGAGAAAGGACTCTGAGGCATGGAGCCAGGTGATCAGTCTCGGCGGGTACCACCCCCACAGGGACAAACAAAATGGCGATTCGAAACGCTCAGGGTTGAGAGTTTTACTGCAGGCTCAACAGAATCCAGGATGGTGCAGCTGAGTGGGGGAGGGGCGTTCACCACTATGGACACATACCGCCCCTATTGAGGTACACACCCATTGCTGAAGCAGCCTACCATTGCCGAGGCAACCTGCCATAACGGAGAGACTCCGCCAACAGGGCAGAGCCCACCACATTAGTGTGGAGCCCCATGGTAGCAGGGCGGAGCCTCGGCAGGCAAATAGTGACTAGACTGACTCCTAGCTGGGCAGGACAGAGCAATGGATACTCATAAAGAAAGCCCCAACTCCCTGAGACAGAGCATCTGAGGGGAAAAAAAGGGGGGTTTTTATAAGTTCTGCAGCAGCAGACCTAATCATACCTGCCCAACAACCCTGAATGAACAATGGAGCTCACAGCTCAGCACTGGAGCTCCTATAAAGTACAGACCATCTACTCAAGCAGCTCCCTGACCCCTGTATATACAAAGAGTCACCTCAAAAAAGGACTAATCAGACTGACATTTGGTGGGCATCATTCTGGGACAAAGACAGCAGAAGAAGAAACTGGTAGCATCCCTCACTGTTCCGCAGCTGCTACAGGTGTACCCCAGACAAGCAGGGCCTGGAGTGGACCTCAGCAGTTGTACAGCAGAGGGGCTAGACTGTTAGAAGGAAAATTAAGTAACAGAAATACTTCATCATCAACAATCTGGGCAT
Organism: Saguinus oedipus; assembly: GCA_031835075.1. Taxonomy (NCBI): domain Eukaryota; kingdom Metazoa; phylum Chordata; class Mammalia; order Primates; family Cebidae; genus Saguinus; species Saguinus oedipus. Next base: position 16,099,711 of record CM063179.1, on the reverse strand, counting down.
CCACTCAGAGACCCAATCGAAAAGTCAGCAACTACTAAGACGACAGGTGGATAAATCCACAAAGATGGAAAGAAATCAGCGCAAAGAGGAAAACACCTGAAACCAAAACACTTCACCTCCTACAAAGGACCAAAACTCCTCACCAGCAAGGGAACAAAGCTGGACAGAGAATGAGTGTGGCGAAATGATGGAATCAGACTTCAAAAGGTGGATAATGAGAAACTTCAGTGAGCTAAAAGAACATATTCTAAATCAATGCAAAGAAACTAAGAACCTTGAAAAAAGATATGAAAAAAGATTCGAGGAAATGATAACAAGAATGGACAACTTAGAGAGGAATACGAATGAATTGAAGGAGCTGAAAAACACAACATGAGAACTTCACAAAGCATGCACAAGTTTCAACGGCCGAATTGACCAAGCAGAAGAAAGAATATCAGAAGTCGAAGATCAACTCAATGAAATAAAATGAGAAACCAAGATTAGAGAAAAAAGCACATAAAGGAATGAATAAAATCTCCAAGAAATGTGGGACTATATGAAGAGACCTAACCTACGTTTGATAGGTGTACCAGAATGTGAAGAGGAGAATGAATCCAAGCTGGAAAATACTTTTCAGGATATTATCCAGGAAAATTTCCCCAACCTAGCAAGGCAGGCCAATACTCAACTCCAGGAAATACAGAGAACCCCACAAAGATATTCCACAAGAAGAGCAACACCAAGGCACATAATCGTCAGATTCACCAGGGTTGAAATGAAGGAGAAAATACTACAGGCAGCCAGAGAGAAAGGTCGGGTCATCCACAAAGGGAAGCCCATCAGACTCACAGCAGATCTCTTGGCAGAAACTCTACAAGACAGAAGAGAGTGGTGGCCAATGTTCAACATACTTAAAGAAAAGAACTTTCAACCCAGAATTTCATATCTACCAAACTGAGCTTCATAAGTGAAGGAAGAATAAAATCTTTTGCCAACAAGGAAGTACTCAGAGATTTTGTCACCACCAGGCCTGCTTTACAAAAGCTAGAGAAAGAGGCACTACACATAGAAAGGAACAACCAGTACCAGCCATTCTGAAAACATACCAAACGCTAAAGAGCATCAACAAAATGAAGAATCTGCATCAACCAATGGGCAAAACAGCCAGCTAGCATCAAAATGGCAGTATCAAATTCACACATAACAATATTAACCCTAAATGTAAATGGGCTAAATGCACCAATCAAAAGACACAGACTGGCAAATTGGATAAAAAACCAAAACCCATTGGTCTGCTGTATCCAGGAAACCCATCTCACATGCAAGGATACACAAAGGCTCAAATTAAAGGGATGGAGGAAGATTTACCAAGAAAATGGAGAGCAAAAAAAGCAGGAGTTGCAATTCTCGTCTCTGATAAAATAGACTTTAAAGCAACAAAGATCAAAAGAGCAAAGAAGGTCATTACATAATGGTAAAAAGATTGATACAATGAGAAGAGCTAACGATTCTATATATGGACCCAATACAGGAGCACCCAGATATATAAGGTAAGTTCTTAATGACTTACAAAGAGACTTAGACTCCCACACAATAATAGTGGGAGACTTTAATACTCCACTGTCAATATCAGACAGATCAACCAGACAGAAAATTAACAAGGATATCCAGGGCTTGAACTCAGACCTGGAACAAGCAAACCTGATAGACATTTACAGAACTCTCCACCCCAAATCCACAGAATATACATTCTTCTCAGCACCACATCACACCTATTCCAAAATTGCCCACATAATTGGAAGTAAAGCACTCCTCAGCAAATGCAAAACAACTGAAATCATAACAAACAGTCTCTCAGACCATAGTGCAATCAAGTTAGAACTCAGAATGCAGAAACTAACTCTGAACCACAGTACTCAGAATTCAGAAACTAACTCTGAACCGCACAGCTTCATGGAAACTGAACAACTGGCTCTTGAATGTTGATTGGATAAACAATGAAATGAAGGCAGAAATAAAGAAGTTCTTCGAAACCAATGAGAACGAAGACAAAACATACCAGAATCTCTGGGACACATTTAAAGCAGTCTGTAGAGGAAATATATAGCAATAAGTGCCCACATGAGAAGAGTGGAGAGATCCAAAATTGACACCCTATCATCAAAATTGAAAGAACTAGAGGAGCAAGATCAAAATAACTCAAAACCTAGCAGAAGACAAGAAATAACTAAGATCAGAGCAGAACTGAAGGAGATAGAGACATGAAAAACCTTTCAAAAATCAATAAATCCAAGAGCTGGTTTTTTGAAAAGATCAACAAAATAGACAGAACATTAGCCAGCCTGATACAAAAGAAGAGAGAGAACAACCAAATCGATGCAATAAAAAACGATGAAGGGGAAATCACCACAGATCCCACAGAAATTCAAACCATCATCAGAGAATACTACAAACAACTCTATGCACATAAACAGGTAAACCAGGAAGAAATGGATAAATTTCTGGACACCTGTGTCCTCCCAAGCCTAAACTAGGAGGAAGCTGAAAATATGAATAGACCAATAACAAGGTCTGAAGTTGAGGCAGCAATTAAGAGCCTACCACACAAAAAAAGCCCAGGTCCAGATGGGTTCACAGCCAAATTCTACCAGACACACAAATAGGAGCTGGTACCATTCCTTCTGAAACTATTCCAAATAATTCAAAAAGAGGGAATCCTTCCCAAATCATTTTATGAGACCAACATCATCCTGATACCAAAACCCTGCAGAGATTCAACAAGAAAAGAAAACTTCAGGCCAATATCCATGATAAACATAGATGCAAAAATCTTTAATAAAATACTGGCAAACCGATTGCAACAGCACATTAAAAAACTTATCCATCATGATCAAGTAGGATTCATCCCAGGGATGCAAGGCTGGTTCAAGATACAGAAGTCTATAAATGTAATTCACCACATAAACAGAACCAAAAACAAAAACCACATGATTATCTCAATTGACACAGAGAAGGCATTTGACAAAATTCAACAGCCCTTTATGCTAAAAAACCTCAATAAACTCGGTATTGATGGAACATATCTCAAAGTAATAAAAGCTTTTTACGACAAACCAACAGCCAATATCATACTGAATGGGCAAAAACTGGAAGCATTCCCTTTGAAATCCGGCACTAGACAAGGATGCCCTCTCTCACCACTCCTATTCAACATAGTACTGGAAGTTCTAGCCAGAGCAATCAGGCAAGAAAAAGAAATAAAGGGTATTCAAATAGGAAAGGTGGAAGCCAAATTGTCTCTATTTGCAGACGACATGATAGTATACCTAGAAGACCCCATCGCCTCAGCCCAAAAGCTCCTGAAACTGATAAGCAACTTCAGCAAAGTCTCAGGATATAAAATCAAGGTGCAAAAATCACAAGCATTCCTATACACCAATAACAGACTTAAGGAGAACCAAATCAAGAACTATCTTCCATTCACAATTGCTACAAAGAGAATAAAATACCTAGGAATACAACTTACAAGGAACGTAAGGGACCTCTTCAAGGAAAACTACAAACCACTGCTCAACGAAATAAGGGAGGACACAAACAGATGGAGAAAAATTCCATGTTCATGGTTAGGAAGAATCAACATCATGAAAATGGCTATACTGCCCAATGTAATTTACAGAATCAATGCTATCCCCATCAAGCTATCATTGAATTTCTTCACAGAACTGGAAAAAACCACCATGAACTTCATATGGAACCAAATGAGAGCCTGCATAGCCAAGTCAATTCTAAGCAAAAAGAACACAGTGGGAGGCATCACACTACCAGACTTCAAACTATACTACAAGGCTACAGTAATCAAAACAGCATGGTACTGGTACCAAAACAGGGATAGAGACCAATGGAACAGAACAGAGGTATCAGAGGCAACACAACATGTCTACAACCATATAATCTTTGATAAACCAGACAAAAACAAGCAATGGGGAAAAGATTCCCTGTTTAATAAATGGTGTTCGGAAAACTGGTTAGCCATGTGCAGAAAGCAGAAACTGGACCCCTTCCTGACACCTTACACTAAAATTAACTCCAGATAGATTAAAGACTTAAACATAAGACCTGGCACCATAAAAACCCTAGAAGAAAATCTAGGCAAAACCATTCAGGACATAGGAGTAGGCAAGGACTTCATGACCAAAACACCAAAAGCATTGGCAACAAAAGCCAAAATAGACAAATGGGACCTAATCAAACTCCACAGCTTTTGCACAGCAAAAGAAATAGTCACTAGAGTGAATCGGCAACCAACAGAATGGGAAAAAATTTTTGCAGTTTACCCATCTGACAAAGGGCTGATATCCAGAATTTACAAAGAACTCAAACAGATTTACAGGAAAAAAACAAACAAGCCCATTCAAAAATGGGCAAAGGATATGAACAGACACTTTACCAAAGAAGACATACATGAGGCCAACAAACACATGAAAAAATGCTCATCATCACTGGTCATTAGAGAGACGCAAATCAAAACCACATTGAGATACCATCTCACGCCAGTTAGAATGGCGATCACTAAAAAATCTGGAGACAACAGATGCTGGAGAGGATGTGGAGAAATAGGAACACTCTTACACTGTTGTTGGGAGTGTAAATTAGTTCAACCATTGTGGAAGACAGTGTGGTGATTCCTCAAGGACCTAGAAATAGAAATAGAAATTCCATTTGACCCAGCAATCCCATTACTGGGTATATATCCAAAGGACTGTAAATCGTTCTACTATAAGGACACATGCACACTAATGTTCATTGCAGCACTGTTTACAATAGCAAAGACCTGGAACCAACCCAAATGCCCATCGGTGATAGACTGGACTGGGAAAATGTGGCACATATACACCATGGAATATTATGCAGCAATCAAAAATGATGAGTTTTTGTCCTTTGTTAGGACATGGATGAATCTGGAGAACATCATTCTCAGCAAACTGACACAAGAACAGAAAACGAAATACCATATATTCTCACTCATAGGTGGGTGACAAAAATAAGAACACATGGACACAGGGAGGGGGGTACTACACACTGGGGTCCATTGGGGGGAATAGGGGAGGGACAGCGGGGGGGAGCTGGAGGGGATAACCTGGGGAGAAATGCCAAATGTGGATGAAGGGGAGGAAGGCAGCAAAACACACTGCCATGTGTGTACCTATGCAACTATCTTGCACATTCTGCACATGTACCCCAAAACCTAAAATGCAATAAAAATTAAAAAAAAAAATCTGGAAACAACAGATGCTGGAGAGGATGTGGAGAAATAGGAACACTTCTACATTGCTGGTGGGAGTGTAAATTAGTACAACCATTGTGGAAGACAGTGTGGCGCTTCCTAAAGGACCTAGAAATAGAAATTCCATTTGACCCAGCAATCCCATTACTGGGTATATATCCAAAGGACTATAAATCATTCTACTATAAGGACACATGCACATGAATGTTCATTGCAGCACTGTTTACAGTAGCAAAGACCTGGAACCAACCCAAATGCCCATCGGTGATAGACTTGACTGGGAAAATGTGGCACATATACACCATGGAATATTATGCAGCAATCAAAAATGATGAGTTCGTGTCCTTTGTAGGGACATGGATGAATCTGGAGAACATCATTCTCAGCAAACTGACACAAGAACTGAAAATGAAATACCACATATTCTCACTCATAGGCGGTTGAGAAAAATCAGAACACATGAACACAGGGAAGGGAGTACTACACACTGGGGTCTATAGGGGGGAATAGGGGAGGGACAGCAGGGGGGAGATGGGGAGGGATAGCCTGGGGAGAAATGCCAAATGTGGGTGAAGGGGTGGAAGGCAGCAAAACACACTGCCATGTGTGTACGTATGCAACTATCTTGCATGTTCTGCACATGTACCCCAAAACCCAAAACACAATAAAAAATAAAAAATTAAAAGAAAATAGATTTCAAAGCAAGAAAGATATAGTGGTAAAAGGATCAATGCTAACAATCCTAACACCCAGATTCATAAGACCCATAAAGAGATTTAGACTCAACGAGACAGAAAATTGATGAGGACAACCAGGACTTGAACTCAGATCCATAAGAAGTAAATTTAATAAATATTTACAGAGCTCTCCACTTTAAATACACAAAATATATATTCTCCACTTTAAATACACAAAATATTGATCGGCCATTATTAATACCCATTTTTAGAATAAAGCAATATTCCCGTTCTCTCTCCCTCTTTTTCTTACTCTTTCTTCCTCTCCTTTACTCCTTTTTTACTCTTTCTTTTTTCTTTCCTTTCCCAAAAAGAAGCAGAAGGAAAAAAACACGTGAATTAAAAAAAAAAGAAGAAAAGAAATAATACAGAGAGATGCCATATGCCCTTCACTCAGTTTCTCACAACGGTAACATCCTACATACCTATAGTATGATATGGCAAACCAGGAAACTGATGTTGATAGAATCTAACCTCAGTCAGATGTCACCAGTTTTGCCACATGTAGACTCACTAATCATCACAGTCAAGGTATGGAACACTGTCACTGCAAGGATCCTTCCTACTGCTTTTATATCCACTGCTACCTCCATGCTGCCCCTACCGCCCAGTAACCACAAAACTATTCCCCATATCCACAATGTTGCCATTTCAATAATGTTCTATGAATGGAATTATACAGTATATGACCTTTTGGGATTGGCTTTTCTCATTCAGCATAATTCTCTCAAGATCCATCCAATAGGTTGTTCCTTGTATCAGAATTATTCCTTTTAACTGCTGAGTAGTATTCCATGAACAAACTTTTGAAGAACCTATGCATCTAATATTTTTAGTGGTTTATTTCTTTCCTATTCAAGGGATGGCACAACAGACTTGCATATGTTTTTTTTTCATTTTTTCACTAGTTTAATGAACATTTATTAAGTACCAACTGCGTGTTGAGCATTGTTGTGCTAGATGGTGAACACCCAAGAGACACACAGGGCTCTGTTATGTAGGGATTTCCCAAAAATTAGCTGGGCATGGTGGCAGGCACCTGTAATCCCAGCTACTTGGGAGGCTGAGGCAGGAGAATCACTTCAACCTGGGAGGCAGAGGTTGCAGTGAGCCAAGATCGCACCACTGCACTCCAGCCCAGGTGACAAGAGCAAAACTCTGTCTCAAAAGAAAAAATAAATAAATAAATTGGGAAGACATATTTATAAATTCAATTAGACAATACAGCATTACAGGTGGCAAGACAGAGGTATGCATACATTTCAGTCAGGAATAAAGGAGGAAATGGCTGACTTTATGAGGATGGGATGGAAGATGAATCCTGGAGATACTTTCTAAGGGGATGATGCAGAAACCAAGTTGGAAGATGAATAGGTTGCCTGATGCCAGTGGATGAGAGAGGAAGAAAGAGAAAAGGGGATTTTCTGACAGAAAGAACAGCTTCGGCATAAGCAAGGCAGTGAGAAGAAGTCTATACTCAGTTCAGAACTCAGCACACCATATCCATACCATATCCACATCACATCCACCATATCCCTCAGGACTGACTGAGCCTGAAAAGTGAGTGGGGCTGCTGAAGAGATGGAAAGTTAAGGTTCAGCATCTTTCAGAAACACCCATTCTTACCGAAGACACAGTCTCAAGCTGCTGCCCAGATGACACCAGCAGCATCCTACTGAAATATTGAAACAGTCCTTATAAACTTTATATAATTAATCAGGGAATAAAGGAGGGAGAGAAATGAAAATAAACCAAGCTTGCAGCACATTAAGCATTAATCATTAGGGAACTTGCTCACTGATCTGCTTTCTCATAGCTGTTTGGTGCCTATTTCCTCAGAATCACATAGATCCTGTGACAAGATTTTATTCAGTTGGTTCAAAAGTAATTGTAGTTTTGCCATAAAAAGTAATGGCAAGGCCAGGTGCAGTGGCTAATGCCTGTAATCCCAGCACTTTGGGAGGCTGAGGCAGGTGAATCACTTAAGATCAGGAATTTGAGACCAGCCTGGCCAATATGGCGAAACCTCATATCTACTAAAAATACAAAAATTAGCCAGGCATGTTGGCATGCACTTGTAGTCTCAGCTACTCAGGAGGCTGAGCAAGAGAATCACCTAAGCCCAGGAGGTGGAGGTTGCAGTGAGCCAAGATTGCACCACTGCACTCCAGCCTGAGTGACAGAGAAAAACTCTGTCTCAAAGAAAAAAAGTAATGGCAAAAACCATGATTACTTTTGCACCTACCTTATAGTTCCCCTTAACTGCTCTATAAATAATACATCATCCATTGTGAAATGTTATATTTTTCATTTGAGATATTCTTTCACGTCCTGCACACCAGTGAAACTACTGGCAACAACTGCTCTGAAGGACTCCACAAAAGGCTAACTCACCAAAGAATGCAGTTTCCATATCCTGATGGTTCAATCCCCCTTACCTCAACTAATCAACAACCCCAATTTTCCAGCCCCTTGCCCCATGGTCCCCTTGAAAGCCCCAGCCCAGAACTCCTCAGGGAAGTGAACTGGAGGGTCCCTCCTGTCACCTTGCTTGGCTGCCCTGTGATTAAACACTTTCTCTGCTGCAAACCCTGCTGTCTAAGTGTTTTGGTCTGAAACTGCGCAGAAGGCTTATACCCCTGTCAGTCCTGTAACAATCATCCAAGTCTTCTGGGTTCCAGCCACTCTGCTTTGCAGTTTCTCACAGACCCCTGCATTAGACATGGCCAAGGGCAATGACACACCTTTTACATTTATCTCATGAGTGTTTACCCGTTAGTTGTGCTTAACATAGAGCACATACATGCACACACACACACATCCACACACAACCCCCCCACACACACACCTACTCTGTTGTTAAACAAGCAAACTTTCTTTCTCGCCCCTTGCCCTGATTTGGGAATGAGAGGTATTCCTTAAGTACTCATAATAGTAAGCACGTATGTTACCCCTCTTCTATGACAGGCAATGTTCCAAGAGCCTTCCATATATCTGTTTCTTATAAGAGTCCTCTAATGTAAGTAGGCCTATTATCGCATCCAATTTTTAGATAAGGAAACTGAGGCACAATTAGGCTAAGTGGCTCACCTCAGGTTGCACATATCAGCTCACAAAGACGAGCGAGCTCCCATGCCCATTTCCTCCATGAGTATGGTAACCACAAGGGTATGGACTCTGGAGACTGATCAAATGATTAAAACCTGGCTCTGCTGCTGGTAATCTGCGTGACTTGGGTGGGTCACTTAACTCACTGTGCCTCAGTTTCCCAGTGGGTACAGTCAAGGTGGAGGCAGTCTACCTGGCAGGAGGTGTTGAAATGACAATAGATTCAGAGACGGTGTTCCAACAGCATGAAAGGGCTTCAAGTGGAAAGCTCAATCCTTTTTTTTAAAAGGTTAACAGGATGAAGTCAGAGTGCTCATCAGTCTACTCAGCATCTAAACCAACACACTCAAACCAAGGCTAATGTCATCATGACAGTCTTCAGCTCACAGGTGTCTCCCTATCTAGAGAGTCCTATTACTTGGTATATGAAAGTGAGATGAAAACCTATCCAAGGGGCATCTTCTGGGCTGCAGAGCTCTCTTCCATTTTTGGATATTGGCACGTGCTAATTTCCCTGTCTGCATTGTGCCTTCTTCTCTTCCTCCTTTTCCTCAATAAGTTAATGCCTCACTTCCTTAGAATTCCAGCCAAAGCGTTAATGCCTGAGGTATATCTACCTTGATCTTCTAAGGCTAGTTCGGAGCTCCTTGTTACATGTTTGCATAGCACCTTTTATTTTTCCCTCTGAGTTCTTATAACAATTTATACTTACATACAAATATGTGTGTGTGCTTATCTACTTAATAAATATCTCCTCAAGTATAATTTAAGCATAATAGAACTGAGACAATCTTTGTTTTTACTTAGCATTTAATATCTATGGCACAGTACTTACACATAGTAGGCACTCAGTATGTGCTTACAGAGTAGATGAATGGGTAAGCTTATGAACAAATTTAAAAAACTGATTGAATGAATCACCAAAGTTTCACCAAAAAGAATTCGATGTCCTGTAATGACTCCAATTCCCTGAAATGTCTTGGTTAGCGTCAGTGCAATAGACTTTCTGGACACCTGAGGAACAATATTTCAGATAGACTTATGAGGCTCTCAGGCTTTTGTGAACCAAACCAAACCCAGCCCTGCCCAGCTCAGCCTTCCTGGCTCGTCTGTACTTAAGTCCCCCAGTTTGATTTCCATCATCATCCACTGCAAGCGAGAGTTGTTGATTTTCTTTAATTAAGGCAGGAAGGATGGCTTCCTGAGTGGGTAATAGATCTCCCAAGTTCAACATTTCATCTGCACAGCCCACAGTTCACTCAGAAGTGGGACAGATTCATCAAAAGTATGGCCAGACAGCTTCCTCTTTGGTTGCGTGTTTGCCTGCATTTAATGAATGAATAAATAACAGGCCTATTCATTACCAACTTTCCAGTGGAAATAATTGGTGGGTTCCCTGGTTTACTTGGAGTAATGTTCTTTGCATTTGGAGCGCCTTCTGCCTCGGTCACCACGGTAATTCCCAATCAATGGGCCAAAGACATCCTCCAGGGGCTGATATTCACCTCCAGCTCACCTTTGAGAGAAGTAATCACTCTTCTAGTCCTCCAGGGCCTCATTCAGTGCACTAGGAATGCTCATTTATGGCAGCAGACCCTGGGACCCTAAGAAGTAAATGAGACTGGGAGCCCCATTAATTCTCTGAGTACACCCTCAGGGCATCTGGGGCATTATAATGTAATTACTACTAAGAAAGTCTAAATTCCTATGTACTTTATCAAAAAGCATTTTACAGAAAGTACTCAGTCTGGCCCTCCCCGTGATCATGTGCCTAACTTTACACACAGGAAATCTAGGGGCCATGTGGGTGACTCTTGGTTGGTTCAAGGTTTAAAGGACCCTCGATATCCCTCATCCCCAAATCATTAATAAACATTTGCCAAGTGCCTACACTGAATATAAATTAAAGACTACTGGATCCCTCATCTCTATCCTGGACCTGGACAACAGCTGTTCTAGTGGTCTCCCAGCCTCTTTCACTGCCTCTGCCAATTTTGTTTTCTCCACAGTTGCAGAGTGGTCTTTCTAAAACACAAATGTTGGTGGCTCACACCTGTAATCCAAGCACTTTGGGAGGCTGAGGCAGGCGAAGCATTTGAGGTCAGGAGTTTGATACCAGTCTGGCCAACATGGTAAAACCCTGTCTCTACTGAAAATATAAAAATCAGCCAGGCATGATGGGGCACACCTGTAGACCCAGCTACTCGGGAGGTCGAAGCAGGAGAATCGCTTGAACCAGGGAGGTGGAAGTTGCAGTGGGCGGAGATTGCACTGCTGCACTTCAGCCTGGGAGAGAGAGTGAGACTCTATCTCAAAATAAATAAATAAAAATTCAAAAAAGGAAAGACAAATGTCATCACAACTGTCCCCTGCTAAAAATCCCAAGGCTCCCCCTTGCCCTCAAGATTCAGGACAAAGTCCTCTGCCTGACTCACAGGACCTTCCATGTGCAATCTGGCCAGTTTTATATCCACCTACCCTCTGTCCCACTTTGTAAGCATCTGCCTGCCACATGAAGCTACTTGCAGTTCTCTGAATATACTCCACAGTTCCCACCTCGATGCCTCTGCCTACACATTTTCCTCCACCTCCTCCCTATGACCATCTTGCATTCTTTGAAATACTAGATCAGATTCAGAGCCGTAGAGGAGACAGGCAGTTTGCATCACTTTATGATCAGAGCCATGAGTAAAGCGATAGGGAGTGGTGGGGAGTGGGACAAACTGGTGAGTGCATGCCCACTTTAAGAGGGGCAGCTATACCACCCAGCAATATCTAATTGTTGCCATGAAGGGATGTGGGTTCAGTGTTTTAAGATCCACTATTTTTCAGGAGAAGCTGGAAATCTAAAATTTTATTTGAAATCTTTTTAAAATATGGCATACTCTATTTTAACTTTTAAAATATGGAGGCCTACCAAAGTGGGACTGAGCTCTTAGGTACTAGTGACTGACTCCTGATCTCTACCCAAGAGGGAACACCTCCTTGGTAAAGTCATCTTTCCTTTGTGTCAACATTAGAACTTGTGGCTCAATGAAGAGCTACAGTGACCAATCTTTGTGTCTCTGAAAGTTGGCATAGGCTGGGCGCAGTGGCTTATACCTGTAATCCTAGCACTTTGTGAGGTCCAAGTGGGTGGATCATGAGGTCAGGAGTTTAAGACCAATCTAGCCAACATAGTGGAAACCCCGTCTCTACTAAAAATACAAATAGTTTGCTGAATGTGGTGGTATGCACCTGTAATCCCAGCTACTAAGGAGGCTGAGGCAGGAGAATTGCATGAACCTGGGAGGCAGAGGTTGCAGTGAGCCAAGATCATGCCACTGAACTCCAGCCTGGGTGACAGTGCAAAACTCTGTCTCAAAAAAAAAAGAAAGTTGGCATAGTACATGTCACACAGTGAATGTTCAGTAAATGCAGGATAGATAAACTAATGAATAAATAAAGTCAGGGTTTTTTTTCCCCCATTTGTAAGCTTATAAATCACATACACTTCAGAAAGGCTGGGGGACGTTGGTGTATCTTTTTAAATAATCAGGCAAAAAAATGTTTTTTTTTTTTTATAACCAGGCTTCAACCCTGGTCATAAGAGAGGTTGGCATCCATTTGTGAAAAGCAATTTGAGAGAGAACACTCAGTCCTGCTGCCTAAAAGTATCTATCACCTATAAGACCTGAAATCCCCACATTATCACCTTTAATGGGTTACGTTGGAGAATATTTCCTTTGCAGGCATCCTTGGGAACTAGCCCTTCTCCGGCAGGAAATGGAGGGTGTGTTGCTGGCTCCTAAAAGTTAATATAAATATATACCAGGTTATTTTCCAATTTATTCTATCAACTTGCTGTATGACGTTAGGCAACCCTCCTTCTCAGAACCCTACTTTCCCCATCTATAAAGAAATAATCTGGGCTGGGCACCACAGCTCATGACTATAATCCCAGCATTTTGGGAGGTCAAGGAAGGCAGATCACCTGAGGTCAGGAATTTCAGACCAGCTTGGTCAACATGACGAAACCCCATCTCTACTAAAAATAGAAAAATTAGCCAGGTGTGGTGGTGTGTCCTGTACTCTCAGCTATTTGGGAGGCTGAGGCAGGAGAATCACTTGTACCCGGGAGGCAGAGGTTGCAGTAAGCTGAGATCATGCCACTGCACTCTAGCCTGGGTGACAGAGCAAGACTGCATCTAAATATGTGTGTGTGTCTGTGTGTGTGTATATACATATATATGTGTACATATATATGTATATATGCATACATATATATAAATAAAATATAAATAAATAAAATACATATGCACCTTGAGGCCACATACCCAATGCAGCAGTCTCCTCACAGGTGGGTGGGCATCTAGCTTCTGCTGCACTGTATAGTGAACAGGCCTAGAGACTTGATTAGTACCTTGCAAGACAAAGTAAATCCACCTTCCTTTAAGATTGTTCTTTTACCCACCAATTTTTCTTTTGTGTGTGACAGAGTTTCGCTCTTGTTGCCCAGGCTGGAGTGCAATGGCACAATATTCTGGGCCAAAAGGTGTCTGAGGTCTTTATCATTATTGTCACGTTTTATCATGAAATTAGAAAACTGCTATCTTAAGCCTGGTTAGAAAAGCAAACACATGTAGGAGCGAAGAAATAGAACAATAAGGTCTGGGAGGGGGATTCAGCAAACTGGAAAGCTCATATCCTTCTGAAGGGAAGAGCCACTGTTCAATTTCAGCTCACTGTTGCCACAAGGGAGTGTCAGCCCAGAGCCACCTGATCATCTCAGTTTTAAAGAGAAGCCAGAAACCCATGATTTTATGTCAAATGTCCTCATTGCATACTAAATCACCTAAGCAAACAAACAAAAACAGTGTTGCTGAAACAAAACATCTACATTGACTAGATTTAATCCATCCCCGAACCAATTTCTGGGAGGCGGGGAATGAAAGTGGGCTCAAGCTGTATCACATGTCTACCTTCCTTCTCAAGGTTCTTCAAATCAAAATCAGAAGAAATTAGACAAAAGCTACAGGTGGGCTGGGTTCAGTGGCTCACACCTATAATCCCAGCACTTTGGGAGGCCAAGGCAGGCAGATCACCTGAGGTCAGGAGTTCAAGACCAGCCTGGACAACCTGGTGAAACCCCATCTCTACTAAAAATAAAAAAAAATTAGCCGGGCATGGTGGTGGGCACCTGTAATCCCAGCTACTAGGGAGGCTGAGGGAGGAACACCAGGAGGCTTGAACCAGGGGGTGGTAGCAGTGAGCCGAGGTTGTGCCACCGCACTCCAGCCTGGGCAACAAGAGTGAGAATTCACCTAAAAAAAAAAAAAAAAAAAAAAAGCTACAGGTGTCTGCTACAAGGCACAAATCAAAAAGACTAATACCACTTGAGCTTCCTACTGCTTTTTTTCCCCTTGAGTCATGCATTATTTAGCTTGAAATTGGTTGATTTGAAAAAGAGCCCCTGTCCCTATTATAAGCAGATCTTTCCTTACTCATATAGGATTTCCGCAGCCTGTTTCCAAGAAGGAGGCAGCCGTTAATGAACCATGTGTTCCCACCTCTGGGTCTTGCCAGCCATGGAGCAATTCTGTTCAAGGAGACCCTGGTTCACTTCTCAGTAATTCTGACTTCTCAGGGACTGGCTTTTGTTTATTTTCCTCCCTCCAAAGTATACATTTTCATGTGGCAGCCTTTCCACATCAGCAAAATCCATCGTGCCAGCACCAGATTCCTCTTGTGCACTGGCTCCATCCTGATTAACTCTATTTATATAATTTATTTTGGTTGCCTGTTTCCCATTTGGGAGATCGATACAAATTTAAATGAGAAGCGAGAGTATTTACAGCCACTTCAAGCGCTGATCAAACACAGGCCAGGATGCGGATGTTCTGTCTTGGAGATGAGTCCCCCTGTGGGATCATCTTGGCGTCATCTCACAAATGGAGAGAGGTGGGGAAGGATAAAAGGAAGCAGACAGAGGATGGGAAAAAGGGAGGAAGGAAGAAAAGAAGGGATGGAGGGAGGAAAACAGGATGAGAAAAGAAAAGGGAAGAAAAACAGGAAAAGAAAACAAGTGGCTAGACCAGCTTTCCAGTTCAGATGGCAAATACCAAGTGCTTTTAGCCCTTGGCTAAACGGGTACACACATATCTGCATGCTGAGACATGCCTAGAAGTAAGTCACCAAAGTTTTTGCTCATGTTAGTTCCCACGTAAAGCAGGAAGATGCTGCCAGCTTATTTGTGCATGAGTTTTTAGCTGGCAATGCCTATTTCAAACAGCAGGCAGGAACTGACTGCATAAATTCAGCTCTGTGGGGATGCTGCTGCCCTTCACCAGGTTGGCGTGTGATCCAGGATGCGATTGGATTTTCAGGCTCTCTCCTTAGCAGAGGCCAGCCCGAGGGCCCAGCCTTCACAATCTGGACCAAACTGTATGTATTTCGGGGGGTGAAATAGAGCATCTTTCTGTTTAGCTGAGGCTACCTCCTTTCTTTAGTTCTCAGTTTGGACACTGCCTGCTATTTTTTTTAAAGAGGAGGTGGCTGTAGAAAGAATTTTTCCAAGAGACCCCTGTGGTCAAGGAGGGGAGGTAAGAGTAAGTCACGAGGACTTTGTGTACTCAGAGCCCACTGTAGCATCTCCACCCATGGGGAAGGCTATGGTTTATTTAATCAACAGACCTGGTCTACTGGGCTCTCCATTGGGAGGAATACATGGATTTGTACATCAATCAGATACAAAATCAATTCTGAATAGGTCAAATATGTAAATATATACAAGAAATAAAAAAGAAAATAAGAGGTTTTCTATATAAAGAGTTGTTTTTACATGGTCTTAGGTTGAACAGATCTTAAAGGATCAGAATGGGAGAAGACCTTCCTAACCTAGATAGAAAGTCCAGAAGCTATGAAATAAAAGGTTCACAAACTGATCACAAACAGGTGGGTGCAGTGGCTCACGCCTGTCATCCCAGTATTTTGGGAGGCCCAGGCAGGCAGATCACTTGAGTCCAGGAATTCAAGACCAAATGGCCAATGTGGTGAAACCCCATCTCTACTACAAACACAAAAATTAGCCAGGTGTGATAGTGTGCACCTGTGGTCTCAGCTAGTCATGAGACTGAGGTGGGAGGATCACCTGAACCTGGGGGGTCAAGGCTGCAGTGAGCCAAGATCATGCCACTCACTATACTCCGGACTGGGTGACAGAGTGAGATCCCGTCTCAAAACAAAAAGAAGAAAAAAGAGGGAAGGAAGGAAGAAAAGGGAGGGGAGAGGAGCAAAGGGGAGGGAAGGGGAGGGAGGGAGGGAAAGAGAGAAAGAGAAAGAAAGAAAAGAAAGAGAGAGGGAGGGAGGAAGGGAAAACAAAGAAGAATGGAAAAGAAAAGAAAAAGAGAAAGAGAAAGAAGGAAAGAAAGAAAACTGATTACAAGTAATGTGTTTTAAGATCCGTGTGACCAAAGACCATATAAAAACAATAGACAATGACAGACAGGGGTAGAATATCTGCAGTACATGTGGTGCTCGAACTGTTAATATTCCTAATAACTAACGGGTTCCTACAAACTGGAGGAAGAAAATAACCCAGCCCAAAACTGGAGAAAATAGATGACCTGGTAAATCATTAACAGGAGGCCATATAAATACTTACCCAAATCCACTGATCAGTGGAAACGTGGCAATTACGGCACCTATGCAGCACCATTTTTTCTCCCATTAGTGTGGCAAAATGTTTACAACATTAATAACCTCCAGTGCTGGTGAGGATGCTGTAAGGCAAATGGCTGTGCTGCAGTCAAGAATAGGCAGAGGTAAACATCCAGTGCAGCATGACATAGCAGGATTGGAGTGCAGGCTCACAATCCCATGCATTGTATATTCACAGCTATGGAGCCATGTTTTGAGTGGGTTCATCACCTGTCTCTGAGCCACTGTTGTCCATGAGATGCATAAATACATCACCAACACTGTAAGAGGAGGCACATAATAGAGCCACGTCCTACCTGCCTACGGTCCTCGCTAACTCGAGTGTTGTTTCAACTACCTGCCACCCACCCACTAACATCCCCCAGACCTCAGCTTGGGCTGGAACCTGACGGATATAGAGAAATGGCCATCACAGCAACAACTGGCTGAAACTGCAAATTTATTTTGCAACATAATTAATGCAATATATATTTAAATTCAAAATATTATCAATAAGCCAGCAATTCCCTTTTCTGAAGCATGTATAGGAGGAATAAAAGGTGTACAGAGGTTGCACAAGGACACAGATGCATATTGTTGCATTGTTTATGGTGTCTCCTTCCAAAGAGAAAAAAGGAAAGGAAAAGCAAGAGGGAGCAGAGACAGACTCAGAGAGAGACAGAGACAGAGGCAGAAACAGAGAAGAAAACTGGAGATATTCCCAACAAATATTTAGTTAATAATGAATGATACATATATGAGATAACTGATGTAGTCATTTAGAGGAATAAGTCAGATCCATGTGTCTCATCATGGAAGAACAGCAATGATTTGATAGTAAGTAAAATGCAAAAAATAACCCACAATCCCAAAGCAATAACAAAAAGTGCAGAGTAACAGACTTAGCTTTAGCTTGGTTCAGGGTACTAAGAATGAAGGTTCTAAGGCCAGCCTACTTGGATTCAATTCTCTCCTTCTGCACTTGTTACCTCTGCAAGCTAATTAACCTCTGTGCCTCAGTTTCCTCATCTGTCAACTGAGAAAATTACTGGGGCAATTAGATGAGTTCATCATGTAAAGTACTTAGAGCTCTGCCTGGCAAGCTCTTAACAAATGTCAGCTGTTATTACCTACAACATATGATTATAGATTCCACTTTTTGTGGTGCAATAAAAAACATTTTTTAAAAAGCTCATGAATGGAGATGTTCCTAGTAGTTAAATGAGAATATAAAGGTGGGGTGGGGTGGGCATGATATGCTAGACTTAAGAGAAAATGAGTCATTATTTTTTCTTTATTTAGATGGAGTTTCGCTCTTGTTGCCCAGGCTGGAGTGCAATGGCACGATCTTGGCTCACCATAACCTCCACCTCTCAGATCCAAGTGATTTTTCTACCTCAGCCTCCAAATACCTGGGATTGCAGGCATGCACCATGCCTGGCTAATTTTGTAATTTTAGTAGAGACTGGGTTTCTCCACGTTGGTCAGGCTGGTCTTGACCTCCCGACCTCAGGTGATCTACCTGCCTCAGCCTCCCAAAGTACTGAGATTACAGGCGTTAGCCACCTCGCCAGGCAAGAGAGGTGAGTTTTAATGGAGGAGCAAGGGAGATAATCACTTCATCATTTTACTCTTACTATTGAAAGATTCCAGCTAATACAACTGATAATCTGCAGTTAGGCAACCTTGGGGCTATAGGTATTGTCAGAGTACTAAAGTATTTTCCTATCAGGTGGTAAAGGCTGTCCCCCACTATTCTCATTATCCCAGGCCCTTCCCTAGGCTCAGTCCCTTACTCCAGGTGTCCCCATGGTCAGGCAAATAAAGGGTCTGGCAAATAAAGCCTTGGCTTCCCAGTGGTCTCCAGATTCTAACTCCAGCCTAAGGCTTAGACTCCCTGCCAATCTGTCTGTGAATTCTGCATATCACCTCTAACAAGAGGGATGTATTACCTGTGTACTTTTTTTTTTAAAAAAAACAATCAATAAACTATAACAGGGAATATAATGCAAGCCTACATTTCCGCATCTTGGAGGCATTCACCAAAGCCAAGCCTGGCTTGTGTGATTTGCAAGCTGCTGCCTTCTCCTCCTCCACCCTTCCCTCACAGAAGGTGATGTTCAAATTACTCTCCACCTGAAGCTAGCATGGTAAATAATTGAGCCTCTAAAAGAATATGAAGACTTTTTAAAAACCCCTTAAATATTACCTACACAGGCTTTTACCGCAACCGACAGGGTGTCTTCCTCAAATTCACTGCTCAAAATCTCTTGAGCCCCAGAAGTCTTTTAGAATAATACCAGGAAATGAATACCCACCTGGTAATGCATTATAATTTCTAGGTCTGGCTGTGATGGAAGCCAAGCCCAGGTTTGTACAAGTTGGAAAAGAATAAAATGTCCCTGGTTCCAAATAAATAGCTATGCCAATAATAGACTTTAATGTACTATATCCCCATAAGCCTGGGAGGAGAGAAATGAGCAGGACGATTAGATAATTGGTCTAAAAGGGCAAATCAAGCACCTCTAAGCTGGCTTTTTTTTTTTTTTTTTTTTGTATAGGTGGGGTTGTAAAATAGGGGTGGAGAAAATTCTGTTTAAAAATCAAGAACAATGAAAATAGAAGTTGCTATTTCAAGACTGAAAATATGTGCTCTGGCTACAGAGGTTACTCTCACAGGACCCATTTCACAGATGAGGAAGCTGAGATGCAAGATGGTTAACTTTCTTACCCACAGCTCTCAAAAGCAGTAACATTTGGTGAGCAGGGTGCAAAATCAGGTGCCTCTTTCACTACAGTTCACACAAGTTTATAAAATGAGACTTGTCTGTCTTGAGACACAGGGGCACAGAAATGATGGCAAGAGAGGTAGGTTTCTGACATGTTTTGTGATCAGATTCAATTACCAGAGCCCCTGAATTAAAGATCAGACCATTTTCATGGGCTAGCTCATGTCAAGTCTTGACTGATTAAGGGTTGGCTGGTTGGTGTGTTGATTCTGCAGGGCTTAGTCCCTTCCCATCAACATACACACCACCACCTTGTTCTGGCCACCATTTTCCTGCTCTTTGCTGCTGCCTGTTCAGTTAGTGAGTTAGAGGTGAAATTGCTACTAACCACTAAGAGTCCCTGACCCCTGTAATTGACAACAGAGGAGCCTGAAATGAAAGGGAGGAAGGGAAGACCCAATGAGCTCCTGGTGCTTGTGGATGGAGAAGATGCATTATATTTATACAGGGTAGCCATTCTTCACCTCCTAAAGGGTTTAGGCAACATTTTGTTTATATGCTCCAATTTTCTGGGGGAGGTTTTTCTGGGGAGAGCTTCCCTCAAATTCTCAAAGGGATCTGTGACCCCAAAGATGTTCATAGTCCATTGTCATGGGTGCATTAGTCTATTTTCATGCTGCTGATAAAGACATTCCTAAGACTGGGTAATTTATAAAGAAAAAGAGGTTTAATGAACTCACAGTTTCACGTGGCTGGGGAGGCCTCACAGGCATGGCGGAAGGTGAAAGGCCCATTTTACATAGCAGCAGCAAGACAGACAAATGAGAGCCAAGTAAAAGGGGAAACTCCTTATAAAATCATCAGATCTTGTGAGACCTACCACCACAAGCACAGTATGGGGGAAACTGCCCCCCATGATTCAATTATCTCCCTCTGGGTCCCTCCCACAACACGTCTGAATTATGGGAGCTACAATTGAAGATGAGATTTGGGTGGTAAACAGCCAAACCATGTTGCATGCAGTCTCTAAATCAAATATGTTCGGATAGTCATCTTCATTCAGTCCTTCTTTCATTCAACACATACTGACTTCCTGCTATGGGCACATCAGGGTCAGGTAGAGGGATTACATTGGCAAATCTGACTGAAGCACCTTCCTTCATGGACCATATGTTTTAGCTGGGGACACAGATATTAAAGAATTCATCCGGTGACTCATGGACACAATGGTGTTAGGAGCTTTAAAAAGCAAGGATGAAGTGAAATGAGGACGTATTTCCTAGTCCACTCTGGGTGAGGGAAGAGTTCCTTGAGAAAGTGATATTTAAGCTGAGCTCAGAAGCATGAGCAGTGAGTGGGGAGAAGAGGGGAGGGTTGAGGGGAGAGTGTTCTCAACCCTGGGTACCCAGGGGGATCTGCAGACCAGCAGCATCAGCAATGCTTGGGAAATTGTTAGAAGTGCAGATACTTGAGCCCTGCCTCAGACTTAATAAATAGCTTTTATTTTTATTTTTGCAGGTTTACAAAAAAAAAATTTTTTTTTTTTTGAGATGGAGTCTCACTATGCTCACTGTGTCACCACCCGTCCCCCCCATCCCCCGCGCCGGAGTGCAGTGTTGCGATCTCGGCTCACTGCAGTCACCACCTCCAGGGTTCAAGCGATTCTCCTGCCTCAACCTCCCGACTAGCTAGGATGACAGGTGTGTGCCACCACTCCTGGTTTCACCATGTTGGCCAGGCTGGTCTCGAATTCCTGACCTCAGGTGATCCACCCGCCTCAGCCTCTTAAAGTGGTGGGATTACAGGCGTGAGCCACTGCATCTGGCCTAAAATTTTATGCCAAAATTTAAAAAAAATAATTTCAACTTTTATTTTAGATTCAGGGAGAACATGTGCAGGATTGTTACATAAGAATATCCTGCATGATACTGAGATTTGTGGTACAAATGATTTCATCACCTAGGTAGTGACCATAGTACCCAAGAGTTAATTTTTCAACCCTTGGCACTCTCTTTCTCTCCCCTCTCTAGTAGCTCCCAGCATCTACTGTTGCCATCTTTATGTCCATGTATACCCAATTTTAAGCTCCTACTTATAAGTGAGAACATGTAGTATTTGGTTTTCTGTTCTGGCATTAATTGGCTTAGGATAATGGCTTCCAGTTGTATCCATATTGCTGCAAAAGATATGATTTCATTCTTCTTTATGACTATATAGTATTCCATGTGTTTATGTACCAAATTTTCTTTATCCAATTCCCTGTTGAAGGGCACCTAGGTGAAAGACACCTAGGGCACCTAGGACAAAGACATAAGTTCTATGTCTTTTCTATTATGAATAGTTCTGCTATGAACACGGAAGTGCATGTGACTTTCCGGTAGAACGAGCTATATTCCTTTGAGTAGATAACTAGTAATGGGATTTCTGGGTCGAATGGTAGTTCTATTTTAAGTTCTTTGAGAAATCCTCAAACTGCTTTCCATGGTGGCTGAAGTAATTTATGTTCCCATCAACAGTGGACAAGCATTTCCTTTTCTCTGCAGCCTCTCCAGCATTTACTGTTTTTTCACTTTTTAATAATAGCCTTTCTGACTAGTGTGAGATGGCATCTCACAGTGGTTTTGATTTGACTTTTGAATCGGCAACCATCAGAATGGGAAAAAATCTTTGCAGTTCACACATCTGACAAAGGGCTGATATCCAGAATTTACAAAGAACTCAAACAGATTAACAGAGAATCTTAATTTTTAACAAGATCCCTAGGTGACTGCTATTTGCATGGGAGGCTGAAAAGTGTTCCTCTGAAGAGAGGCAGGAGCCTCTGAGGCACTGTAGGAAAACTGGTGCTCCTGAAATTCAGAAAGAGAAGGAGGTGGTGGAGATGAGGCTGGCAAGGCAGGAGCAAAGCATATCAGATTCTTGGTAGCCATGTTAAGAAAAAAATATATATTTGAGGGCAAATAAATGATTACACTTTTGTCAAGAATTTTTTTAATTAAAATTTTTTTAAAATTTCATGGTACATGTGCAGGATATGCAGGTTTGTTACCTAGCTAAATGTGTGCCATGGTGTTTTGCTGCACCTATCAACCCATTACCTAGGTATTAAGCCCAGCATCCTTTAGCCTTTTGCTGAATGCTCTCCATTTCCCACCCCACCCTCCCCTAACAGGCCCCAGTGTGTGTTGTTCCCCTCCCTGTGTTCACGTGTTCTCATTGTTCAGCTCCTACTTATAACTGAGAACATGCAGTGTTTGGTTTTCTGTTCCTCCATTAGTTTGCTGAGGATAATGACTTCCAGCTTCATCCATGTCCCTGCAAGGGATGTGATCTCATTCCTTTGTATGGCTGCATAGTATTCCATGGTGTATATGTACCACATTTTCTTTATCCAGTCTATCACTGATGGGCATTTGGGTTAATTCCGTGTCTTTCAGCAAGAACTTTTAAAGCTCTAACTTGGTAACTTAGGCTATGGGGTTTATATATAGAATGAGTGAGGAAACCAGCTTTTGTCTGTGGCCACCTATCCCTCCTTCTGCACATTTCACACTTCGCCTCTGTTTTCTTTTCTGTAAAATGGGGATAACAAGTGCTGTCTTACACAGTCCTTGGGCTGGTTGAATGGATTGTTGCCTGTAATGTGCATATGTCAGTTCCAGTACACAAGAAGTATTGAACAAATGAGTTTACTTCTCATTGATTCAACAAATATTTGTTCCAGTTCTTTATTCTAAGTCCTGAAATACAGGCTGGAGATGTTATACATTAAACAAAATATGATAGCCTCAGGAAGCTCAAAATCACTCTGGGGAAACTGAGACAGGTGATATAATAGTTATGAGAACAGGCAAAGACAGGTGCCAGTAAGGATCCACAGAAGATGGGTAACAGAATCCAGGGAGCTTGTCCAATGCTTCACGGAGGAAAGGATATCTAGACTGATGCCAAAGAATGAGCTGAAATTCACCAGGCAAAGAAAACGAAGGT
The DNA here is from genome assembly GCA_031835075.1 of Saguinus oedipus. Lineage (NCBI taxonomy): Eukaryota > Metazoa > Chordata > Mammalia > Primates > Cebidae > Saguinus > Saguinus oedipus. The sequence goes on along the minus strand of CM063179.1, from coordinate 16,076,204 downwards.
CTGCATGTGGCAGACCTGAGAGATATCTACAACATCCAGAACCAACAAGGCATAGCTATCTAGAATACACTAAGAACTCCTCTAAATTAGGAAGAAAAGAGAGTAAACCCAATGGAAAGACAAAAAAAAAAAAAATCAACAGATGATTGAGATATGGAGAAACCTAAATAGTTCTATGACCCCTGAAGAGGTGCTCAACCTCTTAAATAACCAGAGAAATGCAAATTAAAACAACAAGATACTACTTCCTACCCATGAGAATGACAAAACATTAGAAAGATGGCAAATGCCAAGAAGCATGAAGCTGTAGGCTCTCCTTCCTTCCTGGTGGGAACGTAAACTGGCAACACCATTTGGAAAAGCTATCTGGTACGTCTTGGCTAACTTAAGTATGTGTGTGTCTTATTGCCCATTAATCTCTCTCCTAGGTATATGTCCCAGGAGAATGCTCACATACACATAAAGGGATGAGTTTAAGGCATCAACTTTCTTTGTAGTATCAAGAAGTTGCAGGCAACTCAGGTGTCCGTCATTAGGGGATCAGCTAAGTAAAATGTGATAAATACACATTATAGAAAGTCATGCAGCACAAGGAATTCAAAAGCTAAATATACAGAAAGCAATTTGAAAAGATCGCCAAACAGTGTTGAAAGAAGAAAGCCTCAGAATGAGGTTTTTAACACAGTGCTATTTACATTAATTAAAAACACTCACCATCAAAGTAACTCTGCATATTTTATAATATTTACAAAAACATATCTAACAGAGGAGAAAGTGTTCCCCTAGGGGAAGGGAAATGAAATTGGGGAATAGGTGTATAAAGGAACAAATAAATGAATGGTAAAACAAGACAATAATTGACCATAAATGATGATGTACCATAGGCTAGGGAATTTGATTAGCTCAACATGTGCTCCTGAGATCTAATAAATAAACAAACAATCAATTAAAATGGAAGTGTTTTAGGCAGAGGGAATAACATGCAATTTGCAAAGGTAATGGAGGACATGATACATTCTGGAATGGAGAGAGATCACTAGGATTGGGACAAATAATGTAAGGCAGGAATACCAGACGTGGAGAACCCTAGAGTTATACTAAATAATCAGGATTTAGCTCAGAGGCAGTAGGGAGCCATTGGCGTGACATGACTGCATTTTTAATCTTGCTCCAAACTCCAGCAATGAGAAAATAAGCCAGTCCGCTGAGTCAGAAGCGCATGACATTTCTCTGTATTCGTGTAGCATATTTATCAAGTATTAATGAAATAAGCTTTGAGCATCTTACACCCAACTCATGAACCTCATTTTTTCCCATTTTATACCAATTATGAGATAGTCATTGACACTTTCACCAGTAACCAGGCAATATACAGAACCACATTTAACTATGTGACCTTGGGCAAAGTCATCTCAACTCTGAATATGAATTGCCTTAATTTATTTGTTAGTAACAACACCACAAGCATTTCCTATATCCAGTAACCACTGGAATCAAACAGAAAGTGATTTTACATCTTTACAATAACCTTATGAGATAGATAACATTCATATTTTATAGGAAGAAGAAACCAATGTGGAGACAGAGATGTTAAATAATCTGTCCAAGGCCATTAACCATTAATAGATGCAGAAGCAGGCAACTCTCTTTACAGACTAAGAGTCTATCCTGCAAGATGCAAGGCCACATGCCTGTAATCCCAGTACTTTGGAAGGCAGAGAAGGGCAAGATCACGTGGTGAGGAGATCGAGACCATCCTGGCCAACATGGCCAAACTCTTTCTCTACTAAACAAAAAATGAGCTGGTCGTGATGGCACATGCCTGTAATCCCAGCTACTCGGGAGGCTGAAGCAGGAGAATGCCTTGAACCTGGGAGGTGGAGGTTGCAATGGGCTGAGATCACAACATTGTACTCCAGCCCGGGCAACAAGAGTGAAACTCTGTCTCAAAAGAGTCTATTCTGCAAACCACACCTCATGGTACCACCCTTATATGGTATTGCTTCCTTCAAAGTTTGTAGCACTGGAAGACTTGCTGCATACAGTATGTTCGACAACACTGGAACCTAGAAATCAATCTCAAATGAATGACTACATTGGGACTGTATATGTGTTTTCTTTAACCCAAGTAGTTTTCCTTTTTTAATAGCCTATATTTTGAAATCTGAAGATTTTACATAGAATCAAAAATTTTGGTTTGTTGTGAAAAGTTGGGAAATTTGGTAAGACTGGGCTCCCATTCTCTTTGAGGAAAATAAGTTGAAGGTGAGAAGCAGCTACACATTTAGACAGGGCATATGCTCTCCAATTTTCCACAGTCCCCACCCCTCCCTAATACACTAAGCTTGTTTCCTTCATTCCATGGACTGCCTAGCCCTTCTGAACTTTAACGTTATGACCCCTGTTTTAGGCAATAAATTCTCTAATCACTGAGAGGATGGGGCAAACCAAGGTTTTAAAAAATCCGAAGTTTGATCTATCTCAGAATGAAAATGAAAATTAAAATCTTTCTGGAGATTTATCTTCCTGGTCTCAACTCTCATTAGTTTTTTCCCCTTTGACTTTTAATTTCATTTTTCATGAAACAGGCAAGTGGCAAAACAGAAAATACCATCAAAATGTGAGCAATGGGGTTGTTCCTTCAGAAGCTGAATGTTAGGCCTGGCTATTCCAATAACTCCCTATTCATTCAAATCTAATTACAAAACGATTTTTAATCATTGTAGAATAAATTCACTCTTCACATCTGAAAATGTTAAAGCACCAATTTAACAGCAACAACCCCCCCAACCAGCCAAAAAAAGAAATACCCTCTCATGGATTTGCACTAAGAAGCAGAACATGGCCTGTGTTGTCAGATGTTCAATAATTTAACTGCAAATGAAGTGTGTAAAATACAATATTTGTGTCATAAACCACCCAGCTTGTCACATAATAGGTTTTTGAAGAGTCATGTTTCACGGTACTGAGCAACGTTATGTCGGAATGGTGGAGTAGCCAAATTGAGGCTTCCAGGCTCCTCCTGCTTATGTGGAAAGTGACTGAGTCTCATTTCATTCAGTGACAGGAAGCATGGAAATGAAGTATCTCTGGATCTTACCATATCAAGGAGAATGTAACTCATGTTCAACCTGTCCTATGTTACAAGATGTATTTTGGATTATCTTACAAGTCTAGTGAGATATTGTAGTTTCTTTGCTATCACAGGCCATGGTAGGCAGAACAATGTCCTCCCAACCATCCCATCTTAAAAATGTCCATGTTTGAATCCCTGGGACCTAAGAGTAAATTGGGTGGCATGGAAAAGGGGGAATTAAGGTTGCAGATAACATTAAATTGCTAATTGGCTGACCTGAAAACAGATTATCCAGATGGGTCCAATGTCATCACAAGGATCCTTAAATGTAGAAGGAGGAGAGAGGCAAGCCAGATGGACATGGGATTATGGCAGATCAGGGTGATGCAATGTGCAAAGAACTTAACTTTCCATTGCTGGAAGGAGCATTATTTTTCCACTGCCAGAAGGAGCATTGACTTTCCACTGCTGGAAGGAGGATGGGCCCACAAGCTGAAGAATGCTAGTAGCCTCTAGAAGCTGGAGAAGTCCAGGAAACACATTCCCTAGAGCCTCCAGAAGAACATCAGCCCTGTCAACAGCTTGACTTTAGCCTAGTAAGACTTTTATTGGATTTCTGAGCTTCATGACTGTCAGGCTAATAAACTGTGTTGTTTGAGCCACTTAGGAGGAGGTAATTAGTTGCGGCAGCAATGGAAAACTAATACATGGATACCAAAGTCTTATCTGTGGGAAAATAATAGAGGAACTGGAACACTGGCTTCTTTTCTCTAAATTAGTAGACTAGCATACAAACTAATGATGTTACCATATTTCTTCAATTTCACTATGCATATTTATTTTTCAAATTTTAACATTTCTCACATTAGGATTTATTTCACAATTGAAGAATACATTGAGCGCTCTTCCCCAGATCCTTTTAGCAAAATTGAAAGCTGTCATTAAAGAGACTGTACATTTTACAATCTTGAGTACCTCAACGTGACACAAAAAGTATTCATCGAAAGGCATGAGCAGGTGGAATTCAATGCAACAAGCATTGATTATCTTGTTAGTACCAAGCACATTGCTAGACACTGAGGTAGGCCAGACAAGTTGTTTTTGTGACTTTCACAGGCAAATGGAACAACGACCTATGCGTGCTACATTAAAACAAAGACTCAGACTGATGTTATGATTAATTCTCCAAATGCAAAATGCCGTGAGGTCAGGGCCTGAGCCTGCCTAGTTGAAGTCCTCTGTATCAAGCATAGACAGGGCTTACTTAGCACAGAGTAGGTACTTCTCTGAATGAATGTCTAAGTGCTTTACATGCTTTATCTTATTTTCTACCTGGTGGATTACACTGTGTCCTCATTTTACAACTGAGAGGACTAAGTTTAGAGAGAGTAAGTCATTTTCCCAAAGTCACACAGCCACTGGCAGCTCAGACCAGGGCTTCTCAGCATCAGCCTCATCGATACTTTGGGCTGGATCATTCTTTGCTGGGGGCAAGGCGCCAACCTGTGCATTGTGGGATGTTTGGCAGCATCCCTGGCCTTTAGTCACTGGATGCCAGTACCACACTCTCTCCATTTGGAAGAGCCAAAAATGTCAGATGTTGCTGAATGTCCTGAGGGGAAAAGGATAAAATTGCCCCCAGTTGAAAACCACTGGCTTAGGCAAATGGACATCAGCATTCTAAGTATGTGTGCTTTTAAAATTTGTCCACACAATCTGCGATAATCTCCTTTTAAACAGTTGAAACCCAATGTCTATTCTCTTGAGTATGGGAGAACTTATTGACTTGCTTCTAAGAAATGGAATATGGTGGACACAAGAGCTACATGTATGATTAGGCCACAGAAGGCATTTTGACCTCCTCTTTGTCCTCTCTCTCACATTGCTGGCTCTGGGGGAAGTTAACTCCCACATCATGAAAATCCATGAACTGACCTAAAGCTCCACATGACAAGGAACTGAGGCCTCTTACTCACAGCCAGTGAGGAGCCACACTACACAGTCTGTTGCTATGGAGTAAACTGTCATGGAGGTAGAGCCTCCAGTCTTGGTTGCCAGTTGAACCTTCAGATACCTGACATCCCCAGTTGGCTGATGTCTTAACTGCAATCTCACATGAAATCCGGAGCCAGAGCCACCAGGCTAAACCACTCTTGGATTCCTGATGCTTGAACACTGGGTGAGACAATAAATATTTGTGTTTTTAGCTACTGAGCTTTGGGGAATTTGTAATGCAGCAATAGATAACTAAGACAAAATGAATGACCTCCTGAGGGAAAAAGTCAGTGGTCTAGAATGACTGGTGTTTGAGGTGCATGGCAGAGGAGGGTGCATGGGCTCGAGGATGCCAATGAGGCAGAGCTGAAGGATCTGAGTGCTTTGTATATATCAGAGCAAAATGGGGAGTCGGAACTTCGAGGCTGGGCATGGGGACTCACACCTGTAATCCTAGCACTTTGGAAGCCCAAGGTGGGCAGATCACCTGAGGTCAGGAGTTCGAGACCAGCCTGGCCAACATGGTGAAACCCCATCTCTACTGAATATACAAAAACTATCTGGGTTGGTGGTGCACACCTGTAATCCCAGCTACACAGGAGGGTGAGGCTGGAGAATAGGATGAACCTGGGAGGCGGAGGTTGCAGCAAACTGAGATTGTACCACCAGAGTCCAGCCTGGGCAACAGGGTGAGACTGTCTCAGAGAAAAAGAAGAGAAAAAGGCCTTGAGGATTATGTAGGACACAAGTCAGCAAGCTACAGTACAGTGGCCCAATCCAGCTCTTTTTGTAACACACTTGAGCTACGAATGGTTTTACATTTTTTAACATGTTCCATATATTTTCTCCCAAACAAGGGAAACAGGAAAGACCGAGAAGGGGTAGTTTGCAAAGGGACTTGACATGCAGGCTCAGGAGTCTGAAGTTCTTTCCAGAGACCCCTGGGGCCATAAAGGAGCAACAGCACTTGTGCATTTTATGTTTCTTAAAAACACAAATCTGAGCACATCATTCTTGTGTTTGTTTCCCAATGGCATCCCATGGTTTTAAACATGAAGAATGTACACTAAGAAAAGCAGAGATGGCCTTTCATTTTCTTCCTGCTGCCTAGCTGGTCAGCCTGATTTTCTGCCACTGCTCCAGTATTGTGCCCAATTCGTGCGCGCGCGCACACACACACACACACACACACACACACACAGAGAGAGAGAGAGAGAGAGAGAGAGGGAGGGAGGGAGGGAGGGAGGGAGGGAGGGAGAGAGAGAGAGAGAGATGCATTCCCTCCAAACATTCCTTCTATCCCAAACCCTTTCAGTTCTCTTACATACTACGTTCTCCTGGACTTTTACCTTGTTGCCTTTGTTCTGAATACCTCTCCCCAACCCTGCCTTTTGGGCTACCTACACTAGTTGCTCCATTTTTGAAAGTCTTCCTGGTTGGGTGCAGTGGCTCAAGCCTGTAATTCCAGCAATTTGGGAGGCTGAGGAGGGCGGATTACCTGAGGTTTGGAGTTTGAGAAGAGCCTGGCCAACACAGTGAAACCTCATCTCTACTAAAAATACAATAATAAGCTGGGCGTGGTAGCGCACATCTGTAATCTTAGCTACTTGAGAAGCTGAGGCAGGAGAATTGCTTGAATCTGGAAGGTGGAGGTTGCAGTGAGTTGAGATTGCACCACTGCACTCCAGCCTGAGCAACACAGTAAGAGTTTGTCTCAAAAAAAAGTCTTCCTATCCTCCTCAGTCTAGGAAGGTGTCGCTCCCATTTTAGTCTGAGTGGATCTTTATCTCCACACACATAAGACTGTTTTGTATTTGTCCATTTATACAATTTTTCTCCCTATCTAGATGAGAGCTCCATTTATTAGCCGCATTTTATCTCTGAAGATGGTAAATGTCTAATAAATGTTTGTTGAACAAATGAATAAAGAAATGATAACTGAGTTGCTGTTGACAGCTGTGTCTGAAGAAATCCAGACTTCTGTGTAGTTTGGTGGTTGGGTGATTCATCCTGGAAGGTTTCTGAAGATAAATAAGTCCAGCATTAAGACACCTTATCTTACTTGATAGAGGTACATGCTTTGTGGTGGAGCCGGACATAAACATGGATATAGCAGTAGCAGGTTTCATTCTCTTTCACAAATCAGCAGACCAGTTCCCCTCAGGACAGACCAAGAGACATGACCCTTACTGTGAAACATGACCTCATTTTACTGACTCATGGGCAGAAACCCTGTGACGCTGATCCCTTTCCACAGTGTCCCCAGTCTTCCCTCATAGGACAGGAAAAACAATAGCTATCCATAACCATGATCATTTTTCAAGCAAGTTTGCCTCTGTTAACCATTGAGAGACACTTAACAACTTGTTGTGGCATCTGTCTGTTTTTTTGTGAACTGGGTTGGGCTCGAGGATACAAACTGGAGCACAGCTGAAGGATCTGAGTACTTTGTACATGACAGGGAAAAATGGGGAGTCAGAACTTTGAGGATTATGTAGGACAGATGTTGGCAAGCTACAGTCTACTGGCTCAATCCAGCTCTTTTGGTAACACTCTTGAGCTATAAACAGTTTTTACATTTAAAAAATATTACATTTTAGATGGTCATAAGAGTACCTATATAATTTTCTTTCTTTCCTTTTTTTTTTGAGGGGGTCTTGCTCTGTCACCCAGGCTGGAGTGAAGTGACACAATCTCAGTTCACTGCAACCTCCACCTCCCAAGTTCAAGCTATTCTCCTGCCTCAGTCTCCTGAGTAGCTGGGACTATAGGCATATGCCATCACACCCAGCTATTTTTTTGTATTTTTAGTAGAGACAAGATTTCACTATGTTGGCCAGGCTTGAACTCCTGACCTCAGGTGATCCCTCCACCTCGGCCTCCGAAAGTGCTGGGATTATAGGTGTGAGCCACTGTGCTTAGCCTGAGTATCTACACAATTTCTTGGATTTTGGCTCTTGGCTAGCAAAGGCTGAAGTATTTATCATATATGGCCATTTAAGGAAAAGTATGCTGATCTTTTATGTAGAAGGAAAGACAAAGAAACCATCAGAGTTGGAATTTGAAGGACAGACATGACTAGCATGGATCTCTGTTTTTAGATAGGGTCTTGCCCAGTCACCCAGAATCCAGTGGTGTAATCTTGGCTCACTGCAGCTGCAACTTCCTGGGCTCCAGCAATCCTCCTGCCTCGGCCTCCTGTGCAGCTAGGACCACAGGCATGCACTGCCATACCCAGTTATTTTTTATTATTTTTTGTAGAGACGGGGTCTCACTTTGCTGCCCACACTTGTCTTGAACCCCTGGGCTCAAGTGATCCACCTGCCTCAGCCTCCCAAAGTAGTGGGATTATAGAAGTGAGCTGCCATGCCCCACCTAGCATGGATTTTTTAAAGTTACTTACAGGGGTACCCTGTAACATATCTCCTCAGAATCCCCTCGATAACCTATGTTATGTAGACTGACCTTGAAGGCTTGTGAGGCAGGGATTCTTTGGTGGAACTCAGCATATGCGTCTGAAAAGACAGAGCACATGGAAGAAGAGGCTCAAGAACAAGAGAGCAGCTACCACCTGGTCACTTACGGCCAGCCAGTTAATTGTCTTCTGACTCTCAGATCAGGCTTGCAAAGGAACAACACAGACCTATCCTCTTCCTCCTCTTCCTCCTGCCTAAATGGACTCCAGCCGGCAGGGTCTCACTGCTGCTGTCCTTTGAGAGGGTATTTCCCCACCTCACATAATCAGGAGGCTCCCCTCTTCCCACAGGAGCCCATCAGTTGAAGTGCACGGCTGCTTCTCGCAGAGAGCCCTCTTACCCATCAAGGGAAGATAATGATCAGAGATCATTTTGGCTTTTCTAGACTTCATGTTCTCTCTCTCCTTCCTGCCCTAGCAGCAAATGTAAGGTTGCTATTTTAAGACATCCTTTAGTATCAAAATACCACTTTGAGACACTAATGTCTTTCCTTTCAATAATCTCTTTTAATGTATAAAGAACTTATCAGGAGGGGCATGTGGTGGCTTCCTATGGGAAGCAAGCCAAAGGGCCACTCAGAGATTCTTCTAGTATTCCTGCTGTCCCAGGACATCAGTATTTTCCCGCTCATGTATTTACTGAATGCTATATATCAGGTCTGGTTTTAATCCATTTAAAAGATTCAGTTCATTTGTTGCTGAAAATGAACTTGTAGCATAAGAACCATCGTTACCCTGTATTTACGAAGAGGAAGCCAGAGCTCAGAAAGGGTAAACCACTTGCCCACTATCACACAGCTCATGAGAGGTAGAAGAACCTGAGCTCATAACCTCTCCTGAGATGGGTTCTTCCAAGGAGTTTGCCTCCAGCAAACTTGTATCAGCCAGGCACCAGCATATGCTTTGGAGAAACCAACTCCCATAGACAGCTGTCTAGATGGTGCTGATGTTATAAATGGTATTACGAAAAAATAAGGATATGGCTTATAAATCAGGCAAAGGGAAGTTATGATTCTTCTGGACACCCTAATCTGTCTCCCTATAATAGCCTGTATATGAAATGCTTGCATGAGGTTATCAGAGTATTCCCCGAGTTGCCTGTGAAGGTAAGATTGCAATTTTAGCAACCCTTGTTACACAAACCAAAGCAATCTGTTCTATTTTGACACTCTGACACTCCTGGCTTGCAAAAGGGATGGAGGCAGGGACGGGGAGGCATTTGTCCACATTCTTCTTCCAAATGAAAGCAGGAAGGGTTAACTGTGAGGCATGCTTAGAGCAAATGACAGCTCTGGCCTCTAACTATACTAAGCAGTGGCCAGCAATCTTGAGGATACTTAAGAGAAAACCACAGCTCCATTTATTTAACCCATCCTTAACCTTTAATGCTAGAAATCCTAATTAAAAATCAATTCAATTTTTAATTTTTTTGTAGTAAATCTGACAGTAATTCTATCTCTAATGGCAGTGGAAGGATAAATAGTATGTCAGGTAAACTCAGCAGGAAAATGACATTTTCATTAGCAATATACTGGGTGGGAAATTCCTGAACAACACTGGGTAACCATCCCCATGGGGCAGCTGCTAATTAATAGGGGAACACCAGTGGGATTTAATGTCTTCTACCCAAATTATTTGAGTGGTCTCAGCAGTTACTTTGAATGCACCTGCACTGAGAAAATAAGTCGGGCACCAAAACAATAAACAAAGTGACATAACGAGATGATTGCGGACTACTGCAGTCCAGAAAAATCTAATCTGGTCTCCTAACAGCCTTGCAATCTTTATTGTGACTGCACGGGCCCCAATTCATCAACCCATTTCAGCAAGCCGTCCCCAGCAGTAATTATTCACTTTCAGGGTAGCCTCTGAACAGGTATTGACTTTAGAGACTAGCAATTCATCCTGGGTCCTCTATCTCTCCATCAAGATTCTTCAGCAGCCTTTCAAGAGGAATGGGAAAGAAAAATCTGGTCCCTATGTGCTAGACCCCCAGAGAGCCTCCAGGGACAAATCAAAAAAGGAGGCAAGCAAAATTCTCCATGAAAAAGAAGAATAAAACTCTGGCAACACATTTTGTCTCTGTTAAATCCCAATCACATTCCCAATGATCTGTTAAATCAAGGTAGAATCATGAAGTATTAGTGAGAAAAGGGATATAGGGGTAGGGCCTTTTCATTTATGGAAGCGCTACTATATGCCCAGACCTTCAAATATTTTTCTAATTAAAATTTACATCAGGGCTGGGCGCAGTGGCTCACGGCTGTAATCCCAGCACTTTGGGAAGCCGAGGCAGGTAGATCACGAGGTCAAGAGATCGAGACCATCCTGGTCAACATGGTGAAACCCCGTCTCCATTAAAAATACAAAAAATTAACTGGGCATGGTGACGCGTGCCTGTAGTCCCAGCTACTCAGGAGGCTGAGGCAGAAGAATTGCCTGAACCCAGGAGGCGGAGGTTGCGGTGAGCCGAGATAGCGCCATTGCACTCCAGCCTGGATAACAAGAGGGAAACTCCGTCTCAAAAAAATAAAAAATAAAACTTACAGCAAGCTCATTGCAATATAGGTATAATTATTAGCTTTCCTTTTAGATACGAAACATGATATTGAGTCCCCTGCCACCAACCCCCCTGCTGAATGGCAGGGAGGACTGAATGGTGGGGAGGCCCGAGAGGAAAGAGAAACAGCATTTCCAACAGGAAGGATGGGGGCAGGACTACAGACCCTGGTCAAAACACTGTGATGAGGAATCTTACTTGGCTAGGAGTGCTCATGTCCACAGATGGATTGGGGAGAGACTTTATGCTGTGTATCTCAGATAAGGCAAAGGGAAGATGTAATTAGATTTTACTATGGAGTCATAATTTCAGAACACAGAAAATAATAAAAGTGTCAGAACACAGGCGCTCTGAAGCTGAGGTGTGTACCACTCCGTAGGATTCCCATCTGTACTTATTAATGGTGAATAGGAGTGATCATGTAACTGGCATGTTAATCATTTTGTGTGCTTACCCCACAACCCATTTCTGAAAGGGCTTCCATAGAGCCTGCTGAGTATGTAATAAGCCTTTTGGCTCTACTTCTTGACTATAGGTTGGGCCAAGGTTAAAAACAAAATTGAAATCTGAGATGGGAGAACCAAGGCATCAATTGGGGATGCAGAATATGATTCAGGAGCTCTGGACAGTTGCTGTTGGGTACTTGACTGAGGAACCAGACAATTCTGAGGCCTGCCCTGCTCGACTGACTGAAATGCAGAGAGAGAAGAAAGAAGTAGAAATGCATGCAAAAAGACAGAAGGAGACACACCTAAGCTGGCCACGTGCTCCTGCCCTCTGAATTCCCTGTTCCAGGCTCCCAGGAGATGTGGCTGAAATTCCTGTCCCTGGATTCTAGATGCTTCCTACAGTATTTGTTGGGTTGCTTTTGGTTCCAAGTGCCAAAAAAAATCCACACAACTCAAACTAGTTAAACCCCAAGGGAGTTTAATCACTGACAGAGCTGCAAAGCCCAGGTGCTCAGAGCATGTCCTCAGGGTTCTCCCCCATCTCTTATGTCTGCTTTCCTCTGAGTTGGCTTCATTGTCCAAGGTGGGGGGCTCACCAAAAGCTCCCAGAAGTTCTGGCTTTGTAACAGCAATGGAGAAAGCACCCCACGTTCCAAGCAGGAAACTGGGATGCTGATGGTCATTGGATGGTTTGGATCATGTGTCTACCTATGAACCAAGACACTATGGCCCTCTGGTCAATCCACCCTTAGAACTCACTGGAGAATGAATGAGGTCCCACCAAGCCATGAAGACTAAGGGAAAGCAAAGGAACACTGTCCAAAGGGGACAGCTGGATGCTGTTAGCAGAGAACGGATGCTAGCAGCAAAGAGCAGGAACATCCGCCATGTTCCAGGCCCCCTTCAAAGAAACCTTTATTTTAAAGTAGTCTGATCAGGTTTCTGGTTTTTGTAATCAAACAGTCCTTGACTAAATATCCAGAAAAATGTGTCCAAAGAGTTGTGTGTTTGTGTGTGTGTGTGTGTGTGTGTGTGTGTGTGTGTTGTGTGTGTGTACATGCTGGGGGAGTGGGGGGGGGATGAAAATGAGTAAGACAGATTTCAGTGGTCAAGCACCTTATCATTCTGTAAGGAAGACAAGACCAGTATATACAAATTATATGTCACAAGAAAGAGCTTGTTAGAGAACCCCAAGATGTCAAAGGCTGTGATACTGGCTAGTCACCAGGGAAGTTTCCGGTGCTATTTACTTTATGTGGTGCTTAGAGAATGGTGAGGGTTTAAAAGAGACAGGGAGAGTAGTTCCAGTTAAAGAATGGTGTCATCAAACATTTAGAGGCTGACAAGTATGAGGTATGCATAAAGATGATCAGACTTGTCCCTAAATATCTCTTGCATCTATTTTTCCCACCAGCCCCATCTAATGTCTCTCTCAAACTTCTGAAACATCCACCCTTGCTCTACTCCAATCCAATTTCCACTTGACAACCAGAGGGATATTTTGCAAATGCAAATTTGGTGAGAATTATGCTCTCCTTGCGTCTCGGTGAGTTTCCCATTGCTCTGACGATCAAGATTAAAATTCTTCTCCAGCCTCGTCCCTGCCTTGGCATGCCAGCCCATCTGATCTTCTCTAAGTCCTACAAATTCTCCAAAGCTTCAGATTCACCTCGGAGACTGCCAGAGATACTCCTCCCATCCCTGGTCCCTTTGCAGGGTGATTAATTGATGCCCTTCTTGCAGACATGGCCATAGGGAAGGCGATTTCACCCAGGAGAGTTCAAATTTTCTTGTGAGGCACACACACTGCCACCCTATATTATACCTTACTGCTTTTATTTCAGTGAGTGAATACATATTTGTGTGATTTTTCATTACAGTGCTTCTCTCTGCAACAAGGTTTCTCAACCTTGGCTCTACTGACATGTTGGACCAGATCATTTTTTTTTGTTTTGAATTGGGGGGAGAGTGGGGTGTGTAAGGGGGACTATCCTGTGCATGTAGGATGTGTAGCACCATACCTGGCTTCTATCTCCTAGATGCTAGTAGCACATCCTCCCCAAGCAGTGACAAGAAGAAATGTCTCTGGATGCTGCCCAAACATCCCCCTGGGTAAGTGAGTAACACTGCTTCCCCAACCCTGAAAAACACTGCTGTATAATCTGTTTGTTTTTTTTTTTTTGAGACAAAGTCTCAAGCCTGCACTCCCAGGCTGGAGTGCAGTGCCAAGATCTACCAGCTCACTGTAACCTCTGCCACTCAGGTTCAAGTGATTCTCCTGCCTCACCCTCCCGAGTAACTGGGATTACACGCATCCGCCACCACGCCAGGCTGATTTTTGTATTTTTAGTAGAGATGGGGTTTCACCATGTTGTCCAGGCTGGTCTTGAACTCCTGACCTTAGGTGGTCCACCCACCTCAGCCTCCCAAAGTGCTGGGATTACTGGTGTGAGGCACCATACCTGGCCACTGCTGTGTAATCTATACTATAAAGTTCATGGGGAAAAAAATCAATCCAACACCTGATAAATGTAGATCTGTGGTTCTCAACTTCAGCTGCACTTTAGAATCACAAGAGAACTTTAAAAATATTCTGTTCCATAGTCTGACTCTCTATCAAATAAATAGGAATCTCTGAGAAAAATGGAGTGGGGAGATTGAAGTCAAGGTACCCCCCCCCAAAAAAACCTGAAAACTTCCCAAGTAAATCCCTGTGCAGCTAGGGTTGGTAATCTCAGAAGTAGGCATCCATGGTTGGAAGGTTTGTTGAATGAATATAAGGGAGGAATGGCAAAAGTGAAGGGGTGAGAGGAGGAAGATACACGGAAGAAAGAAAAAAAGGGAAGAAGGGAAAGAAAGAAGGAAGAAAGAAAAGTAAGAGACGCCAAAGAAGGAAAAAACAATGTTTCTCGCTAGACTAGGACTCACAGAAAGAACCTGGTTATTAAAGCTGGAGGCCTAAGTTGCGACCACATTTCAAGAGCTCTGACTATCATTTTGTTGCAGCCGCGGGTAAGCAATACAAAGTCAACAAAAATTTCCGAGCAAGGATGCTTCAAATTCAAAGCAATGTTTTATGAATTCGAGTGTGTTATCCAGCACGAAAGAAACCCGGGTGGAGAGACTCGGGAACAAATTGCATTATATGAAATAACTGAGAGTGGTGAGAATACAAGTGAAATAGCAAATACCTGCAGGAAGATAACCTGGTGATTACAGTCCCTGACAACTGCAGGGACTGCCTTTTGGGGAGACAGCCTTGTCCCTGTCATTCTCAGTTTAGTAACCAAGACAGTGAAAAAAAGTTACTAATGTGGTGTCAGTAAGGGAGAAGCAGAGGGCGCAAGGGCTACAGCAGATCCCTCAGTTGGTCTCAGGGTTCAGAAAACACTTCTAGAGGGAAGCACCTATAAGCTAGCTCCTCCATGGTGGGAGGGGGTGGGCTGGAAGAGTGAGGTGGGGAGGTGTGGAAACTAGGAAAAGAGAACTGGATAGAGGAGGGCCAGGAGCAAAGCGAAACAGTAACAGATGAGGCAAGAGAAGCCCTGGATGATGGTGGAGCACCTTGTAAGCCCTGTTCGGGATTTTAGACTTTCTGATAAGAGTTGGAATAAGCCTCGGAAAGAAGGGTTTTAAGCAAAGTAGAAGCATTATCCAGATTTGCATTTTTTTCAGAGCTCCTTTTTGCTATGAAATATAAAATAGAAACGTGGATGAAGAGAGAAGCTGGCAAAATGTTTCCAAGGCTTTAATGCCATCTGAGTTGGAAAGAGAAATGTGATATGAGCAGCAATGCGGAGAAGCAGCCAATGACCAGAGTTAGAGACAAGAAGCATTTGAACATTTTCTCCCATTTTATAAAAGCATTTATGTTCTGGGCACAGGGTCCCCATGCTGGGAAGAGAGCAGAAAGAGTCATGTATCATTCCAGGCCCTGCATATTGTGCCTAGATCCCTCCCTGCCTGCAGGTACCTGTGTTTCAGTAAGAAGAGCCTGGGTAAATAAATCAGGACTCCTTTAAACTCTAGGAAGTCAAGAAATTCTCCTAGGTGGTCTCTCTCTGTCCCTGAAGAATCTCAACAAGAAAAGAACACGTGCTGTACAGCCTCTCCAATCTGAGTTTCAACCCCTTCCCTACCACTGACCAGCTAATTTCCCTAACAGCTCTAAGCCTCAGTTTCCTACTTTCAAAACAGCAATGCCAATCCTCCCTATGTGTTTGTGAGATTCAACTGACAGATAATATTTGGGCAGTGCCTAGGAAAGTGGTTGGCCATTGTATTCATTCGTTTTCACACTACTATAAATACCTGAGACTGGGACATTTGTAAGAAAAGAGGCTTACATTCACTCATGGTTCCACATGGCTTGGGAGGCCTCAGGAATCTTACAGTCATGGTGGCAGGTGATGGAGAAGAAGGACTTTATTCACACGGTGGCAGGAGAGAGTATGAGCAAGGGCAGGGAAAGCTGCCTTATAAAACCATCAGATCTTAAGAGAACTCACTCAATATCACAAGAACATCATGGGGGAAACTGTTCCTGTGATCCAATCACTTTCCACCAGGTCTTCCCCTAAACACCTAAGGATTACAATTTAAGATGAGATTTGGGTGAGGACACAAAACTTAATCACATCAGCAGTGAATAAAGGCTGGTGTTCCTCTCCTTCTGAATAGAGGTACATAAACTCTGTAGATTAATCACCAGCTTAAGCTATTTGCTGCTACAAAAAAACTGCACCATGAACAGTCATGTCCACAATGTAGAATTAATTCAAATTGGCGCAGGTGGGGAAGGTTTAGGTGAAATGCTCTCCCATTTGCTTAAGATGGATGTTTATCGGGTAGAGAAAAATAATGCAAGACTCCAGGCTATATTTGAATAACAGCAGAGCCAGAACCTTTGCAGCAGGTCAATATGCCACTCTTCTCTCTCCAGTAAATTCTCCATCTTGAGCTTTCATAATGTTGGCATCTTTGTTATGAAGCAACTTCTGATCTATTCCTCTTCTGGATGTACATTGAATGCATTTGAAGGAGAATGTTGCTTTATTACAGACCAAGGGCCTTGTGTTTATGATTTATAATATGGTGATGTGTGCCTGCCTAATATCACCCGAAGCAGTGACAAATCATGCAAAAGAAATTAACTTGCCTCGATGCCTGGTCGGTGTGTTTAGCCAGGACTCTTCAGATTGCAAGTGACAGACAGGAAACTTAAATAGCTCAAGAAAAACAGAATTATAAGGGCATGGAGGAATCTCATGCAAGAATGGAATGATCAAGCCAAAAAAATGCAAGAATGCAGGTGGGGCTCAGAACTATAAAACTAAAGACTTAGACATATTGGCATTCTTTTTCCATTCCTTTTAGCAATTGTCTGTTTATTTTCTTTTTAATCTCTCTCATTACAAATGGGCTTTGGGTACACAGAAAAAAAGTGACTCTTCTGCTCCCAGTAACTTCTGAGTTTTCTGTTTATGATGTCAATCCTCAGAGAGACACTGAATTTACTCCACTGATGCTAAGCCCAAAAGTCCCAGTGGAGGGATTTGTTGGTTTAGCTTGGGTCGGGTGCCCATTCTTGGGCCAAGCAGCTGTTTCTAGTGCAGCATGGCAAACCATTCTGGGTCAGATGCTTAACTCATGGACCAAATGACTTTGGCTAGAGATGCAGGCTACTTGAGAAAACTGTCCCTCAAAAGAAAACCAAACAGATTTGCAGGTGGAGAAGCAATTTCCAGAAAAAGAGCCAGGCTGGATAGACAAAACAATGGGTGAACACTACACTTCTCCCATAGAGGTGGACCCAGGAGGACTCTCTGGTCTTGAATTTTAGTCACTTATTCATCTCCCATTCATTCATTCATTCATTCAAACACTTACGGAAGCACTTCCAGCCATTTTCTGTGTTTAGTGTGAATCAAAATTAACCCCTTCTACTGCTGACACATTTCTATTTTTTTTTTTTGAGACGGAGTTTCACTCTTGTTACCCAGGCTGGAGTGCAATGGCACGATCTCGGCTCACCTCAACCTCCGCCTCCTGAGTTCAGGCAATTCTCCTGCCTCAGCCTCCTGAGTAGCTGGGATTACAGGCATGTGCCACCATGCCCAGCTAATTTTTTGCATTTTTAGTAGAGACGGGGTTTCACCATGTTGACCAGGATGGTCTCGATCTCTTGACCTCATGATCCACCCGCCTCGGCCTCCCAAAGTGCTGGGATTACAGGCTTGAGCCACCGCGCCCGGCCCTGCCGACACATTTCTAAAGCACAGAGACATCCACTCATAGTCTTCCATTAACACCTTGGTCAGAGAGGCACTCAGTGCCATTTAACAGTGTGCAGGAGCTTGTAGACCGTTTCACACCAGTGATCCCTCCCATTAAGAGCTCTATTCAGCAATGTAGGCCGTGCTCGGGGGCTCAAGCCTGTATTCCCAGCACTTTGGGAGGCTGAGGCGGGTGGATCACGAGGTCAAGAGATCGAGACCATCTTGGTCAACATGGTGAAACCCCATCTCTACTAAAAATACAAAAAATTAGCTGGGCACGGTAGCGCGTGCCTGTAATCCCAGCTACTCAGGAGGCTGAGGGAGGAGAATTGCCCGAACCCAGGAGGCGGAGGTTGCGGTGAGCCAAGATCATGCCATTGCACTCCAGCCTGGGTAACAAGAGCGAAACTCTGTCTCAAAAAAAAAAAAAAAAGATATATTCAGCAATGTACAGACAAATTGCAGACAGATTATCCCAATCTCTCAGCAGTCACACACATACACCTATGCACGTATATGTGCATATGCATGTGTGCACACATACACAGAGGCCAGAATGCTCTACTAGACATTGAGAAAACACTTGCATTTCCCCTGCAGAATTAAACATTTAGCTGACCAAGGTCACTTTTGTATTGTATTGACTGGCCTGCAAAGGGAGACATGGTATGAGGAAACCTCAAATCTGTTATAAATACATGGGTCTTCCTTGAACAAGAGTTACTTCTTCTTTGTCCTTAAAATTTTTTAATTGGAGAAGTGAAGAGCCTGAATATGAGATAGATCCTTGCAATGAGTTTTGGGAGGCAAATGCCAGGTCCTAAATTCTCAAAACTGAGGTCTCATCAAGGACTTTCTCTGATATTCCAGGTTGTATCTGATGACCAAATTATTTTCTTTTCCGTATTAGTTCTGGGTTGTGAGCATCTTTGATCTATCTGTGTTCTTTGTCACCCTGTAACATCTAGAAAACAGACACCAAGTTTTATTCATTATATTGCAGATGCCCAGCACAGAACCTGTATATAACAGACACTTGGTAAATGTTTATTAAACAAACAAATGGACTGATGAAAGATACATTGTGTGAGCCAACCTCACTTGTCCATGGAGGTGTCCTGCTCTCAGCAAAGAGTGACTATGCTGACTTTTGCACTGTGAATCTGAAGAACAGAGAGCTCAGGCTGTCAGGTCCCACAAAGGCCACCAGAATTCACATCTCCTTTGACATTCTCCAGAGCTGGGTTACAGAGTCTTCTGGTCCACCAAGAATAGCAGAGGATCAAGAACAGCACACTCCAGCCAGTATTAGTGAGAGTAGCTCTTCACAGGGCTTTAAAAAAAATCTTAGTAACAGTTACCAGCTACTGAGCCATTACGGTGTGCCAGGCACCATCTAAGAGCTTCGCAAACGTTTTCTAAACTAATAGTTGTCAATCACGGCCGATGTTTCCCCTAGGAAATATCTGACAATGTCTGACACCATTTTGATTGTCATCCTAGAAGGCGTTTGCTGTGGTATCTAGATGGGGAGATTCCAGTAAACATCCCATAATACACAGGACAGCCCCCAACACCAAAGAATGGTCCAGCCACAAATATCAAAAGTGCCAAGTTTGAGAAATCTAAGATAATCCCTTCCACAACCCTATTCTTATGTCTCTGCCTTAGCAGGATTCAGGCTCTTCTCAACCTCCTAAACTGGTAGTCTTTCATTAGCTTTACAAAGATGATTTATTTTGGGGAAAGGGCTGTTATCATTTTAACTACTGACTGTCTTCCACACTTAGCTTGGTCTAAGCCCAGGAATTACTAAAGGCAGTTGGGAGGTTAAAGGTAACATGAAGCTTGATTAGATCAGCTCTCTTTCGCTGTCAGAATTTTCTCACCATTATAATTTTTGCAAAGGCAGTTTCAACTCCACGGGACAGAACACCTGTATCAGGACCCTTGCCAACCTTGCCCCCTATATATCCCTTCATCCAGTTGTTTGTTTATATCTTTTATAATAAAACAGTAATTGTAAGTATAACCCTTTCTGAATTCCGCCAGTTATTCTAGTATGGGGGCCATAAGGTTCCCTAAAGGGTCACTGAAAAATCATAAAAAATCATTTCATGCAGGAGATGAGAGGGGAGAAATGGGTCATAAAATGTGTCAGCAGTAGGAGGGGAAGTACATTTCCTGATTTTCCAGGAGCAGAAACTGAGGAATATGGAATTTTTCCAAGTAGCAGAGCTGGAATTTGAATCCTCAGCCTTTCGGGTCTAACCCCTATGTGTTTACCCTCTATTCTATCACTCTTGGCAGGTCTTGCCTACGAGGTTGAAAAACTAAATGGAAAACTTTATGGTAGCAATCCTGAACCTACTTAATATGCAGGGACTTGACATTTCCAGTTGCCTCGACATCAGCTTTTACCTAGTTTCATGTGAGAAACTAAAGATGTTACTTCAGCCAGAGCTGGGAGTATCTTTAAATTGAATCCAGTTGGCCCTATTGAAACATAATAACTTTTAAAGTAATCTAGTCTCTTCATTACCAGCGCTCCATCCAGTTGTCGAAATCTCTTTTGAGTTGGTAGTTAAAAGGCCCAGCTACACATTCGTAAAATTATTGTTGCTGGCTAAAATGCTTAGCAACAACACAAACATCTCTCAGAAGCAAATTATCAGATGTACTGACAAGAGGCTCCTCAATTTAATAGTGTGGTAAATGATGGCTGGGAGATGTTCTTTTAAGCCGTGGAGGCAAATGTGAAAGCTAATTCAATTCTCAAATGAATAAAAGTGAGAAACTGTTCTTATAAACCTGATATTACCAGAGATAGGGCTTGAGCATCATGCTGCCTTGTGTGGGAGAAGAGAGAGGAGCGGGAGTTTATTTCCAATAATAAAGAGCTGGGCTCTTCGACCACACACGTTTGACCTTGGATCCTGGGCTGGGAACTTGGTCAAGAATGAGGGCTCCTTTCCAACTGAGCCAACAGGCATGCTGACGAAATAGCTGGTTCCCCTCGTAGATGCTTGAAGGAGTGAGGGGTCTCTAAAGAGGCCTTCAGGGCTTTGGGGACATCTGATCTCTATTAGACGTGGGGAATGCATGACAGAATTTTCTGAGAGGAGAGGGGATCTCAGATCACCTCGGTCAGCAGCTTTACCATCCCTAAGTAGGGTCCTAGGTTTTCACAAAGGTATCTCAGAGGAAGGAGAAGGAAGGGTTGAAAGGGATTCATGGCTTGAAGCTTGCTATGATTTAGGGTAAGATATTATTTATGGAACAAAGGCTTCTGCTGCTAAAATTCATGAATGCCACTAATCGACTCACTTAGACGAGGGAAGCTGGGCTCCGTGGAGATGTCCCCAAGGCCTCACAACCAGCTAAGGGTTACAACTCAATACCAACTGGATGCCCAACAATTCAATTCACTTCTGACACTAATTACCTGAAATTAATGTCCAACTTCACACATTAGAGGGCTCAGCACCACAAGCTTGCCTCCACTTTAGATGCTGTCACAAGCCCCAGGGGGCAACTGGACTTCTGCTTGGCCAATGTGGCTACAGATCTGGGGATTTCCATGACCTCCTTTCAGTTTCACAATTTGCTGTGAAGAAAACTAATGTATTTTACCCTGAAACATATTTCTCTGACACATTTTGAAACGGCTTCCTCAGAGCTAGCTGATTGAGGTGGGAGTAAATTTGCATCTGTAGGGAATCTCCATTAATGTAGCCAGGTCTTCTCTATGCCTTTTCAAGATGTAGAAGAGATGGAGTCTGACAACTTTAAAAGTCTAAAAAGAGCTGGGCATGGTGGCTGACACCTGTAATCCTAGTACTTTGGGAGGCCAAGGTGGGAGGGTCACTGGAGGCCAGGAGTACAAGACCAGCCTGAGAAACACAGTAAGACCCTGTCTCTATTAAAAAAAAAAAAACCCATAAACTTTAAATTAAAAAGAGAAGTCCAAAAGGAAGTTTTTAGCATCTATTTTCTCGGAGGGAGGCTTCCTCCGCATGACAAGGCCGCCATTGGTAGCCAAGCCTCTTTCTTTCTTCTGCCCATAAACTGCCTTGCTGCTAAGCCTGTTTTTGGTCATGCTCTAAGTCCACATTATTTCTGTACTCTTAAGCTTCTGTAACGTATTGTTGGGTTAAATCTTCCTTCTAAAGGCTCCTGTGTATACACATTAAGCACATCTGTATGCCTTTTCTCCTATTAATCAATCTGTCTAATGTCAGTGATTTTTCAGTGAACCTTTAGGGGCCAAGAGCTTATAGCCCCCATACTAGAATAGCTGGCAGAACTCAGAAAGTGCTACAATTACTGTTTTATTGCAAGGTATACAAATCAGGTGAAGTAATAATATATAGGGTGGCAAGGTTTGGAAGGGTCCCAATAAAGGTGTTTGTGTGCTGTGGAGCTGAAACTGCCTTTGCAAAAATTATAATGATGAGAAAATGATGACAGTGAAAGAGAGCTGATCTAACCAGTCTTCATGTTGCCTTTAATCTCCCAACTGCCTTTAATAATTCCTGGACTTGGACCAAGCTAAGCTCGGGAGACATTTAGTCTATAGTCAAAATGGTAACATGCCTTTCCCCAAAATAAATCAACTTTGTAAAGCTAATGAAAGAACAGCAGGTTACGAGGTTGAGACAAGCCTGAAATTCTGCCAAGGTATAGACGTAAATAATTACCAGCCATTATTCTGGAGGTCAGACGATTTGCAATTCCCCAGTTACTCCTGCAGATCGCATCACTACTGTCAACCCTAAGATTGGCATTTTGAGGTATCTTCTTAGGATTTTGCATTTGATAACCAAGGACTCCACTGGACCTGCCAACCTGTCCTGTGGCCTCCACCCGGAACAAACTCAGTGCAAGAGGACAGCTTCGACTATGAATGATTTTATCCCTGACCCAAACAATCAGCATTTCCCACTGCCTGGTCCCCTTCCTGCCAAATCTATCCTTGAAAAATCCCAGTCTCTGAATTTTCAGGGAGATTGATTTGTAATAACTCCTTCCCCCTGTGGCATGACCAGCCTCATGTTAATTAAATGCTTTCTTTATTGTGATGCTGTGGTCTCAGTGAATCGGTTTTGTCTGTGCAGTGGGCAAGAAGAATCCATAGGGTGGTTAGAGAGTGAGGATGCAGCTGGGCGCAGTGGCTCATGCCTGTAATCCCAGCACTTTGGGAGGCCAAGGTGGGTGGATCACCTGAGGTCAGGAGCTTGAGACACCCGGTCAACATGGAGAAACTCCGTCTCTACTAAAAATACAAAAAGTTAGCTGGGCTTGATGATGGGCACCTGTAATCCCAGCTGCTTGGGAGGCTGAGGCAAGAGAATCACTTGAATCTGGGAGGCAGAGGTTGCAATCAGCCGAGATCATGCCACTATACTTCAGCCTGAGTGACAGAGTGAGACTCTGTCTCAAAAAAAAAAAACAAAGTCAGAATGCACCTCCCCACCATACACTTACCAACAAGAAAGCTCTCAGAGCCTCGCTGTCCAGAGCTTTTGTTGAGTTTTCATTATACAGGCATGAATGACTGGACCATGGGCCACATGATTGAACTCAATCTCCAGCTCCCCACTCCTCAGGTTAAGGCTGAAAATTACAACCCTCTAATCATGCACTTAGTCTTTCCGGCATGACCAGCTTCTCCCTCAAAACTGTTTAGGGTCCACCACGAGTCACCTCATTAGGATAAACTTAGGTATAGTCAAAAGGGGCTCATTTTGAATAACAAAATACACTCCTAACACTCAAGAAATTCCAAAGGCATTTGAAGGAGCTCTGTGTTAGGAACCAAGAAAAATATCAGATGGATCATACCACAAAGGCAGAGGCTGACACTTGTTTTTTTCTGTCACCCCAGCAATATGGCTGGGTGTTTTCCAAGCAATGAAACAGCAGAATACATTGGTCAGGGTGGGAGGTGGTTGGCCAATTTACAGAGGAAAATGTGATTCAGAAACAATGTGAGGGCCCCAGCTATGTGGTGATCAACCTGCTCTGAAAGCGGGGTCTCTAACCCTGAATGGTGAGACTCGGTAGGGCCCGTGTTTATTGCCTACAGCTGCTGTAACACATTATCACAAACTTACTGACTTACAACAAAACAAATGTATTACTTAGAGATGTGCAGGTCAGAGATCTAAAATGGGTCTGTGAGGCTGCGTTCCCCTTAGGGGTTCTAGGGGAGATTCTACTCCCTTGCCCATTCCCATTTCCAAAGGCTGCCACCATCTTTTCCTTCATGAAGCCCTTTCTACATCTTCAAAGCCAGCAATGTGGTATCTTCAGATCATTCCCTTTCCCCCTCTCCTTCTGTTGCTATACTGCCTTCTGGCTAACTCTAACTTTTTCTGCAGCCCTCTCATAAGAAGCCTGTGACTGTAATCCTAGCATTTCGGGAGACCTAGGCAGGTAGATTGCCTGAGATCAGGAGTTCGAGACCAACCTGGCCAACAGGGTGAAACCCAGTCTCTATTAAAGATACAAAAAATCAGCCAGGTGTGGTGGCAGACACCTGTAATCCCAGCTACTTTGGAGGCTGAGGCAGGGAATCACTTGAACCCGGGAGGCAGAGGTTGCAGTGAACCAAGATCATGCCATTGCACTCCAGCTGGGCAAAAAGAGTAAAACTCCATCTCAAAAGCAAAGAAGCCTGTGATTACATCAGGCACACAGGGTCATTCCGGATCATCTCCCCATGTCAGAATTCTTAACTTGATCACATCTGCAAAGTCTCATTTGCCTTATAAAGTAACGTATTTGGCTGGGCGCGGTGGCTCAAGCCTGTAATCCCAGCACTTTGGGAGGCCGAGGCAGGTGGATCACGAGGTCAAGAGATCGAGACCATCCTGGTCAAAATGGTGAAACCCCGTCTCTACTAAAGATACAAAAAATTAGCTGGGCATGGTGGCGTGTGCCTGTAATTCCAGCTACTCAGGAGGCTGAGGCAGGAGAATTGCCTGAACCCAGGAGGCGGAGGTTGCGGTGAGCCAAAATCGCGCCATTGCACTCCAGCCTGGGTAACAAAAGCGAAACTCCGTCTCAAAAAAAAAAAAAAAAAGTAACATATTCACCGGTTCCTGGGATTAGGACCTCGGCATCTTTGGAAGGGCCTTGTTCAGCACACCACAGTTCTGTATTTTCGCCCATTCTGGCATGAATTTGCCAGGTTTCAGCTCCTGTTTTGGCTCTTTCACAAATCCCTGGTGACTATCATTGAGGAGGAAGGGACTTTCTCTCCTTTCTCCCATCTTTTTTTTTTTTTTTTTTAACAGAGCCCCTTCCTAGTTTTGCTGGCAAGGGATGAGGTGTTGTCCTTTCACCACACAAGGTCCTATTCACTAGAAGGGAGAGCAGTACCTTCGGCACTGATACACATCTGTGTGCACTTCCTTTTGGTCCTACCTGCCCTGTGTCTGCCAAGGCTGTGTTGCTTTACTGGTCCTCCTTCCTTCATGGAGAAGGGGTTTATAGGATGTTTGGAAATATTGTTCCACAATCCTGTGCTCTCCAACTCAACTCTTAACCAGAGACACTTGTAAAACAAAAATCTTTACTTTTCAGCTAAATAAGTTGGTGTTTTATTTCTACTTGGACAATATTTAATCATTCAGAAGAGATGGTTGTCTACCCAAGTATCATTTACAAGCCCATTTCTCCCCTCTCATCTCCCACTGCTTTGCTGTGTGAGCTGTAGGAATTTATTTTCCTCTCCCTTTTTTTTGAAAGTAAAAGATAGAGTGGCTCCAGTGAGAAAAGTCTTTACCCTCATGATCTGCATAAGTCAGTGGTTTTCAATCCCCAAGGGGCTCCCCTACGTCTTCAGGGATATATAGCCATGCTTGAAGGTGTTTTGGTTGTGTCAACTTGGGAAGGGGAGTGATACTCGTGTCTAGTGGGTAGAAACCGGACACACAGCTAAACATTCATCTTACAATGCACAGACCAGCCCCCCTACAAAAGGGAAGTATCTGGTCCAAATAATCACTAACAAGGCTTCTGTTAAGAAACCTTGGCTTAGGGCCAAAGGGGAGGAAAAAACATTGCAGTAAGTTTATTCTCTTTCTCTACCAATTCACTAATTAGTGAAGCATATTAATAAACAGGCAGGGTCTGTCTTTGTGCTTCCAAAGCTTCAAACACACGGGCTTCCTCTGTTCTTGTCTGCCCTCACACACAGCAAGTCTTCCTTCTCCCATCCTATTGCCTACCCATGTGGTAAAAATAATAAGCAGGGCGCTCCTGCTGAGGCCAGGAGGAGTGAAGGGAGGTTGCCTTTCCCTGATTACTGAAGCCTGAACTTCAAGGGCCTCAAAGTGAGGTCTCCAAACCAGTTCTGAATGCTTTGCTGTGTTTTGCTCTTTGGTATATTGGTAACTTGAGTGTGAAGCATAAATAAACAAGGATCAGCACTCAGGGTCATTTCTTGGTTTTTATAATGTCTTCCAGGCCATGGGGTGGGCAAGGCTCTAGTTGCAGCCATGTAAAGCTCTCATCCAATCAGGCTTTACCTTAAATAAGGCTGGAAGCCACAGGGGTTGGATAAACCTACAGTAGATTGCAGTGAGCAAGACTTCTTGGGACTCTATCTCAGCTTGTACTGAGTGACAACTATATGGGCAAGTCAGGTCCTCAAGCCAAAATCAGATGGCCAAAGAGAATTTTTATGCTGGATTAGAGGGAAAGAATCCTGCTTCTTCCTGTGACAGAAAAAAAAAATGGTGTTTCTGGAAAGAAAAAAACCGCACTGCTTCTTGTTTAAGAAGCCTCCTAGATAGTTATAAAGGATAATTCTTCCTTTAAATGCAAAGAAAAATAATAATTTTAAAATTGCTTCATTGATCGAAAAATAAATATGAGTACAAACAGGTACTCACACCGCAAAAGGCAAAAGGCTCTTTTATCTAAGCAAGAATATTATCCTGTTACAGTTAATAGTTATTGGATTACCTATTATGTCCCAGGCACTGTTTAAGGGCATTGCAAATACTGTCTAATTTAATCTTCACCCTAATTCTCAGCCCAAGGTTTTTACACCAGTTTTATAGATAAGGAAAGGAAGGGAGAGAGAGGTAAAATCAATTGCCCAAGATCACACAGCTGGTGAGGTGGCAGAAAAAGAATTGTGAACCGAGATTTGGCTAGTCAACTGATCCCTCATAAGCACTGTCCCATAGTATTTTTATTCAGATTCATCCTACATATTTGCATTTTCACACTGCTGGGCGCGGTGGCTCAAGCCTGTAATTCCAGCACTTTGGGAGGCCGAGGCAGGTGGATCACGGTCAAGAGATCAAGACCATCCTGGTCAACATGGTGAAACTCCGTCTCTACTAAAAAAATACAAAAAATTAGCTGGGCATAGTGGCATGTGCCTGTAATCCCAGCTACTCAGGAGGCTGAGGCAGAAGAATTGCCTAAACCCAGGAGGCGGAGGTTGCGGTGAGCTGAGATCGTACCATTGCACTCCAGGAGCGAAACTCCGTCTCAAAAAAAAAAAAAAAAAAAAGACTGACCTAAATTCCACTCCAGTTTATTTTTCTTGTAATGTCTTTTGCTGTTTTGGTATCAGAATAATGCTGGACTCATACAAGAATTGGGAAATGTTTTTTCCTTTTCAAGTTTCTGGAAGAGTTTATGCAGAATTGCTATTAACTATTTTTAAAATGTGTAAGAAAATTCACCAGTAAAGCCATCTGAGCCAAAAATTTTCTTTGTGGAAAGTTTTTAAGCTACAACTTAATTTTCTTCAATGGCTGCAGTGCTATTCAGGTGATCTGTTTCACTTGAGTAAGCTGTCATAGTTACATCTTTTAAGGTGTTTATCAATTTCAATTGTCAATGAATTTATAGACACAAAGTTGTTTATAATATTCACCCAAGTATCTTTTTAAATATCCGCAGAATCTGTAAAGAGATTACCTCTCTTATTTTTGATATTGGTATTTGTGTCTTCCTTCTGATCAGTATGGCAGGATGTTTATCAACTGTTTGATCTCAAAGAATCAGCTCTTTTTTTTCTATTTAATTTGTTTCTGCTCTGAAATTTATTGTGTCTATTCTTTTGCTTATTTTGGATTAGTATACTTCACCTTGCTCTTCACTTTCTGTTTTTCTAAGGTGGAAACTGAGGTCATTGTTTTGACAGGTTTATAGTTTTCTAAGGTAGGCATTCAGTACTACGGATAGCTCCCTGAGTACTGCCTTAATGACAATGTATACCTTTGTTGTATTTTCATGTACATTCACTTAAAGGTATCATTGTCCTTTTTGATTTCTTCGACTCATGGGTTATTTCGAATGATGCAATTAAGTTTCCAAATATTTTAGTTTTTCCAGGGATCTTTCAGTCATTGATATTTCATTTAATTCCACTATTATCAGATCACAGTTTAGATGACTTGAATTCTTTGAACTCTATTGGTGCTTGTATTCTGGCCCAGGAGATAGTCTATACTGATAAATATTCCATGGAGACATTCAAAACACATTGAAAAGAATGTATATTCCACTGCTGGGATCCACATGTTTTATAAATGTTAATTCAGTGAATGAAGTTGGTTAACAGTATTACTAAAGTCTTTTATATCCTTGCTGATTTTCCACTGACTTTTCTCTCTATTATTGACACAGGATTTTGAAATTTCCGACTACAACTGTGGAATTCTTTCTTTTTGCATTTCTATTGGTTTTTGCTTCATGCATTTTCCAGCTCTGAGTAACTAATCCCTTTATTAAGTAACCTTCTTTATTTCTTGCTGTGAAATCTACTTTCTCTGATATTAATATCACAACTACAGCCTTTTATAAAAAGTGTATGCATGCTGTATCTATTTCTATCCTTTTATGTTTAGCCTATTTGTGTATTTCTACCTAAGGTGCATTTCTTGTAGGCAGCATATGTTTAGGTCTTGCTTTTGAAAAAAATTCATGTTAACATTGCTGCTTTTTAATAAGGATGTTCAGACCATTTAATATCATTAGTAGTGTAATTAAGATAATATCTCATCTTGCTATTGGTTTTTCATTAGACCTATTTGTTCTTTGTTTCTCTTTCCTTCTATTCCTTTTGTTAAGAGTATTTTATGGTTTCATTTTTTAAAAAAATAAGTTTTATTGAGTTATAATTCACATACTGTCAAATTCCGTTTTTAAGTGCATAATTCTATGGGTTTTATCAAATTCAGACTTGCTCAACATCACTACTATCTAATTCCAAGACATTTTTATCATCCCCCACAGAAACCCAATACCCATTATGCAGTCATTCTTCTTTTCCCCTTATTCCCTCTGCCAACCACTATTCTACTTTTTGTCTCTGTGGATTTGCCGATTCTAGATATTTTACATTAATGGAATCATAAAATACATAACTTTTTGTGACAGTGTTCTTTTACTTAGCAAAGTGTTTTCAAGGCTCATCCATAGCATAGCATGGATCAGTGCTTCGTGCCTTTCTAAGACTTACTATTTCTTTGTATACATAGGTCACATTTTACTTTTTTAATTCCTAAGTTGATGAACATTTAGGTTGTTTCAATTTTTCAAGTAGTGTGAATAATGTTGCTATTCATATTTATGTACACATTTTTGTGTGGACATGTATATTCAGATATCTCAGATATGTACCTAGGAGTGGAACTGCTGCCATACAAAGCTACGTTTAACAGTTTGAGAAATTACCCAACTGCTTTCCAAAGTGCCTGTACCACATTACAATTCCATCAGTAATTAAGGTTCTAATTTCTCTACATTCTCACCAACATTTGTTATTGTCTATCTTTTTAAAAACAGTCATCATAGCAGGTGTGAAGTAATATTCCATTATAGCTTTGTTTTCAGTTTCCTTAATGATTAATGATATCGAGCAACTTCCTGTGTGCTTATCAGCCATTTATCTTTTTTGAAGAAATGCCCACTCAAATTTTTTCTCCATTCTTGAATTGAGTTGTTTTAATTGTTGAGTCCAAAGAGTTCTTTATATTACATATTCTGGATACAAAGTCCTTATCTGATACAGAATTTGTAAACAGTATCTCCCATTCAGTGGTTTGCCTTTTACCCATTTTGATTATCTCTTTTAAAGCACAACAGGTTTTAGTTTGGATGAAGTTCAATTTTTCTATTCTGTCACACATGTTCTTTTTTGGTGTCATATCTAAGGAGGCTTTGCCTACCACGTGTTACAAAGATATACTCCAATATATTTCCTAGGAGTTTTACATTAACTCCTATATTCAGGTTGATAATGGATCTTGAGTTAATTTTCGCATATGGCATGAGATAGGGGCTCACTTTTATTCTTTTACCTGTGAGTATTAAATTGTCCAACTTCATTTGTTGAAAAGACTATTCTTTATCCATTAAATTATTTTGGCACCTTTATCAAAAAGTAAGTCGGCTATAAACATAAGAGTTTATTTTGGGACTCTCAATTCCATTCCATTGATCTACAAGTCTAGCCTTATGCCCGTACCACACTGTCTTGATTACTACAGCTCTGAAGCAAGTTTTGAAGTTAAGAAGTGTGGCCGGGTGCAGTGGCTCAAGCCTGTAATCCCAGCACTTTGGGAAGCTGAGGTGGGTGGATCAAGAGGTCAAGATATTGAGACCATCCTGGTCAACATGGTGAAACCCCGTCTCTACTAAAAATACAAAAAATTAGCTGGTCATGGTGGCACGCGCCTGTAGTCCCAGCTACTCAGGAGGCTGAGGCAGGAGAATTGCCTGAACCCAGGAGGTGGAGGTTGCAGTGAGCCGAGATCACACCATTGCACTCCAGCCTGGGTAACAAGAGTGAAACTCCATCTCAAAAAAAAAAAAAAAAAAAAAAAAAAGTGTTAAGTCCAAATTTCTTCTTTCAAGATTGTATTGGTTATTCTGGGCCACATAAAATTTCAGATTATCTTGTCAATTTCTGAAAGAAACAATCCAGATAGTATACTGATAATGAAATGGGAGCGTTCTCTGACCACCCACCTTTGAGGGATGTGTGACAGGGGTGTGGTTCGTCTGTTCAGCCACCACCACTGTCCAAATCCCTCACGGGACAGGGAGCATGTAGACAGGCAGGTGACGAGCTGGGGTGAGCACTTCTGGGCTTTGGCCCCATGGTAGCATCTAGGGGTGGGTGCCTGCAACTCCCAAAGCCCAAGTGTGCATGTATTATAATACACTCTTTTAGTTTTGTCCTCCATGGATGGTGTAAGTGTTAAACAGCTCAGTAGACCCTGTGCCTTTTCACAAGGACAGAGGGCCAGTGTGACAGCTTTCTATACCCTGAGCTCTCGTCCAACATCCAAGAAAAATCAGGTCACACCAGGACTTGAAGGATGTGAATCCAGAGGTTTTACTGAATGACAGAGGTAACTTTCAGTGGGATGGATGGGGAGCTGGAAAGGGGATGGAGTGAGAATATGATCTTCCCCGGGAATTGGGCTGTCCAGCAGCCCAGCTCCTCTCTGACCATCCCCAGCTGTACTCCTCTTGATGTTTAGGCTTTCCTTCTCTTCTCTCCTTCTCTGTTATTCTTCTGCTCTTCTGTTCATTTGCTCATCTGTGCTTGGAGCCTTGGGTCTGGGGTTTATATGGGTACAGGATAGGGGTGTGTGGTGGGCCAAGAGGCAATATTTGGAAGCAAAGATAGGAATGCCTGTTCCCATTTAGGGCCACAGGTCTCCAGGCTTCAGGGTGGAGCCTTTGCTGGGAAACTGTCCTCTTCTACCCAGTATTTCCCTGTCTCCTGTTTGTATCAATACAAATTGAATAAAATCTTTAGATCATTTTGGAGAAAGTGGTAGGCAGAATTATGACGCCCTCCAAAAGTGTATGTCCTAATCTCTGTAAACTGAATGTGTTACATGTGTTATATGGCAGAAGCAACATTATAGATGTGATTAAAAATTTTCATCATGATGGGCTCAACATAATCACAAGTGTCTTTTACAAGAGGGAGAAAGAAAGGTAGACTTAGAGGAGGACATATAATGAGGAAGTAGATACCAGAGTGACATGGTTCCAAGCTATACCACCTGGTTCCAGGATTTAATTTGTAGGATTTATTTTTTAATAAGCCTCGGCCTCCCAAGTAGCTAGGATTATAGACACCTGCCACCACTCCCAGTTAATTTTTGTATTTCTTTTCCTTTTTTTAAAATTGCACTTTAGGTTCTGGAGTACATGTTTAGATCATGCAAGACTGCTGCATAGGTACATATATGGCAAAGTGGTTTGCTTCCTCCATCCCCCCACTACCCACATCTGGCATTTCTCCCCATGTTATCCCTCCCCATCCTCCTCATCCCCTCCTGTCCCTCCCCTAGCCACCCCCAACAGACCCCTGTGTGTGACACTTCCCTTCCTGTGTCCATGTGTCCTCATTGTTCAACACCCACCTATGAGTGAGAATATGCGGTGTTTGATTTTCTGTTCCTGTGTCAGTTTACTGTGAATGATGGTTTCCAGATTCATCCATGTCCCTTAAAAGGACACAAACTCATAATTTTTTATGGCTACCTAGTATTCCATGGTGTATATGTGCCACATATTCTTTGTCCAGTCTATCATCGATGGGCATTTGAGTTGGTTCCAAGTGTTTGCTATTGTAAACAGTGCTTCAATGAACATATGTGTGCATGTGTCTTTATAATAGAACAATTTATAATCCTTTGAGTATATACCCAGTAATGGGATTGCTGGGTCAAATGGTATTTCTATTTCCAGATACTGGAGGAATTTCCACACTGTCTTTCACATTGGTTGAGCTAATTTATACTCCCACCAGCAGTGTAAAAGTGTTCCTATTTCTCCATATCCTCTCCAGCATCTGTTGTCTCCAGATTTTTTGATGATCACCATTCTAACTAGTGTTGAGATGGATCTCAATGTGGTTTTGATTTGCATTTCTCTAATGACGAGTGATGATGAGCATTTCTCATATGTTTGTTGGCCTCACATATGTCTTCTTTTGAAAAGTGTCTGTTCATATCCTTCACCCACTTTTGAATGGGTTTGTTTGTTCTTTTTCTTGTAAATCTGCTTTAGTTCTTTGTAGATTCTAGATATTAGCCCTTTGTCAGATGGGTAGATTGCAAAAAATGTTTTCCCATTCTGTTGGTTGCTGGTTCACTCTAATGATTATTTCTTTTGCTGTACAGAAGCTGTGGAGTTTAATTAGACCCCATTTGTCTATCTTGGTTTTTGTTGCCAATGCTTTCAGTGTTTTGGACATGAAATCCTTGCCTATGCCTATGTCCTGGATGGTTTTGCCTAGGTTTTCTTCTAGGATTTTTATGGTATTGGGTCTCATGTTTAAGTCTTTAATCCATCTGCAGTTAATTTTAATGTAAGGTGTCAGGAAGGGGTCCAGTTTCTACTTTCTGCACATGGCTTGCCAGTTTTCCCAACACCATTTATTAAACAGGGAATCATTTCCCCATTGCTTAAAAGGAATCCGTCCATTTTATATAGATTATCTAATCTGTTGGTATATATTTGTTTACAACATTTGAATTAGTTTTATTTCTGTAAGCTCAGTAGTAATGTTCCCTTTTTAATTCCTGATTTCAGCAATTTGAGTCTCCCCTGTTTTTCCTTGGTCAAAGTTAAGGCTGGTCATTTTTTTTAAATCTTTTCAAAAACCAATTTTTGGTTCATTGACTTTCTCTACTGTTTGTTTTTGTTGTGCTGTTTGTCATTTATTTCTACTCTCATCTTTGCTATTTTTCTCCTTCTGCTTTTTGAGGTTTGGTTTGCTCTTTGTCTGATGAATGAGCCACAGATAGCCTCTGCATATTAGCCTCCAGGTTGTTTATTTCTTCACTGCAGGCTGAGACCTGTTAGCTCTAAACCCCTCTAGCACCAAACTCAACCGTTTACATAGCCATTTGTTTTTTAAAAAATACCCAAAACAAACATCTTTGTAGCTATTTAGTGCCTCTTTGCTTTGCATGCCCTATGAAATCCCATCCTGCATTTGGTATTGGCTAATTTATGTCCTTCCAAAATTCGTATATTTAAGTTCTAACCCCTAATACCTCAGAATGCAAGTGTATTTTGAGATCATATTTTTAAAGTGATGATTAAGGTGAAATAAAGTCACAGGGTAAGCTCTAATCCAATATGTCTGTCACCCTTATGAGAAAAGAAGATACAGATGAACAGAATAGGGAATGACTACGTGAGGACATGGTGAGAAGGCAGCCATTTGCCCACCAAAGACCGAGGCCTCAGAAAAAAACGAACTTGCCAACATCTTGATCTTGAACTTCTAGCTTTGGGAACCTTTGGGAAATAAATTTCTGTTTCATAAGCCGTCCCGTCTGTGGTGTTTTGTGATGGCAGCCTCAGCAAATTAATACCCACATCTGCTAGCAATGGATAAGATAAAGCCTTATAGTTATAAGACTCCAAACTGCTACTGCTCGTGGGAGCTTCAGATCCAAAGACATTCTGCTGTGATACTGAGGATGTTGACTAGATATGTAAGCCTTTTCTCTCCAACCCCCTTCCTCCCTAGAAGTAACCTTGCCCAAATTTCCTTTAGAATGGTGGCCTCCTAGGATTAAGCCTCTGGAATGTCTCATGCAGCCAGCTACTTCCTCTCCTATGCAATTCTGTCAAAGCAACACCTAATAAAGCCTGTGTGTTACTGTCTCTCATGGTCAGCCCTGAAATTCCTTGAACTCTACCCCTACACTCCCTTTTTCTCTAGTTTTTTAAGGTAAAAGATTAGGTTTTTAATTTGACATCCTTCTATCCTCCCCTCCCACAATATCCTTTGGTTTTTTCAAGAACAGCTGTTTATACTATAGATTCCTCTCTGAGCATTGATACAGCTTTATCCCCTAAGTTTTGGCATGCTGTGATTTTATTTTCACTCATCTTAATGTAGTTTCTCATCTCCTTTGTGATTTCTTCATTGTTTTAGCAGTATATATTAAAATTCCAAATATTATAAAATTTCTAATTTTCTCCCTGTTAATGATTTCCAACTGTATTCTTTTTTTAAATTGCATTTTAGGTTTTGGGGTACATGTGAAGAACATGTAAGATTGTTGCATAGGTATACACATGGCAGTGTGGTTTGCTGCCTTCCTCCCCATCACCTATGTCTGGCATTTATCCCATGTTATCCCTCCCCAACTCCCCACCCACCGCTGTCCTTCTCCTATTTCCCCCCGACAGACCCCAGTGTGTGATGCTATCCTCCCTGTGTCCATTTGTTCTCGTTGTTCAACACCCGCCTATGAGTGAGAACATGCGGTGTTTGATTTTCTGTTCTTGTGTCAGTTTGCTGAGAATGATGGTTTCTAGGCTCATCCATGTCCCGACAAAGGACACAAACTCATCCTTTTTTATGGCTGTATAGTATTCCATGGTGTATTATGTGCCACATTTTCCCTGTCCAGTCTATCATCGATGGGCATTTGGGTTGGTTCAAAGTCTTTGCTATTGTAAACAGTACTGCAATGAACATTCTTGTGCATGTGTCCTTATGATAGAATGATTATAATCTTTTAGATATATACCCAGTCAGAAAACATTCTGTATTATTTCAATCCTTTTAAATTTTGTGAAACTTGTTTTGTGGCCTAACATACAGTCTATCCTGGAGAAGTTTCATCTTCACTTAAGAACATGTGCATCCTACTGTTCACTTTCTTTGATGTGTTATCATACTAATTACATATTTATGCTTTCTATACCCATTAATACAGATTTATAATTATTGCTATAATGCTTTCTTGTAAATCAGATATGAGAAAATAAGGCCTTCAAATAAAAACACATTTATATTGTCTTTTATATTTATCTATGTAGTTACTTTTATCTATGCAGTTATGTACTTTATTTCTGCACATGGATTTGAGTTACTGCTAAATGAGTTTTGTTTCAAACCAAAGGATTCTATTTCTTGTAAGACAGATCTGCTAGTGACAAATTCTGTCATTTAGTGCTTATCTTGGAATGTCTTCATTTTTCCTTCATTTTTAAAGGACAGTTTTGCTAGGTGTAAAATTCTTGGTTGACATTCTTTTTGTCATTTTGAAATGTCACTTCCCTGCATTCTGGACTACATGGTTTCTGGAGAAAAACAAGCTGTTCATGTAATTCAGAATCCCTTGTATGTAATGAGTCACTTCTCTCTTGCTGCTTTAAGATTCCCTTTGTTTCTATCTTTTGTTTGACAATGTTTTACATGTGTATCTCTTTATGTTTATCCTAACTGGAGTTCAACAAACCTCCAGGATGTGGAAGAATGTAAATGCATGTTTCTCATACAATTTTGGAATTAAAAACATGATATCTTTAAATGTTCCTTCTGGATCTCTCTCTGTCTCTATTTTCTGGGATTATCAGCATGTGTATGTTGATGTGTTTGATAGTGTCCCACAGGTTTCTAAGTCTTTTTTCTTTCTTCCATTCCTTTCTTCTTTTTATTCCTCAGACTGGATAATACCATTTAAACTATTAATGTATTTGAGTTCACTGACTATTCCTTCTGTCTTCCAAATGTGCTGTTGACCCTTTTTTGAATACTTCATTTCTGTTACAGTACTTTCAGCTCCAGAATTTTAATTCTTTATATAGCTATTTATTGATATTCTCTCTTTAGTGAGATACTTTCATATTTTTCTTTATTTCTTTAGACATGGTTTTCTTTAGTTCTTCGACAATATTTAAGATAGGTTATTCATTGTGTTTGCCTAGTAGGCCCAACATCTGGGCTTTCTCATGGATAATTTTTATTGACTATTTCTTTGTTGCATATATTCTGTCTGGTTTTGTTCTTGTTGATTTTAGATGTTTTGTAAGTAAATCTAATTAATGTTATTTTATCATCTTTGAAAAAAGAATTTATGATGTTCAAAATAAATTTTGAAGATAGTTCACAAGACACAACTGGGCCGGGCATGGTGGCTCATGCCTGTAATCCCAGCACTTTGGAAGGCTGAAGTGGGCAGATCACTTGAGATCAGGAGTTTGAGACCAGCCTGGCCAACATGGTGAAACCTTGTCTCAACTAAAAATACAAAAATCAGCCAGGCATGGTGGTGCCCACCTGTAGTCCCAGCTACTTAGGTGGCTGGGGCAGCAGAATTGCTTGAACCTGGGAAGTGGAGGCATTGCAGTGAGCTGAGATTGTGCCACTGCACTCCAGCCTGGGTGTTGCAGTAAGACTCTGTCTCAAAAAACACAACTGCATGTATGCTATTTGCTCAATTTCTGTTAGTGCACTGCATCCAAACAACAAAAAGTTAGTGAGCTATCAACAGAGGAAAAAATGTCTTTTTTACGGAAGCATAAGGTGGAGGACACAAACCATGAAGCTGAGAAGTTAATCTAGTAACTGTAATTCTTTTCCCTCTCCCTTTCTCTAAGCCTACCTCAACTGATCTAATCACTGAATTGAGGCAGGGTTAGGCCATGGGAGGGGTCATGAAGATATATGTGAACCTCACCAATCTGGGATATGTTTTCAAAAGATGATGAAGAGCAAAATTCTAGCCTCAGCATCTTCTTTGGGGAATTTCAAAAAAGCCCATTGTTCTTTCAGAAAAAAGACCTTGATCTAAGTAAGGAGGTGGAGAGTCTCAGAAATCTCCCTGGAGAACTGGGAAATATATAAGAAATAAAGTAGACAGTGTCTCAAAGGGAATAGGCAGGGGCAAGTAGAAGAGGAAGAAAGTAATGAATAGTCTCAGCTTCTTAAACTCTTTTCTCATTGCTGATTCAGCCCTTTCTTTCCTATTCTCTCTTCCCATCTTCTCATTTGTTTATCCATTCAAGAAAATTATGCTGGAAATGGAGAATGTGGCAGTAAGCAAAACCAACTCACTAAATATCAACAACAGCAACAAATCAATCCCTACACCACTAGAACTTACAGACCTTAATTAAATGAACTTTCCTATTTGAAAAGTGCTATAAGGGCATATAAAAGCTTATAACAAACAGATGGCCTAGATTTAATATGCTGGGGGATGGGGGGAGGAGGTTGACAACAGAGTGACTTGCCCAGAGAGCAGAAATGTGGAAGAAAAAGAAGGGATTAATTCAATGAAGCAGGTGAAGTGAACACTTCAGGCAGGGGTACCCACCATGCATAGGCCAGAAAGCAAGAAGCAGATTTCAGTCCTGACTCCAGATTTTCGTCCCAGAGCATGCTGGGGGATTGGAGAAAGAGATCTTGGTCACCATGATCCTGGAGGTCTTGACATGATGCTGGAGTCATGGGGGCGGGGGCTTACTTGCTTCCTTTTGGAAGCCAAATGTCTCTCTATCCTATTGTGACTCTCAGCCCAACTTGCATCACTTTCTGCCACACAGTGGTCCCACCAGTGACTGACATAATCTTGAGCACATTATTTCTTCTCTAATGGGGCAGTACACCCGTACTGCCAGTGGCGTCTCCTGATCTCCTGAGCCTAAAGAGCCACAGGAGGTCACATTAACAGTTTTGGTTTAATAAGTCATTGCCATGCAAGCCAAAGGCAATTAGTTCTAAAACTGGGAACTGTCAAGATTAATTCCACTAAATTACATTATGAAACCAGGCCAAAAAAAAAATCATAGTACCATTTACACCAGGTGCTCTTTGTTTCAAGACCTCACTTACTTCTCAAAGCCAACATTTCAATTATGTACTAATTGCTATTTTCCTTTTCAGATGAAACAACTAAGCCCAGAGAGGTCTGCGAGTCACACAGCATCGATGCTAGAGATGGGATTCTATTCCATGACTAACTTCTTTTCTGGAATCCTACGTGAGTTATGCTTCTGGTACTCTGAACTACATTTTACACTCAAAACTTAACTATTATGATCTCTTACTATCACCAGAGAATCAATGCAGCGGCTTTTACAGTTATGATTTTCTTTCTTTTTCTATTTTGTGATCTCTAGGTAAATAAAACCTTTTGGCCCTAATAGCTATCCTGGCA
The DNA here is from genome assembly GCA_031835075.1 of Saguinus oedipus. Lineage (NCBI taxonomy): Eukaryota > Metazoa > Chordata > Mammalia > Primates > Cebidae > Saguinus > Saguinus oedipus. The sequence continues at coordinate 16,037,399 of CM063179.1, read as the reverse complement.
CTGCCAAATCTCTGATCCAGGGGGAGACACAGGGAGCCTCCGTCCAGAGCTGTCTCCTCCCAGAAGAGCTAACAGGAAAAAAAGTAACAGAGGTAACTTGCTGGTCCTAATTACTTTGCCCATTGTACATGTCTCAGATCAAATATCATTTTGTTCTCTTTTTCCCCTTTAGGGAGAATTAATTAAGCTCTAATTACACTGACAGAAAAAAATAGAAACTACAATAAAATTATTATTTTTTTTAAAAAAAAAGCTATTAACAAGGTCTGAGCACAGAGCTTGTTATAACCTGGGGAATGAGCCTCATTTGAATTTTATGGCCTTTGCATTTACATTTTTTTATTAAACCTTTTCTTATAATCCTCAATATGTCTTCTTTTCATGGTATAATCATTCTTGGGACTCTGTAGGTGTTAAATTAGATACTTGGGGCTCTCTTACTCTCCCTGCATTCAGAGTATAGCATATCCCATGAGGCAGATTAATCATTTTTTTAACTGATTTATAAGCTAACACCCAGTTCTTTTTTTTTTTTTCTATCTGGAATGAAGCCTAACTCACAGAGCCCCTCTGGTTCAGACAAATTAAGCCAATGTTTTCCTTGTTAGAGAAAAAATTAAAAAGCTTATTCCAGTCATGACATCTCACTGCAAAAAGGGAGTTTGATTCTTTCTCCCTGTCAAATGGAGTCCAGCCATGCAGACAGGGCTGTGTTGACGTGAAGATGGAAAGAACCTTCCCACTCAGAGTGTGAAAGGTCCTCTTACCCCACAAGATCTGCATTACTGACTTGAAGGTCAGAGCTTCAAAGATAAACTATCCCAAGAGGAGATGTGACCTGCCACTGAGTAACACGATGCAGGGCAGAATTACACCTCAAACGTAGACTCTGGACCTGTCTAGCAGTTTTCCTGCCAACATGGCTGGCCCACCTGGGTAAGGTGTTTAGAATTCAGGTTCTCATCTCAAGTCTAGATCTACTGAATCAGAACCTCTATGAGTGGGATCCTGGAATCTGCATTTCTCAAAGCCCTCAGAGAGATTCTGATGACTAGGAGGAGTCATCTGATTAAGAATAGCTGCAAAACACTAATTTTCAGAGAAAGGGAATGCACTAGGTATTCCAAAGAGCATAGAAGAATGAGACATACTCTGAGACTGGAGATTCTAACCAAGGTGGCTTCCTAAAGCGGAATTACTCTGGAATCTTTACATTGGTCTTAAAAACTGATATAATTGGTAGAAGACAGCCTAAAGGAAGCTTCTCCGGAGTACAGATCTGACTGAGACACAGAACGAGAGCAATATCTGCATCTCCAAGCGAGGTACCAGGTTTGTTCCAAAGGGACTGGTTGAATAGTGGGATTAACTCAATAAAAGGCAGTGAAAGCAGCCCAAAGGGGGCAAGCCAAGACAAGGTGGGGCACTGCCCCACCTGGAAAGTGTATCTGGCACAGAGGATCAGGGCGGCATCACCTCCTTGGTACTCTGAGTCAGATACAGCGATTCACTCCGAGACTTTGGCAGCACATAGCCCAAGAAAATGCCACTTGGCTGAGAACTGCCCTGAGTTGCAGACCTGGGTGACAGCCCAGGCTGGCAGCCCTGGCCAGACCAGTGCCTTGTCAGTGCAGACCAGGTGGGGACTTGGACAAACACTGAGAAAACTTGTGAAAAGGAACTGTTCGTCCCACAGAAGGGACAGTTGAAAGCAGGGAGGGACATATGGCCAGACGGACTCTACCTCCACAAGATCCAGCAACCAGAATCCCTCTCCCTGTTAACTGTGAAACCAGGAGAGTGTCACTGTTAACACATCAGACGGAGCTCATTTGGGAGCAGCAGGCTCCGCAGAGGGAAAGAAGCCCTCCATTGGGAAGGTGAGGCTAATCTGACTGGCATAAACAGAAACCAGGCGAAGAATAAACAGCAATCTGGTTGAGACTGAGGCAGCCCAGCAGCGCCTCCACAGGCAGACAATGGACAGACTGTCTCAAGTGGAACAATGACACCCGTGTTCAAAAAAAAGCCTCATACAGGAGAAATAACCCCAACTTTAACAGAAAAGACATCCACTCAGAGATACCACCCATAATCACCAACTTCAAAGAGCAAAGATAGATAAACCCACAGAGATGGGAAGAAACCAGCACAAAAAGGGCGAAACCCTCAAAGTCCAGAATGCCTCTCCTCCCCAGAGAGATCACAACGACTCACCAGGAGGGCAACAGAACAGGCCAGAAAACGATTTTGATGAGCCGACAGAAGCAGGCTTCAGAAGGTGGGTAATAACAAACTTCTCTGAGCTAAAAGAACATGTTTTAACCCAATGAAAAGAAACAAAGAAGCTTGAAAAAAAATTAGACAAAATGCTAACTAGAATAACCAGCCTAGAGAAGAACATAAACGACTTGATGAAGGTGAAAAACACAGCATGAGAACTTCATGAAGCATACACAAGCTTCAATAGCTGAATTGATCAAGCAGAAGAAAGGATATCAGAGATTGAAGATCAACTCAATGAAATAAAAAGAGAAGGCAAGAAAAGAGAAAAAGAAGTGAAAAGAAATGAACAAAGCCTCCAAGAAATATGAGATTATTTGAAAACGCCTAATCTATGCTTGATTGGTGTACCTGAATGTGACGGAGAGAATGAATCCAAGCCGGAAAACACTCTTTAGGATATTATCCAGGAGAACTTCCCCAACATAGCAAAGCAGGCCAACATTCAAATACAGGAAATACAAAGACCACCACAGATATACTCCTCAAGAAGAGCAACCCCAAGGCACATAATTGTCAGATTCACCAGGGTTGAAATGAAGGGAAAAATGCTATGGGCAGCCAGAGAGAAAGGTCAGGTCACCCACAAAGGAAAGCCCATCAGACTCACAGCAGATCTTTCAGCAGAAACCCTACAAGCCAGAAGAGAGTGGGGGCCAATATTCAATATCCTTAAAGAAAAGAACTTTCAAACCAGAATCTCATATCCAGCCCAACTAAACTTCATAAGTGAAGGAGAAATAAAATCCTTTACAGACAAGAAATTACTGAGAGATTTCATCACCATCAGACATGCCTTACAAGAGCTCCTGAAGGAAGCACTGAACACACACACACACACACACACACACACACACACACACACACACACACACAAAACCAGTACCAGCCACTGCAAAAATGAACCAGATGATAAAGGCCAAGGATGCAATGAGGAAACTGTGTTGACCAATGGGCAAAACAAACAACCAGTAACAAAGTGGCAGGACCAAATTCACACATAACAATATTAATGTTAAAAGTAAATGGCCTAAATGCCCCAATCAAAAGGCACAGACTGGCAAACTGGGTAAAAAGTCAAGACCCATCAATGTGCTTTATTCAGGAGACCCATCTCACTCTCACATGCAAAGACACATACAAACTCAAATTAAAGGGATGGAGGAAGATTTACCAAGCAAATGGAGACCAAAAAAAAATCAGGGGTTACAATCCTAGTCTCTGATCAAATGGACTTCAAACCAACTAAGATCAAAAAGAAGGGCATGACATAATGATGAAAGGATCAATACAACAAGAAGAGCTAACTATCCTAAATATATATGTACACGATACAGGAGCACCCAGCTACATAAAGCAAGTTCTTGATGACTTACAAAGAGACTTAGACACCTGAATAATAATAGTGGGAGACTTTAACACTCCACTGTCAACATCAGACAGATCAATGAGACAGAAAAGCAACAAGGATATCCAGGACTTGAACACAGAACTGGAGCAAGTGAACCTAATAGACATCTACAGAACTCTCCACCCCAAAGCCAAAGAATTTACATTCTTCTCAACACCACATCGAACTTACTCTAAAATTGACCACATAATTGGAAGTAAATCGCTCTTCAGCAAATGCAAAAGAATGGAAATCATAACAGTCTCTCAGACCACAGTGCAATCAAATTAGAACTCAGGAGTACGAAACTAACTCAAAACTGCACAACTTCATGGAAACTGAACAACTGGCTCCTGAATGTCAACTGGATAAACAATGAAATGAAGGCAGAAATAAAGATGTTCTTTGAAACCAACAAGAATGAAGACACAATGTACCAGAATCTCTGGGACACATTTAAAGCAGTGTCTAGAGGAAAATTTATAGCAACAAATGCCCACATGGGAAGTGAGGAAAGATCTAAAATCAGCACCCTATCGTCAAAATTGAAAGAGCTACAGGAGCAAGATAAAAAAAAAACTCAAAAGCTAGCAGAAGACAAGAAATAACTAAGATCAGAGCAGAACTGAAGGAGATAGAGACACACACAAAAAAACCCTTCAAAAAAAGTCAATAAATCCAGGAGCTGGTTTTTTGAAAAGATCAACAAAATAGACCACTAGCCAGATTAATAAAAAATAAAAGAGAGAGGAATCAAATAGATGCAATTAAAAACAATAAAGGGGATATCACTACCGATCCCATAGAAATACAAACTACCATCAGAGATTACTGCAAACAACTTTATGCACATAAACCAGTAAACCTGGAAGAAATGAATAAATTCCTGGACGTTTGCACCCTCACAAGACTAAGCCAAGAAGAAGTTGAAACCCTGAAATCCTATTATTGTTGAGACCAATAAGAAGAGCCAAAGTTGAGGCAGCAATTAATAGCCTACCAACCAAAAAAAAGTCCAGGTCCAGATGGGTTCACAGCCAAATTCTACCAGATGTACAAAGAGGAGATGGTACCATTCCTTCTGAAACTATTCCAAACAATACAAAAAGAGGGAATCCTCCCAAACTCATTTTATGAGACCAATATCATCATGATACCAAAACCTGGCAGAGACTCAACAACAACAAAAAAACTTCAGGCCAATATCCATGATGAACATAGATGCAAAAATCAATAAAATACTGGCAAACTGATTGCAACAGCACATCATAAAGCTTATCCATCACAATCAAGTAGGCTTCATCCCAGGGATGCAAGGCTGGTTCAACACATGCAAGTCCATAAATGCAATCTACCACATAAACAGGAACAAAGACAAAAACTGCATGATTATCTCAATAGAAGCAGAGAAGGCCTTTGACAAAATTAAATAGCCCTTTATGCTAAAAACTCTCAATAAACTAGGTATCAATGGAACATATCACAAAATAATAGCTATTTATGACAAACCCACTGCCAATATCATACTGAATGGGCAAAAACTGGAAGCATTCCCTTTGAAATCTGGCACTAGACAAGGATGCCCTCTCTTACCACTCTTATCCAATATAGTACTGGAAGTTTTTTTTTTTTTTTTTGAGATGGAGTTTCACCCTTTTTACCCAGGCTGGAGTGCAATGGCGTGATCCTGGCTCACCGCAACCTCCACTTCCTGGGTTCAGGCAATTCTCCTGCCTCAGCCTCCTGAGTAGCTGGGATTACAGGCACGTGCCACCATGCCCAGCTAATTTTCTGTATTTTTAATAGAGATGGAGTTTCACCATGTCAACCAGGATGGTCTCGATCTCTTGACCTCGTGATCCACCTGCCTTGGCTTCCCAAAGTGCTGGGATTACAGGTGTGAGCCACCACGCCCAGCCTAGTACTGGAAGTTTTAACCAGAGCAATCGGGCAAGAAAAAGAAATAAGGGGAATTCAATTAGGAAAGGAGGAATTCAAATATTCTCTATTTGCAGACAACATGATTGTATACTTAGAAGACCCCATTGTCTCAGCTCAAACTCTCCTTAAGCTGATAAGTAATTTCAGCAAAGTCTCAGCATACAAAATCAATGTGCAAAAATCACAATCATTCCTATACACCAATAACAGACAAATAGCCAAATCAAGAGTGAACTCCTATTCACAATTGCTACAAGAAGAATAAAATACCTAGGAATACAACTAAAAAAAGGAGGTAAAGGACCTTTTCAAGGAGAACTACAAATCACTGCTCAAGGAAATAAAAGAAGACACAAACAGATGGAAACACATTCCATGCTCATGGTAAGGAAGAATCAATATCGTGAAAATGGCCATACTGCCTAAAGTAATTTATAAATTTAACACTATCCCCATCAACCCACCAAAGACTTTCTTCACAAAACTGGAAAAAAAAAACACTTTAAACTTCATATGGAACCAAAAAAGAGCCCACATAGCCAAGGCAATCCTAAGCAAAAAAATACAAGGCTGGAGACATCACACTGCTAAACTTCAAGCTCTACTACAAGGCTATAGTAATCAAAACAGCATGGCACTAATACCAAAACAGAGCTATAGACCAGTGGAACAGAACAGAGACCTCCAGAGCAACACTGTACATCTACAACCATCTAATTCTTGACAAACCTGACAAAAACAAACAGTGGGGAAAAGACCCCATGTTTAATAAATGATGTTGGGAAAATTGGCTAGCCATGTTCAGAAAGCAGAAACTGGACCCTTTATGCTAAAATTAACTCCTGATGGCTTAAAGATTTAAACATAAGACCGAACACCATAAAAACCCTAGAAGAAAACCTAGGGAAAACCATCCGGGAAGGACTTCATGACTAAAACACCAAAAGCAATGGCAACAAAAGCCAAAATAGGCAAATGGATCTAATTATTTTTCAGAGCTTCTGTACAGCAAAAGAAACAATCATTACAGTGAACCAGCAATGAACAGAATGGGAAAAATAATTTGCAATCTACCCATCTGACAACAGGCTAATATCCAGAATCTACAAAGAACTAAAAGAGATTTACAAGATAAAAGCAAACAACCCCATCCAAAAGTGGTCAAAGGATATGAACAGACACTTTACAAAAGAAGACTTACATGAAGCCAACAGACATATGAAAAAATGCTCATCATTACTGGTCATTAGATAAATGCAAATCAAAACCACATTGAGATACCATTGCACGCCAGTTAGAATGGCAATCATTAAAAAATCTGGAGATGACAGATGCTGGAGAGGATGTGGAGAAATAGGAACACTTTTACATTGCTGGTGGGAGTGTAAATTAGTTCAACCATTGTGGGAGACAGTATGGCGATTCCTCAAGGACCTTGAAATAGAAATTCCATTTGACCCAGCAATCCTGTTACTGGGTATATATCCAAAGGATTATAAATTGTTCTATTATAAAGACACAGGCACAGGTATGTTTGTTGTGGCACTGTTTATGATAACAAAGACCTGAGACCAACCCAAATGCCCATTCACGATAGACTGGACAAAGAAAATGTGGCACATATACACCATAGAATACTATGCAGCCATAAAAAGCGATGAATTCGTGTCCTTTGTAGGGACATGGATGAATGTAGAAACCATCATTCTCAGCAAACTGACACAAGAACAGAAAATCAAACACCACATGTTCTCGCTCATAGGTGGGTGTTGAACAATAAGAACACATGGATACAGGGGGGGAGCATCACACATTGGGGTCCATTGGGCAGGGTTAGGGGATAGATAGTGAGAGGGAGGGTGGGAAGGGATAACATGGGGATAAATGTCAGGTATAGGTGATGGGGGGATGGTGGCAGAAAACCACCTTACCATGAATGTACCTATGCAACAATCTTGCATGATCTGCACATATACCCCTGAATCTAAAGTACAATTAAAAACAACTGATATAATTTTGGATTTCATTCTAATGATGACATATACACATATAGATGTAAACACACATACACAAAGATACTCTTATGCATATTCAGATATATATGTGTGTGTGTGTGTGTGTATATATAGATGTACATTGTGTATATATGTGTATCTGTTACATTGCCTAGAACAGCCCATTCTATAGTCATAGAACAAATACAATCTATCCCAAGATTTCTACAAATCCCTGGTGGGGCTGAATGTGGGGATTACTTACATCCTGATATGGTTTGGCTGTGTTCCCACCCAAATCTCATCTTGAATTATAGTTTCCATAATCCCTACATATCATAAGAGGGATCTGGTGGGAGGTAATTAAATCATAGGGGCTGTTACTTCCATGCTGTTCTTGTGATAGTGAGTTCTCATGAGATTTGATGCTTTCTATAAGGGGCTTTTCTGCTTTGCTTGGCACTTCACTCTCCTGCCTCCATGTGAAGAAGGATATGTTTGTGTCCCCTTCTGCTCAGACTGTAAGTATCCTGAGGCTTGCCCAGCCATGCAGAATTATTTGCTTTCACCATTTCATGGGTATCATCTCTAATTTTCCAAGCATGTAAAGTGAGCCTGCATTTGATTTCCACTAAAATCCATTCTCATAACGTGTTGTTTTATACAGTACACTGTAATAAAGAGTATTTTGGGGAGAAATGCATGGACGAGGGGCAGTGATGTGCTGGATCTGGCTCAAACAGGGCCATGAGAACCAGCCATTAAATTTCCAGAAATTTTGTAATCCAGTTGTTAAGTACAACCATGATTAAATATATGTTTGTAATTAAGTTATATAATTAATAAGAATAGTATCAGAAGCTCATCACTTACTAGTTGTTTTACTACATTTTATTATTACCTATGTCCTTGAAGTTATTTGTATCTACCGTATTTGTGTTGTAGAAATACAGTAAAATGTGCTGCTATTGCTCATCTCTTCCCAATTCTGTGTTTAGTGATTACACATGGGTAACTTGAGAATGGCCATGGTGAGAGTATTTATAGCACAGAAATTGGTGAATGCTACACATCTAGGCTTGATTTATTGTTATGCTGATTGCCTAGACTTAAAAATTAATGGATAATATGTTAATAATGCCCATTAAGCTTAAATGTGTCATGTCTGTAGCCACTACATTGTGAATAGTATAAAACTGAAGACATTTTTCAGTATTTAAAAAACTTTTTTTCTGATTCAGCAGTCATTCACATCATTGACAAATGAGTGAAGTCCTAACATACGTTTTCTTTGTTTTCCTTTTATTCAGTAACATAAAACATTAACCAACATTTATGTGGAATGAATGTTGTTTAATAAAGGCTACAAATAAATATTTGTATTCAAGTATGTGGTTAATAAAGGCTACATGTTATATTCAAGTATTTATTTGTAGCCTGATGTTGTCAAATGATAGTTGAATTGCAAACTTAGGTCCGTTATACATATAAGAATTCTGCAAAAACCAAGAAAGTGTTGTGTAAGTATCAATTGGCTATAGGACAAAGAACACTGTATAATTTATTATTATCTGTTACATATCCTTTAGGTCAGTAAAGTTTATAAGAAACTTAAGTATGTTTTCCCAGAGACTTGGTTGTTAAACATTTACCAGTCTCCCACAAGAGTTTATAATCACACCAACATAAATACATTAAATAGTAAATGTCCTTTGATATATATACATGCTTTCTCACCTCATTGGTGGTAATTGTTCTTTTTCTTATCAAGTGCAAAAACTGATAATTCCCTTCATCTCCTGCAAAGCGGTTTAGTCATCCCTTTCACTGGAGCACTAGATAATTGTGGGTTACCACTCAAACCTCCACGTCCTTTTCTCCCATCAAGAGCACACTGATCTTTCATTGGTGGCTATATCCCTCTTCGATTCCCAGTCCTATTGTTTGGGTAGATTTAACTCCATTCCCCAGTTACAGGAATTGGCTCTGCAGGCTTAAGCCAATCAATGGCTTCCTGCTCTCTGGCCACAGTGATTGGTGCAGAGTTGAGCACATGACCCAATTTGGGCCAATGAGAGAGACGAAATCTCAAAACTGAAGTTGAAAATATCAAAAGAGATCTATGACTTTTCTCCGGACAATGTATTTTTTTTTTTTTTTTTTTTTTGCCAATCATTGAGAGCTTGTAAGGTTGCTGAGGTTGGTTGGCCTTGAACTCTTGGCCTCGCCTTTGCAAGCGCCACTACATCCGGCCGGAGCCACTTTGGGCCCCTCCGGACAATGTATTTTAAGATAGAAACAACTTTAGCCATTTTATTATCACAGGACAAGAGCTAAGAGCTGAAGGGAGAGAAACTACCAGAACCCAAGAGTGAGGCCAAACACCATAGACATAAACAGGATAGACAACCACCTAGGTCCACACTAAAATCACTTGAGCTTTTAGATGAAGTGTTACTTGAAACAAGATCTTCCTGGGTTTTAGGTACAAGTATGAATACATCTCCTTTTTTTAAGGCTCATTTGAGTTGGATTTTCAGTCATGTGGAACCAAAAATATCCTTAACTTTATATTTGTCCTGGCTTCTAAGCTCAGGGGCCTTACTTTCCATTCCAAGTTTAATCAAGCCTTTGAGTAAAACAGGTAGTTTCTTCCATAACAGAGTTTCTTCTCTAATAAGGTAAAAAAATTTTAACCCCACTACGCAAGCGTAGTGTTTCTAATAACTTATTGCCAAATAAAATGAACATTCTAGAACTTTAGACCATATTTATTCCATGGCTTCTAGAGCTTGCTAGCACAGGATTATATGCACTACAGGAATATGCATACTTTAGATTGAGAAGTGTGGCACTAAATTATGAAGCTACCACTTATATTTCAGGAAAAAATTTTTTCAATAATTTGCTTAAATAAGAATCATTGGTTGATCCATGTGTTTTCTATGGTCACAGAGTAGGATATTGAAAGAATTAGATGTAGAATGCAGTGGTTTGAAGGAAGTGAAGGGTGATGATAATGATGCTAATAGCAAAACTTTTAGTAGTTCTTGCAATGTGCCAGGCTGTGTTAAATGATCTCCATGAATTAATCCTCACTGCCATCCCCCATTTACAGGTGATTAAATGGAAATGCTTAACTTCATACACCTTGGTTCCTGAGTCTGTGCTCTAACCACTAGGTTGTACTGCTTATCCACTATGTGCTTAAGAGAAAGTTGGTAAAATGGAAATGAATTTGGATCCATTCATAGGAATTGGTGAGTCCAGGTCAGGATCTGCTTTTGGGGCTCTGAGAGTTGTGGAGTCACAATATTCACAAAAGATGCCTAACTAAGGCCAGCAAAGCAGACAACAGACCGAATGCAATTCATGCTCAAAGAGGACTGGAGTTAGAAGTGGAGAGGCATCCAACAGCTCCATATCCATAGAGCAAAATAAGGCCATCAACAGTCAAGAATCAGAGGGCAAGAATATGTGTATATGTCAACCAGTGGAATGGGAGGGCTGCAGATACTAGCTCAGAATGGAGACTACACAATGAGAGGGCACCAAAGGATGATTTTTTTTAATGTATCAAATAAAGAAAGGTCTCATGGTTAAGGCCTCTGCACTTAGAGAGAGAAGTACTGTACTAAATAGTCATTGTCACCGTAATGCTAAATAAGAAACCATGCCAAGACTCAGTAGCATCCAACCACAAGAATTCATTTCCTGTTCACAGATTTGTGGGCCAGCTGGGGTTCAGCTGATCTAGGCTATGCTCTGCTCCAGGCGGCAAGCTGGGTTCAGATCTCTTCAGATGACCTTCTATAAGGTCATCCAGCCTTATGACCCTCTCTCACCTTCTTTGGACCAGGAGGCAAGCCAGGGAAGGTTTATGTCATAGCACCGACAAAAGCAAGTTGGACCATACCAGCATATTTCAAGATTCTGCTCATATCTTGTCGGCTAGCATCCTACTGACCAAAACCAACTCACATGGCCAAGCTCAAAGACACTGAACACTGTGTGCTATGAGATACAGCAAGGAGGATAGATTTAGTCCTGATACTATTCTAGAAGGGAAAGTAATTAAGACCAACAATTAAATCTACTCTATTAATCCATTTTGAATTGCTATAAAGGAGTATCTGAGATGGAATAATTTAATTAATTTAATTTTATATATTTATTTATTCATTTTTGAGTAGGGTCACTCTGTCACCCAGGTTGGAGTGCAGTGGTGTGATCTTGGCTCACTGCAACCTCCGCCTCTCAGATTCAAGAAATTCTCCTGCCTTGGTCTCCCAAGGAGCTGGGACCACAGGTGTTCACCACCATACCTGGCTAATTTTTCTATTTTTAGTAGAGATAGGGTTTCACCATAATGGTCAGGCTGGTATCAAACTCCTGACCTCAAGTGATCTGCCTGCCCCAGCTTACAGGTGTGACACAGTGCACTTGAGCCTGAGACTGGGTATTTTAAGAAGAAAAGAGGTTTATTTGACTCCCAGGTCCACAGACTATACAAGTATGGCACAAGCATCTGCTTCTAGTGAGGTATCAAGAAGCTTTTAATGAAGCTGGAAGGGAAGAGGGAGCAGAGGGGTCACATAGTGAGGGAGGGAGCAAGAGAGAAAGGAGGAGGCTCCAGGCTCTTAAACAACCAGCTCTCATATGAACTGCAGCAAGAACTCACTCATTACTGCAAGGATGGCACCAAGCCATTCATGAGGGATCCAGCCTTATGACTCAATACCTCCCATGAGGCCCTACCTCTAACACTGGAGGTCTCATCTCCACATAAAATTTGACCAGAACACACATTCAAACCATATCATACAGGCCCAAAAGATGAAGAGAATTTTTTTTATAGCAATATAAGGGTCTGCCCTAAAGACAGAAGCAAGGTGTGAGACAGTATCCTTGGCACTGGAGAAGGAGAATGGGGAAGAACCCATCAGGGTGATCAGATATATGAGAGAATGGTGAGGTGGAGTAGAGGGAGGAAGGAGGAGATGCTTTTTCTTGGTAGACATCACCAGATGGGGCATGGCTATTTCTAAGGTAACTCAGTGGGAAGAATCACTCAAGATTGAGTTGAAATTGTGTTCGGGCCAGTTATAAACTAGTAAATATGGACAATAAGGAGAGAGAGAGAGAGAGAGGAAACTGTTTGACTGCAAGTACGTGAGACACTCAAAACAGACTCACCCAGATGACACCCTCCTGAATTCCTGGATTCCCACAGAAATTACAGATAAAGAGGGATTTCCAAGATGGCGCAGTAGGAACAACTTGGGATTGCAGCTCTCAGTGAAGGTGCAGAGGGTGAGTCCTAGCTGCATTTTCAGATGGACCTTTGTTGCCCACAGAACGGGGAAATTCCCAGGTGTAGGAGAGACACGGGACACCAGCACAGCCCTTTCGGCTTGCGCAGCCGTTTCGGCTGGTGCTGCGGTGCAGCGGCACCCCACACAAAACTCACTGGTCTGGGTGCCCTGTTAAACAGGCAATCTGATATTTGGGAGGGCAGATTAACATATCCATCTGATTAAATGGGACTTGGACAGTGAGCCAGACCAGGAGATTCCTGGGAAGTGTGATTTGAGCCGATGCAGTGGGTCGCGGCATGGGAAATCACACAGATCCTGGTGCCCTATCAGCAGGTGACTGAAACACCTGTGAGAGAGTCAACCATTCAACTTAAAAAGAAAAGAGAGAGATAGAGAGAGAAACAGGACTCTGAGGCAGGGAGCCAGGTGATCAGGCTCAGCGGGTCCCACCCCCACAGGGACAAACAAAATGGCAATTCAAAACGCTCAGGGTTGAGAGTTTTACTGTGGGCTTAGCTGAATCCAGGATGGTATAGCTCGGTGGGGGAGGAGTGTCCGCCACTACGGACGCATTCTGCCCCTACTGAGGTACACACCCATTGCTGAAGCAGCCTGCCATTGCTGAGGCAACCCACCATAACAGAGAGACTCAGCCAACAGGGCAGAGCCCACGACAGTAGGGCGGAGCCCCGCGGCAGCAGGGTGGACCCCGCGGTAGGAGGGCAGAGCCTCGGCAGGCAAATAGTGACTAGACTGCCTCCTAGCTGGGCAGGACAGTGCAACAGAACCTCATAAAGAAAGCCCCAACTCCCTGACACAGAGCATCTGAGGGAAAATAAAGAGGTTTTATAAGTTCTGCTGCAGCAGATCTAAACACACCCGCCCAACAACCCTGAATGAACAATGCAGCTCACAGCTCAGCACTTGAGCTCCTATAAAGTACAGACTGTCTCCTCAAGAAGCTCCCTGACCCCTGTATATCCAAAGAGTCACCTCAAAAAAGGACTAATCAGACTGACATTTGGTGGGCATCATTCTGGGACAAAGGTAGCAGAAGAAACTGGTAGCATCCCTCACTGTTCCACAGCTGCTACAGGTGTACCCCAGACAAGCAGGGCCTGGAGTGGACCTCAGCAGTTGTACAGCAGAGGGGCTAGACTGTTAGAAGGAAAAATAAGTAACAGAAACACTTTATCATCAGCAATCTGGGCATCAACTCAGACATAGTGAGGGAGGGAGCAAGAGAGAAAGGAGGAGGCTCCAGGCTCTTAAACAACCAACTCTCATATGAACTGGAGCAAGAACTCACTCATTACTTCAAGGATGGCACCAAGCCATTCAGGAGGGATCCAGCCTTATGACTCAATACCTCCCATGAGGTATTGAAAAGTCAGCAACTACTAAGATGACAGGTGGATAAATCCACAAAGATGGGAAGAAACCAGTGCAAAAAGGAGAAAAACACCTGAAACCAAAACACCTCACCTCCTACAAAAAACCAAAGCTCCTCACCAGCAAGGGAATGAAGCTGGATGGAGGAGTGTGATGAAATGACGGAATCAGACTTCAGAAAGTGGATAATGAGAAACTTCAGTGAGCTAAAAGAACATGTTCTAAATCAATGCAAAGAAACTAAGAATATTGAAAAAAGATTTGAAAAAAGATTTGAGGAAATAATAACAAGAATGGACAACTTAGAAATATGAATGAACTGAAGGAGCTGAAAAACACAACACGAGAACTTCGCGAAGCATGCACAAGTTTCAATGGCCGAATTGACCAAGCAGAAGAAAGAATATCAGAAGTCGAAGATCAACTCAATGAAATAAAACGAAAAACCAAGATTAGAGAAACAAGTGCAAAAAGGAATGAACAAAATCTCCAAGAAATGTGGGACTATGGGAAGAGACCTAACCTACGTTTGATAGGTGTACCAGAATGTGATGAAGAGAATGAATCCAAGCTGGAAAACACTCTTCAGGATATTATCCAGGAAAATTTCCCCAACCTAGCAAGGCAGGCCAATACTCAACTCCAGGAAATACAGAGAACACCACAAAGATACTCTGCAAGAAGAGCAACCCCAAGGCACATAGTCATCAGATTCGCCAGGGTTGAAATGAAGGAGAAAATACTAAGGGCAGCCAGAGAGAAAGGTCGGGTCACCCATAAAGGGAAGCCCATCAGACTCACAGCAGATCTCTCGGCAGAAACTCTACAAGCCAGAAGAGAGTGGGGACCAATATTCAACATCCTTAAAGAAAAGAACTTTCAACCCAGAATTTCATATCCAGCCAAACTGAGCTTCATAAGTGAGGGAAGAATAAAATCTTTCAGCAACAAGCAAGTACTCAGAGATTTTGTCACCACCAGGCCTGCTTTACAAGAGCTCCTGAAAGAGGCACTACACATAGAAAGGAACAACCAGTACCAGCCATTCTAAAAACATACCAAATGCTAAAGAGCATCAACAAAATGAAGAATCTGCATCAACCAATAAGCAAAACAACCAGCTAGCATCAAAATGGCAGTATCAAATTCACACATAACAATATTAACCCTAAATGTAAATGGGCTAAATGCACCAATCAAAAGACACAGACTGGCAAATTGGATAAACAACCAAAACTCATTGGTGTGCCGTATCCAGGAAACCCATCTCACATGCAAGGATACACAAAGCCTCAAAATAAAGAGATGGAGGAAGATTTACCAAGAAAATAGAGAGAGAAAAAAAAAAAGCAGGAGTTGCAATTCCTGTCTCTGATAAAATAGACTTTAAAGCAACAAAGATCAAAAGAGACAAAGAAGGTCATTACATAATGGTAAAAGGATCAATACAACAAGAAGAGCTAACGATTCTAAATATATATGGATCCAATACAGGAGCACCCAGATATATGAGGCAAGTTCTTAACGACTTACAAAGAGACTTAGACTCCCACACAATAATAGTGGGAGACTTTAACACTCCACTGTCAATATCAGACAGATCAACCAGACAGAAAATTAACAAGGATATCCAGGGCTTGAACTCAGACCTGGAACAAGCAAAACTAATACACATTTACAAAACTCTCCACCCCAAATCCACAGAATATACATTCTTCTCAGCACCACATCACACCTACTCCAAAATTGACCACATAATTGGAAGTAAAGCACTCCTCAGCAAATGCAAAACAACTAAAATCATAACAAACAGTCTCTCAGACCATAGTGCAATCAAGTTGGAACTCAGAATTCAGAAACTAACTCAGAACCACACAGCTTCATGGAAACTGAACAACTGGCTCTTGAATGTTGATTGGATAAACAATGAAATGAAGGCAGAAATAAAGAAATTCTTTGAAACCAATGAGAACAAAGACACAACATACCAGAATCTCTGGGACGCATTTAAAGCAGTCTCCAGAGGAAAATACATAGCAATAAGTGCTCACAGGGGAAGAGTGGAGAGATCCAAAATTGACACCCTATCATCAAAATTGAAAGAGCTAGAGGAGCAAGATCAAAAAAACTCAAAACCTAGCAGAAGACAAGAAATAACTAAGATCAGAGCAGAACTGAAGGAGATAGAGACATGAAAAACCCTTCAAAAAATCAATAAATCCAAGAGCTGGTTTTTCAAAAAGATCAACAAAATAGACAAACCACTAGCCAGACTGATACAAAAGAAAGAGAGAACAACCAAATAGATGCAATAAAAAATGATAAATGAGAAATCACCACAGATTCCACAGAAATTCAAACCATCATCAGAGAATACTACAAACAACTCTATGCACATAAACTAGTAAACAAGGAAGAAATGGATAAATTCCTGAACACCTGTGTCCTCCCAAGCCTAAACCAGGAGGAAGCCGAAACTATGAATAGACCAATAACAAGGTCTGAAGTTGAGGCAGCAATTAAGAGCCTACCACACACAAAAAAGCCCAGGTCCAGATGGGTTCACAGCCAAATTCTACCAGACACACAAAGAGGAGCTGGTACCATTCCTTCTGAAACTATTCCAAATAATCCAAAAAGAGGGAACCCTTCCCAAATCATTTTATAAGACCAACGTTATCCTGATACCAAAACCCAGCACAGATTCAACAAGAAAAGAAAACTTCAGGCCAATATCCATGATGAACATAGCTGCAAAAATCTTCAATAAAATACTGGCAAATCGATTGCAACAGCACATTAAAAAACTTATCCATCATGATCAAGTAGGATTCATCCCAGGGATGCAAGGCTGGTTCAACATACACAAGTCTATAAATGTAATTCACCATATAAACAGAACCAAAAACAGAAACCACATGATTATCTCAATTGATGCAGAGAAGGCATTTGACAAAATTCAACAGCCCTTTATGCTAAAAACCCTCAATAAATTCGGTATTGATGGAACATATCTCAAAGTAATAAAAGCTACTTACAACAAACCAACAGCCAATATTATACTTAATGGGCAAAAACTGAAAGCATTCCCTTTGAAATCCAGCACGAGACAAGAATGCCCTCTCTCACCACTCCTATTCAACATAGTCCTGGAAGTTCTAGCCAGAGCAATCAGGCAAGAAAAAGAAATAAAGTGTATTTGAATAGGAAAGGTGGAAGCCAAATTGTCTCTATTTGCAGACGACATAATAGTATACCTAGAAGACCCGATTACCTCAGCCCAAAAACTCCTGAAACTGATAAGCAACTTCAACAAAGTCTCAGGATATAAAATCAATGTGCAAAAATCACAAGCATTCCTATACACCAATAACAGACTTAAAGAGAACCAAATCAAGAACGAACTGCCATTCACAATTGCTACAAAGAGAATAAAATACCTAGAAATACAGCTTACATGGAACGTAAGGGGCCTCTTCAAGGAAAACTACAAACCACTGCTCAACAAAATAAGAGAGGACACAAACAGATGGAGAAACATTCCATGTTCATGGTTAGGAAGAATCAATATCGTGAAAATGGCTATACTGCCCAAAGTAATTTACAGAATCAATGCTATCCCCATCAAGCTATCATTGAATTTCTTCACAGAACTGAAAAAAACCACCATGAACTTCATATGAAACCAAAAGAGAGCCTGCATAGCCAAGTCAATTCTAAGCAAAAAGAACACAGCAGGAGGCATCACACTACCAGACTGCAAACTATACTACAAGGCTACAGTAATCAAAACAGCATGGTACTGGTACCAAAACAGAGATATAGACCAATGGAACAGAACAGAGGCATTGGAGGCAATACAACATATCTACAACCATATAATCTTTGATAAACCAGACAAAAACAAGCAATGGGGAAAGGATTCCCTGTTTAATAAATGATGTTGGGAAAACTGGTTAGCCATGTGCAGAAAGCAGAAACTGGACCCCTTCCTGACACCTTATACTAAAATTAACTCCAGATGGATTAAAGACTTAAACATAAAACCTGGCACTATAAAAACCCTAGAAGAAAATCTAGGCAAAACCATTCAGGACATAGGAGTAGGCAAGGACTTCATGACCAAAACACCAAAAGCATTGGCAACAAAAGCCAAAATAGACAAAAGGGACCTAATCAAACTCCACAGCTTTTGCATGTCAAAAGAAACAGTCACTAGAGTGAATCAGCAACCAACAGAATGGGAAAAAATCTGTGCAGTTTACCCATCTGACAAAGGGCTGATATCCAGAATTTACAAAGAACTCAAACAGATTTACAGGAAAAAAACAAACAAGCCCATTCAAAAATGGGCAACAGATATGAACAGGCACATTACAAAAGAAGACATACATGAGGCCAACAAACACATGAGAAAATGCTCATTATCACTGGTCATTAGAAAGATGCAAATCAAAACCACATTGAGATACCATCTCACGCCAGTTAGAATGGCGATCACTAAAAAATCTAAAGACAACAGATGCTGGAGAGGATGTGGAGAAATAGGAATACTCTTACACTGTTGTTGGGAGTGTAAATTAGTTCAACCATTGTGGAAGACAGTGTGGTGATTCCTCAGGGACCTAGAAATAGAAATTCCATTTGACCCAGCAATCCCATTACTGGGTATATATCCAAAGGATTATAAATCATTCTATTATAAGGACATATGCACATGAATGTCCATTGCAGCACTGTTTACAATAGCAAAGACTTAGAACCAACCCAAATGCCCATCGATGATAGACTGAACTGGGAAAATGTGGCACATTTACACCATGGAATGTTATGCAGCAATCAAAAATGATGAGTTTTTGTCCTTTGTAAGGACATGGATGAATCTGGAGAACATCATTCTCAGCAAACTGACACAAGAACAGAAAATGAAATACCACATATTCTCACTCATAGGTGGGTAAGAAAAAACGAGAACACATGGACACAGGAAAGGGGGTACTACACACTGGGGTCTATTGGGGGGAATAGGGGAGGGACAGTGGGGGGAGAGATGGGGAGGTATAGCCTGGGGAGAAATGCCAAATATGTGTGAAGGGGAGGAAGGCAGCAAAACACACTGCCATGTGTGTACGTATGCAACTATCTTGCACGTTCTGCACATGTACCCCCAAACCTAAAATGCAATTAAAAAAATAAACTAGTAAATACGTAATGGTAAAGGTTATAGATTGATGCTTAGGTTTCTTCCCTTTCCGGAAGGATCCTCAGCTCACCTTACTGTGGATCTAACATAGCTAGCCCAAAGGATGATTAAATTTGTGTTCTGTTGTGCTATGTCAGGGTCAGTTTAAAGGAAGCATGCAGTAATTCAGAAGGACTATGTTTCCCTGTCAATTTCACCCCTTGCTTCTTGAAGGAGCCTCTCTAGTCCTTTCTTGGCCACCAGAGAATGCAGCCATGAACAAAGGTAGATGACCCATCATTTCCTTCAGGAAGTTGTAGATGCTGAGCTAATTCACCCAGATTAGCTCAGCAAATCTGCACTCACAGCTTTCTAAGTGAAATGATATTTACTACCTATGTTGGGCTGTCTGAATCTGAAATTACACCCAGTATTCCTTGGGGCTCAGGGCATTATAGTCAGCTTTCACTGGATATCAGAGCTTTACATACAATAAATGTCAACATATGATACCTTCATAAAAAAAAAGAAACTCACCAGGTACTGTTTTAGAGCAGTAACTCTCAACCTGTCTGCGTGTGAGAATCATCTTAGAAGCTATGATATCACAGATGCCCGGGTCCCTCCCAGGACTAATTCAATCAGAATCTCAAGGTAGAGGAAGTACCTGGACTTGCTGTTGTTGTTAGGCTCTCCAGTTGTTTCTATGTGTAGTCAGGTGTGAAAATCACTGTTATAGACCCTCTCGTTTAATTAGCATGGTGCTGTATTGGTCTGGTGATCTCTTTGACAAAATTCACTGTGAAAATATAAGACATGTTCATGTTCATTCTGTGTTCATTGAAGAATGGAACTTTTTGTGAAGATCAACACATCATGCTTCTTTGCTCTAGAAGTTCTGCAACAGTTTTCAGCCAAAAGCAAGGGGGAAGCATGTATTTTCAATCAAAACATTAATAACAAATAATGATGACAACCATGATGATAAGAAAATGTCGCAACATCTTGGCCAACTTCACTCAGAGACAGAATATTCTTTCTTTTTTCCCTTCAGGAATTGTGTGCATTTATTGATATACATGGAAGCTTTTGTTTTACAATCAAGGAATAATGGGGAGTGGATATGTTGCTAGATAAAATGCCAGCAGGAGAAAATCTTTGAGCTGGATGGGACCGATTGGTGTCTACCTTTTCCTTCTTGGACTGCACATTTCTTGCATGTGCTAGAAGTGGACAAACTACCTTGTCTTAGGGGATTTTTGAGCTCTGGATATTTTCAGAGCTATTTTGGGGACAGATGATAAAATATACGGTAAAATGGGAGAACACATTCTCTCTTCTGATCTGAGACCTCTGGAGCAGCACTGATCAGAAATAGTCATCCCCATTTCAAAGCTGAGACTAAGATAAAATAAGACATTTGCCCAGCATCACTGAGCATGGAGAGATGGAGCTGGGATTTAAACACATATCTTCCAAACCACAAATTCTCTGCTGATTTCAAGATAGAAAAACCATAGTATTTTGGGGAACCGGAAATAACAGAGTTATAGAGGCTTTTTTTTTTTTTTTTTTTTTTTTTGAGACGGAGTTTCGTTCTTGTTACCCAGACTGGAGTGCAATGGCGCGATCTCGGCTCACTGCAACCTCCGCCTCCTGGGTTCAGGCAATTCTCCTGCCTTAGCCTCCAGAGTAGCTGGGATTACAGGCACGCGCCACCATGCCCAGCTAATTTTTTGTATTTTTAGTAGAGACGGGGTTTCACCATGTTGACCAGGATGGTCTCGATCTCTTGACCTCGTGATCCACCCGCCTCGGCCTCCCAAAGTGCTGGGATTACAGGCGTGAGCCACCGCGCCCGGCCCGAGGCTTTCTTTTTTTTTAAGTTAATATCTCCATGACATCAGTTTCTCTGGGCACTTAGGGATGGCTCCATGTTGAGACATCGTTTCATGTTATTTCAAATACAGCAGCAAGCCCTGTGACTTCTCAAGCAACAGACCATTGCCGGGGAAAGAACATGAAAACACTGAGCTCATTTTTGCAACAAAGAATGGAAAGTCTTCCTTGCTAAGATGGTTCATACCTTTTAGTTATTCCACTGAGGAGTGGAAATAGTAATGGAAGAAGCAGAGATGCAGGGCTTCAACTCCCTGCCTCTACCACTGTTGCTTTTTCCTGGGGCCCAGGGGCTTTCCCCACTCCCCACAGCTGCCTTGGGAATCATCCCTCCAGGAAAGAACAAACATTGCATTCATTTTCCTGCCAGGAAGCTCTTGGATGGGTAGGAGTTTGCAGGAGATGGGCAGGTTGGAGAGTTTATTTTCAAAGTTGACCTTAACTTGGAAATCCTCACCCTGAGTGGCAGGGAGCCGTCTGGTTGTCTGCTTGCACTCTGCCCTGATTTCTTTCTCATGCTCTGAGTTGGCCTGGTTATAGTTTTACTTTTCATTTTTCCTCTATGTCTCCCAAATGCAGTCTTGGCACATTCTCCTCTATTTTAAACCTCATTTTGCCATAATCAGAGGTTAATTAGATAGACAATCTTAGATTCCACTGCAACACTCTGATCAGTGAACCTTACCTGGTGCCAAGGAAGTCGGTGGACATGCCAGTGGAGTAGAAGCACAACTCTCTGCTACAAATATTCAGTATATTATCCTAGATTTCTTAGTACATTTGTGAAGAACCAAGAGTGGCAAGGGAGATGGTATCAGGAGATGATATTCCAAAAAGAGAGGCAAGTGTCAGAGAGAAAAAATAGTTTTTTTGATGACAAAGCGAATGGTTCCACATTGCTGAACTACCCAAGAGATTATTCAGCATTATCTGTTACTGGAATGGAGTGTCAAAATATTTCTTTTTTTAAAAAAAATATATTTTATTGCATTTTAGGTTTTGGGGTACACATGAAGAACATGCAAGATTGTTGCATAGGTAAATACATGGCAATGTGGTTTGCTGCCTTCCTCCCCATCACCTATATCTGACATTTCTCCCCATGTTATCCTTCCCCAACTCCCCACCCCCTGCAGTCCCTCCCCTTGTTCTCCCCAACAGACCCCAGTGTGTGATGCTCCCCTCCCTGCATCCATGTGTTCTCATTGTTCAACACTCGCCTATGAGTGAGAACATGTGGTATTTGATTTTCTGTTTGTTTGCTGAGAATGATGGTTTCCACATTCATCCATGTCCCTACAAAGGACATGAACTCATCATTTTTTATGGCTGCATAGTATCCCATGGTGTATATGTGCCACATTTTCCCTGTCCAATCTATCATTGATGGGCATTTGGGTTGGTTCCAAGTCTTTGCTATTGTAAACAGTGCTGCAATGAACATTCGTGTGCATGTGTCCTTATAATAGAATGATTTATAATCCTTTGGATATATACCCAGTAATGGGATTGCTGGGTCAAACGGAATTTCTATTTCCAGGTCCTTGAGAAATTTCCACACTGTCTTCCACAATGGTTGAACTAATTGACACTCCCACCAACAGTGTAAAAGTGTTTCTATTTCTCCACATCCTATCCAGCATCTGTTGTCTCCAGATTTTTTAAAGATCGCCATTCTAACTGGCGTGAGATGGTATCTCAATGTAGTGTTGATTTGCATTTCTCTAATGAACAGTGATGATATGCATTTTTTCATATGTTTTTTGGCCTCATATATGTCTTGTTTTGTAAAGTGTCCATATCCTTTGCCCACTTTTGAATGGGCTTGTTTGTTTTTTTCCTGTAAATCTGTTTGAGTTCTTTGTAAATTCTGGATATCAGCCCTTTGTCAGATGGGTAAACTGCACAGATTTTTTTCCCATTCTGTTGGTTCCTGATTCACTCTAGTGACTATTTCTTTTGCCATGCAAAAGCTGTGGAGTTTGATTAGGTCCCATTTGTCTATTTTGGCTTTTGTTGCCAATGCTTTTAGTGTTTAGGTCATGAAGTCCTTGCCTACTCCTATGTCCTGAATGGTTTTGCCTAGATTTTCTTCTAGGGTTTTTATAGTGCCAGGTTTTATGTTTAAGTCTTTAATCCATCTGGAGTTAATTTTAGTACAAGGTGTCAGGAAGGGGTCCAGTTTCTGCTTTCTGCACATGGCTAACCAGTTTTCCCAACATCATTTATTAAACAGGGAATCCTTTCCCCATTGCTTGTTTTTGTCTGGTTTATCAAAGATTATATGGTTGTAGATATGTTGTGTTGCCTCCGATGCCTCTGTTCTGTTCCATGGGTCTATATCTCTGTTTTGGTACCAGTACCATGCTGTTTTGATTACTGTAGTCTTGTAGTATAGTTTGCAGTCTGGTAGTGTGATGCCTCCCACTGTGTTCTTTTTGTTTAGAATTGACTTGGCTATACGGGCTCTCTTTTGCTTCCATATGAAGTTCATGGTGGTTTTCTCCAGTTCTGTGAAGAAATTTAATGGTAGCTTGATGGGAATAGCATTGATTCTGTAAATTACTTTGGGCAGTATAGCCATTTTCACGATATTGATTCTTCCTAATCATGAACATGGAATGTTTCTCCATCTGTTTGTGTCCTCTCTTATTTTGTTGAGCAGTGGATTGTAGTTCTCCTTGAAGAGGTCCCTTACATTCCTTGTAAATTGTATTCCTAGGTATTTTATTCTCTTTGTAGCAATTGTGAATGGCAGTTCATTCTTGATTTGGTTCTCTTTAAGTCTGTTATTGGTGTATAGGAATGCTTGTGATTTTTGCACATTGATTTTATATTCTGAGACTTTGCTGAAGTTGCTTATCAGTTTCAGGAGTTTTTGGGCTGAGATGATGGGGTCTTCTAGGTATACTATCATGTCGTCTGCAAATAGAGACAATTTAACTTCCACCTTTCTTATTCAAATACACTTTATTTCTTTTTCTTGCCTGATTGCTCTGGCTAGAACTTCCAGGACTATGTTGAATAGGAGTGGTGAGAGAGGGCATCCTTGTCTCGTGCCGGATTTCAAAGGGAATGCTTCCAGTTTTTGCCCGTTAAGTATGATATTGGCTATTGGTTTGTCATAAATAGCTTTTATTACTTTGAGATATGTTCCATCAATACAAAGTTTATTGAAGGTTTTTAGCCTAAAGGGCTGTTGAATTTTGTCAAATGCCTTCTCTGCATCAATTGAGATAATCATGTGGTTTTTGGTTTTGGTTCTGTTTATGTAGTGAATTACATTTATAGACTTGCGTATGTTGAACCAGCCTTGCATCCCTGGGATGAATCCTACTTGATCATGATGGATAAGTTTTTTAATGTGCTGTTGCAATCGGTTTGCCAGTATTTTATTGAAGATTTTTGCATCTATGTTCATCATGGATATTGGCCTGAAGTTTTCTTTTCTTGTTGAATTTCTGCTGGGTTTTGATATCAGGATGATGTTGGTCTCATAAAATGATTTGGGAAGGGTTCCCTCTTTTTGGATTATTTGGAATAGTTTCAGAAGGAATGCTACCAGCTCCTCTTTGTGTGTCTGGTAGAATTTGGCTGTGAACCCATCTGGACCTGGGCTTTTTTTGTGTGGTAGGCTCTTAATTGCTGCCTCAACTTCAGACCTTGTCATTGGTCTATTCATAGTTTCGGCTTCCTCCTGATTTAGGCTTGGGAGGACAAAGGTGTCCAGGAATTTATCCATTTCTTCCTGGTTTACTAGTTTATGTGCATAGAGTTGTTTGTAGTATTCTCTGATGATGGTTTGAATTTCTGTGGAATCTGTGGTGATTTCTCATTTCTCATTTTTTATTGCATCTATTTGGTTGTTCTCTCTTTTCTTTTGTATCAATCTGGCTAGTGGTCTGTCTATTTTGTTGATCTTTTTGAAAAACCAGCTCTTGGATTTATTAATTTTTTGAAGGGTTTTTTTGTCTCCATCTGCTTCAGTTCTGCTCTGATCTTAGTTATTTCTTGTCTTCTGCTAGGTTTTCAGTTTTTTTGATCTTGCTCCTCTAGCTCTTTCAATTTTGATGATACGGTGTCAATTTTGGATCTCTCAACTTTTCTCATGTGGGCACTTATTGCTATATATTTTCCTCTGGAGACTGCTTTAAATGCGTCCTAGAGATTCTGGTATGTTGTGCCTTCGTTCTTGTTGGTTTCGAAGTACTTCTTTACTTCTGCCTTCATTTCATTGTTTATCCAATCAACATTCAAGAGCCAGTTGTTCAGTTTCCATGAAGCTGTGCAGTTCTGAGTTAGTTTCTGAATTTTGAGTTCTAACTTAATTGCACTATGGTCTGACAGACTGTTTGTTATGATTTCAGTTGTTTTGCATTTGCTGAGGAGTGCTTTACTTCCAATTATGTGGTCAATTTTGGAGTAGGTGTGATGTGGTGCTGAGAAGAATATATATTCTGTGGATTTGGGGTGGAGAGTTCTGTAAATGTCTATCAGGTTTGCTTGTTCCAGGTCTGAGTTCAATTCCTGGATATCCTTGTTAATTTTCTGTCTGGTTGATCTGTCTGATATTGACAGTGGAGTGTTAAAGTCTCCCACTATTATTGTGTGGGAGTCTAAGTCTCTTTGTAAGTCGTTAAGAACTTGCCTTATATATCTGGGTGCTCCTGTATTGGGTCCATATATATTTAGAATCATTAGCTCTTTTTGTTGTATCGATCCTTTTACCATTATGTAATGACCTTCTTTGTCTCTTTTGATCTTTGTTGCTTTAAAGTCTATTTTATTAGAGAGGATAATTGCAACTCCTGCTTTTTTCTGTGTGTGCTCTCCATTTTCTTGGTAAATCTTCCTCCATCTCTTTATTTTGAGGCTTTGTGTATCCTTGCATGTGAGATGGGTTTCCTAGATACAGCACATCGGTGGGTTTTGTCTTTTTATCCAATTTGCCAGTCTGTGTCTTTTGATTGGTGCATTTAGCCCATTTACATTTAGGGTTAATATTGTTAGGTGTGAATTTGATACTGCCATTTTGATGCTAGCTGGTTGTTTTGCTTATTGGTTAATGCAGATTCTTCATTTTGTTGATGCTCTTTAGCATTTGGTATGTTTTTAGAATGGCTGGTACTGGTTGTTCCTTTCTATGTGTAGTGCCTCTTTCAGGAGCTCTTGTAAAGCAGGCCTGGTGGTTACAAAATCTCTGAGTACTTGCTTGTTGGCAAAAGATTTTATTCTTCCTTCACTTATGAAGCTCAGTTTGGCTGGATATGAAATTCTGGGTTGAAAGTTCTTTTCTTTAAGGATGTTGAATATTGGCCCCCACTCTCTTCTGGCTTGTAGAGTTTCTGCCGAGAGATCTGCTGTGAGTCTGATGGGCTTCCCTTTGTGGGTGACCCAACCTTCCTCTCTGGCTGCCCTTAGTATTTTCTCCTTCATTTCAACCCTGGCAAATCTGACGATTATGTGCCTTGGGGTTGCTCTTCTTGCAGAATATCTTTGTGGTGTTCTCTGTATTTCCTCGAGTTGAGTATTGGCCTGCCTTGCTAGGTTGGGGAAATTTTCCTGGATAATATCCTGAAGAGTGTTTTCCAGCTTGGATTCATTCTCTTTGTCACATTCTGGTACACCTATCAAATGTAGGTTAGGTCTCTTCACATAGTCCCACATTTCTTGGGGATTTTGTTCATTCCTTTTTGTGCTTTTTTCTCTAATCTTGGTTTCTTGTTTTATTTCATTGAGTTGATCTTCGACTTCTGATATTCTTTCTTCTGCTTGGTCAATTCGGCCATTGAAACTTGTGCATGGTCCGTGAAGTTCTCGTGTTGTGTTTTTCAGCTCCTTCAATTCATTCATATTCCTCTCTAAGTTGTCCATTCTTGTTATCCTTTCCTCGAATCTTTATTCAAATCTTTTTTCAAGGTTCTTAGTTTCTTTGCATTGATTTAGAACATGTTCTTTTAGCTCACTGAAGTTTCTCAGTATCCACCTTCTGAAGTCTGATTCCATCATTTCATCACACTCATTCTCCGTCCAGCTTTGTTCCCTTGCTGGTGAGGAGTTTTGGTTGTTTGTGGGAGGTGAGGTGTTTTGGTTTTGGGTGTTTTCCTCCTTTTTGCGCTGGTTTTTTCCCATCTTTGTGGATTTATTAACCTGTCGTCTTAGTAGTTGCTGACTTTTTGATTGGGTCTCTGAGTGGACGCCCAGATTGTTGATGATGAAGTATTTCTGTTAGTTAGTTTTTCTTCTAACTGTCTAGCCCCTCTGCTGTACAACTGCTGAGGTCCACTCCAGGCCCTGCTTGTCTGGGATACACCTGTAGCAGCTGCAGAACAGTGAGGGATGCTACCAGTTTCTTCTTCTGCTATCTTTGTCCCATAATGATGCCCGCCAAATGTCAGTCTGATTAGTCCTTTTTTGAGGTGACTCTTTGGATATACAGGGGTCAGGGAGCTGCTTGAGGAGACAGTCTATACTTTATAGGAGCTACAGTGCTGAGCTGTGAGCTTCGTTGTTCACTCAGGGTTGTTGGGCGAATGTGTTTAGGTCGCTGCAGCAAAACTTATAAAATCCCCCCCTTTTTTTTCCCCTCAGATGCTCTGTCTCAGGGAGTTGGGGCTTTCTTTATGAGTATCTGTTGCACTGTCCTGCCCAGCTAGGAGGCAGTCTAGTCACTATTTGCCTGCTGAGGCTCTGCTCTGCTGCCACGGGGCTCCGTCCTACTGCTGCAGGGCTCCACCCTACCACCACGAAGCTCCACCCTATCGCCACGGGGCTCCACCCTACTGCCGCAGGGCTCAGCCCTGTTGGTGGAGTCTCTCTATTATAGCGGGTTGCCTTGGCAATGGCAGGCTGCTTCTTCAATGGGCGTGTTCCTCAGTAGGAGCAGTATGCATCCATAGTGGCGGACACCCCTCCCCCACTGAGCTGCGCCGTCCTGGATTCAGCTGAGCCCGCAGTAAAACTCTCAACCCTGAGCGTTTCAAATCACCGTTTTGTTTGTCCCTGTGGGGGTGGGACCCGTCGAGCCTGATCACCCGGCTCCCTGCCTTAGAGTCCCTGCTCTCTCTCTCTCTGTCTCTCTCTCTCTCTCTTTTCCTTTTTAAGTTGAACGGTTGACTTTCTCACAGGTGCCTCAGTCGCCTGCTGACAAGGCACCAGGATGTGCATGATTTCCCATGCTGTGGCCCACTGCACCAGCTCAAATCACGCTTCCCAGTTCCCAGGAATCTCCCGGTCTGGCTCACTGTCCAAGACCCATTCAATCAGATGGATATGTTAATCTGCCCTCCCAAATCTCAGACTGCTGGTTTAACAGGGCTCCCAGACCAGTGAGCTTTGTGTGGGCTTCTGCTGTGCCGCGGCACTGGCCAAAATGGCCATGCAAGCCAAAAGAGCTGCACTGGTGTCCTGCATCTCTCCTACACCTGGGAATTTCCCCATTCTGTGGACAAGAAAGGTCCGTCTGAAAATGCAGCTAGGACTCACCCTCTGTGCCTTCATTGAGAGCTGCAATACCGAGTTGTTCCTACCCTGCCATCTTGGAAAATCCCAGTTTCATTTTTAATGAACAGATGTTGACATTAAATTTGATTAAGTGAGCTCAACAGTTAATGAAAAATAGCCCTAATATTTCTTTTTCTCAAACATGTTAAAGGTTGCAAAACTCATTTCCATTGAAAATATCCGGCCATGATTTCTCAACTAAGGAAACACCCATCTCCAAAGTTATCTGTGGAAGTCACAGGGCCAATAATGTTTGGCTACTGTGACATTCATTTGGCTTAATGGTTCCTTCCTGAGAATCTGATGTCTTTTCTACCTGCCCAAGCTACATAGGAATTGAAACTGACATACTTCTCCCCACAGGTCCCTTTCTTCTCTGTAGATTATGTGAAAAATGAGCCAAATTTCAATTACCTTGTTATGCTCACTCACCTCACATTGAGGGCATGTCTCTTTGAGGACCTGTTGTCTGCCAAGCACCCCATTTTTTCTTTCAGCTTCATCACTGCTTTCTCGTCTTCCAACCTCCCTCAAAATTTAGAGGGAGACCTTACTCTGTCCCAGATGTCCCAGGTCCACCCTGCTATGCAGACTCCAGGAATCAGCTACAGGTCCTAATCCCCTCATTCTCCCCACACCACTCCCGTCCTAAGTCATAGACCCTTCTATACAGCCCCCCACTCCCCGCCCATTAGAATGCAATGAGAACAAAAATCATAGTCACGGAACAACAATGAAAAAAAAAACCCAAAAATTTAATGAAGATTTAACTCTGTCTAGGGCCTCATATGCACTGTAAAGACGTATAAGTCACGTTTCCTGTTGTCTACTGGGGACAGTCTAACGAGGAACATACCGTCATACCCAGTGTGCTATTTAAAATCCTTGGCAACACGTATGTCATGAACACCCACATATCAGAACAAACTGGTTTCAGCATGGGAGCAGACTCCTGCAGACTCACTGACCAAGGTAACAGTCTTCTATTTGCAAGATACCGGAAAGTCTTGGGTAAATGGCTGGGATGATACAGGAGGTGAAGGGGGCACTGGAGAGATGGGAGAGCAGGTATTTATCAATCAGAATGGTGGTATTTCAATCTGTAACTAACTTAGATGGCCGTGTGAGTGCTCACCAGCTGAGCAACAGCCCTGCTGGGACCAAAGCATAGGCAGTAAGCCTGTTTGTGCATCCGATACCACCTGGGACACTTGGTAAAAAATCAGATTCTACGTCCTACACTCAGATTCTGAGTCAGTGATTTTAAGCTGAGTTTGGGAGTAGGTACGTTAGCAAAAGTCTTTAGTGACTTCAATTTGGGAAAGACTGTTAACATGCTGGTCAAGATGGTAGGCTTTGCAGTTTGGCAGGTCTGAATCAGAACTCTAGCTCTGACATTGGCTTAATCTTTGAGGCTCACTCTACTCATCTGTAAAATGGTTCTAATAATGGTGGTTGTGAGGACTATATGAGAAAATGTTCCTGAAATGCTTAGCCCAGACCTAACATAGAAAAGGTAGTAAGTCTGTACCTCCCCATTCCTTGTCCAAAACAAAACAAAAGGAAAACTCTAACTGAACTTTCTAAGGCACACTGTGGGAATGAAGACTCTCAGGACTCACCCTATTTCAAATAAGTCAATATTTCTTCAGGGTGAGAATTTACATTTTAAACAAGCACCCAACATCATTCTTAGATTCACTAAATTAAAAATAAACATTGGTGCAGTTGGAGAAAGAATAAACAAGCACTTCGCATCACAAGAGTTGGGTGCTGCTGCTCTGACTGCACAGGTGGCTTCTCCTGAACACAGAGAACAGGATGATGTAGGCTCTGGAGGACTGGTGCGGAGAGGGGGACCCTAGCACCAAGTCTGCTTGTCAGTATAGTCCCTGCATCGTGCCTCCACTCCCTGGGGGATGTTTAACCTCATTTAAATATTGATATGAACCCCCTCCCCTCTCAGCACACTGTGAAGAAGAAATTAGCTCATGGATATGCAGTACTCATGCCTAAGAGAGCATTCTAATTAATGACACAAATCAATAGTCCCATGGGTTGGGTAGGAGGCTTCCATTTATTTTCTTCTTTAAGTTTTACTAACATTCTATATATTTATCAATCTTTTCCCAACTATAAAAATCCTATGAAAAATTTGGAACAACTGAGAAATAGGAAAAACACTATAGCACAGTGGTCAAAGACATGAGCATAAAGTGGTTTAAAAATGTTATTTATCCAGGTACAATGACTACATCATCAAAAGGGCTTTTCAGGTCAGGAGTTCGACATCATCCTGGCTAACATGGTGAAACCCTGTCTCTACTAAAAATACCAAAAAAATCAGTTGGGCATGGTAGCAGGTACCTGTAATCAGCTACTTGGGAGGCTAAGGCAGGAAGATAGGAAAATGGCTTGAACCCAGGAGGTGGAGGTTGCAGTGAGCCAAGATTTTACCACTGCACTCCAGCCTGAGTGATAAGAGCAAAACTCTATCTCATTAAAAGAAAAAGAAAATGAAAAAGGGCTTTCCTGTTAAAGACGATGAGTATCTCCTTACACAGTTCCTAGAAGGAGAGAAACACTATAGCACAGTGGTCAAAGACATGAGCTCTAGTTTGGGCTCTACCACCCGCATTGTGACCTTTAGCCAACTTACCTCACCTCTTTTTGTCTCAGTTTCCTCATCTGTAATGTGGGGGTAATGCTATTCTCTAATAGATAAAGGTCTCACAATAAGTAATACAATATAATAAAAAGTATAGAGCTCTTAACCTGCTCAAAAGGCATCGGATTATTATTTGAATAATACATTTTGATCAAGGGAGAAAAATTGGGTCAGAAAACCCTACTGTTAGTAGGTGTTATCCATTCTGTCAGTTTGTAAATATTTCAGCTGTCAGCCTGGGAATAATAGTTGCAGTCAATATTAATGGCTTTTACAGTAGCCAGCCACTATTCTAAAAGCATTTAGCCCTCAAAATAGCTTTCTGAGATTGGGAATATAAAGAAGTCCCTATGTATTCTACTATTTTCTAGTTTTTTCTTTCTTACCTGAAAAGTTCACCTGTCAAAGAAAATGATCCTGGCTCAAATCACACCCATGCCATCCAGATGAGCACACCTGGAGGTTCATTTTTTCATCTCTGTTACTGCTTGAGGGAGTGATGTTTGTGATGTCGCTTTTGATTGTTTGCTGCATGGCTAATCTTAAATATTTGTTTAATATGCAAATGACACCTCCCAGTGACAGCTCCAGGGAAACTGCAGATGTCTTTCCTTCAAAACGACACAGCCTCACTGCTGTTCACTCAGTGACTGACATTGTATTGCTTCAATTCAGAGCTCTGATATACTGAATTTGACTTCAAACACAATGACTTCTAGCGAGGCCATTGTTAACACATACAAAAACACCTCTGTGAGAATTAGAAAATGGTGCTTCCTCTGGGCAGATAAATTAGAAGAAAGTAGCACCATCACCACTCGCCTACAACCTAGTAGAAAATTAGAAAACACTATTCCCATCTCAGTGGCTAACATAGGAAGAACAACCCTTCTGGATATACCTAATATCAAAGGGTACACAGCTTGGGGAGTGGAGAACTAGCTACATTTGGGGCCAATACTTGCCTTCTTGGCAAGAAATCTTTGTTTAGTGCAGCACCTGCAAAACCTTATAGAGCAACCATGACCCAGAGTCCTAAAATATTTGCACTTCTGAATTTCCACATACTGTGGAATAAAATTGTTATTTCAGCGGCTTGGCATCACAGACCCTCTTAGGAACCACGCTTGATTAGGAAAATGCCTTGATGGGCTACTTTATGTGCAGAAAAATCCTTCATGGAAGAAGATGGCTTTATTGGTAGAGGCTCTCTCTGGTTAACAGGAATTTGGTGGGAGGCAGGTAGAGACGGTTAGGCTAAGAGGAGAGGAATGAGAAAAGGGAAGAGAGCTAAGTAATGGGAAGATAGCACATGTAGAGTGATAAGGTCCCAATGGCAAGGTGGTCAGAAGGCTTTTTTTGGAGACAGGGGAGCAAAGATGTCTAATATTACAGTTTAGGTTTTAGGGAGATTGTCACACAAATCTCTTCTGTTGCCTTAAAGCTTTACCAACAATCTGACAAATATAGCCTCAACTTAGGCCAGTGCTTGCAAAACAGCCAAGTGACCCCAAACTGATCTAATTCCATAAACGGAGAAACACAAATACAGAGTGACCCAAGAAGCCTAGTTCATAGAAGCTGGTCTGTAACATACCTCTGAGAGTCCTAGAGGGATGGGAAGAGACTCTGGTTCTCCTACTATGCATGGGGTAGAGGCAAAGTCAATTTCATTTAAATTTCAAAGAACAAGGTAATCCCAGTGGACATCAAACTTACACATTTCAGCAATGATCACAGAGTTCTGGCTGTCATCTCTCTACTTCTCTCTGAATTGTGATCATTATAGTTCATAACTGCCAAGTGTCTAATATGTACCAGGAACTGAATATATATGATCTTAAACATCAAAACAAGCTTAGCCATATGTGTATGTCCACATTTGAGAGTTAAGGGCCTTGTAGGTCAGAGAGGTCAGTTACATGTCCAAACTACAGAAGTGTTCGGTGACAGAGCTAAAATATGAACCCAGACCTCTCCAACTCTAAAGACAAACCACCTTTCAGCATCTTGTGGGAGTGAATTCATATCTGCTTAAACTCTCCTTTCCAACCACTTTAGAAGAAGAACAAGTTCCTGGGGCTGAGTGTGGGAAACACTTATAGTTGGAAACCCACACACGTGGGCAATTTTCCATTACCAGAATAAAATCTTGCTAATTTTGGTGATAGGCCAGGCTAAACTGGGTAAGAATCTGAATTTTAACGTGGTTCTTAAGGAAAGTATAAATATAGGATATATAGGACAGTTGACGGTTAAGTTCCCCCTGTTGGTGTTAGTTCTGGTATGAGTTTAAGGAATGTGAGAATCAGATCCAGACGGAGACCAGGAAGGGAAATGCCTCCCTCCAGCAAGAACAGAGGCTTTGTTGAGTCCCAATCTCTTCTTCCCAGCCGGCATTCCCTTAACTCCAGGGGTACTTAGCCTGGCGTTTGGAGAGAGTAATTGCTTTCATTTATGTGAAGAGCATGCCGTGTATGCAATGTGTGCCTAATTATCCTGCAGCATGGCAACAATGATGCTTATCATTAAATACGTGCTGGATCACCTTCGTCAGAAGTTTTTCTTAATGTCAACACTACATTCCGTCATGTGTGCTGAGACTTCATGGCTTTTTAAATCATGTTGCAGTGTGGTTACGATGAAGATAAAAGCTAGAAGAAAACCCTGTGCAGAAACGCCAAGGAACAGGAGAAGGAAAGTACGGATTTCTACGTGTCAGGCACACTGTGGTGGAGGTAGTGTCTTTTCATGTTGACAACCGAAGATCTGGCACTGTTTTACTTTCAAGTTCCAGAATACATGTGCAGGACATGCAGGTTTGCTACATAGGTAAACATGTACCTTGATGTTTTGCTGCATCTATCGACTCATCATTGAGCTATTAAGCCCCACATGTATTAGGTATTTATCCTGATGCTCTCCCTCCCTGCCCCTGCCCCATGACAGGCCCCAGTGTGTGTTGTTCCCCTCCCTGTTGCCACATGTTCTCATTGTTCAGTTCCCATTTATGAGTGGGAACATGCAGTGTTTGGTTTTCTGTTCCTATGTTAGCTTGCTGAGGATAATGGCTTCCAGCTCCATCGAAGTCCCTGCAAAGGACACAATCTTACTACTTTTTATGGCTGCATAGCATTCCATGGTGTTTATATACCACATTTTCTTTATCCAGTCTATCACTGACGGGCATTTGGGTTGATTCTATGTCTTTGCTATTGTGCATGGTCTGGCAAAGTTTTCAAATGTCCCACTCCCTAGGGGATGGCATTATCCCTCGCTGATAACCACTAGCCCATATACAGAAGTCACTGAGACATGAGGGCCTTCAGACAGAGGGCCAAAGGGGAACCTGGAAATATTCTAACGGCATTCCAGAGGGAGGGCAATGGAGGGTTCTGGGGATGTGGCATCGTATCAACATTCCAGAGAGAAAGCTGAGAGATAGCAGAAATATAATACCCCAGTGACATTCTCAAGAAAGGAAGAATTTCTGGGCCTCTGGGAAGCATGGCTACATGAATGAGACATCCTTCCCCTCCACTCACTGGTCTAAGCCTGACATGTCCATGAGCAGGTGGAAGCAAATGAGGCCGTGGGTTCTGCTTCAATCCTTTCAAAAAGAATTGGGGAGGAGACTTGTTTCCCCAAAGCTAGATAAGTCCTGTAGCTGCAGGATTCAAACAGCAGCTCCTGGGAAGAACTGGCATCTTAGAGATCTGTGCCTTTCCTAGAAAGCTAAAATTAGTTTGTAACAGTGTGTAAAGTCCTCTGGAGCCCAGAAGCAGCTGAATGGAAGGTCTGAGCTCTTCCTGACCCTGAGACAGAGAAGTTCGAGAGGTCAGAAAGGCCTCCTCTAGGTGCTTCTGCAGGGGCTGGCCCACCTAATCATTGCCTCACCTTCAACCCACAGGGGTAGAGATTATTTCACCTCTTATCATCCATAAAGCTGGAAACCCAAAAGGCCAACAAATTAATATACAGTCACTACTAATAATAGCAAATGCTTAAATAGATTTAGCTTTGTGCCAGTCACTGAGTACTTGATGGATATTAGTAATTTTTTAAATTAAACTTCTTATTTTTAGATAAGTATAGATTCACATGAAGTTGTAAGTAATAATAGAGAAACCCCACGTACCATTTATCCATTTTCCCCCTAATGGTAACATACCGCAAAACTACAGCACAATAGCACAACCAGGAAATTGACATTAATATAGTCAAGATACAGAACATTTCCACCACCACAGGATCCCTCATATTGCACATATATTGCCATTCCCACTTCCTTCTTACCCCAAGTCCCTCCTTAGCCCCTGGCTGCCACTCATCTGTTACCCATTTCAATGACTTTTCCATTTCAAAAATGGTATATAAATGGAATCATACAGTATATAACCTTTTGAGACTGCATTTTTTCACTGAACGTCATTCTCTGGAGATTCATTCAGACTGCTGCATGCATCAGTAGTGTCTTCCTTTTATCACTTAGTAGTATTCCGTGATTGCCTCCTTCCTTCCTTCCTTTTCTTCCTTTCTTTTTTTTGACAGAGTCTCACTTTGTCACCCAGGCTGTAATACAGCAGCAGTGGCGGGATCACTGCAACTTCCACCTCCTGGGTTCAAGTGATTCTCCTGCCCCAGCCTCCCAAGTCGCTGGGATTACAAGTGCATACTACCACATCTAGCTAATTTTTGTATTTTTAGCAGAGATGGGTTTTCACCATGTTGATGAGGCTGGTCTCGAACTCCTGACCTTAATTGATCTGCCCATGTCAGCCTCCCAAAGTGCTGGGATTACAGGCATGAACCACCACACCCAGCTGAATGTATCACATTTCATCCATTCATCCACTGAAGGACATCTGAGTTGTTTCCAGCTTGGGGATATTAAGGAAAAAAGTGATATAAATATTTGTATACACATTTTTGTACAAATCTGTTTTCATTTCTCTGGGACAAATGCCCAGGTGTATAATTGTGGGGTTGTAAGGTATAGTGGCACGTTTGCTTTTTTAGGAATTGGTCAAACTGTTTTCCAGAGTGGCTGTACCATTTTACGATCCCACCAGCAATGTATGAGTGATCCAGTTTCTCCACATTTTTACCAGCAATAGACTGGAGCTGGCATACTGGACAGAATCAACATATTATCCTTGTGCTTAAGCAACAACAAGCTTTCCAAGAAACCCTCATTAGAATGTTCCTAGATGGAGAAGAAATGAATCCATCGGCCCACCACATTTTAGAAGGGATATATTTGTCAAATTCGCAAGGCAGAGAAAATGCCAAAGGAATGGCTCTCAAGAGAGATGAGTTTTGTTGGGGATGTAGTAGGAGAAGTTCAGAAAAGCTTGTGTTGTTGTTCAGGACAATCACAGCAGTGCTACCCAAAGAACTCCGTGTCTCTGGATGGTAAAGGGAAAAAAAGAGACAGCAGCCAAAAGCTAATTTCAGGAACTCTGAAAACCCAGGTACTCAGAGGTCAGTTTCCTGAAGTCTACTCAGTCCTACTGTTTGCAGAATTCTTACAATCAACAGCACAGCAAATAGTCCAGTGTTTGCCAACCAGAGGCTGAGTCCCTCAAATGCACAGGGCTTATCCACGTCCATCTTTCTCCTCCACCCCTCATTTCAGCCTTATGTTTTCCCTCTCTTTTTGGCACCATCATTTTTATGGATGCAACAGAAATTGGTCCCTGTACTGTAGCTTCTGTAGCTCTATCCATCATCTTCCTCCTCCTCCTCCTCCATTCACTTAGAAAATTCTCTTTCCCTGTGTTCCCAATTATTTTCCTATCTTAACCCTTAAAACTTTGATTCCAAATTTCTATGATGGCAAAGAGTAACTGTGAGAAACCAAAGAGATCTTTCTCTGGATGAAGGTATGAGGGGTGGTTGTGCAGGGCTCAACAAGAAGAAAAAGCAGTTGGAGAACAAAGTGCCACAATATCTTTTACTTTGACGATATTAAAATAGTTATTTTTACTGAGGGATTATAAATGTGCCAGGCATTGTGTTAAACACCTTACCAGAGATAATCCTTGAAACATTCCAATAATGTACGTACTATTTTTATCTCTCCTTTGAAAACAGGAGAAGTGATTTTGACAGATGAAGTTACAAGGCCAAGGTCATTATACCATAGGCAGGGGAGCTAAGATTCAAGCCCAAGCAGTCTCTTGCAGAACCCTTGTTCTGTCCCAGATTTATCAAGCAAGAAAAATTCATTCAGTATCAGCTCAGACATTGAGCCTAAGTCTACTGGAGCCAGTGTATAGGTTATACTGCATGAGAGAAAGGTAAGGAAGGGTGCTCCAACACGACTTGCCATGGATGTAGATCCTATCTGGGTTCTGGGACTGTATCTGGCTTCCTTTAGCCCTCTTAGATGCCCTTGGATGCCAAGATTAGGTCTGGACACCAACCTGGGCAAGATTTCCAACCTCCCCCAGCCTGGTGCCTGATATCTAATTGAAAGAATTAGTCATAAGAATTAGTTCTTATGACTGCATAGAAGGACAATATTTCTACAAAAACCTGCATTGGGACTTCCATTTCTCATCAAATGGAGGACCTACCACCCCACTGAAAACAACTAAAAATGCTGATGGTTAGAAATTATCAGGCCTAAGTCTAAGGGAATGCAGGAACTCAGAAAGATTAACGGAGTGCTGATCCGCTTTTGTGCTGAAAGTATTTCCCAAATCTGATGAACTTAGACTTCATGGGGAACAAGGTACTAATTACCAAGCCTAAGGCCTTCCCAAAGTGGGAAGTTAAATGCAAGATTCTACCAAACATGGGACCCCAAGAGTTACAGTACTAGTGTGAGGATGAACCAGAGATATGAGAATCCCCAGAGTCTATGAGAAAATTTTGTTTAGCAATGAGCAGAGCAAATACCTTCTCTAAAAAGTCATAATCATAGGGATTACAGCCCAAATGGAACCACCCACAGGGTCCAACAAACTCTAAGTTGTGAACGACATTAACACATTTAGAGACTCTGCCCCAGGTGTCCACTAGAGGCAAAGGAAAATGCCCTTAGAATAAGGTGAATTTCCCCAGTCCTCAAGGGATGACCACATATAAAAATCCAAGAAAAGGCCAGGTGCAGTGGCTCACGCCTCTAATCCCAGCACTTTGGGAGGCCAAGGTGGGCAGATCACAAGTACAGGAGATTAGGACCATCCTGGTTAACATGTGAAACCCCATTTCTACTGAAAACACAAAAAAATAAGCCAGGTGTGGTGGTGTGCTTGAATTACTTGAGCCCAGGAGGTGCAGGTTGCAGTGAACCATAATCATGCCATGTCACTCCAGCCTAGGCAACAGAGTGAGACTCCATCTCAAAAAAAAAAAAAAAAAAAAAATCCAAGGAAAATAAGTGGCACATAGTAACAAATATTTAAACACACAAGGACAAAAGACACAATGAGTAGAACACAAGAGACACAGAGAAACAACATGGGCAATTCTTGGAAGACGGTAGCAATGGCAACTTCATGTTTCAATCTCTTTCAGTCCCTACACAAAAGCAGAGCAATTATATACATGGGCAACATCTGAAAAAACAAAAACAAGAACCAAAATTACAAGAGGGTGGGATAGACCACTAATGGGTACAAGACCCACACAGCATTGGTATCTGTGGAACAGGGGAAAGAAGGAAATCATAAAAACGAAATATGATAGACTTGAAAAAAAGAGAACCCCAAGATGGCCAACCAGAAAGAACAAAAGAAACAAAGCCTCAAAGAAATAGAGAGTGGAGCGGAGGAAATATTAAGAAGACAAAAAGAAATGAAAAACTCAGATATTTGTACACCCATGTTTACAGCAGCATCATTTGCAATAGCCAAAAGGTAGAAGCAATCCACATGTCCATCAATGGATGGATGGGGAAGCAAAATGTAGTCTGTACATATGATGGGATCCAGTTGTGGCAGCTCACACCTGTAATCTCAACACTTTGGGAGGCTGAAGAGGGGGGATCACCTGAGGCCAGGCATTCGAGACCAGCCTGACCAACATGGCAAAACTCCATCTCTACTAAAAATTCAAAAAAATAACTGGGTGTGGTAGCGAGTGCCTGTAATCCCAGCTACTCAGGAGGCTGAGGCAGGAGAATCATGTGAACCTGGGAGCAGAGGCTGCAGTGAGTAGAAAGGGTGCCATTGCACTCCAGCCTAGGCAACAAGAGCAAAACTCTGTCTCAAAAATAAATAAATAAAAATTTAAAAAGCATAGTATACATACAATGGCATATTCTTCAGCCTTAAAAAGAAATGAAATTTGGGCACATGCTACAATGTGGATGGGACTTGAGGACATCATGTTAAGTGAAATAAGCTCATCACAAAAGAACAAATATTGTATTACTTGACTCACATGAGGTACTTAGAGGAGTCAAATTCAGAGAGGCAGAAGGTAGAAAACAGGTTGCCAGAGCCTGAGGAGGGTAGGAAGTGAAGCGTCATTGCTTAATGGGTACAGAGTTTCACTTTTGCAAGATCAAAGAAGTCCTGGAGATGGATGGTGGTGGTGGATGCACATTATGTATATTATGTATTTAATACCACTGAATAGTACACTCAGAAATGGTTAAGAGGGTAAAGTTTATGTTTTGTATATTTTAACATAGTTTTTAAAAATAAAATAAATTTTAAAAAGAAATGTAGAGGGAAAAAAGAGAGAGTAATAAACATTGAAAATAGGCAATGGAGATTGAACAGATGGATAGTAGGAATTTGTGTAGATTAAAAACCAAAGCAAAGGGGCAGAAGAAATCCTAAAAATTAAATTTCAAGGAAACATTCCTAAAATTAAAAAAGTAAATTGAAACTACATTTGAAAGTAAACAATGCAAACATGAGAATACTGACCTGGAATAATTAATATCTAGAGATATCCTAATATAAAATGGGACCTAAAGTATTCTTTCAGTATCTTGCAGAAAAGAACATGTGACTATTAAGGGAAAGAAAATTAGATTAGTAACAGGCATTGAAAGCCATACTTTATGTCAGAAGAAAATTGAGTAATATATATAAGACACTCAAAGGAAGAGAACATCAAGGCTTTTATATCCAGCAAAAACTGATTTTTAAGTACAAAATGCATAGACAAACTTATCAAAGCTCAAGAACTCAAGAAATACTGTTTCTGTAAGCCCTTTCTGAGTAATTTACTGTAGAGTTTTAGACAATCAAAATAACTTAACGGTAAGTAACAAAATGATTGCTAATAAGCATCAAATAAATAGCTATTAAGGTAAATAAAATTAAGACAAAATGAGAAGAGGAAAAGGCTATATGCCCTGGCAACGTGTATATAGTACAGTTGTTACGAATGGCAAGACTGTGTAAGCTGCTCAAAATTCATAGGTCTGTATACCTAAAATGAGTAACTTCACTGAGGTCTGTATACCTAAAATGAGTAACTTCACTGTTACCCTAAATTTTATCTCAACAAACTTGAAAAAAGGAAGGGGTAAGAAGAGCATACATTACAAATTTTTAAATGTTTTAAGTAATCATAAAGCAGATATTATCATTCAGGAACTGTTGTATACTTAAAATTGGATAAAATGAGGAATTATAATTATATTATCCTCTAGGACCTTTAAAACTAGGTTTCTTGGAATGAAAGTGCTTATTGATATAACAGAAATGAGATTTGAAATAAAAGCTCAGAAATCTTGACTTAGAATACCAATATGAATCCATAAGATATTTTGTATATTAGCTTATAATTTGTTTCTTCAAAACTTCTACAGACAACAACCAACTCAATAGCAATGAATATCCCTAAGTGCCCAAATTATGGTCTTGAAATACCATTTATCTAAAAGATGCCAGGGCTTCTTGGAGAAATAGCTGATTCCAGGTCTGGAATAAGAAATGCACAAGACTAGCCTGAAATATAGTTTAATTATAGATAGCAATGGAGCTGCTGAAGACCACTAGGGTGACATAGAAAAGACCCAGTAGCAAACTCAAACAGGCTTGCGTTGGCACAGATGGGACGCACCGAATTTCAACAAGGGTAATAAGGGTAGTGGATTAAAAACCCAGTATGTTGGGTTGGGCATGGT
Organism: Saguinus oedipus; assembly: GCA_031835075.1. Taxonomy (NCBI): domain Eukaryota; kingdom Metazoa; phylum Chordata; class Mammalia; order Primates; family Cebidae; genus Saguinus; species Saguinus oedipus. The sequence goes on along the minus strand of CM063179.1, from coordinate 15,995,730 downwards.
GGCTCATGCCTGTAATTCCAGGACTTTGGGAGGCTGAGGGATGCAGATCACAAGGTAGAAAGTTTGAGACCAGCCTAGCCAATGTGATGAAACTTTGTCTCTACTAAACAAACAAACAAACAAATACAGAAATTAGCCGGGTGTGGTTGTGCACACCTGTAATCCCAGCTTCTCAGAAGGCTGAGGCAAAATAATCACCTGAACCTGGGAGGCAGAGGTTGCAGTGAGCCAAGATCGCCCCACTGCACTCTAGCCTTGCAACAAAGAGAGACTCCATCTAAAAAAAAAAGAAAAATCTCACTGTGTTCAAAACCATGAGTTCACAATGCAATTTGTAAAAAAACAAACAATAACAACAAAAGCTGATACCTTTTGGGGATTGCAAGAAACCAATTCGTTATATTGAAAACTGGTAAATAAAGAAAAATGAGCATATATTCTGCATTTTTCATGTGAACATACTGGGTAATCACATAGTAAATAAAATAAACTGCCTTTATCAAAGCTTCTGACTAATAAGTGAACATCATTGTGCCAGGCTGAATAAGAGCCCCCCTAAATTGTCCAAATCTTAATCCCTACACCTATGAATGCTATTTTATATAGCAACAAAAGGGATTCTGCAGGTGTGACTAAGAATCCCGAGAGGGGGAGATGATCTTGGTGGGCTAGATGTAATCTCACGGTTCCTTATAGAGGGAATCAGAAAGACAGAAGACAACAAGTGGTGAAAGCAGATGGAAACCTGAAGATGCTAAATTGCTGTCTTTGAAGATGGATGAAGAGGCTGTGAGCCAAGGAATCCATTTCCCAAGGCTGGAAAAGGTAAGAAAACAAATTCTTCCCAGGAGACTCTTAAGGGAGCAAACTCCTTAGTTTCAGATCAGTGAACCCATTTGGGACCTTGGGCCTACAGAATGGCAAGAATAAGTTTGTGTCATTTTAAATAGCTAGGTGTGTGGCAATTTGTTACTGCAGCCATTGGAAAATAAGGCCACCAACATTTTGCAACCACCAATAAATAAATAAATAGGTTACCACAATTTTTAAAATAAAATTTAAAAAGAAATGTAGAGAGAAAAAAGATTGAGAGTAAGAAATATAGAGAGAAAGAAGATTGAGAATAAGAAATACTGAAAACAGGCAACAGAGATGGAACACGGGGATAGCAGGAATTTGTGCAGACAAAAAAACAAAATAAGAGAACAGAAGAAATCCTAAAAATGCTATTTCAAGAAAATATTCCTTAAAGTAAAAAAAAAAATTGAAACTACATTTTGTTTTCTGTTGTTGTTTGAGACAGAGTCTTGCTCTGTTGCCCAGGCTGGAGTGCAGTGGCGTGATCTTGGCTCACTGCAAACTCTGGCTCCTGGGTTCAAGCTATTCTCCTACCTCAGCCTCCAAAGTAGCTGGGCCTACAGGTGCCAGTCACCATGCCCAGCTAATTTTTGTATTTTTAGTAGAGATGGGGTTTCACCATATTGGTCAGGCTGGTCTGAAACTCCTGACTTTGTGATCTGCCTGCCTTGGCCTCCCAAAGTGCTGGGATTATAGATGTGAGCCACTGTGTCCAGCTGCAATTTTTTTTACATGGACAAAACTAGACTACGGTGTCTAGAAATATACATTTGACAAAACACTATGAACTATCTCAAAGGAAAGATGATTGTAAAGAAGAGATCATGGGGTTTTTTGGAGTTGTGAGGGATTATGGGGTACAGGACATACAGAGGTGTCTTTTGGGGTAGCTGGCAATATTTTTTCTTGACTTCAGTAATGTTCACTTTATAAAAATTCATTAAGTCATACAATTAACGTGTGTTTTTCTGTATTTGTGTGTTGCTTTAGGACTATAATTACGGTGTCTAATGAAATAAAACACAGATTTGAGACAGTTCATGAAACAGAAAACTTTTAAATAGATGGCAATAAATCTAAAGATAAAACATATATAATTGGTTTTAAAAAGTCAATGAGCAGGTTTAACTTCAGATTAGACACAAATGCTGAAGAATCTGGGAGCTGGAAGACAAGTCAAAAGAAATTACGAAGTAGCAGTTGAGAAGCAACCCAAATCGATCCACAAATTCGAATGTACTTCTAATCCGAATTCAAGCAGGGGAAAGCACAAAGAATGAAGAAAAGCAAAACTATGAAGTTATTATGAGAATTTTTAAGAACAACTGAAGGAGAGTGAACAGAAAGAAGAAGCCCAATAAATACCAAGCAGGAAGAAAATCAAAAACAAACAAACATCTCATCTAGACATATCAGACTGAAATGGCAGAAAACACCAGCTACAAAGAGAAGATCATAAAAGAAGTCAGAAAATAAAATTACCTTCAAAAGATTTACAGTCAGCCCTACAGCTGACTTCATTAGTAACAAAAGAATAAAGATCATTCTGAAGGTTAGTCTCTGAAATGTGATGATGGGAAGGGCGAAAAGTTTAAAGATGGAAAGACTTCAGATTTTAATTTAATTTCTGCAGGCCTATAATGCAATCTCATTAACATTACCACAAGAGGGAAAGAAGAGGGAAGGAGGGAAAAGAAAGGAGGTAGGAAGGAAGAAAAAGAGAAAAGGAGAGGAGACAGGAATAAAACATAAATTGGTCATAAATAAATTGCTCAGAAATAAAACATAAATTAGGTGGTCACCAAAGCCAAATTTAACTGCAGAGTCCTTAATTCCTGTCTGGCCCCATATCACAATATTAAGAGCAGTGGTGTCCTAACAACAGATGGATCTCTGAAGCAAAAAGCCAAGACTTTGTAACATTTGTCAATTTCTATGGAGAAAGCACTTGTACAAAGCCCGATTTCAAGCTACTACCCTGACATCACTGAGCTTGGCCTCGGGAAGTGATATGTACGGTCAGCTCCCACAATCCTGTAGGGCGATTGCTACCATCTCTCCAGCACACTGCTGGTTTCAAGGTCTCACATGCTGACATTAGTAAGACAGTCCAGAAATCAGATCTATGTCTCTCGAAAGTCATAATCCTTTCCTCTTGAGGCATCTAAAAATGTGATTACCACCTTCTTGGAATGAAGGAGCCCAGTTGAATTTACAGCTATTTCTGTGTCTCGGCCATTGCAAGGGAAGCTAGTTGCTCAGTAGAAGCTGGTCTTGCAGGTGTCCAAAGTACAGAAGCTTAGGAGAAGCCATTGCTCCTATAGTAGCCTAGGTACTAGGCAAAAATCTTTTCTTAGAAAAAGCTATTATGTGACACTGTGCTGATTAGGAGGACTCCAAATACATATAATCCCAGTCCTTCAGGTTAAGTCTTTTGATTTCTTCATATAACCATTTACACAGACTGTCCTATATAGTCTAACCATACTGCAAAGAGTTATCCCTCAGGCAAGTTTGTTTATATGTTTGCAGACACTGACTTGGTTTTCAAGTAGAAAGCCAACAATCCCTATGGAGCAGGCCCTATAGATTATAAAAGTTTACTAAAAACTCTTAAGCTTTAATAATAGAATACAACTTGAACACTTGGCATATTTTATAATAAGAAAAACACAGACTTATGCACACACATACAACTTCCCTTATCTTGTATTCTAGAAAATGAAAAAGATTGGGGTAGTCGTGACTGAGCACAGTCCCATTTGATGCAGGTTTAAGCCTCCTCAGGTTGGGACTAGTTACACCGGGGTCACCTCTTGGTCAGCTAGTACCAGAAATTAGAAATGCAGAGATCCTTGGGTACCCCCAGAATGGCTTGGTTTAGAGTCTATTAACTGTGGCATTGATGAAAAACAGGCCATAGGGGATAGCCCCATCCACATCTTTGAAACCTCAGAGGTCGAAACCTAGAGGCTTTGCACCTTAGCACTTAGCTAACACACAGCGGCTTCCTGTCATAAGCTACCTGCAGACATACAAGATGAGAAGTCTTCCTAAGGTCTATGGATCTTAGACCCCAGAACCACCGTTTGCTATTCTTGAATGGATCAGTACCAAAAATAGACCATTGGTCTAGTTTCCCTCTACACTTATAATTACTTTCATTTTGATTATCCCATTACTCTGCTCTTTCACTGATTCTTAGTTAGGTCCTCTCCAGCTCTCTCAGTAGAACATCTTAAGTAAAATAATCAGGAGCCAAGTATTCTGGGAATGTTGGTGTCTTCTTAGAAAATCCCTGGCCTCTATATGGAAAGTACCCTTCTCCCCTTTGCAGACAAAGAGAAGTGGGTAGGTACAGTCTCTACGTCAAACCAAAGACCTCATTACAATAGTTTCCAAATCTAGGTCTGCTCAGCATATATCTGCATATTAAAGAGAGCAAAGACATTGGATCTCAACTGATCTTCTTTCCCCACCAGCAGCTGGCAACTTCTTTAGCTAAAGAAGGGAAAAATCTGGTTCAGCTATTCAACTCAGCAAGGATTCAGTATGAACCTACTATCAAAATCAGGGAGAAGCTTGCACTAAGAAGACTTAGGGATAAAAACTGAAAATGGGCATGTAAGTGTCTCACTAGACGTATCGTAGGACACTCCTATAGCCACTCGTATCTCCTGCACGCATCTCTTCTACAACCTTACCTCTGCCTCAGACATGTAAGGCACTTGCCAAGCAGAAAGCCAAGAAATTGTCACTCTTCAGAAAGGACACTTGGTTTAGCGTTTGTTGTCCAGGCCGCATCCATCAGTAACATTTTTTTAAAACATTACTTTAAGTTCTGGGATACATGTGCAGAACATGCATGTTTGTTACATAGGTATACATGTGCCATGGTGGTTTGCTGCACCTATCAACCCATCATCTAGGTTTTAAGCCCTGCATGTACTTGTCCTAATGTTCTCCCTCCCCTTACCCCCACCCCCTGACAGGCCCCAGTGTGTGATGCTCCCCTTCCTGTGTCCATGTGTTCTCACTGTTCAACTACCACTTATGAGTGAGAACATGTGGTGTTTGGTTTTCTGTTCCTGGGTTAGTTTGCTGAGAATGATGGTTTCCAGCTTCATCCATGTCCCTGTAAAGGACATGAACTCATTCTTTTTTGTGGTTGCATAGTATTCCATGATGCATATGTGTCACATTTTCTTTAACCAGTCTATCATTGTTGGCCTATGGGTTGGTTCCAAGTCTTTGCCATCATCAATAGCATTCTTTTACATCCAGTCGAATAATCTAATTTAAAGAAAAGCAGTGGTCAGAAGGTAGGAGCTGCAGCACTCTTAATCCAAAGGGACATGTCAATACACTCAATACACACACACACACACCCTCACAGGCACAGTCAGACAGAGCCATTGTAGCAATACGTGCTGCAAACTGTATATTTTCTTCTGCTTCTTGTTTCAACATGTCAGAGGGTCAGAAATGTACATAGAACAGTGGCTCTCAAGTATGGTCCCTGCAATGGCAGCATCAGCATCACCTGGAAATTTGTTAGAAATGTAAATCCTCAGGCCTCATCCCAGAACTGGTCAATCAGAAACTCTGGGATAAAGACTAGCAATCCAGTTTAAAGCACCTCCCACGTGATTCCAGTAAGAGCCATGTTCAAAACTAGCAGAACAGATGATACTAGAACATTCAGTATAGCCATGCTAGATAAAGGACATTTTTCTGGAAAACTGATTCAACAGCACCCAAGTAGAGAGAGATAATCTACAGAAAATCCACATATTCTTTCTGTTGGTGAACACTAAATTTGGATCACTGTCTCTATGTTCAAGTGCAAGAAAATAAAAACCATTAACAATAAGCCCATAAAAAACCGCTGCAGGACACAAAAGAAAATGCCACATGAACACTTGGAAGAAAATAGCAGAGTTTTCTTAATGTGGTTTACTATAGAAAGAATAACAAATACATAAAACTATTTGACAAACAGTCATTATGAAACAGGAGCACATCGAGCGTGACTAGGTTAAGGTAAAACACAAAGCATGTGATAAAAATGGAGTGTAGGTAGAAAAGATGAGGGAAACTTAAAAGAGCAATAGTAAAATTAAAACACATTTGATATTGCAACAACCAGAAGTGACAACGTGGAAAAAATGAGATCAGAAATGTTGGAGACAAACCGTAACAAACTGACAAAGAAAAAGACATAAAAGGCCGAAGCAGGGACTCATGCCTATAATCCCAGCACTCTGGGAGGCTGACGTGCCCAGACAGATTAAACCCAGAAGTTCAAAACCAGCCTGGGCAATATGGAGAATCCCTGTCTCTACTAAAAATACAAAAAAACTAGCCAGACGTGGTGGTAGATTCCTGTAGTCTCAGCTACTAGGGAGGCCGAAGTGGGAAAGTCACCTGACCCTGGCAAGTGGAGGCTGCAGTGAGCTGAGATCAAGCCATTGCACTCCACACTGTGCAATGAGAGTGAGACCTTATATCAAAAAAAAAAAAAAAAAAAAAAAAGGCTGGGTCACTAGCTCATGCCTGTAATCCCATCACTTTGGAAGGCCGAGGTGGACAGATCACCTGAGGTCAGGAGTTCGAGACCAACCTGACCAACATGGAGAAACCCCATCTCTACTTAAAATGCAAAATTAGTCAGTGCATGCCTGTAATCCCAGCTACTTGGGAGACGGAGGCAGGAGAAGCACTTGAATACAAAAGGCCAAGGTTGCGGTGAGCCAAGATCATGCCTTTGCACTCCAGCCTGGGCAGCAAAAGCGAACTCTGTCTCCAAGAAAAAGAAAAAAAGACAAAAAAGATGACAAGGATGAAAGTAGATGATGAATAGAAAATCTTAAAATGTGAACTATTCCTGAGAAAGGTATTTCAGTGATTACAAGTCATTGTAACAGTGCATGCAGAGAGTTTGTTTTTTTTATATGCCTATTGTTTCAACATGTCAGAGAGCCAGAAACGCTCCAGAAACAGTAATCAGAGATGCCATGGAAGACGGCTTTCCTTAACCGACTAATGTCTTCAATTCACAGATCCGAAAGGCTCAGTATGTTTCAGGCAACAACGATTAACAATGAGAACACTCACATTTTCACCTGGGTGGCAGAAGCAAGGGTAGGGGTGGGAGCCGGAGTGGGGAGCAGGGGGGTTGTCGCTTCAGAAAACGAAACCACTTCAGAAAATCAACTTGGAGATAGTTGGGGACTCTGATTAAAATACCATTCAGGCAACTCACATTGGCAATTTACTTCACTATGACTTGTTCACTTTATTCGTTAGAAGAACCCTGTTATTTAGGTACAAGAATTCAGCCTTAAAAACCCTGTCCTTGATCAGGATTTACTGCCCGATATTCAAGTTCACTTAATAATGGGAGAAGATGTGACTATCACAGAGCAACTGCCTGGATGGTGGGATTAAGGATGACATTTTTCCTTCTGTAATTTCCAAATTATTTCCTGTAATGAGCATGTGTTATTCGTTTACAAAATATCCACTGGAAACAGAACTGAGTATAAACTATGCGCTTGGTACTGTGCTTTTTCTCTCTTACTCTTATTCTTTCACTCCTTCCCTACCCCATAATCACCAACAAATAAATATTCATGGGATCCACTATTTACAATCTCACATTTAAAGAAAAAAGGTAGGCGGGGAGCAGTGGCTGAGGTCTCTAAATGCAGTACTTTGGGATGTTGAGGTTGGCAGATCATCTGAGGTCAGGAGTTCAACACCAGCCTGGCCAACATGGTGAAACCCGTCTCTACTAAAAATACAAAAATTAGCCAGGTGTGGTGGTAGATGCCTGTAATCCCAGCTACTCAGGAGGCTGTGGTAGGAGAATTGCTTGAACCCAGAGGCGGAGATTTCAGTGAACCAAGCGTATCACTGCACTCCAACCTGGGCAATACAGCAAGACTGCCTCAAAAAAAGAAAAAAAGATCATTTTTTTCTAACAGCTCTCCATATAAACATTCCAGAATAACTTTCTGATTGGCCTAGCTTGGCTCCAATCACTGTGAGAGGGAGGAGCAGAAATTTATACTTGTCTAGTTCTGGGCTTTATGTTCTGTAGGCAAGATGCTATAATTCATCCAAAATATGTGATGGTATTTTTTGATTATTCCACAATGCATACATGCATTGAAACATCACATTGCACCCCATTATACATTTATAAATTAATATAAAACTTTAGAAAATGCAAGTCATAAAACTGAAAGAAAGACATATGGCTGTCATTAGGCAAAGTATCCTTTAAGGAATTTGAGAGGGAGGGTATTTTTTCCCCAGAAGAACCAAGTCATCAATGTTGAGCAGTCAGAAACTATAGAGGTCTTCCACTGCAATCCCAGGTCCAAAAGACCCTGGGATATCTTGAATCACCATTCTTATGTATCTTCCTAAAGTGTACCACCAAGACTCAAACATGATTCTAAAAGCATCATCTGAAGGACTGGCAGCTGTCTGAATCTGACTGACACTCTGGCAAGCCAATTTTGAAAGTATACAGAGCTGAGAATACTATCTTGATAGTAATCCCCACTACATTCCAAGGTTCAAGAAAGTTGGATTACCTCTCTCTACCCTTCTGATTCCTTTCCCTCTAATGGACCAACACAAGTGAAAGACTATCTTGTAATCAGCAGCAGCTAGAGGCATCAGCAGCTGCCTGAATGTAATACTCTGGCTAGCCAATTTTGAACGTGCATAGAATTGGGACTATTATTATCTCAGGTTCTATACTCTCTATCGATTTTACACAATCAATGATTGAAATAAGGTGAGTGCTTGGCAACCTGGATGGCTTCAATTTATCAAAGGATTGTCATTCCAGACAGCTGCTGCCTTTCCTGATTTGGATGATTTAGAGGATGACAGAACAATGAACAACGGCTTTAGTGTGATCTTTCAGTACCAGCATTCAGGCAGCACTCAAAAACAACAACAGACTCCAAGTTCTCTTGCCTGGTTGTGCCTGCCCCTGAAATAGGGTGACTAGGTTAGTAAAAGTTGTTCTATTTAATAACAGAGGAATTAACACATTTTAAAGATTGTGCATTGTGAACTTACCAGAAGAGGAGAAAGGAGAGTTGGCTTGGACATTCCTCTGACATTCATCCTTTTCCTATTTAGTGTCCCGGTTTTCCTTTGGGTAATCACTTTTCTCTGATTCTTCGTTTATATCCTTTGGGTGGAGGTTGAATTCACTGCCTGTTCTAAGGATGGGCATGTGGCTCCAACCAGACCCATCCCAGCATGCACTACTGTGGTTACAGTGATTGGTTCAGGGATAGTCACATGGTTCAAGTTGAACCAATGAGATATAAGCACACTTGATGGTTAAAGGATCAGAGGTTCAGGTTCTCCACAGCTGTACTTGAATCTAGAAGTAAACTTGGTGATGCTGAAAGCCGTTTTGTCATCCCACGGAGTCGGAGAATGAAGCCACATAGAGGAAAGTATTAAGACAGATGAAGAGAGACTTCATTCTGATTACCTAATTTGAACGCCTTAGTCAGGCCTCACCTGAACCTAGTTCTGGTCCTCAACCTTGCATTTATGGGAATTAAGACCCATGCAGGTGGGTTTTCTATCACCTAAAACAAACAAAGAGTTCTACATGTAGGTTCTAGTCCCAACCCTGTCACAAACTAACAGTGTGACATTGGGCAAACCTCTTTATTCTTCTGAATCTAGATTTTCTCATCTATGAAATGAAGTCATTAGATGAGGCATATATTTGAGCTTTGACATTCTAGGTCATTGTACTAAATTATTGTTTCCAATATGGATTTTTGTCAGAGGAGACAGGCAGAACATCCTGAATTCAGGCCCTTAGGAAAAATAGATGGATTGGAGCAAATGTATCAAGAAGTCTTTCCAGAAAGGGAAATGGATATCTGAAGTGTTTTGTAGGAAGAGCTGATTTTCCACACTATTTCAGTATTTGAAGAGTCAATTGGTAGCTCTGTGTGTGTGTGTGTGTGTGTGTGTGTGTGTGTGTGTGTGTGTGACAGAAAGAGAGAGGCGTTATGTGTTCTTTATAACTTTCTATCACTTGAATTTCTTCCAACTGCCAAGTTTGACTTTTGTAATAAAGAATATATAGAATAATATGAAAAAATGGCTAAATGTAATTATAACCCTGGACTAGTATGCTTTATTATTTTTAAAATTCCTTACATGAGCTTGATGTCTTATCATTCTAACCCAAATGTCCCTGAGGCTAGACTGAGAATTTTTTACAAGAGTGAAAATTTCAAAATAATTTGGCAATTGACCTAAGGTTAACATTTCATAAAACAAGAGTATTTTAATAGAACAAGAATAAAATATAGTGAGGCATTTTATCTTTAAGCAAAGAAAATTCTTCCTTAGAAAAGATAGTTGCCAATCTAATTCAACATTTATATCTTTCAAGTTTTCTTTCTGACTTTTCCCTATGGTCTCCTAAGGAACATAATAGTTAAATTTCCCATTAAAAAATACCAATAGTGTTTGTCTTTTAATAGAAGAAATTAAGTTATTTATATTTACTGTAATCACTATGTATTAGTTTTCTTTCTGTCATAGTAATTTATGTTGTCTGCTCTTCTATGTCTCTCAAGGTTTCCCCTTTTTAGACTCTAGCTAATCGGTCAAATGTTCTTTCTTCCTTTCATTTCTTCAGGGAAATAGAAATGTTTCTTCTTTTTTTGTATTTTAATTTATATGCATATTTTTTACAAGCATAGATATGTTTCTAACCCTGTTTTCTTAGCAATTTCAAAAATCAAAAGCCCACTCTCACTAAAGTAAAAAGGCAATCCTTCATTTCTTCCACTCTCAGGGATTCACCTCCCAAGTTTTACTTTGCAGAATTTTGTTGTAAGATTAATATTTTGTTGTAGGTATGCATGGACTTATCTACTAAACTTTACGCCATGCTCTTTCTATTTATTAACTTATTTAATAACCCCATTGGGATTTTACACCTGTGTTGTAAGCAATTATTTGTAAGTTTCCCCTATCATTTATTTGGCTCTTCCTTAGTTCCATTATGTCTGGCTAGAATCACTCTAATGAACACTGGATTTCCTGGACCTCTCTCTCAGGTGTCAACTTTTCCATTGTAATTTTTATGTTATTGGAGAGAATGCATTGGCTAGATATTCCAGATCACTAAGTCAATTTATTTATTTATTGTTTTTTATTTATTTTGACACAAGGTCTTGCTTCGTCACCCAGGCTGGAGTTCAGTGGCTCCATCATAGCTCACTGCAGCCTCAACCTCCTGGGCTTAGGCAATCCTTCCACTTTGGCCTCTCACATAGCTGGGACTACTGATGTATGCCACCACACCCAGCTAGTTTTCAAATTTTTTTGTAGAGTTAGGAGTCTCACTCTGTTACTCAGGCTGGTGTTGAACTCCCGGGCTCAAGTGATCCTCCTGCCTTGGCCTCCCAAAGTGCTGGGACTACAGGCAGGTGCCACTGTGTCCAATCTCAATTCTTTTACTTAATTTTTACTTCTGCCATCAACCTTTCCATTTTAGCTTTTAATCTTATAAATTATATTCTAATTTCCAAGATTTTCTTTTTGGTATTATGAAGGTATTCTTATTAATTACCCTATGTTTTTCTGTCCAGTATAGCAGCTATTTAATTAGCTACATGTGGTAGTCACTAGCCACATGTGGCTATTTAAATTTCAGTTTAAATTAGGTAAAGTTAAATGAAATTGAAATTCAGTGCATTCATTGCCCTGGCCACATTTCAAATACTCAATAGCCACATGTGGGTGGCGACTGCAGTATTGGGCAGTTCAGAGTTGTACAGCATTTTCATCATCACATACTGACCTGTTGTATAAAACTAGTATAGACTGACTAGGATTAACAGTGAAAATGGTTTTCCTTCAAACACGAGGCAGTCACCGTCCTCCAGGTAGTGAAAATGGCTGCTAAAAGAGCAGGAAAACTACCATCTTGGACAAACACCAGCATTTTAAGTTCCCCATGTTCCTAACCAAAAATCAGCCAAAAGCCCCTCTCAGGTTTAGTCTCCAAAATAAACCCATCTTTAACTGTTAAGACACTTTTCATGTTTCTTTCCTCTTTCTTTAACTCTTACAGCTGCCTTGAGTGGGGAAGAGCTCCATCCTGTAGGCTTCCCTGCATGATGGGAAGAAAACTTGACTTCTCATTGTGAATGCTCTGTCTCAGTTGTGTTCAGCACAAGTTACTTGGGGCAGGGATCCATGTCCTCTCCAGCCCCCTAAACTCCAGTCCTGACATTATACAGAAAACTGACTTCACAGAAAACCTGGGAGCAAGGTGCTGCAGCCAGCCTCTCTTTCAAATGAGAAATTTGTGTCATTGTTTTCTTGTTCTCTAATTTATGACCCTTAGACTATTCTGTAGACCACTGCTTCTCCCAGCCTGCTGTCTTCAATCTTGATTTTTCTCCAGAGTTCTGTGGGAAGAACTCAGTTTTACAACTGTCTCCTCTTTCATCTACTTGGGGTTATGGTCTCCTGAGGGCTGTTAAGGAATCACCATTCATCTGATGCTATATATTTTGTCTGTTTCATACATTTCTCAAAACTTCTGGCTTGCTGATGGTGACATTTTCTATTTTCCAGCATTGTCATTGATTTATTCTTGCTCTTATATTTCCTCTGTCAAGATGTGCTCAGTCAGCCATCTTGAACTGAAAGGAGTATCCCTATTTCTTAAGGTTTTGTGTCTACAGAATTAGTTTTATAAATAATCATAGAATGTCAGGGCTAGAAAGAAAATCTAAGATCCAATCGAATCCATTTATTTTATAGATGAACAAAGTGAGACTCATATGAGAAAAGTGACTCACACAAACCTTCACAGCATGAGTTCACAGCAAAGCTTGAACAAAGAGGGCAGTCAGTTATCTCCTAGACTGGCCTCTGACCATTGCCCTATGCTCCAAGAACCCTGAGTCATTATAAGAGGTCAATGTCTCAGCCCACGCATAGCCCTCGTTCAGCACAGTAGTTGTTCTGTTATGCAGATCTTTTCTAAGCTCCTCCTAATGCAAAAGACTCCTATTTTTAAAAGGCATTTTCAACTAACTGAATGAAATTAAAAGAATATTCCACTGTTGGTGGGAGTGTAAATTAGTTCAACCATTGCGGAAAACAGTATGGTGATTGCTAAAGGATCTAGAACTAGAAATACCATTTGACCCAGCAATCCCATTACTGGGTATACACCCAAAAGATTGTAAATCATTCTACTATAAAGACATATGAACACGTATGTTTACTGCAGCACTGTTTACAATAGCAAAGACTTGGAATCAACCCAAATCCCCATCAATGATAGACTGGATCAAGAAAATGTGACACATATATACCATGGAATACTATGCAGCTATAAAAAAAGAATAAGTTCACCTTCTTTGCAGGGCCATGAATGAGGCTGGAAATCGTCATTCTCAGCAAAGTAGCACAGGAAGAGAAAACCAAACACTGCATGTTCTCACTCATAAGTGGGAGCTGAACAATGAAAACACATGGACACAGGGAGGGGAACATCACATGCTGGGGCCTGTCGGGGGTAGGGGTTAAGGGGAGGGAGAGCATTAGGACAAATACCTAATGCCTCTGGGGCTTAAAACCTAGATGATGGGTTGATGGGTACAGCAAATCACTATGGCATATGTATACCTACATAACAAACCTGCATGTTTTGCACATGTATCCCAGAACTTAAAGTAAAATAATAAAGAAAAAAATCTTCCTCCTAATCTACAAATTCGTTTATTTCAAAAAGTCCTTTCCCCAAGCACAGTGAAAAAAAAATCAAGGTTATACTTCAAAAGTATAAGAAGAAAGGAGCTTGGAAGATGCAAACAGTTCTTGCTTAGGAATGACCACGACATTGCAGAATGGATGGGAGCAGTGGAAATAAGAAACAGGCTTCCCCCTTCCCCAGCAAGTTCTGGGGTGGGAGCTTATTGTCCATCTTAAGTGAAATCTTTCACTCCGAGCATCTGCCTAATTGCACTGATCTACAATCTGTTTCCAGTGAAGCAAACTAATTAATTGTTTTAAAATGCTTTCTGAGACTTTAGAAAACTGACCTAAGGTTAATGGTTCATAAACCTCATTTGTGCTTCTATTAGAGATTTTAAAATGTGAGCCGATGTGCTTCTGGACTGGAGAGGAAGAGAGGCCCTCAGAGACCTGCTGTGAAACCTACACCAGTGGCTGCAGCCAGGGACTTATTCCCTTTTTTTTTTTTTTTTTTTTTTTACATCTTATAGGAAGATAGAGGGAGCAGCACAGATTCTCTGACATTATCTCTCAGAGAATTTGACTTAACAATGATGTGTTAAACTAGGAGAGAAGGAGTACACTTGCCCTCTCCTAGAAGTTTCATCATCGACCCTCATCCGCTCTACAATGGGATTTGGAACCAGAGTTTCCAGTCCTGGGGGAGCTCCTGTTTCTATGTATTTCTCAATAAAATACATTTATCCCTGTACTTGGCCTCAAAGACTGCAATTTTTCTAGGGATACCAATAAGGTCTCTCAATATCTCTTCTAATATGAGCAATTCATTCCATGGGATCACAAAGACTTACATTGGGGATTATGAACTCACATGCATCCAGACAGCAGACAGAACTCACATGCATCCAGACAGCAGACAGATAGCAAAAGTAAGTTGCGAAGAAGGGTGGAGACTGGGGAACTGGAACAGGCACATCCCTTTCAAAGTGGGGAGGTTCACTGCTTTTCATTTCTAACTTGTTGGCATGCAGAAATGTGTGCCTCATGTTTCCAGAGGAATCACAAATCCAGATAACAAGTGAAGCCTGACTCTTATTTGGTTCTGGTGACTAATTAAAAAATAGAGACACTTTCAGCTACAAGCAATGCAGATCTGTGATTTCCCCCATCCCAACCCCTGGTTTGAGATTTCTGCTTTTGGTTTTCCCAGAAACAACGATCAAATGCAAAGACAGAAAAAAAATTTCAGAAGGAGCAGGATTGGAAAACAAGGCAAAGATGAAAGGCTTACAGAAGCAACAACTTTTAGATAGCAAATGATCAGTGCATATGCAAATTCTAAACAGATGTCGCTGATCTGGTGAAGTTCCAGCCTATAGGACATTCCCCCACTGGCCCCGAGTAGTCTTTGTAACATGCAAACTCTTGTTTATTTGAATTCTGGGTTACACTAGAGGGGCAGTCACCTCAAGAAGGGGAAGTCTTCAGGAAGGTGGGTATTCTCAAGGGTAGACATCCTAAGAGATTAAAAAAGATTGAATTTCCAACGTATACTCATACTAATCAATTGAAATGTAACCACGACACTTGTAATAAATTGCTTCAGTTCACCGAGTACGCATGTATGAATGTTAGGATAAGTAATTTATAGACATCGTCTTGTTTCGTTTACACAACAAACCAAATAGGTACTATAACTATACCTTTTCTACAGATGGGAAAACAGACTCAGAGAGGGTAAGTGGTTTTCCTGCAGCTCACAGATGATAACACCTGAATTTTGTTAGAAAATGAGCTCTCTCAATCTTTGTGTTATTCTTTGTCTCCCTTGAGGACACCTAGCAGGAAGTTCAACATAACGTTGAAGTGATTTTCCCCTCCCAACTTCCAAAGATTCCCAGAGTGGGCTTAAAAGTAAGAGAACAGATGGTTGTTGTTGGTGGTGGTGGTATATCAATTTCCTTCAAATGTATATCTGGAATATACAAAAACAAACTAGGGTGAGCAGAAAAAATCAGCATGTTCTAAAAAAGAAAAGACTCCGTAGCTTTCAAGAGTCTTTTATTAGCTTTTATTATCATTTTGTGTACTCTGGGACCATATGGATAATATCAGTTGGCCTAAGATTGGTAGGATAAGGAAGGGAGACCACAAAAGAATTTGAGAAAGTAAAGGGTAGACACTGAGAGGGAGAGCATGACCTGGACAGTGAATTGCTCATGCGGGTTGTTGAGATGTTTATTTTTATTTATTTATTTATTTAGTTAGTTAGTTATTTATTTAAGTATCACTCTATCGCCCAGGCTGGAATGCAGTGATAAGATCTTGGCTCACTGCAACCTCTGCCTCCTGGGTTCAAGAGATTCTCCTGCCTCAGCCTCCTGAGTAGCTGGGACTACAGGCACCCACCACTGTGCCCGGCTAATTTTTTTGTATTTTTGGTAGAGACAGAGTTTTGCCATGTCAGCCAGGCTTATTTTGAACTCCTGACCTCTAGTGATCTGCCTGCCTTGGCTCCTAAAGTTCTGGGCTTACAGGCGTGAGCCAAAACACCCAGCCTGTTGAGATGTTTAAAAACAACTTTATTAAGATATACTTCACATATCACACAATTTGCACATTTAAAGTATACAATTCAATATTTTTAGTATTTTTGCAGACATGTATAACCTACCCCACAGTGAATTTTAGAACATTTTTGTCAGGCTGGGCGTGGTGGCTCAAGCCTGTAATCCCAGCACTTTGGGAAGCCGAGGCGGGTGGATCACGAGGTCAAGAGATCGAGACCATCCTGGTCGACATGGTGAAACCCCGTCTCTACTAAAGATACAAAAAATTAGCTGGGCACGGTGGCGTGTGCCTGTAATCCCAGCTACTCAGGAGGCTGAGGCAGGAGAATTGCCTGAACCCAGGAGGTGGAGGTTGCGGTGAGCCAAGATTGCACCATTGCACTCCAGCCAGCCTGGGTAACAAGAGCGAAACTCTGTCTAAAAAAAAAAAAAAAAAAAAAACATTTTTGTCATCTGTAAGAAGCCCTGTACCCTCTAGCTTTCATCTCCATATTCCCCATCCCTTCTCTCAAATCACCAGAAAAAGCTCTATACCTGGATACCCCTGGGATTTCCAGAAGTGTAAGCCAGAAGTCCTCTGCCAGTTCATTTTTCAGATGCAACATCTCCAATCGAATACTCAAGTCTTTGCCCCCTTTTTTCCTTACACCTACCTTTCTGATAACTTAGCATTTCCAGTACTGACTTCAGAGATGGGTTGGATTTATCAACAGTTACCCCCAATATTGCTCAAGAGGTCCCTGTGTTTAGAGTGGGTCTAAATTCAGAAACTAGTACCCAGGTCTTTCTCCAAGCACCATCAAAGGCAGTTCTTCTGTGTGCATCTTCACAACCTGTTGTTCTATTTTCTGCATTATCTTGAAGAGCCCACAACATTGTGAAATTATAGGATATAAGTGAGTTTTGTTCAAAGCAATGGTAGGAAGTGGTTATTCTTAAATGTTGTCTATTAAGGACCTACAAGTGAATTGAAGGTGCTAGGCATTGTGAGTTGCACAAAAAGATTTTAGACTAGTTTAGGGGAGATAAATATTAATTGTGATTGGAAGGAACAGGGCATGGGAATACAGCATTTTCTTCAGAACGAAACTACTTTGGATCAAATCCTAATCCCATTACTTACCAACTGCACAGAATTGGGCAAGGTAACTAAGCTTCTCTGAGTCTCAGTTCCCTTACCAATAAAATAGAAATAATGTCACTGTATTAGTCTGCTTTCATGCTGCTGATAAACATATACCAGAGACTGGGAAGAAAAAGAGGTTTTAATGGACTTAGAGTTCCACATGGCTGGGGAGGCCTCACAATCATGGTCGAAGGCAAGGAGGAGCAAGTCACATCTTACATGGATGGTGGCAGGCAAAGAGAGAATGTACCAGCAGGGGAAATGCCAGATGCTTATAAAACCATCAGATCTTGTGAGAACTCACTCACTATCATGAAAAAGGTATGGGGGAAACCACCCCATGATTCAATTATCTTCACCTGGCCCTGCCCTTGACATGTGGGGATTACTGCAATTCAAGGTGAGATTTGCATGGGGACACAGCCAAACCATATTAGTCACCTAGTCTATGTGGTGTTTCAAGATTAAAATAGGTGAGGTTGACAACAACCATAACAATTACTTCTACTACCACCACCACTACCACCACCATTTAAGTGAGCAATTATTTGTCAAGATGTTATAAGTCAGTTAATATGTATTATCTCTCTAACCCATCCAACAACCTGGAAACGCATACAAGATATAATCCTCCCTTCATAGATGTAAAAAAACTGGCTCAGACAAGTTAAATGACTTGCCCCAAACCAAACAGCTGGTGAGTGTTGGAATTAAGTATTAAAACCAGACTTGGTCACAAACGTAACATCACGTCCATTATTGTCACAATTAATTGCTACTAGAACAGTAAAAGGAAGAATCCAGAACATGAAAAGAGACATTTTTTTTCATTCAAAAGCTAGAAATCCATCTTTTAAAAGTCAGGCAAACACTGTTAAAGTTAAAATAGGCAATTTCACATTTTGATGGCTGTGTTTAAAACTAGGCAATATCAAGTACATGGTTTAAATGCCAGTCTAAAGACGAGAGACTATGTCTAGACAGCTGGTATACCAGCTCCGACACATCGCCCGTGTTCACCCATCTGCCCCACGGGCCGTGATGAATTTTTAGGAAGAGATGCTATTCAATCACTCTGTAAAGGGGTTTCCAGAACATAACCTGCCCTTCCTGGAACTATCTTGTGACATCCCCGGCAGAGAAACTCTGTCCTCTGCTCAGCAACAAACCTTGGGATCTGCCCAGTTTCTTGTCCTTGGGTTCTTGCAAAGTCACCATAATTTGAATTTTTATAAATCAAATCCTATTTCAAATGCAATTGAAGAACTTGTACTTTAAAAAAAAAATCCTGTCTTGAATCCTCAAGAAAATGGAAGACTGACGTTGAGCTGAATAGCTAATCCTAAAATTATCCATTTTGCAAATTCGGAATTTGGTTCCCAACCTTGTGAAAACAACCTTTAAACTTCGAAACCAATTTGAAATTCAAGTTTGTGGCTCGGTCTTATGGGCACTCCTTATCACCTCAGCTGATAAGCATTTAAATATATTCATTAACAAAAATAATTGTTGTCACAGTTAACTACATTAGCACCTTTTAATTGAATTAGAAATTAGATGGGGGTCATGAATATTTCACTAGGACTCACTGCCAGCCTTTCCAATTTCCATCTTAAAAAAAAAATACTGCCACATAGCATAAACAGGTAAATTCGCAATGTTTGTGTTCCTGCCTTTTCTTATAGTTTTGCCACAAAAATCATCCCGGTGTCAAAAATGAATCAAAATCAAATTTTTAACTTTCATGCTGCTCTTCTGTGCTTCTTGGCATGATGCAAGGAGTTTTCTGTCCTTGGGAAATTTTATGTAAATATTGACTCAACAGAATCCAGAAACCATCAATCCTATTGCATGCTGAGAAGGCTAGGGCTTTTGAGGTAGAGTCCAGAGTTCTCAACATCAGCACGACTGACATTTGTGGCCAGGAAACTCAGTGGGAGGCCTGTTCTGCACATTGAAGGATGTTTAGCAGCATCCCTGGCCTCTACCCACTAGGTGTTAGTAGCACATATGACACACTGCATCCCCTGTATGACAATTAAAATTGTCTCTAGATAATATTTGTTTGCTTGTCTATTTATTTGCTTGAGATGAAGTCTTGCTCTGTCACCCAGGCTGGAGTACAGTGGTGTGATTTTGCCTCCCTGTAGCCTCCACCTTTGGGGTTCAGGTGATTCTCCTACCTTAGCCTCCCAAGTGGCTGGGATTACAGGCATGCACCACTACATCCAGCTAATTTTTGTATTTTTTTTAGTAGAGAAGGGGTTTCACCATGTTGGCCAGGCTGGTCTCGAACTCCTGACCTCAAGTAATCCTTAGCTTGTCCTCCCAAGTGCTGGGATTACAGGCATGGGCCACCACACCCGGTCATGTCTCCAAATATTTGGGTGTCCATATTATATCCCACCCTTGGAGGAATAGTTTGCTCCCCAGCTGGGAGCCACTAAGACAATGATATAGATTCAATTACTAGCCCTGCCTCTTTTGTTTTTTTTGTTTCTTTGAGATGGAGTTTCACTCTTGTTGCCCAGGCTGGAGTGCAGTGATGCGATTTCAGCTCGCCACAACCTCTGCCTCTCAGGTTCAAGTGATTCTCCTGCCTCAGCCTCCCAAGTAGCAGGGATTACAGGTGCCCGCCACCATGCCTCACTAATTTTTGTATTTTTAGTATAGACAGGGTGTCTCCACATTGGTCAGGCTGGTCTCGAACTCCCAACCTCGGGTGATTCACCCGCCTCCACCTCCCCAAGTGCTGGGATTACAGATGTAAGCCACTGCACCTGGCTCTCCCTGCCTCTTGTGTTTGACCCTTCTCTGAGCCTCAGTTTTGTTTTGTATATGTGAAATAGAGGCAATCATAACTATCTCACTGGGTTGCTAAGAGACTTAAATAATACCAAGTGAATAAAAGGCATAGCTGAGGGCATGTTCCTTAATATCTGATGATGTAATAATCATAGTAATAGTAACCGAAGCAGCAGCATCACTAGCAGAACTTGCATCATGACATAAGGGAAGGGGAGGAAAGGATGAGCTGCTCCTCTTCTGCTTATGCTCCACTCCACTCATGGAAGTAAGTGCTCGTGTTATTGGGCTGAACTATATGAACCCTCCCTGCTGGAAGAAAGACCCAAGAGGGCCCCTTTAAAGGCAGCAGTAGCCCCTCATCCCTGAATCTTTAAGCTAGTTTGATTCACCCTTCATGCCACATGTGCAGTGGATGGTCAAAGCAAGCCCCAGATACGTCCCCAGTGGAGACATTTGAGATAGCACAGTGAGGTTTAAAAAAAGAAATTGGATTTGGAGTCTAAGGAACCTAAATCCCAAACCTGGCTTCTGATTCTGGGAAATGTTGGGCAAGTTCCTTAATCTCTGTGAGCCTCAGTTTCCTCAGCTTTAAAATAGAGTCAATGGGCCAGGTGTGGTGGTTCATGCCTATAATCCTAGCACTTCGGGAGGCCGAAGCGGGTGGATCACAAGGTCAGGAGTTTGAGACCAGCCTGGCCAAGATGGTGAAACACCATTTCTACCAAAAAGACAAAAATAAGCCGGGCTTGGTGGTGGGCACTTATAATCCCAGCTGCTGGGGAGGCTGGGGCAGGAGAATTGCTTGAACCCAGAAGACTGAGGTTGCAGTGAGCCAAGATCACACCACTGCACTCCAGCCTGAGTGACAGAGCAAGACTCCATCTCAACAACAACAATAATAACAAAATAGAGTCAATGAAAATTCTCTCATAGACTGGTTGTAAGAACTAAATGTGGTAATACATGCAGAAAGTCCAGTGTGGTGCTTGATACACAGTAAGTGCTGTTATCTGTAGTAATTATCACTTTTATGACAAAGAATATCACAGTGCTGGCCCAGCACTGTGGCCCACACCTGTAATCCCAGCACTTTGTGAGGCTGAGGTGGGTGGATCTCTTAAGGCCAGGAGTTCAAGACCAGCCTGGCCAACATGGCAAAAACTCATCTCTACTAAAAATACAAAATATCAGCCAGGCATGATGGCACATGCCTATAATCCCAGCTACTCAGGAGGCTGAGGCAGGAGAATTGCTTGAACCCGGGAGGTGGAGGTTGCAGTGAGACGAGATTGTGCCACTGCACTCCAGCCTAGACAACAGAGCAAGATTCTTTCTCCAAAGAAAAGGAAAGAATATCATGTTTTACAGCAAGGTTTCTCCACCACGATGCTATACACATTGTGGGCTGGATAATTCTCTGTTGTGGGAAGCTGCCCTATGCATCCTAGGATGTCAGCAGCATCACTTGCTAATGAGATCCCAGTAGCATTTCTCCACAGCTGCGACAACCAAAAAATGTCTCCAGACATTTCTAAATGTCCCACAGAGACAAAACTGCCCCTCCGCCTTTGAGGAATACCGCTCTACAGAAAGTGGATTCCCTTTCTAGTCTAACTGGTCACTGTATCCTGGAAGGATGCCACCTCTTCTGGGAAGATTCCCTGCATTCCTTATGCAGAATTCACAGTTCCCTTCATTGCCTCATAAGTGTTTGTTTGCTCATCTGTGTGGTCTGCTAGACTGGGAGACTCACAAGGGCCAGCTCCATTCAGATCTGCATCACTTGGCACAGAGTGAAGGGTAGTGAACAGAGCAAGAAAGACAAGGAAATAAGAGAGGACACAAACAGATGGAAAAACATTCCATGCTCATGGTTAGGAAGAATCAAAATTATGAAAATGGGCCATACTGCCCAAAGTAATTTATAGATTCAGTACTATCACTATCAAGCCAGCACTGACCTTCTTAACAGAACTGGAAAAAGCCACTTTAAACTCCATAGGAAACCAAAAGAAAGCCTGCATAGCCAAGAGAATCCTAAGCAAAAAGAACAAAGCTAGAGGCATCATGCTA
Source organism: Saguinus oedipus (assembly GCA_031835075.1). Classification (NCBI taxonomy): domain Eukaryota; kingdom Metazoa; phylum Chordata; class Mammalia; order Primates; family Cebidae; genus Saguinus; species Saguinus oedipus. The sequence goes on along the minus strand of CM063179.1, from coordinate 15,973,509 downwards.
CCTGACTTCAAACTATACTACAAGGCTACAGTAATCAAAACAGCATAGTACTGGTACCAAAACAGAGATATACACCAACAAAACAGAACAGAGGCCTCAGAAACAACACCACACATCTACAACCATCTGATCTTTGACAAACTGAAGAAAAACAAGCAATGGGGAAAGGATTCCCTGTTAATAAATGGTGTTGGGAAAACTGGCTAGCCATGTGCAGAAAGCAGAAACTGGACCCCTTCCTGACACATTACACTAAAATTAACTCCAGATGGATTAAAGACTTAAACATAAGACCTAACACCATAAAAACCCTAGGAGAAAACCTAGGCAAAACCATTCAGGACATAGGCATAGTCAAGGACTTCATGACTAAAACACCAAAAGCATTGGCAACAAAAGCCAAAACAGACAAATGAGATCTAGTTAAGCTTAAGAGCTTCTGCACAGCAAAAGAAACAATCAGTAGAGTGAACTGGCAACCAACAAAATGGGAAAAAAATTTGCAATCTACTCATCTGACAAAGGGCTAATATCCACAATCTACAAAGAATTCAAACAGATTTACAAGGAAAACAAACAAACAAACGCATTCAAAAGTGGGCAAAGGATATGAACAGACACTTTACAAAAGAAGACATATATGAGGCCAACAAACAAATGAAAAAATGCTCATCATCACTGGTCATTAGGGAAATGCAAATCAAAACCACATTGAGATACCATCTCACACCAGTTAGAATGGCGATCATTAAAAAATCTGGAAACAACAGATGCTGGAGAGGATGTGGAGAAATTGGAACACTTTTCCACTGTTGGTGGGAGTGCAAATTAGTTCAACCATCACAGAAGACTGAGTGTACACTCAAAGGATTATAAATCATTCTATTATAAAGACATATGCACATGTATGTTCACTGTGGCACTGTTTATGATAACAAAAACCTTGAACCAACCCTAATGCCCATCAATAATAGACTGGACCAAGAAAATGTGGCACATATATACCATGGAATACTATGCAGCCATAAAAAATGACAAATTTGTGTCCTTTGTAGAGACATAGATGAATCTAGAAACCACCATAGTTAGCAAACTGACACAAGAACAGAAAACCAAACACTGCATGTTTTCACTCATAGGCAGGTGGCAGACAATGAGAACACTTAGGCACAGGGAAGGGAACAACATTCCCTGGGTAGGTGTGGGGGAGGGGGGAGGAGAGGGGAGGGGAAGGGAGGGACAGCAGCGGGGGTGGGGAGGATGCGGATGGAGAAAACCGGGAGAAACATCTGATATAGGTGATGGATGGAGGGGCGGGGCAATGGAGAGAGCAAACCACCATGGCATTAATGTACCTATGCAACAATCCTGCAGGATGCAGGATGTGCACATGTACCCCAGAGTCCAAAATACAATTTAAAAAAACCAAAAAAAGGCCAAGGACAGTGGCTTAAACCTGTAATCCCAGAACTTTAGGAGGCTGAGGCAGGCAGATCACTTGAGGTCAGGAGTTCAAGACCAGCCTGGCCAACATGATGAAACCTCATCTCTACTAAAATTACAAAAGTTAGCCAGGCATGATGGCAGTCACCTGTAGTCCCAGAAACTTGAGGGGCTGAGTTGGGAGAGTCACTTGAACGCAGGAGGCAGAGGTTGCAGTGAACTGAGATCACACCTGGGTGACAGAGTGAGACCCCGCCTGTGTCAAAAAATAGTGATAATAATTAATTAATAAATAAATAATAGATGTTGGCATGGATGTGGTGAAAAGGGAACTCTTTTATACTGCTGGTGGGAATGTAAACTAGCACAATTACTGTAGAAAATGGTATGGAGATTCCTTAAAGAACTAAAAGTAGAACTACCATTCCATCCTGCAATCCCACTTCTGAGTACCCAAAGAAAAAGAAGTCATATGAAAAAGACACACACACAAACACACACACACACACACACACACACAACCCAATAGTGGCACAATTCGCAATTGCAAAAACATGAAACCAACCTAGATACCCACCAACCAACCAGGGGATAGAAAATGTGGTACATATCCACCATGGAATACTACTCAACCATAAAAAGGAATGAAATGATGGCCTTTGCAGCAAGTTTGATGGACTTGGAAGCCATTATTATAAGTGAAATAACTCAGGAATGGAAATCCAAGCATCATCTGTTCTCACTTATAAATGGGAGCTAAGCTATGAGGATGCAAAGGCATATGAATGATATAATGGACTTTCGGGATTCAGAAAGAAGGGGGAAGGTGATGAGGGATCAAAAACTACATATTGAGTACAGTGTACACTGCTAGGGTGATGGGTACGTCTAAACCTTGGAAATCACCACGAAAGAACTTACCCATGTAACAAAGAACCACCTGTTCCCCAAAAACTATTGAAATAAATTTTTTTTTTAAATGAAACAAATAAACCGTTATTTTCTGAGCACCTACTATACATCAAGGACATCACCTAAACTGCTTGTAAGCACAATTTCCTTCAATCTTCTCAATGGGTTGCTCAAGTATGTATTATTGTGCCCATTTTACTGATGAATAACAGGCTTAGAGAGAAGAAACTCAGTTAGAGACACATGGCAAGTATTCTAATGGACTTAAGATTTGAACCCACCTTCTCCCCAAGCTGTGCTGCACCCTAGAGTTCTCCCATCTGCCAAGGGCTTTATCAGATGCATTCCTTGTCCCATGGATGAATTCAGGCTGGGCACGGTGGCTCACGCCTACAATCCCAGCACTTTGGGAGGCCGAGGTGGCTGGATCACCTGAGGTCAGGAGTTTGTGGTCAGCCTGGCCAACATGGTGAAACCTCATCTCTACTAAAAATACAAAAATTAGTCAGATGTGGTGGTGTGCACCTGTAGCCCCAGCTACTCAGTAGGCTGAGGCTGGAGAATCACTTGAACTTGGGACGTGGAAGTGGCAGTGAGTGGAGATTTCACCACTGCACTCCAGTCTGGGCAACAGAGCAAGACTCCAAAAGAAAAAAAAGAAAAAAACAGACAGAAAGATCAGAAAATTGGGGTGGATTGCCCAAGGTCAGGAAACGAGCTGACCAGCTTGAAGAAACAATCTATTCTAAATCCAAAGAGGAGGCACCAGGCATTATTTTTTTTTTTTTTACTTTACTGAAAAGGTCACATTTGAGGCAGCAAGACCCACAGTGACATCTTTTGACAATTTCAGAAAGTTCCACCTGCAGTTTGGGGGCAAAGTTGAAGCCAAGGCCTACATCGCCCCGGTCCCCCTCTCCACCTCTAGCTCTAACACCAGCTGGCCCTTAGCTCCTGGAGCATCAGCCTGCAGGGTGGCAGATCCTCGTGCATGAAGGAGGCATCTCCCTTCCTAGACTAGACCACTCCCCGGTGCAGCTGCTTCTTGTTATTTCTGAGATTCTGAGAAATACGTTAAATAGGCTAAGGGAGACAGACAAAGTGGACAGCAGACTCCAAAAGGTTAATATCTTCCTTTTCAGATGGCTCCCACAGTTGCCATGGATATCTCCTACAGGAGGCTTTGCAAGTTCCACATGAAGGGGCTGAAATTAATAAACTCCTTTGAACTCAGAGGAAACAAACCAGGTGGGGCTAAAAATGCTGCAGCCTGTTTATAATCATCTTAGACAGGGGGCCTAGATGTGCAGGTGTGTGTGCAAAAGGTGTTTGGGTGTCTGTCGGTATGTGTTTCAGTAACACACATGCAACTGTATGTGTGCCTTTGGTTTTTCTGTCTATACATACGAAAGAGGGTCAGAAAAGGACTAGACTGTCTGCATATCCCAAAGGGCAAAGATTGATTTGATAGTTTCCCCAACCAGGCAGCAATATATTCAAGGCCAAGGGCTGTTTTTATTTGTCTCTGCAATCCCATTAGCACCTAGCCCAGTGCCTTGTAGATGTTCAGCTAGTGTTTATTTAACAGTTTCATCTGTTCATTCAACACATAATTTTGAGGGGCTGGTACTGTGCTATGCACTGAGGTTATTACCACAGGAAACAAGACAGAGACTCTTTCTTCATGGAGCTTAGGGGCACGAGACAGGTGGATGAATGGGTTGAAGGGTAAATTCCCAAATGAAAAGTCATAAAAATGCCTTTCCTGTGTTTTATGTGTGTGCCTATGTGTGTATGTATGTGCACACAGGTGTTTATAAATAGACAAAAGAATCACCTGAAAACTGAAGTGTCAGTGAGAAAAAGAGTCTGTGCATAAAAAATAAAGAACATGGGGTGGGCGCAGTGGCTCATGCCTGTAATCCCAGCACTTTGGGAGGCTGAGGTGAGCAGATCACCTGAGGTCAGTAGTTCAAAACCAGCCTGGCCAACATGGTAAACCCTGTCTCTACTAAAAATACAAAAACTAACCAGGCGTGTGGCGGGTACCTGCAATCCCAGCTACTTGGGAGGCTGAGGCAGGAGAATTGCTTGAACCTGGGAGGTGGAGGTTTCGGGGAGCAGAGATCATGCCACTGCACTCCAGGCTGGGCGACAGAACAAGACTCCACCTCAAAACAAAACAAACAAAAAAATAAAGGATATGGACTCTGGAGTCAACAAGTCCTGCCTCTGTTGCTAACCAGCTACACCTCCTTCGTCAACCAGAGCCTCAGTTTACTCACATTGAATATTTTGGCATACCTACCATGTGCCAGGTACTTTCCAGGTCCTGAGAAACAGCAAGGAGCAGAGTGGACATCAAAATCCACCCTCATGGAGTAATGGTCCTAAAACTCCGTGAGTGCCAGAATGGCAAGAGGCTCCAAGGTGGCCCAGGGAAGCAGGGGAGGTGTCTGAAGGAAGTGACTCTTCAACAGAGACATGAAGGATGCACAGGAGTTGGCTGAGTGACAGGTAGAGGGGAAAGGGTCCCAGGCAGAAGAAATAGTGTGCACAGAGGTCTTGAGGCAAGAGTGATTGTGGCATGTTTGAAAAGCTGGAGGAAATTGAATACGGCAGCAGCAATGGGTGTAAAGAGGAGGAAAGGGTGTAGGGATGGGTGTACATATGTGTCCATGCATGCGTGTGTCAGTATGAGTGTGTCTCTGTATGTGTTTCTAGGCATGTGAGTATGAGCATGTATCTGAATAAGTGTGTGCATGTGTATCCAGGTATGTATATACATGTGTGGTATGGTGTCGGCATAAGTGTGTCTGTCTCTTTGTTTTTAAGCATAGTGTGTGTCTCCATGTATGAGTCTGTGTGTGCATGTATTCCCATGCATGTGTGTGCATGCCTATGTGTACATGTGTGTCTAAGCATATGAATGTTTACACATGTTTCTGAATGAGTGTGAGTCTGTGTGTGTGCCCAGGCATATGAGTGTGGGTGAGTACACCTCCTTACAAAGAAGTTTGCAGATACTATGACCAGAAAGCCACAGATAAAGGAATAAGACTTCCTAGGGGAGTTCTGCAACCACACAGCAAAATCAATATTCTAACCAAATTGCTTTTACAGCTAATGTATCATGTGAGAAAGGTTTTAATTAAACTGTGGCCTCTAAGAAGGTTCAGATAGAGCTCAAAGAATCACAGATCTCACTGTTCTGCTCAGACAGAGCTCAGGGTAGGCAGGGAAGAAACTGGTATTATCCAACAGGCAGCCCTCTCATTCCCTGTCCTCTTCTGTGGCTGCCATTCTTACCTGTCTTGTTAGAAACTCATTTAAAAAAAAAGACTGGGCATGGTGGTTCAAGCCTATAATCCCAGCACTTTGGAAGGCTAAGGCAGGTGAATCACCTGAGGTCATGAGTTCAAGACCAGCCTGGCCAACATGGTGAAACCTTGTCTCTACTAAAAATACAAAAATTAACTGGGCGTGGTAGCAGGCGCCTGTGGTCATAGCTATTCAGGAGGCTGAGGCAAGAGAATTGCTTGAACCTGGGAGGCAGAGGTTGCAGTGAGCCGAGACTGCACCACTGCACTCCAGCCTGGGCTACAGAGAGAGACTCTGTCTAAAAAAAAAAAGAGCATATTTAGGAAATGCTGTTCATGAAATTTCCAGAAAACTATGCAAACATATTGGTAGTCAAAGAAATGCAGATGAAAACAAATCATATTTTTACATAAAAGAGTTAAAAAATAGATTTTGAAATAATAATATTTACTTGTAGTAAGGGTACACTATGCCAGGCACATTGGTGATGGAAGTGTAGATTGGTTCATATTTTCTGAAGGATATTCAGGATATTTGAACCACAGTATCTGAAACTTTAGATATACCTTTGGGTTCAGCATTTCTGCTTCTAGGAATTTAGCCAAAGAAAATAATCACTCAAATGGGGCAGGTTAAGTGTAAAAAGTTGCTCATATAAGATGAAATTCTTTTTATGATGGTGTGATCTTTTCCATAATTGGCCTCTAAAGGCTGAGAGGAAAAGGTAATAAGCATTCCACATTTTAAGGATAGTAACCATCAATATTTGGCCAGGCTTCTCCCTGAAAGGTTAGGTTTGAGGTAGTGGTGTGCTGGTAATTGTTTAACAATCAGCTACTGGGTGGGGGTGGAGATGGGGTGTTGTCATATGATACGAACTTTCATAGTGTAAATATTCCCACCAGGGCTGATTTTGAGGTTCCGGTGTGCCCTCGTGAATGCGGAGTTTGGAAAAGATACTAACAATTGGCCCCCCACAAGGCAGTATGAGCGGCTTCAGCATACAAAATGGGATAGAGGAGCCACTTCAGCTGAACCCACGCTGATCCCTTGCTAAGCCTGTTCCTCAGAGCATGTAAGTCATGGAGGGAGAGTGAAGTTATCCTTTGGAGAGGCGCAACATTGGTGCAGAGAGATTCTCCCTACTTCCTTTTACTTACCCTGAGGTTCTACTCCTTGTGGCAAAATGAGAGAAGCACAAAGAAAATTGCTCACTAATTTTGGAGGCATTTATAAGAAGGGGCTGCCAGTGCCTCTCTTTTTGCTTGCTGACCAGTTTAGTGCTTCCTGAACTAAATAAGAAAGCATCGAGACACAATAATACTGCAGATTGACCACAGGGATGAGAGGAGATAAGTCCCACTTGGTTCTCTCCAATCCCAGCTTTGCAAGTAGAATGGAAGATGAATGAGGGGACGGGGCACTTTAAATAGCATGTGAAATTGACATTGTCCAGTGACCAGGACCAAATCTTAAGAACCAAGTTCAAACAGAGACCTTTGTTTTTTTAAATTTTTTAAAATACTTTAAGTTCTGGAGTACCTGTGCAGAATGTGCAGGTTACATAGGTACACACATGCCATGGTGGTTTGCTGCATCCATCACCCCGTCATCTACATTAGGTACTTCTCCTAATGGTAACCCTCCCCTAGGTCCCTAACCCCTGACAGGCCCCAGTGTGTGATGTTCCCCTCCCTGTGTCCATGTGTTCTCATTGTTTAACACCCACTTATGAGAACACGTGGTGTTTGATTTTCTGTTCTTGTGTCAATTTGCTGAGAATGATGGTTTCCAGCTTCATCCATGTCCCGGCAAAGGACATGAACTCATCCTTTTTTATGGCTGCATGGTATTCCATGGTGTATATGTGCCACATTTTCTTTATCCAGTCCATCATTGATGGGCATTTGGGTTGGTTCCAAGTCTTTGCTATTGTGAACAATGCTGCAATAAACATATGTGTGCATGTGTCTTTATAACAGAATGATTTATAATCCTTCGGAAATATACCCAGTAATGGGATTGCTGGGTCAAATGGTATTTCTAGTTCTAGATTCTTGAGGAATCGCCACACTGTCTTCCACAATGGTTGAACTAATTTACACTCCACCAACAGCGTAAAAGCATTGCTAATTCTCCACATCCTCTCCAGCACCCAAACAGAGCTTTTAATACTAGGATGTATCTGTCTGAACTAAGCTAGCGATCTCCTTGAGGAAGCCTGCTAGGTAACAGGATAGGAAAAATTTGAAAGAGTAGAGGTAATAGCAGCTATTGGAAAAGTATATATTTTTCTGGTTTTACCTCAATGACTTAAGGCTTACCAATCAAATTGGTCACACTTTTGAAATAACCTAAGTATGCAACAAGCAGGAATTCCGTATAATACAGTACATCCATTTATTCAAACAGCATGCAGGTATTCAAAGGTGTTCATACCCATTGTGTGTGTGTGTGTGTGTGTGTGTGTGTGTGTGTGTGTATGTGTGAGTGTGTGTGTGTGAGATCTGTACCTTAATTCAAGTACCACACATAATCACTGATATATGCTTCTTTAAAATTTTTAAAACTTAAATTTCATATTCTCATTTTAACTAGCAGTTAATAACTGTGAATTAAAAAGATCTCTTTTCCTTGTGTCTGCTCTGATATGATCAACACTGGAGAATTCAAAGTCACAGTATATTCTTTCTATCATAGCTACCACCATAAAAAGATGACCACAATAAACGGGAGAGATGACTGCAATAAATAGTTGTGTGGAAATAAAAAGTGATTTACAAATAATTATGTACAATATAACCTTGCTTTTGTAAAAGAATATAAAAGTATATGACGGTATGTATAGGAAAACATCTGGAAATGTACATATCAAAATGTCAAGAGTAGTTGCTCTGGGTGGGGTATAGTATATAGACCTTCATTTAATCATTTGCCCAACTTTCCATTCTTCAGTTAATATTTATTAAGTTCTCACTATGTATCGGAGACACTCTTCTAGCCACCCATACTTTCCTGTTTACCTAGCAGTGTATGCTATAGATTTTTAACTCTATAATTAACATGAATTAAAAAAAAAGTGAGGACAGGAAAAGAGAGTGCTTCTATCCTGTTGAAAAAACTAAGTACTCAGCCCACAGTACTTAGAACTCAGTGAGTACTTAGCAATGGTGGCCATGATTGTATCATTCTGTGAATTTTGGCTCTTCATCTGCTATAGCTTCTAGAGTAATTGCCATAACAGTAACAGTGATGATAGCAAGTATTGACATAGTATTTATTTATTGCATACCTTACGTTCCAGGATCTCAGAGTCAGGATTTGTAGGGAGGCTGGAGAATCTGGGAATTCTTGGGGTTCTGAATACTGATAACTTTTGTTTTGGTTTGGTTTTTTGGGTTTTGAGATGGAGTCTCCTTCTGTGGCTCAGGCTAGAGTGCAGTGGCGTGATCTCAGCTCACTGCCACCTCTGCCTCCGAGGTTCAAGCAATTTTACTCCCTCAGCCTCCCTAGTAGCAGGGACTATAGGTGCCCGCCACCACACCTGGCTAATTTTTTGTATTTTTAGTAGAGACGGGGTTTCATCAGGCTGGTCTCGATCTCCTAACCTCATGATCCACCTGCCTCGGCCTCCCAAAGTGCTGGGATTACAGGTGTGAGCCACCACGCGTGGCCACTGAATACTGATTTGGTTCTCACAATAACTCTATGAGGTAACCATTATTCCTGTTTTACACATCAGGAAACTGAGGCAGAAACACAGTTCCTGCAGCAATAGGTCCTCTCCCTCCATAACTGCAACCTGGCCTGAGACTCAGGGCAATGTTTTCACCCTACCCTGTTCCTGAAACTGCTCTGATAGGAACTATCGAACTACACACACATGCACACACCTACATATAATAACCCTGGCCCAGGTTATTGTGGGTGACTTGGGCGGTCAGAGGAAAAGGCAATGTAATGCAGACAAATGTGAGATAATAAGTCTGAAGCCAATGAACCGAAGGAGAGGGAGAGTACATACTAAATAAAAAGTCATGAGTCCCTGCAGCCTGGAAAGGGATTTAGAGGTTACTGCTAAAAAGAAAAAAAAAGAAAAGAAAGAAAGAAACCCTCCTTGAAATTGTCAGCGCTTTGTACTATTAGAGCACACTTGGGAATTGAGGGGTTCCTGTATCCATGCCATTGGCATCTCCCTCCACTGATGCAAGCCAGGAGGGAGTGGGTCTGGTTACTCCATCCTGCTGGGGTCAGGCTGGGAACAGGAGAGCTGTTTCTGAGCCTCAGTGTATCCACGGTGGACCCATGCTCATTCTGGGTCCCAAGGAAGAGGCCAGGCTGAAACAACAGGAATGTGTACCTACAAACAGCCCAGCAAGAACTGGTGTAGGGTGGGGTAGAATATGAGTTCCAGGATCTCAGAGTAAGGATTTGTAGGGAGGCTGGAGAATCTGGGAAGAAAGGCAAAGTACATGCAGATTGCAGGTGGTCAGGGTGAACAGGAAGGATTCAACCAAACAGGACAGATGACAGCCAGAAAGGAGGTCTACTGGGGGCTTGAATGATCTAGAAAAGCCTGCTAGGAAATGGGGTAAAAGGGTCAGATAATGCAAATATCTAGGGACAAAGCCCCCGTGGGAGGAGGAGAGGTTTTGAGCATGGCGTGACAGTGATGGCTAAACCTCGCCAGGAGACTTTCTTTTTAATTTCTTTTTTTGAGACAGTGTCTCACTCTGTTGCCCAGACTGGAGTGCAGTGGCATGATCTCGGCTCACTGCAACCTCCGCCTCCTGGGTTTTTTGCAGTTCTCCTGCCTCAGCCTCCTGAGTAGCTGGGACTACAGACGCAAGCTGCCATGCCCAGCTAATTTTTTGTATTTTAGTAGAGATGGGGGTTCACCATGTTGCCCAGGCTGGTTGAGAACTGCTGAGCTCAGGCAATCCGCCTGCCTCAGCCTCCCAAAGTGCTGGGATTACAGGTGTGAGCCACTGCATGCAGCCTAAATTTCTAAAGTTATTTTTTAGAGTCAGGGTCTCACTTTGTTGCCTAGGCTGGAGTGCAGTGGTATGATCATGGCTCACTGCACCCTTGCTCTCCTTAAGCAATCCTCCCACCTCAGCCTCCTGAGTAGCCAAGACCACAGGTGTGAGCCACTGCACCTGGCTGAATTTTTTACTTTTAGTAGAGCTAGGGTCTCATTATGCTGCCCAGGCTGGACTTGAACTCCTGAGCTCAAGCGATCCTCCTGCCTCAGCCTCCCAAAGTACTGGTATTACAGATGTGAGCCACTGCACTTGGCTCCTTGAGGCATTTTTGTATCCAAAGATCAGAAACAGATACTATTGACAAAAGCAAAACCAACTAATTCAGTCTTCACACTTATAAGGTCAATATTATTATCCCAGCTTTAAAGATGAAGAAACTGAGGCACAGAGGGGTTGGGTAACTTAACCTCAGGTCACACAACCAGCTAGCAACAGAGCTAGAATTCAAACAGAGGTCACCTGGCTGCACTGCACATGCTCTTGACAAAGATTCTCAACTTGAGCTGACTGTAGTCCGGCTTCTCAGAGGCCTCTGTCTGCCAAGGTCCTGCATTGGCCTTTGCCCGTATTACAAGCTCATTTATCCTCTTTTTAGCAAGAATCCTGTTGAGTCCATTTACTGAAATCTCCCTCCCTCAATATGTTATCTCTCTGGTCTACCGTCCACAAAATCCCTGTTAGGTCAGTTTAGTAAAGAATTACCATATTTCTTTCTTTCTTTTCTTTTCTCCTCCCTCCCTCCCTCCTTCTCTTTCTTTCTTTTTTCTTGAGACAGAGTTTTGCTCTTGTCGCCCAGGCTGGGGTGCAATGGTGCAATCTTGGCTCACTACAACTTCCACCTCATGGGTTCAAGCGATTCTCCTGCTTTAGTCACCCAAATAGCTGAGATTACAGGTGTGCACCACCATGCCCAGCTAACTGTCTTAAATTAGTACTAGAGCTGGAGTTTCACCATGTCGGCAAGGCTAGTCTCGAACTCCTAACCTCAGGTGATCCACCTGCCTCAATCTCCCAAAGTGCTGGGATTATAGGCATGAGCCACCTCTTCCAGCCAAGAATTATCCTATTTCTTAGCGAGTTTCCACCCACCAACCTCCACCCCCATCCTACTCCTTGTCTGTAAATTTTCACTTTTCTTATTTTATTTGGAGTTGGACTCAATCTTTCTCCCCTACTTCAAAATCCTGTTGTAAAGCTTCCCTTGAACAATCTTTCTTGAAAGTCTAATGACATATTTAACAAATGTCATTAATAACTTGTTTTTAATATCCTTTTTTTTTTTTAGCTCACTGCAGCTTCAACTTCTTGGACTCAAGTGATCCTCCTGCCTCAGCCTTCTGAGGAGCTGGGATTACAGGCTCGTGCCACCATACCCAACTAATTTTTTTATTTTTAGTAGAGACAGGGTCTCACTGTTGCCTAGGCTGGTCTTCAAGTCCTGGACTCAAGTGATCCTGACTCCTCAGCCTCTCAAAGTATTCAGATTACAGACATAAGCCAAGGTGCCTAGCCTTTTTTTAATATTCTTAACCACTGTACATACCACTCTAACGTCAGACAAAAATAAAACCTATTCAGTGGCTCATGACTGTAATCTCATCACTTTGGAAGGTCAAGGTGGGTGGGTCATCTAAGGTTGGGAGTTTAAGACCAGCCTGATCAACATGGAGAAACCCCATCTCTACTAAAAATACAAAATTAACCAGGTGTGGTGGCACATGCCTGTAATCCCAGCTACTTGCGAGTCTGAGGCAGGAGAATCGCTTGAGCCCGGGAGTCGGAGGTTGTGGTGAGCCAAGATCACGCCATTGTACTCCAGCCTGGGTAACAAAAGCAAAACTCCAACTGAAAAAAAAAAGGAAGGTTTACTTATGGCATTTACTCCAGTAAATGCCGTAAGTCACTGGGGCCAAGCTGCATTGCCCTGGGTCGCTTCTAACTGGGTATCACCATAAGGCAGGAAGGGGAAGAGAACAATTCTCCATTTTGTCCTAGACCATAGTGTAGCTTGGGCTTAGAAAGGCAACCATCAAAGCTAGAGGGATTCTTTGGAGCCCGGGTCCGGGGCAGAGCTGCTAGCAGAAGAGAGCTCTATGGCAGGAATGACTACTGCCTGGAAGAGAAGCACAGGGATGCATGAAAACTAAAGGAGAGAACTCATTCCTGAGCAACCCTGGAAGAACCACTGAGACATCAGCTGCCCGCAGAGACATCTGCATGAGACCAAGACCACCGATGGGAGCAGGTGGGGCCAGCAGATCCTGGGGTATTCCGATTTCCCAGCCTGGTGAGCTTGCAAGAAAGTGTAAATATTTCCCTCTTTTCCATGACTCATTACAGAGAGGCAAGACACAATTTTCTTGGAGAGGGAGCAGGGCTGAACAAGTCCAGTTTACTCCGATTTCAAGACTGGTTTCTATTAGGCCAAGGAAGATTCAGGATGCTTGGAACAGGGAAACGATTTCAAGGTGACCTTGTAGAAGGAGCCGGCATTAGGAAATGTTTTTGATAGGGTGGAACAAGATAAGCTGTTCATGTTGTGGAAGGGTTCAAAGTCCTGGACACCAGCTGAAATAAGAAAATTCAATTTCTGGCATAAGATTGTGCTTTTTCTCCCTTCTAGAAGAATGTACACATCTGCTCCTCTTCCCCTGATGAAAGTGTCGTGTTCCTCTGCGGTTGTTCCGACACAAACAGGGTGGTAAAGGCAGGTTTGCATGGCATAGGTGACACCACGGGCAGGTGCTTGGAGACAGAGAAGGCTGTCGAGCCCAGAGGCTTCAAGGCAACTTCACACAAGGCCAGGACCGGGACCAGGGAGTGACCTAGGGCTATTTCCATAGCATTCTGTTTGCTTTTGTTCTCCCACAAAACACTCCTCTGTGTTTACCTAAAACACGGCTGTCCAACAGAACATTCTGCATTCATAGAAATGTTCTATGTCTGATGTTGAGTGGGGTAGTCTCCGACCACATGCGACTACTGAGTACTTGAATTGTGTCCAGTGTGACAAAGAGATTCGGTTGTTAGTTGTATTTCATTTTAATTAATTTAAATAGCCTCGGGTGGTCAGCAGCTACCTCAGTGGACAGCACAGTGCTAAAAGACTCAGTGGAAAGGGCATGATCCTCACACCCACCCAGACTGGGCTGAATTCTGCCTCTACCGTTTGCTAGCTGTGTGACCTTGGGCAGGTTCCTTAACCTCTCTGACCCTCTCTCTGAGCCTCACCTGAAACATGGGGATGATGACATCAGTGCTGCAGGATTTAAGACACAGAGCTGGAGATGCAGAGACAAAGAGACAGACACAGAGACAGAAACAGACACAGATGCAGAGATTAAGAGACTGATGTAGAGAGACAGATGCAGAATCAGAGACAGAGAGACAAGCAAAAAGAATAAGTGAGGTGGGGGGCATGGCAAGACAGAGCAAGAAACATCACACACACACACACACACACACACACACACACACACACACACACACCCACACACCCCTGGAGAGGGAAGGGAAGCCGGACTGAGAGAGACAAAGCAAAACACAGAAAGAGAAACAAAAAGGTAAGAAGAGCGAAGTAGAAGGAAGCAGGGAGGAAAAGCTGGAAAAGGTGGGCTGAGCAGGCACAGGGAGACCTGCAGAGACCCAGGGAGGCAGAGACATGAAGATAGAGACACAGAGACAGAGAGATAAACTCAGAGAGACAGAAACACAGAGACACAAAGACAGAGACAGACAGAGAGATGCAGAGAAAGAGATACAGGAAAGCAGGGACCCACAGCAAGACAGAAATATTCCAAAAAAGAAAAGCAAGAAACGGAGGGGCACAGATGAGGCTGTGAGCCAGAGGGAGACTGGCTGGCGGTGGGGCCGGGAGGAGGCTGCTGGATGGGCGTCTCCGCCTAGGCTGGGGGTTTATAGCCTGCAGCCTGCAAGGCTCCCACCGAGCCCTCTTTGTTCCTCGCCTCCTCCTCACCATCAAGGGGAGGGTCTGGGCACCTGGGGGCAGCCAAGGATTCCAGAGCCCCCCTCGCCCGCCCTTCTTCCCTCTAATGCCGGAGTGGAGTCGTTAATCTTAGGGGACAGGTTGGTCTTTTATTAGCTATCTCCAAGGGTCAGCTTAGAAGTATCTGAGAAGATACTGATTCAGAATGTCATTTGTCATCTGGGGGCCTGACGGGTGGCCACATCAACCCGGCCAACTCTGGCCCTGCGTGGAATTTAGGAGGCGAAAGCTGCTCTTAACCTTTTCCCTAAATTGGAGCTTTAATTCCTCTCTCCTTCTGTTTGCTCATGGGGTAGCTCTCTGGGAACAACAGCAGGCCACAGGCGGGAAGGGGGAATTGTTCCTTCCAGGGAAAGGTGCAGTGTCCCTGCTCCTTGCGATGCCTCCCCCAATTCCCAGCCCCCTCATTAGCTGTTCTCAAGCTTGGTTGCATGTGGGACCCTCCTAGGAAGCTTTAAAAAATGCTGAGACCTGGGCTCACCCAGAGAGGTTGGTATTTCATTGCTCTGGGCTGAAGATCAGACACTGCAGGTTTCAAACCTGTCCTCAGGTGATACTAAAGAGCAGCTGAGACAGAGGTCGGCTGACTAGATGGTCCCCTGCCTGTCTTCTCATCATCATCCAAGTCTCAAGCCAGGAAATGCCTCCTCTGGGAAGCCTTCCCTAGTAACCTTCCCTGGAAACAACACCCGATCACAATTTCCTATTTGTCATCTGCTGAGCATTAGCAGCTATCTACACAGTGATTAAGACCCTGGCCTCTCAAGCCGGCACGTGTGGGTTCCAATCCCCAAGCCACTCCTCCATAGCTGGGAGATCTTGGGTTAGTCACTACTTCTCTGTTCCCCCATTTCCCCTTTCTGTAAAATAGGAACGATGACACCTTCAAGGATGCTGGTGTGGATTCAAGGAGCCAACAAAGGCAATGTTCGCGGAAGAGTGCCTGGCACAGAGTGAGCCCTAGATTTGTGTTCGCAACTGTTATTACCTGCTTTTTATCTCCTCCTGTTTAGCTCTTCCTGCAAGCTTCTTTAGGGAACTAGGCTCTGATTATCATCTTCACCATCCCCATTTTACAGATGAGAACACTGAGGCACAAGAAGGTAAGAAACCTGGGCAAGAGGCTAGGTTTCACCATGCCTGTTTGACTGTTTCCCTCCACAGCTAGTAAGGGCAGAAGCCTCAGAAAGCTGGTAAGAGCCTGGCCAGTTGGCTTGTTTCCCCCGGGCTGTAGGGCTTGAGCTTCATGGACATTAGCAAGGGAGAAAGAAGTGCTCCACTCAGAGGAAGCAGCTAGTGCGGCCGCCTGGGGCTTCTAGACAAAGCACCTGGCTCTGGGTGGTGTCAGGAGTGGGAAGAGGTGGGGAAGAAATGGAGGCAGGGCTGTCACCAAGGAGCTCTGGAGGGAATGTCAGAGATGGAGAGTGGTATTGAGGTTTTGGTTCTGCATCCACATAGAGATAGAGAATGACTAGAACACAGGTCCCCTTGCTTCCAGTCCTCAGATCTTGCCCATGGACCCTGGTCCAGCTCTTTGAAATCATAGACAATTGTGATCTGTGTCTGCAGTTGGCCGGGTAAGACATTTCTGGGGTCCAGAACCCCTAATCTGGGCTACAAACTCAACGCCTCCACTCTACAGCTGCATGGCCTTGGGTGAGGTCCACGACCCATGTCTGCCTTGGGTTCCTCTCCTGTAGATGGAGGTGAGGACTCTCCCTCAGAGGGTGTAGTGAGGAATGACTGAGAGGAGGCATAAAAAGCATGGAGCACCCTGCCCCACTGAGTAAATGAAATAGTCACCACTGCTGACACTCACAACCACCTCCTGGGTCAGGTGGATGCCAAGAAAAATAGAACAGCTGGAAATGATTATGATTGGAATGTGGCATAATAAAGGAAGGAAGAGAGGAAGCAGCAGAGGGACATGGGAGGGAAGAAAGAAAGAAAAGAAGGAGGGAGGGAGGGAAGAAAGAAAGAAAGGAAAGAAGAAGAGAAAGGGAGGCAGGGAGGGAGGAAGGAAAGAAAGCAATGAAAGAAGGAGGGAGAGAGGGAGGGAGGGAAGAAAGAAAGGAAAGAAGGAAGGAAGGAGAAAGGGAGGGAGGGAGAGAAAAAAAAGAAAGAAAAGAAGGAAGGAGAGAGAAAATGAGGGAGGGAGCAAAGGAAGAAAGGAAGGAGAGAGAGAAAGGGAGACAGGGAGGGAGGAGGAAAAAAGGAAAGAAGGAAGGAGGGAGAGAGGGAGGGAAGAAAGGAAGGAAATAGGGAGGGAGGGAGGCTGAGAGAAAGAGAGGAAAGAAAGAAAGGAAAGAAGGTAGGAAGGAGGGAGGGAGGCTGAGAGGTTTTCGCAGATGAGTGACTTTCAGTGGTAAAACCAGGAAAGTCCCAGGCAACTAGAGATGAGTTTTTTGCTCTACTGGAAGGTCTAAAGCAGCACAGTTGAATTCGTCAAGCTCAAAATTGGCCAAAAGGAAAACAAGAAAATAGATTGAAGCTACAGCATAACGAACTGAGGTTAGAGCTTGTGCAGAACTTCCTGGCTGCTAAACAACAGGCACAGCTGGGCATCCCCTTTAGCAACTGAGAAGAAAGCTCAGTCCAGAAGGCAACTAGGAGAAACGACAAAGCATCTCTCCCCAGAGAGGTGCTGGAAGGTCCGTGTTGGCTGCTGGTCGCTCTCTGTGACGGGGCCAGCGTGGACCCCACTCTCCTGTGACCCATCGTCCTCAGCAGAGCTAGCAGCATGTTTCCCAATGCCAGACATAAGAGGCTAAGGGAAGATGCTCAGTCCAATTCCGCCTGAGCAGTAGAGGGGCAGGCATATGCTTGGTGGCACGCAGCCTAATCTCAGGGAAAGTGTTCTGATAGAAAGATTCATGATAGCCATCCACGCTGCAGACACCAGGCCTTAACTTCCAATTCCAAGAGCCCTGTGGCACACGCCTCTTACCTGCCGGCTGGCATTGTGGCTGGTCTCAGCCCAGGCAGAGTTACAGCATATTATCAGCAAATGAATGTCACAGCTGGTCTTTGTGCTTTAGAGGAAAGGAAAAGAAAGTAGGACAGTTCAGAACAAAAGGAGGCTGCAGCATCGGATGATTCTGAATCCCTTTCTAACCTGCTGTGTAGACGGGCTGAAGCTACAGGGTAGGGGTGGGGGTAAGGAGAACCCTGCAGCCATTGTCTACAGAAGGAACTGAAGTCTGCAGGGGTGCATAATGCAGCAAACCAGGGCATTTCCACAATGAAGGGGAACAGTCTGACCTCCCCACTCCAGCAGAAAGGGCTGGGAGTCACCATTGCTCTAAGAGGGACCAACATCTCAACTCTGCAGCTTAAATGCAATTTTGCCTGTGTTGGAGCATGCGGGTCCAACGTGTCCCTGACACATGGCCTCCCGAGGACCATGACAGGGTAAGTGAAGTGACTTTAGGGTACGGACTCTGAGGATCACAGCCTCTTCTCTCATTCCAGGAAGCGGACAGGGCCAGGATAAGTACAAGTTCTGTTTTGTTTTTCTCCAACTGGCTGTTAGGAAAATGTTCAAATATTCGGAAAAGTTGTAAAAGTAATGCAATAAATAGCACCTAGATTCAAAGGCTAATATTTTGTTCTGAATGCTCTATCGTACCTATTTTATGTTATGTGTGTGTGTATTTTTTCTGCACCATGTGACACTGCAGACACCATGATTCATTAGCCCTAAATACTTCTGCCTTCTAGGAACAAGGCATTCTTCTTCAACCACGACACCATTACCACACCTAAGAAAATGAAAATTCGACATCATCTAACATCCAAATTCAAATCTCCTCATTTGTCCCGAGAACGCATTTTAACACATTTAAAAAATGCATTTTTGTGACACCATAAATTTACTATGTTGTTGTGACACCTTTTAATCTAGACCTGCCACAACCCCCCTGAATTTTTAGGACACTGATTTTATGTAGAGGCCAGTTGTCTTTCAGAATGTCCCACATCCTGGATTTGTCACATTGCTTTCCCATGTTGTCATTTGACTTTTTTCTCTGTCTCACCTATTTTCTGTAAACTGAAATTTGAGCCTAAATGAGATCGAGGTTCGATTCTAGTTAATTTCATGAATTCGAGTTATGTTTTACCTTTCAGCAAGGAGCCTTTTTAGATGGCGCTCTGCACTGCATGTGGCACTACATCACTGCCTTCAGAGGTAAATAATGTAAGGGTGTCAGGCTATCAATGAAGACAAGTGGGTAACTTGGTTAAGATAGTGACAGCTGATGACCTGTTATAAAGACACACTTTACCCTCCTTCACTTCCCAAAGGCACGCATGGGTGAGGCTGGAACTAGGCAAGACCTCTTTTCTCCATCAATCTTTCTCCAAATGGTTATAGCATCTATTGCTAACATCTGCCTGAAATAACTACTTAACTGCAAGTTTTAAAATGATACTTTTCCTTGCTGATAGGTGTATATATTCAAAAGAAAGGAAATCAGTATATCAAAGAGATATCCTCACTCCCATGTTTGTTGGAGCTGTTCACAATAGACAAGATTTGGAAGCAACCTAAGTGTCCATCAGCTGATGAATGGATAAAGAAAATGTGGTATATCTACACAATGAAGTACTATGCAGTCATTAAAAAGGATGAGATTCTGTCATTTGCAACAACATAGACAGAATTGGAGGTCATTATGTTAAGTGAAATATACCAGGCATAGAAATGTAAACTTTGCATATTCTCACCCATTTGTGGGAGGTAAAAATTAAAACAATTGAACTCATGAAGATAGAGGAGAAGGATGGTTATTACCACAGGCTTGGAAGGGTAGTGGCAGGGCCTGGGGATGGTTAATATGTATAAAAATATAGTTAGGTAAAATGAATAAGAGTATTTGATAGCACAACAGAGTGATTACAGTCAATAATTTATTACATATTTAAAAACAACTAAAAAAGTATAATTGGAATATTTGTAACATAGAGAAATGACAAATTCTTGAGGTGATGGATACCCCATTTACCCTGATATGATTATTACACATTGTATGCCTGTATCAAAATATATTAGGTACCCCATAAATATATACACTACTATGTACACACAAAAACTAAAATTTAAAAAATGATACATTTTCTGTTTTTCCTTCTGCTTCTCCTTCTGTATTAGCTGGTATAATAATTCCTAAATAAGTTCTCTTGTTTTCTTTCCCTCTTCTAAGAGTCCCTATAGACTTATGAAATTTTAGCCATTCAATATATAATGGCCAACCTCTGTCATTTTTCAAGCTAAAATTGTCCCAAATTTTGCTATTTCAAGCCCCATAAACTTGGATTTGGGGCTGTTTTGACACATTTCCATCATTTTTGACACCTCTTTGCTTTCTGAAACAAAGCTTGGGATGACCCAAGCTCACTTTGTATGTCTCTGCCCCAGACCTGGAGTAAATTATTTCTCCAAACAATGAGGCTCCTTTCAGCTTGGGATCCTTTTTTTTTTTCTTTTTAGATGGAGTCTTACTCTTGTTGTCCAGGCTGGAGCGCTATGGCACGATCTCAGCTCGCTGCAACCTCCGCCTCCTGGGCTCAACTGATTCTCCTGCCTCAGCCTCCAAGTATCTGGGATTACAGGCACCCACTACCACACTCAGCTCATTTTTGTATTTTTAGTAAAGACGGGGTTTCACCATGTTGGCCAGGCTGGTCTCAAACTCCTGACCTTGTGATCCGCCCACCTCGGTCTTCCAAAGTACTGAGATTACAGGTGTGAGCCACCACTCCCAGCCAGGGGTGGTATTTTAAACCAAAATCTGGGCTCCAGGTGTGATAAATACAGATTCTGCCGTCAGATAACATGGGTTTAAATCTTAATTCAGGCTGAGCGCAGTGGCTCACACCTGTAATCCCAACACTTTGGGAGGCAGAGGCAAGGGGATCACCTGAGGTCAGGAGTTTGAAACCAGCCTGTCCAACATAGTGAAACCCCATCTTTACTAAAAACACAAAAATTAGCCGGGCGTGGTGGCAGGCACCTGTAATAGCAGCAGCTACTCAGAAGGCTCAGGCAGAAGAATCGCTTGAACCTGGGAGGCAGACGTTGCAGTGAGCTGAGATGGCACCACTGCACTCCAGCCTGGGCAACAGTGTGAGCCTTTGTCTCAAAAAATAAAACAAAATAAAATGGAAAATCCTAATTCAGCCACCTACCAGTGTGGTCTTGCATAAATCACTTCACAGTTCTGTATGTCAATTTTCTCATCTGTAGAATGGGGATAGTAATAATAATATATTCTACTCTGTAAGATTGTTGACAGGATTAACTATGTTCCTCTTTGTAAAGCCGTTCAAGCAGTACTTGGCACCCAGTGAGTGCTAGACAGATGTTTGCTAAATATATATGTGGCCTTACAATTTATGAAGACAGGAGGATAGGGTGGAAAAAGCCCTCAGGCATCCTGAGACAGAGAGAGAAAATTCTTTTTAAAGATTTTATTCCACTTGGATGAACATAAGCGAAAATATCATGGTGTTTATTTTTACCCTTTTTCCTTCTATTAATGATAAGTAATACTGACATGGCAACTGCTTTGACATGTGGAGTCTTGAATCAAAATTTCCTTCCTAACAATAAAAGTAAATTTTTATTGAAGTTACATAGAGACACCCAACAAAGCTTCATTTTAAAATGTGTATTTTTAAAAACTCAAATGAGACAGTTTTTTAAAAAATGACTAATTCCTAATAGCTATGGAATGCAATATGTCAAATATTAATGCTGATGACATGACAGCAATCAAGTCTTGGGCAACATTGCAATAAAGGTGTCTGGGAGAGAATCCTTACTCCCATTGTTTAGAAAGACATTTCATTTTTAAAAATTAAAATAATTATTTTAATATGCTCTGGATGCATGTGTTATGAGGTCTACCAGCATGTGAGTCCTTCAGGGCTGAAGACCTGATAGGAGAGCACAGGAGATCTCCATGAGACAACAGAAATGAAGTTGAAAATTCACCTTAATCATATTCTCCCACCCACCTTTCAGTGAGGAGATGTGGGTGAAGCAGGGGCTGAAATTTCCGGGAGAGCTGCTTCTGGGGAAGATTGTATAGCGCTATGCGGGGGCACCCTGTGAGCACCATATGCCTTAGTTAGAAATGCTTATCCCAGTCGGGTGCGGTGGTTCACACCTGTAATCCCAGCACTTCGGGAGGCCAAGGTGGGCGGATCACGAGGTCCTGAGTTCAAAACCAGCCTGGCCGACATGACTAAATCCCGTCTTTACTAAAAATACCAAAAAAATTAGCTGGGCGTGGTGACAGGCACCTGTAATCCCAGCTACTCAGGAAGCTGAAGCAGGAGAATCACTTGAACTCAGGAGGCGGAGGTTGCAGTGAGCTAAGATTACACCACTGCATTCCAGACTGGGTGACAGTGTAAGACTCCGTCAAAAACAAAAACAAAGAAAGAAATGCTCATCCCATGGATGAAGGAAATCTTCAAAAATAAATAAGTGAAAACTTAAAAAATAAATGCTCATCTTAAACACAGCTTTGGAAGCCATAGACAGTCTGCATTGCAGGTCGTCTATCTATGGAATGAGACCACCCTTTCCATCCACAATCACCTTTGACTTCTTTGTATTAAACCCTGGACCCCAAGAAGCAGCAACTACAAAATGGGATTCATTGATCAGCAGTTCACAGAGATCTAAAAACAAGCTCAGTTAAGAACGGAGGCAAGGAAAGGGCAAGAATCAAGATGACCATGCTCGAGCAGAGTGAGGTGAAATCAAGCAGGGATAGAGCCTGGATGTGTGGTTTGCTCTGTTGACTGATGTTCAATTTTATGCTTTGACATCCAGTCAACTCACCAGCCTTTTCATGAGCATCTATCATGTGCCAAGCACAGAAAAGCTCAAAAGAAACATCCTATGGCATTACCTAGTGATTCCAGTCATTAAACATCCTCTTTTCACTGAGATCCCTGGCTGGAAAGTGAGGTTTTAATCAGGTGGCAATTTTAGGGTCTTTAGAGAATCACCCTATGAGAAGTGACTGCAGGGTGACTATTTCTTGGAATTTGTAGATCATTAAAATGGGAGTAATGCCCTAGCCTAACCTCTCCCCTCCTCTGCACCCCCTCCCTTATTCTCTACTTCAGTCACTTAATTTATTCTCATGCAGCTTCAGAAGATAGAAGTTCTCACACCACTGTGAAGATGATCAGCTGGAATGGGACCCTTTCCAGACTACATTTGAGGGTACGTTAGATGTAAAGTGTTTTCTAAACCAAAAATTGGGACATGCAATCTGTCAAAAATAAGTGCCTGTGGGGACAGAGAGACAGCCTATTTTTAAGGCGGGACTCCCTCTGAAAATCTGGGGTGGAAGCTGATGACAATTGCAGTAGGGTGTTCACTGTAGTGTGTTTTGCACAAGTGCCATTTAGCGTCTGTCTCTGTGTCTTCTCACATGCCCAAAGCATCTGCCAGCAGTTGTGTTCACGTGTGCTGTGTGATAGACAGGGAAGGGGGATGTGAGCCCAAAACTCTCTACTGTATGTGGAATATAGAACTTCCAGGCAGAAACAAGCCCCATGAAGATGGAATAGGATAAGGAGGTTGGGAGATTCAGTGGGATGTCCTGATTTTTCTCTCCTCTAGAACCCTGCCCTGAAATAATCTGAAGGCAGTTTCTTAAGTCTGATGTCTTTATCGAGTGATACCTGGAGAATTTTTTTAATTTTAAATTTTCTTAAAATGTAGAAATAATTAAGGATAATAGAGCCCCTGCTATGGAATAAGAACCATCCAATTAGTCGAAGTACACTCCTGTCAATCTTATAAACAACTGGGAATACAAAATTAAGGACAGACACAAGGGAATGAAAACTGAAGTCAGGATCCTGTTTCTGCAAGTGGGCATTCAGTAAACATTTGTACATAAATGAATGAATGAATGAATGAATGAATGAATGAATAATTGAACTCACAAAAGTTGCAGATTAAGAGCCTGTATATTTTCTCTATGTCTTTTACATTAGCTTTTTGAAGAATAAATCTGACTGGCTTAGTCCACACTATGGACTAAGTCACATGACTGACTCACTCCCATCCAATCAGCTGTGGTCACAAGGATGGATTATACAGTAAAAACAGCACTACTTAGTAGATAGGATCAAGGATCGGTGGGGAACTTCCAAAGAAAGAAATATGGAGTAGGTATCCCAAGACGTGGTCTCAGCCTTCAGTTCTTTGCTGAGGGCATGGCAAAGACTATTCATTCGTTCAGTGTGGCTAAGGGAATTATCCTGGTCTGGTTTGTGTGATCTTCAGTGGTTCCCATATGGTTTTAGTATATGTTGGAATGATTATGTTTTGCTTCTGTTCTAAAGCCCCAAGTTTTCTTCTGAATTACCCATAATAGTCCAGATGCTTTTTTATTCCAGTGCATTTTGTTGCAGGATTTGAGTTCACTCTCCCAACCCCTTCTCCCTTTCCCTTTCCCTCCTGCTTCCTCTCTTGGATTCTCTCTGTTCCCACCCAAGTACTTTGCTGCTGTACCTCTGTCCTCTTTTGCATTAGCATCTTTCCTGCAGAATTAAATATTCTTCTGTGGAACTCAGGGAGGGCTGGTTATTGTGTTTGGGTGAGAAGAGTTAGTTATTCTTCTTTGAAATCTGAGCTATAAACGGGCTCCCTGTTGCATAGGGAAAGGTAGCCATGATACTTTCTCTAAACTATAATATGATTACATTTCCCCCCAGCCGTAGAAAATGCAGTGAATGGGTATTATGATTTAATCACTCTTTCCCCAATGTTATGTGGCCTGCACTTACACATAGGACACTTAATGTAAGTTTGGGGTATACACACCATCTAGTCATGACAATGAGAAATACGTCTGAGGTCTCATGTTTACAACAGTGTAACATATATATATATATGTCATATGATATATGTATGTATCATATCATGTATGATATATATCTATATATATGATATATATCATATATATAGATATATGTGCACATATAAATTTTTCATAAATTTATATATCTACCCATCCATCTATTCAAATACATATTGTGTACTTTCTATGCAAAAGGTGTTTGAATAAAAGATAATTGATTGTAAGAAGTGATATCAAATAGGACATGTAATATATTTATAAATATATATATATATTCACCTACACATATATATACAAACATGTATATGTATATACCTGTAATATATACCTGTAAGAGGACTGACTATGGCTAACGCACAATGCTAACTATTTTGAATGAATTAGATTATGAGATTTTTAATTAAAATAATTTTGTTTTTGACACAGTGTCTTGCTCTGTTGCCCAGGCTGGGCTGGAGGGCTGTGTCACAATCACTGGAACTTCCAGGCTCAACTGGTCCTCCCACCTCAGCCTCTCAAGTAATTGGGATCACAGGCATGCACCACCATGCTGGTGTGTGTGTGTGTGTGTGTGTGTGTGTGTGTGTGTGTCTGTCTGTCTGTCTCTTTAATGTTTTATAGAATCAGGGTCTAACTATGTCACCCAGGCTGATCTTGAATTCCTGGGCTCAAGTGATCCTTCTGCCTCAGCCTCCCAAAGTCCTGGGATTACAGATATGAGTTACCCACCCAACCTGAACTTTTTTTTTTAATCATAGAACCATTTTATAGTTTAGGAAAAGAAACAAAACCTAAGTAAATACAAAAGCCAAGTCTCATAGAGTTTCTGTCTCTTACCCAGCATTGCATAGCTAATAAGTAACAGATTCGGGTTTCAAACCAGTTGTGTCTGCCTCCAAACTACTTAATCACTATATTATATTGCCTCTTTCTAAACACTGAGATAGTTTTGTTTCTTCAGAAAACCACAAGAAAGCAAAGACAAATAAAATCTCTGCCGTTTCAAATCCTTGCAGCCAGCCAGGCTCTCTGGGTTTGGTTTGACAGGTTGTCTTCCCTTCAAAATGAAAAGAGAGGCACATGGACAGAAATAAAGGCCAGCTGTTTGGTGGAGCGAGATACCTGCCCGCATGCCTGCAGAGCCAGGAGATTATTTCAGGAGCTGCTGGAGTTGGCGGCTCTGTTCTCGCCTCCTCCATTCACTCTGGAAGCGTGAGCTGGGGCTGACATTACCCCAATGAGGGAGAATCTCCCCAGATTGCATGTCTGTATATTAGGAAAATGTGAGAGATTCTGGTTAGAACATACTGATACCATCATTAATCAACAACCAGGGAGAGAAAATGAAGGGATGAAAAGGCAGTTTCTTGTATTAGAAAAAGAATTGTGGGAAGAGATTAGAAATGCTGAGAAACCAGAGAATATTTTTGCAAACACTTTACCATGCTTAAAGTTTCAAAAGTTAACCAATAAAGGCAGCCCCAAAGCACTCATGTATTTATTCATGGACTTGAAAAATCACTTTCTGAATGCTTGCTGTGTAGGTGACTGAGAGGTGAAGACAGAAACAAAATTTTATATAACAAACACTTTTATAAAACCTACTATGTATCAGGCATGATTCCAAACAGTTTACATGTGTTCATTCATTCCATGGTCATCTAAAAAATTTCAGAGAGGTAGACATACATTATCTCCATTTTGATAAAGAAGAAACTGAGGCACAGAGAGGCATCCAACCGTTATCTTGCTCAAAATCATGGAGCCTTTGGGATTTGATCCCTGGCAGGTCTGGCTTACATACTGTGCTTACAGCATACTACCTCTCACAGGGCCTTGGTCTTCAAGCTCGCATGTCAGCAGAGAAGAGAGAAAGAAATCATCCTTTTATACAGTATGAAACCAATGATCAAGAGACCCAGGGAGAAAGAATTTAGTTCTATTTGGGGACTTTAGGGAGAACTTCACTGAGAAAGAGACCCTTTAATGCCTGCATGCATTTGTTAGCCTGGTGGGCAAGTGGAGAAAGGGCCCTTTAGGGGGAAGGAGTGGTTTGAGCAAATGCAGAAGCAGGAGACAGCCTAGTGCTGAGGCATGGAATGTGCAAAGGAGGACAGCAGGAGATAAAGTAAAAAAGGGTAGCAGGTCAGAAGAAGGAGGTGCATCAATTCCAACTAAGGCACAGCAGGGGTTGAGCCTGTACACCTGCAATGCTGATGTACCAATGAAACAGCATCTGCTGCTTTGTAGATCTCTCCCAGCTGGGCTTGGAGAAAGGTACCTGGCAGCTGTGTGCAGGTCTGGCTGGGAGGGTAGGTAGCAGAGCTATTAAGAGAGCCCTTTACAATCAGACAGCTCCGAGCCTGAATCTCAGCTCTCTGTTACCGCCCAAGTGGTCTCAGGTAACTGACCAAACCTTCCAGAGCCTCATCTGCCAAATGGGTTGCTGCAAGGGCTGCATATGAAAGGTGGTTATTACACGATCTGGATGCCAGAGTTACTACAGAGCAGGTGAAGGTAGACACGTGACACTATTGCCCTGTCAATGAACAGGATTGTTTCCTTCTGCAGCGAAAAGGAATTTGTTGGCCCTGATTTATCCATGTTCACACACTGGGCTTCCCACAAGACCAAATGCAAGGTGAAGCTGGTGTGCACTCAGCAGTGCCAATCAAATTGGTCAATGTGGGAAACCAGCTTAAACTCTTGGCCTCACAATCAGGGGCTCTAAACCAGAGATGTTCAAACTTTAATGTGCACACAAATCACCGTGATCTTGTTAAAAGGCAGATTCTGACTCAATAGGACTGGGGAAGAGCCTGGGATCCTGCATTTCCAACCATCTCCCCATGCTGCTATTCCAATGAGTGCCACTGGCATAGTGTGGCCTCAATCCACAAGATCACTCTCATCATCCTAAGACCTAAGTTATGGAACCCAAGAGGGAAAGTGCAACCCAATGCCTCTCGTTAATTGGCTCATTCTCTCATCCTTCTGTTAAATATTTCCTAAGCACCTACTATGTTCCAGGTTTTGGGAAAACAAAGGTATATATAACATAGGTCCTGTACTCAATCAGCTTGTCCACCCTATGCACATGGAGAAGGAAAAGAAAAGGGAACTGGCCATTTGGGGGGTACTCACTTCACATACTACATCTCAGTGAATTCTCCCAACATTCTATGAAATTGTAACCATTCACTCCACATTGGAGACTTGGAAACTACAGCCTGCAGACTCAGGAGAGCTCAGGGCCGGACATGGTGGCTCACACCTGTAATCCCAGCACTTTGGGAGGCCGAGGTGGGCAGATCAACTGAGATCAGGAGTTCAAGACCAGCCTAGCCAACATGGCGAAAACCTGACTCTACTAAAAATACAAAACTTAGACAGGCATGGTGATGCATGCCTGTAATCCCAGCATCTCGGGAGGCTGAGGCAGGAGGATCACTTCAACCCAGGAGGCAGAGGTTGCAATGAGCCGAGATCATGCCACTGTACTCCAGCCTGGGCCACAGCTAGTTGTTGGCATTGGGATTTGAGGCCCCATCTTGGGATTCTGAAATCACTGCCTCATTTATACTTAACTGTAAGTTGTTGATTATGTTCTTTTTTTATTTACTTTCAGCTTGACTGTGTCTCTTTAGGTTTAGAGAGTGAACTTTTTTCTCTCATAAATTTAATTGCTGACATAAAGAGAAAAAGTCCTGATGTAATTGAACAAAAGGATGTTTACAACCTTCTTTGAGTCATAGAGCTTCTGGCACATGAAATTTATGACAGCCAGGAAAGGGGAAATAAAAAGAAGGGGAAGACCAAGACAGATGTCACTGTGGAAATGCCGCAGTAATATATGAGTTGACATTCTGACACTTGGACATTCACTTGGGTAACTTTTTGGAGGCCATTTGACCAGCTAATGAAGATTTACTTAATAAACTCTCAAACTTGCCAGAGCTAGACTCTTTAAAACAACCCTATAAATTACAAAGATGGTGGCACGTTCAAGAGGCCTTGCAGTTGTTCAAGGATGAAATGCAGTTGCCGGAGTTACAAAGGTCATTGTCTAGGAATCTTGTGGCCATCCCCAGAGGGCTGAGGAACCTTTCAAAGGAGCGCCTGTGATTTTGCACCCCATCCAGATAAATGCATACAGATGTTGCTTGAACTTGATTAACTTGCTTCTCAGCATGAATGCAAAACTGATTGGGCCAAATCAGAGCTCGTGCCAGTGAAGGCTGGCTGCATACAGAAATAAAATCAGCCTCCTCCCATTTACTTAGAAGTCTCCGGCTTAAAATACATGGGAGGAAAATGTGCGCTTCATGTTAGATCAAGAGCCAAACTGCACAGCGACAAAATTATTCCCATCATCATGACAGCTTCAGCCAATCGTTTCCTTTTTTAATGTGCTCAAAGGAGGCAAGTTGGCATCATTAAAAGTATTTTTTTCCCAAAAATACAGCATGAAATATGGAGAAACTAGAAACAGAAGAAGGGGGCCCACGCTTAAATCTAATTCTGAGACCGGACTATAGAGATTGTCTGTTCCGGTTGCACTAGGAAGGATCTAAGGAAAGAGGTTGTGTTTTTTGCCTCCCTCCTCTCCTGATGGCCTGAGGTTGACATGGATGTGGATTTTTTCCTTTAATTCAGCTCCCATTTTTCAAGCATTGCCCCTTTCACTGAATGATTATCCCCAGAAACCTTTGATCTTCACTCTTCCTTGATGAAAGACTGCAACTCTATCATGTCTTTTTGACTTGGTCTTTCTTAAGTACTTGGTCAAGGAGAGCATTGATGCTGCACGCCTTCATTTCCTCTTCCCAAATGAGTCCAGTGTTCCCTTCAGCCTTCCTTCTGTCTTTTATTACCGAAGTTCTAGAAGCCAAGCCAGGATGTTCTGATGTGACAACTGTCTAAAAGGAAAAGGTTAACCCTGTGTCCGTGCTCAGCCAGCCTGTCAGAGAGATCCCTGTTCCTAAACCATAAAGCAAGGCTTCTTTATATCCATTTTGTCCTTCAGCTTCTTCCTCTGGAGAAATTTTTTTTTCTTTCCCTCACTCAGCCCCAGCAAATTGGTGTGCTCTTAACTCAGTCTCAGAAACTCTGATTTCCAGATGTCTTGTGTCCTTTAATATCTGCTTCAGACGACCACCCTCACCACCGAGAACTGAAAGCATGTGCTTTTTCTTCTGTGCTGAATTGCACTTTGTTCTTTTTTTGAACCTCATCCTTGGAAATTAGACTCTGCTGTCTTTGGTTGTTTCTAGTACATGACTGAGATTTCCTTTCCAGCCCGGTGACTTAATATCCCTTTCCAGAATATTACTTAAGGAGAAAAGGAGTAAATTCTTCAAGATTTTGAATATTCTATAAGACTATGTCCCCATTTTTACTTCAGAGGAAATCGGTCACCATTGATTTTAAGGATGAAAGTTGCACAGATAAAGAAGGAGCATATTATTTGAATCAAAGCCCAGTAATTCGGGGATGATCAAAGGTTTCATCTCACGTGTCAGGTCAAATCAATTGTACTGTTGTCTGGCATGCTGTGGTGAGACAATTCTGAAGCTGAGTTCAAACTGGATGAGGAAATATGGTGAAAAAGTTCAGTCATGTCTGCCATGGGTGATATGTTGGGACATCTATTCACTTTTTAAAATGCTAACTCTTGCATAAGAAAATCTACACTTTTTCTGATATACCTATCAGAAGTTTTGAGATAAAGTCAAGATTTCCAGGGAAAACTAGTAAGTGGCCTTCCCCTAAAGCAGACATATCTGTCAACAAGTTTTATTACACACGCCAACTCTGATTTATGATTGTCAAGATGGCTGGGTGCATCTACATAATTGATTATTAATGTCTACCACAGATGAAGGCAAGGACGTAGTGTCACATGTACCCAGTATTTTCTCTCCTGGTCTAGCTCAATATGCCATTTACTCTGTCTTGGGAAAGTAATAAAGCAATAAAGTTTTTGAAGGCATCCCACAGAGTCAGGGTATGGGTTTATCTCACATCTGTTAGAGGAGAAGCAGAAATAAATGGAATATGGCAAAATGTTAACAAACCTGCACCCAAGATCTAGAGCATTTACTTTTTTCCATCCCACATGGAATATTCACAAAATCTGACCATATATTGGCCATAAAGCAAGTATCAATAGCATTTAGACCACATTCAAAAACCAAATTGGAAAATAAAAGTAAAACCCCTTCTACGGTTTGAATGTTTGGGTCCCCTATAAAATTCATAGGTTGAAATGTAATCCCCATTGTGATCATGTTGGGAGGTGAGGCCTTTAGGAGGTTATTAAGTCATAATAGCAGAGCCCTGATGAGTGGATCAATGCAATAATATAAGAGCCAGTTCAGCTCCCTTTGCCTCTGTGCTCTTCTATTCTTCTGCCATGTGAGGAACAGTATTTTCCCCCTCCAAGGAATGAAGAATTTCAGGTGTTATCTTGAGCCGAAAGACCAGACACCAAACTTGCCAGCACCTTGATCTTGGAATTCCCAGCTTCCGGAACTGAGAAATACATTTCTGTTCTTTATGAACTACACAGTCTCAGGTATTCTGTTCTAGCAGCACGAAATTAAGACAACCCCTAAACAATTTGACAGCTATGTGAAAAACTCACTATATATTTGAAGTTTTAAAAACATGCTTCTGAATAATTTACATACTCTCTGACATAATTTATTTGTGCATTTTGTTTGCCTTTCCTTATATGAGTGCAAGCTTCATGAAGTTGAGGAGCTATGTTCATTATACTACCCACAGCATATGCATAGATCTAACCTTGTTTGAGTAGGGGCATGCTGAATAAATGAATGAATGAATATCAACACTTACGATATTCTATTTATAAAGTAGTTGAAGCGAAATGCATAACCTTAAGAACATATAGGAATAAAGACAGAATATGATTTAAACATTTACCTTGAAATATTAAAAAATAAACAGTAAATTGAAAAAAATTAGAGTTTCTTAAATGAGCAGAGTTTAATGGAATGTAAATAATCAGAAATAAGAGAACAAAACAATTATCAGGGCATATGGTATTTTTTGGCAAAATCTTTAAATTTTTGAGAAATAAATAATCCTATTTCTTATTTTTTTTTCCCCAGGTCCAACTTTATTACCTAATACAAGTCCAACCTATGGAACTTTAAAATTCACTGTTTCAAAGTTTAATAAAAAACATAATTTATAAATATTTAATATCTTCTGAAAAGTGTTTCTAAGTTAAGAATGAAAAAGTATGTACATAATATATAATCAAATACCAGGCAGCCTCAACTCCCATCAGCTCCACACTCAGCAACATCCATCTTTTTAGGTTCTTCAGTATCTTCTGTCGAATCCACAAAGCTGTCTTTCACGACGGGCGAAGGAATGGAAATCCCCATTGCCTTCTGAACTCCATATGTGCTTACGATAATACCTGGAGTTACTTGCTGTGCGAGTTCTTCAAGATTATTGGTCACTTATTCGGCAAGATGGATTTCTCTGTATGAGGGACCCAAGAGACAGATCATATTGGGAGGGGGTCTGGTGTTCAAACGTTCATTCTGGGCTTCCTGAAGCTCCCTGAGCAATCTCATGGTCTCATCAAGTTTCTTCTGGAATACTTCAGCTTCTTCAGAGTCAAAAACTTCAACTGGAATGCCAAAGTTTGCTACTGCTTTCAGTGCTATGAGCCTGTCTTGGAGTCCAAACTCCTGCTGCCTCTATTTCTGTAATCTCCATTTCTTTTGCTGTGTCAAGTGTCCCAGTATGGTCTTCATCTTCAGGCGATGACATCTCCAACTCTTGTAGAGTTCTGGAATGCCCTCCTTTTGTTAAAACATCCGGCAAACGATCTGCTGTGACAGATGGATAATCTTGGCAAGTGGCCAAAAACTCATGGTTGCTGAAATCGGCTTGGAAGATCAGAGTCTTCCCCATTGGTTGAATAGATTAAATCAGAGTCATCCTTGCTGATATTTGCAAATGTGGAGTCATAATGTGGTGCATAAGAACCATAGGGCTGGTAGTTCAAAGTAACACTGGAGTGACTTTGTTCCTTTTATCCTGTTTGAACCCCTGCAAAGTATTCACTCCAGACGGAGGTCTTCCAGTTGTCATTCCCGGTCTCACAGGGCAGTAGCCTGGCTCTCCTACAATGGGATCCACAGGATGGAGAAGTCCCAACATCCTTGTTCCGTCTAGTTTTGTTCTTTCAAATTCATACTCACTGCTCACAAGCCACCTGGTCAGCTTTCCTCCAGATTCCCTCACGACGCAGTCAAGCTGCTCCTGTTTTCTCACTAAATCATTGCTTTTAAACTTATCTTCAAGCATATCTTTGTCTTTCTTTTTATTTTCTTTGCTGGGACTGTTGAAGGCTTGTGTTCTGGCATCTCCAGAGTCCTCTCTCTCTCTCTTGCCCAGCAGCCTCCATCATCTCCACTCTGCCAGGTGTCTGTTCTATCTTGCTGCAAGTCAGCCATGAAATCTATGCTCTGCTCCAGGCTCTTAATTCTTTCCTGGCTAAGAATTTTCATCCCTGAGTGCAACAGCTTCTTTGCAGCTTTATAATAAATGGTCTCTGGTTTGTTGTAAATCATGGCATTAGTACACATTAGTTGGAAGTTATCCTTTAGTTCTTCTGTGGACTGGTAGTCATTGGTCTTGCTCTTTCCTTCCATGGTACTGAAATCCACTGGGTGTTTAATGATCATGGAGCAGCCAGGAGCAACACAATCAGTCATGGGAAATGAAAAGAAAGCACCTGGATCTTTTCTCCGCAATTGTCTCATCAGTTGATTCAAAGCTTCGCTAATGAGCTTGTGAGGGGCTTCTCAGAGGGCAAGTCTAATCTCACACAGGCATGACACTGCAGGTGCTTTTCTGCATCATTCTCCACATGGTCTTGATCTCGCTACTTTTCATCCTCCTTATCGCTTCTCCATTTTCTCCCTTTTTCTTCCCCTGCAACCTGCTTCTCTCCTTTCTTTCTCTTTTTCCACTTGTGTTTGTCGTGATCGTTTTTATCTTCAGAGGCTGGAGTCATGCCCCGAGCTGCCCGTGGAGAGTTTGGTGACTTCGTTCCCTCCTACTTTGAGGACCAGCCTCAAAGGCTTCTCTACATACTCCTCATAGAGGTGTTTGTCTGACTTGTGCTTCTGGCCCATGTCCAACGAGGCCCCGGTGCCCGCCCCCAGCGCCAGGCCATGCGGCGCCACTTTAGGTCCGGGCCAGGTGAGCTGAGCGCGGGAGTGGGGCCCGCGAAACCCTGCGCCACAAGGCAATGGGGGCAAATAATCCTATTTCTTATAAAACATTTTAAAAGAATAGAAAAAGAAGAATGGTTTACTTGATTTTAAAATAAAATATAACCTTTATATCAAAGACAGGCAAGAAAAGTTATGTCCATCTCATTTATAGATATATGTGTAAAAGTTTTCAACAAAATATTGGTCACCAAAAATCTAACAGTATAAAAAGAAACAGAAAGCATAACCAAATAGAGTTTGTTCCAGGAACGTAAAGACAGCATAACATTAGAAAATCTATTAATGTAAGTTATTATGTACCAGATTCAAGTTGAAAAATAACCATCTTCATGTAGGCAGAAAAAACATTCAGTAAAATTTCACATTCATGTGTTAAAAGAAAAATGTTACCAAACTAGGAATAGCAGGGGAAATTCTTAACAGCTGAGGCAAAATTGCACTTGATATGACTGTCTAGATATGAAAATCAAGACTATCGAGGGCAAACTATCATTCAAAAAAAATTATAAATACAAAGTCAAATAAAATTAGCATATTTGAACACTGTCAACAAGTTAGAAACATCATTTTAAATGTCTTATTCATAACAACAAACAGAAAACAAGCTTCTACAGAATAAATGTATTGAAAGACCTGTTGTTATGGGGACAAATATAACATTTAATTAAAAGATAGAGAAGAAGATCATTTGGAGAGGAGCACTAGGTTCATGGAAAAAATGCACTATAATAAAGATGGAAATGTTCCGGATTGATCTACACAACCAATGCTTCAATCAAAATTCAAGCAGGTCATTTTTCATAACACTTGACAAGCAGACCCCAAAATTCACAAAGACATGTTGAAGCCAAGAATAGACAAAACGGTTATGAATAAGAACAAAGATGAGACACCTGTAAGGTGTTAAGACTGGTTATAAAACTTAAATAAAAGAGTGTCGATCTGGTGTTGGGAGACACAATTAGAACAAAGGTAAAAAATAACCACGAAAACCATCCAGAATGAGGATGACGTTTGCAATACACAGAACTAAATGTACAAGAGATTCCTAACGGCAGTAAGAAAAAGACAAAATGGAGCAGAAAAATGAGCAAAGGTTGTGAATAGCAATTGACACCTGAAGAAACACAAATCTTCCACAAATGTTTCGAAAAGGTGCTTAAGGAAATGCAATTTTACAAATTGTCTCAAAGCCATTTAATGATGAAAGTTTCTTCGTAAGGATGTGGAAAAATCATATTTTAATACAGCTGGTGGGAATAAAAAATTATAGAATCATTTTGTAAAGGAATGTGGAGTCATCTGCTCTGTTACACTGGTTCTAAGATGTTCCTCCTCCACCTCCACATGTACTGACCGCCACTGCCACCTTTTAACTTTGCCTATATCTAAATGCATCTTACAACTGCTGCTTCCTTAAAATTTTAAATAATGTTTTGGGTGCAATTTACACTAGACAGCCTCTTCATTTTCATAAAATATGTAGTAAATTAGAAGATGTTTGCCCTTCTGGATCTAGCAATTTGATTCCTAGATGTATTTCTAGAAGAACTCACATCTATACACAAAGATATATATAATGCTATCATTGCCAAATTTGTTTTTCTTTTAAAAGTTTTGCTCTAAGAAGCTAAAATATTGATTTCTTTCATGCTTATTTCAGTAAAATTGCTGTTGCCTAGACACAGAGAAAAATGTATTACTCCCCATAAAAGGTCTAGAAGAGTTTTTATGTCCTGACTCAATAATGATCAAAATCTCAGATTTATTCCATTTCTCTGCTTTTCCACAGTTGGCTTTTTGACCCATTTATTTATACTTGCACACTTCCTGATCACAACTTCCCTATTTAACAACAAGTCCAGGAGCTTCAAATGATCTCATTATTCTTGCTATTAATTTTTTATTTTGAAATAATTATAGGTTCCTGAGAAGTTGCAAATATAGTACAAAGGTGTCTTGTATAGCAACCACCTAGTTTCTCTCAGTGGTGAAAGCTTCCACAACTTTGAACCAATGTCAGAACCAGGAAACTAATATTGGCACAATGTGCATGTGTATAATTTTATGTCATTTTCTCACATATTTAGATTCATGAAACCACCACCACAATTATTTAAAATCAAGACGGGGAGCTATTCCAGCACTGCAGAGATTTCACTCTCGCATGCCTGTACAGTCTCAACCATCTCCCTAATTCCAAATATCCCCTAATTCCTGGGAATCACTATTTTGTTTTCCATCTCTAACATATTTAATAGTAAAACATAGCAACTTACTTTGCAAGGCAGCAAAAATAAGATGGATGGATGGATGAATTGATTAAACAATGGGGATATATGGAGCAATATGGAAATATAGCAAAATGTTAAAGAATCTGGGTAGAGGGATTATGGTTATTCAACACACAACTCTTTACATATGTCTGTATACTTGCAAATTTTCATCAGTATAATGTGGGAACCAAAGTGATCTAAACGTCCACCAGTAGGGAAAAGAATAAGTAAATTATATTTCTATAATAGATGATTTTATAGCATTTAAGAAGAAGGAACTAGATCTTCATGTAACAATATGGCTAAGTATCAAACACATTATATGGAGTAATGAAAAAGTACATATCAGAATAATGTACATGGTGCAATTAAAGCTAATACCTACAAAATATCGGAAAGGTAACCACTCCTTTGAAGTTGTTTTTTTCTAGTTGTTTTCATAATTATATTACTGTATAATAACATCATGTGTGACCTCTGGATATTGTCGAGAACATGGGTGCATGCTATATTCTTTTTACTTTTCATATTGGAGATGCTTTACTATTAAAGAAAATTCAAATGAAAAAAGAAACGCCACATAGGTCTGCATATGGTAGAAGATACTGGCTCAAAATTAGACTTCGGAGAAGTGTGAGTCACCTTCTACATATTCCTTTTATAGTCTCTCAAATTATGGGACACATTTGCCAATTACTTTACTTTAAAGAACAAGGTACTTCTGGGAGAAAACACATTATTCTGAAACGACCTCAATCAATGCTAGCTTTGGATGTTTATAGAGGTCCCATGACAGAATCAGTAAACAAGGAAGCAGGTAAATTTAACACACATTTAGTAATTATTCCTGGGAGTATGGCCTTACCACTGCAAGCACTGGTTATCATTATAAATAAAACCTGTAAAACTACTTGAAAGTGAAACAGACTAAGAGCTTGTATTGTGGAGTCAACAAACAGATATACACAGAACAGACGTTTTTTTAAAAAAGCTGTTCATGCTTTTCTTATCACAGAAGTTAAGATAGTGTTGCCTCCAGGAAAGATAATGAGTTTTGATCTTTTGAGGACCTGGAAATATGCTATTTCTTTGTCTGGGTGGTTATAACAAATGTGTTTGTTTTATAATTATCCATTGAGCCATTCACATATTTTGTGGGTATCTCTGTATTTTGTTGTTGGTGGTTGTTGTTGTTATTATTATTTGAGACAGAGTCTCACTCTGTTGCCCAGGCTGGAGCCCAGCAGTGTGATCTGGGCTCACGGCAACCTCTGCCTTGCAGATTCAAGCAAATTCTCGTGCCTCAGCCTCCAAGTAGCTGGGACTACAGGTATATGCCACCATGCCCAGCTAATTTTTGTATTTTTAGTAGAGACGGAGTTTCACCATGTTGGCCAGGCTGGTCTTGAACTCCTGACCTCAAATGATCTGCCCACCTCGCCTCCCCAAAGTGCTAGGATTACAGGCGTGAACTACCATTCCCAGCTATTTTGTTATGTTTTACAATAAAAGAAAAGGTGTCCTAAAGTCGTGCAAATCAGTGCTTGTGGGTTAGAATACAATTTCTAGTGAACTCAAAAATTGCTAGATCTGAAGTGCTTTGGATGAAAGTGAAATTAGCATGCTCAGGAACAATGTGGGAGGAATTGTACCAATGTCAGTTTCCTGGTTTTGAGTCAGGAAAATGACTCAAAAGTGTCCCCTGTAATGCCAGAGAAAATCATATAGAAAATGCATGGAAAAATTGGAATGATTTACTGAAATAGAAGAAAAGAAGCCTTAAATCGAAACTATAATTCTGTATATAATTTAAAATGTATGTGTAACTAAACACAAACTTACTATTATCACTAGATATGAAGCAATGTTATCAATATCTCACAGCTGTAAAAATGTACTTTGGCTAAAAATTTTTAAAGAGTGAAGAATCTTTGAGAAAATGATGATCGCCCTATATTTGGGGCCACCTTGTTCGTAGGCATAGACAGCTTTTCACAATTATAAAAGCTAACAGAGGATTTTTCTTTCTTAGATGGTGTCTGCAAAAACTCGTTTAAAAAAAAAGTCATGTCTTGAAAGATCTTTACAAATCATCCATGTTTTTACTTTTCTCTCATGTAGAGCAAGAAAAGGAGGGGAGAGTTTGATCCCATTGAAGGAAAGATTGCCCCCTAAAAACTTGGAGATAAAGAAAAATAATAGAGTTGTCAAAAAGATTTCACTCTCCCCATGGTCCTGATAGATATTTGTCAACTCCTGTCAGAATGGCTTGTCATTCTTATGCTTTGCTCTTCCCTGAAAAACAAGAAGCTACCAGCACTAAGGCACAAGAGCAATGACTAAGATGCAATCTGCACATTCCTAAATCATTATGCAGGAGGGTGATATGACAAGATAAATCAGGGTTGAATGGGAAAGACCTAATGTTTGGTAAGGAAATATTTATTATGGGTCACTATTGCATCATTTCAGAATACTGAGGGAGAGGATAAGTAAATTCATGTGATGGAAAATGAAATTTTAAAAACATATTTACAATTCATGGAAGGTCAAAATATTTTAAGTCCTAGGACAGTTAGAAACTACCTTATTTCGGCTGGGCATGGTGGCTCATGCCTGTAATCCCAACACTTTGGGAGGCTGAGGTGGGCAAATCACAAGGTCAAGAAATCGAGACCATCCTGGCCAACATGGTGAAACTGTGTCTCTACTGAAATACAAAAAACTAGTTGGGTGTGGTGGCATGCACCTATTGTCCAAGCTTGGAGGCTGAGGCAGGGGAATCACTTGATTCTGGGAGGCAGAGACTGCACCAGTGCACTCCAGCCTGGCGACAGAGCAAGACTTCATCTCAAAAAAAAAGCGGGGGGGGGGGGGGGGACGCCAGGCATGGTGGCTCATGCCTGTAATCCCAGCACTTTTGGAGGCCGAGGCAGGCAGATCATGAGTTCAGTAGATGGAGACCATCCTGGCCAACATGGTGAAACCCTGTCTCTACTAAAAATACAAAAAAAAAAAAAAAATTAGCTGGGCATGGTGGTGCACACCTGTAGTCCCAGCTACTCAGGAGGCTGAGGCAGGAGAATTGCTTAAACCCAGGAGGCAGAGATTGCACCACTGAACTACAGCCTGGGAGACAGTGTGAGACTCCATCTCAAAAAAAAAAAAAAAAAAAAAAAGTAAACTACCTTATTTCACACAATGACTTTGAAAATCACTAAGAACACAAAAAACCCTCATGGAGTCCACAAAACAATTTTTAGGCAGAAGTGTTGTTTATCTGATGGTATGATACAAACATAAATTGAGCATCCTGATGGTATATTTGCATAGCCTATTGTTAGGCTACCCTCTGGTGATTTCCAGAGACAAGTTCTTTCCGGTACTGATTATGTGAAACTGGTACCTTCCTAAGGGACAACAAATCAATCATAAAGTGTGAAAATGATGTAAAATCTCCTTTACGCACCTACAGCGTTCACTGTGGGTGTCTATGGGAACTCCTTGTCAAAACTCTGTTTTACATGCGATTAGGATACATAGTCACATACAAGACTGAAAGAATCATGGGTGGCCCAGATCTAGGGGAGATATCTGACAGTAAGGAGCTTGGGACTTCAAGAAGTCAAAGGACTAGATTGATAGGAAGCACTGCTTAATACACAGTAGGCAGTTAATAAATATTTCTCGCATGAATGAAGGAGACTAGATGGAGGTCTATGAGTAGGACGTTTAAAATCATGGTTACATATGAATCCAAGTATGCAAGAACTTGGCTGCTGGGGATTGGGAAAATTCCAGGGGTCTTTCCACTCACTCCAGAGAGGAAGAAGAAGACTAGTTCAGCAAAGAACAGTGATGCAATTAGGCTATTACTAGTACTAAGAAGTGGAGTTCTCCAGCATAAGCATTTTATCCTTCGGATTAAAAACACTCAGTGGGCCAGGCGCGGTGGCTTATGCCTGTAATCTCAGCACTTGGGGAGGCCAAGGTGGGCGAATCACGAGGTCAGGAGTTCAAGACCAGCCTGTCCAATATGGTGAAACCTCATCTCTACTAAAAATACAAAAATTAGGCAAGCATGGTGGCAGGAGCCTGTAGTCCCAGCTACTCAGGAGGCTGAGGCAGAAGAATGGCTTAATCCCAGGAGGTGGAGGTTGCAGTGAGCTGAGATTGCACCACTACACTCCAGCCTGGGTGAGAGAGTGACACTCCATCTCAAAAAAGCAGAAAAAAAAAAAACCTTAATGGTTTCCCAATTTTCATAGAAGAAAATCCAAGTCTTTACTATGATTGTGACTGCTCAACTTCTTACAGAAGCAGATCCTGAGGATGGGGAGAGGTGGTAAGTAAATTCATGTGATGGAAAATGAAATTTTAAAAACATTTACAATTCAAGGAAGGCCAACATATTTTAAGTCCTGAGACAGTTAGAAACTACCTTATTTCACACAATGACTTTGAAAACCAGTAAGAACTCAAAACCATCGAGTCCACAAAACAATTTTTAGACAGAGGTGTGTATATTTCATAGTACAAAACAAATAGAAATTGAGCATTCTGATGGTATATTTGTGTAGCCAATTGTTAGGCTACCCGTTGGTGACATCCAGAGACAATTTCCTTCTGCTCTTGACTATATGAAACTGGCACCTTCCTGTAGGATAGGTAGGAAAGTTGACTGACTATATGAAATTGGTAGGAAAGATTCTTGTGCACATGACTCATAAAGACAGTGCTTTCAAGAGAGCTGGCCAGAGAAAGGGGCGGTGAGGAAGAATGTGACTTCAGGCCATGTTCTACCCTCGGCCTGACCCCAGGGGGAGTGATGGAGCATAAATTGCATGTCAGAGTTTGTTCTGCCTCATGACAAGAAAACTAGGGACTTGTGCTCCCCACCAGTAGATTAACTGCTATGGGATACCCCAGGGGTGCCAGCTCAGTTCTCAGGATAGGTCAGGTGGTTCCAACAGACCAAGAGCAATCCTCTGAAGAAGGTTGCACATGCCAGACATCAGCAACAAAGCACACAGAAGCTGGCAGAGGTATGCATAGAGCTATTAAAAGGGATTGGAGGAGATTTGAGAGGGGACACATAGGTTTCTGCTACAACAGTCACTTACAAGCCCACATGATGATGTTCTGCCAAGCTCTCTATCCTCCTCTGCCCCCAAGGTCTCTGTATTAACCAAGGTTCTCCAGAAAACAGAACCAATAAGCTACATCTATCTATCTATCTATCTATCTATCTATCTATCTATCTATCTATCTATCTATCTATCTATCTATCTGTCTGTCTGTCTCTCGATCTATCTATCTATCTATCTATCTATCTATCTATCTATCTATCTATCTATCTATCTATCTATCTGTCTGTCTCTCGATCTATCTATCTATCTATCTATCTATCTATCTATCTATCTATCTATCTGTCTGTCTGTCTGTCTGTCTGTCTGTCTGTCTGTCTGTCTGTCTGTCTGCCTGCCTGCCTGCCTGCCTGCCTGCCCGTCCATCTGCCCGCCCATCTATCTGTCAGTCTGTCCATCCACCCCCACCCACCCACTCAGCCATCTATCATCTATCTATCTATCTATCTATCTATCTATCTATCTATCTATCTATCTATCTGCCTGCCCGCCCATCCATCTGCCTGCCCATCTGTCAGTCTGTCCATCCACCCCCCACCCACCCACTCAGTCATCTGTCTGTCTATTATCTATCTATCTATCTATCTATCTATCTATCTATCTATCTATCTATCTACCTACCTACCTACCTACCTACCTATCTACCTACCTACCTATCTATATTTATTGTGGGAGATTTACAATAAGGAATTGGCATATGTGATTATGGAGGTGGAGAAGTTCTACCATCTGCCACTAGGAAGCTAGAGACCCAGGAGAACTGGTGGTTTAAGTTCCAGTACAGGCATAAGAGAAGACAGATATCCCAGGTGCAAAACAGTCAGGAGAGAGAGAGAGAATTCATTTTCTTCCTTTTTGTCCTATTCAGACTTCCAACTGATTGGATAAAGCCCATCCACAATGGGGAGGGCTTTATCTAATTTACTCAGTCTACCAATTACAATGTTAATCTCATCCAGAAATGCCTTCACAGGCATTCTAGCTGTATATCTGGGTACCCCGTGGCACAGTCAAGGTCACACATAAAATTAACCTTCACACTCTCGTTAGTTTCTGTACTCAGGCCACAAAGGTTCTGTGCATGGAGTATGAATACGAAGATTGAGCTCTGTCAAGAAAAAGAATGCTGGACAGGAGTTTAGATGCTGAATTCTGAAAACAATGTCATAGAAAGGATACAGTGACCTCATTCCAAAGAAGTTACTTTTTGATTCTTTACTTTGTTTGTTTATTTATTTTTTTCCTCAGTGAGTCTTGTCTTTTAAAGCACAGGCTACAGACTGCCTTTTATTTTACTGAGCTCCAGAAGTCAGAGGAAAAGATAGAGGCCTTTGTCCTGTAACATGAATTCTCAAAAGAGCTTATCCTGTCCCCAAGGGTGTGAAAATTGGTTCTTTTGGAAAAAGGGTGAAAAACAATCTCTTTTTATGTATAAAGCACAGACATACATAGAGTATATCAACAGATGCACCCAGTGTATCTATGGTTTTTTATGGAGGTGGAGGGCAGGCACGGTGGCACATGCCTGTGGTCCCAACACTTTGGGAGGCTGAGGCAGGTAGACTGCCTGAACTTAGATCAGCTTGGGAAACATGGTGAAACCCCATCTCTACTAAAAAATACAAACAAAATTAACCAGGCATTGTGGTGTGTGCCTGTAGTCCCAGCTACTAGGGAGGCTGAGGCATGAGAACTGCTTGAACCTGGGAGGTGGAGGTTGCAGTGAGCAAAGATTGGGCCACTGCTGTCCACCCTGGGTAACAGAGTGAGACTCTGTCTCAAAAAAATTTTTTTTTTTTTCATTGAGGGACAATTAGGAATAAATGTCTAAAATGACTCTGGAAGGAAACAATAATAATGATTTTTAAAAGATTAAGAAAGACAATTCTAAAACCATAGGTATCTAAAGCTAAAAGCACCTCTTTTATCTAAGACCTTTCAATGGGCACCTCAAGGACCCGGATGCTCAGAACTTCCTGAAGTTCACACAGGGATTTGATGAGAGAGCCTGGCACAGACCAGGATTTTTCAATCCTAGACCAATGCACATGTCACATGTTTCATGCAAAATTTCATATATCTGTGAGCAGAGTCCAAGCCTCTGCATCTCATCAACTCACACCCCACATAGAGGTGACACTTTGGAAAAAAAGTAAATGATCTGCGTGGTCAGATTACACACCTTTGGGATCCTTCAGGAGAGCTATGTTGTCTTGCTCTCTTAATGGTGAGATAAGGAACAGTCAGAGCAGAGAGAACACCCAGACAGCTGCAAAATCCGGGCAAAAGTGTATCAGGACTCAGAAGCCTCAGAACTCAGAGAAGACTTAGTGCAGCATAGGAAATAAGGCTTCTTCCTCTTGGTGCAGCACAGGAAATAAGGCTTCTTCCTCTTGGTGCAGCACAGGAAATAAGGCTTCTTCCTGACTCCTCACCCACTCTTCATGTCTGAAGTTGACTTCTTCTATTGCTGCTTAAAATCCATCCAGAAACTGAAGGGGTAGGGAGTGGAAACCAGGAAAAAGAAAAACGAAAATCTAGTGGATGATAATGAGAGTTTTATTTATCATTGGATAATTCAGTGTCATTAGACTCACTTACGTGAGTCTAGCTTTACAATTCCCTGACTGTTCCTGGTCTCATCTCTGAGGGCAAGACAACATATCTCTTCCGAAGGATCCCAAAGGTGTGTGATTTGACCATGCAGATCATTTACTTTCTTTTAGAAGTGTCACCTCTCTGGGGGGTGTGGGTTAATGAGATGCAGAGACTTGGACTCTGCTCATAGATATATGAATTTTTGCGTGAAAAATGTGGAATGTGCATTGGTCTAGGGTTAAAAAAATCCTGGTCTATGCCAGGCTCTGTCACCAAATCCCAACATGGACTTTAGGC
This sequence comes from Saguinus oedipus, assembly GCA_031835075.1. NCBI lineage: Eukaryota > Metazoa > Chordata > Mammalia > Primates > Cebidae > Saguinus > Saguinus oedipus. The sequence goes on along the minus strand of CM063179.1, from coordinate 15,929,281 downwards.
AGTTTGAGCATCCTGGTCCTTGATGTGCCCATCAAAAGGTCTTAAATAAAGAAGGTGCTTCCTTTAGATACCATATGGTTTTAGAACTTTCTTGAAGACAATCTCACAGGCCGGGTACAGGGGCTCATGCCTGTAGGTGGGTGGATAATGAAATTAAGAGATCAAGACCATCTTGGCCAACACGGTGAAACCCTGTCTCTACTAAAAATACAAAAATTAGCTGGACATGGTAGCATGCGCCTATAGTCCCAGCTACTCTGGAGGCTGAAGCCGGAGAATCACTACAACCAAAGAGGCAGAGGTTGCAGTGAGCTGAAATTGTTTGTGCCCCTTCACTCCAGCCTGGTAAAAGAGCAAGAGTCCATCTCAAAATAAAAAAAAATAAAAGGACACATTCACGAACATGAGTTAGCCTTATAATTCTCCCCAGTGTCTGTTTCATTCATTCATTTATTCATTCAAGCATTTATTGAGTGCCTAGTATGTGCCAGGCATTGCCCTCTAGGCTAACATGGGTGGTGGGAAAGCACTAACATGTAGTAATAACAATCAGATTTGGTCCTAACTCCAGGCAAATTTTAAATTTCACAGCAGAGCTAAGTAAAATAGGTAGACAAGCCTACATTTTAATTAAATTATCTCCTGTTCCCTGGCTGGCATGTGACAAGCATATTTTCTGACTGTGCAAGGAGAAATGGGCTGTGTCATATGTGCGAGTTCCACTCTCCTCTGGCAGGCTTCTTAATCCATGTTTGAGGGAAGTCAGGACTAAATGAAATTATGGGAACAAAAAAATGAAAAATGCAAAAAAAAAAAGAAAGAAAAGTTTTAATTGGCTTACTCTGATCTCCCTGCTGTGATTGTATCACCTAGTTGGCAGCTTGTCACTTGTGGTTGCTAGGCAACTCTGAGCGGTAAGGCGAACGTGTCAGCCTGTGTTTCCCATCCTGTTGTTGGAGTCTCCAGGTGTCTGGGACTGACGTCTGGTCCTACCTGACCCTCCACAGGGGTCTGGATGCTTCACGAGCCCCATGAATAAGCCTCTCACCTGGTGCTCAGAGCTGCCTCATGGGGAAGTAATTGATAAAACTTCAGCCCTTATTCAACAACTTTTTTTTTTTTTTTTAACTAGAAACAGATTTTCACCATGTTAGTGAGACTGGTCTTAAACTCCTAACCTCAGGTGATCCTCCTGCCTCAGCCTCCCAAAGTGCTGGGATTATAGGCACGAGCCACCACATATACACAATTTAGCACTCTAACTGTGACATTGCTGGAATGGCCCCAGGGACCCCGCCCGAGTCTTTCCAGCCCCTCAGGTATATCAGCAGAACAGATGTGGAAGCAGAGGCAGGAGACACAGAATACCTGCATCCTCCTTCCCTGGTGAGCTATATGTACTTGGGAGCCCCATTCTGATGCCATCTTTCCTATTCAGGCTCATGGAGTCTGCAGAGTATGGGTGTTGCAGTCAGACAGAGCTGGATCCACCTGTCACATACAAGCCATGCAACTTTAAAGCATGTTTTTATCCCCTCTGTGCCTCTGTTTTCCCATCTCTAAAGTGGAGCTGAGCTTAGGAGTTTGAGACCAGCCTGGGCAACTTAGCAAGATCCTGTCTCTACAAAAAAATAAAATAAAATAAAAATTAGCTGGGTGTGCATTTGCAGTCTCAAAACTGCAGAGGCTAAGGCAGGAGGATCACATGAGCCCAGGGTTTCAAGACTGAGGTGAGCTATGATCACCCACTTCACTCTAGCCTTGGCAACAGAGTGAGATCTCATCTCTAAAAACAAAACAAAACAAAAAAAATGAAAAATAAAATAAAATGGAGCTAACACTACTTCTATCCCAGGGTGTTGTTGAAGTTTTACTGGACAAAAACAGATGTCAAATGTTTACTGCAACGCTAGCATATAGTTAATGCTCCACATTTTAGCAACTGTTATCCAGGCATCCAAGAAGAACTTTGAGGCATTTGTAGAATCCCAGAGCTAAAAAGGAAGTTAGTTAATGGTCACTGAGTCTCCTCATACCTTAACAGTCTGAGACCCAGAAAATCAAGAGTGTTGTACCCAAAGCCATGTCACTGTGATTGAAACTAAGGGCTCAGTGGACACCATAAAAATTTGCCAGGATTGGGTACAAAAAAGAGTCCTCCTGCATTAAACACATCTTGCAGGCAATGGGTAATAGGATTTGTATTGAGTAATCAGGGAGCCACTCAATGGACACAGCTACCCAAAAGACAGCCTGTTTGGTCTAAGCACGTGCTTCCGACAGGGCCATATCTCATAGAAGACATCTGCTTATTTCCCTGGTGACTGTTTATTTCCCTGGTAGCTGATAGAAAATGATCCACTCTCTTTACCATGGCATCTGAGATGCTACTTGCCCTGGCTATGGCTCCCACTGCGGTCCAATTCCCCTCCTCTCCATTCATCTTCCTGTTGATCCTCAGACATGCCAGGGAGGCTCCTGCCTCAGGCCTTTGCATGAGCTATTCCCCTTGCTTGGAACACAGATATCCACATGGCTCCCCACTTCACTTGTTTCAAGTTGTTGCTCAAATATAATGTCCTCATGGAGGCCTTTCATGAGTTTTCCATTTAATACTGCTGCCCTCTCAAGTACTTTCTCTTCTCTTTCGCTGCTTTTTCTTTATAGGACTTGTCACCACCTGACTCACTGCCTATGTGTGTGCCTGTTGGTCATGCTCAATCCCCCACCACTATACTGTAAGCTCCAGGGGGGCACAGATTTTTGCATTTGGTTCATTGCTGTATTCCCAGTACTTAGAACTGTACCTGGAACATATTAGGTGCTCAATAAACATTTCTGAGATACATAGAAACCTCTGCCTGTGAGGTTTCCTCTGTTCTGCATTGCCCCATGTTCATTTTCCTTACTTCTACACACCCTTCATGAGGTAGCAACAAGCATCACCTCCCTTGAGAAGTCTGTCCTCACCTCCTCCAACTGGAACGGGGACCTTAGCATGTGGCTCCATGGAATCCTGCACTTCTTCCAGAAGGGCAGCCATCAAATTGTTGTAATAACTTATTTGCCTGGTATGCCACTAGAAGCTTGGCTTGTTCTACAATTAGAGGGGCAATGAAAGAAAAAGAAGTCTTCCTCTGATTAACTTCCCTGACTGGTTTTCAGAGACCAACCTTCCTGCCTCCCATTCCCTGCCCCAATCCCAAAGCATTTCCCTCTAGATTGAGCCACTTAAGGGCAGGGCTTCATGTCATCCATCTTTATACTCCCAGCATACAGTGCAGCTCCTGACATGGGGTAAGCACACAGCACTCTTGCTCAAAAGACAAGAGTCAGGGCTCACCTTGAGCCATGAATTGGCCTATCAGGGCTTTCCAACCTTGGTACTTTCGACATATGAAGAAATTCTTTGTCATAGGGAGGATGTCCTGTGCCTTGTAAAATGTTTAGCAGCATCCCTGACCTCAACCCATATGCCGATAATACACACAATAATTTTGCAATCAAAACATCTGCAGATACTAGCAAATATCCCCCTGGGGGCGGGAGGCGGTCACACATGTCTTCAGTTCAGAACCGTGACTCTAAGAGTTGAAAATTCATTAAATCCTCACAGCAATGCTATCGGGGGAACTGTTATGAAATCTAGGTTACAGATAAGTGAAAGGAGGCTCAGAGAGGTTAGGCAAGACATTGAACATCACACAGCTAGGAACTGGCTGAATCAGGATGTGAACTGGGCTGTCTGACAGTTTAGGCAATTAACCTAATGAATTAATGCTGGGAGTTGGGTGGGGAATGGGGAGGCACAATTTTCAGTTTTGATATGGATTGCCTCATTTAATTGTGTCTAGCCTTTAACACAGTTATCATTATTTCTAACACTGTACAGAGAAGGCAACTGAGGCACAGAAAGCACTCCATTAACAAGAGGCAGAGCAGCCAGAATTCAAGCACACAGAGTGTGACTCCAAAGCTTATGGTGGTCGGAGGTGGGGGGCTATTTCCACTCTGCTCCAAGTCTGTACAAAGTCACACTGTCCTTTACCCAGCCTTCTCTGCCAGGACAGCCTTGGCACAGTCTCCATGTTCCCTCTAAAATAGCTTCACTGCGACTCACTCTCAATGTGCCCGATTCCCAGGGCACCGAGACCTGAGGGTCATGATGAGCACTTTCAAGTTCCAAAGCGGTCTTATACACAAAGAAAACTCCACGGGTGGGAAACTGCCAGAGGATTCCCCAGAATTGAGACTTCCAAAGTGGGGGCAGTCTTTGTCTTCAACCAAACCAGTCTTCACAGAAAAGCAGGAGGAGAGCCCAGAGGGGAGATCTTAGGGGTGTTTTCACAATATCACAAAAGTCTCTGACAAAAAAAAAAAATAAGAGAGAGAATTACAAGCACCTTCCCCAGTCCCCTCCCTTTCAGTAGTTACCAAAGCAGAGATGGTGTGTGTTTCAGAGGCATCTCTTGACATGATTGCTCTGATGTTTAAATTAATGATCAGATCATTTTCCCAAAGCCATTTCATCTAATGAGCTCAAATAGGATTATAGAGAAATTGCAAGGTCTTGCAGGAAGTCTGTCTTCTGACCTTGGGCATTGTTAGTCAGGCTGACTCACAGGAAACAAGATCCCCTTTCATTGTTAGGACAATTCTGCAGGCCCTTCTCCAAATAGGGGGATCCCAAAGTGGGAAGAAAGAGACACTCTGAATGGCAATAATTTATCACCTGTGCACCCAGACACAACCACCCACTTGCCCACAGGACGGGGAGACATGGCATGTGACTGTTTCCATGAGTCTCTACTGTGAAGCAATGTCAGCTTCTCTTATGCAATACCCTCAGCTTCAACAAGATGCAGAGAAAAAGGTTATACTAGAACACAATCAATTCTCCTTCAAAGACTTTTCTTTTCCTTTTCTTTTTATTTATTATTGTTATTTTTTTTTGAGACAGAGTTTCACTCTTGTTGCCCAGGCTGGTTGCAATGGTGTGATCTCAGCTCACTGCAACCTCCACCTCCTGGGTTAAAGTGATTCTCCTGCCTCAGCCTCCTGAGTAGCTGAGATTACAGGTACACATCACCATGCCTGGCTAATCTTTGTATTTTTAGTAGAGATGGGGTTTCATCATATTGGCCAGACTGGTCTTGAACTCCTAACCTCAAGTGATCTGCTCACCTCCCAAAGTGCTGGGATTATAGCTGTGAGCCACCAGGCCCAGGCTTAAGACATTTTTCTTAAAAACATGGCTTGAAAAGTAGATGAGGATAGTGAACACCATATGAGAAAAGGATGAGGGCAGATTTGCACCGTCAGATACTAAAATGCATGCTTTAGGTACACTAATTGCAATGATAAATACGTGTGGGCAAGAATTTGCAAGAGGATCAATGAATCAAAATATATAGCTCCGAAACAAATAGCACACATTGTTTCTCTCTATCCCCTCTTTTTTCTACACCTGCACACACATAGCTGGGCAAATACATGTACACAATAAATTCAGCATTGTAAATCAACAGGAAGAGGAAGGTTTATCCATCAGATCAATCAACATACCCTTATGAAAACAGAAATCACTCTAGGTATTTTAAACAGAGGGGACTTTAATACAGGGAACTGATTACAAATGTATAGAAAAATAAAAGGAGAAAGCAGAGATTGCCCAGGGACTAACACATGTAGGAAGCCAGTACCTTCTCTAGAGCTGGATAATGAAAACACAGATTATCAAGAACCCATGCCTCTGCAATACTGCTGATGCTGTCACCAGAAACAGAAAAACAGTTTCCACATTTTTCCCATTTGTGAAACCCATGTGATTGATGCTGCTGGCCACTATGGACCCACACTCAGATGCCAAGGAACTCTGGGAATATAGTTTTCAGGTTTCTCGCTGTGGTGTAGAGTAAAATATATATATAAGGACAGGCATAGGGCTGAGATATGACAGACAATGTTTAGCAAAGAAAATTTATCTGATAATGTTACAGAAAGTGGTGAGTTGGCAACTGAGCAAAAACAAACATTTTCACTTCTTGCTATAAAGCAAAACCAATCCCAAGTTGTGCAAAGAGTTAAACATATACACCAGTATTCAAAGACAGAAAAGAAAAAGAACAGCAAAACAGAAAAATATGAGAAAAATGTTATGATTTAAGGTGACCAATAACTTTCTAGATATTGAGGCAAGGAAATAGTTGCAAAAGAAAAAAATTTATATATTAGAATAAAATAATTTCTAATTGTCAGATGATTAGGAATCAAATAATCTGGAAGGCATATTTACAACATGTATTAAAATGAACTTAAAGCCTAACATATTACCATATAAAGATGAAGCTATAAACACCAGTAATTCTACTGAAGAAACATGTGCATATAATGGAATACTATGCAGCAGGTAACAGGATAAATTTTACTATACACATTCACATGCACGAATCTTAATAACAATTTTAGGTGAAAAAAAACACAGAATATTTACAGCACTGTGCCATTTATGTAAGATTAGATTAACTGCATTGCTTACATATGCATGAATGTTTGTTAAAACTATTTTAAAAATCAAGGAAATACTGACCACAAATGTCAGAATTGTAGTTACCCCAGAAGGTGGGACAAAAATAATTAAGAGGGACATGCAGGAGGCTTCTAAGGTACACAAATGCTCTATTTCATTAGCTGAGTGGTGGATAGATTAATGTTTACTAATTATCATTTAAATTATACATACACATATTTTGACATGTGTCACAAAACTGAAAAACAAAAAAATACAGACAAAAAGAAAATTTTTCTTTTTTTTGAGACTGAGTCTTGTTCTGTGGCCAGGCGCTAGGCTAGAGTGCAGTGGCGTAAGTTCGGCTCACTGCAACCTCTGCCTCCTGGGTTCAAGCAGTGCTCCTGCCTCAGCCTCCCGAGTAGCTGGGACTACAGGCACTCACCACCACGCCCAGGTAACTCTTTTTTTTTTTTTTTTTTTTTTTTGTAGAGATGGGTTTCACCATGTTGGCCAGGATAGTCTCGACCTCAGCCTCCCAAAGTGCTGGGATTACAGATGTGAGCCACTGCGCCCAGCTCCCAAAAAGAAAAATTTAAACCATGAAGTAATATGAATCAATAATCAACAACATTTTGGATCAAAGAACTGTAAACTTAAATAATGAGAGGAAATTGTTTAATAATCAAATTAACAAAGATTCTAGATCTCATAATTCTCATTGTTAGCATAAATGTAATGAAAAATCCTATTCCCTGAGTGGGGGTATAACTTGGTTAAACATTTTGGGAAAGCAATTTGGCAATGCCTATCAGAAGAATTTAAAAATGTCCATGCCTTAGGGAAATGTCTTGAATTTCAGATAAAGTTTTTATGGCTAAAATCGTGGTCATTTGAGTGTTTTTATAATAGTGAGAAATTTAGAAACATTATGGGCATAAGTAAATCATGAGTGATATAATGAAACATTACACAGCTTTTAATGATGATTACAAAGGGATTGTCATTATCATGGGAAAATGCTTATGTCACATTATTCAGTGAGAAAAGGAAACTGCAAAACTTTATGCCCAATGTGATCTCGTCTATTAAACAAAAACGAGCATATTGGAAGGGTGTTTTCTTTCCACATAGTCATGTTACATTGTATTTCGGCTTTTAAGTTGGCATTATTCCAAAAACATTCTCTCGTGGCAAGGAGATGGGAGGTTAGGTCATTTCCAATGGCCATTCTTCATTTCTGTCTTGACTTACATAGTGATAGGGAAAGAGGAACTAATAGTTTGTGTCATCTTGGCACCATGCTATTCCTATATACTATCCTTGTGAGCTAGAAAATAGCACCCCCATTTGAACATTGGAGAGACTGAGTGGGCTTAAGGCACTTGCTGAAGAGCACACAGCTAGTAAATGGCAAGGTGGTATGTCCAATTCCCAAACTGTTTCTGTAAACTCCCTTCCTTCCCATAAGGTAGGAGCCCTGAGTTAAGCATCTGTGATATCACAGCCTTAATAACTTGGCTCAGAAATCAGCCTGCCTGGGCTGAGCTACTGCCTCTACTTACTAACTATGGGACTTCAAATAAATTTTATTTAATTTCTCCATGCCTCAGTTTCTGTATCAGTAGAATGAGAATAATAATGATGCCTTCCTTATAAGATATGATGCATGTAAAATGCTTAGACCTTTCTTGGCACTCAGTAGAAATTAGCCAACATTGCTGTCTCGAACAGGGCCTGAGTGAACAGTAAGGACTAATTTGAGATAATTTACACTCTCACTTGCCCAGAGTCTCCAGTGGAATACCATCAGCGATGATCTGCTCCAAGACATAATTTCACAGATGGAGACACCAAAGACCAGAAAGGTGAAGTGGAATAACCCAGTCCTCCCAGTGGCAAGTGATAGAGGGTGGTCCTGACTATTAGTGCATATTCTTTCCATCAATGTACAGCATTTCCCTGTAACCCCCTGTGACCAACTGCCAGGAATACCAGACTACAACCTTCTCTTCAGGCATACACTATGATTTATGTATATATTATCATTTGCTCTCTCAACAACCCCTGGAGATGAGCAAGGCAGGCACTGTGAAGGAGAAAATGACCTGAGAGAGTTTAAGGGGTTTCTCTCTGTCCCATGGGGAACTGATGCAGGACCCCCAGAGTTCTTTGCACAACACCATGGTACCTTCAAGAGCTTTGTGTCTTGGCTAGATTAGAAACCAAGTTCAGATCTGTCTCTTATAGTCAGGAAGGAAGTTGGGCTGGTGAATGTTCTCACCCTGATATTCTCATTCATTCATTCATTCTTTCTCTCTCTCTCCCTCTCTCTCTCAACAGAGTCTCACTCTGTCACCCAGGCTGGAGTGCAGTGGTGCCATCTCGGCTCACTGCAACCTTCACCTCCTGGATTCAAGTGATTCTCCTGCCTCAGCTTCCCAAGTAGCTGGAATTGCAATGCCCACAACCACATCTGGCTAATTTTTGTATTTGTAGTAGAGACAGGGTTTTGCTACATTGGTCAGGCTGTTCTTGAACTCTTGACCTCAGGTGATCCACCTGCCCTGGCCCCCCAAAGTGCTGGGATTACAGGCATGAGCCACCATACCCAGCCTGATTTCTCTCTTAAACCCAAGGTTCCAGCTATTATTCATCAACAACTCATTGGCAGGAAAGGAGCTTCCTCCAGCACTTCACTTGTGAAGTAGCCCATTAAGCTTTCTTCCAGAGCTCAGGTGGCCAAAATGTGGAAATTGTGACAGTGGTTAGGCCAGTGGGACAGAAGTGATGCTATCCTTCTTCCCAACACCATCCCTGCTGTCTACAGCCTTGAGGTTACAATTCCTACCTTACTTATGCATGATGCTAACCTGTGATGCTTTCTGAAGCCTGACAGACAGCTACCAAAACTCTCAAGAGCTTCTGGTAGGGGTATAAATTGGAAACAAGAAATCCTTTCAATTTCTCCTGAGGCTAAGCGTACACCTTCTTATGATCTAGCAGTCCCACTCATAGGCATATACACAAGTAAAAAAAGTGTTTATGTTCATCCAAAGATATTGATAAATGCATTTATGACTGCTTTATTAACACAGACAAAATTGCAAGCAATCTAAATGTTCAGCAATAGGAAAATGGATAAATTATGGCAATATTCATTCAACAGAATTTTGTGCAGCAGTAAAAAAGAAGTGAAGTACAACCTCATGCAACAGTATGGATGCATCTCACACATGTAATGATGAGAAAAATGAGGCAGAAACAAAAGAAAACATACTGTAGGATGCCATTTATATCAAGTTCAAGAGCAGGTGAAATCATTCTATCATGCTAGAAGTTGAATAGTGTTTGCTGTTGTGGGCAAGGTTCTACTGATCAAGGGAAGAAAACTTCTGGGGTGATAGAAATGTTCTATTTCTTGACCTTGAATGGAGATTCTACTAGTGTAACATATGTGAAAATCATTATGCTTTACATTTACGAAAAGTGCACTTTGCTCTATGTATATACAATATTTAAAAGACAAATCCTGCCAGCTGGATCACTGAGGATTCATTCACCAAGAACTCAGAATAATCCCTAAGCAAAAACCCATAAGATAAGCTTATCTTTTAAGTCAGTTGGTGGATTCTGTATATACCAAGTGAGTTTTCCCTTCTCTAAGACCCAACGTAGGCTGGGATACATCTCTCTTCTCAGAGGTGTTGCTGAAATTGTACTCCCTGAGCTGCTGCTGTGTGTGTCTGTCTGCCCCTCAGATCCATGTTCCAAGAGCAGAGACTATGCACCATTCATTTCCCTTCCCCAATATGTAGCAGAGTGCCCAGCTTAGACATGTAGTGACTATGGATGGGACATATGAAGTCGTAAATGCACAAAAGAATGAATGAACATGGCACACAGAAATATGATATATGACCACAATCTAGAAAGCTCCTGCGGGGCTGTGAGCTGTGGAATCATCATTTAGGTAGCAAGATATGAGCCAGTGGTTCTCACCCTGGAGAAGTTTTGCACCACTGGGGCCATCTGGCGATGTCCAGAGTTAATTTTGGTGATCACAAATGGGGATGGGAAGCAATGCTGTTGTACCTGGAATAATGCTAAGTAGCCTACAAGGCACAGGAAAGCACACCTCTTCCCAACACACACACACACACACCATCCATCTCAAAATGTCAGTAGTGCTAAGACTGAGAAAACCCTGGTACAGAGGAACAGGAGCTAAACACAGGAAGAAAGCCTTGAGTTCAAATGTTAACTGCCTACTTAATAGTTACGTGACTCTGGGTAAGTCGCAAAACCTCTTAGATCTTTCCCTTTTGTACTAATAGGGCTGATCCTTACCTTAAAAGTAGATGAGAATATTAAATGAGCTGAACTATGTGAATTGTCTGGCTCAAAACAGGAGCCCAGTGAGACTTGGTTCCCTTCTCTTCTCCACTGTTTCTGATCCCCCTTTCCCAGAGCCACAGATGGGCAATTTTTAGTAAGAAAAACAGCTGTCAAGCATTGCTCCTTCTTCCTCTGCATAAGAAACTCTCGAAGAGCAAGGCTGCCTGTGAATAATGCACTTTATTTGCCAGGTACCTCAATAGCCCCTGTTCCTAATGAAATGCGTTATTAAAAGATAAAGTCAACATATTCAGAACTCAGGCCCATGATACATCCCAATGTAATCTGCCATTCTCCCTGCCTTGCAGGTATCCTCTAAGCCTGCCCTTGAAAAACCAATTCTGATTTACCCCACTTTCTCTTGCTTTTCTCTAAGTCCCCACAAACACACTGGGTTCCCGAGAGATACAGAGCAAATGCCACACCCATTACTAGCGCTGTGTACAAGTAGCAGAGACATCGTGAAGAAAGAACCCAGCCTTGTTCTCTGCAAATGGGAAGTGGAATTTCCCGCAGAGCTCAATCTAGGGCTTGCTACAGTTGTCCCTTCTGCACCTTTATGTATTTATGAGAGCGGCTGCCCCCTAGGCAATCTGAAGCTGGATGCTTATGTGTGCTGATAATGATGAAGTTTTGCTGTCCTTGGTGCTGAAAAAAATCTCCAAGTGCTAAGGGTTATGCTTTTTCCATTACTCATATTGTCCAGGGACTATAAAATGGGGCATTAATACACGTTAGCATTATTTTAGCAAATACTTAGTATAGAACATTTGGGAAACACACAGAACAGAAGTAATAAAATAATTAGTATTTACTGAGAGTATGATGCTTTTCAGGCATCATTATTGACTTTATCTTGGGAGCTATGTACCATATATTCCCCGTTTTTCAAATGAGGAAAACTGAGGCAGGAACAGTCCCATTCACATGAACTTCCAGCGACAACCACATTGACAACAGAAGAACAGCTGGGATCCTACAAAGCCAGTTGCACCACGGGCTCTGGCTCATCTTTCTTCATCTTCTCCAAAACTTGGTTTGTCTTGGCTCCCACATGTACCATTTCTTCTCCTGGACCATCATCTTCAGTCTTTCTACTATACAATTTTCTCACTGGCACACAAGCATGCCTCAGGATTTCTCATCTTACAGAAAAGCAAGAGCTCTTGGCCACCACATCCATCCCTCGAATAACTTTCTCATTCCTTTCCAAGGAGAAGTTCCTTGAATGGTTTTTAGTCCTTGTCTCTATGTATACAACTCCCATTTTATATTATTTCCTCAAATCACCCCCCTTGAAGTGAACCAAGTTGAAATCAACAATGATTATCCCATTAAGAAATCCTGTGGTTGCTTCTTTGAGCTCTCATTTCAGTTCCGAGCAACATTTGACATCAATAACTACTCCCTTCTTCTTAAACTACTTAGTTTTTCTCTTTACTATTGTGTCACAACAAAATCCTAGGTTTCCTTTTAAATCCATGGCCCAGATTCTCAGTCCTTTCCCTGGATCCTTCTCTTCTCCTCCCCTTAAAATATTTTGCCCCAGGGCTCGGTCCTGGGAAGCCTTCACTTTTCGAACTCTACTCTTCATCCAGTGAGCAATCTCGTCCATTCCCATGGCTTTAAAAACCATCCCTATCTTGATGCTTGCTAAGTTTATATCTCCAAGTTGAGGCTAATCATATATATCTCCAGGCAATCATTCAACAGCCTCTCCAATCACTACTCGGATGTCTTATCACCTCAAACTTTACAAAATTAAAAAGTACTTCTGATTTTCACCCCCAAACCACCTCCTACCTTACTTCTCAACTCAGAAAATGCCACAACTTCATTTCTCAAACCAAAACCCTAGGAATCATCTTATGATTCACAACCAATCCTCCAATCTAGTTCCAGACTGAGCCTACAAAATATATGCCAATGTCATCCACTTCTCTCCATCTCCAATGCCACTACCCTAGCACCTCCACCCTCTCTTCCAAGGATTGCTAGGAAGTCTCATTTTTTAAATTGAGCTTTGATTGAGTAGGTAGTACATATATTTAAAAATCTAACCATATCAAAATATATACACCTCCATCCTCCATCACCCCCGTCCCAACTTTACACCTCCCAGATAACCAGATTTTCACTTCATTTTAAAAGACTCCCTAGCATCTTCACCTCTCTTCCCAGGATTTCTAGGAAGTCTCATTTTTTATGTTTGAGCTTTGACTGAGTAGGTAGTACACACATTCGAAATCTAACCATCTCCAAATACATATGCCTCCATCCTCCATTGCTCTGAAGCCAGCTTTACACTTCACAGGTAACCAAATTTTCACTTCATTTTTAAAGACTCTTTTAAGAGTCTTTATGGAAATATAAGACGTCCATTCCTCCTGCTTTTACAGAATTGTTAAAACATGCATTCTATTCTGTTCCTTGCTCTGTTCACTTGGCCATACATCTTGGAGAGCTTCCCATATGGATGTTGAAGAGAACACTCTCTTTAGTTGCTTAGCATTCCATCACATGCCTGTTACAACATTAATTTAACTGGTAATATATCCTTTGGCAATTGGGTTGTTTCCAATATTTTGCTATTTCAAATGGTACTGCAATGATCTTGCATATACTGTTCTCACACATGCCATTATATCTGTATTATAAATAACCAGAAGATTACGGAATCAAAGGAAACATGCAAAAAGCACTTAATTGACTTCTGTTTTCTCTCTTGAATTCTACATTACATTTCCAAAAGCATGTACAGTGGTGTTTGTAAATATGTAAATCCTATTAGGCTGCTCCCCAGCTCAAAGCCCTTCAGTGGCTTTCTGCTGCATGTATATGGATATAAATGCCTATTTCAGTCTCCAATGTCCACATTTTCCACACTTTGCCTACTTGGCCACTCACTAGGCTCCAGCAATTCAGTATATCTCTAGAGCGCACCCAATTCTCCTTGCCTTGACACTTGCTCATCTCTCTACCAGATCTTCAACCAGATCTTCACATTTTCCCTCCCTATCAACCAGATCTTCACATTTACCCCTCTCTATAAACCAGATCTTCACATTTTCCCTCCCTATCAACCAGATCTTCACGTTTACCCCTCTCTATCAACCAGATCTTCACATTTCCCCCTCTCTATCAACCAGATCTTCACATTTTCCCTCCCTATCAAACAGATCTTCACACTTTCCCTCCCTATCAACCAGATCTTCACATTTTCCCCATGTCAGCCAGATCTTCACATTTTCCCCCCTTGTCAACCAGATCTTCACACTTTCCCTCCCTATCAACCAGATCTTCACATTTCCCCCTCTCTATCAACCAGATCTTCACATTTTCCCCATGTCAGACAGATCTTCACATTTTCCCCATGTCAGCCAGATCTTCACATTTTCTCCCCATGTCAACCAGATCTTCACATTTTCCTTCTCTATCAATTAGATCTTCATTTTTTCCCTCTCTATCAACCCGATCTTTGCATTTTCCCTATCAACCAGATCTTCACATTTTCCCTCCCTATCAACCAGATCTTCACATTTTCCCCCTCTATCAACCAGATCTTCACATTTCACTCCCTATCAACCAGATCTTCACATTTCCCTCTCTATCAACCAGATCTTCACATTTTCCCCCTCTATCAACCAGATCTTCACATTTTCCCTCTCTGTCAACCAGATCTTCACATTTTCCCTCTCTGTCAATCAGATCTTCACATCTTCCATCTCTATCAACCAGGTCTTCACATTTTCCCTCTCTATCAACCAGATCGTGATATTTTCCCTCCCTATCTTCAGATCAGCTTAAATATCACCTCCTCAAAAAGGCTTCCATAACACATCATCTGAAGCTGTTCACTAAGAATTGAAGATGTCCAGTAACAACTGCTCCAAAGGGGGCTATGCTTAGGCCCCTCACTGCTGGCACCATTCCAGTATATCATTGTGTTTTATTTTCTTTATTGCTCTTCTTCTTTCCATCCCAAGCTCTTGAAACAGAGTCTGACAACAAATATGAGTTTAATGAATGACTGTTAACATCTTAGTATATTTACTTCCAGCATCTTTCCAAAAAGGTACTTTTTACATAGGTGAGAGAAAATTGTGCATATAATTTTCTGTCTTCCTTTTGCCCTCTAATATTATATTTAAGCATTTCTTCAGGGAATTAAAAGTTCTTTACAAACACTGTTTTATGAATTCAGGACAATTTATCATAAGGAGAGATAACTATGTTAATCACTCATTTTGTTAGGTAGGTAGGTTGTTTCTACAATTTTTATTATTTGAGTGAATACAACAATAAACATATTTAAGCAAAAATATTAGTCTATAACTTTGAATGTACTAAAACTGGATTTAATAGGTTAAAAGGGTAAGCTCTGTTTAGGCAACCAGATTTGTTTTTTATCAAATAGCTTCTCAGAAGACTGCAATAACTTATAATTGTCTCACAGTAAATCACTCAATCATTAGCAGCTTCCATATTTTCTTCAGTATTTGCTAATTTGACAGGTAAAGTGGTTCATTTTTAAAACTCTCCCTTCTTATAACTAATGAATCTGGATTTTTATTTAGCTCATCTTTGACTGATTAATAACAATATTATATCAATACCCATTTCCACAGGCTTACAAAGAGTTTGGCTGTATTAAAGCTGAAGACTAGCAAATAATACGGCTGTGAATTTTCTGCCATAGAAAGAAAAGTAGTAAATCACCTGTGGGATTACGGCACTAGTACTATGTGCTTTTCTCTTACTTTGGGAAAGTGAACCTCCTTTATAGTGCAATTTTGAGAAATGCATTGCACTTCCCTTGTTTTCCACATAGGATGTAATTTCCAGCATCATTGCAACATCTTCCAAGAGTGAGGCATTTTTAAATCATTGACAGATATTGTGAGGGTTCCATCGCGGAGGTTTCATACAGTGGCTTTTATTTTGCATTTTCCTGGACCATATTTCTGTTTAGAACCTACTATTAACTTCAGTAATTTAATTTTACCCCTCTCCTAAGAATAAAATCCATGCACATGTCAGTATCAGCAAAATAACACCACCTCTCTCTTCTGTAGCTTCAGCTAACCTTTAAGCGAATCTTAAAATTTTCTATAACCATCTTCCAAAACTGGGCATTTTATCCAATAATATCAAATTAGCATGTTATAGAGGGTGCTGCACAAATAGCCTACATTGATTCACAGATGACTTTAAAAATCCAGTGAGCCAAGAAGCCTACATTATTGATTCATGCTAACAAAGTGATGAAGCACAGCTAATCTTTACAACACATGCTGGGCAGAATGACATTTACAAATGCAGACAGACGGAGACCAATTGGACACAATTCTTTAAGGATTAAACTGATGGCTGCAATTAGACCTAAGAAGGTGAGCAGTCTCTCTGCTGGGAACTGAGACTCAGCCTGCTGGGTCCAGCTCCAATTTTCTCTCATCCTTGGCTAACCATGGTATTCCATTGTTCCACTGACTGGCTAGTTGAGTAGAGTTCCCCATGACTACTCAGGTTAACTAAATGAGTTTGTAAAATATGGCATGTTAACACTTTGACTTGCCTCTTTGACTGTTAGTAACAACTGCTCGAAAGGGGGCTATGCTTAGGATCACCACAGTTTGATGCTATCATTGTAGAATACCAGATGAGCCCAGGAAGGAACCTGTGGGGGTAGGGACAGGATATGGATACATCCCTTTGTATCTGTCTTGCTTTGTCTTTCCCTTCCTTCCTTCCTTCCTTCCTTCCTTCTTTCCTCCCTCCCTCCCTTCCTCCCTTCTTCCTTGTTCCCTGCCTCCCTTCCTTCCTCCCTGCCTCCCTGACTCCCTCCCTCCCTTCCTTCCTTCCTCTCTCCCTCCCTCCCTGCCTCCCTCCCTCCCTCCATGCCTCTCTTGCCTTGTCTTTTCCTTCCTTCCTTCCTTTCCTTCCTTCTTTCCTCCCTCCCTTCCTCTCTTCCTTCCTTCCTCCCTCCCTCCCTGCCTCCCTTTCTTCCTTCCTTCCTCCCTCCCTCCCTGCCTCCCTCCCCTCCTCCCTCCTTCCCTCCCTCCCTCCCTTCCTCCCTCCTTCCCTCCCTCCCTCCCTTCCTTCCTCCCTCTGTGCCTCCCTCCCTCCCTTCCTTCCTCCCTCCCTCCCTTCCTCCCTCCCCACCTCCCCCTCCTCTCTTTCTCCTATCTCTCCTTTTTGAAACAGAGCATTTCTAAATAAATAAATAAATAAATAAAAAAGAAACAGAGCATTTCTCTGTTATCCAGGCTGGAGTGCAGTAGTGCGATCTTGGCTCATTACAATCTCCACTTCCCAGGTTCAAGAGATTCTCCTGCCTCAGCCTCCCAAGCAGTGAAATTAAAAATACACGCCACCACACCTGGCTACCTTTTGTATTTTTAGTAGAGATGGGGTTTCACCATGTTGACCAGGCCACTCTTGAACTAACCTCATGTGATCCACCCTCCTTGGCCTTCTAAACTTCTGGGATTATAGGTGTGAGCTGCTGTGCCCAGCCTAATTATTTTTTTCTGTTTAAGGAAATACCTGGGCTTGACTCATAGTGCCTAGTCCCAGGAAACAAATCTGTCTGCCATTTCTGAGTAGTTTCAAGATTAGGTTGAAAAATATCACCCAAAGTACAGAAAAATCTAGTTGATAACCTTCAAAAGAATTCTGATAGTCTTTAAATTCATAATGACTCTGCTTATTAGAAAAACAGAACGGTGATGGGGTAAGAAGTACTTTGCAGCCATGCAGTGTACAGAAAGCACCCACGTTAGAAAATCAAATTCAGTCCCTGCCACTTACTTACACAGTGAGGGCTCAATACATGCTATTATGTCCTACTTTCCCCATTCTACCTATATCCAGCAGGATTATTTTTAGGCTTTCTTGAGGTGGCTCAGGGAAGCTCCTAAAAGAGCCTACACCACATAGTCCTAAAAGAACTGCCATCCACATTTGATGTTTTCTTGGCTCACTCTCTCTTCCTCATCTTCTCACCTCATTCTTTTCCTTCTCTACACTTTACTATGCACTTACATTTTGGGAACCATCAAGAATACACCCAAAGAGAAACTCCAGGAGAGGTGCAATTTCAGGGACATGGAATTAGCATTTCTATAACAGTTAGGACTCTTTTGTTTAAAGTGAGTAACAAACAAACAAAAACCTTAAATTATTCTGAGAACTGGAGATAAAATACTGGTTGCATAGGACACAAGTATTGTCCAAAGCTCATAACATCTCTCTGGTGGGCTAAAACTCAGTTTGAAAATTTATAATTATTCAGTTTAACAGAGGGAGAAAGGAGGCTGAGGGCATGTTTACTTGCTGCAGCAATGTGGTAGAACAAAAATTCCAACTTTTGGCCAGGCACAGTGGCTTACGCCTGTAATCCCAGCACTTTGGGAGGCCGAGGTGGGTGGATCACGAGGTCAAGAGATCAAGACCATCCTGGTCAACATGGTGAAACCCTGTGTCTACTAAAAATACAAAAAAAAAAAAAAAAATTAGCTGGGCATGGTGGCATGTGCCTGTAATCCCAGCTACTCAGGAGGCTGAGGCAGGAGAATTGCCTGAACCCAGGAGGCGGAGGTTGCGGTGAGCCGAGATCATGCCATTGCACTCCAGCCTGGGTAACAAGAGCGAAACTCCGTCTCAAAAAAAAAAAAAATTCCAACTTTTGAAATATGACCTTCATGGAGTAAATCTCGTTTCTCCTACTGATGGACTGTGGAATTTTGGGCAACTAACTACATTAGTTCATTTTTATGCTGCTGATAAAGACATGCCCAAGACTGGGTAATTTATAAAGAAAAATAAGTTTAATGGATGCACAGTTCCATGTGGCTGGGGAGGCCTCACAATCATGGAGGAAGGCAAAAGGCACATCTTACATGGCAGCAGGCAAGAGAGAATGAGAACGAACTGAAAAGCGTTTCCCCTTACAAAACCATCAGATCTTGTGAGACTCATTCACTACCTTGAAAAGGGTACAGGAAAACTGCAGCCCTGCCATGATTCAATTATCTCCCACCAGGTCCCTTCCACAACATGTGGGAATTATGGGAGCCACAATTCAAGATGATATTTGGGTGGGGACACAGCCAAATCACACCATTAACCTAACCTCACTGAGCCTCAATTTTCTCATCAGTAAAATGGAGCTAATGATGACCATAGTAAATGGGATTAAATCCATGACTCAAATGAGGTCATCAAGATTCACTTCCCTTTTTAAAATATCAATAATTATTTTTATTTTATGTAGTACACATTTAAGGGGTACAAGTATAATGTTGTTACATTCATATACTGTCTAGCAGTGAAGTATTGGTTTTTAGTGTGTCCATCACCCAAATATTGCACATTGACCCATTAAGTAATTTACCATGACCCTCCCCACTTCTCCCTCAACTTTCCAAGTCTCCAATGTATACTGTTCCATACTCTATGTTCATGTGTATACATTGCTTAGCTCCCACTTGCTTCTTCTTTCCACACTATCTTTTGCCATGCAAGCTTTGTTCTTAGGATCCTAGGTAATCCCAGCTTCTCCAGCTTTCCCCTAGGTTCAAGTCCAGCTAAAATGCAGGCATATCCCCTAAAGTCCTCATTCTGTTTGACTGGCCTGGGGAATGTGGGTGCTGACTGAAGCCTGAGAGTACTCTTCCATCTGGAATCCTGGAGTCAACCCTTCCCAAACTTGCAGATAGAGAAAGGAAATGATAAATGCCTGGGGTGATGGATATCCCAATTACCCTGATTTCATCAGTACACACTGTCTGCTTGCATTAAAATATCACACATACCTCATAAACATGTACAACTATTACATATCCAGAATAATTAAAAATGAAAAAGAAAGCAGAAGTGATAGATTCCTAAACAAAATAGAAAGCTGTGACCAGAAGATGAAAAGATGAATGCACCTGAGGCAAAGCTGTGTTTGCCCAGCTGAAAACCAGTGGCAACATTGTCAGTCATTCTTAACCCAGGTTGCAGATTAAAATCACCTAGGGAGTTTATTCAAAAAAAAAAAAAAAAAGGATGGCTGATATCTGGGCTTCAACCTCAGAAAGGTTAAACCAAACTCCCTGACTGTAGGAACCAGACAGTGGTGGTCTTGTAAATGCACCCAGATGATCCTAGTGTTCAGCTAGGCTTGGGAACAGTGTCTATGCGTACTTGTATAGATACAGACCTTGCACACAACCACACATCCAGGTGGGATGCTTGGGTGGGGGATTTTCCTCTGAAACTTCTGTGCAAAAGTAGAATTCCCATCTAAGAAAATGGAAAAACTGCGCATTTAGCAGCCACTAGGATCTTGCCAAGGTTGCTACTTCTCAGGTAGTTATAGACCCTCAGAATCGGAAAGATGTGGCTATCAATGAGGCTATCAATGAGGGCAGCCTCCACTCAAAATAGGAATCAGCCCCAGGGCAGTCTGATGTCCAGTTTTTTCTCGTACATCTCTAATAATTGTGAACGCATAACTTTATGGGTAACAAAGTCTAGTTTCGCTTATTTGAGTTTGTTTGTGTCATAGCTCTGACTTGCTAAGTCCTATGAACGAGAATTCTGACGCAAAGCTCTACAAAATCATCTCTCTCTGTAATCAATAAGACTTAAAATGTACTCCTGGTTATCTGGCACAAATCCACAGCTAGTCAGCAACAGAACTGAAAGTTGATCTAGGTTTAGTTTGAACTACTTCAATAGTATGCCATCTGTAGTAAATAAAATGGAGAGGAAGGGGTGTTAATAAAACGGAGAAAGCTGGAAAACAAAATGATATAAGTAAACTCAAACAAACATGCTAGGGCAATAAATGTAAATCTTTTAAGCTCCCCACTTGAAAGTCAGAAACTCTGAGGTTGGGTCAAAAGTTAAATTCCCACCTTATGCTGTTTGCTTTACCTAAGCCTAAAACAAAATCAAGCATTTGGGTTAAATGCAAAAGAACAGGCAAAGAGGTGCCAGTCCAGTGCAAACAAAAGTCAAGCCAGAGGCAGCAATTGAATGTCAGGCACTGTAGAATTCAAGCAAAATGTCTTCAAATAGAACAACATGATCGTTTTTTACTGATAAATATCCGATTCACAAGGCAGATCAACAGTTACAAATGTTTACTTGC
This sequence comes from Saguinus oedipus, assembly GCA_031835075.1. NCBI lineage: Eukaryota > Metazoa > Chordata > Mammalia > Primates > Cebidae > Saguinus > Saguinus oedipus. The sequence goes on along the minus strand of CM063179.1, from coordinate 15,908,231 downwards.
TAAAATCATTAAACACCTAGAGCTAAAATTACTAGCAATACAAGAGACAAATGACATAAGCACAATCAATGGTGTGGTGAGATTTTAACACTCAGAGTTTTTGACAGATTAAGTAGACAAAAATAAATAAGGATGCAGTGGATCTGCATAATATAATTAATGCTGACTGAATCGAGTTTTAAACATTACATTAAGAAAATAACTGAACTTCTTGTAAGAGATAAATGAATACAATTTCTAAAATATATATCATTGGCAGGCGTGGTGGCTCATGCCTCTAATCCCAGCACTTTGGGAGGCTGAGGCAGGTGGATCACAAGGTCAGGAGATGGAGACCATCCTGGCTAACACGGTGAAACCCCATCTCTACTACAAATATAAAAAATTAGCTGGGCACCCGTAGTCCCAACTATTCAGGAGGCTGAGGCAGGAGAATTACTTGAACCTGGAAGCCGGAGGATGCAGTGAGCCAAGATTATGCTACTGCACTCCAGCCTGGGCAACAGAGTGAGACTCCATCTCAAAACAAACAGACAAACAAAATATATATCATTAGGTCATACACACTCAAAACAAAAAGTTTAGTAAGTGGTAGTTCAGGTCACATTCTTTGGGCATACAGAGAAAATACTAACTTGTAAGAATATACAGAAAATGTATATAAAATAACATTCTCTGAGCATCCATAATGGAAAACACTCTTCAAAATTTAAAAAGCAAATAAGCCAAAACCCATCCAAAATTTCCAAAAGCTAAAAAAAAATTACAAATCTTTACAAATTGAAAATCTGTCTCCTAAATAACATGTTAAAGAGAAAATTAAAATATTGGTTATAGATTACTTAGAAATTAATGATCTGAGAAAGTGCAATATGCAAAGATGCAATGATCCAAGATTTCAGCCTTAAATTTTATTATTAAACAAGAAAAAATGGAAAGAAATTCACTGAGGAAAGCACAGCAATGAGTTTTCTTCAAAGGCAGCAAGAAAAAACTAAGAAAAGGATAAGGAATCAATAAACAGCAGATTTTAAACTCCCAATAATTTAGAAAACCAAATAAAACACCTGTTTAGTTAACATATACATCTAAATGGTATTTTCTTTGTAAACACAAATATCAAAAATTTGTAAGTTAGAATAATAGCTGAATGTTTATTGAGCCCTTAGTATGTGCCTCACAGTGACTGAATGTGTTATTAACAATAGCACAGGCTGGGCGTGGTGGCTCTTGCCTGTAATCCCAGCACTTTGGGAGGCTGAGGTAGGAGGACAGCTTGAGGCCAGGAGTTTGAGACTAGCTTAGTCAACACTGGGAGATGCCATGTCTACCATACATTTAAAACCTAGCCAGGTACGGTGAGTCAGGAGAATCCCTTGAGCCTAGGAGGTTGAGGATATACTGAGCCATGATCATGCCACTATACTCCAGCCTGGGTGACAGAGCAATAACCTGTCTCCAAACAAACAGACAAGGCCCTATTATTATCTTGGTGTTACAAATAAAGAAACTAAGGAAGACAGAGACAACCCAATGGGCCCAAGACCACCCAAGCAATAAGTAACAGAATGGGGTCAGAAGAGTACCACCATGTTCCATGACCCAAGCTCCTAATAAAGGTTTTAAATAACCTCTCAATATGAAGAAGGAATAAGGGTGAAAGCCAGAAATTAATAATCACAAGGTAAGGAAATATATAATAAACATATAATTTTATGTTAAATATATCTGAAAATCTTAAGGATATTTATGGCTTTCTTAAAAAAAATTATAAATATTGACTCAGTTGGAATTTGAGTATATCAAAAGTTTAGAAGAAATTGAATAAGTCATATAAAAATCATCTCTGAAGGAAGTACTAGGTCTAAATTATTCTAAACATTCAATATTTCCAAATAAATAATTCCTATGCTAGGTAACAGTTTAGGAAGAAAAAAACTGTGTCCTGATTTTTCTGGTGAGGTCGGCATGAGTCTGCTGCGGCGACCTAATAACAATAATCAAAGAAGAAAGAAGCTCCGATCCGATCTTACTTTTATATATATACACACTAAATAAAATACAAGCAAACCTAATTCAGCCATGCTTTAGAAGGGTACTTCAACACAACCAAGTAGACTTTCTTCCAAGAAACCCAGGATGATTTAATACAAGAAATCATCTAATATTCAGAAATCTATTAACAACATTTATCACACCAATGGGTCAAAGGAGAAATCCCACCGTCAAATATTACAAGGTCTTTGACAAGAAGCAGTATCTATCTCTGAGTTAGTCTTTACAGTGCAGAGCTCTTGGAATAGAGGAATATTTCACTAACATTGTAAAGAATACTTCTCATGTATCAACAGCTGACACTTTACTGAACTGTTAAACACCAGAAATGTTCCTGTTAAAGTCACGGACAAAACAGGGGTCTTGCTTTTCAACAGTTTTAGATGATGAAGACAAGAAACAGGAAAAAAACTGTAGTTTACCACCGGCTTGGAAGCACAGGCATTGACATCAGACTGGGGCTTGGATTTTGGCTGCCTCCCTCTCTAGTAGTTGAGCCCGATTTTGGTAAATCAGTAAGTCAGTTTCTTCTGCATAAGGAATAGTGGTACCCATCCAACAAAGGATAGTGAGGATTAAATAAGCAGACACAGAGAGACCCCTTGGCACAATGTCCAATGCAGCATCTGAATTCACAACTGCTCCCCTAGGGTCAAAAATATAAGGGGTGTGTGTGTGTGTGTGTGTGTGTGTGTGTGTGTGTGTATGTGTGTGTGTGTGTGTGTGTGTTAGTAGCTGGGACTACAGGTGCATGCCACCACACCTGGCTAATTTTTTGTAATTTTAGTAGAGACGGGGTCTTAGCATGTTAGCCAGGATGGTCTTGATCTCCTGACCTCGTGATCCCCCACCTCGGCCTCCCAAACTCCTGGGATTATAGGCACGAACCACCACCCCAGCCAAGTTGTTTCTTTACTAGAAAATCCAGCGAAGGCAACTGATAAATAATTAGAGGTACCCAAGAGTTTAATGAAATATCCAGATGCCACAAAAACACATACAAATAGCAGTAAAAAATTGGTTAGGAGACAGAAGTACCTCAAGAGGCCTCTTGCTAACAGTTGGATCTTCTATACCACTATCCTCACTGGAAGGCCTGACCATACCATTGTTGCCCCATCCCTGACCAGCCATGTCTTACAATTATTGTTTAGGTTTCACATAAATCATCACCTCCTTATAGAAGCTTTTACTGACCCCCAGGGCCAAACCCTCTACCAAGAGTGCTTTTAACTGGAGTGGCTTGTTTGACACACTTATCACAGTAGAAATTTTATATTTTTATGGAATTATTGGATTAATGCCTGTTTTCTCCTCAAAGCTTAGTTCTGAGTACACTATGCAGTGATTAAAATTATGTTTATGTAAAAGAATTTAATGTCTGCATGTGATTTATTTTTAAATGCATCATATAAATCGGTGTATAAGCACTCAATCTTCATTTCTAAAATTTCACATTGGTTTATGTATAAAAGATAAAAAAATACTCATCAACATATTAACAGTAATACTAGATTTTTATTACCTAAATTTTCTTTCTCATAATCATCAATGCTTTTAAATGTTTAATATAAATGAACAGTATTTCTCCTTTAAATGATAAAGATTTGCCAAATATCTAAATTTTTAAAACAAAACAGATACTTTTTTTTAACCATCAAGTGACAAGTGTTTAGGTGGCTGGTCACTGAAGCTGACCACATATAAATATAGGTATATATTACATAGAAGTGTCTTCTTTCAAAAATTTATCTTCCTGACTGGTAAACTCATTTCTACAGAAGAGAGCAAAGAATTGAGAGCATTAAAAAAGAATCAGCAATGATGGCAAAATCTAGAGAAATATTTTAATCTCACCAATATAAGATCAAGCCCATATCTCAGCCCCCACAGAATTACACATCTAGCACCCCTTCACTTACACACACGCACACACATACACACACACACACACCACCACCACCAGCAATTGGTTACCAAATACACGGTAAGCAACTACTATGTATCTCAGCCCTGTGCTAGCTGTGCAGAGGGCTTAGACCCTGCCCTTGATAAAGTCACTGGCCACCAAGACCAACACATTAAGAAAAGAAAATCAACAGCAAAAAATAGAATGCGAACACTGACGAACAAGTGGTAGACAGTAGTTCTGCACATTTTTAAAGTTACAACTTCCCACCCATCACCGGCTGCCAGCAGGGCTCCCAGTGGTGGTGTGAATCAACTCTATTTTCATCGTAGCAATATAAATAGAGGAATGACTTGAGGAACTCCCTGTGCTAACCAAACACATTCAAACACCTTTATTGAGGTCTGCTCTCTTGCCACCCCTTGGCTGGCATGTTGTCTTCTAGTCTGGAACCACAGAGCGGTGCCCATGCCAAAACTTCTTCAAATGACCTTCTTCCATTTTGGGCATCTGATTCTGCTCTCTCCTCCCCACAGGAAGCCTGGGTCAAAAGCCCATCCTCCTTTTTCCCAAAGTCTCCTAAGGTCCTCCTGTTATTGTTCTTGACACCCTCTGTTCCACTTTCTTCTTGCCCTCCCTGATGCACCCATCAGACCAAAGCTCTTTGCATCTTTCTGCATCTCAGTAGGTCCAACTCCTAGCTCTGTGTTCCAAACATACTTTGTACTTGGTAAATATATGTCACTTTCACTGAATGAAGAAAGAGAATGAATAAATGAAATTCGCCTCTGGACACCTTTACATCCTTACATTCCTTGCCTTTGCTCAAGCTGTTCCATGCATCTGAGATGCCCTTTCCCCAACTAATTTCCATGTTCAAATCTTAACCTCCATCCTTAAAGGTCTAGAATGGATGCCTTCTACTCCAGGAAAACTCCCCTGGTCTCTCAGCTATCAGTGACTTCTTCCTCTTCCAATTACTACAGTTCTTTATCAGGATTTCCCATATTCTACTTAGACTTAGTGTTATTTGTGGATATATTTTCACATGCCCCTCTCCATTAATTGATATACTCTGTGATGTCAGAGACCACAAGTCTCCTCTATCCTGGTCCTCCTCCCAGTGACCACCACATTGTAGATAATAAATTAATAGTAGATTTAAAGTAAATGGACACATACAGAATTAGTGCCTTGGAGATGTCAGCCCTATGTTCTATTCCTCCATGGCTGGATTTGACAAATTTGAGCAGAAGGAGATATGGTAAAGACAAGTTCTTGGATCTTATTAGGAGCTCAAATATTTCCATTCCTGTCATTTTTTATGGGATGTTTTTTAACTTGGCCTACCAGGAAATGTGTGTGATTTACTATAAGTATCCGAATGAACAAAGTGTCAGGAGAAACATGAGACCATCATCTGGAAGGTGACGGGGAGGGAGGTGGAATGAAATTCTTTCTGGAAATACATACTTCTAGGAAGGGAATGCAATAACATCTCTACATTGTCTCCTCAAAGCAAATTTCTGAAGAGAGAAGATTCAGGTCTTCTGACCTGGACATAGGTCAGGAGAAGTGGCTGACCTTGCTCTCCTCTGATTTTTGAGCTTTCCCAAACACACTATTTTTCTCCTCCTGCCTGGGCTCGGTCTTGGCGGCTTCTGCGGCAATAAGGGGAGTTATTTTGGGGAGACAGTTGATGCTTGGCGAGTCCTCCTACAGATCAGCAATAGCTGTTTGAAATGTTAAATGCCTCCCAGATGGAGATACTTAGCATTTGTAGGAGGAATAATTTGGAGGAGAAAAAAATGCATTTGTCTTTTTGGCATCCTGTGGATTCTGTTACAGAAGACAGAGAACACTGTGAATCCTGCCATCCACATGTCAGTGTTTTCCTGGAATTTTGCTAGTCCCAGGTGACTGTGTTGCTGCTGCTGCTTCTAGGGATATCAAGGTTTGGATGTGCCAACACTCAAGGGAAAAGTGTATGGGGCTGAGTCTCCGAGGTCAGAGAGCTTCCAGAGTGCCCAGAAACCATCAGGGCTTAGCCTCCCGGCTGCCTCTGGCAAACACTTCAATCACGTAGACCAGATGGTTTTTACTTTTGGGTGTGATCGTTTATACTGAGTGAGGCTGAAGAATGTCGTACCGACTGGCAGAGAACCGGGGATTGAGAGGCGTGAGTTCTGGCCCTGCTTTTGCCACTGACTTTGTTTGTGGGCTCAGGCAAACCACGTTGCCTCACAAAGCCTCTGTTTCCCCACCTGTGAGGTGAAACAATTGAATTAGATCATCTTGTGATTCTTCTTTAACTGCAGAACAGTGCTATGGTGCTCACTGCCATGGCTTATGAAGAAGGTCACATTGTTGCAGAAGGTAACTTGGGTTTGTCCTTCAACATGAGCTTCCAGATGCTAGGAAGAGAAGACTTCATTGAATTGTTCATCATGCCCCATTATTCATGGCAAGCATAGGGTGGATCATTCACAAAAAAAAATAATCAATGACCCTTTTATTTAATTCATTTCTGGGCACCCATGGGAGCGCTAGGGCCCATCAATAAACTTCACCAAAAAGTTCTGCCTTTGAGTAACCAGCCACTTTTAGCACCAGAGTGAACTTGAGCTGGATAGAAAGCTCAGCTCTTAAAAATTGTAACTGGGTAATTGTAGGGTAAGTGTTCTCACACCACACTGAGATGTCCAGAGGAAAGTGTGCCTCCTTTATCATCTATACTAGCCTCACACACATTTTAAGAATCCCCTGGTCCTCTTGGATAGGTGGGTGGGTGGATCAGGGGTGCTACATTTAGTGAAATCCAGTCAGCTTTGTCCTATGCAATGACAAAAACAATCGCCATAGGAAATGCATACTCTTTTGGATAATGCTGTCTTTCCAATTTCTCTCTTCTCCTGATCACTCCTGAGACAGATTCTGGGGAATGGAGAGAGGGGAAGAAGGTGCCCTCGGGTTCTCACATGTTTTAGGCTCCCCTGCACTCTGGAGCAATGCGCTGTGCTCCTCTGGTCACTGGTCATTTTATCAGCATCTGAAGGAAAAGCTGGGGCTGCTGGTTTATGGGCTATTTTCTTACTTCGTCTAGACACAGATTCTGATTTGACCTCACAATGGCTGCTTGGAGGGCTGGACATACCTGATTCCAGTGTGCCCCACTCTAGGAACCATATACCACAGCCTTTAGTTGCAGAGTAATGTACCCCACTCTGGTAAACCCCCTAGATGGGACCTCAGCTACCTTTCTCCTCTTCCATCATGAGGCATGGGTAGATATCTTGGTTCACTCTACCACACAGGATTTTAGTGTCACTTGGGAATAATAATACAATCTCTCTCCCTCCCTCCCCTTCTGTTTTTCTGTTTCTCTGTATCTCTCACTGTCTTTCTCTTCCCTCCAATCGTGTTATGCTACTATCACTTTGACATGGAAGTCTCTGCGTCCGTAGAAGCAGCCTGGGAGGTGTGTGTCTCCCAAATTTCAACCTACCTCCAGGCGTGAGCCTGAAAAGAGATAGGAAGGATCCACAAGTCTCCCAGCATGGGAGCATCCTCTTTCCCTTATCTCAATCCATTGTGAGCCAGAAAAACACATGATTTCTATGTTTTCCCATCTTGTGATGGGTTTGCCTACATTTTATCCTTCTCTTTTCTGAGGTAAAATTTTTTTCTCTTGCTTTTCCTGTGGAAAATGGCACAATGGTTGCCTGGAAATGCGACATTTGTGGTATAAGATAAAAACAAATAAATAGTATTTTCAAATATTATTTCCATTGCAAAATCATTTCTTCAATGGCTGAAAGAGGTTTGCTTGACTGAGGGTGATAGATTTTTTTCCCTGTGAGCCTTCTACCTATAAAACAACATGATCAGACCTCACAGCCATTAAAATCCTTTCCAGTTCTTACATCTTAATCTTACTTAACAATGACATGCTGTGAGAGGCTCGCAATGATCTCCAGATTATTTTCCAAACTAGCCATTCTATTCATAAACCAGTTAGAGGCCTATTTAATTTGTTTGGCATATTACCAACAAAAAGACTGAGCTTATCAACCTTTTGCCCCGCTAAATCCTACTATGAGTCCTGAGACTTAATAATTTACCACTAAGTAGCTATGGATACAGTTTATCCAACATGACTAGAAACCACAGAATATCCCATGAAGAATCCAGTTAACATAGGAGGTGACTTTCAAGTCAGAAAATGGAGGAGAAGCAAAACAAAATGGCAAGTGACAAGAGAAATTACGTTCTCCTCTAACTGGCTAATGCCTGGGGTTGGTGGCTTCTCACATAGTGAAATGGGAAAGCATTCTACACATGTCAACACAGAGGTCCCAGTATATCCTATTATAAGAAGGAATTAACTCAAATGGAGCAGAGAAATTTCCCGTCAGATTCCAAGATTCTGCAAAGGGAAAGGCAGAAACATGACATCCACACACAAACTGCTCTGAGGAAAAGAACTGCGGGGCAGTGGTTGAAGGCTTGATGATTGTTCTCCAAGTTAGCTGCTCTAACATATGCACATAATCTCCCCCACTTCAAACACAATCCATACATTGGCTAGGATTTTTTTTTTTTTTTTTGAGACAGTCTCACTCTGTCACTCAGGATGGAGTGCAGGGGTGCATCTCAGCTCACTGCAACCTCTGCCACCTGTGTTCAAGCAATTCTCCTGCCTCAGCCTCCCGAATAGCTGGGATTACAGGTACTGGGCACTGTGCCCAGCTAATTTTTGTATTTTTAGTGGAGACAGGGTTTCACCATGTTGGCCAGGCTGGTAGAATTTTTTTAAACAACAAAAAAAATTGTAATTCTGGGGAAGCCGAGGTAGGAGAATCGCTTGAAGCCAGGAGGCAGAGGTTGTAGTGAGCCAAGGTCACGCCACTGTGCTGCAGACAGGGCAACAAGAGCAGAACTCTGTCTCAAAAAAAAAAAATTGTAGCAATTATGAATGGCACATTTTAGCTATTCTAATCAGAGATGAGAAGGTGAACTCCACCATTCAGAAAAATAGAAGAATAAAAACGTCTTTCTGGGAGCACGTATTGTTGCACTGTGATGTTTTATCTTTTTTGCCTATCAGGAAATATTTATTATGTCTGCTGTAGTATGCTAGGCACGATGGGATACTGTGTCATGCAACACAGGTTCAGTCCCTCACCTTGCTGGTAAAAATCAAGTAGAAGAGGCGGGAAAATAAACCAAACATTCCACCAACTGTACTAAGTGCTAACACAGGTGAAGTAGACAGGTGTCTGCATTCGGACTTGTATGGAAGCTCTAACTTACCAGTGATGAGGAAAGTGGGAGTCAATGTTTCCAAGAGGAAATAAACTTCAATGAACAGAACTAGTAATCCCAACTGGGCTCCATAAAGATGCTTTCCACCAAAAGGAGATAATAATATTTGGATTCCCAGATCTCAGCCCCAACAGTACTTGAGTTCTCAGACCCAAAGAAGTAAGACATCGTATGTCTTCCTCCACCTCCGTCCACCTCCTACTTGAGCCCATTCCTAACCTATTAGTCTCCATTTATAAATATTTACTAAATTCAACTTCCAGTAGCTCTGCATGGCCGCCTTTAATGCTGACGCCAACCTCCAGCAAGAGGTTGGTGTATTTGGAGCTTCCCAAACTATAACAAAACCTGCTAACACTTGAAAGCAACCACCCTGACAAAAACGTCATAGACTGGGAGTTCCAGCATTTAACCAATCTTATGTATGCATTATTTGTTTGTTTAAAGGGAAGGACTTTTTTTAAATCACTAAAAGAGTTCCTCAAAACTCCCTAGTTCCCAATGCAGGCAGACATCAATAAAGTATTTTAAGGCTGCTTTTTTTTTTTTTTCCATTCCTGGTTGTCTTTCAGCAGCCCTCAGAGGCTGCCATATTGAGTTTCAGTACTCACAGACTTGGTAGCAAAGAAGAACATGCCTAGAATCATGCAGTGAGTGACCAAACACACCCCAGGGCCTCCAGTTTTATCTCCTTGACAAGGGACTTGAAGAGTCAGCGGAACAACCAGCTGACCTCACAGGAGGCTCATAACAGGAATGATATCTGTCAGAAGCTGGTTTTCTTAAACTGATTTTACCTAGCAGGCAAGGAATCACTCATAAGGAATAGGAACATCCTGAGGTTGTAACGGCTTCAAATTCAGCTCTTGGATTCGCTTTGCTATGACAATACTGGGCAAGTCACCTAACCTTTCTGAGCCTCGGTTTGCTCAGTTTACTCATCTGTTCAATGGGAAGCATTGCTTTCTTGTAAGAATATTGTTTTAAAAATAAGTCTTATATTTGCCAAAGCAATGTGTACACATTGCTTTATTAAAAATCTAAAAGTGTTGAAAGTCTTTTAATAAGAATCAGAAGTTCCAACTCTCACCACCCCTGAATCTTACTCCCTGGGGCAGCTGCTCTCAACTCCTTCAGCTGATTATTTTAATATTCTACAGATTTAAATACTGCATATTTCTCCTGTTTCCCCTATTCTTAGATCACCTCTACCTTTTTTTTTTCCTCAGGTGGCTTGTTTGGATCTCTCTCTCTTCTGCATTGGAAATCCACATCACAGTATGGTCAGATTAAAGATCAGGACTCTAAGAAGCCATCTGTGAGTTCCATGCACGTGGGGTTAGGACTGTTGACTGATGAAATTCCTGTAGGATGATGAGGCAGTGAGTCAGCCTATTCATTGCGAGTCACCCTATTTCAGGATCTTGACATCTTTTCTCAGGGATCTGTCAGTTTCTCCGATAAAAACCCTCTAAGCATTTGGATGAGAAGAGAGAAGGGTGGAAAGGCTCAAGTCTTTACTCATTTCTCTTCCCACTGTCTGCTGTCTCTGTTGACCCCTTGAGTCCTGAGTCTTTCTTGTTTATTACCCACAGAAATCCCACTTGTGTGTGGCGGGGTGAGAGGAGAGAAGGGAGTTAGTTGTCTGACTGTGCCAGGGGAGGGATAGATCCCTGAGAGCCAAGAGGTCTGCAAATGGTTTCTAGGTCCCACCCACTTTCACCTTCCATATGCCTGGTGCCTTAACATGCCAGGAATATAATGTCTTTACTCCATGATGTCCCTTGTCACTGCTTCTCTCCTATTTTCCATGTTCCCTTATCTCCTTCTTGCTTTCTTCCTCTCTTTCCTCCCTCCTCCCTCACTTCCTTCCCTTGTTCCTTTCTTCCTGCTACCTTTTCAATTGAGGGGAATGAGATAAGCTCAACGTGGCCCTCAGCTTTTCAGTCCTTACTTTATAAACAGAAGTTCTGTTAAAAGGCCTTCTTGAGAGGAAAGATGTGAAGTCTCTTGCTGAACACCTGCCATGTATTTAAATGTTCAGCTACACTCATTTCTGCACCATGCCTCTCAGCATCACCTTGGACATTCCCTGACATCTCCAGATCCTTCCCCCAGAGGGAAGAATCTACGGCCTGAGACACAAGATTTTTAGGAAATCCCTAGAGCTCATGGTGCATCCTCAAAGAGAGTGTGGGAGGGAGGGCTCTGAAATGACCCCTTTCTCCAAGGTCAGCCAAATAATTCTATTAATCCTCAAGACAACTTCACTAGGCAGTTACTGTTATGATTATTTCCATTTTTTGCCCTTGGTTTTCACATCTATGCACTATAGAACCATGACCTAGGACAGTCGTTTATTTGGGGAAGAAAAGAAAGGTGAGAAATATCCTTGACCTTCTGCCTGTCACCAGATTTAAAAAAAATACAACCATCTTTCCCAGTAGAAGCCTTCCCACCTGAACCTACAAATACATAGAATTATCCTAGCATGATCTCAGACACGGACACACACACACACACACACACACACACACACACACACACACACACTCCCGTGTGCTCCAGAAAGTGGTAACTAATAAGTGAAACTATGGTTCCTAGGTCTCCTGGTGCCTGAGCTCCCCTGCAGGGCTCCCAATCAATACAAGGTTTGCTGTCTGCAACTTGGCTGAGTTACTAAGATTACAAATGAAAACCAGCCCCCAGAGAGTGCGGCATTCCTGTAGCACAGAAGGAAAGCATAATTCTTGCTTATACTCGGCTTTGTGATCAGTTTCTCCCCTGGTAGCTAGTCTTGTAACTTCTTTTTAGGGCTGTCAATCTTACACACACACACACACACACACACACACACACACACACACACACACAGCCCCACACCTGCAGATCAAGTCTTTCTCATCTCACTGGGGTGTTCTCTCCCCACTAACCACAGGATACTTTGTTTCTCTGTGGCTGTTTCAAATGGAACAGCTCTTTTGGTAGTTTAAAAAATATATACATTGAATAAATAGTGATGATAATAGTAACTATCATTATTATTGTACATATTGTTATCATTTCTAGTCCCTGTGTCTCAATTCTGTGTCAGAGGTTGTGCAAAATACTATGTAGCCAATATCTCTAAATCTTCTCCAACCCACACAGTTTATGTATAAATATTATTTCCTGACAAACGAGGAAACTGGGGCTCAGAAACGTTCAACAATATCCTCAAGGTCACACAGCCACTTAAGAGGGATTTAAACCCAGTTACCCCATTGACTGAAGTAGCTCTAGAACCTCCATTCCTCATACCAAGAAAGGATTTCAAATATATTGTGACTGCTTTAAAAACCAGGCTGTCTTCCTGTGTTCTGTTGATGAATCCACCTCAGAGATGATACCTCGATTCCAACGTATTTCTTGGTTTCTGGATCTATCATCTTCATAGTTAAAAAAAAGAAAAGAGCCAATCACCTTCCTCCTAGGAAATTTACATATCTTAAAAGGGTAATAAATATCTTACATTTTCCATCAATAATATAATACACTGTCAGACTTCTCCTTCTATGGGTCCAGTTTATGCTCCAATGACCTCATTACTCCCCAAATGTACAATGTAGAGAGCAAGAAAGCCTGGCTCTCTCCTTAAATTGAGGTTCATTAAAAGATCCAAAAATAAAACTTTTAGACCAGCTCAGGAGGTAAGGACTAGGCTATCTTGTTCCTTGTCCCACTATTGGGCACACACTGGTGATCTACTATGAAAATCAGACAACAGGCAGCTGAAAGAGGCAGGTCTTGTAAGACATGCCTCGGCAAATCCATCTAATTCATCCGAGAATGCTCTTAGCTGCAAGTGACGGAACAGCCAACAAATACATCCCTCCTTCCTCATAAGGTCAGAAGGCTGCTGACCTTAGTTCAGCGTTCAAATGGTCTGAGGCCAGCATCTCTGTGATTCTCATGGCTTTCTCCTCATGGTCTGCTCTCCTTCCAGGCATCATGTCCAAAATCTAGGTAACGTAAAACAGGAAACACATGTGTGTGCCTTTGTGTGTCTGCATGTATGATCATATTTAGAGTAATGGATTCAGGGAGTGAGTGTACCAGATATATCTCTCCTTTTCTTTTCTTTTTTTTTAAACTAAGAAAGCAGAAACTTTTGGACACCTCTCTCAGAAAAGTGTTATAATATCCTTGGCCATTTCTATGTCATATAACTACTCCTAGCACCCAAGAAATCTTGGAAATCAAAAGTTTTAGTTAGGTACATTTCTACCTTGAACAAAATTGGATTTCTTTTTTAATAAAAAAGAAGAGTACATCAATGTCAGCTAAGCATCCTCTGAATTATCAGTGCAAATCCATTTGGGCACCTTGAATTCCAGTTCTCTCCAAGCATCTCAGGTGCACAGCCAGCACTCCACCGGGATTTCTCCCTGTCAGGGTAAACTCCAACTTCCCCTCAAGAGTTTCCAAATATCAACAGTGATAAAGGATAGCTGAGGTATGCACGAATTATTCATCAAGGATTTTACTTTTTGATTTTTAACTAGGAGTTGATATACAACGTACTTTTGTCAATAACTAGAATCTGATTTGGGCACCTGATGGTTTAAATATTCTGCCTTAGGACATATCAATCGCCCGGCATGTAAAAGGAGTTCATCCAGTGGGACTGGAGTTGGAGTAACAGCCACATCTCAAGGAGACCCTCACATATATGTTGATTCTAATTCAGTATCTAATTCTAATTTACGTGTTAGTCTGCCTGGACCCTTGTAACAGGTCTGCTGGAAATCCTTCATCTCAAACACTCTGCCAATGTTGAACCCAGAAATCTTGCTAAAGTAAACAAGGAAGCTATGGAAGGGGATTTTTAAAATAACTTTGTTATTTGTTTTAATAAAACAACCCCAAAAGGTGGGGTTGGAATCCTGGCTCTATTGCTTATGTACTTTTTGTCACCAGTCAGTTTATCTGATCTCTCAGGACCACAGTTTCCCCAAATGACCAGTAAGAACATCAATACTTATTGGTCATTGAAGAGTCATTTTCCAAGTTAGGTAATAATGTTTAAGATAAGCTATCTAGCATGGTCCCTGGCACATGACAGACATTAAAGAAACATTACACTTATTAGCATCCTTTATTTTTTTGGTTTTTTTTTTTTTTTTTTTTGAGACAGAATCTCACTCTGTCACCCAGGCTGGAGTGCAATGACGTGATCTCAGCTTACTGCAACCTCCACCTCCCAGGTTCAAGTGGTTCTCCTGCCTCAGCCTCCTGAGTAGCTGCAATTACAGGTGCATGCCACCACACCCAGCTAATTTTTGTATTTTTAGTGGAGACAAGGCTTCACCATGTTGGTCAGGCTGGTCTCGAACTCCTAACCTCATGATCTGCCCACCTCAGCCTCCCAAAGTGCTGGGATCACAGGCAGCATTCTTTTAAGAAAGCAGAGTTGAAGTGTTACTGAAATGCCAGGGGTTCAATCTAGGTCCTGCTGCTCATAGTACAGAGAGATTATCACTGAGACATTGAGTATTACCAGGGAATAAGGCTTTATTCAGGTGCTGCAGTCAAGGAAATAGATTAGTCTCAAATCCATCTCCTTGACCAGCCAAAATAGGGGTTTACATGGCAAGGAAGAAATCTAACTATATTTGGAAAAAGTAGGAATTAGGGAGAAGTTACAAAGAGGTCAAAAGGAAGCGGGTGGTCATTAGGCAATCATGACAGGTGAGGGTCTGACATCTCATTGTCCAGATGTGGTGACCTGGTGAATTTCCATTCCTTGATACTATCTGGGAAGCCTGATGGTCAGTTTCCTGAGACAGAAACTCAGTTAAGATAAATTTAATTTTCAAGTTTTAAGACTGAGGGGTGGGCACGGTGGCTCATTCCTGTAACTGGAGCACTTTGGAGGGCTGAGGCAGGTGGATCACATGAGGTCAGGAGTTTGAGACCAGCCTGACCAATGTGGTGAAACCCCATCTCTACAGAAAACACAGTATTAGGCTGGGTGCTGTGGCTCACGCCTGTAATCCCAGAACTTTGGGAGGCTGAGGTGGGTGGATCACAAAGTCAGGAGATAGAGACCATCCTGGCCAACACGGTGAAACCCCATCTCTACTAAAAATACAAAAAAAAATTAGCTGGATGTGGTGGCTCACGGACGTGGTGGCTCACGCTTGTAGTCCCAAGCTATTTGGGATGCTGAGACAGGAGAATTGCTTGAACCCAGGAGGCGGAGATTGCAGTGAGCCGAGATTACACCACTGCACTACAGCCTGGGTGACAGTGCAAGACTGTGTCTCAAAAAAAAAAAGGAAAATACAATATTAGCCAGGTGTGGTAGCACATGCCTGTAATCCCAGCTATGCAGGAGGCTAGGGCAGAAGAAGTGTTTGAACTCAAGAGGCAGAGGTTGCAGTGAGCCGAGATTGTGCCATTGTATGCAAGCCTGGGCAACAAAAGTAAAACTCCATCTAAAAAAAGAAAAACACAAGACAACAAACAAGATTGTGAGGATCAATTTCTATGTTTATCCAAAAGAAAAAATTCTATGGGACAATTGGGCTGATTTTAGTCTTCCCTTTCTATTTATCAATTCCTCAATTATGGGGAATCTGGTCATTGATCTTTCTGGCTGCTTTATGTTAAGAAGGGGTAAGAATTTTGAAGGGGCTAAGAACCGACCTACTTCTAGGGGCTCTTTGTATGTCTGGCAGGGCAAGAGGCAAGACATTTTCCCAGGTAATATTTGTCTCTTGGCAAATTTTAGAAAGAAGTTTATAAAACTTCTTGTGACTCGAAAGAATTTCCTTTGCCATCTAAGAGCTCACATTCTGGCCTGGGTGTCCCAGGTCCCTAGGCTCCAAAGCTGAATTGCATCTTCAGCACTGGCCTAAAATGGTGATCTCTTTTTCAGGTCTGTGTAAAGACACCTACAATCAGCAAAAAATAACATTTGTAACTAATCTTATCCCTTAAAATCGGTCCTTACATTCTGATGTGCCCACCTCTTCTACATTTGTCCCCAGGACTGGCAGGATTGAATAGTTTTTATTTCTGGCCCTGTGTCTCACGAAAGTAATTCATTTTGACCGACACCTTCTCCTGGGTCTGAAGATGAGTCTTTGATTGGTGTCAATGTTCAAGATTTATCAGTAGTCAGTACCTTTTTCAGAAGTCAAAGACCTGTAACTTAATGGCACAGGGACTTTAAATGAAATGCAGAGGCCAGTTGCAGGGGCTGAAGCCTATAATCCCAGACTTTGGGAGGCCAAAGCAGGTGGATCATTAAGGTCAATAGTTAGAAAGAAGCCTGGCCAATATAGCATAATCCCATTTCTACTAAAAATACAAAAATTAGCCGGGCATGGTAGCACATGCCTATAATCCCAGCTACTTAGGAGGCTGAGGCATAAGAACTGCTTGAACTTGGGAGGCAGAAGTTGCAGTAAGTCAAGATCATGCCACTGCAGTCCAACCTGGGTGACAGAGTGAGACTCTGTCTCAAAAAAAGAAAAGGCAATATAGAAAATTAGATGGATATAAAAACCTGAAATATTAGTTTTCCTAAGCATTTTAAAAAAACAAACTAATAATGATGGCATGGGAATTATCTTAGTCATACATAAAATCTGCTCCTTAGACCACTTACCAAAAGGCAAAAAATGACCTTCTGCAGTGTGATTGATTCTGCTTACAGGAAGCCTACTTAGATAACCTGAAAGTGAAACCCAACGAACAATTTAGACATATCAGGAAAATCCAAGTGTACAGAATCAAGTTATACTGTGGGGACACATCACTGTTCTAGACCCTCAAGATAAACATTTCACCATGAGGCAGTTAGACAGCAGAAGTTAGAACCAGAAGTAAAAACTTACAGAAGCTGACAAAAATGTTGAAGGAGAAAGTTATCATCTCAGAGAAACTTATCAAGTGAAAGAAAAAATTGAAAGCTACTAGTAAGACACAATAAAATTAAACTTCTGAGATAGAAATGTGAGAGGTTTTCAAAAAGAAACAGATTATATAATGAAAATCAAAATCTCTTGTCAAATCTGTATCTATCTACATATATATATATATTTTTTATTGTACTTTAGGTTCTGGGGTACACACGTAGATCATGCACAATTGTTGCACAAGTACATACATGGCAAGGTGGTTTGCTGCCTCCACCCCCCTGTCACCTATATGTGGCATTTCTCCCCAGGTTATTTCTCCTTAACCTCCCCACCCCCCTGCTGTCCCTCCCCTAACCCCCAGACCATAGACCCCAGTATGCGATGCTCCCCTCCCTGTGTCCATGTGTTCTCATTGTTCAACATCAGCCTATGAGTGAGAACACGTGGTGTTTGATTTTTCTGTTCTTGTGTCAGTTTGCTAAGAATGCTGGTTTCTGGATTCATCCATGTCCCTACAAAAGACAGGAACGCATCATTTTTTATGGCTGCATAGTATTCCATGGTGTGTATGTGCCATATTTTCATTGTCCAGTCTATCGTTGATGGGCATTTGGAATAGTTCCAGGTCTTTGCTATTGTACATAGTGCTGCAATGAACATATGTGTGCAAGTGTCTTCATAATAGAATGATTTATAGTCCTTTGGGTAAATACCCAGTAATGGGATTGCTGGGTCAAATGGAATTTCTATTTCTAGATCCTGGAGGAATCGCTACACTGTCCTCCACAATGGTTAAACTAATTTACACTCCCACCAGCAGTGTAAAAGTGTTCCTATTTCTCCACATCCTCTCCAGCATCTGTTGTCTCCAGATTTTTTAATGATCACCATTCTAACTGGTGTGAGATGGTATCTCAATGTAGTTTTGATTTGCATTTCTCTAATGACCAGTGATGATGAGCATTTTTTCATATGTTTGTTGGCCTCATATATGTCTTCTTTTGAAAAGTGTCTGTTCATACCCAAATCAGTATGTTAAGATAATCTTGCTCATATAACCTATATCATATAGGGGACCAATCTAAACTTTTTCATCTTTCTCTCCCCTACTTATTGGTTTCTTTCTACTTGCTTATAAATAACCTTTCTAAGCACATGATTTTAATCAACCTTTGGTAACTTCTGAATTTTCAACAAAATTATTCTTTTTTTCTCAATAAGAGCACATCTTCTTTGGCACATTTTATATACAGAATTATTATCTATTAACTAGAGTTCTTATTCTTAGTAACCTTAAATTTCAGTGATTACCTAAAAAACAAAAACAAAAAATTCTGAACTGTCTATCAGTATTAGCATTTCCTAGATGAGAACATTTCATGATTTTTAAAAACATATTTTCCCATTTCATAACCCCTTCTTATTCAGAAATGGCCCACCATCCCATGAACATAAAAAAAAAATTATTTTTACTTTAAGTTCTGGGATACATGTGTGAAAGTGCAGGTTTGTTACATATACATGTGCCATGGCGGTTTGCTGCATCTATCAACCCGTCATCCAGGTTTTAAGCCCTGCATGCCTTAGGGATTTGTCCTAATGCTCTCCCTCCTCTTTTCCCCCACCCCACAAGAGGCCCTGGTGTGTGATCTTCCCCTCCCTGTGTCCATGTGTTCTCATTGTTCAGCTCCCACTTATGAGTGAGCACATGCGGTGTTTGGTTTTCTGTTCTTGTATAGTTTGCTGAGAATGAAGGTTTCTAGCTTCGCCTATGTCCCTGAAAAGGACATGAACTCATTCTCTTTTATGGCTGCATACTATTCCATTGTATATATGTGTCACATTTTCTTTATCCAATCTATCATTCCGGTGAATATCAAGTGTTCACCTAAGTAAGAACTTAAACACATGGGTATGTTCACCAGTAACTCAGAAGACATAGCTGCTTTTATCAAAACAACAAGGTTAAATTTGTCTTTGTATCAAAAAAGTCAAGAAACAAAGATTACATTGCTTTGGCCGAGTGTATGATTTTGTAACCTTCTGCGCCAAACCCTGACACCTCAAAATCTCTGGCATAGACAAATATAATACCCAAACAAAAATGTATGCTGACAATTCTGAAGATGTTGCTATTTCCATTTCACCAATAATTTTAAAACCAGTTTATTTATTAAGGATTTACTTGTTACATACACTTGAAAAAATGCTTACACTTATTTACTTAATTTATGAATACTCATTTAATTGTAAGTCAATTTGGTATCACCTAAAAACATCCCATGAGAATCAAAAATAATTGTAAGATTTTAAATTACACAGAAAGTTCATGTATAAGCATTTATTCCATTCATATGTACTCAACTATGTTATTTAAGAGTTTATCTAGATTACTTATATATGTAATATAAAAACCATGTAAAACAACACATAACATACATACATACACACACACACACACACACACACACACACACACACAAATAAAAGTCTAATAGCTTCTGCCTCAGAATCTAGCCATGAGATAGCAATCAATACAAACTCACTGGTTTATGAACGTGTTCATCTGGTTAAACTTAGTTTGCTCCAACAGGTAATCCAATGAAGGCTATGAACCAAGTTTTGGATAAAGCAGTCTCCATGGCAGTTCAGTCTTTAAAGGCCAAACCTCCCCAGCCTACAAAGAACACTGGAGTCAAACAGCACCACAGAAGAACATCATATACTCACACGGCCCAACCCTTCTTGCAACAGCAGCATAAAAGCCTGGATACATGAAACTTCATCCTGCTTTCCTGTTCAACGGCAAATGAATCCAACTTTAAGACAACACTATGATTCAAAGACCTTCTGAGACCAGACAAGATTGGGCACATCCAGGGTAGTATGACCATAGATTTTCCTTCACTCCATTGGCCCACAACTACATTCAGACCAACCCCAAAGAATACAACCAAGTGGGCTACACTCTGGGATGGACCCTGACCTCCCATGATCACATCAACACAAACAAACAATCACCAAAACACAATTCAACTGCAGCAGCAACAAGCTCCATGAGTATCCAGCTGAAACAGTCAAGGTGCTTTCCTCTCTCAAAAGGCTGAGCATATTCAACCTGCAAATGGAAATTCCTTCTGAACTTCCCAAATTGAAAGAAGTCATTCCTGCTGTCTCGTACCCACAGAAGACATTCAGCCGTCCACACCCAGACGTCAGCTTGCAAAGGCTGTTCTTCCTAGGCGATCAGGAACACAGTTGGAGCAGGTAGCAGGGGAGTCAAAGAGAGAGACTAAAACCGATCTCTGGCTCAAGGTGGTCAAATAGCTGCTTAGAAGTGCTTCCAAAATTCTAGCCCCTGCAGCTGAGACACAAACAACACGTTCCCAGTTAGGCAACCAAAATCTGTTACCAAACTGCCAGGAGTTCCGTGCTAGGTCCTGTTGCTCACCACACAGTAAGTCAATTACTGAGACAACAGATACTGCCAGGGAAGGAGGCTTTAATTGGGTGCTACAGCCAAGAAAATGAGAGGTTAAGTCTCAAATCCATCTCCCTAACCAACTAAAATTACAGGTTTATATAGCAGGGAGGAAATGTAACTACATGTGGGAAAACAGGAATTAGGGAGTGGTAAGGAAGATAAGTTGGTCAACAGGCAGCAGGTGTTTGGTTAGGAAAACAGGAATTGGGAAGGGGTAAGAAAGCAATCATTGGCTGGGCACAGTGGCTCAGGCCTGTAATCTCAACACTTTGGGAGGCCAAGGCAGGTGGATTACTTGAGGTCAGGCATTCGAGATCACCCTGGCCAACACAGTGAAACCCTGTCTCTACTAAAAATACAAAACTTAGCCAGGGGTCATACCTCAGCTACTTGGGAGGCTGAGGCACGTGAATTGCTTGAACCCAGGAGGCAGAGACTGCAGTGAGCCAAGATGGCGCCACTGCACTCCAGCCTGGGCAACAGAGCTACATTCCGACAAAACAAACAAACAAACAAACAAACAAAAAGCTATCATGATGATGGGTGCATGGAATATGCACAATAATGGGTGCATGGAAAATGCAACCTAATTAAATGTGCTTCAGGGAATCGACACTGCATTATCACTGAGGTCGTCTAAGCAACTTTAGCCAAAGCTTCCAGCAATATCATGACAACAGCATGAGAACTCCTCCTGCCTTACAGACATAGGTGCACACAGAGATTTGCTTTAATCGGTCTTACAGCTGAGTTACAGAATAGTCATGTAACAGGATCAGGCATTATGTAATAGCAGAACAAACACGAATAGCCCAGGAGACCAGCAGCCTGGCATAAGTTACTAAGAGCCATGAAAGGCACAGCTGTATCTAAAGCATATGGTTACACAGAGGCACACACAGCCAGAGAACCTATCAAGAATGCATGATGACTGTCTTCCAAGTTTCCCAGATTAGGCACACAAGAAAAATGAGTCCACCCCCTTCCAAGAGAATGAATAATGGTAATAATACATTTATTGAACAATTAATATATATTAGGTATGTTGCTAAGCAATTTACATGCATTGCCTCAGTTTCACTCAGTTTCACTCTCAATAATCCTTTGAGTTAGACACTATAATTACTTGTATTTTACAATTGAAGAAACTGAGGCTCAGCTGTTCAAGTTATACACTTGACAAATGACAGACCTAGACCTTCAAAAGAAGGTCCATCTGAGCCCCATACTTTTAATGAAATGTCATTACAAGCTTGAGCTTCACCTTTATGTATAAAGAGAGACAAACCTCAGTATTTCCCAAACTTCCCGTCATTCAATTCCCATCTCCCCACTATGTATCTTTTTGCCCAATTCTTTTCTCTCTGTCATCAATGAACACAGCAAAAAAAAAAAAGAGCAACATTACTGCAGTATGACCCTTGGTCACGTGTTCCCAAAACATCTTCAAACTGTGCTAGCCTTGTCCACATCTTTATGTCTTTGAAGTCATTACCTTACAGAGGAATTGGAGGCATAGAAGGCTTCTAAAGATAAAACAAAACAAAACAAAAACACAAAAAACCCACCTTGGTTCAATCTAGACTTCCCTCCTCCCTGCTATGTAAACTGGAGCAAGTCACTTAACCTCTTTGAGCCCTACTGTCTTTATCCGTACAATGAGGATATTAGTACATGTTTCCTAGGAACTCTCATTAGAAATAAATAAAAATTTTTATGCATAAACATTTGAAAGATATGGATGTGCCTAATTCACAATAGGCAAAATAACTGTTATTTTCCTTCTCAGGGCTTTGTATAAAGAACACATACTTATCTTTGAAAACCCAGATCAAAGCCTCCATCTTTTGTCACACATGGGTTTTGTCACTCCATCCTCTGTGCTCTGGGAACTCTGTATCTCTAATTAGCACTTTCTACATGGATTTTTATCTGTTTACCAGACTATCTTTGTTATTAGAAAGTGAGCTCCTCCAGGGAAAGGCTTTGTCTTATTTCTGTGTGTATCCACAAAGTCTACTGCTGTCCAGTCACTGTGTAGAATAAACCATTGTTTGTCAATTGCAAGCATTAAGCTGCATTAACACTCACTCATCCATAAAACCACCTGGAGGGGGTGTCTTTTGGAGAGCAGAGCTCACTGTTCCTTTGCTTGTGTTTTGTGTATTGTCTCACATCCAGCCTAACAGCATACAGTAAATCTGAGAGAAACCAAGAATAATTGAGCAATACAGCTTCCTTCCTTTCAGCTTCTACCCTATGCTATGCACTGGCTGTTTTACATATATCATCTCTAATTCTCATAGTTATCTTGCAAGGTCACTGTGACTGGAATAAGAGGATGAGATATTAAATTATGTTTGCAGTCAGCCTCCTCCCAACTCCCTGCCTGTAAAAGGGAAAAGATCTTGGTCCATCTCATGAGATCTTCCTTGCTAGGCAAGGAAGTCAATTTGACTGAGCCACGGGGTGCCCAGACATTTGTTCAAAGATTATTCTGGGTGTGCCTGTAAGGATGTTTGTGGAGAAGACTGATATCTGAGTTGGTAGACTAAGTGAAGCATATGCCCTCTCTAGTGCATACAGGCTTCATTGAATCCACTGAAGACTTAAACAGAACCAAGAAACTGATCCTCCTATAAAAAATAGAAGGGAACTCCTCTTGCCTGGCTGTTTAGAGCTGAAACATTGGTCTTTTCTGGTCTTCAGGCTCGAATGGAAACATCAGCTCTTCTTGGGTCTCAAGCCTGCCAGCTTTTAGGCTAGATTTTATATTGTGGGCTCTCCTGAATCTCCAGTTTGCTTACTACTGGGACTTGCAAGCCTCCAAAATCATGAGCCAAGTCTTTATAATAGAAAGGTAGGTAGGTAGGTAGACAGACAGACATAGAGGCAAACAGATGACAGACAGACAGATGGACAGAAAGAAAAATACACACACACACACACACACACACACACACACACACACACACATACACTGCTGTTTATGTTTCTCTGGAGAATGCTAATACAAGAAGAACCCAAATAGTAATAAAATGGAGGTAAAAATGAAGAAATAGGGACTTATTTGATCTATATGTAATAATTTTAAAAATGCAAAAGCAGGGGCTGGGTGCACTGGCTTATGCCTGTAATCCCAGCACTTTGGGAGGCAGAGGCAGGCGGATCACATGAAGTCAGGAGTTCAAAACCACACTGACCAACATGGAGAAACCTCATTTCTACTAAAAATAGAAAATTAGCTGGGCGTGGTGGTGCATGCCTATAATCCCAGCTACTCAGGAGGCTGAGGCAGGAGAATCGCTTGAACCCAGGAGGCAGAGGTTGAGGTGTGCCAAGATCGTGACATATTACTCCAATCGGGGCAACAAGAGTGAAACTCCATCTTAAAAAAGAAAAAGAAAAAAAAAAGCAGGAAGAAAAGTGGGAAAACAGAAGAGCTTGCCAGATTATATACAAAGAAGCATTTGGGGGCAATACAGAAAAAGGGGAGAGAGTTTGCAAGGAATCATTCCTAAGAATGTAAGAAACCGGAGGCAGGGAAATACAGAGAAACCTTCTAAGAGATATTTTAGGACATCAGAAATGATTCTTACCTTTGTCATTTTCTTAAGAGTTTGAATAAAGCCTTGATTTGTTTTCAACATTTTCTAATAAAAATGAGGTATTATGTAAGACAGGGCCACACAGGGTCCTAGTTATGTGCAGGTTACAGTTATACAGATTCTCATGTATAAGTTCAACATTTGGGGTGGGTTATTGGTTTCTGAAAATCTCTCTGTCTTTCTCTCTTTCCCCTTCCTTCCTCATTTCTATCTCCATCTCTCTTTCTTCCTCCCTCCTCCCTGATATAACCAATTTATTTAGCTACAGATACAGAAACTCATTGAACACAAGGTGGCCACATAGTACAAAGGCCACTGCAATGTGTCTCAGTTTAGCGTCCCTGGGCCCCCAGTGTCTCTGAAAGATACATATTTACATAAACGCAACAGATTTAGAAAGTCACATTTTTACTACAATTCTTGGTTTTTGTAATTTTTTATTTTTGTATACTCAAGGTATGCATTAGAATTGCAAAATGACTTTCGCTGACAAGCTATGCATTTCTATTTAATAATTTTTTGGTAAAAAAAGGAGTAAGTTCTCCTGGATCTCAAACCTAGATTCTGTGTTGGCAAGGCCCATGTTCTTATCAGCTGCAATGGGGGAAAAGGCACAGTCCATCCTTAAGTCAGTTCTTACGTGTCCCTGAAAAAAATATCTGCTCCTAGCACTCCAGAAAACTCATTTCACTGCTACCAAAACTCGCAAAGTTATTGTTAACCATCAAGACGTTACCAAAATGCCAGGGGTTCAGTCTAGGTCCTACTACTTGCCTCACAGAAAGCCAATCAATGAGACAAGTATTGCCAGGGCAGAAGTCTTTAATTGGGTACCGCAGCTGAGGAGAGACAAGATCAGTCTCAAATCCATCTCCCCAACTGACCAGAAGTGGGGGGTTATACAACAGGGAAGGAATGTAGCTATGCACAGGAAAATAGGAATTAGGTAGAAGTGAGGAAGAGGAGTTTGTCAACAGGAAGCAGGTGGTTCATTAGGAAAACAGAAAATTACCAAGGGGTAAGAAAGCAATCATGATGAATAAAGGGTTTTGGCATCTCGTTGTCCAGATACAGTGATCTGCTATTTTTCAATTCCTTGATACTATCTGGGATGCCTGATGGCTAGCTTTCTGAGGAAGGAACTCACATAAGATAAATGTACGTTTTTCAAGTTTTAAGACTAGAGGGTCAATTTCTATAGTTATTCTATAGAATTGTAAACCTTAATTCTATGGGACAATTGGGCCAGTTTCAAAGATACCTTAACTTATAAATAGCAGAGACAGAAGATGAATCTGGATCTACCTGACTCCAAAGTTCATGATTTTATAGTCTTATCTCTGCAGAGCCAGTTTGTAGAAAATAGGCATCAAATTATACCAATACAACTCCTAAAGAGGAGTAAGTCTAGAAGCCAATTCAGCTCTCAGGAGGCACCTAGGCAATGTTTTTTTGTGCAGTAAACAGCCACAGCCTTCCTCCAAGGAATCCAAATGGAGCATCTGGTATACCTGTGTGGCTAGTCCCTAGGGGAGCCAGATCTTTTGAAAAATGGACCCAATTTTAAGCTTGGTCTTTGATCAAATAACTCATCAGACAGATTCTCAATTGGCAACTAGGAAGCATAATATAAGCTTTGGAAATTTATTATGAAAAAAACAATAGATCAGGTAATTCACTCTCTTTGGAGGTTTCATGTCAGAGGTTTTTCATCCTAAATTTTACTTTATTTTGCTCTGAATAGAAACAGGCAATTAAATATGTCCAGTGAAATTTGTTTTTGAGATTAAGAAGTTGCTAAGGCTGTATGGGAATGATCCACAGCACTCCAAATGTCAAATAGGAACGGTCATAAAAAGGAAAGTTGAATGCTAAAGATAAATTGCTGCAATTGGAATGCCATAAAATGTGATAGCCTCTTTCAGAATTTTAACATTCAAAGGGTATTAGAACAGCACAGAGCCCTTGAGATTTTTTCCAACATCCTCACCTCCAAATCTCCCAAATTGGTGAAACTAATGCACAACCCAGAACTTGAGACCAAATTTCTCAACTCTCAGGCCAGTGAACTCATTAATTTGCAAGGTAAGAACTAAATATTTATGATCAATGACTTCATTTCTACTCTTATGTCAAATTTCACTGACACCGCTAAATATTTCAGAATGCATGCTCATTAGAAAACTTCCTAGCACTATGCACAGGGAAAAGAGTTTAGGAATGGTCACAATATCCAGGGATATTGCCTACATCTGTTTTACTTAGAGTTTGTTCCCTGATGGGATACAGTTAAGTAACATTGCATACTTGCATTGCATTTCCTTCTTGAAGATTCTAGATTCTCTTTAGCTAATTAAAAGTTCTTAGACGTTCATCTGTAAAAGGAACATCTGGCATTCTCTGTCACCCAGCCTTGTGATTAGTTTGTTAGTAGTACTTTACAAACGAATCCTGTCAAAGCAACTCCTGAATCCCTCCATATTCCCAAGCCTAGGTCTAAATTTCTTTTTTTTTTCTGATAAAACTAAAATTTTCAGAACCTAGAATATGACATTATTTTCTCCATCCAAGATAACAGGATTATTCTGGGTTAAAGTAGGTAACCTTCATAGTTTCATTCTTGCAAGAAAATGGTCCTGTAAATGCATATGGGGTTAGGGAGATCACTGCGTTCCAAGGAGTTTTTACTGTTTTTTGAAGTAAAGGATGCAGAACTAGTGGGGGGAACTAAGAAAATTGAAATATAGTTTTAGAAGTGGAGGAAGAAAGGAGTTTCTGAATATGTGGTGCTTAGCTTTGAGCATGACAGACTAGATCAATGCTTCTCAGACTCCACTGTGCGTCGAAATCACATGGAGGGTTTATTAACACAGAGTTTGGAGCCCCACTCCCAGGTTTTCCAACCAGAAAGGTCTGGGTGGGGCCCAAGAATCTGCACTTCTAACAACTTTCCAGGTTATGCTGATGCTGCTGATTCGGTAGCCACACTTTAAGAACCACTTGTCTAGA
Source organism: Saguinus oedipus (assembly GCA_031835075.1). Taxonomy (NCBI): domain Eukaryota; kingdom Metazoa; phylum Chordata; class Mammalia; order Primates; family Cebidae; genus Saguinus; species Saguinus oedipus. The sequence continues at coordinate 15,880,931 of CM063179.1, read as the reverse complement.
CCACTGGTTAGCCTTAAACATCTGGCATAACTACTCAGACCCCAGTCTTCAGGTTTCTTCTTAGCATAAAATCTTACTGTGAGTGACATTGCTGTTGTTGTCAAGGTGGGCTTCTGTCCCCACCCAGCACCCATGTTCACACCCTTTGGCCACATTCTCTCAATCTTCCTTTAGAAAACCACTTCTCCCACACTCTCTTGCTAGGAAACTCCGTCAAGCTATTTCCTCTCTCACCTGGGCAGAGTGGATACCTGACCAAAGCCATGGAGAGGCCCAGCTATAATCCAATATCAGGAGTGCATATGGGCGTGAAGGTAAGAAGAGGAGGGGAGGCAGAGATTTTACTGTGGCTAGAAAATGAACACCAAAAAGAAGCTACCATAATTGGATCTTTTTCCATGCATCCCAAGGTCCCATTTTTTTCAGCAGCTTTCAGTAGAGTCTCATCACAGATGTCAATATATTACTTAAATTCAAAATGCATCTTTTAAAAATGAACCCATTAACCCAACCCAGTCATATTTCTAAACCAATCAGACTCCTGTACCTGGGAATTTGAAAACAAATGCCTAAATCAATTCCTAACAGAAAGTCCCTAACCAACTGAAGCCCAACCCTGGTGCCATGGAAAGTTGGTCTATTAGTTGCTGCTACATGGATCCAGGAGCTCTCCCCAGTCCTATCTCCCAATAAGGTTGTCCAGCATCCCCTTTACTTCTGTGTCTCCTCATTTCTCTTTACTAAGTTCCTTTTTCGCCTAAGTAAGCTAGTCTGTTTCTGTGGCTTAAAACCTAAGATTCTCCCAACATAAGAGATATGGAACTCCACATTTAACACATAAAAATAATATCTCTGGATAAAGAGGGAAGTGGGGACCTATGACTGAGACAATTGGAACCTGTAACACATGCTCTCCCTATCCCAAGAACACCTCCAATGAGTTTCTGAATAGCTAAAAAGTTTTGAGGGGCACAAATGGGAGATCTCAGCTTATAACATCTGCCTGTGCTTTAGGCTCACTTTGGTAACCAGCAAAAGATAACAGTTTGGATGGATCTGGTCATCTTAAAAAGCAGTGGATAAAAATATGACCCACTTCCCTGTGAGTTTTAATTATAAATCCTTGTATTAGCTCAGCCCCAAAAGGCCTCACAAAAGTATATTTGTGTATAACACGATCCTCCAGTGCACTGGGTTGTATTACTCATTTCATCTGCATAGATGGAATCAGATATTTGGCTCCATTACCATAACATACATCCAAAGGCTTATTTCCTCCAAAAGAAGTACAATTGGAAATAGCAGCGATTGAGCCAAAACACATTAATTTCAGCATACATCGTTAAAGAGCAGACATCAGCAAACAGGCAGCCGTTGAGGAGGCCCACACAACAGAACTACGAGAGTGCTTACAACACTACCCCAAATAGAAGCTGCCTCCTGGAGGTTTCAAACAAGAAAAGAAATCCACATGAATAAGCTTTGTCTTAAAAAAAGAATTTTCCATCCTACAACGTTCTTTATAAGACAGTTCATCTGAAATAAGTCACTGTCTTTAGAAAACAAAGACCCTTCACCTAATTTAGTACAATTTTACTTCTAGAGATGGATGCTTCACCATACAGCATAAGGACCCCAGGAAATCTGAATCCCACAAGTTGAGGGTCAAACCATTCTATTCAGGAGATGTTCTGACTTTTAGAGTGCCAGACAAGCCTATTCTCAGAGATCATTTTGTTAGGACCCTCTACTCAAAGGGTAGAGGGTCTTAGTCTGATTGCTACATCAATCCAGTCAAGAAGTTGGGGTATAGGCCAGGCATGATGGCTCACACCTGTTATCCCAGAACTTTGGGAAGTGGAGGCAGGCAAATCACTTGAGGTCAGGAGTTCAAGACCAGCCTGACCAATACGGTGAAACCCTGCCTCTATTAATCATACAAAAATTAGCCAGGCATGGTAGCACATGCCTGTAATCCCAGCTACTCAGGAGGCTGAGGCAGGAGAATTGCTTGAACCTGGGAGGTGGAAGTTGCAGTGAACCGAGATTATGCAACTGCACTCCACCCTGGGCAACAGAGTGAAACTGTCTCCCGAAAAAAAAAAATTGGGGCATAGACCTTCTGAGGGCCACCCACTTAATTTACAGAGGGATGACTCCAAAGACCACATAAGCCCCACTTAGGGGTCAGAATCTCAGAACTAGAGGGCCAGATCAGTCTATCTGGGATATAGGACCATTCAACAGAGAAAGGGCCAGACAAGGGACTCGGATACTCAGGGGGCTTATCAGTCTTTTCTAGGAATGGGGAGCTCAGACCAACTGGAGAAGTTCAATTAGGTTTCAAAAGTAAATATTCTCTGCAGAATAATCCTCAGCTTGGGTCATTAATCTAAGAAGGTAAGTTAAGGCTAAAAGGAATTATTAGGCATGCATCGCATGCTTATTCCTAGGTGGGAAAACCATTTCTAGCCCAGGCTGAAGACAAAAACAAAAGACGATACTTGAGTCCTATTGAGAAGAGGAGTAGGAGTACAGACACCCAAGAAGTCTGACACCCTAAGGGAAAAAGATGCTGATCTACCCACGTTAATCAGTATACCACTTCTGCTTCTTCTGACCTTACCTTAGCCTTCATCCGGTGAATTCTCAAATAATCACTGAACATTCATATCCTGCGATGCCCCCGCATTTTCCTATGAACTGCCTTGTTTGCTTAGCCTTGGTTTCTGCTGCTTACAGCTAAAACCCTTTAACAGACACAATTTCAAGATCCTTAAAAAAAAAAAAATCCCCTTGCCTTCATTATCTCATGCGCTTCCTCATTGGTTTAAAATGCCTACAAACATGTGCAGCTCCATTTGAAGAAATAAAAATTCTCTAATTGCATTTTTGCACCCAGACATCTGCATGGTATTTCACAGTTCACACAGTATTTTCATAACTTTGCTAATTGGGAACCTTAAATACTTGTGAGGTTAAAAATAAGGAGGATTATTGGTGTCATTATCTCAATGTTACAGATAAAATAGAAAGTCTGAGAGATTAATTAGCTTGTCCCAGGATCTCATGGCTCAGGCACTGTGCAACTACATTTAGAGCCAGGTGTATCTGAATTTGCTCCAAGAGTCCTAGATTTGCCATTCATCTTCAAAACCTCTTTCTTTGGTGTCTCAAAGCCTTAATTTATTTATTATTATTATTTTTTGAGACAGATCTTGCTCTGTTCCCCAGGCTGGAGCACTGTGGCACCATCTCGGCTTACTGAAGCCTCTACGTCCTGGGTTCAAATGATTCTCCTGCCTCAGCCTCCTGAGTACCTGGGATTACAGGTGCGTGTCACCACACCTGGCTAACTTTTTGTATTTTTAGTAGAGACTCGGTTTCACCATGTTGGCCAGGATGGTCTTGATCTCCTGACCTCGTGATCCACCCAACTCGGCCTCCCAAAGTGCTGGGATTACAGGCATGAGCCACCGCACCCTGCCAAAGCCTTAATTTTTTCCCCCAACATTGTATATCCAGGAATTCAACTAACTGGACTCTGGTCCACGGAAAGACTTGGACCTGAGTTGTGTGTGATCTTAAATAAGTTATTATCTAACTGTTCTGGTTTAGATTCTGCACCCCACAGAAGAGATTTTGTTGTTGTTGCTGTTTTTTGTTTGTTTGTTTTTTAGATGAAGACTTGCTCTGTCAACCAGGCTGGAGTGCAATGGCGTGATCTCAGCTTATGGCCACCTCTGCCTCTCAGGTTCAAACGATTCTCCAGCCTCAGCCTCCCCACTAGCTGGGATGACAGGTGCATGCCACCACTCCCAGTTAATTTTTGTATTTTCAGTAGAGACAGTGTTTTACCATGATAGTCAGGCTGGTCTCAAACTCCTAACCTCAGGTGATCCCCCCTCCTCGGCCTTCCAAAGTGCTGGCATTACAGGCGTGAGCCACTGCGCCTGGCCACAGAACAGATTTTTTATGCAGTTCAAACGAAATTATGTGCAAGGATTTGTACTTCACAACAAAGCAGTCCACAATGGAAGGTCATTCATTGACTACCATCCCTCCAATGGACCAAGGAGACTGAGTTTTCATAAAAGGAAACTTAAGTATCATTTTTGTTTGGTGTTCTTTCCCTCAAAAGAGCAAAATGAAAGATTCTAACATTCCTGATGTGACTGAGAGAAGTCTTAATCAAACTCTCTCACCCAGGTCTGTACTAGCTACACTCTCAAGACCATCGTCCTTCTTGAGTAGGAGTAACACTTTAATACCTGGAGTCACTTAGGTTTGAAGCACGAGCAGATGTCATTATAAAAATGTTACCTACGGAAGGTAATGAGTGCATGGAACCAGTCAGCTTATGTTCATTGAATTACCACATTAACCAAGTCAAAAAAGATCCTTAGAGAATGGCACACAGGATACATAAACTTTGTTGGAAACAAGGTAAAAAGAACACTGTCTTTGCGCTTTTCTCCCCAAGAAGAGGAAAATTCCTTACAATGAAATTCCTCACACTGGACCATTGATTAAAACCCATGTATGCCTAGTGTTCCCTTACTGGAACGCTAAGCATGTAGGAGTTATTTATATCCTATTGTTCAAGGTCATCGCCAATGTCTGATTTTCTGTACATGTCTGCAATTCAAAAAAGTGCAACCTCTGGCATAAACGGGTTAAACACACATGACACCTAAATCCTGACATTCATTACCTGTTTGGTTATGGGTGAGTCCCTCAGTTTCTCCTATTAGAAAAAAGGAAATAAAAACCCTGCTTCTCCTGCATCTCAAGACTTTCATGGGGATCTGGAAAGGCAGAGCAACCATGAGGTCCCAGAAAGATGTATTGGGCACAAAGTAAGAGAAGTGAGACATAAAGAAGAAAATGAGTTTCTCATTCAAGATGGTATACTGGGAAAAACACTGGACCACTGATTAAAAATCCTGAAAGTCATTCGTTACCAGTGTGGTTGTGGGTGAGTTCCTAAGTTTCTTCCATTAAAAAAAAAAGGAAATAAAAATCCCACTTCTGCATCTCAAGGCTTTTGTGGGGACCTAGTGACCTAGTGACCTAATGGAAGAAGGGGTACTTTGAAAGGAAGTACCATCTAAATAATTGTGATTATTTAGATGTAGAAGGAAAGATGCAGGAGGGGTCACTGGTTGACTCCCAAGTTCCCGACTTGACAAAGTAGGTAGATGAAAAAAAAGACACCCTGGAGGAAAAACACATTTGAGAAAAAAGAGTTAGGCGGAAGTTGTGTTGAGTTTCCCGTGTTAGTGGGATATCCAAGTGGAGACGTACAATAGGCAGCTGGATATTCAGAACACGTGGGCCAGGTGTTCTCCACAACTGATCCAATAACCAGAAATCCATCCCTCTTTCAACTAGAGTTACTTTGACTCTGACAGCTGCTGCTCTGTGTACCCTATTTATTATTACTAATTCCCCAGGGCCCCAAGACCCTTCCACAGGAGTCTCTCATTTCTCTCCACATAAATCAGCAGAAGAACTACACTAAGTCCCAGGTGATAAATGAAGCCCTTCCCCAAAGAGTTTGGCTTAAGCCCAAATCAGCAGCTTGCCTGTTGATTTACTGTTCATGTAAATCATTCTTGCCTCTTATGACAAAATCTTAATGACAAAATATAGGTGATCCTCCAATGGAGGGAAAAGCTGTATTTTTGCAACTGGAAATTAGAAATGTATTATTAACCATGAACATTAATTATATATTTTAATGCTCACAGGCGAGAGGTGATGGGGGCATAATTTGCAGAGAGGCATAGGGGACCCTGAAACCTAGCGCGATCATTTTATTAGGCACTGATCCTATTTCCTGTGCCCATGAATATTTCATTCCAAATATTCACTCCATCTTATTATTCAGCCATTCTTCCTCAGCTAAGCCCCAGGTTTAGAGAAGTCTTCTCTCTTTCCTGATCTTGTTCTTGAGAGAGTGACACTTATCCAGAGATGATGCATGATTCTGAGAAAGGATATCCTGAAAACCAAATTACAATTTGCTCCGTCCCCAGGAAAATCTGTATTAAGCAGTGGAGGCCCTGTGACTACTTAGGGCTGCATACATTCTATGGGAAAAGGACATGAAGTATCTTCAGTGTTGTTATCACTTGCTCTGGAAAGTCTTCCTAATCCTAATAATCTAATTCTCCAGTTCAAGACCAGATCCACAGTGCAATGTCCTGCCCTGTCAAAGACCTCCACGAGGTTGTCCTAATTACCTGTGACTAACGCGCATGTCCCTCTGCTAATGTGCTCATATGCTGGATGCAAGACCAAGCACAGATTTCAAGAAGTATTCAGCTCATCAGAACTGAACATTTTAACAAATATTCACATATGTAAACACACAACTTACACCCTTGCAAATATGATAAACTTCATGGGAATAGATGTACTTGCCCCATGTGCAGTTGTATCCCTAGAATGCACATAAGTTCACCCCTACTTCAATGCATTTAATTGAAATGAATTATATGAATTCTCAGAATGAGTTGCAGAATAGTCATGTAACAGAATCAGACATTTGGCAGCTCTGGTAACCTTGACTATTCACTCCACAAACAGAATATTATCTTAGTCCTTCCTCACAACCTCACAGCAACATACTTTTCATTCTGTGCACTTTTGGTAGAAGTCAGATGAGCTTCAGAGAGAAAACAGAAGCTTAAGAAATAAGCTCTTGAACAATGAGAACACACGGACACAGGGAGGGGAGCACTACACACTGGGGTCTGTTGGGGGGAAATAGGGGAGGGACAGCTGGGGGTGGGGAGTTGAGGAGAGATAGCATGGGGAGAAATGCCGGATATAGGTGATGGGGAGGAAGGCAGCAAATCACACTGCCACGTGTGTACCTATGCAACAATCTTGCATGTTCTTCACATGTACCCCCAAACCTAAAATGCAATTATAAAAATACTAAAAAATAAGAAATAAGCTCTTGGCTGGGCACAGTGGCTCTCACCTGTAATCGCAGCACTTTGAGAGGCTGAGGCAGGTGGATCACCAGAGATCAGGATTTCGAGACCAGCCTGGCCAACATGGTGAAACCCTGTCTCTATTAAAATTACACAAATTAGTTGGGCATGAGGCAGGGACAATCACTTAACCCGGGAGGCAGAGGTTTCAGTGAGCTGAGATCATGCCACCCATCCAGCCTGGTGACAGAGTGAGACTCTGTCGAAAAAGAAGAAGAAGGAGGAAGGAGGAAGGAGGAAGGAGGAAGGAGGAAGGAGGAAGGAGGAAGGAGGAAGGAGGAAGGAGGAGAAGGAGAAGGAGAAGGAGAAGGAGAAGGAGAAGGAGAAGGAGGAGAAGGAGAAGGAGAAGGAGAAGGAGAAGGAGAAGGAGAAGGAGAAGGAGAAGGAGAAGAAGGAGAAGGAGAAGGAAAAGGAGAAGGAGAAGGAGAAGGAGAAGAAGAAGAAGAAGAAATGAGCCCTTAAGGGCACATGCTGGTACATGCTAGAACTGAGTTTGAACTAAACAGCGATTCTGAAGTTTCTGTATATAAGACCACCTAACCCATCCTTGCGTGAATTTGAGAAAGTTCAAGAAAAAAAATGGTAACAAAGAAAAAGTGACAATAACCCTAATTGTAAACAACAGCCAATTGACCACATATTAAGAGCTTTACACACATTATTTCATTCAGTTCTCCCAACAATCATATCAAGTAGATGTAGTTATCGTCCTTATTGATGAAAAAAGAGTCTCAGAGAGGTTAAGCAACTTGCTCAGGCACACACAGCTTCTAAGTGTGGTATCAGAAGTCACATCCTTCTGACTCCAAAGGAGACAAATTTTCACCTTGGCATTGAAGCAGCAGTTTTACAGACTTATGTTGACTTTCTTCTTTTCACCAACTGCGCAGAGAACTTCTAACTACTCTGCATTATGCTTCCTAAATTATTCTGTTCCTGCTGTGCCAGACTACAGGCTCAAAGTTGTAGTTCTGGAATCCAGTGTTTCGTCCCGGGCTCCTCAGAGCCTATGGGCCCACAGAAGCTACCTCTTCTCCAGTACAAAAGAGTTCCCTGCCTTGAAAATCCAGTTCTGTCTGAGTAAAAATACTCTCTTGAAAAAGGTTCTAAAAGAGATTTTATTGTGGTTCTCTTTTTGGACATATTAAGGGACAAGCTCTCTAATGATTCACAAAGGCCTTTAACATCAGTTTTGCAGTGAGTACCAAGACCTTCCCAGAAAAGTAACTGAAATCCTACACAAATAATGTGATGTTTAATTGCATGTGCAAATAAAATTATGCAAAACCCTCTAATTAGAGTATAAAGTTCAAAAGACTTTATTTTATAAAGAATTTTTTAATGATATGGGAACATTCTTATGCAAGTATGTTAAGAAAAAAACAGCAGGGTGTGAAACTGTACACAGTCTATGATCATAATTATGTAAATTGTCTAAAGGCGAGAGGCAGGAGCAGGGAAAGAACTTGGAGATAACCACACAGAAGTGCTAAGAATGGTCGCTGATAGATGGCACTATGGAGACTTTTAATTTTTTTTTTTTATACGTTGTGAAATTTTTCAAATTCTCCTTGGTGAAAATATTTGCCTTTGGCCTATGGGGAAATAAACACTGATGTAACTACAATGTGTTAGATTATAATATTCAAATTTACATAGAGGTCTAATATTGTAGATTTGATAGCGAACTTGAAAGGAGAATAAAGTTTTCAGGTTTTGCTTCTGTATCCACTCACCCCATTAGACAACATTTTGTTGACATAATATTTTATCTTTGTTCTTTTCCTTCAGAGCTGATGCAGTTAGAATATTTGTGCTACACAAGCCTACCTGAGGCCAATTACAGCTCTCCTTCCAACCCTGGATGACTGGAGAAGAGAAGCATCTCATTTCTCTCCCACCCCATCCGATACATATATTTAGGCTGAGTGCAGATGACATCTGTCCAGACGATGCATAATACTGCAATCACTTCTGATTAGTTTCCTGTTACCACCACACTATCCACCCGTGTCACAGGGGTGGCTATGGGGTATGCTGGAGGGAGGGAAGTGGAGGAGATAAAGGCAGTTATTGTAATTTGAGAATCCGTACTATCTTTACAAAGCCTTTTCTTCAGAATCCAGATCCACTCAGCCTCCCTTCCTCACATGCAGACATTCTGGATGTGGGAAGTGCTAGGCAGCCAGTCAAATTTCCTACATTTCTGTGGGATGGGCTGTTTGTCTTAATTTATATTTCTCCAGGACCTTAGGAGCCATTGTGTCGGTGAACAATAAATAGGTCCCAGCGATTGTAACATGATGCATGTAATTTGCCACTGACATCTTTCCCTGAAAATAGCAATGAAGAAAACAGTTACTTCTTTCAAACCAGTGTTGAACTTCCTATTCATCTTTTGAGCAACTCAGTTTTTTGACAGTCACTCTTAATTTTGTATTAACAAAAACTTGATTTAAAAAATCAGGAAGACGTGTTATGAAGGCTGTCAGTCCATTTTCTAACGATCCAGATTTCCTTCTTCAAGGCCAAAGCTATAACTTTAATATTAAAATACATGTTCACGCTGGGCCTTACCAATGTTGATTAAGCCAAGGATAAGGCAAGAAGCAGAAAAGATCGACAGTATATTTTCATTCAATCTCTCTTAAAATAATGATGCATGCAACTTCATGTCATTACTTTTTAATGATCTTAGCCTAGTTAATAGCAGAGTAATATTCCAGAAAGGAGCAGGAAATTATTTCCACATTTAATTTTCATTGCAAAAGTGAAAGGAACTTTTGATGTTTTTTTCAGCCAGAGAAGCTGTCTGCTGCCTATGACTGCATTAGCTCTGCTACATTACAGCTGAGCTAATGGATCAAAGCCAAGTGATTAGTTTCCTACTCTTTTAAGCATTTCCAAGTGCCAACCAACTGGCTCTCAAAGACTTGGACATGGCTTTTCAACGTCTCCCTGAAGTTTGCTTGATTTCCCATCAAGGCAGGGCCTTTTGACCTTGCAACTGACCTGAGATGGCATTCATTATATGTGTTCCTTTGGATGTCTGGGTTGCATCGAATGATTAGAAAAGGGGGCTCTAGGAAGTGTAATAGAATATTATACAGTCCAGGCACGGTGGCTCAAGTCTGTAACCCCGGCACTTTGGGAGGCCGAGACGGGCAGATCGCTGGAGGTCAGGAGTTCGAGATCAGCCTGGCCAACATGGTGAAACCCCATCTCTACTAAAAATATGAAAATTAGGCCGGGCGCGGTGGCTCAAGCCTGTAATCCCAGCACTTTGGGAGGCCAAGGCGGGTGAATCACGAGGTCAAGAGATCGAGACCATCCTGGTCAAAATGGTGAAACCCCGTCTCTACTAAAGATACAAAAAATTAGCTGGGCATGGTGGCACATGCCTGTAATTCCAGCTACTCAGGAGGCTGAGGCAGGAGAATTGCCTGAACCCAGGAGGCGGAGGTTTCGGTGAGCCGAGATTGCGCCATTGCACTCTAGCCTGGGTAACAAGAGCGAAACTCTGTCTCAAAAAAAAAAAAAAAAATATGAAAATTAGCTGGGCATGGTGGCATGCACCTATAATCTCAGCTACTCAGGAGGCTAAGGCAGGAGAATCACTTGAACCCAGGGGGTGGAGGTTGCATGACCTGAAATCACACCACTACATTACAGCCTGGGCAGCAGAGCGAGACTCCATCTCAAAAAAAATTAAACATTATGAATTTAGGCCTTTGGGATACAGCAGTGAACATCACAAAGATGGTTCCTTATGTTGGAGCTCATGGCAGTAAGGTTTAGAGTATTACATTTCCTCCATTCCAAAATTCTCTTCATTATAGGAAACACAATTGATATAACAGGGCCTTCTTTTTCAGGAGAAAGGAGAAAAATAAAAAGCAACAAGCTGACTTAAATATTGACATCAATTGTAAAATGCATCTCAGATGACATCAAATGCAAAAAAAAAAGTATGTCTTTGAAACACAATGAGTGGCCGTCGTATACCCAACACAACAGCTAAAATTAAAAAGACTGACACATGAATCACTGGCAAGGACGCAGAGCAAACGTAATTCTCATGCATTGCTAACGGGAGGGTACAATTGGCCAACCACTCTGGAAAAAGTTCTGACAGTTTCTTAAAAAAATGAAACCCACAACTATCCTATGACTCAGCAGTTCCAATCCTAGGTATTTGTCCAAGAGAAAGGAAAGCATATGTCCACAGAAGACTTGTACCTAAAGAAAAGTTGTCAATAGCAACTATGCTCATAATAACCAAAGGCTAAAACAGTTGTGCATCAACTGAGGAACAGTGAACAAACTGCAACGTCTTCATTCAGTGAAACGCTATTCTTTTTGTTTTTGCTTGCTTGTTTTTGTTCTGAGATGGAGTCTTGCTGTCACTCAGGCTGGAGTTCAGCGGTGCGATCTCAGCTCACTGCAACCTCTGCCTCCCAAGTTCAAGCAATTCTCTTGCCTCAGCCCCCCAAGTAGCCGGGATTACAGGCACCCACCACAATGCCCGGCTAATTTTTTATTTTTAGTAGAGACAGGGTTTCACCATGTTGGCCAGGCTGGTCTTGAACTCCTGACCTCAGATTATTCACCCACCTTGGCCTCCCAAAGTGCTGAGATTATAGGCGTGAGCCACCGCGCCAGGCCTAATGAAATACTATTCTATAAGCAAAAGGAACAAACTACTGACATAACATATAGCTGGATCTCAGAAACATCATGCTAAGTGAAAGAAACACAAGAGTGTTTATTGTATGATTCCATTTATAGAAAACTAGAACAGGTGGCCGGGTGCAGTGGCTCACGCCTGTAATCCCAGCACTGTGGGAGGCCGAGGCTGGTAGATCATGAGGTCAGAAGTTCAAGACCAGCCTGGCCAAGATGGTGAAACCCTGTCTCTACTAAAAATACAAAAATTAGCTGGGCTACTTGGGAGGCTGAGAGAGGAGAACTACTTGAACCTGGGTGGCAGAGGTTGCAGTGAGCTGAGATTGCACCACTGCACTCCAGCCTGGGCGACAGAGTGAGACTCTGTCTCAAAAAAAAAAAAGAAAGAAAGAAAAATAACTAGAATAGGCAAAACTAATTTCTGGTGGAAAAAATGAACAGTTGTTGGTTCTGGAGGACAAGGGATCAGGGCTTGACAGGGAAGGTTTCAAGGAAACTTTCTGGGATGACAGTAATGTCCTATAACTTGATAACTACTCAGGTTATAATGATGTATTCATGTGTCAAAACTCATTCAATGCTACATTTAATAATTTTCAACTTCACTGTATGACAATTGTATAAGAAAACAGCTGAGCAAATATTAAACTATAACTAATGACATACATGTTGATGCCTGCAACTTTGAAATACATCAAAAATATAAGCTGGAAGGATGACTGGCTGAATGAGTGGATGGATGGAGGTAGATGGGTAGATACGTACTAAAGCGGGCCGGGCGCGGTGGCTCACGCCTGTAATCCCAGCACTTTGGGAGGCCGAGGCGGGTGGATCACAAGGTCAAGAGATCGAGACCATCCTGGTCAACATGGTGAAACCCCGTCTCTACTAAAAATACAAAAAATTAGCTGGGCATGGTGGCGCGTGCCTGTAGTACCAGCTACTCAGGAGGCTGAGGGAGGAGAATTGCCTGAACCCAGGAGGCAGAGGTTGCAGTGAGCCGAGATTGCGCCATTGCACTCCAGCCTGGGTAACGAGAGCGAAACTCCGTCTCAAAAAAAAAAAAAAAAAAAAAAAAAAGAGATGTACTAAAGCAAGTACAGTAAAATATAATTATAGAAACCAGATAGTTGGTATATAGGTGTTCACTGTAAAATTCAACCTTTCTGCATGTTGATAATTAGGATAATAAAATGCTGGGAAAGTGTATCTTTGAATCAAATAAGTATGGTAGACCAAATGTTTTACCTGCAACCTTCCCTCTTCCCATTGTCGGCCTTTTTTCCATTTTGGGTTCCCACTTAAAAGAATCCATAATCCCTATAGTGTGCCTTCTGAAAGCTCACAATTCTTCTCTGTATCTTATTCCATTCAATAATCTGAAAAATCAACATGTGAACCTATTACAGTTTTATAGTAGGTAGATGTGTGTGACCACTCTCACACTGGGATATTGGTATTTTAATCCAATAATGCATTTAATGCTGATTAAGGTTGTCTTTTGTTTGTTTGTTTTGTTTTTTGAGATGGAGTCTCCTTGTGTCACCCAGGCTGGAGTGCAGTGGCACCGTCTGAGGTCACTGCAACCTCTGCCTCCCATGTTGAAGTGATTCTCCTGCCTCAGCCACCTGAGTAGCTGGGTCTATAGGTGCCCACTACCACATCTGGCTAATTTTTGTATTTTTAGTAGAGATGGGGTTTTACTATGTTGGCCAGGCTGGTCTTGAACTCCTGACCTCGTGATCCATCCGCCTTAGCCTCCCAAAGTGCTAGGGTTACAAGCATGAGCCACTGTGCCCGACCTTAAGTATTTTTTTTTTTTTTTTTTTTTTTTTTTTAGAGACAGGGTCTCACAATTATTGCCCAGGCTAGAGTACAGTGGCTGTTCAGAGGCATTATCATAGCATACTACAACCTTGACCTCCTGGGCTTAACTCATCCTTCCATCTCAGCCTCCTGAGTAGCTGGGGATATGTCTGTGTAATTCCTCCAGTGCCTCATCTATTTCCTCACCTTTAAATATAGTAACAACCATGTTTTGTGCAACTTCTGTGTGTCAGATACTATGCTAAGTGCTTTCATAAATTATTGTTATTATTGTAAACTGTCTTGTGGTTTAGGAGTCATTACCACTGCTTTCCAGACGAGAAAACTAAGGTTCAGGCAGTTTAGAAAATTTTCCTAAGATTAGAAAGCTATTCTGTGGCAAAGCCAGCATTCAAAACCTGGTGTGTCTGATTTTTGAAATCCATGTCCTTCATTATACAATAAAATGAGGACTTGGACTAAGGTCCTTTTTTGTTCTAAAAATCTCTAATTCTAGGGGAGGAGGTAAAGCACTATATTAGACATGGTGGAGTACAGTCAGTAAGTTCAAGGGTCTTCATACAATTTTATGTAAATAAATAAGTAACAAATATGTCCCAACCTATTTACAGCATTACCTCCAGCGACTCCTGCAGGCCGGTTAGTTTCCTGTTCCCCAAACATACCTTGTGTTTCTAAGCATAACAAAAATGCAAAGACAAAAGACAATCAAAGATGAATCTGGAAAAGAGCACACTGCTGTCACCAGCTCCCTAAGATCAACTGATTGCTGTAGCTCAGGGCTGAATTTGTTCTTTCCTGGAAGCCACGGTGAAGGGGAAACATCTTGTATTCTATAGCATTCGCGCTTCAGATAAAAGATAACATACAAATACAACTGCAGGGGTGAACATTTTTTTTTCCTGGACAACTTGGTAGGAATCTACATTCTTATTCAAGAAATGTTAGTTAACAGTGAACAGTATCTTTGGCTTTCTTTTTTTTAAAACACAAAGATAAGAAAGCATTCTTCAAATGGACACACTTTCTGGGATACTCCCTAAAGGCAGCGTATGACCTTAAATAGAAACTCTGCTAAGTCCTTTCTATGTGGCTAAGAATTAGTTTCACATACTTGGTTTTGTGAGAATCTCATAAAATATTGATTTAGAATTTGGAGACTCAAGATAAATGACTACGTTAACTGGTCTTTTGGTTGGATATTGGGCTGCAATTGATTCATGACTCGTTTCTCTAACAGAAATTCATAGGACAGAGATTCTGAGTTTTGGGTTAGAGTGCACACATTTCTTATTTGGCCATTAAATGTTGCACGTATTTTCACCTAAATAATCAGTTAAATAACCCCTTATTTTACACAGCATTATGTAGTTTTCAAAGACCTGAAAGACTTTTATTCTTGCTCTCTATCTCTCTCTAAAATCCCTCATCTCTGTAGGACAGACACCAGGTCCTATTTTATTTTGTAGATTAGTAAATAGAAGAAAAGAGCTAATAGTCACTATTATTTCAATTTACAGATGAGAAAGTTGAAAGAAATTTGGCAAAAATTATGTACTTGATAGTTGGGGCAGCCAGAACTGACCAGCCTTACCTCTCTTTGAATAGTAATAACTGCCATAAAACATCACAGCTTTTATTTAGCAAGAAGCTTTGCATCCATAGGTCAGTGATTCTCCAGCCCACCAAGAGACTGGAACACTCCCTAACCAAGCAGCTCCCTCTGCTGGAGGATTCGGGGAACCCAAGCCTGTCCCAAGTTGGCTGCCATCTTGACAATTTCTCACCACCACCCACTGCCATCATGGCAGCACACAATGAACCAGAGAAGCTTCTACCTGGATTGGTTAAATTCTGGGCTTCCTAAAATGTTCCAGAGGCTGCTTGCAATGAGGGAGCCACAGAGGAGTATCTGACCCTATCATTCCTGACTAAGTCCTGCCATTTGGTTTATTTAGGCTCACCTCTTTCTGATATCTGCTTGGTCCTTCCTTATTTACGATGCACAGATGGGGTTCCCAGATGATCTGGGGGACACTCATCCTTTATTTATCCTCTTTCTATGCCTTATAAGTAAAGGAAAGTTGATGGGTTAACTGAACAAGGCACAAGGTGCATGCCCCATATTACAGTTTATGAGCTATAGACATGTCCTCAACAAAAACAAATGAGACCTGGTTCACTGCAATGCTCCCAACCAGCAAAATCCACCACACACATTCAAGCTCGCTAACCTGGCGTGGAGAGTCTCCTACCTGGCTACAAACTAATAAAAAAATACGATGACTTTATGTGTAACCAAACACTTTTGTTGAACGGCACACAATTCCATAGACTTCATGTGTTCACATATGACCAAAGGCCAAACAGTTTCAGGCCACTACAGGCATCATTTAAGATAACAGACTCTGGTGGTACTCATGAACTGAAATCACTACATTCCCAAAGCTCACTGAAGATTCTAATTCAATGTTTTTCAAAGAATTATTAGACTATGCAGGATCTCTTATGCTCCTTCTCAAATGAGGTTCAGCAGTCTCATTTGAGTGATAAGGGGGGCATGCTCAAAAATGTTTGAGATACCACAAATGAGCCAAAAAAAAAAAATAGGATGTTGAGACATCACTAGAATCTTCACCTTGGCCATTGTCACAAAACCTGTTTCTCCCCTCCTGAGCTCTTCATTTTCTGGTTGTTACCAACTAACCTTCCTAGTAGACAGGTATAAATAATGTCCTTCCAAAGATGTGGCATTACAGTTCTCAGACTCTTTACCGGAGTGTTGTTAACTAGATATTAACCATGTGAAGACTTGGGGTGAAGGAGGGAGGAGTTCCTGAAGCCTGTGGAAGGAGAGCCTACAGCACATCAATTACCAACTTCAAGGACTGTTCATTAAGTGAGATGATTTATATAAAACCTAGCACATAATAAACGTTCAATAAACATTATACCCATTCAGTCCCTCTTCCTGGGGAATGTAATCCATTTTCTACCTGCTGATTAATTAGCGGGAGTGCTGCATATCTGAGTGATGCGCCATACAGAGCATGGACAGTTGATTCATCATAAATATTATAATGTCACAATCTGGACTATTTATATTCAGATGAATTGTACATAATATGCCATACATGCTAAAGAGGAACATTACTATTTAGCATTCCAAGCTAAGCCAGGATGATTAATTTGGTTTTAACATACTATCTTCTTTGCAGAATTTTCAATCTTCTTTCTCCTTTTAAAAGGGCATTATAAGAAATATTTTCTACAATATAATTGGTCCTTGCATATACACTGCTGAAAAGAGTTGCGTGGGATGTTTCAAGAGCCTTAAAAAATCTCCATCTAGCTTTTTATCCAGATGTTTTAGTTCTGTGACTTTATGCTAAGGAGACATTTGAAAGTATATGGGGAAAAAGTCTTTATGCAAGAATGTATACGAATAGGTAATTGCTTCAGTAAATTCATTCATTATATGGAACATTATGCAGTCACCAAGAAATGACTTACACAAAGCATTATCGACAACACAGGAAAAGGAATATGCTTATGTTATAGATTTAAGTAAAAATAATTAACACAGAATAAGGAACTGAAGAAAACATTGTAAAATATTTACAGTGGTTATTTTTGAAGAAGTGAGCCTACCGATAATACTTTTTCCAACTTCAAAAAAATTCCCCCGTTTGTTTTTTTAATTGGAAAAGTTCTTGTATACATAAGTTAAATATTACTGGGTCCAAGCTCTGTGAGGCCAGAGTCCTTGTTCTTCATTCACTATTAGGGTTCCAAGTCTTAACACAGGGCTTGCCATATGAATAGACGTGTAGTAATTTTTATCAGCCTTATTTTCTGCAATAATAATGTCTTCTCTGTGTTTTTTTGAAAAAATTGCTGAGTTCCTGAAGCCAGGGAAATTAATAATGTGGAAGAGAGGGATGATGGTCACCAGTCACCATTTATTGAGCACCCACATGTGCTATCCACTCTACATGTGTTATTTCTAATCCTTTTCACAGCCTTGTCAGTAAATATCATTATCTGCATGTTTCAGATGTGGAAACAGAGGTGCACAGAGAAAGCTAAGGAACTTGCCCAAGTCCTACTTAGTCAGCATGAATAAAACTCAACTGTGGCTGGGAGCAGTGGCTCACACCTGTAATCCCAGCACTTTGGGAGGTCAAGGCGGGCAAATCATGAGGTCAGGAGTTCAAGACCAGCCTGGCCAACATGGTGAAACCCCATTTATACTAAAAATACAAAAAAATTACCTAGGTGTGGTGACGTGTGCCTAGCTACTTGTGAAGCGGAGGCAGGAGAATAGCTTGAACCCAGAAGGCGGAGGTTGCAGTGAGCCAGTGAGCCAAGGTTATGCCACTGCACTCCAGGCCGGGCAACAGTGCGAGACTGTCTCAAAACAAAACAAAACAAAAATCACTGTGTATTCCAGTGTTTTTGCTATTTCTACAAGAGCTTTCCTGGCCATCTGGATCTTTCTAGAATTCCATAAGTAGAAGCTCTCTCTCAACACAAAGATAATAACCTTTTGGCTTTTCAGTGTTCATTGCAGATGTTCCCGAGTGACTACTACTCCTATCTGTTTACACATGGCAAGGGTCTATGCATTTACGATTGTGCACTTAATGACCCAGGATGCCTTCCTATCATGCATCCTGCTCTCCACCTCCATTCACATTCCTTTACTGAAACCCCAGCACTTGGCCGTCTTCAGTCCCTTGACCCCTCAGCAAGGTCAGAGTGGATAGCCATGTGCTTGGCCATCTTGGGTGCACGAACCCAGCACCATGAAGCCAGATGTTTATGTTTACTACAGAATCTGTGATGAGCATCCCTGGGCCTTTGGATTTGTGGAGTATGGAGGTTTAAATCACACTCACCTTCAAGGAGCCTACCTTCTTTCTGCAAACAATTCGTGGAGTGCTCACTCTGCACAGAATAGTGCTGAGTGCTGGAGTCTAAGATGGATAAAAATATTTAAGATCCCTGTCTGTCTGCAGCTCACACCCCACTGGGAGAGGTAGAATCACACATCCAAGTACATAAACTGCTATGTGCTAAAATAAGGAAGTTGGATGTTATGACGGGGCCCCTTCCGTGGTCTGGAGGCCATTGAGGATGTACCAGTGCTCTGAAATATCAAGAATGGGTAGAGATGAACTTAGCCAAGAAAGTGGGAAGGGAAGAAACACAACTCATTTCAGAAATAAAAATGATCAGAATTTCCCAGAACACAGAGGAACTAGTGAGAGAAAAGACCCAAGAAAGGAGAAGCCTGATGCAGAATCCCAAGGACTGTGTTAAGAATGTTCACATTTACAGCAAGTGCGACGGGAGGCTATGACGACCATAACGAGGCTCAAATGACGTTTTTAAAAGATCCCTCTGATGGTGTGGGAAATGAGCTGGAGAGGGACAAGAGCAGATATAAGCTCCTCCTTTCTTCCCTGATCCAGAGCAGCATCTCTCAATTCATCACATATCTTGCATACAGCCTCTGTTATGGAGTCTCCTCTGCATCTCTGCAAATCTCTCTTAGGGACCCTGCATATGCTCTGCGGCACTGTGTGCTTTCTCCATCTTCGCACATGTCACGGTTTATTGGAATTGCCTCTTTCCTTCTCTGTGACATCACTAGTCTGAAAGCTTTGAAGGCGAGGATCACATCTATCTTGTTTACACTTATATCCCCAATGCCACCAAACACGTTGGTTCACAGTAGGCATTCAATAAACATTTGTAAAAGCACCATTTCGTTGAGCACCTTGTGTGCAAGGTACCCTTCTAGTCCTTTCGTATGTTTGAACTCATCCAATTCTGCCAGTACCCCTTCGCAGCAGGTTCTATTATTGTTCCCAAAGTCACTGATGAGTAAACTGAGGCACAGAGAAGGCTAGGCAACGTGTCCAAGGCTACAGGCTAGTATGCAGCACCACTGGGTCTCATGGCGCATGCTTGCAACCACCGCACTCTAATGATTATCCAAAGAATGGAATTCTGATCTGTTAGAGCCAGCATTTAATCATCTGTGTTAATGGTTCAAAGCAAGGTCCTGCATCATCCACAACAGTGAGTAACTTCCAAATAATGCCCAGTGGACTCTGTGATACATATGGGGTTTTTCCAGTAGATTGACCTTCATAAATTACCACTTAAAATAGCCAATAACAAAACCTATTCGTGTTCCCTAAGTAGCAATCAAACTAATGGACAGGAAGTAAGGAAGAACTAAACTGGATAAGCCAAAAAAAGCACTCGATCAACAAATTTAATTAAGCACTTACTTCTTCTTCAAGCTCCCACCATGTTCCTGTTTCTCATCACTGCCAAGTTTCTTAAAAGCACATGCTACACCCACCATCTCTATCTACTTCCTTACCTCTTATTTCCCCACCCTTGAATCAGGTATTTGTTTGCACAGTGGCACTGAAGATGCTCTGACAGAAGTCCCCGACAGCCACGGTATTGCCACATTCATTAGGTCCCGTCATCTCCAGGGTTGTCCACAGCAACATCTTTCACTCCCTGAAATTTCTTCTTTAGCACCTTGAACACCACTGCCCATCCCGGGAGAAACAGACTGAAGGACATGGGATCCAGAGCACCATATTTTATTTCTCATCTCTCTATCACTGGGAAATTTACAAACTCTTCCTCTGCCCTGAGTTTTAACCCACTGTGTGCTTCTATGAGATTAATACGTCCAGGCTGTGTGGCTTTCTCTTCTTTCTTCCCTAATCTTACAGGACAGCATAAAGAATTTTCATAAGGCAGTAAGAATTTCACCTCAATCAGAAAATAGAGGAATCGCCGGGCGTGGTGGCTCAAGCCTGTAATCCCAGCACTTTGGGGGCCGAGGCGGGTAGATCACGAGGTCAAGAGATCGAGACCATCCTGGTCAACATGGTAAAACCCCGTCTCTACTGAAAATACAAAAAATTAGCTGGGCATGGTAGCACATGCCTGTAATCCCAGCTACTCGGGAGGATGAGGCAGGAGAATTGCCTGAACCCAAGAGGCGGAGGTTGCAGTGAGCCGAGATCGCGCCATTGCACTCCAGCCTGGGTAACAAGAACGAAACTCCATCTCAAAAAAAAAAAAAGAAAAAGAAAACAGAGGAATCAACAAAACCTCCATAATATAGTATACTAAACATACGAATTCACCAAGGAAATGGAGTTTGTTTTGTTCTGTGTTCTAGTAGGGGATTTCATTTGAGGACATCAGAGGTCCAAAGTTTCAAAGAAGAGGGGGTCCCAGGATCATCCAGGATAGGCAGGTGATAGAACTACATTTAACATTGTAAAAAGGTACAAAGGGCAGTGGCTTTGAGATCAGTAACTTGAGCTAAAACTCCAGTTCAGCAAATTCCTAATAGTGTACATTTCTGCAGTTACACTTAAGCTCTTGAGACTTGAGGTCTTCATGTGGAAAATAAGAATGATGGATAGTGAAGAACAAATGGAATACTATATGTATAAGACTTGGTATGTAGGAAGCTCTTAGTAAGTGCTTATTTTCTCTTTCCTTGGTAGGGATATAGCTCCCCCACATTTCCCAGCTCCTTTCAAGATGGGTGGGGCCATGTGACTAGTACCATCCAATAAATTGCAAATATGTAGGAAGCGTTTTTAGAGTGCAATGGCATGATCTCGGCTCATTGCAACCTCCACGTCCCAGGTTCATGTGATTATCCTGCCTCAGCCTCTCGAGTGGCTGGGATTACAGGCACACACCACCACATTGGCTAATTTTTTGTATTTTTCAGTAGAGACGGGGTTTCGCTATGTTGGCCAGACTGGTTACAAACTCCTGATCTCGTGATCAACCCACCTCAGCCTCCCAAAGTGCTGGGATTACAGGCTTGAGCTACCGCACCCGGCCAGGAAGCTCCTAGTAAGTGCTCAGTTTCTCCCTTTCCCTGGTAGGGTTGTACCTTCCCCACACTTCCCAGTTCCTTTCAAGGTTGGATGGGGCTGTGCAACCAGTACCTTCCCATAAATCGTGACTGGGAGTCTTGCTTGTCACTTCTGGCTAATGCATTCATGAGCCACTGCAAGACCCTCCAACAGTCCCTTCTAACCTGGTAGCAACCTGGAAGCCCAGCGATCAAAGTAGCTTACATTTCTGACTCTCACCTAAAAGACAACCCTATAGAGTTGCCTAACCAGCTTTGGAGTTTGCGTGAGTGATACACAAGCCTTTGTCATGCTAAACCACTCACATTTCTGGGTTAGTCTGTTCTTACAGCACAGCCTAGACTACCCTGATTAAACCCATCACCCACTGGGGAGTCCTTGTGCTCCCAGCGGTGGAAACAAGGATGATTCAACTTCATCTCTTTTTTTAGCCAAAGTCTTTACTGTTAGCATCTTCTCTTTCCTTCCTTGTCTCCCCTTCACACAGCAGAATATGATCTCTTTATTTTACCCATAAAGAAACTGAAGTCCAGAGAGGCAAAGTGACTTGTCCAAGCTCACACAGCACATGAGGGGCACAGCCAGGCCAAGAACCCAGGACCTCCGACTCCCCTCCAGCCCTGGTAGTGTCCACACTACACCACCTCCCAGCAGCTTCCAGCTTCCAATGTTAATAATGTTCTGAGCTTGCCACACCTTTCAATCACTGTAAGCGATACAATCTATGCTACATTAATGCACTAATTACTAACAAGTGTTGTCAATGCACCATCCTGTTCGCAGGTACGTGCAGAATGTTTCCAGACTTGTTCTCAAGGTTTGGCTTGAGGAGGGAAGATGAAATACAAAGAACAATTGGGTCATTTCATATTGACAACCAGTCAGGTGGCCCTTCCATTGTTATTCTTTGTTAGCTAAACAGAATCCAACAAAGCCCCAGAAGAAAGGTAGCTGATCAAATGAGACGGTGAGATAGGCAGTATGAACAAGCTCCAGAAATAGAATTGCTCACCTGGTTTAGATGCTCATCTGTCCCCTTTTTGCCTCTGGGATTTTTCAAAGCCTCTGTGTTTTCAGTCATAAAATGGGGATAAAGTAATGCCAACCTCAGGGGGCTGTCCTAGGAATTCCAGAGCATCATGCACATAAAGTCCTATGCAAAATGGCAAGAAAAGAGTAAGATGCTTAACTGTTACTGCCTGTGATGATGGTTGCTGTTTAAGGATAGTTTCTTAATCATTAATTTTTCCAAGAAGATTAAAACCAGGCAAAGGAGCCAGGCACAGTGGCTCATGCCTGTAATTCCAGCACTTTGGGAGGCAAAGATGAGCGGATCACTTGAGGTCAGGAGTTCAAGACCAGCCTGACCAACATGGTGAAACCCCATCTCTACTAAAAATATAAAAATTAGCTGGCATGCTGGTGTGTGCCTGTAATCCGAGCTACTCAGGAGGCTGAGACAGGAGAATCGCCTGAACCCAGGAGGCGGAGGTTGCGTGAGCCGATGTAGTGCCACTGCACTTCAGCATGGGCAACAAAGTAAGACTCCATCACAAAACAAACAAGCAAACAAACTGGACAAAAAAGTAAGGATAAGAGACAGTAACTTATCTTTTATTAAGCACTTGCCCATTCTATGATGTGACTTCTTGGTAAGTACGTTACTAACATTCTGTCTTTGAATCCTTACCAAAGTCCTATTATAGTTTAAACATGATTGTCAATTTTATAGATGAGGAAACTCAGGCTCAGAGATTTTAAGTACCTTGTCTGAGGCCACATAGCTAGTAAGTAGTAGAGCCAGGATTTCAATCCAGAGCTACCTAATTATTTTATTTCACAACGATGCTGTCATTCAATTTTACTTTTCATGGACTGTCTGCCTCCAAGCATCTTTATGGATCTGTATTTTGGAAACTTTAAAGGGAATCCTACTTGAGGGCATAAAAAAGGAGCATACCCTCTGGCACTGTCACTTGGGACATAATCGTATCCATTCATAGAGCCTTTGCTGTGTACCTAGGGTAGTGTTTAGTGCTGGGGTCATGGGGATCAATAAGATGTGACCCTGACCTTCAAAGCTTAACAAGAAAACTGATACAAATTTGAGACAATTACAATAACCTATGGACAATATTCAACAAAACTATAAGAGCACAGAGGAGAGATGGGAACTCAAGAAAGACTTGGAAGAGGCAAAGTGGAAAGCAGGTTTTGAAAAATTAATCACCACTTGCATGTAGATTCGGGGAGAAAGGGCATTCCAGGTGCAAAGCAGCAGTGTGCAAAGGCATGAGGTGTGAAAAGGGAGACAGACAAGCAGCCATTCCGCTGGACTACGCTAATACATGAGAAGGAAGAGGAGGAATGGGACTCCAGGAGCCAGCTAGTGTCAGATCACTAAGCAGGGACCTTGCCCTCCATGCTGAAGGTACCCAGTGTCGGCTTCTAAGCAGGGGATGGCACAGTCAGATGGGCTTTTTGCTGTCTGTTTCCTACATGAAGCCAGTGCTGGCTCTCAACTCCGGCTACACAGTAGACTCACCAGGGAGCATTTTTTAAAAAATCCAATGCCAGGACCTCACCCCGGACCAATTAAATCAGACACTCTGTAAGTGCAGTCCGGGCACTGGTATATTTTAAAAGCTCTTCAGGCAACCCTAATGTACTGCCAGGAATCAGACTCCTGGTGTAGGGGCAGGAACAGCATACAGGAGGCTCATCTTGGGGAAATGAATTCTGGATGAAGAGAAAGGACAGAATTCAAAACAACAACATTTTTAGGAGCTAAAATTGACAATTGTGTTTGATGAGATGTGGGAGCTGAGAAAGAAGAGGGAGGGAGAGTGGGTAGGAAATGGCACTCCATTTTTTAAAACCTTGATACATAAATATATTATGTGTGCATATATCTCATATAATATTATTGCCACCGAGTCTAACAAGCCCATCAGCAATTATTGATGCCTCCCACCCCCATAGTGGTTATCTATGAGAGTCCGAAAATACAACAATAATTGAGGAAGGCGTATCATATCCTATAAGCACCATCTTCAATACTCAGGGGTCCACATTCATTCCAGTCATCCTGTATGGTCCAAAGAGATTTGCCCAGAACCTATCCTGGCCCCTTGAAGGAGAAATGCCTGGGGAATTCCACAGGAGGAATGAAATTGCTGCCTCGTTAGTGAATTATTTACTTTGACGCACAATTCCAGCAGTTGAAGTTCAGGCACCATTGTTCACATGGTTGGGCTGGGAGTGTAATGGGAATACCATTAATTTGATGGTTTTAAAGGAGGCAATTTCCAATTTGAATTATTCTCAAGTTGTGAAATGAGTCTGAGCTGGTTTGTAAAACAGCAAGGAATCCATGCACCGTATAACCTTGATTTTTTAGAGTCCCAACGCTATACAGGAAAAAGTGTCCTCAGAACCCATTAAAAGAGGGTTAAAAAAAAATGCCATCATCCTCCCGCCCCCTAGACAAATTAGCAAGACAAACGTTAGCAAAAAGCTCTGCAGACACGCCATTATTTACAAAGGGGAGAGAGAAGAAGATGCTATGAAATAAATCATGCTGACAGTTCAATCAAAAAAAACCAGAATATATTATTCATGCTGTGTCTCATGAGTTGGAAAGGAACTGGACAGGGACAGCCAAATATGTATTTGTGTGCTTTATTTATGCATAATAATTTGAATTCCTAAGGTACCTCTGTTTAATGAAATCTGCATGCTAAACTGACTTGACAGGCTCATTCGGCATGTATTTTTTGAACTTTGACTCTTAACCCTCTTATCTAGTGCTGGTCTAGATACTGGGGATGCACAGGTGAGCAAGCCAGTGAGACCTCTGCTCCTGGGGAGGTTAATTCTGCTTGTGAGTGGGGTGGATGGGCAGACAGTACACAAGTCAGCAAGAGGACAGGGGTTCATAATCAGTGCCCAAGAGAACAGCAAGTGGGTGGTGCAGGAGGGACCTCCTAAGGGCTACTTTGTACTGGTGATCGGGTGAGGCCTCTCTGCAGAGATGACATTTAATTGAGTGACATGCAGGAGCCATGAAAAGAGAATCTAGAGAAAACGTGCTCTGGGGAGGGGTCATACCAATGCCAAGATGTGGGAGTAAGAACAGGCTGGGTGTGTCCAGTCAACATGCGGTAGGTGCACGGACCGTGATGTAAGGAGCTGGCAGGGGCAGTTAGGAGATGAAGTCGGAGAAGTAGGCAGGGCTTTGCCCAGGCAAGACTTTTTAGGCTGCAGAAAGGAGTTTGGATTTTATTCTAATTGCAACAAAAGCCTAGCAGAGGGTTGTTTTGTTTTTTGTTAGTCTGGTTGGCTGTTTGGTTTTTCGTTTGAGACGGAGTCTCCCTCTGTCACCCAGGCTGGAGTGCAGTGACACGATCTCGGCTGATGAAACCTCTGCCTCCCAGGTTTAAGCAGTTCTCCGCCTCAGCCTCCCAAGAAGCTGGGATTACAGGCATATGCCACCTCCTGGCTAATTTTTTGTATTTTTAGTAGATTTGAGGTTTCACCATCTTGCCCAGGTCTTGAATTCCTGACCTCGTGATCCACCTGCCTCGGCCTCCCAAAGTGCTGCAATTACAAGCATGAGCTGCCATGCCTGGCCTTTGTTGTTGTTGTTGTTGTTTTGTTGTTGAGTCTTGCTCTGTCTCCCAGGCTAGAGTGCAGTGGTGCGATCTTGGCTTACTACAACCTCCGCCTCCCAGGTTCAAGAGATTCTCTTGCCTCAGCCTCCTGAGTAGCTGTGGTTACAGGTGTGCGCCACCACGCCCAGCTAAGTTTTGTATTTTTAGTAGAGACAGGGTTTCACCAAGTCAGCCAGGCTGGTCTTGAACTCTTGACCTTGTGATTCACCCGCCTCAGCCTCCCAAAGTGCTGGGATTATAGGCGTGAGCCACCGTGCCTGGCCTACCAGAGGGTTTTAAGCGGAGGAGTGACAGGATCTGACTTCAACACTTTAAAGACTCCTGTGTCTAGGTTGATGATTCAGCACTGGGCTGGACTCCAGGAGGGATGAGAGGGAAAGAGCTGTAGTAACTAGGGGGTGGTAGGCGTGGAAACTTGAGTGGGCTTGGAGTGACAGTAGGGTTATCAACTAAGGGATCGAATTGAAGAAAAGGAAATCTTCCAAAAGGATGAGCTTTTGGAAGACATCCATGGTGAGAGGCAGGAGCAAGCAGTGGGACGTTTCCTGAGTATATTTATGTCATCAGCATTAACACATTTGAAGAAAAATGGTATTATGTGGGTTGCCTTGCCCAGAGAGCAGGATGTGGATGGGCAAACGTGGGCAGGAGAGGGTGTGAGAAATCCCAGAACCATGAGAAGCCTGGTTACTAGAGACGAGCAAGAGCGGGGATGATGGGTACATTTATGGACTGATGATTCTCAACTGGGGGCAATTCTGCATCTCAGCGGACATTAAGAAGCCCCTGGAGGCATTTCTGGTTGTCACAACTTGGGAGGCAGTGCTACTGGCATTGAGTGGATAGAGGCCAGAGATGCTGCTAAACCCCCTACAAGGCACAGGACAGCTCTCACAACAGAGAATTCTCCAGTCCAAAGTGTCCATGGTGCCTAGGCTGAGAAACTGGATCACAGCAGAGCAGAACAGTCCTGGATTTCAGTCCCCAATGTGTGAACTTGAGTATAGTTCTTAATCTCCCTGAGCCCCACTGACTCCATCTGTAAAATAGAGATGGCAGTCGTACCTGCCTCCCATGGGGCTGTGGATGGAGCTGAGGCCATCGGGGTAATAACCACAGTTGCGGGTGCAGGGGGACTGAGAGAAGAAGGCAGATGCTATGCCATATCCCTTGAAATGAGGTCTCAAAATGCCTGGGTAAGTGTGAGAGGCAGGGCCATGCTCTGAGTTGGGCATCAGAGGATTGGGGTTTGAGTTCTCTCACACACAGTGGGTGGACTTTGGGGAAGTGACTCAGCCTCCCTATGCCCTCCCTGTTCTGGTGATATAGTTATAAATATAGATATGGATATATAGACAAACTTGCTCTCAATATAGAAGCATAAAAATCATGTTAATGTGGTCCATCCCATAAAGGACAGTCTGTCTTAGTCTGTTCAGGCTGTTATAACAAAATACCTTAGACCAGATGATTTATAAACAACAGATGGCCAGCCATGGTGGCTCATGCCTGTAATTGCAACAATTTGAGAGGCTGAGGCAAGAGGAGTACTTGAGCCTAGGAGTTCAAGACCAGCCTGGGCAACGTAGCAAGACCCCATCCTTTCAAAAAATATAAAAATTAGAAGCCCTTCGAATACTATCACATTGGGGATTAGGTTTCAATATATGAACTTCAGGGTGACATGCATGTAACCCCAGCACTTTTAGAGGCAGAGGTGGGTGGAACACTTGAGGTCAGGAATTTCAGAATGGCCTGACCAAAATGGTGAAACCCTTGTCTCTGTGTAGGTCTGTGGTTCCAGGTACTCTGGAGGCTAAGGCAGGAGAATCGCTTGAGCCCAGGAGATCAAGGCTGCAGTAAGCTGTGATTGCATCCCTGTACTCCAGCCTGGGTGACAGAGTAAGAGACCCTGTCTCAAAAAGAAATAAACACATAAACAACAGAAATGTAGTTCTTACCATTGTGGATGCCGGGAAGTACATGATCAAGTCACCAGCAGCTTTGGTCTCAGCTGGGCAGTCCAGCTCCTGGGTCATAGATGGCCACCTTCTTGATGTTTTTTTTTCACATAGCGGAAGGGGCAAGCCAGCTCTCTGGGGCCTCTTTTATAAGGGCACCAATGTGATTGATGGAGGCTCCACCCTCATGACCTAATCGTCCCCTCAAAGCTCTTCCTTCTAATACCATCACATTGGGGGTTAGGTTTCAACATATGAATTTCAGGGGGACACGCATATAATCCCAGCACTTTGGGAGGCAGAGGCGGGCAGATCACTTGAGGTCAAGAGTTCAAGAAGAGCCTGACCAACATGGTGAAACCCTCATCTCTACCAAAAACACAAAAATTAGCTGGATATGATGTTGGGCACCTGTAATCCCAGCCACTTGTGAGGCAGAGGCAGGAGAATGGCTTGTACCTGTGAGGCAGAGGTTTCAGTGAGCCAAGATCACACCACTGCACTCCGGCCTGGGTGACAGAGCAAGACTTTGTCTCAAACAAACAAACAAAAAATGTCAGGGGGACATAAATTTTCAGACCATAAATAGCACAGTCTTTTCTGGGTTCCATCCCGTAAGGTGGGACAGGGCAGAGTACAGGCACAACAAACAGCAAGCCCACCCTGAGCAGAACAGCCTTTCTTACACACAGCAGGTGCCCACTTGCCCCAGGTGGCTCTCCTTAGTACCACCTAAACACAGCTTCATTTAACTCAACACTAGAGAGATGGCCAAAAAGAATTAGCTGTGAGTGTCTCACCCAGCATGGAGTCTCTCAGCCTCAGCATGATTGACACTTGGGAACGGATCATTGCTGGTTGCAGGGGGCTGTCTTTTGCATTTCAGGATAGGTAGCAGCATCCCTGGCCTCTACTCACTACATTTAAGTAATGTGAAGCTGAGAACCACTGATCCAGCATGGGGTAGTAATAATTCATCATCATCATCATCATCATCATCTGTGTAGATGGGCAGAGGTCAGACTCAAATCCCTAACCAGAAGTCAGACCTCTTCCCCTCACTAGCTGTGTGGCCTTAAATAACCCACAAATTGCTCTGTTTTCTCATCTGTAATATGGGTATAGCACTTCTCTAAGCCAAGAATGAAGTAATGTAGAAAATTCTTAGCACAGTGTCTAGCATATAATTCTTCTCCAAAAAGTCCTTATCCTTCTTTATTGTACATGATTGAGAGTTACACAGAGTTAGATTGGGCTCAATGGCTCACACCTATAATCCCAGCACTTTGGATGGTGGATCACTTGAGGCCAGAAGTTCAAGACCAGCCTAGCCAACAGAGCAAAACCCCATCTCTACTAAAAATACAAAAATTAGCTGGGCGTAGTGGTGCACGCCTGTAGTCCCAGATATTTGGGAGGCTGAGGCAGGAGAATGGCTTGAACTTGGCAGGCAGAGTTTGCAGTGAGCTGAAATTGCACCTCTGCACTCCAGCCTGGGCAACAGAGAAAGATTCCTTCTCAGAGAGAGAGAGAGAGAGAGAGGGAGGGAGAGTCACCTAGAGTCAAGACAGCTCTGTGGCTGGGTCCCCAGAACAAAGTCCTCCTGTCCCTTTAAATAGGGCCACAAATGGACAGTGAGTATATGGTCCAATGCTTCTTTAAACCTGTGCTGTGAACACTTGATCCCTCATCTATCTACAGAGTGGCTGTTATTACTTATGAACACCACCACCATCATCATTAGCAAAAGAAGAAACTGTTGAATTTTCCCCCATATCTGTCTGGTCTCTGTCTTGACCCTAACCAGACTCAAAGGATCCCCGAAATTTCTGATCCTCCCCCTCAGATGGAGGAAGGCCACTGAAATGAAGTTCTCACAAGGTCAACGAAGGCACACCAAGAAAACTCAGCATTGCAGCAGGTCGGGGTAGGGCGTGGGTGGTCTCCCTGACAGCTTGTTTTTAAATACTTCCAAATGAAAATGAGTTTGCCTCCAAGGAACTGTCTGTGTGCTGGCAGATCTGAGAGCGGAAGCAAAGCGCTCGTGGCTGGCTGCACGCAGGCTTCCTGATGCAGGAGTGCTGCTAATTTAAACCCATTTTACAAGGTGCCCACAGCCTCCATGGGAAATCACCAACGTTCACTGGAGAAGACGCTTAATCACCTGAAGAAGTCATGGGAACAGAGAAAACAAGAGCCGAAAATCCCCTCTGGAAGGGAGGTCCCCAAGTGACATTTCAGCAGAAGATTATTCTCTAAGCATTTTCTTTTCACCCTGTGTTCTCCTGAACCAAACAGATTATTAGGATCTAAGATGCATTTTGATGGTATTTTCCTGGTAGGGGGCCAGTCGTGCCCCCAGTTCTGTCCCACCTTTTAATCTTCCTCTAGGTGGAGTTCCTGAAGGAAATAGAAGCAAAGAACTTCAACCAAATGAAAGCAAACACTGCTTCGTTATTAGCTGGGCCAAAGCCCAGTAGCCCAATGTTGGATGATTTGGAAAAAGCTGGTCTATGCAGCAGAGACTCGATAGGTACCTTTTTCTTATCCTAGATCAGAACCTTGAATAGATGCAGTGATAAAGGAACTCTGCACAATAGAGGCATGGCTGATGCAACTCAGGAGATAGATCACCAGGATTTCAGAGGAGGAGGACAGGGTGGGAGAGGATATGGCTGGTCTAGCTTATCTCATCCACAGGTGCACAGATGGAAGAGGACAGAGGGAGCTTAGCTCGGTACACATCTCTTAAAACACACTGGCCCAGGCCTCCAGTCAGGGTGGCCCAGTCCGGGGTTTATATCCCGACTCATCATATTAGCCTTTTCTTGTCCATTGGATGTGGGAGCTAGGGTGAGGATGCATTGAACAAGCTTCCAGGCATGGGAGACCAAGGCTGATAAGAGAACCCTCCCTGCTATACATGGAGCTCTAGTTTTGTTGTTGTTGTTGTTGTTGTTGTTGTTGTTGAGATGGAGTCTCACTCTGTTGCTCAGGCTGGAGTGCAGTGGTGCCATCTCAGCACACTGCAACCTCCACCTCTTGGGTTCAAGCCATTCTCCTGCCTCAGACTACTGAGTATCTGAGACTACACATGCGCACCACCACGCCTGGATAATTTTTTGTATTTTTAGTAGAGACGGGGTTTTGCCATGTTTGGCTAGGCTGGTCTCGAACTCATGACCTCAGGTGATCCACCCACCTTGGCCTCTCAAAGTGCTGGGATTACAGGCATGAGTCACTGCCCCTGGCCCATGGAGCTCTGTTTATCAAGTATTTTTCCTTGTGATACAAAATAAAATTGGTCTTCTAATCCCCACTGCCAAACACTGGAAATGGGTACAGAAGAAGTAAGTTCCTGACTTAGAAAATATTCCTTCATTCCCTTGTTCTGTTATCCAGCGTAACACAAAATAGCTTCCTCCATCACACGTATGAATCAACTCATGTCCTAGGACTAGGTATGTGTATGAACTAAAGTTAGATATTGCTGGGTAAAAATCATCCCAGCCTCATTCCCTTCTGCCCAGCGACCTTTCTCCAGCCTTTTCTGGCAGGCTCCCTCAATTGTTGATCCATCTCTTATCATGTTGTCCATGTGACTTAGCAGAATATTCATTCATTTAATGAATATTTATTACATGCCTTCCTCTTAGGTTGGATTTCTCCAAGCAGAGGCTGAGAGATGGATGTGGGGCCAGGTGATCTATCAAGAAACAGTGGGCCGGGTGTGGTGGCTCACGCCTATAATGTCAGCACTTCGGGAGGCCAAGGTGAGCAGATCACCTGAGGTCAGGAGTTCCAGACCAGCCTGGCCAACATGGTGAAACCTCATCTCTACTAAAGATACAAAAATTTACCAGGCATGGTGGCACATGCCCGTAATCCCAGCTACTCAGGAGGCTGAAGCAGGAGAATCACTTGCACCTGAGAGGCAGAGGTTGCAGTGAGCCACGGCACTCCAGCCTGGGGGACAGAGCAAGACTCCATTTCAAAGCAAACAAAAAAGAGATAGTGAAACTGGCCCAGTTTCCTCATAGGACTGATGTATATGGGGTTTTAAAAATAAACGTTGAAATTGACCCTCTCATCCTTAAAGCTTGAAACTTAACATTTGTCTTATCTAAATTCCTTTGTTCGAAGATTGAGGCCAGCCCTGACAACATGGTGAGACCCCTATACTTACCAAAATAAACAAAAAAAATTAGAAAATTAGCTGGGCTTGATGGTGCACACCTGTAGGCTACTGGAGAGGCTAAGGCAAGGATCTCTTGAGCCTAGGAGTTTGAGGCTGCAGTAAGCTGTGATTGCACCACCGCACTCCAGGCTGGGTGACAAAATGAGGCCCTGCTTCAAAGAACCTGAAAATCCTCTTCTTTAACCCTTCCTAATTTCTGTTTTCCTGTGTGTAGCTACATTCTCTCCCAGTCCCATAAACCCCAGTTTTAGTCAGATGGGGAGACAGATTTGAGACTTATCTCCTATCTCCATAGCTGCACACTTGAATAAAGCCTTTTTCCCTGGCAAAATCTTGCTGTCTGAGTGACTGGCTTTCTGTGCTGCGAACCATGGGAACTACATTGAACCCTTGGCATTTCAGCAACAACACCTCTCCAAGAAAAGCCTCTCAAGGAAAGAGAGTGGGATAAGGAGAAGGAAAGACCAGAGAGCAAGAACATGGTCCCAGGTAGAGTCTAGCCTTGACCAGATCCCCACGGGCAGGGCTCTGTCTAGCACAGGAGTTGGCAGGCTTTTTCTGCAAAGAAATAACTATTTGAGCCTTTGCAGCCATATAATCTCTGCCACCACTACTCAACTCTGCCAGTGCAGTGCTAAAGCAGCCACAGATGATACATAAATGAGTGAGCACGGCCATGAGACTGAAGAACTTGTCTTGACCATCAATGTGCTCTATGCCTGGAACATGGTAGGCAGGAATAAATGATGTCACTGCACACCCAGGCTACTCTACTGGGCTGCTGCCCCCACCAGCTGCCATAACTGTTGGCTGCTATGGCTTGCAGATGCGCTTCTGATACAGAAAATTGCCCACATCAGACAGAAACCACCTTGCAAAAAAGATGACGCTCCCCGCTCCAACCTTCCCAGAAGCAGCCCACAGCCAACGGCTGATGGATATACAGGGTCACAAGAGACCAACCCTCCTGCTTCATGGAGGGACACTTCAGTAGTATGGTACCTTCTCTAAAGTTGAGGCCAGCAAATTATGGGATGTGGGCCAAATGTGACCCACTGTCCTGAATTCACTCTACCAAGTACAAATCCTGGAAGAGAACGGACAGAGAGTAAATGTGTATCTAATACAATGGAATAACATTGAACCTTGAAAGACAGGTCCAATTTGGGAAGGGTCAGGAGAGAAAAGCATTCTTTCAGGTCCTCGAACATGTTATACACACTGTTCCATCTGCACCCTCCCGCACCACTTTAGCGAACCAGCGGTTGTCTCTCATCTTTCAAGTCTCCAGTTAGATAGATCCGACCCCAGCATGAGTCCACGGCTCCCCATCTGTCCTTCTACAATACTTTTGCTTGCTAGTCACAGAATAACTCTCCCATAGTGTATTAGGTCCTTACATTTGCTTCTCTGTCTCTCCCACTAGAATATTGGCTTCTAGGAGTCACAGACCTCACCTGTCTCAGACTCTTCCGTGATCTTAGCATCTAACACAGTGCCTGGCATGTGGTAAGCCTTCAATGTAATATTTCAGCAATTCCACTACTGAGTATAAAGCCAATAGAAATAAAATCAGTATGTTGAACAGCTATCTGTACCCCCATGTCTACTGAAACATTATTCACAATAATCAAAATATGGAATCAACCTAAGTATCCATTAATAGAGGAATAGATAAAGACAGTGAGGTATGTACACAAAATGAAATACCATTCAGCCTGAAAAAGGAGGAAACCCTGTCATCTGTGACGTGGATGCACGTGGAGAAAATTGTGTCAAGTGAAATAACTTGGGCACCGAAAGTCAAATATCTCACAATCCCATTTATATGTGGAATCCAAAAACGCTGAACTTGCGAAAGCAGAGGGTGGGATAATGCTTACCAGGAGCTGGGAAGGGGGTGGCATGGAACTGGGGAAATGATAGTTAAAGATGTAAAATTGCAGTTAGGATAAATACATCCAGGAGAGCTACTGTGACTCACCTATACACAGGTGACTATAGTTAATAGCAATGTGCTGAATACATGAAAGTTGCTAAAAGTCGATTTTAAGTGTTATCACTATAAAAGTATATGACGTGATACATGTTAAATAGCTTGATTTAGCCATTCCTCAATGTGGACATATATAAAAACATCCTTTTGTATTCCATAAATACATGTGCTTTTTATTTGCCAACTAAAAACAGAAATTATCATTTCGACTCTGGATTTTTTTAAATCCAATTTTCATAAAATTTTCCAAATGTGCAAAAACATTGAAAGGTTTATAGTACAATGAACACAACTTAGATTCAATAACCGTTCATATTTTACAGCCCATACACACACACACACACACACACACATATTTTTTTGAGATGGAGTCTCGCTCTGTTACCCAGGCTGGAGTGCAATGGCATGATCTCAGCTCACTGAAACCTCTACCTCCTGGGTTCAAGTGATTCTCCTGCCTCAGCCTCCTGAGTAGCTGGGACTACAAGGTGTGCACCACCATGCCCAGCTAATTTTTGTATTTTTAGTAGAGATGAGGTTTCACCATGTTGGTCAGACTGGTCATGAACTCCTGATCTCATGATCCACCCACCTCAGCCTCCCAAAGTGCTGGGATTAATACAGCCTATATATTTTAAATGACAGCCATCATTCTTGAGCATTTACTACATATCAAGCACCTGCTAGGTGATTTGCAAATATTATTTTTAAAATCCTGAAAAATAGCATAGAGGATAAGCACTATTATTCTCCCCATTTTGCTGATGAGTAAGCTGAGACTTACAGAAGTTACATCATGGCCGGGAGTGGTGGCTCATGCCTGTAATCCCCGAACTTTGGGAGGCTGAGGCAGACGGATCATCTGAAGTCAGGAGTTCAAGATCAGCCTGACCAACATGGAGAAACCCCTTCTCTACTAAAAATACAAAATTAGCTGGGCATGGTGGTGTATACCTGTAATCCCAGCTACTTGGGAGGCTGAGCCAGGAGAATTGCTTGAA
Source organism: Saguinus oedipus (assembly GCA_031835075.1). Taxonomy (NCBI): domain Eukaryota; kingdom Metazoa; phylum Chordata; class Mammalia; order Primates; family Cebidae; genus Saguinus; species Saguinus oedipus. The sequence goes on along the minus strand of CM063179.1, from coordinate 15,845,642 downwards.
CCTGGGAGGTGGAGGTTGCAGTGAGCCAAGATTGCGCCACTGCACTCCAGCCTGGGCAACAAGAATGAAATTCGTCTCAAAAGAAAAAAAAAAAAGAGAGAGAGAGAAGTGACATCACTAAAATCAAACAGATATGAAGTGTTAAATTTAAGCCTGAGCTGGGTTACTGTAGCTGAATTCCTGACTACTGGGTTACACCCTTCTGTAACCCCACAAAGATATGATGTGCTAGAGGATCCTAGAATTGTGGGGCTGGGTTATTTCTGAAGAGTCTGAGGCAGCGCCTGGGGGAAAGGTGACTCCAGAGGGCAGCTGAAAGGGAGATGAGCTGAGACAAGAAATCCAGCTGAAGTTTGGTGGCCAGTCATCAAAGAGATTAACTCCAGCAGCATCTACCCCGATCCCTTTCTTCCTTGTCATATATCTCTGACACGACCATTATTAGTGACTGGGCTCAGAAGCTTGCCACCTTGTATGATCTGAATTGATCCAGTAAAGAATTCTCTGAAAAGCACCATTAAGATGATTTATAGTCTAATTTTGGTTGCTATAGATTCCAAGTCAGACTTATGACTGGGAAGAGAAGGGGAAAAAAAAAAATCCCCCCCTCGCTTCGAATTCAAGCAAAGGTTTCAGTATTGATAGAAAAGCATGGCTGGCTGGGAAAAAAAGTCATATTTTTTTAAAGTTTACAGCTACCACTCCTGGTTTGGGGTTGCCATAGCAACGAAGGGCCTTGGAGCGGGGCACAGTGTCTGCAGATCTCACTCTACAGAGAGTTGATTGATAGGTCTCCTGAATGCTATTTAGACACTTCTGTGTTGGGAACCAGATAATATTAGTTTACTTATTAAAATACATGTTAAAACACCAGTCATCTCTCTTGCCCCAGCATCTTATTCTAATCATTGTTGTTAAGGAGTTGTTAACAGGTTACTGATAGGAATGGAAGGCAAATCCCATTAGGGAGGTAAACGACATGTTGCTGGGGATCGCGTGCACAGGCCGGGTGGCAGGCCCATGCAGGGTGCATAATTACAATAATTTGGCATGATTGATTGCCTCCCTGTCCCCAACCTCCCATCCCCCACCCCTGGCTTTTCAGGGACTGAGAGGCACGGCAAATCCTTGTAAAGACTTCTGTTTCTGGCTGCAGAGGGGCTCTGGCTGGGACTGTGCGTAGCTAAGGTCTCCAAATGTCTGTCTTCTCTGTCACCATGTGACAGCCTGGCCTGCATGAGTGGCAGTTTGTGCCCCAAGTAGAGCGTCATCAGGGCCAATGTATATGGTCTGTCCAAGGTCTCGGTGCTTGGGAGATGTGGTCAAGACAAGCTGGGCAGGAATCCTGGTCTTGTGACTTGCTAAATTTGTGACTGGAGAAACCTCTTAAGTCTCAGTTTACCTGGCTGGAAATGGGGTACTGATGTTACTTCCTTTTTCTGGAGTAGAAATAAGACATTCTGTTTAGCCTTCTACCTGGAAGAGCTCCTTCCTTCCTCACCAAACCTGAGAAGACAAGTACTTCAACTCCATTTTGCAGATGGGGAAATTGAGGGTTGGGGAAGCTCAGGAGCTTGAGGAGCTGCCTAAGTCCTTGCATTTGGGGAGGATTCAAGGATGCATGTAAACTGCTTAGCGTACTACTTAGGACAGGGTTGGTACTCCACAAAAGTTCTTAGGTGTGAACTATTGACATCATTATCACGATGAGTGGCAGAAGGTAGAATGGTTACCCTCATCAGCCAAAGCTCCTCCTGGCAACACGTCTCAGAGCGTGAATAATCTTCAAGCATTTGGTGGGCTGTTGTCACTCCTCATTATTTCATTAACCTCACACCAACCCCATGACATGAGCATCTGAGCATCATTATCACAATTCTACAGGTGAAGACCTTGAGGTTCTCAGAGACAAAATTACTAGCTTGGGGTCACCCAGCCAGTAGCAGGCATTGCTGGGATTTGAACCCATGTCTTCATCATTCCAAAGCCTGGCTGTACCCTTATGTTCTACTGTGAACATACCTATATAAAGCCACAGACTGTGCATTAACACAGGATTAACATAGGTCTCCTATGGTCTTTCATTCAACCTACATGTGATGCATGAATTTTCTCTGTGTTAATACTGAGCAAGAAATTACCCAGGCTTGGCTTGAGTACCTTAAGAGAGTTCACTGTAAAATGGAGGACAACTTCATAGTTAGAAAGTTCTTCCCAGCTTGGTGCCGTGGCTCACGCCTGTAATCCCAACGTCAGGAGATCCACCCGCCTCAGCCTCCCAAAGTGTGGGGATTATAGGCATGAGCCACTGCACCAGGTCTGTTTTCTCCATCTTTGTGTTCAGGCATGCCCTTCGTTTAGCAGCCACTTGTGAGTGATAATGTGTGATATTTGATTTTCTGCTTCTGTGTTACTTAAGATAATGTCCCACAGCTACATCCATGTTGCTGCAAAGGACATAATTTCAATATTTTTTATGGCTGTGTAGTATTCCTATGTGCATGTGTATATGTGTATATATATGTGTACTCTTTAGGAATTTCTCCCCTTTTATGTCATGGAACAGAACTGGGTCTCACCTTCACTCTGAGCTGCACAGACAGTCCATCTATCTGCAGCTATCTAGCCTGACTTTATTCTCTCTATAGGAGGAGGTAAGTAGGGGAAAACAGGTTGAAAATGGCTTTGGGATAGCCAAACAAGAGCATTGGTTGTGCCTACTTCCCTGGCAGTTAAAGGATCCAGGTCACGAATGTACGTAAAAGGGCAGTGAAGCACTCATAGAACGCAGCCAGGACATGCTGCTCTGGGGAAATGTTGGACAAAACCATGACTAGGCTGGATGCGGTGGCTCATGCCTGTAATCCCAGCACTTTGGGAGGCTGAGATGGGCAGATCACACTGTTAGGAGTTCGAAACCATCCCGACCAACATGGTGAGACCCCATCTCTACTAAAAATACAAAAATTAATTGGGTGTAGTGGTGCACACCTGTAATCCTGCTACTCGGGAGGCTGAGGCAGGAGAATTGCTTGAACTTGGGAGATGGAGGCTGCTTTGAGCTGAGATCGCACCACTCCACTCCAGCCTAGCAACAGAGACAGACTCTGTGGAAAGAAAAAGAAGAAAGAAAGGAAGAAAGAAAGGAAGAAAGAAAGAAAGAAAGGAAGGAAGGAAGGAAGGAAGGAAGGAAGGAAGGAAGGAAGGAAGGAAGGAAGAAAGAAAGAAAGAAAGAAAGAAAGAAAGAAAGAAAGAAAGAAAGAAAGAAAGAGGGAAAGGAAGGAAGGAAGGAAGGAAGGAGAAGGAAGGAGAAGGAAGGAAGGAAGGAAGGAGAAGGAAGGAAGGAAGGAAGGAGAAGGAAGGAAGGAAGGAGAGAGAGAAAGAAAGAAAGAGAGAGAGAGAGAGAGAGAGAAGGGAGGGAGGAAAGCAAGCAAGCATTCTTAACTGATACCCAGGGTCTCACTATGCCTATTTACATATGGTGATGGAGAGGCTCAAAAAAGTTGGGCAAATTGCAAATATTCTCATAGAATTTCAGCAGAGTTTGAATTCAATGCCAGTTTCTGCCAGTTTCAAAGCCCGACCTCTTTACCAAGATCAATGTTCTGTACCCAATGAACGTAAGGTTCCCTATGTTACTTCCTCTCCTCCGTATATTTAAATTCCATTCTGATTTTACTTCAAGTTATAGACCCTCCAGGAATATCTCCTTGATTAATCCAGCACACAGGGAGCTCCCGCTTCCGCGATTTCTGTTTCTCCCTGAATGCCCCACCCTCCTGTGACACTGAATGGTTTTCCAGCATTTCAAACGCATTGTACTTTTGACACCACTCCACCCAATCCCTGTTATATCACACGCTCCTTAAGGTCACAGGATTTGGAGACTGGTTCAAATCCCGGTTCTTCCTCTTGCCTGTTACGTGGCTTTGGGGGGAAGTCAGTTCATCTCCTGTAGTCTCAGTCTGATTTATAAAATGAAGGTCATAGTTGCTGTGAGGTATTCACGTGAAACCCATTTGAAAAGCAATTAGCAGAGTACCTGACTTGTAATAGATATTCAAAAATGATAGCAACCACTGTTATTACCACATTACATTTCCTGTGTACAGTCTTAGTGTGTGGCAGAGTGACAACAAATAGCGTGAGTTCAATAGGCAACTGTTAATAGAATGGTCCATTGACTATTTCATTAAGAACTTACTGAGATGTCATTTTATTCCAGACAATGTGCTAAGTATTTGACTTTAATGATTTTTTTAAAGTCAAATAAAATACCCTTGTCTTTGACGCATGAACAGATAACTGTAATACAATGTGACAAATTCAATAATAAAGAAATTATAGGGTTTTATGGGGACACAAGGGAAGGGCACTTATCAAATCCAGGAGGACTTCCAGGAGGAGGTCCCAAGTTGACTCCCAAAGAAGAGAAGAATCTGGATTATGAGTCCTTTTCCCATCTACAGAACTCTGCTGTCCTTGCCAGGAGTAAGTTATAGAAACAGCAGATGAAGAAGTGGCATTTGTGCATCTGTGAGAAGGGACGCAGATTCATGTATATGATAATTGCTTTTGCATTGTAGGACTTCTATCTAGAGGCCGGATTAGTTAGAAACAAGCCTCCTTTTCAACTTCGCTTTCATTTCAGCTTTTCCTCCTGCATGGTAAACACAAAACCCGTTCTGTAAGGGCTCTCCTATTTCCTTTTAGGCATGAAGCATATTCTTAGAAGCAGCCTGCTGGGAAACAAAGGTTAATTCTGCAGGGAATGAATTGCTAAAGCGAGTTCTTATTTGAAGTTTTGATTTAGGGAAGCAACTGTGGGTTTTTCTTTGCTTTGTGAAGTTCTTTCATGTCTTGGTTTCAGGCACATCCGTCAGCGTCAATCCACACGTGGGCCAAAGTCATTGGCAAGATTTTATTTGACTCTGCTATTCTTGCAGGAGACAGGCTATGTCAGGCCTCACAGGACCTCTAGCAAGGGATGCTCAGTTGGAAGGCTTCCATCCCACTAGCCCAGCCACGTACGGGGGGCTGTAAAGTTGGTGGGCAACAACAAGGCTAACAGGAATACTTAAAGAAGAGTTCCTGTGGTTGGTGCATTTAGGAAATATCAGAAGGTCACAGAAGTCGCCCTCAATTGGTTACCACACTATTGCAGTGCCGCAGTGTTCCAGCCGTGAGCCTCTGATTGGTTCTAGCTGGTTTGTAAGGGAATCGAGGTTGGTCTCAGAAAGCTTTGCAAGGTTTTTTGTGGTTGTTGGTCTTACATAAGATATTGCTGTATAACACGGATTGTTTGGTAGGTCTAAGAGGGTATTATGGTATCCTCTTATTCAATTATGGTATCATATTGATTCATTCACTATATGTCAGGGGTGATCCCAAATAGCAGTAGACAAGCAGGACCACACCATCTATTTCTGAAGTTCTTATGCTGCATGCAGATGAAAGGCAAGGGGTTGAAATCCACTTACCAAAGCTATGAACCCATGCAACTGTCATCTACCAAGAGGATGTGATTTTTTCTAACCCATGTTTTTGGAGAGGGTGTTTTTTTTCTAATTCACACAAAGGTGCACCTGAATCTAGTTTAGGCTAGCCTATACCCTGTCTACAAGACAATCATAGTTCTTGCACTCATGAAGCTTTTATTTTAGAAGAAGATGAGGAGCAAGCCAGAGGTAAAAAGGCAAACTTAAAATATTCAAGATGATTTCAATGTTAAGTTCAAGAAAAGAAATTCTTAGTGCGGTGTTAGCACAGTGATGGGGGAAGGCCGTTACCTTAAAGAAGGAGTCAATGAAGACATCCTTCATTATTAGCATCTGAACTCAGACTGAAGGTGCAAAAGACCAAGCTGGTGAAAAGCTGAAGGTCCAGAGTATTCAGAGTCCAAGAGTCTAACTACAGGAAGTTGAAGGTGGATTTCCCAGGACATTTATTGAGAGAAGGAGAGCTTCCCAGTAATAGCAATTGCACTGCACTTCCCTTTGGCTTCTGACATTGTTTTTGTGCTCAGAATTAATCGATTCCTTGCTATTCTTGGTGGGCAGAAAGTCTTTGCAAAACTTGACCTTTCCCAAGTGTTATCAATACAGCTAATAGTGATGCTGTCAGAAATGTCCAACCATCATCACACATCAAGGGGCTTTCTGCGTTCAGTGCTCTTGGTTCAGACTTTCTGCTACCCTTGGAATACGTCAGTGTTTGTTGAAGATTATTTCTTTACTGAAATTCAATTATGGTATCATATTGATTCATTTTATGTCTGATATTTTTACATGTTTACGTGTCTGTTTTCACCAGTAGGTTGTGAGTCCCCAGGGGGCAGGGGCTCTGTGTCATTGAACTTTGTGCCCCCCCAATCAAACAGTGTATAGTTCAAAACAGATAGACAGGCAATCAATACTTTCATGTCCTACGATGGTCACATAGTCACATGGGGTGTCGTTTCAATACTTTGGTTAACTGATTGGCAGACTGATAGATGACTGGAAATTTCAAAGTCCTGTCCTCCTCTCAAACAACTTGAGAATGAGTCCACGCATTATTCTCCTAGTTCGGTAGTTTGGATATGTGCTACCCTAACGTGTCTTCTTGAAGAACCCCAAAAAAACTGACTCTGATCAATGAATCATTGAATAATGTAAAACATACTGAAGATTTCATGGGGTAAATACAACTTTACATTGTGCACCAAAGTTCACAACCTAAAATCTCCTGGATCTTTCTTTTAAGGGAATCTCTTCCATACTGTCTAAAGACTGTGTTTTTCTCATCCTATTGTCCTAAAGAGCCCCCAACTCCATTGACATCTCTTTTTCCTGACTACATGGAGCCTTTTATTTTGTTCCCAAACCATCTGTCGAAGCTTATTTTCTAAACAACCACTGTGCTCTATGCAAGTGGAGCTTCCATATCAGCTTCTTAGACAATAGTCCCCATGTTGATTGACATATAGTCCCCAAAGTGTTTTGAGCATAACAGATGCTCAATTAACAGCTAACTGAATCAACTATAGCCCAGAGAAATTATGATATACTGTGCTATGAAACAAAGAGAGAGAGAGAGAGATTCTCCTCTTTCTCAGAGTCCTTGAGATCTGCTTCATATTTCTGTTGTAAGAGGAGCCGTCACTGAGCCTATCATCAGCCAAAAGGCAAACAGAGTTTTTTTAGTCCTAGTGTTGCCAGAATGCGGGTCACTCCAGACTGTTAAGTGGTTAATAATTCTAAGGGTACACAACAGCATGTACATGGGATAAACCACTTCCTACTCAGACACTTTATGGTTTAGGCTTGTCTAGTGCCAAAAGGCCAGTGCCACTGGGACCCCAGTTAGTGACCTTCCCTCAATCCATCTTCTTTACATAACTTTCAAAAAATTGACCTTTCTGGAGTTTGAGACCAGACTGGCCAATATGGTGAAACCCCATCTCTATTAAGAATACAAAAATTAGCCAGGTATGGTGGTACAAGCTTCTCAGCTGCTCAGGTGGCTGAAGTGGGAGAATTGCTTTAACCCAGGAAGAGGAGGTCGCAGTTAGCTGAGATTGCACCATTGGACTCCAGCCTGGGTGACAGAGTAAAACTCCAACTCAAAATAAATAAATAAATAAATAAATAAATAAAATAAAGAATTGACCTTGCAAAAGCCTACAGTACCTGTCTTATGACACTTCTCCCTGGCCTCACATGGTGGGTCCAGAGTGGTACATGACTCTGGTTGAGTCAATCACATTCTCTTTCTCTCTCTTGGCTATCAGGAATTGAGCCATGGAGATAGAATTAGATGCTGAACAGGAAGGATCTGTAGACCTCTGTATCATCAGATGACAAGAGCAGAGAAGTTGGATTAAACAGGAAGGGCATGACATGGGCAGAGACACAGTAAGAGTTCCTGATGATTTTACAGTTCCCATGATGTCTCTTACATTTGTTTCAATGACATTCCCTCTGAATCTTTACAACTACATTGTAAGACCAAATCTTTAAAATATTACATGTATATTCTTTTTTACAAAAATACACAGAAGTTTGATTCTGTCTTAAACTGGATAATTCAGAATTAGATACCATACCTTTCATGTGTCCTCCTTTGCATGTGTCTCTGGCATATAAACCGAATGATCCTGAACCAACCGTATCTTGTCACCAAAAACAGAGGCAATTAACCCTCCCATGCACCTTGCACCAGGGGCTCTCTTCACACATTGAACTGGAATTCATCATTTACAGATTTCTCCCTTCCCAGGCTGTGAACAAATTGAAGTCAAGGTCTGTATGATTTTTGTCCCTATATCCCTACTATCTAACTCAGCACCAGGGACATAGTAACTGCCTAATAAATGTTTGTTGAATCAAATTGAAAGCAATGCCATCTGCAGAATAAAATTATGTGCCTATTGATTTGCTCTAAGCTCTATTTACCACAGGAGACCAGAATTCTACAATCAGCTTACAGCCATGTATTTACATCTTGCACCAATCGCAAGCCACCTTGGAGACTCTTTTCTAAAAATAATCCCATTCCCTTAATTATATCACTGCCTCTGCAGAACCAGATTGCCCTCCGTGGGGGCTTTGGAATGCAAACATATGCGTAAGCCTGCATGCGCAATACTGAAGGTTGGTACTGGAGCCATTTTCATTATTCAACAAGCCCTTGACCCACCTCTTCAGACTAATGGAATTACACAATTAGATGTGCTGGCTATTCCTTTCTTTTGTTTTCTTCTGATAGGGGTAATGCAATTGGAGATAATTCTACAATGATGTCACAGGTAGCTTTGGTATCCACCTCCCCGCCAGCAAGAATCAAAATCCATTTACCCACAATATCATAATCTTGCTCTGCCCTAATCGGTCTTCAGCATCCTTTTTATTCAACACTGTGGTAGCAAGTTCTACAGGAAATAAAATGAAGCCTGCCCGGGTTGCTTCTTATGCCATTACAAAATGTTATGTGTGGCAAAAGCAAGGGATTATCTTTTTTTCTTATAAGTGGCGTAGTTCACCAAAATGATGCTGATGGGATTTAATTTAAAAAAAAAATTAAGGCAGGGAATGGTAGTTTATGCCCGTAATCCCAGCACTTTGGGATGCCATGGCAGGAGGATTGCTTGTGAGCAGCCTGAACAATATGGCAACACTCTGTCTCTAGAAAAGAGAAACAAAAGGATAGGGTTGATAAATAACAAAAATCTGTACCTTAAAACAATAAAGAAACACGCATGCAAAAGTAGGGTTTAAAAAGCCTTGACTAGAACTGGATTAACTCCGTAAATAATTAGAAGCAATACTGAAAGGTAGTCATTTATGTCCACTTCCCCTCAATTTTGCCTAGGTATTTAAAAACAAGCTAATAAAAAAAATAGTAAAGCATGTTTTATACTGTAGTTCTTCTTTGCAGTTCTCCACAAAACCTTAATCTTTATACATTGCAAGAACAAATATTAAAACATTACATGTGTATTTGGGAGTGCAAATCACCTATCTCTGTTAAATAGCAAACTTCTCACTTCCCAAAACATGCCTCAAACCGCCAATCCAGACAAGCAGAACATACGCATGGTAATGATACATACAAAAATACACAGAAGTTTGATTCTGTCTTAAACTGGATAATTTAGAAATAGATAGCTTACCTACTACGCTATTTGATATACATGTACCTTTCCTAGAATGGTAGTTCTTAAATCACTATTGATGTTAGAATGTCCAGTGAACCTTTTTAAATGTTTGCCCTGCTCAATTTAATTTAATTATAATCTCTAGGTGTGAGATTCTAACGGCATTTCTTAAAGTTCCTCAGATGATTCTAATACACAACGCAGCCAGAGAGCCACTGTTCTCAGAAATATTTGGGAGCGGGTGGCCGGGTGCAGCAGCTCAGGCCATGTGCAACTGCCCATGCCTGTAATCTCAGCGCTTTAGGAGGCCAAGGCAGGTGGATCACTTGAGGTCAGGAGTTTGAGAGCAACCTGGCCAACATGGTGAAACCTCCTAATAAAAATTAAAAATTAATAAATAAAAAACATTAGCTGAGTGTCGAGGCAAGCACCCATAATCCCAGCTACTTGGGAGATTGAGGCAGGAGAATTTCTTGAACCCAGGAGGCAGAGGTTGCAATGAGCCCAGATCATACCACTGCACTCCAGCCTGGGTGACAGACTGAGACTCCATCTCAAAAAAAAAAAAAAAAAGAAAGAAAAAGAAAAAGAAAAAAAATATTTGGGAGTGCAAATCACTTATCTCTGTTAAATAGCAAACTTCTCACTTCCCAAAACATGCCTCAAACCACCCCATCCAGACAAGCAAAACATAGGCATGAAAATGAGGACCAAGTTTAGGGAAAGGGCAGTGTAGCATAGATGGGTAAACATCTCTGTGTTAGTAATTTGGGTCACATCTATACAAGTCAGATACCTCAGCAAGCACATCCTCTATTGCAAACTCGCAGAGCACACTTTTAATCAGCCATTGTTAATTTGGTCGGGGTCAGAACAGGGTACAGCCCTCCTATGGGGAGGGCTCATTAGTCACTATTAGGAGCATCCACTCAGCCTGGTAGTCTTGGAGTCTTTGTCTTGCTGGTTATAAAGCATTAGCTAGAACATGAGAGTATGCCAACAGCCCGGCAGATTGAACAAGGAAGACGTCTTAGAGGTGTGGACAGGACTGTACACTCTCCCAATATCAAACATTGAAATACGAAGTCATTATTATTCAATTGGTCAACAGTTATGATATGGCCACTATAAAGAAAAACGCATACAGTCTAACCAGAGTAAAGGAAATGTATCCTCAGAACTCTGAAAAGAATTTTCAGGTTGGGAGGTACTTTAGAAGTCAACCAATCCAACTTCTTTATTTTATGTTTGGAAATTCTCAGGCCGAAAGAGGACTAAAACTGAGGTTTCTAATTCTCAAACTGCCAATCTTTCTTCCTAATCCTGGAAGTCTGTTTTACTGATCTCATCAACAGTCGACTTTTTAAAGGCCCTGCCTCCTCATCCCATAGAATAAATTACTATCATAGCATTGCAGGATGAACATCGTGGCAGGGGAATAAGTGGTTTCCATGGTTAAATTGGGGTATAACCAGGCCTAGAACACTAGCATCCTTCCTCCAGATCTAGAATCACCACACAACTACTGGCCCCAGACAAACCAAACACATTCTAATCAGAACCTCCAACTCAGAAAGTGTTAGCTTAATCCTCTTGAACAAGATTATTCACCTCCATGAATATCAGTTTTCTCATAAGTATAATGGTTGTAATTTTTTTTTAAATCTGTCTTGCAGGATAGTTGTCTAGATAAAGTGAGATCTGGCCGGGCAATGGTGGCTTATACCTGTAATCCCAACACTTTGGAAGGCTGAGGCAAGTCATGAGGTCAGGAGTTCAAGACCAGCCTGGGCAACATGGTGAAACCCCGTCTCTAGTAAAAATACAAAAATTAGCCAGGCATGGTAGTAGGTGTTGGTAATCCCAGCTACTTGGGAATGTGAGGCAGAGAATTACTTGAACCCAGGAGGTGGAGGTTGCAGTGAGCTGAGATCGCGCCACTGCACTCTAGCCTGGAGACAGAGCGAGACTCCATCTCAAAAAATAAAAAATAAAAGATAATAATAAAGTAAGATCTTTAGAGGTCAGCAGACCTTTTCTGTAAAGGACCAGCTAGTAAATTAAAGTACGTTTTGCAGGCTACATGAGGTCTCTGTTGTATAATCTCTCTCTTACGCACACTTTCAACATGTTTAAAAATAAAATAAGCATTCTGAGTTTATGAACCATACAGAAGCAGGCATAGGCCATAGTTTTCCACAGCTGGTAAAGACCACATGATGTATGCAAGAATGCAGGAACCAGGCATGTCTTTCTGTTGTGTAGTCAGCACCAAACACAGCACGAGATTCTTGGGTATTTACTCAACAAAACTCTGAATAAATTACATGTAAAGAGGCTGGGCGTGGTGGCTCATGCCTGTAATCCCACCATTCTGGGAGGCCGAGACAGGTGGATCACCTAAGATCAGGAGTTCAAGACCAGCTGGGCCAACAGGGTGAAACCTTGTCTCTACTAAAAATAAAAAATTTTAAAAAAATTCATCTGGCATGGTGGTGGGCACCTGTAATTCCAGCTACTCAGGAAGCTGAGGCAGGAAAATTAGTCAAACCCAGAAGGTGGAGGTTGCAATGAGCCAAGATCGTGACACTGAACTTCAGCCTGGGCAACAAGAGTGAAAGTCCATCTCAAGAAAAAAGAAATAATAATAAATAATATGTAAAGAGCCTGATCCAAAGTCTAACACGGAAAAGGTACTGTGTGTTTATTCAGTACTGCTACTGTCCTTGTGGCTTGTAAGCTCCAGAACTATGATATAATATGAGAGGATGGGTTCGCTACTTAGAGTATTTGGAGGAAAAAGAGATGAGTGGAAGTGCTGCCGAGGAGGAAGCATTGCCCTGAACTTGGAAGGATGGGGACATTTTTGGGTAAATGGATAAATGAAGAAGGTGCTAGTGTATTCAAAGGGAAACAAGAAGGAGGTCACACATCTGCCACCGTACCATGGTGTATATATGCTACCAGGACGAGGTTATGGCTTCACAAAGACCACCCCTACGTGAATTCTTGGAATGTGTAACTTAGCAGCTGCTGAAGTGAGATACGGGTCAATTCCTGCAGGGAGAACTGACCTCTAATCGTTTTGAGTTTTAATGAGACTAGAATATCTCTGAGACAAATATAGCCCTATTAACTAGTGAACATGTAAAGATACAGAAGGCCTCCCATGACTCACTATGAAGTGGAGGAAACTTGCCCAACTCTCTTGGTACATTGCCAGTACCTCAACACTTACAGAAGCTGGTTCTGCACACAAATTGTACTCGAGCCTGGAAACTTCAAGGGACTTGGATACCAGAGCAGTACAGTCATATTCTGAGTTATTGACTTTCCATAATAGTTAATGAAGACCTGTAATTGAGAACCTGGGTCCTGGATGGCTGGGCACAGTGGCTTACACCTGCAATCCCACTACTTTGGGAGGCCAAAGCAGGTGGATCGCTTGAGCTCAGGAATTCAAGACTAGCCTGGGTAACATGGTGAAACTCCATCTCGACACAAAATACAAAAATTACCTAGGCATAATGGTGCACATCTGGAGTTCCAGCTACTTGGGTGGCTGAGGTAGGAGGATCCTTTGAGCCTGGGAAGCAGAGGTTGCAGTGAGCTGAGATTGTGCCACTGCACTCCAGTCTGGGTGAGAGAGTGAGACTCTGTCTCAAAAAATAAAAAAAGAGAAACTGGGCCTAGGGTAATAGGAATTGCGGTTGAGTATCATCAGGGAGAAACACTTTCTCCTTCTTCCCTCTCCCGCTAGATACACCCTCCGACACACAGAGGAATTTTTGCCAGGCTAACATTAAGGCTTAGGGTTGTGTTCATCTGATCACTAAAGGAAATGTGAATTAATACCTCCAAGATTGTGAAGGGTAACATACCACTGTGTAAGCATTATCAAACTTATTCCTCCCATCTTAACAGATGAGAAAATAGCCTCAAAATGTGAACTAACTTGCTCAAGGTCACAAGCTAAACAGGGGAATAGATCTGTCTTCCTTTTCACTAAACCCTGTGGCTTACCTAAAGAATGAATTATAAATGACTAGCATCAGGTCATTTCTCAAAAAATGGATTTCGGAGGGCAGAAGACTTTCTCTGAGCAAGAGTTTTAAAGACAGACAGGGGAGGCAGACAGAGTGAAGATAAGCATTGAAGTCATTTTCCTTGGGTAGAGAAACCCCAGATTCCATCAATCAAGTTAGCAGGGTTTTCTGGTCTTCCTTGAATACTGGAGCTTGGATAATGATGACACCCAGCTGATTGTCAGGCCGCTGTTGAAGTCAAAATTTACACAAAGATCGGACCCAGGGTTGCAACTCAGGCTACATAAAGCTGCTGGTATGAGGGGTCCAGAAGAAAGATACATGGGCTAAGGAGACAGATCACACCCTGCTCCCTCATTTGGAATAACTGGCCAGGTCTGTTAAACGCAATCTCCAGATTCATCATGCCAGATTGGTGATTTCAAGTACAGATGTGAGTATTTGTTCTATTTCATTCAACTCTTTGAGATTGATCAATAAAAAGATGTATATGGTGCCTCTGTGTCTGGCATTTAAAAAGGAAAGAAATGACCTCAGTGAATACGAACAGTGCTTGGATTTCTTAGAGTGCCTCAGAAACCCTGAGTAAACCGGGCAGATTCAAGCATGTGATGAATTTCTGCTGTCCAATTTAATATTTAATATTTTAATATTTAATCCTAAAGCTGTGTGTTCCATTACTTCGGTTACAGAATATTAAAAAGTAAAGCTATTAAAAACACTAAGTGTTTTAGTTCAGGAAGAGAGCACAACCTTCCCTAAGTGACAGGTGATGCTGGGTGTCTTGCTTTATTTGTTTTTGAAAACATGGGCTTTATTTCTTAAATATTTATTATTAATGTGACAATCAGACTACCCAGTATTTATATAGTGCCTTGTCTTCCAAGGAATACTCTGGTTGAATAACATCATCTGTCTTTATGAACTTCACCATCAGGAAGAAGACTAGACTAACTTTTGACATCTTACAGATGGGAAAACAGAGACCCTGAGAGATCAAACAAGTTTTCCCAAGTCACAGAATAAATGTATTGAATTTCCTCACACTTAACATTGCTCAGACCAGCACGTGTTGGCTATGACAGGAAAATCTCTGCTACAGAATTCCAGAGAAATGTCCCTTCAGCCTTTCATCTGATGCCCACTCATAAACCTTGACTTACAGGAAGATATATGTGAAATGGAGACACAAACATTGCATTGCAAATGGCTCATATATTCGTTTGTGGAAGAAATACATAAGTTCCTACTATGTGCCTACCTCTATCTAAGCACTAGCACTATGTTTTCATTTCTTACTGGTGCTGTAACAAATTACCACAAAGGTCAGAAGTCTTAAAATCAAGTTGTCAGCAGGGCGACATTCCTTCTGCATGTTTTAGGGCAGAATCTGTATCCCTGCCTTTTCCAGGTTCTCATCTATATCTATCTATATATGTAGATATAGATAGAGTTAATTTTTGAGACGGGGTCTCGAAATGTTGCCCAGGCTGGAATGCGTGTTGTAGTCAACTGCAGCCTCGACCTCCTCAACCTCAAGTCATCCTCCCACCTCAGCCTCCCTTGTAGCTGACCATAGGCATGCACCACATCCAGCCAATTTTTCTTTCTTTGTAGAGACAGAGTCTCTCTCGGTTTCCCAGGCTGGTCTTGAACTCCTGAGCTCAAGCTGTCCTCCCAGCTGAGCCTTCCAAAGCGCTGAGATCACAGGCCCCAGCCTGTCCAGCTTTTAGAGGCCATCTGTATTCTTTGACTCATGGAACTTTCCTCCATCTTCAAAGTGCATCACTTCAACCTTTGTTTTCATCCTCTCATCTCCTTTTTCTGACTTTGACTCTCCTGCCTTCCTTTTAAAAGGACCCTTGTGATTCTATCAGGCCCATCTGGATAACCCAGGATAATCTCCTCATCTCAAATCCTTAACCAAATCACATCTACAAGGTGGCTTTTGCCATCAGGCAACATAGTCACAGGATGAGTGGACTGGGAGGAGAGACGTTATTCAGTCTGGCACAGACTGTAAAGAGGTTTAAGATGTGTTGAAGCCCTTGCAGCAATCTTCATTTGGTGGGAAAGAGGTTCACAAACAATTGATGACAATCATCATGGTAAGTGACGAGCGGTGATGGGTAAAATGATGGGCCTCTATCCCAGACTAATGGGTATGAGGAAGACTTCCAGAGAGAATAGTGTCTGAACTAAAGCTAGTCTTAAAGGATGAATGGGGAATGTTCATGCAAGAGAGCAAGGAAGCATGCTGGAAGTTGGGTGGCTCAGGAAACAAGGATGCAGCAGGCAAACAGCACATCAGAAGCTGAGGAGAGTCCACTTGCACAGTTCATTTGGGCACGGCGTTTGTCTCTCATCTGTCAGTGTTGTTTTACGAGTACCTTGAGTGAGAGACAGACAAAAAACTAGGCTGTATAGCAGAACAATTAAGAGTAAGGGCAGGAGGCTGGGCATGGTGGCTCATGCCTGTAATCTCACCACTTTGAAAGGCTAAGGCTGGTGGATCACTTGAGTTCAAGAGTTCTAAACCAGTCAGGGCAACATAGTGAGACCTCTCCCTACAAAAAAAAAAAAAAGTTAGCCAGGCACGATTGTGCTATTGCACTCCCACCTGGGTGACAGACTTTGATCCTGTCTCAAAATGAAAAAAAAAAAAAAAAAGAGTCAGAGTAGCTGGACTTTGTTCAAGCCGTGACCCATCCTAAAAGTTTGTTTAACTTCTCTGCTCCTCAATTTTGTCATCTGTCCAACGGGAGTAATAACAGTATTAATCTTACAGAATTGTTCCAAACATAAAATAAGATAATGAATATAAAGTCCTAAGCACAATTTCTGGCACATGGTGGGTGTTCAATAAATGTTAGATTTTTCTCTTTCAGTTCCCTCACGTTCAGCCTCTTCAGCACTAGGACACTGTCGTGCAGTATCTCAGTTTGTTCAGGCTGCTATAGTAAAATGCCACAGACCGGGTAATTTATAAACAATGGAAATGTATCACTCACAGTTCTGGAGGCTGAGAAATCCAATATCAGGATGCCAGCAGATCTGCAGTCTGGTGAAATCTCACTTTGTGCTTCAGAGATCACACCTTCCAGTTGTGTTCTCACACGAAAGGCGGCCAGAAAAAGCTCCCTCGGGCTTCTTTCACAGGGTCACTAATCGCATTTAGGAACGCTCTGTGCTCATGACCTAATCATCCCCTAAAGGCTCAACCTCTTAACCCTATTGCACTGGAGATGAAGTTTCAACATATGAATTTGGCGGAGATGCAAACATTCTGACCACAGCACACAGTTCGTGTTTTGACCCATGCCAGGAAACTCCTATAGGAAGAGCAGGTGACTTTCCCTCAAGAGCCTAGTTCCCAGGGAGCCATCACCACATGCACCATCACAGAAATGACAAGGACTTTTATAGGACATGATGTGCTACATTAAGTACAGTTCAGACAAAACAAGACCACACCTGGCACACCCAGACTGCCAGGTCCTATACATTCTCCATTGTTGCAATTTTACTTTTCTCTGTTCTTAAAACAGCCAGATGGAGGCGTTACTCTTAGGGAGGGATAAATAAATAGCTGTGATTTCTGTTTATGGGAGGATCCCTAACTTTCTGGGATTTTCCCCACAACACTGACTGTCAGGCAGATTAAAAGATGTGCTTGAGACAGGTCAGCGGCTAGGAACTGCATCTCTGTATTAAGTGCTATAATTTCTGTCTACTCACCAACAAAATGAAAAGGTTGGATAAGAAGATTTGTAAGAGCCCCTCCTAGATCTAAAATTCTCTTTTTCTATGGCAAGTTTAGCGCATAAATAGACACTAACTACAAGAAAGCAACAGGAGCTGATGGGAATAACAAAACTCTGTAGTCAAACAATTGTGTGTTGAAATCCTGGTGAGATGCACCCACAGAGCTAGTTAACTTCCCTGAGTCTCAGCCTCTGTAAAATGAGGATAAAAGTTCTTACCTCAAATGCATACTCCATTTACCCTGACATGATTATTGCATACACTTTGTAAGCCTGTATTAAAATATCCCATATAACCCATAAACATATACACCTAATATGATTTGGCTGTGTCCCCACCAAATCTCATCTTGAATTGTAGCTCCCACCATTCCCACATGTCATGGGAGGGACTTGGTGGGATGTAATTAAATACAGGGCTGGGCAGACAGGGATTCTCCCATACTGTTTTCGTGGGAGTGAATAAGTCTCACAAGATCTGATGGTTTTATGAGGGATTTCCCTTTTCACTTGGCTCTTATTCTCTGTCTTTGCCCGCCTCCATGTAAGACGTCCCTTTTTTCTTCCTTCGTTTTCTACCACAATTGTGAGGCCTCCCAGCCATGTGGAACTGAGTCTATGAAACCTTTTACCTTTATAAATTACCCAGTCTCATGTATGTCTTTATCAGTAACATGAAAACGGACTGATACACCTACTATGTGCCCACAAAAATTAAATTTTTCAAAAAATGTGCTTCCCTCAAAGTGTTGACTGGAAGATTAAATGAGATGTCGTATGTAATGGAAAGTCAGGCACAAAATCAGCATTCAGAGATTACTGAATACCAAAGTGGAAATGTCCTATGTCTCACTAAAGTTGTCTCTCCACATTCCAGTGGCCAGCCCCCTGTTCTGAGAGGTTTTCTCTCTAAAATGTTAATGTTTATCATTTTCAAAACAATAAAAACATTGGTCCTCTTCTCCACCCCTCTCTACCATTAATTACCATTCTTAAGGGGAAATAACTTCTAATTTTAGGCTTTCCCCATGGTAGTTTCCCCCCATATGCCTAAATAACATGGTTATGTAGCTATTTCTCAATTTCTCAGTTTTAACTTTTTGTTAATGGTACTGAAAGATTTAGTGCCTGCTCCTGCTCCTTCCTCTCCTCACATTTTGCCAATTTAGTGATATTCCATTGTTTTTGTTACATCAATAATTAGTATATGTGTTACGATGGCTATTAATCCAAATAGAATACAATGATTGTTTCTTATTTATGTAGATTTAGTTTTTCCTTAATTTTTTGGCCTTTATTTTTTATGTACCTTAACATGAATTCTTCCCAGAAATCTCCAGTAGAACATTAAACAAATTTTAATGGAATAAAACTCATCAGTAAGCTATCAGTCCTTTTATAAGAAGTACCTGTTCGGGACACCTGTGCCATCTTCCCCCATGTGAATGAGTTCCACTCTGAACCTGCTACCTAACCTGTCTCCTTCCATCCCTCTTCCCTTCCTATCCTGTGAGTCTACATTTAATGTCTTTCCTCTTTTGAATCCTATTTCCCTGATTTCCTGTCTTACTTCTCTTGATTTTCTTTGTTCTCTTGAGATAAAGTTTTGCTATGGCCCCTAGGCTAGAATTTAGTGGTGGGATCACAGCTCACTACAGCCTCGACCTCCTGGGCTCAATCAATCCTCCCATCTCAGCCTTCCAAATAGCTGAGAACAGGGACATGCCCCCCATGCCCTGCTTTGATTTTTTTTCTTTTATTTTTGAAGAGGCACATCCTCCCAAAGCCTTTTCAGGTACAATTTTGAGTCTTCCCATGTCTGAAAATGTTCATTATATCCTCACACTTGATTAATCATTTGATTGGATATAGAATTCCAGGTTATAATTTTGAGAGCGTGGATCTATTGTCTTCTAGCTTCTAGTATTTCTATTAAGACATTCAATATCAATTCTTATTCTTAATCCTTTTTATGTGACCTGTTATTATTCCCTTGAAGCTTTTAGGATTTTCTCTGCATCCCCAGCATTCTGTGACTTAACAATGATGTAGCTTATTACAAGTTTTAAAATTTATTTTACTGGGTACTCTGTGATTCCCTGTAGTCTGTATTTTCATATCTTTCACTTCTGGTGGTTACCCTTCCTATGTCTGAATAACATGGTTATATGGCTGTTTCTTAACTGGTCCATTTTAACTTCTCGTAAATGGTATTGGAAGACTTAGTACCCCTCCTGTCTCCCCCATATTCCCAAACACTTTTACAGCATTTATTCTCTGGTCATATTCTCCCTGCCATTTTGTGTTTCCTCTATTTGCAATTTCTGGGAGTCCTACATACAACTTCTGAATTGTTCTACTTTTCTTATAACTGCTCTATGTGTTTTAATCTTTGAATCATGATTTTGCCTTCTTGAAAATTTCCTTTTTCAACTACGCTTTTAAATGTCTTATCTTTCAGATTTTTCATTTCCAAGAGTTGTTTCTTATTCTTACAGTTCTTTTTTTTTTTTTTTTTTTTTTTTTTTTGCCAATCATTGAGAGCTTGTAAGGTTGCTGAGGTTGGTTGGCCTTGAACTCTTGGCCTCGCCTTCGCAAGCCCCACGACATCCGGCCGGAGCCACTTTGGGCCCCCCCTTTTTTTTTTTTTTTTTTTTGAGGCGGAGTTTCGCTCTTGTTACCCAGGCTGGAGTGCAATGGCGCGATCTCGGCTCACCGCAACCTCCGCCTCCTGGGTTCAGGCAATTCTCCTGCCTCAGCCTCCTGAGTAGCTGGGATTACAGGCATGTGCCACCTTGCCCAGCTAATTTTTCGTATCTTTAGTAGAGACGGGGTTTCACCATGTTGACCAGGATGGTCTCGATATCTTGACCTCGTGATCCACCTGCCTCGGCCTCCCAAAGTTCTGGGATTACAGGCTTGAGCCACCGTGCCCGGCCCAGTTCATTTTTTTTATAGCATCCTTCTCTTGTGGCATGGATAGAATATCTTATTTAATCTCGGTGAGACTCTTAATTATCATTTATTTGAAGTTTTCTTCTGCTGCCTGCAATGTCTGCTTTTCACAAGTTCCATTAGTTATACTGTTTGTGTGTTCTAATTTATTCCTCGCCCCATGTCGAAGGCTTTCCTTAAGTGCCTGATTACCTTTTATTTTGTATTAATAGCTGAGTAAGATAAATCTCTCTCTCTCTCTCTCTAAGATAAGCTGAGTAAGATAAGTCTCTCTCTCTCTCTTTCACACACACACACACACACACACACACACACACACACACACACACACACACACAGAGCTCACACTAATCAGAGGCTCTGTGGATAAGATTGACCAATTCAAGAATTTTATGGACGAAGCCATTCTGTTGGGATTATCCCAAAAGTCAGTATATCGCATTTATTTTTTTCTGTTACTTTCAGAAAATTCTTCCAAGCCAGGCACAGTGACTCATGCTTGTAATCTCAACACTTTAGGAGGCTGACACAGGAGTTCAAGATCAGTTTGGGCAACACAGTGAGACCCCATTTCTACAACAAACTCAAAAAATATTTGAACCTAGGTGTTCAAAATCAGTTTGGACAACATAGTAAGTTCCTATTTCTATAAGATGTTTAAATGCTAGCTTCCAGCATTCCAGAAGTTCAGAGAAAATGGGCTGGGTAGCCACACCATTCAGTGTACTGACTTTCCATTCAATCTTCCCACTGTCACACTTCACATGCCTACTACCCACTATGTCTGATATTTCTGAATAAAGAGCCCATCCTGGTTCAATTTCTCCAAATCTTTACCTCCATGTTCCTGCCTGGCTTCACAGAGTGGGGTTGGGTGTCGTGCCTGGCTTCACAGGGTGGGGTTGGGTGTCCTGCATGGCTTCACAGGTGGGGCTGGGTGTCGGGGAGTCTATCAACCAGATCTCTTGTCATGAGAGCCTCCTTTGCTCATGCTGTATGAGGTATCTGCAGCCTCCAATTGCTGAAACTTTCTGAGGTTCTATGACTCAATTCCCCTTGATTTTGGTTTATAATTTCCCCTCAGTGGGGCCTTAGATTTCGGTTTCCTACACTCGGTTAGTTTTGTTACACACATCAATCCACATACCACCACTCAAAACACAATTGACATCCCTTGTCAATTATTGCCTTTTCTCCTCCTCTAGACTCCCTCTTCCATTCTAGTTTCTCCCTCTATTCATATCAGTTTATCTCTTCTGTGCCATTGAAGAGAGAGTCTCTGGGGAGTAAGGGAGATAACCGGGTGTGTTCAATCTGTAATGTTTAACTGTAACATTTAATGTTCTACTGAGGGTTTCTTTCGGTGAAAGATTTTGCATATGGGTGAAACGAGGAAAAATACAGAGAATGTGCTTCACTGATAAAGTCTCTCCCTGGGCTGCTCATTCACAATGCCCTCGTTTTCTAGAGTAACAGAACTTAGGGCCACCGTGTCTCCCTAAAGAACTGGATGACATTACCTTGAATTCCAACCTCACTTCTAGTTCATCTAAGATTCTCACCATTCTCAAGGTTTACATTTTTACTAGGAATCTTTTTTCTCCCCTCAGATGGACTGTTTTCTTTATATCTTCCCCAGCATGATCTCAAATCCGAGACACAAGACTTTTTGTCATTTCAGTATACTGACTCCCATCCCCCAAACACAAAGGAAACACCCTCCTGAAAAGAATCTGCCTGGAGTAGACTTTTACTGAAGATTGGAAAGTAATCGTTTCTTCTCTAGATTGAATGCTGATACCAGATGGCAAGATTTTAATTTTTCTAATCCTGCTACCATGTCTGTATGTTTACTTCTAAAATGAACACAAAAATCCAAATAGCATGGACCTTCTATGTTTTCTGATAGAAGAAATGAGAAAATCATGGTTTCCAGTTGAAGAAGGCCTGCTATTATATGCCAAGAATCCTTATAAAAGAAAAAATACTCAACAGGATATCCTGTATCTGCTTTTGGTTTCCATATTCCAAGAAAGAAAGAAGATATTTAGAACAAGGCCAGCAGGTGACAAAGCACATCTGCTTATGTTATTTCATTTAATCTTCTCAATACGTTTGTGAGATATTAGTTCTATTTTCCAGATAAGGCTATAGAGGCTACATGACTTCCCCGAACCACATATCTAGAAAGTGACATCACCAATAACTGTAATAGTAGCTGTTTCTGCCTCACTGTGCTTGCTTGCAATACATAGTGATAGATTACATAGATACATAGACAAATAGATTAGCTACAGTTATATAGATAGATTACATAGATTAGATACATAGATCTCATTGCATAGATTACATATAGTTGTGTGTATCCATATATGCATATACGTGTGTGTGTGTGTGTGTGTGTGTGTGTGTGTGTGTGTGTGTTTCACATTCATGATTACAGATAATTCTTCTTCCTCATCTTTGGAAACTAAGAATTAGAAAAGTTCAGTAACATGCTCGAAGTAACACAGTCACAAAATGCCCACCTCTCCCCCTCTCTTTTCTTTCATCTCCTCATGATGTCTTTGTTGACTAGTGTCCAAAGATGGTGCCCAGTAATCCATCCCTATCCTGTGTGCACACTCCACTCCTGACATGAAGAGGAGAGGTGTAATTTCCCAGCCCTTGAATCTTGGTTGGTTTTGTGACTAACTTTGACCAAGAGAATGTGGCATAAGCAACATTCTGGGTTTCCAAACTCAAACCTTAGGATAAGTGGCCATTCCTATTCCCTGGTTCATGGAATTGACACACCATGTTGTAAAAAACTCAAGTTCCATGGAGAGGCCACGTGGAAGAGAACGGAGATGCTCTGGTCAGTAGCCTCAGGTAAACTACTGGCTGAAGGCCAGCACCAACTACCAGCTTTATGAGGGAGCCATCTTCGTTGTTCCGGCCCTATCAAGCCTTCAGATTACTGCAGTCTCAATCAACAGCATGTGGAGCAGAAGAACCCTCCAAAAGAACTCAGTCAATCAGCAGAACCACGAGATAGAATACAACAGTCATTGTTTAAGTTACTAAGTGTTGACATGTTTTGGTTATGAAGCAAGAGACAAGCAAAACACTGCCTGTCCATGAAAGCCTCATTTCAAAACCTGATGTCTTTCTATTAGAGCAATTTCACTGACACAGTCTCTTCCACTAAGAATAGAAATGGCACGAATCATTGAGCACCTAGAAAGACAACATTTGAAAACAAGGCATACAAGGATAACTTGGAAATGGCAAATTAAAAGCTCATATAGTTTGGTAAGCGTGTAGAGAAATAGGAACTGTTACTCATTTACTGTTTGTGGTAGTATAAAATAATAAAGTGTTTCTGGAGGGTATTTTGGCGATGTCTTATAAATGCTCTTCCTCCTTGATCCAGATTTGTCACTCGCAAGGCATTTACCCTTGGGAACCATAAAGACATATGCAACTATATTTTTCTGTAAGAATGTTGATCATAATGTTTGCCATAATACTCTTATAATAGTGCAGAGAAAGAGAGAGAAACACCTAAATACCCAACAATAGGGGATTTAAGTAAATAAGCATATTTTCACATAATGGAAAGTTACTACATTGTCACTGAAAATAAGACAATACAAGCTTTCAATAGACTGGGCACAGTGGCTCATGCCTATAATCCCAGCACTTTGGGAGGCCAAAGCAGGTGGATCATGAGGTCAGGAGTTCAAAACCAGCCTGCCAAGATGGTGAAATCTCGTCTCTACTAAAAATACAAAAATTGGCTGGGTATGGTGGCATATGCCTGTAAGCCCAGATACTCAGGAGGATGAGGCAGAGAAATGGTTAAACCCAGGAGGCAGAGGTTGCGGTGAGTCAAGAGCATGCTACTGCACTCCAGCATAGGTGACAAAGTGAGACTCGGTCTCAAAAAAAAAAATGTTTTCAATGGCACAAAAGTGCATTCAATATTAAGAAGAATATATTAAACCATGTAAATAGTTTCCATTGGTTTTTGTAAGCAACAACCACAATAATTATAACTAACACCAAGATAGGACTATGTACCAAGCACACCTGAAGGACGTAACATCAAATAAATAACGACTATCTTTCAGTGGTCTGATTACTTCTGCTGTATGCCTTTTAACATTCACTATTTTTTCAATAAACATGTGATAAGAATATAAAAGCAACCCATTATTATGAGCTCAGATATAACTTTTTAAATGGGTTAGTAACTTTGAGATTTCTGGAATGATTTAAAAAACAGTTCTGCCCTTCTGAAATTGTCATATGTATAACCACACATTCTCATGGGGCATTTTTGGAACAGTAGCTTCAGCCAAACTCCCGGGCTTGAAAGAGCCCCTGATCTCGGGCATATTTTTAGTGCATAATTTTAGGCCAATTCTGGTCCATCTCCTGGGATCTTCTATACCAGGCCAGTTCCCAGTTTCATTTCTGCCATATGAATTAGGCAAGAGATTCCAAGGTGTTCTTTGCAGGGGTTGGATCAGGTACACATTCACTTTTATTACATCCCAGAAGTTTTAAACTCTCTGGGGATTCAGAATATATTGCTACTTTATACTCTATAAGCCTGGGAAACAGGGGACTCCCTGCATTCTCAAATGGCCCTCCTGCAATTAGAAATGAGATTTCTAGCAGGACTTCTATTTCAGTATGAGCAGCAGACAATAGCCTTTGGCTCTCTCTAACAAGAGCAGCAAGCCAGGCTCTGTAAATTGGCTAAATTTATATTGCACACTAGACCCTGTGAATAAATAACAAGGCAATTCTTTTGTTGGCTTGAAAATAATCTATACAAATTCTATCTTAATAATAGTCTCTCAAGAGGCCACACAAGGGCAGGCAGGCAGGAGCCAGATCAGAGGATGAGGACGGGATCTCGGAGTTTGGAGTGTCTGTAATGAAACGCTACACCTGCTGCCTCTCAAAGTGGAATTGATTGGACAAAAATTTAGTACACAAGTGTCATCCTGTGCCTGCTACCCAGACGTTCAGAATCTAAAGTTTAAGGTACTATTTCCCTAAAGCCTGGAAGATGCTCTGAATTCTTAGTGAGATAAACAGTGATCTGGAGGTTTTCTATGTGGGAAAATAAGAAAACTGGGTGGGACATTAACCCTGGTACATTCTGTCATCTAATATTCATTTGATGTAAAACAAACCTCTTTCCATATTGACCAGAGCACAAGAGGAATCTATTCACCCACCCAAGGGAAAAGCTGAGGGCCTAGTTTAGCTGCAGGCATGGCTTCATCAGGGGCTAAAATGATGTTAAGATTTAATTCCTCTCTTCCTCTGTCTTTAAACTGTGCCTTGACTCACCTAATATTAGATTATATTGGACTATTTTTATCTTCTTTTGTGTTTTTTCTTTTCATACAATTTCTTCCATTATGGTCAAAAGACAGATGCAATGTTTTCAGAACTTACATCCTCCTGGTTTCAAATTGCTTGTGAAAAGAGGGAGAGTCTCTTTCCCTGAGGGTGCAGCAAAAAGTTTATTGTGTCTCACTGGCTCTGTTTGGGCCACATACTTAATCCCTGAACTAACCAATGAGGCAAATGCATAGACATAAGCATAAACTCACTTAGCCGTGGTTCACACCTCTTCCCTTTTAGTTAGGGAAGCTGGGAGAAGGAAATCATCTCCACCCAAATTATGGATTGAATTCAGGGAGAAGTGATTGATCCAGAACTCAATCAAGGTATACGTACAAGCAGGAACATGTTTGGACCTGGGGGCAAAGAGTGCAAATTTAACACAGATGTTAAAGACAAACTTTAAAATTGCCCTTTAAGAAAGCCACTTAAAATTCCTCCTGTACAGAACATCTTAAGCTGTCTTCTCTTTCTGCAGCAATGGGTCTCTGGGATGAAGGTGCATGCACCTTCCACTTCATCTTGCAGCCCCTGCTCTTCATGGAAAGATCCATCTACGCCTCCTACCTACATTCTTCGTCCCTACATCTACTTTTAGACATGCCCTGATGAAGGTAGGAAAATTCCTCTTTATTACAGTAATAGTTATTACTTACTGCTCCCTTAGGATACACCTGGTACGAGGCAAAATCCTTTGTGCTGAAAATCATTTAATCTTCACAGAAACTCTAGGAGGTCACATCTACTGTGTACACTGTAAGAAAAATGAAAGTCAGGAGGCGGATGAAGCTCAGGCAGAAACACAGAGCTACCAAGTGGAAGAGAGGGGTTCCATTATGTGATTCCTGCAGCAGTGCTCTCAACTCTGCAATGATCCCGTTCAGTTCTATTCTTCACTCTGTCAAACCAGTTCCACACGGAAAGGCTTCTACTTGCTCACAGATACGGTTTGGCTGTGTCCCCACCCAAATCTCATCTTGAATTTTAGCCCCCAGGTGTTCTGGAAGGGACGCAGTGAAAGGTAATTGAACCATGGGGCAGGCTTTTCCAGTGCTGTTCTCATGACAGTGAGTAAGTTTCACGAGACCTGATGGTTTTATAAAGGCCAGGTCCCCTGCACACACTCCCTCACCTGCTGCCAGGTAAGACATGCTTTTGCTCCTCCTTCACCTTCTGCATGATTGTGAGGTCTTCCTAGACATGTGGAACTGTGACTCCATTAAACCTTCTTCTCTTTATAAATTACCCAGTCTTGATATGTCCTTATCATGGCAAGAGAACAGACTAACACATTCACTTTTCCTTAGATCTGAGTTTCCCTCGCTAGCCTTCATTGCCATACTCCTCCCTCACAACTGTAAGTAGGCTTTAAGCTCCAGACCACTGACTGGGAGCCCAGTGCCTTCTTTCACACCATTCCTCCTCTCTATGATAGGAAGCTTCTGGATATGACTAGGTTTCCTACTTGAAGCTGCCACTTGCTTGGCCCAGGGATCCTACCCACTGTTGTGTTCTTCATCTCTCCGTCTACTGACTAGGCAAAATCTGACTCTGGCAATATTCTACATTCCTTCTTATCTTCCCTGCCAATAAGAAGCCACCTCCCACAAGAGAGGTGAACCAAAAATCTGCAGAAAAATAAATTAAAGTGCCCCATGGCATTATGCATAGAGGCGCGAAATCACTGAGGGTAAAAGGGATGTCAGTTAAAATGCCAGTGTGATAACCACTTACTGCCTAGTAGATTGGCAAATGTTCACAAGCTGAATGATGTATTCTGCTGGTGAGGCTGTGGGGAAACACACTCATCCATCCTGGTGCAAACGCAAAAATGGTACAACCCTTATGAAGAGAAAATTGGCAATTTTTACCAAAAAAAAATGATGTATGCATTTATTCTTTGACTCAGGATTTCCACATTAAGAACTCTAGTCCAAGGAGAAGTTGTCAAAAATATGAACACGCAAATGCACATGTCTAGTCATTGTAGTACTATTTGTAATATTTGCAAAGGATGAAAAAATACCTAAATTTCCATCAATGGATCAGATATTTTTATTGATTGACTGATTGGGATAGTGTCTTGCTCTATAGTCCAGGCTGGAGTACAGTGGTGTGAGCTCAGCTCACTGCTACCACTACCTCCTGGGTTCAAGCGATTCTTTTACCTTAGCCTCCCAAGTAGCTGGGTTTACTGCCACCACACCTGGCTAATTTTTAGTTTTTTTGTTTCTCATAGAGATGGGGTTTTACCATGTTGACCAGGCTGGTCTCATACTCCTAGCCTCAAGTGATCCGACCACCTCAGCCTCCCAAAGTGCTGGGATTAAAGGCATGAGCCACCACTTTGGAGTAGTATGATAAACTATGGCACATCCACACAATGGAGTATGGTGCAAAAATTTAAAAAAATGAGAACTACAATCAATCCTTGTCATCGGTGGATTCTACAGCTGCAAATTCACACGCGAGCTAAAATTTACTGACAACTCCAAAGCCAATATCAAGGGCACTTTCACAGTCAATTGCAGACATGCATGTGCACAGAATGGCAAAATTTTGAGCTGCCTGATGTGCACGTTTCCCACTGAGGTCACACAAGGTGACACTCTGCCTGCTTGCTTCATCTCTCCTATTATAAATGTAAATATCCTTGACACAGTCTATGAATTGCCACATCAAAAGCATTTTGTGCTTTTTGATGGAGATTTAACTGTTTTAAATGGCCCCCAAGTGAAGTACTGAAGTGCTGTCCAATGTTTGTAAGCATAAGAAAGCGATAAAGTATCTCACGGAAAAAAGAAGTTACATCAGCTTTGTTCAGGCATGAGTTATGGTGCCTTAGTTCACTACTAATGAATGAACAATATATATTAACTCTGGTGTCTTTAGAAAGAAACATACATAAAACAAAGTTGTATGTTGACTGGTTGGTGAAGATGTTGTGATACAAGGCTCACAGGAACCTAACAATATATTTTCCCTGGGAGCAATAGTTCAGGATTTACTAAGCTAGTATTAATGGGCACTTTACAGAACAAAACTACTATGAATAATGAGAATTACCTGTACCTCTATATATTACTAAGGCGTGATCTCCTGGATATATTATTAAGTAAAAATAAAGCACAAAATAATGGATATAGTGTGCCACTCTTTCCCTAAAATATGAAGCAGATATGAAAAGATGTTCAGTGTGTGTGTGTGTGTGCGCGTGTGTGTGTGTGTGTGTGTGTATAAACAATCATAGAAATCACAAAAACTAAAAAAAAAAAAAAGTCACCAAAAGCAAATAGTATGAAATATGTGAAGGGGAGATGGATATAAACTAGATTTATCTGAATACAATCTGTTCCAAAGATCTTACTTTCAAGCATGTAAATATTCTACAAAATGATAAAATAAAATTGTATTAAAAAATCTAAAATAATTCCTTCAAACCTAAAGCAAAATGAAGTAAATGAACTCAACTATACCCAGTTCATGGCTTAACAGTGAGAAATTATGTTACACTCCTTTAAAATACACTAATTTGCCTGTGTATCCCTGCTGGGATACAGCTTAGGGTTAAAAATACCTGCAAAGAAATTGCGAGTTATTTTCAGGTATCGTATTCTTAGTTGTGATATTTCTGCTGTTACTCTGGAACTGTTGTACGAATGTGGTAGGATAAAGCAGTGAGTAATTACATTTATGCTACGGGGGCCAAGGATTTTGTCATAGGGAAGTAACACCCAAGTGTAGAATCAGAAAACTTCATTATAAACCCTTTTACCTTAAATGTGAGTTGAATGTATCAAAAGGAACACCTGATATATTCCCTCTCAAAAAAAAATGCATTTCCTACCTTAGCCTATTTAAAAGACCTATTAGGTTGGGGCAAAAGTAAGTGCAGTTTTTGCCATTCCTTTTTGTTTTTTTTTGAGATGGAGTTTCCCTCTTGTCATCCAGGCTGGAGTGCAGTGGACTGATCTCAGGTCTCTGCAACCTCTACCTCCTGGGTTCAAGCAACTCTCCTGCCTTCTGAGTAGCTGGGATTACAAGCACGTGCCACCACGCCTGGCTAATTTTTGTATTTTTAGTAGAGACAGAGTTTCACCATGTTGGCCAGACTGGTCTTGAACTCCTGACCACAGGTGATGTGCCCACCTCAGCCTTCCAAAGTGCTGAGATTATAGGCATGAGCCACCGTGCCCAGCCATCATTACTTTTAATAGAAACAATGACATAGCTTACAATGCAGTTTCTAATTCTATTCACCACTTAAAGGAACTAGGGATCCTTGAATACAAATAGTCAATTCCTGGTCCAGGGCAGGAAATACAAAAGGTGTGCCCAGAAAATCTTATTGTATCATTGGGCCAGAGAATTACCAAAGACCACTGGGGTACATCAAAAGGATTTGAGAGACATTCCCAAGAAGATATTTCTACTAGCCCAAGGTTGTTTAATATTAGCTTCAAAAAGAACATATGCAATAAATGTAAACAACCAAATACATTAAAAATTAATGAGTTCAAACTAATACTATACAAAAAGAAAGAAACCTCAATGGTCACAATGGAGATGTTAGGGTACCAACTTATTTTTCTGAAAACTGATGATAAAGGAAAAACATAAAAAGTGTAACCTGTAATCCGAGGACTTTGGGAGGCTGAGGTGGGCAGATCACTTCAGGTCAGGAGTTCAAGACCAACCTGGCCAACATGACAAAACCATGTCTCTGAAAAAAAAAAAAAAAAAAAATTCCTGAGTGTAATAACACATGCCTGTGATCCCAGCTACTTAGGAGGCTGAGGCAGGAGAATCGCTTGAACCCAGGAGGTGGAGGTTGCAGAGACCTGAGATCGGTCCACTGCACTCCAGCCTGGGCAACAGAGCATAATTCCATCTCAAAAAAAAAAAAAAAAAAAAAAAAGTTTAACCTGAATTTCCTATATAAACTCTACTGTGAGGTAATCAAAGAGTTGATAAGGCAGAGTTCTTCTTTTAGAAAAATCTCAGCTACTAATGAAATGATAGAGTTAGACTCTCATGACTTTGTACCCATAAAAACAATGGGTCCAGGAAATGATCATTAATAGTAGCTAAAACAATTGGGTGAAAAGCTAAAGAAC
Organism: Saguinus oedipus; assembly: GCA_031835075.1. Taxonomy (NCBI): domain Eukaryota; kingdom Metazoa; phylum Chordata; class Mammalia; order Primates; family Cebidae; genus Saguinus; species Saguinus oedipus. The sequence continues at coordinate 15,814,714 of CM063179.1, read as the reverse complement.
TTTAGAATGGGTGAACCAGGCTATTACCACTTACACCCATGGATAGATCTTAAACAGAGTTAGCCAGATTTGACTGGCATCTTGATGCAATTCAGTAGGAAGTACACAACACTACGTGTGAAATATAATTCCCTTTCCCCCAGAATTGAATCTAGATCTTACTACCAATTTATAGGACACACAGAGGAGACAGGAACATATCACAAAATGCTGCAGATTCATAACAGCAAGACCCACAATGGGGGAAACTCTACCAAACAAATCAGAACTTTTAAATAGATAAATGGGGGAAAAGTGGGAAGAGGACTTTCAAATTAATAGACTCAAGAGATATATCAACCTAACACAGTATGTGAATGTTACACTCTGATTTGATCAAATTAATGGTATTGCACACACAAACATGCGAATACAGAGTAGTTGAGGAAATTTGGACAGGACCTGGCTATTTTACGATATTAAAGTTTTTAGGCATGATGCTGGTACCATGGTTATATATTTTTCAAAGTCCTTTTATTTTATTATTTATTTAGTTTTCGAGACAGAGTCTGGCTCTGTTGCATAGGCTGGAGTCCAGTGGCGTGAACTCAGTTCACTGCAACCTTCGCCTCCTGGGTTCAAGCGATTTTCCTGCCTCAGCCTCCCAAGTAGCTGGGACTGCAGGCCTGAGCCACCACACCCAGCTAATTTTTGTATTTTTAGTAGAGACAAGGTTTCACTATGTTGGTCAGGCTGGTCTCAAACTCCTGACCTCAGCTGGCCATAAACAAATTATCTCACCTACCTAGTTTGACTGTGGGTCATAGGACCCCCCTTCCAGAGAGGACCCTGCCCCACACTCAGAAGAAAGGAATACATGAAGAGAAACCAAGAAGAATCTAGACAGACAGGCCTTGCTGGGTTTCCCCACACCGTCTGTTAGCATTTGATCAGACCCTTTTTTCCCATGATATTTCTACATGTCTGTCCATAGTTTGTCGGAACTAAGCATAACAATGGACGATTTCCCTGGAATCTTTTAGTCTTCATTCTTAAGGATCCTAGATATACACGTTAAGGATATTTGTATGCCCTTTCTCCTATTTACCAATCTGCTTCATAGTAATGATTGTTTTAGTGAACTTAGAATATAAGCAAAACTCAGAGAGGTTTAGCAGCACAACGCCCAGTCAAGGTCACTTTGTAGGATCATTCTGTCAAGCGTACAATAACTGAAAAGCCATTATGGGACACTCAGAGCCTGCTGGGCTCTCAGCACCACCAATGCCACTGGATGCTTGATGCTTTTATTACTAAATCCTTAAGACGCAAAGTCCTAGGCATGAGCTTCTAATTGACTGAGTCTGTATCACATAACCACACTCCAGGTGCCAGGATGTAGGGAAAAAGGAATATTTGCTGTCTTTGACTTCTGTCATTCAAGAGAGTATTTCCTACTAGATGCACAAAACAAGCATCTCCTAAAAGTAAAAAGACTGTTTACACCTTAAGTAGGAAAAAATAAAGGTCAAAAGACCACAAGAGAAGCCACAGAGACATGCGAAGAAGTTAAGTTTTACCTTGTCACTTGCAGAGCATGTGCTAACATCTCCAAATATCTCAGCCTAATAAATCATGGATTTTTTTTTAAGCCAGGAGAGAGTGGTGTTAATTGATTCACGGGCCATGAAGGACTAGTTGGGGCTGCACATCTATTCATCACGAGGCTTCTGGTGACTTTTCACAGAAGCCCTTTAACTTCTTTGGCATCTAATCCAATTAAAGGATTGCAAGTTTCACTGAGTAGAAACTGCAGGTGAAAACCCAATATTCTTTCATTTGACTCAAAATTATGTTATCCATACCAAGAACATGAGAGGTGTCAAGGAGCATGAGTCATGATAAAGAGCAGTCATCGAAGCGACTCTGCAGGAATGTCTGCAGCCCAGCATCATTCAGAAGAGCCTTGACTCAGAATCGATTGGGAGTTTGAGAGAGAAAAACAAAAAACAAGAGTCAAGGCCAGGTGTGTGGTTCATGCCTATAATTTCGGCACTTTGGGAGGCTGAGGCAGAAGAACTGCTTGAGGCCAGGAATTTTTTTTCTTTCTTTTTATTTGAGACAGTCTCTCTCTCTTTCACCCAGGCTGGAGTAAAATGGTGCAATCTCAGCTCACTGCAAACTCTGCCTCCAAGGTTCAAGTGATTCTCCTTCCTCAGTCCAAAAGCAGCTGGGATTATCGGCATGTGCCACCATGCCTAGCTAATTTTTTGTATTTAGTAGAGACAGGGTTTCACCATGTTGGCCAGGCTGGTCTCAAACCCCTGACCTCAGGTGATACACTCGCTCTGGCCTCCCACACGCTGGGATTACAGGTGTGAGCCACTGCACCCAGCCAAGGCCAGGAATTTGAGACTAGCCTGGGCAACAGAGAAAGACCCTGCCTCTACAAAAAAAAAAAAATTTAATTAGCTCAGTGTGGCGGCATGTACCTGTAGTCCTAGCTACTCAGAAGGCTGAGGCAGGAGTATTGCTTGAGCCCCAGAGTTCCAGGCTGCAGGGAGCTAAGATGGCACCACTACACCCCAGCGAGGGCTACAGAGCAAGACCCTGTCTCAAAAATAATAATAATCAAATTTTTAAGACAAATGTAAGGTATTTTTGAAGAGTAAAATAAAATTGTTCATCATTTAATAGCATCTCTCTTTTCTACATCATGCCCTCCCCCAAAAGTTACTATTAAATTAGCAGTGACTTTAGAATCAGTAAGACACAATAGTAAATGTCAAATCAATATCGGTGTATAGATAAGGGCTTGGGAGTAGAACCATCCAGACTAGATAGCCTTTCTTCTCCTTTGCCTTTTTCGACCTTGCACTTGCCTGAACTTCCTCATCTCTGTGGTGTCCACAGTTCCAGGTCTTCTGGGCTGAGTGGTGCATAGGACCCAGGGGATGTCAAGTCTCTGATTTCTCCCTGATGAGCTGTGCAAGGAAGCCATCTTTGCTGTGAAGTGAGAGACCCCTGAGAAGAAAGTGCAGGAAGACAGACTGGTGGCTGTGGATTCACCTCTTGGACTCAGTCCTATAGCCAGTGGCCAGATTCCCCCACAATGCTCAAGGAATTTGTCCTTCCTTCCTGTTGATCCTACTACGACTCTGACTGCAGACAAGCCCAGTGAACAGGGGCTGGGATAAGCAGGAGGAAGCAGGTGCTCCCTAGGCTCTGTCCACTGTGACATACTCAATGCCAGGAGCCAACTATCACTCCAAACATTCAGCGTCTCCCCAGATCACATATCTAAAACTGGTGAACCTTTCTTTATCAAAGTTATAACTCCTGTCTTGCTTTATTATTAGATTCAATTTTTTAGTCACATGTTTTGTTCCAGGAACTATATATACACTTTATCATTTAATCATCACAAATACTCTATGGTTGTTGATGTTTACCCTCCCTTCTTCCATTTTGCAGATGATGTAATTGAGTCTCAGAAATGGAGACAGGAATTGACTCCAAGCTCTGTCTGTGCAACTAGTTTTAACTAATCAGCACTGAACTAATCAAATTCTCCTCTAAATGTGCCTTTTTTGTATTACAGATTTATTAAAGTTTAATTCACATATAAATCACTCTTTTTTAAAAAAAGAAACAGAATTTTGCTCTTGTTGCCCAGCCTGGAGTGCAATGGTACGATCTCAGCTCACTTCAACCTTTGCCTCCTGGGTTCAAGTGATTCTCCAGACTCAAGTCTCCCAAGCAGCTGGAACTACCACACCCGCCATCATGCTTAACTAATTTTTGTATTTTTAGTAGAGATGGGGTTTCTCCACGTTGGCCAGGCTGGTCTCAAACCCTTGACCTCATGTGATCCACCTGCCTCGGCCTCCCAAAGTGCTGGGATTACAGGTGCCAGCCACGCGTCCAGCCCTCACTCTTTTAAAGTATGCAGTTCAATGGTTTTTACTATAGTAACAGAATCAAGTAATCATCCCCAACATCTAATTCCAGAACGTTGTCACCAATCCTCAAAGAAACCCTGTGTTTATTAGCAGTCACTTCCCATTCCTCCAATCCCACCACTGGCAACCACTAATCTGTTTTTTGTCTCGACAGATTTCATATTCTGACTATTTCACATGGTTCTATTTATATGAAATATCTGTGTCTGGCTCCTTTCTTTTGCATCTGGCTTCTTTTACTTACCATAATGGTTTCAAGGTCCATCTATGCTCTAGCATAAATCAGTACTTAAAGCCTTTTTAGGGCTAAGTAATATTCCTATGTATGGATATACCACATTTTATTTATTAATATTCATCAATGGATAAACACCTGAGTTGCTTTCACTGTTTTGCTATCATGGGTAATGTGCCAGGAACATTCATGTATGTATAAGTTTTTACATGGACATATGTTTTCATTTTTTTGAGTATATATCTATGAGTGGAATTTCTGGATTATATGGTAACTCTATGTTTAACATTTTTTTTCTTTTTTAAGACAGAGTCTTGCCCTGTCAGGTAAGCTGGAGTGCACTAGCGTAATCTCAGCTCACTGCCTCTGCCTCCCAGGTTCAAGCAATGCTCCTGCCTCAGCCTCCCGAGTAACTGGGATTACAGGTTCATGCCACCACTCCCAGCTAATTTTTTTTGTATTTTTAGTAGAGACAGGGTTTCACCATGTTGGTCAGGCTGGCCTCGAACTCCTGACTTTGTGATCCGCCCACCTTGGCCTCCCAAAGTGCTGGGATTACAGGCATGAGCCACCAGGTCTGGCCTCTATGTTTAAGTTTTAAGGAACTGCCAAAGTGCTTTTTACAATTTCTGCATCATTTTATGTTCTCACCAGCAACATAGGAGGGTTCTAAGTTTCCTACATCCTTTCCCAAATTATGATTTTCCAACATGTCTTCTTTATTATGCCACCCTGGCAGGTATGAAATGGTATCTTACTGTGATTTTGAATTGCATTCCCTCAGTGACTTAAAATGTTGAGCATCTTTTCACGTGCTTACTGGCCATTTGTAAATCTTCTTTGGAGAAATGTCTATTCAAAGTATTTGCTCATTTTCAATTGGGTTGTCTTTTACTGTTGAGTTACAGGAGTTTTTAAGTAAATTCTAGACACAAATCCCTTATCGGTGTATTACTTGCAAATATATTCTTCTATTTTGTGAGTTGTCCTTTTAACTTTCTTGATGGTTTAACTTTGAAACATATAAATTTTTAATTTTTTAACTTTTTTTTTTTGAGACACAGTCTCACTCTGTCACCAGGCTGGAGTGCAGTGGTGCAATCTCGACTCACGACAACCTCCGCCTCCCAAGTGTAAGCAATTCTCCTGCCTCAGCCTCCCAAGAAGCTAGAACTACAGGTGTGTGCCACCACACCCAGGTAATGGTTTTTTTTTTTTTTTTTTTGTATTTTTAGTAGAGACAGGGTTTCACCATGTTGGCCAGAATAGTCTCAATCTCTTGACTTTGTGATCCACCTGCCTCGGCCTGCCAAAGTACTGGGATTACAGGCATGAGCCATCGTGCCTGGCCTAAATTTTTAATTTTAATGAAGTCAAATTCATCTGAATTTTTGTTGTTATTCATACATTTGCTGTCATATCTAAGAAACTGTTACCTTATCTAAGGTCCTAAAGATTTATTTCTATATTTTCTTCTAAGAGTTTTGTAATTTAACTCTTAGGTTTAGGTCTATAATCTACTTTGAGTTAGTTTTTGAACATAATGTTAGGAAGGGGTATGACTTGTTTTTTTTGCATATGGATATCCAATTGTCCCAGTACCATTTTTTTCTTTGAATTATCTTTGTAACCTTGTAGAAAATGGAAGCTTTAATTTCTAGACTCTCAATTTTCTTCCAAGGATCTATATATTTATCCTTATGCCACACGGCCTTGATTACTGCAGCTTTGTAGTAAACTTTAAAATGAGAAAGCATGAATCTTCCAAGTCTTTTTTTCTCAAGAACTTTTTTGGCTATTCTGGGTCCCTTGCACTTTCATGTGAATTTTAGGAGGAGTTTGTCTAACTATGCTGGGGTTTTAGGATTGTTCAGAACCTGCAGATCAGTTAGGAAATACTGTCATCTTAATATTAGTTCTCCCAGTCCTTGAACATGAGATGGATTTCTATTTATTTAGGTCTTTTTCATTTCGATGGTGTTTTGTAGTTTTCAGTGTATAAGTTCTGCACTTCCCTTATTAAATTAATCCTGAGGTTTTTAAAAATTCTTTTTGATGCTTTTGTAAATGGAATTGTTTCCTTCCTTTCTTTTTGGATTGCTCATTGCTAGTATATGGAAACACAATTGGTTTTTGTATATTGTTCTTATATCCTGCAACCTTGGTGATCTCACTGATTAGTTCTAATAGATTTTCATACTTGAATTCTTCAGGATTCCCTGTCTATATACACGAGACATTCCTGGGTGGAGGCTAAAATTCCTGGATGGTCTTTTCAAATCCAAACTTCCCATTATTTGTAAGCATAGCCCTCTCTTACCCCATTCTAACGAACTTTTTTGTTTTTGTTATTTTATTCATTTTTACCACCTAGTATTCACTTCCTCTCTTCTGAAATTCGTACCTTTTTTTTTCCAGGAATATATTCTCTCCCTCCCACTCTGTCCATAGTCTTCAGAGAATGTAGCTCCAGGAATGGGCGTGTAATATAAGCTTGACCCTCATATGCATCTGGCTACTATTATTTTAGGTCTGGGAACATGGCACAATTAGGACCAATGGGTTGCAATCTCAGGACTTTGAGAAGCATACTGCAAGATCATAGTCATCTTTTCTGACAGACTTATTAGAGTCAACACAGAGAAAAGTGATAGGGTCTGATTACTTCACTCTTGCCCAGAATCACATTACAGCGGGAACTCAATCTAGCCCCTGACTATTTCAGTGTGTGAATCAATAGATTCTCTTTATGCATTAGGCAGCTATCTGTCACCCATACTGATGTTATTTTAGACCATGTGGGGGGCACTGCTACTCATAAGAAACCAGTCTTCTCCCTTTGCAACTCCTAAAGGCTTTATTTTTAAGTGCATTGTCTAGTGATTAAAGAATAGCAAACACTTTAAAAATATTATGTTTTATGTTTTAATTCTATAAAGGAAGCCCAAGTCAAGAAAAGTGATTTTCATTAAGGGCATGCATATTTGAATTATTTAGTTCTACATTTGGCAATGCACTTGGCTTGAATTCCACATGTA